>OX463304.1:9937678-11250550 GCA_949820665.1 Scrobipalpa costella | reverse complement strand
ACGAACCACGACCACTATCACTTTGAGAACCGGGCACAAACTCAGGCGCATTCACATCCCATGTAGTAAGCGGCGGTCTAGGCCGCGGCGGCGGGTTGATGTACACCACGGCCTTAGACGAGTGCGGCTCCAGCTCCAAGGGGTACCCCATGGCCCACATCCGCTTAGGGGAAAGGACATGGGGTCGAAGGGCCTCCACTAGTTCATCAGCAGGGATCCTCTGCGGCGGCGGCGGCGGCGGCGGCGACGAGGCCGGGGTGCGGTGTCGATCGCGGGGCTTGCGCCGGCGTGCTGCGGTGCTGGCAGCGTTCCCCGACGCGATGGTCTCTTGATAAAACCAATCGTTCCGTTGATTATACATATGCATGTTTCTTGAGAGGCTTGTATACACATAGAGTCGAGAAAGCGAGCGCGGAGCCGGAACGACGGACACGTGCAATCGCGCGCGCGGTCGCTGTACTAATGGAGCGCTGGTGGGGCAGCCCACGCTTTATACGTCACGCAGGTAGCGCGCGTTCGTTAACGGGACATGCCAATCGACCGGCCTATTCTCATTTTTCTAAACAATAATACAAATTCTTTGTTAAATACATAATGTCCGATCCCTATTGTACTTTTTGGAAAAGTAGAGACGCGACAACCGTAGAGTCTTGTGTGTCGCTCGCACACAAAAACACGACTGACAAGTGAAATCGCGAGCGCTGTTTACTTTGATCAGCTGATGCGCGGCGTGGTGTGGTGTTTATTTACGTTCGAAATAAATGCAAGCGAGATAGATAACGACGCGTGCCGGGACTTCACGCGGGGTTTCCGAACTTATACACTGGCGATACCAATGCACAATGATTAACATAATTTATTATTTGGTCTTTTATACGGAAAGGTGAATCAGTTACCTTTCAATTAAATAATTATGACAATTAGTGCATTTGTTAAACGATCGTCATTTATTTACGATTGTTATCGATTAGCTAATTACAAATGAGCAATTATTGGTGAAATACTAATGATAGTAAGATTTTTACATAATTTCTACGATAGTGTAAATGCTAATAATTTGTTTGCATTTCAGTGTTTTGGTTTGCAGATGCAGGAGAGTACGTACACGCAAGTATAAATAGACGTGGATCGTACGTTAGGGCGGGCGGAAGGAAAGGACGGCCGTTGCCCCGAAACCGCCCGCCCCACCAACGACTCTGCATCTTTCCCCGACTTATAAATAGCAAAATATTGTGATCTATGCAATCGCAGCTGATATGACACTGATACAATTTTCTATGCAATGTTCGAGCTTATTGTCTTGTCGCATTGCATCTGCGCAGTTTTTCTGAAATTATCACTGCATTTCCACTGCCAAGCACGTTCGCCTCGACGGACACGTTTCATAAGATATGAGCAATAAACTTTAACGTCATGAACATAATCTGTAATTAATACTTTTGTTTATTGGATTCGCCGCTGAGACGCGTAGGAAATAGATAGTTGATTACGAACGCACTTTATAGTTTTAACTTTCTTATCGCTGTGATGAAACTGGTTATTTTTGCGTCTTAACGCCGGCGTCAATGGAGTTTACATTATATTCGGATCAACAATCTCTCATGAACTTATTATCGAGCATGTGCGCAGGAGAGATAGAGGCTATCGGAACAGAGACCAGCATTATGACCAGGTGGTCAGACATCTATCGGAGAAAATATACAAAGAGTAACAGAAAAGGTTGAACCAGCCCATGAAACTGAACAACTCTCCCAAAGAACATAGGTCGAAATACGAAAAGAAATTATATCTTCATACAAAATGCATCAGCTGATAGCGCGTGTAGTATGGAAAGTAGTTTTTTTCGTATTTTGATCTATGTTCCTTTGGGAAAGTTGTTCAGTTTCATGGGCTGGTTCATATCATTTCGGGTGCATAGGATATATATATCCTTTCTGTTACATGTTGTATAGAACAGGCCTAGTGTTGCCTATTAGAAATTTAAAAAGAGAACTAACTTTGTTTAAACAAAAAGGTGAACAATGGAAAAAACTAAAGAGTATTGTTTGGTAAATATCGTGACATGATCGATAAGATTTTTGCTTTGCCATTGCCAGTTACTTAGTTTGATTGAAACAGGTGTTCTGATAAAATGTAGAGCAATATTGCTTTTGCAAAACATCGACTCTACATCTGTTTTGAAGTTAATTACTACCCACTACATAACTGTTAAATACTACAGTCTAAAAACTATCTACTAGTTCTGAAATGCCTGAGAATAGAATACCGTCACAGATAATGGAACATTCCTCACATAGTATGGCTTTACGTGAGTTTCAGTTTAGTTCAATTTGATGCTAAAATCAACCGTGGCAATACCGAGCACCTCCACTGCCGCGTACAAGCGCAAGCTATAACCTCTATAGAGCCAATGATAACACCATACATTGCTTTCCTACACCTGCGTAAACAATGGCATCTTGGTGTGTGGTGCGCAATGTACAGCATTGTTTGTGCCGTGTCTGGTGTGTGCGCGTTGTTTGTATACAGAAGCGCATGTGGGCGCGCCTGGTCGCTGACACCGGCGATAACCTTCGAATCGATGTCAGAACGCACATCGGCGCCGTGAACGGTACCGGCGAGTACAGGGCTGAACGAAGCCGATGTCAAGACGTGGCTTTACCACAGAAAATGTAGGCTTTACTTAGTATGTCATCATAAAACAGAAAAGATAAAAATTAAGGTTCGGATTTGGCTATTTTTTATCAGCAAGCCTGAGAAGGGCAAGATAATAATGCTCTTCCGCGAGTAGGAAATTGACTTCATGTTAAAAGGGTCAGGTAAATTGTCTTCATGTTAAAAGGGCCAGGTAACTTCCTTCTAGGATTATTCTCCTGGAATTTATGAGTCTTCCTTGTCTGGGAATGCGATTTATCTGAGGATTACTAATTTTAAAGAAGAAGCATGCCATTAAAATAGACAAAGATTCTTGGACTTTTGTTTCGTGACACAAAAGACGATACAATATGCGGGAGTCGGAACCATTTTGTTCAGGAATATAGAAACGTGGTTATATTTTTGAAGGTCTTCTGGCAAAATGCTATAACAAAGGCATATAGTTTACCATTGACTCAGGTGAAGGTGAAAGCCGCAGAATCATGATATATTTCATAATGGGACTTCAATGGCAAATCGAAGTTGACTGAACTGCAAAGGTCTTTTGATTCACTAGTAAACATCATAAAGAAGGTTGTTGGAAAAGTTATAGTCGATATAAATACTGGCTAGAGGTCAGTAAGACCTCTGGTTTTATGAAGCTGTCAACCCTACTCCTGTCAGTGCATACTTGGATGGATGAATCGAACCTGTCAAGCTAGTAGGTACCAGCAACTGTGATACGCCGTACATTCTACGAACCCTAGATAATCGACCGACAAATCCAATATCAACTAGATGCTATCACGATAGACCAACCGTAATTTCTATACTTAATTTTTATCGCGGAAAACGATATTAAAATATGAATTTGCCCTAGTTTTGTAAAGAGGCTTGTTGAGTTGTCCGAAACAAAATTACTAATTTGCTCACCATAACAGAATAATTAGGTTAAATTCGTCGAAACTATAACATCACATTGAACATGAATCAACCTAGGACTACACAAATAGAATCATTATACGGCCTATTGTATTGAGGCTAAATTACTTCTATTGACTTTCTGTGGAACTCATTTTATGATACGCTTGATTAGCTTACAACACGCGGTATTATGATTTTACATTTCTTTTTATTGATGTCATACTGCTCATTACAACTCATAATGGGTACGCTTACGGTACCGAGAGGTGACCTTCAAAACGAGATGACTGCAATTTTGGATTCTCAAAAGAACTGTTAGATAGGAACTGACATTAATAGGAAATCAAGCTCAAACTTGTTCCGAAACCAAGGCGAGTGAAAACAAGATTCAGATGGATCTTTCGAAAGATTGGTCAATTTCTACTGTTCGTAGGTCAATCGTCAGCTGATCATATAGGTTTAAAAATGTTTAGAGACATCTGTGTCTTAGATTTTCTTGATACGGAAGCACCAAAGAGTATCGAAACACTATCACTAGAGTGATAACTTGTACAAGCTGGTTTGGGTGGGCCAGGACGAAGAGTTACCGGAACTCAATCAATTTTCAGGAGACGAAGGACCAAAGAGTATCGAAGCACTATCACTAGAGTGATAACGTATAGAAGCTGGTTTGGGTAAAGGTAAACGCCCACGCGCACTAGTGGCAGCGGAGATCGCGGTCAGTGGGCCAGGGCGAAGAGTTACCGGAACTCAATCAATTTTCAGGAAACGAAGGACCAAAGAGTATCGAAGCACTATCACTAGAGTGATAACATGTAGAAGCTGGTTTGGGTAAAGGTAAACGCCCACTAGTGGCAGCGGAGATCGCGGTCAGTGGGCCAGGGCGAAGAGTTACCGGAACTCAATCAATTTTCAGACACACGAGCTGAGGCCTTGACAGCTAAAATGTAGCTTCATACCGTATTTGGTTATGCTGTAGTATTGTTTATTGGTTAAGAAATATAATTCAATGAAACTAATTTATTGTTTTTTTTTTGGTTCGTGTAAAAATAATTCATAAATGCATGCTTAATATGAGTTATTAATAAATTCTCAATACCTTCAATATTTTGCACAGTTTATCGCTATTATTTCGAGAGTAATGTTTTCTTTTTTACAAACCTCAACAACAGATGGCTTACACCTGTTTACTAAGGTTTTACATACTGGCAATCCGAGAAATTTGTTACGAATCTTACTCAGCTTATTTTGAAAATCAAAGTAAACAAGTTGCGAGATCGCAATAACTTTCGAGGTTTATTTTGGGAATTTGGCCGCATAAGTTTCGTTCCGTTACAAGATACGTAACAACCGTAAGATTGCAAAATACAGTTACAGCATTATCGTCTTCAGGTCTCGTAAACAAGGATTTAAAAGGGAAACTTGTTTTAAATCGGTACGAAAAGAATCGATGCGACATTGTGTTTTGGTGAAAGTTGTCCATCACCAGTGGGCAGCTGACATCGTCACGAAGCAGCAACCAGGCTTAACCAGGTCAAGGAGGTCCAACGGTGACTAAGCATTCGTGAATCGAGACAGATTAAGCCTGAATTTTACCAATAAACACAACATTGGCCAGTGATGCAATTCCCCATTGAATGACTGAGTGCTGACTGATGGCCAATATGGTCATGTTGTTGTATTTTTTCCTCTTAATTAAGTAGCGCGTTAAAATATTTCTGTGTAAATAACTGCGTCATTCATCATTTGAATACTCGTGAAAATGTTTTGCTGTTTAACAAAAATTACCACGGCTTATTAAACCGATCAAAATTGGCGTGAAATGCTCTCATTTCGAGCATAATATTGACGCACAAACATCGGGGCCTAATTGAGATAACGGTTTTACTATAGAAGACAAAACCAAACTGCAATAAACCGGAAAAATCTCGATTTCGGGGCACGTCCGTGCGACATCGTGCGCTACACAACCCACTACCTGCTACGAAGCACGCATCACAACTTGACGAGTCCTTTGTCAATCCACTCAGAAATACTTTTAATACATCGAAATCTACTTAGTAAACAAACACGAGGAACAAAGAAATAAATTATCCTGAGAAAATTTGCAAGTACATGACAACTTGTTTATCTGTTTATGTTTACTGCTTTGATAATCGTGCAATGATTTTTATTAAATTACTTACAGTCATTTATTAGATTTATGGCCTATTAACATATTTATTGAACTTCCTTCTGATAAAATAAGACAGTGAAAACATTATTTTGTTTCCGTCAAAAGGAGCAAGGATCGAACAAAACCAGTTTTGGGGAAACGTAACTTTTGATCCAGTTTCATCAGAAACCAAACCACAAGTGGCGAGTCCTTTTCAGGCATGTTGTTGTAATTCATTGCATTTCTTCAAATATGTTCCCATTTTTTCTAAGTACTTGCAATATGTTAATAACATATTTTGTACGTAGGTATAAATAATCTCGTTTTCTGCAATTAATATGCAAGATAGGAAATAAAGTATTCTTCTCAAAAATATTATGGTAAAATGAGGTGTACTTAAGTATATTTTCTGTGTTATTATTGATCTATGAATAACTTGACGCTTACGGAAAGGCTAAAAACTAATGAAAAAAGGATTATGAATAACTTGATGCTTACGGAAAGGCTAAAAACTAATGAAAAAGGATTATAAATTTCAATTTTCTCTGACATTCCTACAAATGCGTTAACATTTTGATTAAGTACAAAATTATGTTGCAAATGTTGTGATTTATCGCGTGTTTTATGCACGCTCAACGCCCCGTCAAATTGTAAGTAACAAGTAGTTATACCATTATGCGGCTGAGTGTGTTATGTCAGGGTTTCTCAAACTGAATTGGTGGTACGCGAAAATACTACCTACTAGCCTTTAACGCCGCAGTTTCACCCACGGCTTCCTTAATGAGTTTTCCCGTGGGAATCAGATATTAATAGTAGCCTATAAAAAGTAGCCTATGTTACTCAGGGTTAACGTAGTTTTGTAATGGTGAAAGAATTTATGAAATCGGTCCAGTAGTTTTTGAGTATATTCGTTACAAACATACACGCAAAAATACAAATCTTTTCTCTTTATAATATTAGTATAGATTAGTAGTATAAGTTATATAAAATCTATGTAAATAATTTGAAACAATTGTTACTTCACATTAATACTTTTGTACATATTTTTGACCACTATATTTTGTTCATTTTCTTTTGAATATTTTCTTCCACAGTTAGATTTATTTTTCTTTTATTTTATTATCTTGGAGATAGTGGTTAGCGCTTTTACCTATTAGTACTTCAACATAGGTACGTGGGATTATAAGTTCGAGAAACTCTGTGTTATGCTAATGAATGTATTTATCGTCGGCCTATTTGCAATTGGCTGATTATTGCCAAGCTGGTGCTTCCTACATTGACCGCTTATCTTCAACATAGTATGTTACTGCGCAGTTGTCTGCGGTATTTATAACCATCTCAGATAAATCTCCAGTGCGAAGAGAGCAAAATGTAGGTATATTGTGGTCGGAAACTATTTCCTTCCATACTGGACTGGGAGAGAAAGAAAAACATAGAATGTTCCAGTTGCCCTTCCTCCCGGGCATGCTGTATAAGTCAGCAAAAGGGATTCGAGGGTTACAGTGTATTGTAATTTAGGCGATGGGCTGACAACCTGTCACTACAGCAATACACATTACAATCAAAAATTGCCCCCAATTTATGTCAGACGTGGCGAAAGCGCCTTTTAGGAGGCGTTTTACGCTCTGCCTACCCCGTAAGGGATAAAGGCGTGATTTTATGTATGTATGTATGTATGGAAACTATTTGAACTAAGTTGCTTGAACAAGGAGCGACTAAATATTACAAGTATATCATTTTATTTTTTTACGATGTATTTGTCTTGCCCTTAAAATGTTTTTCATTCTCTCAACTCCCAGTGGGTTAGCTGGAAGAGATATCTTCATAGAGATAAGTTCGCCCTTGCATACCTTTTTGTGTCCCAAAATCTCTGGGCACACTGTACTATAAACGGCAATCACAGATTTTTATTCGCTATTTATCCTCAAATAATAAAAAGTGTTTAGAATCTAAATTACCTACGCATACCTTTATAAAATTCCCAAAGCTGGGCTTCTCCACGTTTATTTTCCGTTGCATTATTATCGGTTTTCCTTACTCATACAACTTGTACTTAACTAATGAGATTATATTCAAAGTCTCGGATAGTTCGAACTTCGAGGAAACCCCATGATTATATTACAGAGACCACGTCATAAGAGGTTTTTATTAATATAAACAGTTTATTTTCCTCTTCGATGAATTAATGAGGCAGGCTGCAATGAACGTATTATTAAATTTTATAGTTTGCTTATGAAGAACTAACTATAGTTTAATACATATTGCAGTAGGCTTGTCTTGGTTCATTTTATCTACTTAAGTATATTTTCATTCATTTATTTTGTAAGTTGATGATAGCCGCGATATGAGAGGTAAAAATAAATTGTTATCTACCGTACAGATAGATCACCATTCTGTTTGATGATCATGATTTAAATGATTATAAATTCTATTTATTCCTGCATTTAACTGGACTAACTTTCTTCCATGCGGGAGCGATAGCAAAACAGAATGAACGAACTGCATTTCCTCCCGGGCATGTTGTAAAAACGAGCTAAGGGATCCGAGGGTTTCAGTATATTTGTAATTTAGGCTATGGTCTGACAACCTGTCACTACAACAATATACCTACAAATCTATCTTAAATAACCCTCAAAACTTTGTCAGATGTGGCGGAACGACCTTTATTTAGGTCATTTATGCTCTGCCTAACCCTTTAGGGATTAAAGCGTGATTATATGTATGTATTTAATTAGACAACTATGTACCCGAAAACATAAAACGTATTGTCGCATCTCATCGAGTATCGAGACATGAAAACATGCTGCAATATTAGAGAGGTCATTGATTTAGAATTAGATACGTGTCGAGGCAACCTCTTATCGCGGCGGTCATTGACCCTAACGTTAGTACAAGCTCGTGCGTTTCCATCTTATACCTACTACTGACTTTACATAAACTTGGACGTGCTAATTCACGGAACCGTACAATGCCATCGGACGTGTCCGCGGTCGTGTATGCAAATGGATCCGTGTTGTTTTTTTTTATCCATGCTGGACTGGGAACGAGGGAAGAACATAGAATGTGCCAGCTGCATTTCCTCCCGGGCGTGTTGTAAAAACCAGCTAATGGATCCGAGGGTTTCAGTATATTGCAATTTAGGCGATGGGCTGACAACCTGTCACTACAGAAATATACCCACAATCTGTCTAAATAACCCTCAAAACTTTTGTCAGACGTGGCGGAACGACCTATTTTTTTAGGTCTTTTACGCTATGCCTACCCCATTAGGGATAAAGGCGTGATTATATGTATGTATGTATGTTTTTTTTTACCCGAATCATTTGCAAATTGCCTCATGTCTGTGAATCCTAAACCTGGAAGTTACTCACAGTGTAGGTCATGCAATTTTATTATTTTGATAAAAAGTATCGCATTACGCGGAAATCAGCAAATTGCTACTTACTTTATCATGTTGTTAATAACGGCAATCCTAGTCCTGGGAGTCGTATTTTTGAATCACTCTTACTTCAATGCGCATACGAAAGACATGCGGTTTTCATACAATTTACCATGCGGATGATAGTTTTTCGCATTCGAAATCGATTCGAGTAGTTCAAAAATACGGCTCCTGTTCTTAAGTACGCTGACTATTTCTGTACTATTTCTAAACGAAAGGCGGTTTTTTGAAAAGGCCTAGCCGGTCTACATTTTTGCACGTTAATAACGTGAAGAAATATACGGAAAAGTGAGTTGGTCTAACGGTGAGTGACACAACTGGTTTTATGTCGATCTGCGACTTGCCACCATAACCAACGGCAATCGAGTCCACACATCGTCTCTACCTGCATCTCTTTTAAGAAATCTTACGTTACGCAAAATTTTATATTCATACATACATATAATCACGCCTCTATCCCTAATGGGGTAGGAAGAGCGTAAACGACCTAATCAAAGGTCGTGCCACCACGCCTGACAAAAGTTTTGAGGGTTATTTAAGATATATTTGTAAGTATATTGCTGAAGTGACAGGTTGTCAGCCCATCGCCTAATTTGCAATATACTGATACCCTCGGATCCCTTAGCTGGTTACAGCATGCCCGGAAGGAAATGCAGCTGGCACATTCTATGTTTTTCTCTCGCTCCTAGTCGAGCATGGAATTTTATTTTCACCTTCTGCTAAATAAGTTATTCCGTGGGAATGATGAATTTTCCCACGGTAAAAAGTAGCCTACGTTGCTCGGGGTGAACTTAGCTTTCTAATGGTGAAAGAATTTTTTAAATCAGTCCAATAGTTTTTGAGTTAATTCGTTACAAACAAACGCGCAAAAAACAAAATCTTTCATAACATTGGTATACGTAGATTTGTACCATATTTTGTCTTACAATATAAGTAGAAATTCTACGTTTACCGTGGACTTTAGAATACTGGGAAAATTGGCAGACGTGACTTTAAAAACGTTAGTCTGGGTACGAGGAATGGCCACCATATTGCTAACTTTAGGCCAACTTACTATTTCGTTGAATGCCTCAAGGAGCAAAAAATACTACTCTGCCTCCCGTCATAAAAGAATCAGCTGTTCAACAGCCGTTCCAAAGTAGGACAGGTAGACATTTTTTGCGGATGGAAATAATTATCCAAAGAGAATTGTCTGTTCTATTCTATGGCAGGTATCTTTCACTAGTAGTAAACTTAATCCTCTTTTGAAAGGCAGTTTCTGTAAAGACTTGCGAATGGAAATATTTAGCCCTAAAAAGAATTGTTAAGTTCTATGGCGGCATTATCTTTCACTAGTAATAAAGTAAATCTTCTTTTCAAGGGCAGCTCTTCTAAAGAGTCAAATTGCCTTGTTACGAATGGAAATATTTAGCCCAAAAAGAATTGTAAAGTTTTATGGCAGTATCTTTCACTAGTAATTCTCTTAATCCTCTTTTCAAGGCTTGTTCCTCTAAACGACCAAACTGCCCAGTTACAGTAATCCTTTGAACAACAAAATTGCAAATTACTATCTACATTACGAAAATGGCCCGATAATCGCCGTATACATTACCACTGAATATTTATCCAGTAAATTGTTTTCAGCGAAGGTTTGTAGCCTTCAGCCGGCCAGTATGAATGAGGCATTGGGCAACAGTCTCTGCGGCCAACACACGAGGTGTTTCCGTTTAGAAACCAACGATTTACACCGACTAGAGTCGACGGTTAGCCAACCATGCTGTGACGTCACTTGGCCTAGTCAGACGGTCTTGACTTGGGACAACATGTCGTTGAGTTTTCGGTACATAATAGTGAATGACGCAGGCGTTATGAAAAAAAATTATAAATTTATACAGCTTCTCGTTTGCTAAAGTTTTTTCTAAATGTAGGTTCTTACAGAAGTAATTTGATGATGTAACTGTACTTTTAATTTAAACAAAAAACAACTAATGAAGAGATAAAATTCAATAAATTGAAAATAATGTTAGAAATATTAGATTAGCTAATTATCGATCTGACAAAGAAATATGATTGTAAATAAAGAATAAAACTAATAACAGTCATACAAAGCAAAATATATATGATTCACTTTTAAAAAGTTTGCGTGTTCGGAAATATTATCTATTTCTAGTAAATATTCATTTAAAAATGCAGACATATCTTTCTGTTCAGCAAAACGGCTTAGTGAGTCATTGTATCGCAGTCTAGAGGTAAATGAAGGCGATGATTTGCTCGGAACTGACTTGGCGAATACCCCGCAACGTAAGGTTCGGTGACGTCAATAAGTATACGCACGGTCGCAGAATATAATATAACTACTTTTGGAAATCGCGACTTTACCCGAGGGTTTCCCCTTCGGCGAAGACTGACGGACTTGACCAGATAGAAACTAGACGCATGCCGTTTATTAACATGCAATGTCCTAACCAAACAAGGAACAACACCACAACACCGCGTCAGGATTCGTACCCACGACCTCTGGATCGAGAGCTCATGCACGGCGCACACCACTAGAGCACGGAGGCATCATAAATATAAATAGAAACCTAGACGATGGGCTGACACAGAAATATAACTACAAATCTATCTTCAATAACCCTCAAAACTTTGTCAGATATGGCGGAACAACATTTGTTTGGGTCGTTTGCGCTCTGCCTACCCCATTAGGGATAAAAACGTGATTATATGTATGTACGTAGAATTATAAATATAAGTATTAGTAAAGATAGTACAAAACGCAGTGCATCCTAGTCACACATCCTTGACAGCTTGCATAACAGTTCTACGAATCGAGTGAAGGCGGTATTTAGTAACCTAATCTACCTAATCATTTCAAGAAGTAAATGTGTACCTAGGTAAGTGCTTGTCGTTTACTGATGTAATGACGCCTATAGTTCTTTTTAATCAATTTTAATCAGCCCTAAATAATTAACTCGATCGATGGCTAATGATCAAAATGTATTTTACTAAGCATGTAATTTTTAATGATTAATATTGCATGATTTACTTGTCAGTAATGTTAAAAGTTGCCTACGTATGATGGGTAAAGCCTAAGGTGCAATATTACGAGATATGTCACGTAAATATATGGAATTTACGGAAAACTAAAACGTAATTCCTTTTGTCTGTTATCCTCGTATATTACAAGCTTGAAACGTAAATGAAGCCATTACTGACGTCACAAAGTTCATGACATGACTTCGTTCAATCTGCTTCCGAGTCATCTTTGTTCTACGTCTGGGCACTGGGCTAGAATTGATAATATTATTGTTCGCAAATAAACCGCGTCACTTCCAGGTTGTGACGCGAGCCCACATATGAAATACAGCACGTAAATATTGTGATATATTGAGTGGAATTTAAAGTATTCTCTTTGTTGTAAATGTGGGATTTGATAGGTCAGGATAGACACGTCTAGAAAATTGTCCATTTTCCGTCGTCTGATCTATTATTGTCGATTTTGTTTATCGTTTAAAAGTTTGTAAGTGGATATGAGCTGTTCAAGAGTAATATAGTCTCCATCTCTAAATTTATAAATTTACTGTACACGAACTGATTGATTCTTTATTTTAGAAATACACAGAAGACACATCTTCAGTTTCAAAGACGAAATAATAAAATGGTCTCACAGAAGATTTATTCTAATCTATTTTTGATCTAATTAATCCATTTATTTTCGATTTAATTTACAATCGCAAATATTTTATGAAAAACATGTTTTGGCCTTCAAATTGCGCTTTTATAATACATAAATATTATTATATTTTTTATTAATAATTCATTATGTTAAATTTTATAATTAAATAATTATTTTTCAATTTAATTTATTAATACCAATTCAATATTTTAATGCAAAAACACGTTTTGACATTCACATATCTATTTTTTTTTTGTTGTAGGTAATTGATTTTATTTTTTAAGTTTATTAAACATGTATTTGATTCTTTACATATCTACTTTTAAGCAGGGACCCACGTCCTTCCATCTGGGTGAGAGCTGAGAATCAGTGTTGCTCTTATGAGCTATAATACACTGAGCTTTGACCCTCTGCATCACTTCAGCACATATTTAACAGAACGTAGGCACTAGTTTGTCTTATTTTTGTCGTGTCTTTATTTATTTTCATCACTTCTTTCTTTGTGTTTACCTTTTGTTTCATGTGTGATGTTTATTATGCAATAAACCTTTTATCTATTTATACCTGCCTATGTAGTAATATTCATGGAGTTATCTAATTTATTATGTAATCTGTATACCTACGCAAAATATAACCCATGTGTTTTTTAAAAATCGATATGACAAAAGAATGAATAAATAAACAACGCGAATGGTCAGACCAGCCGAATATTAAATCAGCTGACCGCTCTTCCGCCCGCGAGCTAGCAACAGTCACATGAACGGAAGTAACGGGCCGTGCTTTGTTTTAAACCATTAACATACGCCATTTTGAAAATTCGCTTTTCATCCCGCCGCTATAACTGTTCATAATAAACAATTAAATGTGGACCAGGTCGGGAAAACTGTAATAGCCGGCAAGTGGAACGATTCAACTGTAATCTGAGTAGTTCAGGCACTGATAGTGTGTAACCCCTTTTTGGTGTAATCGAATCGAACTCTACATTTTAAAACTACAGATAATGAAACTAAACTAGTTCTACCAATATTATTAAGAGCGTTCGCTAAGTCAAATATGCTCACGCCGTGCAGGGGTTCAAAATTATTTGGTTATGAAGTAAAAACATGCATGAGATATTTATTTCATAACCAGTTTATACTGGACCCCTACGCGACGTAAACACCTTGATGTAGCTAACGCTCAACAATCTAAGAATTACGATGAATGATGATGTAAAAATAAGACAAGAAATAATAAATAGACCAATCTAGAAGTAGTTATAAATAATTGTACTACAGTCCGGCAGGAAGTAACTGTTGCTAAGGTGCAAATGTAGTGAATCTACAAAACAGTGAACGTGCGAAGGTCAGTGGTCAGCCGAAACGTTGCAAAAACGTTTTTCCACTTCACTTCAATGACATTCAAAAGTAAAACACAGTATGAGGACAGTAATGAAGGTTTTCTTAGGGCGTTTTTACATTCGAGCTGATTTGGTCATGCACTTTAATCCGCACGCAAGGTGTTATGTTTGAACCAGATAATACTTTAAAACTAGTTTTTTTTTGTATTCTTTTAACCCTCAGATGTTATGGATCTCGCTATATTATCGGTATGTTTTCGCGTCGCGATTTTTTTACGAATATTATTGCAAACATCAAGTGTGGAAGGAAATGCACACTACTGTAAAAACGTCATAAAAAGGTAGAATTTGGCATAACAGAAAGGAATCAAATTAGAGTACAGCGCTTATGTACGTATTTAACCCAGCTAAGAAATGGACAGAAATCTACTGAATAAAATAACGTCACTTTTCTCGGCTCTTTGGATATACAAGCTTCAGGACATTTTAAAAAGTAAAAATTAAAAAAAAACTTATGATAACCAACACCAATGTTAATAAGCTTTACAACATGAATGATTAGTCAAATGAGGCTTAAGTTTAAAAAAGTTAATACTGTATGTGCAGTTTCGATGGTCCATGCGGTCGGAAATCAGCAAAATAAATAGAATGCCTTAAATATAATATTTATTGAAGAACTAAATATTTAACTAATGATAGATAATGCATAACTTCAAGATAAACTGAAGCAAATCAAGCAAAAAAAGACGAACAGAACACACCACTTGCTGTAAAAGGTAAAATGCATGCTGGACTGGAAGCGAAAGAAAAACATAGAATGTGCCAGATGCATTTCCTCCCGAGCATGCCTTAATAACCAGCTAAGGGATCAGAGGGTTTCCGTATATTGCAATTTAGGCGATGGGCTGACAACCTGTCACTACAGCAATATACCTACAAATATACCTTAAATAACCCTCAAACCCTTCAGTCAGTCGTGGCGGAACGACCTTGGTTTAAGTCGTTTACGCTCTGCCTACCCCATTAGGAATATAGGCGCGATTATATGTATGTATGTATGGTAAAAATTATAAATAGGTACCATCCAATAGGAAAATATCTAAACATCCTTTTCTTTAATGTGGGTAAAGCAAACATATTTAAATCTAAAACAACACAACGAATCCTTTATCTTAGTTATGTATTATTATTGATTAAATACCCAAACATATTAGAAAACTAATATTTCTTTAAATGACTAAGCGTCTATCATAATCTTAATTGTCAGATTTGGCTCAAACGGATTTTGAAGCCTTTAACGCTCTGCCTACATCTTAAAGAATAACTAAGATAAGCCTAAAATACATTTTACCAGAACGAAAATCATTAGGTCGAAATCTAAACTAATAACTGAATTAACCTTATGTTATTACCAATATTTATGTATTATTTTATTGATAACGATTAAAAAAGGAAATTGGATTGTCCGTCTGTTTGTCGTGCTATCAGGCGCAAGCGCAAGGTTGTCCGATGCGTGATGCACGATAAAAAAACATAATAAAACGCATTATTCCAACATCAATATTAATTACTTGCAATAAAATAAAGTTTATTTGCATATTTGATGACTATGTGTCCCACGGCGTTACTTGCACGTCTCACATTTCACGATTCTTTCATGTATTTATTTAATTTGTCAAATGGCGGGCAATGACTCTACATCGCTTATTTCTTAGATTTACTTATTATCATATGGTTCCGTTTTTTTAAACATACATACATATAATCACGCCTTTATCCTTAATGGGGTAGGCAGAGCGTAACCGACCTAAACAAAGGTCATTCCGCCACGTCTGACAAAGTTTTGAGGGTTATTTATGATAGATTTGTAGGTATATTGCTGTAGTGACAGGTTGACAACCCATAGCCTAAATTGCAGTATACTGAAACCCTCGGATTTTTAGCTGACTTTTACAGCATGCCCGGGAGGAAATGCAGCTGGCACATTCTATGTTTTTCTCTCGTTACCAGTCCAACATGGAAGCTAATTTACCGTTTTTATTCATTTAGATTTAATATGATAATATTAAATATGAAAGGCAGACAAAGAACAGATCGTCCAAATAAAATATAAAAACCCCAACAAAATGTGTAAAAAATAATTTAAATTATTTCAAATCATTCAAAAACTATTTAAAATTCCTCCGATCGGAGATCAAGAACACGGTTCAAAGTGACCTAATGCATAAGGGTAAAACATAATAAGTATATTTATTCAAAAACTCATTACAACGTACAATGTAAACGTCAAAACAGTAAGACCTTCCGTGGTTGGGGTGACGTTTGGAGACAAAGGCCTTGTTCAGTCTTTCCTGGTTCTTGTGTATTTATTCTAACGCCCTTGACAACGACACCTAACAAGAAACTGCGTTTTAACCAAAACAAAGTTTTTGCCGCATTCGAAGTAAAAGGTGATCGCTATTTCTTTATGCGGAAGAGAATTAGAGAACTATACAAAGTTTATGCTATCGTATCAGTTTCCAAGCGCGTTTATTTACATATTGTATGTAGGTAAGTCTGGTGACATATATTCACAACATAGAGTTGAATCTAGGCCGAAGAGGTCAAAAGACATCAAAGTCGAAAGAGGAAATGTTTGAAGTCTGTTTAAATTTACATAAACTCTACCACGGCGCCATCTCTACAGTAAGCTCGGAACTGCTAAGTAAGATCATTATGTTTTCATTGTCAGGCTGTGTGTTGTCAAGTTGCCGCCGCAAACTACTAGATGGCGTTACTTATTCGTAACAATCTGAAGAATATAATTTAATTTTCAGACTTTGATTTCACTACGCAGTTACATTTCCGCTATTATTTACCTTATCACAGTCATATTTTAATTAAACGAAGGTGTGCCAAGATTACGCCGATAACAATAGCAGAGTCGATTGAAACGCACAATATTTTATTGGCGCGTGTTTTGATAAGTTCATTGAGTGTTCGAGTGCCGCTTTACGAAACGGCGAAATGGATTAAAATACGTACACGTAAGTATTGTAGTAGAAATATTTACTACGGACCACGTGGGCGGCGGCGTGGCCGGTGGCCGGCGGCGCGTGCGCAACAACCACGTGGTAATGAGTAACATTTCTGACATTAGTGAAGCGGAACAGCTGATATAACACGTTGCAAGTTGTGATTTCGTTTTAGACTTGACTATTACGAACACTAGCATCGAGTTTTGGTGACTTGACTAGTAAGTTCCCAGGTAGGCTTGCATGGACCCACAGCGAACAAAAAAGTGCACTGATACGGGTCAAAAAACTAACATAGGTTCTTCAACCACAGGTCCTATAAATAAAACGTGAATGAGATACTCCCACACCGAATTGTAATCTAGTTTTTTTTTGTGTTAGCGATGTAGGGACTTTACCGGTTTTGATATATACCGGGTGTAAGGGACAACGTCCCGCAAACTGATAGGGGTTGCTCAGTCAACAAAACTGAACATCGTTCACTTGGTAGGAAATTCTTTCGGGAAATCAAAAAAAATTGCCTTTCCATACAAAATGACGACCTCGATCAGACAATATGTTTGGAAAACCAAAATTTTTATTTCGCTTCCTGAATAATAATCCTGGTGATAATTTAGAATGTCAGTTTGCGGGATGCTGTCCCTACACCCCGTATATTGTAACAATTAATGTCTTTAGCGGTACGATTTCAGATAAATTCATTGAAATCGCATCCTCAGAAACATAAATGGCATAACAGTTATCATTTCTATTGTGTAATTATAGATATATAATTACACCGCAAGATAAC
Source organism: Scrobipalpa costella (assembly GCA_949820665.1). NCBI lineage: Eukaryota > Metazoa > Arthropoda > Insecta > Lepidoptera > Gelechiidae > Scrobipalpa > Scrobipalpa costella. The sequence goes on along the minus strand of OX463304.1, from coordinate 11,232,600 downwards.
CGGTGATAACCAGTTCCGGTTATCTTGACTTGTGCAAACTATTGCAGATTTAGACAACTCCATGGTTTTTTGAACATTGTAAGAGACGTTGTGTCATTCTTTATTAATAGAATACATAAATTATGTTATTATTAATAAAACACGTAATTAGAAAGACATAAAATAAAGTACACATTTATTCACTGACTACCTCATTTAATTTTATTTTTAGCGACGATGTTTATCATAATCACATTTGCCAAAAAAATATGCAGGAGATGCTCAACTTTGCATTTATAGCTTTCGGCTTGAAGGCTGCTGCTACGTATCATGCCCGCCCAAGTTAGCAATACAACAAAATCTGTATTTTTTTAAGTAGTAAAAAGACATCTTACAAATTGACTATGTTGAAACCTAACCTTACTGTTTACCTACGCTACGTATAATATAGCAACTGAAGTGTGAAAGTGGACCGGCTTGTTTAGTGACTTGCAGCTTGCAACTCACACCCAACCAACTAAGACATTTCTCTTAGCTTTCTAAGGAAATGCGAATTTACTCACTCAATTCGCTAAATTCTAAGATACACACTTTCGGTTTCACGCACGATTTTTGTAGAAGAAAGTGGTCTTATCTATTTTTTGTTTTTTTTTTACACAAAAAAAATACAATCTGGCACTAAAAACATTAGTAGGTTCTTAATTGTGCCATGCCTGATATACGATACATAAATGAAATGTTTAAATAAATAAATAAAAAATAAATGACATTAAAAAAATCACATACCTACAAATTATTGGCGCCTAGCCTATTATTAGTGTTATCAAAATAAACAAAATCATAATCAGCTTTTTAGACATAATTCCGAGTATAACTTTAGTAACTTATTTTTATGCAAGTTAGCTCATCAAGTGACTAATCAAATTTAATATTCTCAAAAAAATGATATCATTCTCGTAGCTTGCACGGGATTTCCTCCTTGTTATCACTTCGTAGTAACAGAAACTGATACGTTAATCATATATTATTGGAAATCATGAAACGATGCAATGATATGAATAATAAACTTATCAGATTCGATAAGTTACGTTATTATTTAATAGGCTGATATAAAAATTACAAGAAGTATTACAATAATATCTAATTTTAGCAGAAAATCAATGTCATCTCCCTAGCCTTATCCCGTATCTCACAGGGTTGGCTACCTAATCTAGGGGATTGAACGAGGGTACTGGTTTTTACACAGAGCGACTGCCATCCCAGAAGGGAAACCAGACCCAATCCTAGATTAGGAGAGAGTTTTCAAGCCGCCAATGCTTAGTACTGGCCTCTGACATGGCTTAACGACTAATATCTTCGGTATTAAACGATATTAACCGGGACCAACGGCTTAACGTGCCTTCCGAAGCACGGAAAGAGCGCCGAATAAACGTACATATGAAATTCGAAAACCGAAAAACACATTGGTACGTGGTAGGGTTCGAACCACGACCTCACGCTCAGGAGGCAGCGGCCCTATCCACTACACCATCGGGTTCTAGCAGAAAATCAATGTGTCACTTAAAATTTATCACGATCTATGGTTAACAGCTTCGTAAGAGAAAATTATTCTAAAGGCATTTAAGATAATCAGGACATGACAGAAGAAAATTCCGATATACAAGTATTTTTGGAGAACGGGCGAATCATTTGAAGTAAGTATGTCATTGCACGCTACTTTATATGGTATTCAAGAAAGACTTGTAAAATATACTTAATAGAAAATTTGGGGAATGAAAGAGAATAGAACTCATGAATGCCTTATGTGTGGAAACAGTTAGTAAAGTAGCAAATCTATCTGTCTAGCCCATAGGTCTTGCCAGTTTCAGAGAAACGAAATTGCTCTTTACATGAAAACAATAACAGTCTGGTGAATCAGTGTGTGGCCTCACGGTCTGTCTATTACAGAAGATGTCTCGTTAAAACACAAATATCTATCTTAAGTGTGGAAACAGCTACTAAAGTAGCAAATCTATCGGTCTAGCCCATAGGTTTCGCCAGTCTTAGAGAAACGATATTGCTCTTTACATTAAAACAATAACAGTCTGGTGAATCAGTGTGTGGCCTCACGGTCTGTCTATTACAGAAGATGTCTCGTTAAAACACAAATATCTATCTTAAGTGTGGAAACAGCTACTAAAGTAGCAAATCTATCGGCCTAGCCCATAGGTTTCGCCAGTCTTAGAGAAACGATATTGCTCTTTACATTAAAACAATATCAGTCTGGTGAATCAGTGTGTGGCCTCACGGTCTGTCTATTACAGAAGATGTCTCCTAAAAACACAAATAGCTATCTTATGTGTGGAAACAGCTAGTAAAGTAGCAAATCTATCTGTCTAGCCCATAGGTTTCGCTAGTCTCAAAGAAACGATATCCCTCTTTACATTAAAACAATAACAGTCTGGTGAAACAGTGTGCGGCCTCACGGTCTGTCTATTACAGAAGATGTCTCCTAAAAACACAAATAGCTATACTTGTCATTACCTCAGTAACCGCTGCACTATAGAAAGTGTGCACCGAGACAACTTTCGCGACCGAATTCGAGAGAAAGTAGTCCGGGGGCCGACCGCCGCGCGCATACATTATATCACTTCATCCGACGCCTCTTGCCGGGGATTATATCACAACACGTTCTTGTTGACAAATAAATAAAACGAGTATTCGGAGCATGGGAAGTGGTATGTCGGAAACATTTAGGCGCCACCATCGATACTTGTCACTTTAAACGTATCGGCCGCCTTAAATGTCAGGGGGGAATCACAAAGTTGATATTTGAGAATTTATCACTTTGTGAATTTTTCCCCAGTTTGGTTAGGACATTGCAGGTTGAATCACCTGAATGTCCGAAAAAGAAAAAGATTTCGTGCTTCGGAGGGCACGTTAAGCCGTCGGTCCCGGTCGCTGTCTTTGATAGTAGTCGTTACTCAAACCATGTCAGAGGCCTGATAGTTGTGCTATTAGGCGGTTTAAAAACTCTGACACCAGGGTTCATCGGGTCGATAGACTCGATACCCACTCGACAGAAGAAGAATGTCATTGACAGCTTTTAGGCGCCGCCGACAGTTTAATCGATTTGGTACCTTTCTGATTGCATCAGGTATCTATCACATGGATCAGGAGCAGTATTTTGGAATCATTTGAACTTACGAATTTACCATGGGAATGTTAGTATTTCGTTTGCGAATTCTATTCGAATGATTCTAAAATACGGCTCCAGTACATTAGTCATTCCGTAAATCACTACTTTGTCATGAAAACATACATACATACATACTATCACGCCTGTATCCCTAATGGGTTAGGCAGAGCGTGAACAACCCAAACAAATGTCGTTCCGCCACGTCTGACAAGTTTTGAGGGTTGTTTAAGATAGAACTAGATATTGCTGTAGTGACAGGTTGTCAGCCCATCGCCTAAATTACAATATACCCTCGAATCCCTTAGCTGGTTTTTACAGTATGCCCGGGAGGAGATGCAGCTGGCATATTCTACGTTCTTCTGTCGCTGCCAGTCCAGCATGAAAGCTGTCATGAAAAGGCTGCCAAAATTTCTGAACTGAAAGCGACACAGCATACAAAATGGTACGCTTTCAAAAAGCATTGTTCTGATGCGGATATGTTTGCGTTTAGTGTTACTGTTTCCACCTCCACGGAGTCAGAAATGTTCGTACGAGCCTCCTTTCGCTTTCATTCTGTACCGGTGTTGCTAGAGTTTGATTCAAAAAACAAACTCTAGCAACACTCAGTACCCAATAATGAGACGGTGATGAATAGAGGAACAAACTAAATGAGCAAATATAATTGTCAGTATTATTTTTTAGAAACATAGAAAATTGTTTCTTTTTTAAAATAGTAAACATTGACGGTGGTTATATCTTAACGGGTTTTCATGATTTTATTCTTACTAGCAGCTCCTAAAAATCTAAGTTGGCAAGAAATAATAAAAATAACAGCAGGCAACACTGAACACACAGTTTCCGCGTGCGAACAGAAATTACCGTGTAGACTCTCTTACCAAGAGAAGATTTAATTTTCATAAGGAGAACGTAGTATTTCGCTACATCTGAAACTTCTACAAAAAAATAAATAGATAGTAACACTATTTTCTCTGTGGTAACACTGAACTGAAGACACAGTTTCCGCGTGCGAACAGAAATTAGCGTGTCGACTCGCCTCGCTAACGACTAACACCGCCTATTCGCAGACGCACAATGGAAGGTCAGTTCAGTATAGGTATAGGCATAGGCAATGCATATTGATGATGTTACCAAGAGAAGATTTCAGTTTCATAAGGAGAACGAAGTATTTCACTACATCTGAAACTTCTACAAAAAAAAAATAGATGGTAACACTATTTTCCCTGTGGTAACACTGAACTGAAGACACAATTTCCGCGTGCGAACAGAAATTAGCGTGTCGACTCGCCTCGCTAACAACTAACACCGCCTATTCGCAGACGCACAATGGAAGGTCAGTTCAGTATAGGCATAGGCAATGCATATTGATGATGTCACCAAGAGAAGATTTCAGTTTCATAAGGAGAACGTAGTATTTCACTACATCTGAAATTTCTACAAAAAAAATAGATGGTAACACTATTTTCTCTGTGGTAACACTGAAGACACAGTTTCCGCGTGCGAACAGAAATTAGCGTGTCGACTCGCCTCGCTAACGACTAACACCGCCTATTCGCAGACGCACAATGGAAGGTCAGTTCAGTATAGGCAATGCATATTAATGAGCACGTTGCCAAGAGAAGATTTCAATTTCATACAACGTCGCGTTTCACTGCCGGGAACGTGGGGTAAACAAGAGTATAAGATAAATCTAGGTCATAAAGATATCTAACCTCTAGATTCTACAGTGCATTTTTTCCTCAGAAAGAACAAAACCCCAATACGAACAATTTTGTTTTATTTTTTTATAACTTTGATCTTCTTTTAATATGACTGAAGAGTTTATATAAAATGAACCAGAATTCGTATTTTCTAATCACTACACTCCAATGCACATACTAACTTACTTAGTTAATGAAAATTGCAAAGTAACTTTCGCATGTGATTTTCATATAATTTACCATGAGAATATTTATGCGTAACCGAATTTAATTTTAGTGGTTCAAAAATACAGTTCCACCTCTGTAAGACGATATACCAACGAGTATAAAATCTAGTCTAATTAAATGTCAATATAGAACCATCGGTCAACGTTGCAAATTAAAATTATGATTTATTTTCTAATAAGTAGCCACAAAATGAACCTGCCTATCAATATCACAATGATTAGGTACTATAAAATTATTGGGTAATAAATTATAATTTGTAAGCTAGTTTCAGTATTTATTTATGAACCTTAAGACAACCTTGCAAAATGACTATAATTGCAAGTTTTAATCAATCATCCATCTATCGAACTTGTATAAGTAACGTGTTTACGTTTCGATTCGTTTTTTCTTCTTACAAGGAACAGAAAAAACTGATTTAATGGAGTGATTAATTTGATGTTCAGAGTCCATGGACTTTTACAAAGGCTCTTACAAAGGACCCTCTATGACGCTATTTGCCCTCCTCAGTGGTTCGTCACCGCTGATATCATTTGAAAACGAGCGTCATTCTTCTCAGAAGAGTCTCCTTATATGATATGATAGAGCCTCTCTAGAGCATTTTACTGGATTAAATGATAGCAGCTGTTGATATAAAATTGATACCAGCCAGATCCAGCAGCGGAGAATTGTAATATACATCAATGATTTATTTTCAAGTCGTCATGCTGATCGAATCGATAGATTCAGCAGATTCTCATTATTCAATAGTACCGGCTCTATCATCAGGCCTATTGGTATCTTCGCGATATTCATTGAGTACCCACTCCTTGAAATAATCAGTTTCTAAAAATATATAAGACTAAAATACATCGCCTGCATACTTATAAGTTCACTGGCTTTGTCTAGATATGTCGACAAGACAATCAGTATGTATAGGAACCTCGTGACGCGATGGTGACCTCAAGACGCCGTCATCGCTGATCTCATAATGACAATGAGTGAGCATTATGTAGGCAGTTCGCTTCCCTACTAGGAGCACCATTATCTTTGGAGCATAATAAAACCAGAAACTTCAGGATAGTGAATTAATAACAATAAACATGGCTAAAACTACAGAGTTCAGAAGCCAATGAGTTGAACATTTTTTATCAGAATCTACATAGAAGTACTAAATTGAGATGTATGATGTGTTTTGTGTGATCTTCGTCTAGTCTAGCTCCTCGTAAGATCTTGTGATGCGTCAATAAGACCTCTGGTAAAATTCGAGCTAAAAGCTTCTTATTAAGCAAGATAACGATTAAGAAGAGTATGCTGCTAGAATAAAGTCGGTGGACTATTACTGGTGGAAACGGTCTTACTCTTAGGCCCGTATTGGTTAACAGCACTTGAGACTGACAGCTAGTTTAAGTTCGTATCAGAAATGTCATTTCATTACAATATGGCTTGTCAAATCCATACTTAATGTTGCTCTCACTCTTGAGTTCGCTTTATAAATACGAGCCTTAGTGATCTTCTATGCTTTAAGAAGGATTTTAGCATCAGAATTTAGAGATGAACGATGTATAAGATGAACGATGTCGTTATCATTACAATCTAAGCTGCCTCCGTGGTCTAGTGGTCTGAGCCATGAGCTCCAGATCCGGAGGTCCCGGGTTCGATTCCCGGCGGGGGAAAATTAATTCGTGTTGTTGTTTCTAGTTTGGTTAGGACATTGCAGGCTGATCACCTGAATGTCCGAAAAGTAAGATGATCCATGCTATCGGATGGGCATGTAAATAGTCGGTCCTCCGCCTGATTTATCTCTGGTCGTGTCAGTCAATCTGTCCCATCAGAATAAGAGATTGAAGGAATAGAGAGTGCACCTAACACTTGGGCACTAAAAACTAGTCCTGAGCAGTTGGCTTATCTCTGGGAGATTGGCCGCCATCACCGAAAATCGGTGGGAGGACTATTATTATTTATTAATCCAAGCTGTAACAGTAGCAGTTATGTCAGATTACAATCAGAGATTATTCCTGATGTAACATTTAAGATTATTGCAGGGTAGATCTATAGTAATAAAATAAAATCCGTAATTGAAAACATACACATACACACACATATGATCACGCCTTTATCCCTAATGGGGTAAGCAGAGTGTAAACGACCTAAACAAGGGCGTTCCGCCACGTCGGACAAGTTTTAAGGTTTAATAAAGATAGATTTGTAGTTATATTGCTGTAGTGACAGGTTGTCAACAAATCGCCTAAATTGCAATATACTTAAACCCTCGGATCCCTTAGCTTTTTTTTTACATGCCCGGGAGGCAATACAGCTGGCACATTCTATGTTTTTCTCACGCTCCCAGTCCAGCAAGGAAGAAATTAAAATTGAAAATATGTTTGAATTATTATTATCTGCGACAGTAGTAGGTATAAGTTGTAGTCTAGACAAGACTATTAGGCATGCAGATGAATCATAGTTTCTGACTTCCCGATCGAATAGTGCGTCGACCTGCGTAGGATTACTAAGTGGGACCACAGATATAATAAAAATTAGCACTAATGTAGTGGGGCTGGATGCGGAAGGCCAATATCAGGCCTATGTTGAGCAATAGATTGAATCATCATCATTATCATGTCGTTTGACATATATTGCATATATACATACTTACAAATAGTCACGCCTTTATACCTAATGAGGTAGGCAGAGCGTAAAGGACCTAAACCTAGGTCGTTCCGCCACGTCTGACAAAATTTTGAGGGGTTATTCAAGTTAGATTTGTAGGTATATTGCTGTGACAGGTTGTCAGCCCATTGCATAAATTGCGATATACTGAATCCCTCGGATCCCGCCACTGATTTTAACAGCATGCCCGCGAGGAAATGCAGCAAATTCTATGTTTTTCTCTCTCCAGTCCAGCATGGAAGAAATATATTGCATTGGATTCTATGTAGACGTTTTTAGATTCTGAGGTGAGGCGATTCAGTTTGGACGTACCCACTCGTACCACCGGGGAACCGGTGAAGTGGGTAATAATTCATAATATGATCTAGACTCTGGTTGGGCTCTCAGCACACTTGAGATCTATGTAGGGTCCATCTGATCTCATTCATTCATTCATGGCCTGGGAGCGAGAGAAAACATACAATGTGCCAGCTGCATTTCCTCCCGGGCATGCTGTAAGAACCAGCTAAGGGATCCGAGTGTTTCAGTATATTGTCATTTAGGCGATGGGCTGACAACCTGTCACTACAGCAAGTTTAGGTGGTTTACGCTCTGCTTACCCCATTAGAGATAAAAGCGTGATTATATGTATGTATGTAGATTCCATCTGCATTGATTGCGAATTAGAATGAATGAAATGAGAAAAAGAAGGATTTGGTGAGATTCGGTCAACAACCCATAAATATAAACGGTAAAGGAACAGTTAAAAAGGTGACTAACCGAAAACGTCTGCTTGTTTGTCGATTGAAATACCTACTCAAACTTCCAGTATCATGTTACATACACGTTTGACCAGACGAATTAAATCCCTGCTTGAAACTTCTCTAACTACTTCCATGCTGGACTGGGAGTACTTCCATGCTGGACTGGGAGTGATAGAAAAACAGAATGTGCCAGCTGTATTTCCTCCCCGGCATGCTGCAAAAGCCAGCTAAGGGATTCGAGGGTTTTAGTGTATTGCAATTTAGGCGATGGGCTGACAACCTGTCACTATAATGATGCAGATTTCAGTCTTGAATTGCCCTAAAAAAAATATCTCTGGTAGTTTACGCTCTGCCTACCCCTTTCGGGATAAAGGCGTGATTATATGTATGTGTGAAACTTCTCTATGATGTATATATATAACCACGCCTTTGTCCCACATGGGGTAGACAGAGCGCTAACAACCTAAACAAAGGTCGTTCCGCCTCGTCTGACAAAATTTTGAGGGTTATTTAAGATAGATTAGTAGGGATTTTGCTGTAGTAACAGGTTGTCAGCCCATCCCCTAAATTGCAATATATCGAAACCCTCGGATCCCTTAGCTGGTTTTTACATGCATGATATGCAGCTGGCACATTCTATGTTTCTCTTTCGCTCCCAGTCCAGGGTGGAAAAAATTATCTCTATCATAAAAATAAGCGTATTTTTGCGAATCACAATGTATCGCAAGTGAAGGCCGACGCGCCAGGCGCTAGGCAAGCCACAAAGGTTACAAACAGTTAGCAGACAGGATCCTGCCTATATTTGTCAATTTTACTTTATCACAGTACGAGATAAAGGTATTATCTGAATTCTCGTTCAATGTCTGTTCCGCTTTGGTATCTTTCCTTCGTCCTAAGCCAAATTTATATTCATACATATAATCACGCCTTTATCCCTAATGGGGTGGACAGAGCGTGAACGACCTAAACAAAGGTACCGCCACGTCTGACAAAGTTTCGAGGGTTATTTAAGATAGATTTGTAGGTATATTTATGTAGTAACAGGTTGTCAGCCCATCGCCTAAATTTCAATATACTGAAACCCTCGGATCCCCTAGCTGGATTTTACAGCATGCCCGCTGGGAATGCAGCTGTCACATTGTATGTTATCTCTCACTCCCAGGCCAGCATGGAATAACTATACGTATATTACTAGTATACTTGTAGATAAACAGTTTATTTCCTAGGAAGACGGTACTAATAACGATGAGTTAGCACCTTGGCATTAATTCTAATAATGATACAAAGCAATAACTTCAAACTGCAAATATTACTATTAAATGTAACCTTTTAATACAAAGCAGTCTGACGTATAAATATTATTTGTTTTTTTTTTTACATATGAATAATTGAATATGTAAGCTAAATTGAATGCCATACGCATCTGCAATCTTCATATTGAATTTTAAATTACTACAAAAATAGACATTATCAAGAAAAGAACATATTGACAACCGGTACCACACAGTATCTGCTTAAATATTTATTTTCGGCGTTTATTTTTGTTATGCCTTCGCGAAAACGAGTTCAGTGCGGCATGTCGCTACGTCCACAGACGTCAGTAGGTATTGACCTAGGAACCCCGCCCTCACACGTCATCTAATTATTTGAATAGACAAACAATAAGTCCAATAAAGAAATAAGTAGTTCTTTTTATGCTCATTGATTCCAAGTCGCAAAACTGAGGACAGTGAGGAATGCTACGTCTACAGACGTCAGTAGGTACTGACTTAGGAACCCCGCCGTCACACGTCATCTAATTATTTGAATAGACAAACAATAAGTCCAATAAAGAAATAAGTAGTTCTTTTTATGCTCATTGATTCCAAGTCGCAAAATTGAGGACAGTGAGGAATGCTACGTCTACAGACGTCAGTAGGTACTGACTTAGGAACCCCGCCGTCACACGTCATCTAATTATTTGAATAGACAAACAATAAGTCCAATAAAGAAATAAGTAGTTCTTTTTATGCTCATTGATTCCAAGTCGCAAAACTGAGGACAGTGAGGAATGCAACGTCCATAGACGTCAGTAGGTATTGACCTAGGAACCCCGCCCTTTTAATTATTTGAATGGACAAACAATAGATACAACTGCGGAAATAAATTGTATTTTGATGCTCATTGATTTCAAGTCAAGATCTTTTTATTTTCCGGAAACAGTGAGTCGGGCGGTTTTGACCTAAGCGAACTCGTCATAATTTATTCAAAATACTGCCAAACTAATGATTACAAAAACAAAAACCTTTTCGTTTCTAATATGCGTGGGAACTAAGTATATGAGTCAAATGTCTTTAAATACATTCATCAGGTATGATTGCGAACACGTGTAACGTATGCTATGTACCTGGAAATTGCATTTCACTACATTGACATTAAACTGGAATATGCGTACTCATTTACAATTATTTGTTTATAATACGCTACAGAGTGTAACTACGTAGTGTATTGAAATACATAATTAAACAAAATTGTTTACATTGTTACATACTTAGATCCAAGTCTGAATTACGTCGAATGATGTAACTAACTACACAAGTAGCAATTATCGTGTGTGTAGGAAATAAACGAGAAACAAATCAAGGCAAGGCGATTTCGTCACTATATTGACGATAACTTTGTATCTTCTACATTTGCATACTTAGTTAAATATGGCAATAAATAAAAATTAAGCACAAGCAGGGTATGGGGGACAGTGACTTCAGAATTAGGTGCCCCATTAGTGTTTTAATTTCATCGCATTTGGTTTCAAAAACCGCACTATCTTTGAGATTTAAAAATGCTATTAGTATTATCGCTAAACCGATTATGTTCGCAGGTTGGTGGCCGCTGCAGGGAAAATATCGCAAAATGAGGCTTCATCGACAATACGCATGTAAAATAATTACCAATGTTTTTTTTTGTAATGGCCTTATTCTGTCTTTTTAGTTTCTGTGCCCATGCAGGGTGTCAAATACTATCTACCTACCATTGTAAACCCTTTATGTCTATGTGATAGATATGCAATAAATAAATTTGAATTTACGCATACATCTGCTCTCTTGCCGTCTGTTGCCCGTCGAATGCAGTAGGGAGGAGCTGGGGACTGAGAATGCAATAGCCGTCGCCAAATACTGGCAAGCTACATAACATATTATAAGATTTGGACGAAAGTATTATTTGTACTAATAGTCAGCCTAACACGACTGCATGTTGCAACAATGTTGTTACAAAAATTAAGCGTAATCAAAATCTAAGATAATGAATCATTGCATTATTAAATGGCATATAATGATAGTGTCGAAAATATGCGATATTCCTTGATATAAATTAAAATTTACGCAACCCAGATTGCGCTGTTATCGTACAATCGAAGAAATCAAGACTTTTCTTATCACTTGTGGTTTTTGACGACATCGTGCTATCTAAATACAAAATGCGCGAAAATTTTGCTGATAACATGCTTTACACGCGACAAACGGATTTCTATTCAAACAATTAGAATTTAGGCATTTGAAACACTTTTACGATTTAGTGGTTGGTGATCATCGTTTGGCGTTTTTGTTTGTAATTAATAAATGAACATACAAACAGACATATACAGCTTTTTTCTTTATAATATTCTTTTAATTTTTTTCTTGAAAATTCGTTGTCTTGATCACTGCAATATACAAATTATATATATATTTTTTTAATATGCTGTAATGAAAACAATACAAATCAATTACCTATTCAAAGCCATCAAGTCCTAGTTTCAGTACAACGATATCCAATACAGATTAAGCCGAGATGACACTCTACAAGGGTGTCAAGGCAATCATCCTCTTCTTATAACTATACCATAAAATAACCAGCTGCTAATGACTAGAATACTTGATATTGATAATTTATAAAAAATGTAAAAACATATTTAAGAAAATAGTAAGTAAGTTCTTCCATGCTGGACTGGGAGCAAAGAAAAACATAGAATGTGCCAGCTGCATTTCCTCCCGGGCATGCTGTAAAAACCAGCTAAGGGATCCGAGGATTTCTAAATATTATAATTTAGGCGATGGGCTTGCAACGTGTCCAGCAATGTACCTACAAATCTATCTTAAATAACCCTCAAAACTTTGTCAGACGTGGCGAAACGGCCTTCGTTTAGGTCGTTTACGCTCTGCCTACCCCATTAGGGACAAAGGCGTGATTGTATGTATGAATGTAGTATGTAGGAGTTTGTAGTCTGCGAAGTTTATATGGGATTGGGTTGGCCACGTCAAGAGACGTGCATTCAGACAGATGAGCCAAGCCTTAGGTACGGACAGATTGCCTAAAGATAGATGTCGAAGCAGAGGAAGCCTAAAAAATGGTGTGACGGAAGGATGTGTCAATTTATTTTATTCCTCTGTTTCCTATTGCCTGATTGCAAGGAAGATATTGCTACATTAGCAATAAGGCCGCTAATTGTTCTACTTTTCTTTTTAGCAATTTGTATTTTCTGTGTTTTTGTGCAATAAAGTATATTGTATTGTAAGGATGCCTTCGAAAAGAACTGCATGCACATTCCACATGACAGAAAACAGTGAAACAAAGACCTTTCCTAGGTCTATTCAAAGCAGTGGGATCAATCAGGTCAGGAAAAAAGAGGAAGAAGACGATTCAGAGGAAAGTTCCAAATCAACCTCTCAACTATAGCCAGCTTTCAAAGAACTAATTTATTTGTATTCGTACAAGAGACTGGACAATAGATGCGCGAGCGCAGAGGTCAGCAACGTTACATGTCAACCAAGTACGGCTGACCGATTACAATTTAATAGTCTATTGTATTCTTCTACTGAGTAGTCAGTCAATAGTAGAGTATACAAGATAGCTTAGCGGCTAAGACTTTTTCTTAGCCGGTGGATTTTCGAGTCGAAAAACGACCCGATAAACCCTGGTGTGAGGAGTTTTCAAACCTTTCAAACTAGTAGCACAGCTATTTGGCCTCTGACATAGTTTGAGTAACAGCCACTATCAGAGACAGCGACCGGGACCGAAGGTTTAACGTGCCCTACGAAGCACAGTCGTTCCGCAACGTGTGACAAGTTTTGAGGGTTATTACAAAACATTATGATGTATATTGCTATAGTGACAGGTTGTCAACCAATCACCTAAAATTGCAATACACTATAACCCTCGAATCCCTTAGCAGGTTTTTACAGCATGCCCTGGCACATTCTATGTTTTTCTATCACTCCCAGTCCAGCATGGAAGGACGTATACCTTCCTCACTCAAATGAGTTTCTGACGTGTACTTTTGGCCGACGTACATTATCGAAAGGCCCCAAACTCATAAATGTACGTTTAGTACCACGGATCAAGTTACAACGTGATTTATACACCTAGCTAGAACCTTGTATACTGTATTGATCGGTTTACTTTGTTTCAAGCGCTGTATCTGTTTGCTTTTTTTTTAAACTTTTATTAAAAGCTTTCACCTGTTTGTGTCCACAAATTGTGCACACAAAATTTGACCCACTTTCTGGTGTTCGATTGAGCTGAAATTTTGTATACTTGTGTAAATCCGGTGACTTTGCAATATTATGATACCACTTAGCTAATCTCTAACTAGAAATCTTTTATGAAAAGAGCTAAGGTAGCCAAATTTGGGCTTATTAGATTTGTTATCTTGAGCACTTTCTATTACATATGATGACGAGGGTCTCAATATGGAGCCGGCAGATAGCCATTGGAACTACCTCGTGGAATGTTCTAAGATTCCGAATTTGGTCTTCCTAGCTTTGTTGTCATGGGCACTTCCTATTACACATTATGACGAGGGTCTCATAATGGAGCCGACAGATAGCCACTTAAATAAAAGTTGTTTATAAAGTCTCTATTTTTTCAAAATGGGTTTGCCCATGGCTCCAGTCTAGGTCGGGAGCGACTGAGACGGAGTCGACGATGGAGCGAGGTCATCCAGAAGATGACTATTCACTCTAACTTTGAACTTTTTTACTTTTTTTTTTTAGTTGAAGCTTGGCGGAATAGAGGTAGAATCAAAGCCTATTGAATGGAATCTGAAGACCGAAACTAATCTTTAAAGCCAAAATAACAATGTAACTTTTGATCTTTGGAAGTACTTAACCCAGCGTAACGTAATGCCTGTCAAATAAGGAATTCATTCAACCGATAATGATGAGTAAATTATTCACTTGTAATGCAATATTTTGGTAAATAAATATTCTATCTTAAATAACCCTCAAAACTATCAGACGTGGCGGAGCGATCTTTGTTTGGGTCGTTTGCGCTCTGCCTACCCCATTAGGGATAAGGGCGTGATTATACGTATGTATGTATGTATAAATATTAGTAAGAAGGATAATGTTTTATTATTATGTATTTAATAATAATAATAAAATAAAATTGTATTTATTAAAATAGAAACTACTTTACTCTACTAGTTTTCCGGATCCTAATTTAACCTGGGTTTTAATGAGTTTTCCCATGGTAAAAAGATATACCGGGAGTAAAATAAATAGCTGACCATATTTAAGGGTGTGATTCTACCCATGAAACTGAACAACTTTTCCCAAGGAACATGGGTCGAAATATGAGAAAAAAAAAACAGATTGACCGTCCCATTAAAATTTACTAGAGGCGCTGGCACTATTTGTAAGGGCCAGTTTGTTCGGTTTGTTTGTACGGTCAGCAATTTTTTTTACACCCCATAAGGTGGTAAATATGTTACTTCTGGGGAATGTAAGCTTCCTATTGATAACAATATTATTTAAATTAGTCTTGAAGCAATCTAATCATTTCACAAACAAAAATACATACATACATACATATAATCACGCCTTTATCCCTAATGGGGTAGGCAGAACGTACACGACCTAAACAAAGCTCGTTAAGCCACGTCTGACAGAGTTTTGAGGGTTGTTTAAGATAGATTTGTAGGTATATTGCTGTAGTGACAGGTTGTCAGCCTGTCGCCTAAATTGCAATATACAGAAACCCTCGGATCCCTTAGCTGGTTTTTACAGCATGCCCGGGAGGAAATGCACCTGGCACATTCTATGTTTTTCTCTCGCTCCCAGTCCAGCATGGAAGTAAAAAATACAATCTGTCTTTACAGTATTAGTATAGCGATTCACGTTTATGACCTATATCTCATATTGCGTGCATTTGCACAGCCAAATAGGAATACACAACATACACTTACGAAACTCCAGTAACACAAACATAAGCATAACATGTTCACGATTTTACAGCAAAAAGTATTCTTTTATGAAACTTAAACGGTGTGCCTCGTTTGCTTACGTAACCTCAATGAGTTAACGAGGTGTGTATGTAAGTTTGGGTTAACATGGACATTCGTTAGGCACCTCTTTGACTGCAGTTAGGAATATAAAATTCAAGAAGTTAAGCTCGTTTACCCAGTTCTAGAGTTTGCCAATTCTATTCGATAACGTTTGAGGAACTTCCACGCTGGACTGGAAGCAAGAGAAAAACGTAGAATATGCCAGCTGCATTTCCTCCCAGGCATGCTGTTAATACCAGCTAAGGGATCCGAGGGTTTCAGTATATCGTAATTTAGGCGATGGGCTGATAACCTGGCACTACAGCAAAATACCTACTAATCTATCTTAAATAACCCTCAAAACTTTGTCAGTCGTGGTGGAACGACCTTTACTTAGGTCGTTTATGCTCTGCCTACCCCGTTAGGGATAAAGGCGTGATTATATGTATTTATGTATGTTGAAGAACTCGATCTTGGCAAGAACATAAGATTTAGACAATCCACACGACAGACAAAGTAATAGATATTTATTGCGTGATTTTAAAGTTCGGTATTTTGCAGTTAATTATTGTTTGTTACTTTAAATTTTGTGGTAATGATACTGAAATAGAGGCCATGTTGCGGTTTTTAAATGTTTCAACAGGAGGTTTAAGCTGTTTGACCACTCTGTTATGCCTACACAATTTTATGCATAATAAAAATAAAATTTAAAAGGTTAACGCGTTAAAAACAATACGTAATTGAGAAGTAAGTGTGTCATAATAACAGCCATAGCAAGTAATCTAAAAATAACTGCGTATGCATCGGGCGTGAGCCAGGTAATTTTAAATAAATGCTACGATAATTTTTCGTTTACTTCTCCAATTATTGCATTCGGTAACAATAATCAGAGAGGTATAAAAAACAATACCAACTGCTTCCGTGGTCTAGTGATCTTAGACAGGGGCTTCCGATCCGGAGGTCGTGGGTTTGAAAACAAAGTTGATTATGGTCAATTTGTCACTTTGTGTGATTTCACCCAGCTTGGTTAAGACAATACAGGCTGAATTGACTGATTGTCTGTAATAAACAGAATAAGTTAAGGCGTCGTTCCCTGTCGCTAATAAAGGTTGTTACATAAACCATGTCAGAGGCCTATTAGCTGTGCTATAGGCGGTTTCTTCGGTTTCGCGGTTTCTTCCATGCTGGACTGGAAGTGAAAGAAAAACATAGAATTTTCCTTCCGGGCATGCTGTAAAACCAGCTAAGGGATCCGAGGGTTTCAGTGTATTGTTATTTAGGTGATGGGCTGACAACCTGTCACTACAGCAATATAATATAAAACTACAAATCTATCTTAAATAACCCTCAAACCTTTGTCAGACTAGGCGGAACGACGTTTAGTTTGGGTCGTATACGGTCTGCCTACCCTTAGGGATAAATATATAAGCGGTTTAAAAACTCTGACACCATGGTTCACCGGGCCGAGCTTTGCCTCGTAAACCTACTTATAAGAACAATAATCAGAGCGATTAAAAGCCGCTAATAATAGTGAGTGCGGAGACGAACGCGGAAATAAAAGAGCACATCGCCAAGGTTGCAGTGACGTTCGCTCGAGAGATAGATAATACTTATCAGCTCGCAGTGGCTGCTCGACTCAAGGCCAGATCTTTCTACCTCACTGGCATCTTCAGATAGGTTATCGTAACATACGGGGTGTAAGGGACAGAGTCCCACAAACTGATAGGGGTCGCTCAGTGACCAACATCCACCAGGAAATTGTTTCAGGTAGTGAAAAAAATATATATTGGCTTATCCATACCTACAAATTGTCTGATCGGAAAAGCCAATTTTTGTTTTCACTTGGTGGAAGAATTTCTTGGTGGAAGTTGTTCAGTGTCGTTGTCTGAGCAACCCCTATCAGTTTGCGGGACGCTGTCCCTTACGGTATAAAATAAGATCTACTTTTTGGAAATTGTGAGACCTGTTAGGCAATTTACGCAAAAACCTAACAAGCCAACGAAAAAGAAAATTCTACAAAATTTAAATACTATACGCCAGTTTTTAACAAAATTTAAAACCGATCAGTCAATTAATTTGTTTGAAAATCTGAATTTATAAAAGCGATTTTTCATATGTCGCAATCTTTCACTTAAATCCATGACTTCATACATTTGTCGTGAACATTATTCTTATAAGAAAATTAGGGTTTTTTACAATTAATACATATAATCAGGCCTTTATCCTAATGGGGTAAGCAGAGCGTAAACGACCTAAACAAAGGTCGGCCCGCCACGTCTGACAAAGTTTTGAGTGTTATTTGCAGGTATATTGCTGTAGTGACAGATTGTCAGCCCTTCGTCTAAATTACAATATACTGATATCCTCGGATCCCTTAGCTGGCTTAGCTTTTCACAATTCACGTATGGAAAAATACAACAAATGATATCGCCAATATATTTTTTTATTAATTTATGCTAAACTGTTCACCAGTTTGTTGAATATGTTTTTGATTACAATTACAAGGACATCGGTTAATAATATTAGTTAGCAAACCGCCAGACATTTATTAAAATTAAATTGCAATTTATAATTCATAGATAAAGTGGTAACTATCCATTAAAAAGTTATTATTATATCTATGTTATGTATTAGATCTATGTTCATCAAATCAGTTTCTGACAACATTCTGTGGTTAGCATTTTATACGATAACAGTACGTACAATAAATTCGACATTAGGGTTTTTGATTACCTATTATTTATATAAAAAAAAAAAAAAAAAAAAAAAACACGATCACACTCATAGCCCCCACTAGGATTCCCTGTATTGGGGTGCCATGGACATACACAGAAACAACCACAAAGAACACCCAGACCCAGAAACAGACATTTAAACTCATCATTCAAATATCTGCCCTGGCCGAGAATCGAATCCGGGACCCTCTGCGTAGCAGGCAGGTACACTGCCAACTAGGCTGCACGCTAAGTAAGTTACAAATAAATACCTTTCTTCTTTTTTTTTTTTTTTTTATTTTTTCTTCTTATTTTTTAATTAAACTTCTTCAAGAAATATATAATATTTAGAGGTCTCAAGAGCTTGGGAACTGCCTATGTTATCTAATGGTCTAAGGCTTCCAGTCCCTTTCTCTGATAATAGCCATTGTCACAAACCATATCAGTAGACTAATCGGGGATTTTTAATCTCTTACACGCGTCCTTGTTCAACATGATAATGATAACCCACGCGACCAATAAAGCTTGGTAAAGATGTATTAGGAGTCCTATTTTTGAAACACTCGAATCAAAATTCACATGCGATTTGCATATTATTTGGCATGCGACTGTTGCTCTTTCGTATGCGAATTACGATTAGAGTGATTCAAAAATAGGACATCAGACCTCTTTTCCGTTTAATTATCAGCTAGGTTCCATTTCCGTATCCATCAGGTTTTTTGTGGCTAGTATCAGCGTTTACAATAGCTAGTCAGTGCTTGAGTCGATGACGCGTAAAACCAATCAGATCATCACTACATAGTATAAAACAAAGTCGCTTTCTCTGTCCCTATATCCCTTTGTATGCTTAGATCTTTAAAACTGCGCAACGGATATTGATGCGGTTTCTTTTATTGGATAGGGTGATTCAAGAGGAAGGTTTATATGTATAATCCTGCATAATATAGTAGAGAAACACTGATGATTTCCGTGCAAAGCCGGGGCGGGTCGCTAGTATGGACTAAATAGAAAGACCTTTAGTTAAGTAGAGATGTAGCAAATTCTCGCTTCCGTAATAACTCATTATCAGGATAGTCTTTCCGTATTTGCGTGTTATGTAAACATACTGGCTAATACGACGTAATGAAACTTTGTTTACCTTTATTCTAAAACTGAGTTGGAATTACTATAGTAATGATGTGACAGATCTGTAACCACATCAGCTAAGTAATATTTTCTTATTAGAATATTATCTAAATAGTTTCTAGTATAATAAGAAGACAAAGATGTGTTAGGTACAGGTCATATTTACCCCGTTTCCAAACTAACTCATTACTTAAGATCAGTCATAATTCCGTATTCGTACATTATACCGGGTGTAAGTGACAGCGTCCCGCAAATTGATAAGGGTTGCTCAGTCAACGAAACTGAACAACTTTCACCAGGAAATTCTTTCAGGAGATAAAAAATACCTTTCCATACAAAATTACCGCCTCAGACAATTTGTATGAAAAACCATTTTTTTCCTGAAAATAAATCTTGGCGACAGTTGTTTAGTTGCGTTGACTCAGCAACCCCTATCAATTTTCGGGACGCTGTCCCTTACACCCCGTATAAATACTTGTGTACTAGTAGGTATCAGTCATGTTTCCAGTAGCTTACATAGTTACAGTAGCTACTTAGTCACGGGCTTGACTCGATGACGCGAGACGCTCAGCGGCCATGGAGCGAAAGACGAAGATTTGTTAGGTACATGTCACCGTAACCCCGTTTCCATACTATTTAATTATATAAGATCAGTCCTATTTCCATATTCTCACATCTTCTTCTTCTTTGCGTGTCGATGGAAATAAAAATAAAATATTTTAAACCGTTTTGGACCAGTGCGAAGCCACGAGCACGGCTTTATCGGTGGCTTTCCACAGGTCCTCCAACGAGCAGGTGTTATCTGAATAGATTCTTGTATACTAGTAGGTATTAGTCATGTTTCCAGTAGCTTACATACATACATACATATAATCACGCCTTTATCCCTAATGGGGTAGGCAGAGCGTAAACGACCAAAACAAAGGTCGTTCCGCCACGTCTGACAAAGTTTTGAGGGTTATTTAAGATATATTCGTAGGTATATTGCTGTAGTGACAGGTTGTCAGCCCATCGCCTAAATTGCAATACACTGAATTTCTCGGATCCCTTAGCTGGTTTTTACAGCATACCCGGGAGGAAATGCAGCTGGCACATTCTATGTTTTTCTCTCGCTCCCAGGCCAGCATGGAAGTTAAATTTCCAGTAGCTTATTTAGCTTTTTGCCTCTTGTTTCTTATTTCTTCCATGCTGGACTGGGAGAGATAGAAAAACATAGAATGTTCCAGCTGCCCTTCCTCCCGGGCATGCTGTAGGAGACAGCAAAAGGGACTCGGGGGTTACAGTATATTGTAATTTAGGCGACGGGCTGACAACCTGTCACTACACATTAGCAATACACATTACAATCTAAAATTGCCCTAAATTTTTGTCAGACGCGGCGAAAGCGCCTTTTACGAGGCGTTTAACGCTCTGCCTACCCCGTAAGGGATAAAGGCGTGATTTTATGTATGTATATATGTTTATTTATTCATAAATCAATGTATAATATGGCGAGTACGATCTCATTCGCTTTTCGCATAAACCTTTCTTAGGTTTTAGATTTAAGCGTCTTATTTTAAGTATAAACACTGTGCCTAAAAGTTTCTTGAATGCATACATACTCTCACGCCTGTATCCCTAATGGGGTAGGAGAGTGTCAACGTACCAAATAAAGGTCGTTCCGCCACGTCTGACAAGTTTTGAGGGTTGTTTAAGTAAGATCTGTATATTACAGTAGCTACAGGTTGTCAGCCCATCGCCTATCCTACAATATGCTGTAACCCTCGAATCCCTTAGCTAGTTTTTACAGCATGCCAGGAGGAGATGCAGCTGGCACAATCTATGTTTTTCTATCGCTCCCAGTCCAGCATGGAAGCAGTTTCTTGAATAAACTATGTAAAAAGAAAAAAGTTACAGTAGCTACATAGTCACGGGCTTGACTCGATGACGCGTGACGCTCAGCGGCCATGGAGCGACAAGCGACCTAGCGCGCGTCCTCGCCGCTCCAGCCGGACCAGAACATGAACACGACATTTATATAATACCTACTCTTTGTGCTAAAAGAAACGGTTACGGTCTAACAGATGATACTTATTATTTTATTTATTTCACATATAAAAGATTCTACAGACATCAAATTCTTAGTGCCATTAAACCTTAAAAAGGTTAAATGTGAGCTTTTTAAGGTTTAATCACTACATAGAATAAAACAAAGTCGCTTTCTCTGTCCCTATATCCCTATGTATCCATAAATCTTTAAAACTACGCAACGGATTTTGGTGCGGTTTCTTTTAATGGATAGAGTGATTCAAGAGGAAGGTTTATATCTATAATACATACATAATATAGTAGAGAACACTGTTAATTTCCTTGCGAAGCCGGGGCGGGTCGCTAGTAAAAAATAAAACAAAATCAAAAATAAAAGTTTGTCGTTATGTAACCTTTACCGAAGATTAGGACGGTTTGGCCACTTGAAATTTTAGTTAATTTGTTAGTATTCAAGTAGATTTTTTATAGAATTTAAATGATATTTTTTTCTTGGTAAAGTTATTTTTTTTACGTTACTTACTCTTTTATTTACGTTGTGAAAATACTGAGTCATACAAATAACATAAGAAAATATTTTTGAAAATTAACTAAACAATCACAAAATGTCACAATAAATTATTCACAAAGTCGAACTTAAAAACTAACACCTACTCAATCGAAAAGACCGCCCCGAATCGTACCTGAATATATTGATGAATTAGTACAGTTGTACGAATTGAATTAATGAATGTGGATGAAGCGAAAGAAGTATGTAAGGATCGTAGCAAGTGGAAAGATGTGGTCTCTGCCTACCCCTCCGGGAAAGAGGCGTGATTATATGTATGTACGAATTGAATTTATAAAGTCTTGCGCTTATAGAAATATTTATGCAATAATTTAAAAACAATGTGGCCAGAACCGAGACACCTGCTCTACCTCCATGCCAGACTGAAAGCGACAAAGGAAATTAAAAAATTACAAACCGCTTACCGTCGCAGGCATACTGAAAAATTCAGTAGAGTCGTATATAGCAATTTAAACGATCGATCGAATAACCCGTTATTACTACATAAACACAAATGGAGCTTCCATGCTGGACTGGGAGCTATAGAAAGACATAGAATGTGCCAGCTGCATCTCCTCCCGGGCATGCTGTAAAAACCAGCTAAGGGATTCGAGGGTTTCAGCATGTTATAATTGGGGATGGGCTGACAATCCGTCACTACGGCAACATACAGATCAATCTTAAACAACCCTCAACACTTGTCGGACGTGGCGGAACGATCTTTATTTGGTACGTTGACGCTCTGCCTACCCCATTAGGGATACAGGCGTGAGAGTATGTATGTATGTAAATACAAATGGATAGGTAATATCACTACATAGTATAAAACAAAGTCGCTTTCTCTGTCCCTATATCCCTATGTATGCATAAATCTTCCAAACTACGCTACGGATTTTGATGCGGTTTCTTTTAATGCATAGAGTAATTCAAGATGAAGGTTTATATGTATAATACATGCATAATATAGTAGAGAAACACTGATAATATCCGTGCGAAGCCGGGGCGGGTCGTTAGTTTTAAATATCTCAAAAAAATTGCCAGACTCGGTAAAACTACTGTGATTTTGGCAGTTGAGTCCGTGATAATAATATTTGAGTATGTATTGACCAGAACGGCTGACCGGTTGGACGACACGAACCTCACACTGACATCATACCTAACAAGTAAAAATAACGGTATGTAACAGAAGATACAAATCATCATGGTGCAAACTGGGTCACTAGTACAAAATTATTGATATTTGAGACTGTCAATGAAAATTGTTTTACATACATACATATAATCACGCCTTTATCCCTTCTTCTTCTTCTTCTTCTTCTTCTTATCGTGTCGATGGAACACGTAACTATCACAAAGTGGCGGCCTTTATCCCTAATGGGTAAACTACCTAAGCAAAGGTCGTTCCGCCACGTCTGATATTTTTGAGGGTTATTTAAGATATGAGAGATTTGTATACTGCTGTAGTGACCGGTTGTCAGCCCATCGCCTAAATGGCAATATACAGAAACCCTTGGATATTTCGGCTGGTTTTACAGCATGCCCGGGAGGTAATGCAGCTGGCACGTTCTATGTTTTTTCTCGCTTTCAGTCCATCATGGAAGTAAGTCAATAAAAAATTGTTTAAGAATAACCATTTTTCAATTTGAGACTCTCTCGACATCTCTTGGTTGTGATTTTACACGCCTGTCCGTCAGTCTACCAGAGTAAGCTTGTTTGTATTTGCTGCGGTAAAGTCAGACGTATAAGACTACCTTGCATGTGCCCACCGTTTTACAAAAAATGTTACCGGTTCCGCTTCAACATTTGCGGACGTCTGCTCCGAACCTGATCTTAAAAATTCAGAATGCGGTGCCTTACGAATTTATTCTGGATATTTATACCATTCAATGCACGTTCGAGATTGGAGTGCGAAAATAGTCTGCAAGTTCTTAAGATAAGGAAACAGTCACGCTTGAAAATATACCTAGAAACCGATAACAATGAATTGAATATCAACTGACCTACATTTGCACATGGTAGGACGGTAGGCCTTTTTGTTTGCGGAACAGTGTAAATACAAGTCAGCATACTAACTGGCGGATAATATTTTGGCCTAGTTGTTAATAAACAAAGCGGAATAGGGTCGCAGACTTGCCGGCGAGGTGAGCGACCCCGGTATCGCGCGATCATTCCGGTTATATAGCTTATCGACGAGCGTCCGCATCATTGCGGCCATCAAAAGTTGCGCTTGCGCAGCTAGTGTACTGCCCTGTTCGAAAATTGAACTCTAACCCTTGATCTATACCTACATAATTAAAATTGTAACTAAACGATGTCTGTACATACATACATACATACATATAATCACGCCTTTATCCCCAATGGGGTAGGCAGAGCGCAAACGACCCAAACAAAGGTCGCTCCGCTACGTCTGACAAAGTTTTGAGGGTTATTTAAGATAGAATTCTAGGTATATTGCTGTAGTGACAGGTTGTCAGCCCATCGCCTAAATTACAATATACTGAAACCCACGGATCCCTTAGCTGAATCTTACAGCATGCCCGGGAGGAAATGCAGCTGACACATTCTATGTTTTTCTCACGCTCCCAGACCAGCATGGAAGTCATGGATGTCTGTACATATAAGATAAATATGGAAATTTAAATATAGTTTAGTTATTAATTTATTTTTGTCTGTACGTCTGTCTGTCTGTATGTTTGTTCGCGCACCACGCAAGAATGCACTGCAAATTGAATGTGGTTTTCTTTGTTTATAGCTGAGGGTTTAACTTAAAAACTCATGTTTCGTTGTTCTCAATATACCTTTAAGTCGAGATTTACGGGAAAGCTTATTTAAGAAGAAATCGCGGGCGAATATCTAGTATAACATACGAGAATATTGCAGGGTTTTTCTTCAAGCTTGTATCAACCTACGTCAGAACACAGAGCAAAGACTTTAGACAAAGCAATACCAGCGTACCGAAAGACCATGTAGACTCTAGATTGTAGAGCGAGAAACCGATTTTCCGCGCCAAATTACGCGCTTTCATGTGTCCATAAAAGAATAAAATACCGCAACCCGCTCTATTAAAAGAATACCACAAATATGTTAAAGAGACCGACGAATGGATTGAATACGGTAGTATTAATTTACATAACTGTTATTCGTGAATTGTCACCTGTCTAGCGTAATCTGAGAGACGCATTTTTCAAGTTTTATTACATGAGCGACTGAATTAATAATGCGACAAAGTGAACGCGTGGCGATAGATTGTTTTTGCAGACTGGATCCGCAAATTGAGGCCTTTTAAGGCGCAAGTGAATAGGCAATGGTACCGATTCCTTAAGGACAACTTAACTAAATTATAACAAAAATTGTTGCAGTCTTTTTCTGTTCTCTCATGATAGAAAATGACAGGTAGCGATTTTAGTCAAGATTTGTGATTTCATACGAATTGTCCTTAATGGGTTAGCATATTCTATCTTCGATCCCATCTTCACACAAAATCAGAGGTCGAGGTCAACCACTTTCCTATCATCAAAAATAAATTTAAAAAACGGAACAGATGCTTACAGTACCTACTGTGTGTATCACACCTCATTCCTACTCATCATCTCCCTAGCCGTATCCCGTATATCACGAGTCGGCTGGTATCTTAAAGATTGAACGAGGGTACTGGTTTTTACACAGAGCTGCCATCTGACCTACGCCAGAAGGGAAACCAGACCCAATCCTAGACACCATCACACCTCATTCATACTATGGCTTGTTAAACATCTGACGATTCGCGATAACAACATTAAGATGTAATCCAGTTTGGTTTGCCCGAGGCAAACCAGTTATAATTTTAACTGGTTTTGCCTTGTTTTCGGTTGATTTAAATGGGTTATAAACGAGAGTTTGATTTTGTCGAGTAGATTGTTATCAGTTAAGAGTTGTAACGATTAAATTGTAAATTAAGTTTTTGGTGGCGGAAGTATTACGGGTTGTTCAGTGACCCCTATATTTTTTTAATAAAGTTTTATATTTTTGTGTTTATAATGCATGTGGGGAATCTCTACCAATATTTTCATATAGAGAAACGTTAGTATTATGCGCTGTAAATTCGAGACCTACATCGAATTAGATCCTTCACATAGTTATGAAGGAAGGAGCTTACAAATATGGCGGAATATAAAAAAATACGTGAACATCATATCAAATAATGGTGTTTTGTAGTAGAATGATAGCCTTGCTCGACCGACGGACCTCCAAATTACACATAGCAGTGGTTGTTGGCAGCATTTGGACAAAAACGCACAAGGTCTGCGTCTGCATCCGCGCGCTTCCTCGTGTTGTCATTCTGCGGCTGACATTTTGCGGAAATTTCTCGAACGTCCGGAATTTACCGCTTCCAGAAAAGTCGCGGACTTACGGAAATGCTCATTAAAACGAAATTGTAGACTTAGAGCTGGCAAAGCTTTATTAAAATTATGCAAAACGATAAATCCGGTCTTTTTGGTCGAGATTATCGAGTAACGGAAGTACTGTGTCAATATGCCCATAAAAGAATACTAGTTTAATATATTGTTCGAACGTTCTTGAACTTTTCGACACAACAACATAATCAACAATTTTTTACACACGTTCGACAACTGTATTTGAAAGAGGGCAATGTCCTTTTACCGTTAAATTGGAATTTGCATTAGCTATAATGAGAAATTTTCGTAAATATTTCGCCAGCTCTTGTCCAAAACAAAGGTAACTTTAAGGTCAGCCAGAGAATAACAACACATAAATAAAGAACACGTTACTCTTGTAAATAAGTGCATTACATAAAGGTAAAGAAAATTCATTATAGCAATACCATATCAGGTATTTTGATGCAATGTTTATACTTATTGCAACATGTTTGCACCCATGGCTTGTTTACAAGAGAAGCGTGTTGATGAGTTATCACACACATGGACAGCCAGTCAAGTCCGATTTCATGAGAAAAACATCAACAGTGTTATTGCGTATAAAATTTATTGTAATTTGTAGGATTGTTCTCATTGAAATCGAAACTGAGGACAAAAATGTTTACATGAGATTACAATACTACGTAGTAAGAAACGGTAAATATTGTCTCTGTTTTGCTAAATAATAACAAGAAGTAATACTGGGTGTAAGGGACAGCGTCCCACATTCTCATAGGGGGTACACTGAACAACTTCTACCAGGATTTTTTTCCCACCTCGATCAAATGATGGAAAAGCCAATTATTTTCTTTCACTTCCTAAAAAAAGATCCTGGTAGCAGTTGTTTAGTGTCGTTGACTGAGCAACCATGACTATCAGTTTGCGGGACGCTGTCCCTTACACCCTGTATAGTAATCCCACTATATTTAATACAAAACGTTACATAGTAGAAGTAAGTTACACCATAATGTCTTCGCATAAGCGATTGAATTTATCCTTATATAGTTTTGCAACTAGAGATTCAAAACGTGGAAGAGTAACAGTCGCTTCTTCGTAGACGTTTTAGTGCTCAATACTTCTTCTGTGACGAAGATACAGCAGAAACAAAATCGTCTGTGTTTTATATAACTCTATGTCAAACCTTATAAGGAAGATTAAGTTATTAAACATTGTGATTTCCTTCCTGCTGCTAAAATGATTAAATAATGGTCCCAAATCCATATTAGTATATCATTATCATTGTTTCCCAAAGACAACTAAGCAGGAAAATAAGGACAGGAAATATAAAACAGGAAAAGCTGTATGGTGTGACCATTATATTATAAGCAGATGTTCTATTATAGAACTTCTATACCAACACGTGTACCAATGTCGCAAAAGCAGTTACGAGAATAGATTGTAACGCGTTTTAATAATAGTATTTAGAAGTCTTCAAGTTAAAAAATTATTTTCAATACTTTACTACAAGATATTGGAGATGTTTCGCGTTAGGAACATTTTGTGACGATTCAAATATAAATATAAAACCTACAATTTGCGACATATGTTCACGTCGAGTTAATCATGAGACGACATTGAATAGGGTCGTTGGTAAACCTACCTAATCAAATAGCAACATGGCTCCAATTTAGGGTGTTGTAGTTTATCCATGTCTTCTGTATATTGTAGGTATTTGATCAGTCTATACATACATACATCACGCCTT
This sequence comes from Scrobipalpa costella, assembly GCA_949820665.1. NCBI lineage: Eukaryota > Metazoa > Arthropoda > Insecta > Lepidoptera > Gelechiidae > Scrobipalpa > Scrobipalpa costella. The sequence goes on along the minus strand of OX463304.1, from coordinate 11,204,316 downwards.
TATCCCTATTGGGGTAGGCAGAGCGTCAACGACCTAAAACAACGACCGTCGTTTCGCCACGTCTAACGAGTTTAAGATAGAAATACAAACAAACAGTCTATATAAACGTAAAGATTGATTTGTTCATAGTACTGAAGTAATTTCCCCTTGGAGTATAGAAGTATTTGTTGAGGTAGGTTGACCAGAACCTTCTTATTCTAACAACACACAACTAAGAGACTTACCATCACAAGTAGCGGCCATGAACTTCCCGTTTGCTGAGAAGTCGACCAAGAGGACGTTCCCAGGGTGTCCCTTCAGGTGTTTCAGCAGCCAGGGGTGGGTGAACTCTGCCTTGTTCTTCCATGTTTGCTTCTTGCGTTTGCCACCAGGGCGCGTGTCAGGCTGTGAGGTCTGAGAGTCCTTGCGGGTTGGAGCTGGAATAGGGAAAAATATTCTACATTTAGAGAACTACATTTTTATTATTAACTAGTATTATAAATGCGTAAGATTTCATGATTGTTACTCAATCACGCTTCAGATGAAACTTGGCACAAATAATATATGGTTAAAGAAGCTTTTTACCGCGGGAATGTACTTAATTATTGCGGGATTCATTTTAGCCGTTACAGAATCCGCGAACGCAAAAAATAGTACTACAAAGGGAAGGCTTTGTTTGTTTGTTTATTGGCGGTTAACTCGAAAAAAACTGGAAATGGACCATTTCATACATACATAAATTCACGCCTTTTTCCCTTACGAGGTAGGCAGAGCGTAAAACGCTTAGTGAAAGCTTTTATGTCACATCTGACGAATATTCAGGGCAATTTTAGATGGTAATGTGTATCGCTATAGTGACAGGTTGTCAGCCCATCGCCTAAATTACAATACACTGCGACCCTCGAATCCATATTGCTGACTTCTACAGCATGCCTGAGAGGAAGGGCAGCTAGAACATTCTGTTTTTATTTCGCTCCCAGTCCAGCATGGAAGTATATGGACCGTTTTCTAAAGAAAAATCTCATATTATTTAGATATTATGAGTGGCTAGGAGATACGATGATATTCAAAATTCTAACGTGTGAATATGACATTACGCAGCGGAAGAAAATGTGAGGACAAAAATAAATCACATGTAAATAAGTTTCATGGAAACTCTACAATTCTGCTCACACTTTGTCACGCGTGTAGCGGAAGTTCTGGCGCCATAGCCGTTTGCCAGTAAGGTGCAAGCATCACCGACATTCCGGGAAACATTCTTTCTTAGATGACGCACAGGGGATTTTTATACCTTAGATCTTCTTCTTAGCGAGTGGGTTCTCGAGTCGAACGACCCGATGAACCCTGGTGTCAGAGTTTTCAAACCGCCTAGTAGCACAGCTGTTAGGCCTCTGACATGGTTTGTGTAACGACCACTATTAAAGACAGCGACCGGGACCGACGACTTTTACGTGCCCTCCAAAGCACGGAATCATTTTTCTTTTCGGACAATCAGGTGATTCAACCGGCAATGTCCTAACCAAACTGGGGAAAACCTCACAAAGTGATAAATTGACAAATATCAACATTGTGTTCCCCCCTGAGAATCGAATCCAGGACCTTCGGATCGTAAGCCCATGGCTCTGGCCGCTAGACCAAGGAGGCAGTTACTATATTACGTTGGATAAAGCCAGTGTTTTCCCATAAGAATTTAGATATTCTTTGCCAGTAAGGTGCTAGCATCAGCAACATTTTAGGTAAGATTCTTAGATGACGCGCAGGGGATTTACAGCTGTTCTATAGTCGCTTACGGAGTTTTGGATGAAGCTCGTGTTTTCCTGTTAGAATTTAGATATTCATCAGACACCCAAGCCAAAGCTAGTAAGCTGCATCACCGACGTTCCAAGAAAGATTCCCAAATGACGCACAGTCGATGGACATGGTTTTATACCTGTTTCCATAGATTTAAGCTCATGTTTTTCCGTAACAATTTAGACGTTCATTTGCAGTAAAATGTAGTCCTTGACAATTTACCGATGCTCTAAATTTGGGCTAGGTGGAAAACTCACAGGACCGTTAAATGCCATAGCTAAGAATGGGACAAACTAGGCTATTATTCTAAACTTTTATTACGAAAAATATAAGTACAGTGTAGACAGGAAAGGAAATCAGGCGACGATGGTGAAAACCGCCAAATTCCCGTTTCGTAGGTACGGGCGCCTCTTAATTTTAACTATGGGTCATTCGCCTGCAATAAACATTTTGTTTTGTATTTATTATTATTTTTAAACAAAATTCTGAATAAGGAAGGATATACAAAAATAGTTATACACGAATTATCAACGTACAAGAATACATAACCAGCATAACTTCGAGTAACCGATATGGTTTTAGTAATTATTTTGTACATTTATGTGAACAACTTAGTTGTTAATTTTATTTTTATGATGCACATAACTTGGCTTATCTTTAACTAGTGTGAACAGTCACGCACTGTTCTTTATATCGTGTATTTGTGCAACAAAATTAACAATAAACTTCTTTCTAGTTATGCAAGTATTAAATAATATAATAAAATGGCCAAAGGCTTATCAGGCACGTTAATTTAATATTATAGAGTTGGAATTAACGCGGTGCGCAAGAGTGTAGAGTTAGTTTTAATAGATTGAAACGATATCGTTTGGAAGATGGAAGAGATTAAACACCTAGAGAGAAGTAGGTAGGGAAGGTACTAGCTACTTACTTTGATATATACTTTTAAATATAGGATCGAATATAAATGCCTAACATAAAGATTGATTAGCTCTAAAGCTCTTTCTTAGCACTTTTCGAGACAAACTATAATAATATATATCTATAATAATAATCATCATCTCCCTAGCCTTATCCCGTATCTTACGGGGACGGCTACCTAATCTAGGGGATTGAACGAGGGTACTGGTTTTTACACAGAGCGACTGCCATCTGACCTCCACAACCCAGAAGGGAAACCAGACCCAATCCTAGATTAGGTCAGAGTTTTCAAGCCGCCAATGCTTAGCACTGGCCTCTGATATGGCTTAACGACTAATATCTACGGTATTAAACGATATTAACCGGGACCAACGGCTTAACGTGCCTTCCGAAGCACGTAAAAAGCGCCGAATAAACGAAAAACACATTGGTACGTGGTGGGATTCGAACCACGACCTCCCGCTCAGGAGGCAGCGGCCCTATCCACTACACCATCGGGCTCTCATCTCATCATCTATAATAATAATATTGGTATTTATTCTTATAACATCGTTCAAAAACGTACGCAAATGACATTCAAACCGCAGAAGCACTGTTGATTCTTAATCTGAGATATATCTTGAAAGTAGAAGGCTCTGAAGTTACGTAAGTAAATGCACATTTAGGTGCCTGCAGTGAAAGCGAGCGTGAGCAAACTTTATAAGAACAATAAACTATAAACTGTCGCACAAACAAGTCTTTTTTTGCAGGGTATATATCATTGTAATAAACTTGTAAATATATTTAGCCAGTTGATACGAAAAGTTCTACGACCTACAGAAAGAAAAGGCTGAAAGAATACAGTTATTTTAGAAATGGACAATGCAACTTCACTTCGCAAAAATACACAATTTATTTTAAATTTTTAGGATACCTAGTAAATATTTACTTCTTAAGAGTTCGTAACTGTGAACGACAACCTAATCAATAAAAATATAGGGATGACAGGATTTTATACAAGTATACATACATATAATCACGCCTTTATCCCCAATGGGGTAGGCGGAGCGTAAACGACCTAAACAAAGGTCGTTTCGCCACGTCTGACAAAGTTTTGAGGGTTATTTAAGATAGATTTGTAGGTATGTTGCTGTAATGACAGGTTATGAGCCTATCGCCTAAATTACAATATACTGAAACCTTCGGATCCCTTAGCTGGTTTTTACAGCATGCCCGGAAGGAAATGCAGCTGGCACATTCTATGTTTTTCTCTCGCTCCCAGGACAGCATGGAAGAACATGAAAGGATAAGATTTCCCTGCGTGTTGAATCCATTTCCGCGATAAATAAAGGTGGCATCGTCGTAAGTACTTACTAGTATCAACGTTAAGATAGGAAATCATTTTTTTTAATGCGAGACACAAACAAACAACATCTCGATTTCAAATAACATAAATGAGTAATGAATTAAATGGATGGCGGTAGCGCCACTTCGCGTGAGTTTATGATACTACCACATTTTCTTGCATATTTTTCACATTTACTTTAATAAAATCATGACACATGTTTAAGATGTGTCTCATTACCAATAATTCTTTTAAATGCTTGTGTAGGTGCGCAATAAATAATGTAGATTAATTGCTGTTGTAACCTACATGTTTGTCCTACTTCTACCTTGGTGGCTATGGAAAAGGTCAAGATGTAAGAGCATATAGTTTATTGACCTAAAGCCATGTGTTGCAAATGTGGCAATGACTCATGGGATATTGAATATTGAAAAATAATTAAAAGGAAAACTGCTTATGAATCATCAATTCCTATTGAGAACAGACCATCTTTGAATAAATTTAATTATATACCATGGTATTTTTTTTTATTATTGTATCTAAATATTCATTTAATTGGGTGTTGACTATAGATTTGTCATCTCTAGTCAATATGTAACAATAAAATTGAATTAATTTTCCTGAATTATGTATCATCATCAGACATTCAGAAAATGTTATAAATCTGTCCTTTATTTTCCTTTAATAAAAAAAAACAATACATTTGTTTTTTGTATACTAAACATAAAATAACTGTTGTAAAAAAAAACTCTAAGATAATAATTTTGTATGTCTAAATTACTGCCTTAAGAGTTGTTTACAATAAGGGTGAAAAGTTAACAATAGTCTTAAATATTTACATAAAATAACCAGGTTTTGTCCATTATAGCAAACAATATATAGATACAAAAATAATTGTACAGGTGCAATAAGTTGTGCGCTTGATTAAAATGTAAGGTATAACAAGAATACAAGTGTTAATGTTAAATTATTGTGTAAAGTCCTTTAGATTTTTATTTTATTGTAATAATGTTTATTGTTGTTGTATTTTATGGCAATTAGTAACATGTGATGCCTTCAAATTAATTTATTGTATAAATGAAATAAGTTATTTTCCTTGAAAATATGTGATCAATATGTTTGTAAACAATATTATTTGAACAATACATACTTGCATAACTTAATAAGAACAATTAATTGAATAAAGGCAAGGGTAACCATAAATGTTGAGATTGTTTTGGTTCCAGAGCCCCTAAATTGAGATACACTTAATAAGCAGCTATACTGTGCTTGAAATGGATATTTGAATAGATGAATCCATGCTTGTTTAGTACCAATTTGTTTTTGGCTATACAACAAAACATCCTAACACAAATCAATTGAAAATAAGCTCATATAAAATTTGATACAATTAGTCAATAACTTCCAAGTATGTTTCTAGATTTAATGGGATCACAACTTGATACAAAATATACCCTTAACTTCTAGAAACCTACCCAGATTAGAAAAAAATAAATAGATAATTAAAATTTAGTATGGCTTTAAGTAATATTTTCCTGGTTTTGCCACATAGAAAATGAAGGTAGACTACTAATAACATACCCATGACTTCTCAGAAAATATGAGTAGGTACTCAATACAAATTCCTTTGAAGTTATTTAAGCCATGAAATTGAAGAAGTTATCATCAGAACACGAGACATGAGGAGGCAAAGCGACAAAGTGTGTCAGCTGCATTCTTCACTTACTTATACAGTTAGAAGAGCGTCTGCTCACATGGCTATTCACCGCGGCACATGGGCCTCCCGCAACGCGGGAATTCGCGTGCTGCTACGATCATCAAACGTTTCCCTTTCTGGCAGTCACCACTTTCAGTGGCCTACTTGCTTCACCATAACCCTTACCTGTTTCACTTTCAGCTTCATCCTTCAACACCTCCTTTTTCTTGTCACCAAAAGCGATCTTGTAAATGAAGTGCAATATAACACACGAAATAATCGTGAACCCGGCTAGCAGGAACACATTCGAATCCACACCGGCTTGATTATCGCCCATTTTCACACAAAAATCTTGAATATAATAAAGCACAATACAGCGGTACGAAATACGGCGGCTGTGATCACGCGGTCTAAAAAAGTACAACTGAACTGAATCTGAATATGAATTGATTGAATGAGCCGAAAGAAACGAATACCAACTATACAAGCGGTATCGGGCGCGAAGCGCACGAGTGAACTGTCAATGTCAAACCAAACGTCAAACAAGACACGTTGTGTCAAAAATATCTAGTGTTGTATCCTGTGATTTAGTGAAAAGAACTAGTTCACAAACGATTCAATCGCTTATATAAAGCTGTATACGGAGTTTTTATTCTGAGGGAGATACCTTATTTTTGATATGCATAAAATTCACAAAATAGTTTATAACTTTCATACTGGCTAACTGCAAAAATATAATATTGTCAATAATTGTCAAATTTACCATGACAATATTGTGAAAATATCACTTGACACGTGAAGCAAAATTTTTCATAAAAATCCATAGTCGTTACACAAAAACCACCAAATTCCATATCAGACTCAACCATCTATAAATTATGCCAAACCGATTCTCGTAAGTTGTTCAGTATATATATTTTATTACATAATTATTTAGGCCTGAAGTTACCTGTGTTTTGTGTGTTTACCTATGTAAGAGGTGTGATTTAGGGTGAATGTTTTGACGTTTCTGTACATTTATTTTTGAACGCAACAAATATTAATTCGTTTTTTTTCTAGGACATCCACGTATAAATAAAATAGATGGCATTTGCTATTAAGTACTTTACCTTTACCATAATATGAAGTTAAAATTAATGTGTTCTAATAATTGAAATATTAATTTTCATGGCAAACGAAACCAATTATTGGTATAGATAGATAGACATATATTATACAAAACAACTGATTGAGTAAAATCAGAATATCGTGTATAACCGGGAAACTACATATAATTACAAAAATTAATTGAAATATCCCAAATTTAGAGATTAAAGATATATTTTCAACCTAAAAAATCAGTAACAATGAGACTTTGGACATGTGTGTAAACAAACACACACTTTTTACTTTCATAATAAGTACAATTTACAATAGTATCTATAGAAGATATAATAATTATTATAATTATTTAAAAAGTCTCTTATTTCTGATATTGCAAGTAAAATAATTGACTGAACATTTTATCTTTGAGGGGTGATTCAGTAATGTTTGATTAAACAGAGTCTGTTGTCTTTGTTTTCATAATTTTTTTTGAAACATTTCATTGAAAAACCCGGTCTTTGACAAAATCCTAGATGTTTCTCTATATTATGACCAGTATTTTGTCTAAGTCCAGGTTTTGATCAAAACACCGATTTCATCATAATCCTGCGACATATAGATATTCGATATAACTCAATATATTATTTGATCTAAGGTTGTGGATAGAGAGGGCACTGCGAGGATCCCTTGTGACAAGATACAAAGACCAAACCCCTGGCAGCAGATGGAAATTTATGTGCTGATCTCGGCAAAAAAATAAAATAAATCGGAATTGGCCAGGTGTACCAAAAAAATGGCTACTTCCACCAGAATATAATTCTTACCGTTGTTTATCGGCTGAAACCCCGTCGTATTTGACGATATAATCTTACCAGTGGTATATTTATTGGGTTCCGGCCGATCTGATTTATTCTTAAATACAGTATTAATACCTACCTGCTGCCACTAGTCTCATCCTTGTATCAGATCATGGATTTTACGGGGGTCTGAATTGGACCTTTAAACCCGTTTTTCGAGGTCTTTCGGCCAATTTGAAGCTACCCAGCGATGTTTTCCTGTTCCTGCCCACATTTTCCTACCTGCTGCCATGGGTTTTATTCTCGTATCAGATCACGAATTTTACGGGGGTCAGAAATGACCGCAAGTTGCCATTGTTTTGGTACACCCGGCCAGTTCCAATTTTTTCCCGAGATCAGCGCATCAATTCCCATCTGCTGCCAGGGGTCTGGGCTTTGTATCTTGTCACTAGGGATCCTCGCAGTGCCCTCTCGGATTATTGACACATTCAAAGTGGTCATGGTTTAGTCTTTTTCAAAATCTCACAGTATAATGTTGATATTATAATGATTAAAGATGGGAAATTTACCGTGTCCATTTTTGTATGAGTGTCCGATATTTGAACGCAGTTTCATGCGTTATGATCAGGGGCGACTTATCGGTCTACCTTCTTTCGGTTGCGTTTTCCAATGTTTGTTTTTGTATTTCGCGACTCCTCCAAAACGAGAACTAATACTTGGCACACTTTCACGACACACAAAACTCATCATCTCCCTAGCCTTATGCCGTATCTTACGAGGTCGGCTAGCTAATCCAGGGGATTGAACGAGGATACTGGTTTTTACACATAGCGACTGCCAACTGACCTCCGCAACCCAAAACGGAAACCAGATCCAATTCTAGATTAGGTCAGAGTTTTCAAGCCGCCAATGCTTTGCACTGGCCTCTGATATGGCTTAACGACTAATATCTACGGTATTAAACGATATTAACCGGGACCAACGGCTTTACGTGCCTTCCGAAGCACGGAAAAAGTGCCAAATAAACGTACATATGAAATTCGAAAACCGAAAAACACATTGGGACGTGGTGGGATTCGAACCACGACCTCCCGCTCAGGAGGCAGCGGCCCTATCCACTACACCATCGGGCTCTTCATGACAGCGAACGTTTTTTGCACATACCTATCACCGGATTCCACATTCTTGACAGCTTGAAACCATCACCTCAATTGAAACTTGGATATTTCGCAATCACAATTGTCTCTTTTACCATTCTTGGAGTGTAATGGCGTTCTACTGAGAGTATCTGTAGTTTGTGTAGTTCTATCCAATGATTGGGTCCAGATTCCAGAAGATGTTCTGCAATGGCCGACTTCTGTGTGTTATTATTCTTAACAGCCCTGATGTGTTCTTTAATGCGGCACCTTATCGTCCAAAACTACAGTCAATACGCACCAGGTTTTTTTTTTTTTTGTGAGATCTTTCGGTGCAGTGTAAAGATGGTTTTGATAGCATACTACTAAGTAGCTTACAGATTTTATCAGTGACCCCTTTTTTGTATGGTAAGAATGCTGGTTGCCTTTTTACTACACTGAAACTAAGGTGCTGTCGTCTCTTTTGCTGGTTCTCTTTAATACCAGTTTTTTTGTATCCATTTCTCATTAGAACCTTCTTAACGTGGACTAGCTCATCTTGAAGATGTTCTTTATCGCGTAGATCGTGTGCGCGGTTAGTGAGCGAGGTAACTACAAATTTAAGGTACCTGCTTACGATATACTGGATGACTCAAATAACCATCTTCACGTACCTGAACCAAAACGTCGAGGAAGGGCAGTCTTCTTTCTATTTCTGTTTCATAGGTAAACTTCATTTTTGTGTGGATAGTGTTGAAGTGTGCCAAAAACTGCTCAACGATGCCCAGACACTGGACATATCGGACACTCATAAAAAAATGGAAAACCACAGTAAATTTTTCGTTTTTAATCATTATAATTGTTATGGTTATACTGTAGAATAATAAAAAAAGCGCCATTTGTGCTGCAAGGAACTATAAAGTTTTTTTTAGGTTTCAGAAAATCACTCGACCTAGTATTTTTACTCGGAACAGAGTTTCGATCAAAACTATCGATAGTTCGCAACACTATTAGTAAAAGCACTTGTCATGTTCATTTCTATATGTTGGTGAACCTGATTTATTTCTGTCTCTTTTTAACATTCTGGACAATTTGCCAGTAAGAAAGAGAAAAATATACGTTCTAATTTTGAATTTTCTAGATAGAAATATGACAAGGCAGGTCGGTCGGTCATTCATTCAATTGACATTTGTGACGCAACGGTAGCACACGTTTTGATTGTGCCGTGATAAATAATTTGTGAAATCGCGTTATATTGAAACAATTAGAAAACATGCCTCGCCGTGGACGTTCCGCAAGTCCGCCACCAGCGCCCCGCAGGTAAGGCTATTTTCCTTTTATATGGAATGCTGTCGGTAATGTCATCATCATGTAAAGATAACCTAATCATGGTAACTTTCAGGGCTGCTGCGCCAGCACCAAGCCGTGTTCCGGCTCCTGCTCCTCAAACTGCGCCTGCCCCCATGCAGGCCCAGGCTCAGCAGCCGTCTATGTTCAGTCAGATGGCCGCTACAGCCGGTGGAGTAGCCGTAGGATCCGCAGTGGTTCGTATCTCATTACGTAATTTTACCCTTATATTTTTCGCGAAGGTTGCAGAATTTTTAACTTCTTCTTCTTTTGCGGTATTTCACAACTTTTCAGCTTCTTACGAAATACAGGAAAAGTCTTATAAAGCTAAGAATTGGCATACAGCCAGCCAAGGATGACAAATCATAATGGTGTGATCTTATCTCGAAATGTATTTGTGATAATAAAAAGTAAACATGTTTTTGTCTAGATCTTTTGCGTTTTACATTGCACACATTCCAAATAAATATTAGTAAATATTTCTTTGAAATCTTCAGAGTACAGAATTTGAATTTGAATATCTTCAAGATGTTCTTGTATTCTTTAGATTATATCAGTGAATCTTACTCAATGAATTATTTAGTAACTGATATGCTACTGAATTATTTACTTCTTAATTTCTCCAAAGACCATTACTATCATGGATGATTGAATATCACTTGAAATATTTTGGCTATAAAATAACAAGAACTATATATTTGACCAGATTAATATCCCACTTATTAGTAATGCTATGTCATTTTATAGCATAAATATTATTGATTTGCAACTACAATGTGCAATACCGAGTGGATAAGTAATTTAAGACATACTAAAGTTAAAATTTAAATTTTCTTTAAAAAGCTTTAAATAATAACAACTATTTCCATTGTTCCAGGGTCACGTGGCTGGTAGTGCATTGACTGGCTTGTTCAGCGGTGGCAGCAGCAGTGAGCCTGCAGCACAGCAACCAGCGCAGCCCGCGCAGGCCACCTACCAGCAAGTCCAGGGCCAGCAGCCCGCCGGCCCCTGTGCCTGGGAGATCAAGCAATTCATCGAGTGCGCTCAACAACAGCACGACCTGACACTTTGCGAGGGCTTCAACGAGGCTCTGCGCCAGTGCAAAATCAACAACCACATCTAAATATTTACTGTGCTATAGAACTTTACCATCATGTTACATTTCCTACAAAAATCTTTTACTAAGTTGTGCACACAGTGTGCAACTGTTTTCCGGTTCAAAGACATCCTGGATGTTAAGATCTTTGTCCTAGACCGCAATATGAAGCACCTACCTAGTAACTATTATTATTTTTAAATATTATTTTTGGGATTGAATTCCAATTTATGTTTATTGAATTTTAGACAAATTTTAGTGACTTTATAATGTGTTTTATGTGATCGTTAATTGTGATGAAAGTAATAGTTATTTTCTTAACTATCCAATTTATTTGTTAATAGGTGGCCAACTAGTTTTAATTATACAGACAATAAAACACTAAAAACCCAGTTGTGAGAGCTTAATTTATTCCACATTTAATTTACTCGACAGTTACAAGTAGAGTGGATGACCTTTTGTTTTCGTCGTTTTCGCTCTGCCTACCTCATTAGAGATAAAGGCGTGGTTTTCTGTATGTATGTAAAATTAGACTAGTGGTCTGTTAATTTTGCAACCTATAGGTATGTATTGTGAATAAATGTTGTGTATTGTTGTTGTTGAAAAGTCCAAAGTCTTATTATGATTTATCATCATTATTATCAATCATTGAATAGACCAATAGTCTGCTATGACTATGAATTTGTTGTAATGTTTTGTAGGTCTCACTTTTATTTGTTCACTTTCTAGATAAATCTAGTTCTTACAACTGTATTTCATTCTTACTTACAAGAATTTTGGAATCTGACTTGGCAGAATATCAATAAGGAACAATGTTTTTGGAAATCTGCCACCTAAGTGGGTGGTTTTGTTTGAGCATTTGGCTTTCTCGAATTGTTCTGTCTGACGTCCCTACACGTGTTTAAGCCTATTTATGTAATTAGATTGTTGTGGAAGCTTTTAAGAACATTCTACCTTTACTCTATCCTGTTCCTAGTACCTACCTATGTACCTATCGATAGCAAGTATTATTCATCTTTAGTAGAAGTACTAAGGAGATTATGCATCATCATTAACCCAGCATTTGATACGAACTACTTACGCTAATTTAGATTTACCTCACAGAATACGAAACAACCTGACTAGCATTCCATTTACCAATTTATTTCGTAGAACCTGTCGGTATATTCTAGTTTTATTGTTTTCTGGGTTCTTGGTTTTTGGACCTTTTCCTTTCCGGTGTTCGTAGTAATAACCGGGGAGGCAACCGCTCGCGTTCACCGTCGCCACCGCAGAGCCGGGGGTCTGGCACGCACGCCGCCGTGGTGCCGCCTAGTCATGGAGGCGGCGGGTTTGCTCCGATGGCGCCAAGTCGCTCGATGTTTCGTGATGCCGCGGCCATAGGAGGCGGAGTGGCTGCTGGCACTGCTGTGGTACGAATGCTCTGTTCTTTTTTGTTATTAGACAGACAGTGCACAAGTATAAACTAGTAAGAAAACTAAGAAATTAGGCGCTACAAGTTAACAGTGAATGTCCAAATGAACTGAACGTAATTTTTCACTTAAATATTTTATTTATATCTTATAAATTTATATCTTTGTAGGTAGGTACCTACAAAGATATTTTAAATTAATTGTGAATATTAATTATTATTATGAGAACTAAAAGGACCTAGATTAGATTGCCAAAATTTTAGTTGTAGCGTTGTAGAGTGGGACCACTAAACCCCAAAAGTTTTCATTTATCTGTCCGTGTTAAAATAAGACACCTAGCTATCTCTGCAGGGTCACGTGGCTGGCGCAGCTATCACCAGCTTATTCTCTGGTCCAAGCCGCCAGGAGGTCGTGCACGCTCTACCTAGAGACTACCAGCCAGGAATGGAGCCGACTGGCCCTTGTGCTATCGAAATACAGAAGTTCCTACAGTGCGCCTCTATTAGTCCCGAAGACCTGAGCGCTTGCAAACAGTTCAATGATATGCTGCAGGACTGCAAACGACGAAATGGTACATTTGTTTATAAATTCGGTTTTTATTAGCATTTTAATTTTTTAACAGCTTCGGGGTAGGGAACTAAGTTTAGTTGACGCAAAGCCTTATTATTGTAGGGAAATGGAACATCTTTGTTCTACACTATTTTAAAAAACTTTTCTTTCAGAAAATATTTTATTGTTTCAGGGCTAGAGTGAAGATTCTGACTGATTTTACTATCCACTTTACACAAGAAACCAATGCAATATTCCAATAAACCTGATGATTACAGAAAAATATTATACTTATTTTATCTTTAGAAATTAATTGATGATGATTGATTACCTAAGTACTTATCTGATTAGCAGGTTATAAATATGTTTCACTTTATTTCTAAATTAAACTTCAGCGTTACTGAATCACTCCTCAAAATATTAATCGCTGTCTATATCTAGACTAGATATATGTTTTCTCATGAAAATTAAGACTAATAAATGTAGTACTTCATAAATTTTTAGGTTACCCTTTTTTTCGTGATTTTAGTTAAGTGGATCCCATAGATATTTCCTGATATAAATACGTATGAGTAGACGTTCGCGCTCCGCCCCGAGAGCCCCGCCTCCTATCTTCGTGCAGCCTGCACCTAGGCGCTCCATGTTCAGAGATGCAGCCACTATCGCCGGAGGTGTCACCGTGGGAACAGCAGCAGTACGTTTGGCAAAATTATTTCTTTATTTTGCAATGATCGCCATTTACAATGAGCGCGTAAAACTATTTCTCACTTTTATTGTCTACCCCTTTAACGAATACTCTCTGTTACGTTGTAGAGTTTGTTTGTGTTAATAATTTTGTGAAAAATGTCTTTAAACGACAAATATTTTTAGTTATTTTGTAAATAACTAGTGCAATTTCCACCGTACAACGTAATATACGGGGTGTAAGGGACAGCGTTTTGCAAACTGATAGGGGTAGCTCAACGGAACTGAACAACTATCAGCAGGATTTATTCCAGGAAGTTAAAAAAATATATGTTTTCCATATAAATTTTCTGATTTAGTTGATAGTTTTGTATGGGAAGTAAATTTCTTTTCATCTCTTGAAAGAATTTCCTGGTGATAGTTGTTCAGTTTCGTTGACTGATCATTCCTGTTAGTTTGCTGGACGCTGTGCCTTACGCGGTAATGATATAGCACTACAAAATCTGAATGGACGCCTTACGAACTTTACCAAGCAATCGGCTACAAGGTTACGAATATTTTTCAATTTGATAGCAAATGTTCAATATCTTCCTATCTCTTGTCGACCCGCGCAGCCTAATTGGCAGTGTGCCTGCCTTCTACGCAGAGGGTCCCGGGTTCGATTCTCGGCCGGGGCAGATATTTGAATGATGAGTTTAAATGTCTGTTTCTGGGTCTGGGTGTAATTTGTGGTTCTTTCTGTGTATGTCCATGGCACCCCGATACAGGGAATCCTAGCGGGGGCTATGAGTGTGATCGTGTGTTGTTGTTCTTCCAGGGCCACGTAGTCGGCGAGGGCATAGCTAGCCTCTTCGGCAGCGGCAGTAGACGGGAGCGTGAGGTCGTCCGCGAGCTTCCTCCGAGCTACACCCCTGGCTCCAGACCCTCAGGACCCTGCGCCTACGAGATAGGACAGTTTGTCAAGTGTGCTGAAGCGAATGAAGACTTGAGCGCTTGCCAGTATTATAGGGATCTGCTCAGAAGCTGTAAATATCAAAATGGTATGTAAAAACGTTTAGAATGTATTATTTAAAGTAGGAGTTCTAATACATATCTTTACACCGTATTCCAAGTTAACAGTGAATGCGTTTTTTTTTAATTGGCTTTAAATTGTATTGTTTCAGGAATACCTTAATTAAGCTTTTCTGGGGTCTTTAACACAATCTTCGTCTTATATTCGAAATAGCAAGTTATCAGCATGTCAGCAAAGCATTGAACAAAGCAATAAATAAATAAACAACTTATCCCGCCTACGCATCTTTTATTGAGTAGTAAGATAGGAACCAAGTAGATAGCTTTGCTGAGGATATACTGGGTAAGACTTTATTTTAAAATATTCTACCTGGATTTTTATAACTGTGTTCCTTAATTAGGTGAGAATAATACATGAACCAAAATAATATTTCGCGGTGTTTTTATATTGAATCACCCCTCAACATCGACATTTTAAAACTTATGACTAAAATATTTAAAAGTAATTTTACATCTGTTACCTCTCTAACAATAAGAGAACAACTCTGATCTTCTCAATGTTCCTCAGAAAATACATACTTTATTTTGCACCCTTATTGGGTCTGGTTTCCCTTCTGGGTTGCGGAGGTCAGATGACAGTCGCTCTGTGTAAAAACCAGTACCCTCGTTCAATCCTCTAGAAATTAGTTAGCGGACCCTGTAAGATACGGGATAATTCTAGGGAGATGATGATTGCTCCTTCCCTGTTTTTACTTATTTAATACTGTTTCAGCACTCGCCGCTACCGCGCTGCACCAGCCCGCCCGCCCTCTGTATTCGTTCAGCCAAGTCCTGGACGGTCTCTCTTCAAGGACGCCGCTACAATAGCTGGTGGAGTCACCGTGGGAAGCATGGCGGCAAGTAACTTTAGTATTAACCGACTTCAAAAAAAAAAGGAGGTTCTCATTTGTGACCGTTATACAGTGGCCAACTAAGCATACGGCCCACCTGATGGTAAGCAGTGCTGTATCCTATAACACCTACTACGTTGCGCACTGTGAGACCTACCTAAGGTTGATTCTCTAATGTGCCAGTTATTTTACCCTTGCGTTTAGTATTCTGCAGTGAAATGTTCACTGTATTTAAATAATAATTGAATCAAAATGGCCATGCTATGCGTTTGTAGGTGTAGAAGAAAGCTGCGTCTCTAGTAATATAAAGATGAATTTAATTTTTCACTTTTTAATTTCGTATGGCAGTATAAGTATTAATAGGTGTTGATATAACCAGCACACACCTGCAGAAATTCTAAGGTTGTGGTGAAGTCAAACAATCCGTACTGGACCCTCGTGATCGTCTAGTCACCCCAATTAAGGGTAGTAAAGAAAATGGATTTGAGCTGTGATGTGATGATGTATATTATAAGTTTTGAGACTTGCGCGGTTGTTCATTACAACAAGATTATTATTTTGAATGGGATTACTACCACATTCATACATATAATCACGCCCTTATCCCTATAGGGGTAGGTAGAGCGTAAACGACCTAAGGTTGTTCCGCCACGTCTGACAAAAAATTGAGGGTTATTTAAATTAGATTTGTAGGTATATTGCTCTAGTGATAGGTTGTCAGCCCATCGCCTAAATTGCAATATACTGAAACCCTCGAATCCCTTAGCTGGTTTTTACAGCATGCCCGGGATATGCAGCTGGAACATACTATGTTTTTCTGTCGCTCCCAGTCCAGCATGGAAGCAATTATAGAGATTACTACCGCGATTATATTTATTACGATTACCTATCATTATATTACAGGGTCACGCGTTAGGAAGAGGCATAACCAACTTATTCGGAAGCGGCACCGTCAGAGAGCGGGAGGTTATCCGAGAACTCCCACCGAGCTACACGCCTGGCTCCAGACCCTCAGGACCCTGCGCCTACGAGATAGGACAGTTTATCAAGTGTGCTGAAGTCAACGAAGACTTGACAAACTGCCAGTACTATAGAGATCTGCTGAGAAGCTGTAAATATCAACATGGTATGACCACTTTAGTAAACAAGTAATTTAAAAGTTCAAAATACCCAACTGCGTAGAATACAAAGCAGGCATTAAAACTTTAAACTGGTATAGATATTAAACGACTGTTCAAAATAATGCAAGAAAACTCGAATTGGTTTTAAAATACGTCTATTTAATGATACCCCACTCAGCATAGTTCGTCGACTTTCATATTTTCCATTTTCATAAAATGGCATCTAATTGTCGCCATATTGAGTTTTTGACAAAATCATGTCTTCAGTGACACTCGCATGGTTAAGATAAATCGATTGTCGTTAAAATCGGACCACGCATTTGGTCTTTCTTCACAAAATATATAATAGTACTACATACTTTCGTTTAAGCTAGAGCGCCACAGCGAATCAAACATACATACATAGATTGGCTGATAAACACATTACCCTCCTTTGCGTTGCGCAGTCGGGTAAAAAGAAAATATACGATTTTAGTTTTGGAAAATATCATCAAAACGTTTAAGATAGACGTTTACCAATAAATTAAAATCGCCAGAGCAGTAGTAGTGAAGAATTTTTGAAATACGGATTTCCAAGTTAACAGTGATTATTAACCATTAATTACTATTTTTTTATACAACCACTTTAACAACGTATATTAACTTTAGATTCTGTTGTTTCAGGAATACCGTAAGCCCAAACGAGCAGCCAATCATGAAGTCACCGAACAAAGAAATAGTAATTGAATGAATACCCAATAAATTCTCCAATTTCTAAAAGATCTTCATTTATTTAATACTAGCTTTCTGTCCGTGGTGTCACCCACTGCTAAATAAATTGTTTTTCCTTGGGAATGATGTACTTTCCCGTGGTAAAACGTAGCCTATGTTACTCAGGGTGAACGTACCTCTATAATGGTAAATGAATTTTAGAAATCGATCCAGTAGTTTTTGAGTTTATTTGTTACAATCTATATATATATATATATATAAAAATTAATCCCTATTTCCCTTGGTCACGGCATCACGCCTGAACGGCTGGACCGATTTCGCTAATTCTTTTTTTGTTCTGTTCGTTATTATCAGGAGAAGGTTCGCATGAAAGAAAAAAATAAGGAAATTGCGCGG
The DNA here is from genome assembly GCA_949820665.1 of Scrobipalpa costella. NCBI lineage: Eukaryota > Metazoa > Arthropoda > Insecta > Lepidoptera > Gelechiidae > Scrobipalpa > Scrobipalpa costella. Next base: position 11,186,393 of record OX463304.1, on the reverse strand, counting down.
AAAATTTAAAATTACTTAACCACCATATAAAATTATTAAACTTTTTTAATGTAACCTTAAGACATTTGACATAGAATTGACTGAATGCGTGCTGCAAATATAGTCAAAGAGCATGAAAAAAAAATGACGTTTAAAACGGATTCTTCTGTCAATCTTATTTTATTGAAACAATTAACTTAATAAAATCGAAAATCTGCTCATTTATGGCGTCTAAGGCGGAACAAAGTTCGCCGGGTCAGCTAGTATTATATATACCGTAACACTGGTGACGGTTGGTGTGACGGTTAGTCAGCGAGGATTATAGTTGTAAAACAGCGGTTGTTATCCGATATTTATCCAAAGCAGCGGTTGAAAACGATAAACAGCCGGATAAAAACCGGATAATTACCCGACCTGACTAACAAAGAATGACAAGTTTTTTATTAGTTTTTTACTGTAGATCACGCCTGTTAATACTAAATAGTTACTCCTGTGTTTATCTTCTTTCGAAATTGAATACTGAAATCTCTAAAACGTACTATCTTATTGAATAAAATCCGAAAAAGAAATCATTCATCATTTAAAAAAACATCAGGGCTATGTAGGTACTAGGTAAGTACACATAGGTGATAATTAGGTAAATTACTTACTGTCATAAGTCATAATATCTTTCGTTCGCAAAGTAAGATAGGTAGGTTTCATTACATATCACTGCATGCACCGCGGCGCGGGGCTGGCTGCGGAAGGGAGGGATAGGAGAGGGGCGGGGCGGGGAGCGCGCTTGCGTCGCCTCAGTACTGACAGTAGGCAAGCTGGCAACGTCGCATGATGCATAAGCATACCTACTTGCCTACTTAGCTACTAAATAATAAATTCACTTCACAGTACCTACTTAATTGTACTCATAAAACTAAAACTTCCATGCTGGACTGGGAGCGAAAGAAAAACTTATAATGTTTCAGCTGCATTTCCTCCCGTGCATGCTGTAAAAATCAGCTAAGGGATCCGAGGGTTTCTGTATATTGTAATTTAGGCGATGGGCTGACAACCTGTCACTACAGCAATATACTTACAAGTATATCTTAAATAACCCTCAAAACTTTGTCAGACGTGGCGGAATGACCTTTCGTTTAGGTCGTATACGCTCTGCCTACCCCATCAGGGATAGAGGCGTGATTATATGTATGTATGTATAAAACTAAAAAATAGTTTAGATAACCGACGGGAACAGCAGCCCCCCCAAAAACAAATTAATAGATACACGTTCATCTCATACTTAGGTATTAAGTCATAAAAGCTGGTTTGTTTTGATGTTAGAATTTAAATTTAATGCGAAAAACCATAAAAAACATCTAAGTTTTCAGAATAAATCATAAACATATAGCTATTTATAAACAACCGTTTCTCGCCGGCTACATTCGGCAAAAATGGTTTTTATCCATTTTCGACGTTTTTATCCGCTTGGTTGAAAACGTTTTCAACCGGCTTTACATCTATAGCGAGGATGTATATAAACCTTCCTCTTGAATCACTCTTATCTATTAAAAGAAATCGCATCAAAATTTGTTGCGTAGTTTTAAACATCTAAGCATACATAGGGATATAGGGACAGAGAAAGCGACTTTGTTTTATACTATGTAGTGATGTAGTAGGTATAGATACGTTTTTGGAGTGCTAAATAGTTTTTTTTGTGGTTTACAGGTATTAAATAAAAGGCAGAAATACAGGTGTATACATATAAACATAAAATTTATTTACACCTTAGTACATACAAGTTGTGACGCTTTGCAGTATAAATAAATTTTCATAATAATATATTTCAAATATAAATTGGAGGTACCAAACAGTTTTTAGGAAACATAATTATAATAACTTGTGTGATTTATTTTAACAAAATTTTTCATGGATTATTTTTATTAACATTTACTACCGACAATGAAAAAATATATGACTTATGAAATAACAAAAATGTGTATTCGGATTTACAATTTGGCACGATAATTAATTTACGGATATAGACAGTTGCTACGGAGTTTCTTTGGATTTCGCAAATATTATGTCTCGTACTGACCGAAAACAACATTCCAACGAGTAACAATGATAAATTATCTTTTCATTAGATTGATATTTGAAGCATTTCTTTGTTACATTGATAACTATTAAATAGAAGCTGTAGCAGCTTGACAGGGCAAAATTGAAATAATATTATATCATTACTCAATATACGGCATGCTTTCGATGTATTTATATAAAAAAGTTTTAAAATTAATTCAATATTCTGAAACTTATTTATAAAAGAATACATAATAAATGAATTTGTTCGAAATTTTTCAATTTTACCCTCTATAAAAAAATACATAATAAATATACACCATGTTTAATTGTTTATTTATATTATGTATCGTAAATGTATATTGAAAATACTGTGAGCCTTTGGATTACATACTTGTTGAGACAGAATCACAACCGCGAAGGAAACATCATATCTCTTGAAAAACAATAAATTGAACTCTTGTGACAGAAATCTGTTGAAAATGACCAACAATTTAGTACAAAACGATGCACTTTTTCATCAGATGTGTTCGTTCGAAATGTCGTACATTCGTCTTAATCACTATAATTCAACTAAATAATACACTTTTAACGCTTAGGCTAAATCAGTCTAAATTCTTAAAGCGACATTACAATTATGTCTAACAATAAAGCTTAAACGAATGCTATATTCACTCACTGGAAATTTCAATAGACAAATTGGTTCATTCTACAAAGTTTTGTCTCCATACACTCTGAGAATGGAAGTCGTCGAGATATTTCTTGAATTCATTATTGAATAAAAATAAATAGAGAGCAGTACATATTTTTAGGTGATTTGTGTTTCTTGTTATCGACTACTAATTCTTATTTGTTTTCTTTTATAATATTTTGAACTAATGTTTTAAGTGGGAATTCATCTAAAAATCTCAAGTATCCATATTTTCATAGATGATTTGGTGATATGTAGAATGAACCATTAAAAATAAGGCCACTAGGTTCCATGTTAGTTTACAGTTACACAGTAACAATCAAAACTTAAAGTAACATTTACAAGATTCCATACTAACATTAAAACACAAATATTGTTTAATTTAATTACAATTTTTACAAGAAATTTAAACTAAGTTAATATGGCGGACTTTAACTTAAGTTTTAATTAATAATAACATAGTAAATTTCGAATTAAAATTTAGCTGAATCTGAAAAAGTTGATTGCATAATAAGGAGAATCGCTATAAGAAATTCAACAAACGGTTTGTATATTCCTCCAGTTCTATAAATTTATAACATTTATAAACGATCACAAAATAATGCACCAGTGCTTAAATATTATACATACAAATACACCAATGTAAACTTCAGGCTAACAAACCAAGCCCCAACATCGAAAAATAATTTAAAGCTTATCACAATTAATTCACACCCAGTGCAAATTTTCCGAATCATACGTCGATTCCACGAGCGCATACCGACCGTCGCGTATTAGTTTACAAAGCCGTTACACCTATCGTATACTAAATAGCCCTCTAAACGTGGAATTACGGTTAGTTTACGCACCAATATTTACAAGTACCGTTGTCGGTATAAAATATGACACAAAAATCAGATCCATAATATTCGATCCGTCGGAAGGTCTCTCATAAGAATACGTCGGGTCAGGTCACAACCGCATCTCCCAGAGGATGAGGTGTGCGTCTTTAGGGTTGGGCTCGGCGGCGGGCGCGGGCCGCTCGGAGGCTTCGGCCGTCTGCCGCCAGTCCACGTACCCGCGCCCGCCCATCACCGTCAGTACCGACCGCCTAGCTGCACTCTCGCCTACTACATAATCGGAACCGCGCAGACTTCGAGCTGCGTTCTTCGGCTTCGGTCGCGGATCTGGTATCCTTTCAGTAGCCGAATCGCTTCTGGATACCGACCGGTCGGACGCAGTCGATTTGCCTGAGGAGGAATCGGGGGTCGAAGCGGCTACCGGCGCTAAGCTGGCGGCACCCGACGCGCCTGAACTCGTTCTAGACACCCCACGTAGAGCCATTGACTCTTCGCTACCGGATGAGGTACATAAGCTAGAAGCTCGGGAATCTACCGACCAGCTTGACAAATCTAAACTTCTAGGCCTTCCCGCACGCATACGTAGCCGCCTGTCTAACGTGCTCACCCTGAAAGGTATCGCAGCTAGTTCGGGATCGCTCCTTCTTAACGCTTCACCGCCGGATCCGCCGACATCGGCTTCGCCTACACAGTCTTTTACGAACATGAGGTCACCGAATAGGCCATAAACATCAACCGCGTTTAGGTTAGCGCATTTCGGTAACGTTTTACTGAGGCGAACATCACCGGGTTTCTTGCGGCGAACGACTGCCGAATGAACTCTTTGAGGTCGATACGGGCTTAATTCTTCAGATATCTGCCGCTCTAACTTCGGTTTGTCATTCTCTTTGCCGTCCTCGTCCCGTTCCGGGAGCGAGTTCGTATCGGCCATAGCGCGAGCGTTGGATAGATTCCTTCGCACTACATTCACGTCGACTTCTCGCGATTCAGGCAGTAAGGGTAGTAAGAACGAAACGGGTCCGGCGTGTGCGTGGAAAGAAACGCCGGTATGTCCTCCAATCAGTGGTAGGCCTTCGAGTTTTGGTAAAGGAACTGTCACACTAACACCGGCTGTCGTTCCGACCCAGAGTAATCCATGACCGGCTAATAATGCCGATATATAAGCGGGTTTGCTACCCTCCCTCGCTCCGATAGTCTTCGCTACGTCAGCAGCGATGTCAATATTCTGTAGATGTTCGAACGTCTCCGAGTGGTAGAGACTCACATACGTCGAATCGGAGAAAGCGGTCCACAGTCCAACTCCCGAATGAGCTAGATATTTGACTGAACGATCTCCTTCGCCTTTCAGATCTAATATCCGCATGATTTCGTTGGTCAACGCGTTGATTGCAAAAACTCTTCTTGCACAAGTCGCGTATACAATTCCATCTACTGGTAAAACGCAGTTAACTGGTTTGTCTCCAAGTTCGATGGCTAGAGGTTCACTTGTAGCCCAAGAATCGTCATGATTTCGTCTATAGACCGACAACCTTCCGTTGGAAAGTCCTACAAACATGGCGTCACAGTGGTACCTGATCTGTGTGACCGCTGACACGGTGGTGATTTCCGTAAGTTTCTCTTGTTTCTCGGGTTCGAATCCCGAGAAGACCAAGATGCGTTTGCAGTCAGTACCGATCCAGACCGTGTCGCCGCTTAGGGTCGTCACTTGGCGCACGCCTTTAGCGTATTCCATTGAGGTTACCTGTAGAAAGAGAAACATCGTTTTAAATTATACTGTCAAAACAATTATTAGCGATTCACAGGCCACATGTTATGCCGAAAGGTACTCGTTTAGAACCAAATCTATGAATTCTGACAGTTCATGAGTGTGGCAAGTTAAGAAATGATTCCAGTGTTCATGATCGATCAGAGGGGAAACATCGAACTGGACGTGAAAATAACCTAGTGCATTCTTCAGACCAAATGGCATTCGTAAATACTCGCAATGACCAAAGGGGAAACTTCGAGCAAAACACTTCAGTGTCATAAAACTGCGAGCTCACCTTAGTATCGGGCAGGTCCAGAGTGACCAGCGTCTTCAGTTTGGCGGCGCGATGCGTGAGCACGGCGACATGGCTGTCAGTGTTGCCAACCGCACACACCCACAGTAGAGAGCGAGCTCACCTTAGTATCGGGCAGGTCCAGAGTGACCAGCGTCTTCAGTTTGGCGGCGCGATGCGTGAGCAAGGCGACATGGCTGTCAGTGTTGCCAACCGCACACACCCACAGTAGAGAGCGAGCTCACCTTAGTATCGGGCAGGTCCAGAGTGACCAGCGTCTTCAGTTTGGCGGCGCGATGCGTGAGCACGGCGACATGGCTGTCAGTGTTGCCAACCGCACACACCCACAGTAGAGAGCGAGCTCACCTTAGTATCGGGCAGGTCCAGAGTGACCAGCGTCTTCAGTTTGGCGGCGCGATGCGTGAGCATGGCGACATGGCTGTCAGTGTTGCCAACCGCGCACACCCACAGTAGAGAGCGAGCTCACCTTAGTATCGGGCAGGTCCAGAGTGACCAGCGTCTTCAGTTTGGCGGCGCGATGCGTGAGCACGGCGACATGGCTGTCAGTGTTGCCAACCGCACACACCCACAGTAGAGAGCGAGCTCACCTTAGTATCGGGCAGGTCCAGAGTGACCAGCGTCTTCAGTTTGGCGGCGCGATGCGTGAGCACGGCGACATGGCTGTCAGTGTTGCCAACCGCACACACCCATAACAACGATCTTGCCCTTCTCATGGCCGCGCCTCGCGCGCTGCCCGATGATTGGTAGAAGCAGCCGCATTTCACCTGAAGACAAATTGGATCGAACATAGTATTTCTAGTTTGATAAACAAGGACGTACGCAAGCGAAGGGTGTGCAACATTTCACGAAAGTCGACAACAGATACACATACATACGGTCGTTACGCCACGTCTGACATTGTTTTGAGGGTTATTTAGATAGATTTGTAGGTATATTGCTGTAGTGACAGGTTGCCTCTCTATCTTCCATGCTGGACTGGGAGTAAGAGAAAAACATAGAATGTGCCAGCTGCATTTCCTCCCGAGCATGCTGTAAAAACCAGCTAAGGGATCTGAGGGTTTCAGTATATTGTAATTTAGGCGATGGGCTGACAACCTGTCACTACAGCAATATACGTACCAATCTTTCTTGAATGACCCTCAAGACTTTGTCAGACGTGGCGGAACGGCCTTTGTTTAGGTCGTTTACGCTCTGCCTACCCCATTAGGGATAATGGCGTGATTATATGTATGTATGTATGTGACAGGTTGTCAGCCCATCGCCTAAATTGCAATATACTGAAACCCTCGAATCTCTTAGCTGGTTTTTACAGCATGCCTGGAAGGAAAAGCAGCTACACCAGATACACCCATTTTAATTATGTAATTGAATGACTCCGTAACACGAGGGATGCGAGCATGACTTTTTACAAAATAAGAGACTTACTGACAGAAAGGTATGGCAAGCGAAGCGAGCTCGAAATTTCAAAAAAATCTTTGGTATTATTCATTGGTTACGTTCAACTGCGCGTACTTCAATCTGGAACAGAACTTACCTCGGTAAGTTGCTTGGAGCAGTACACAGATGTCGCTGCAACGAACAGCGGCATCTTATGCGCGGGCGCGTGCTGTGGGGCAGGCAGGCGCCACGCGGGACTGTTGGCCATGGCCTGCGCTAGCTGAGCCAATCTTAGTTCAGTGGCCCAGGCTAAACGGGCGCCGGGCTCTGAAGCTCGGAAGGTGACAGGCTCTTCTCGCCCGCGGATCGTCAGTTGCAGGCAGCAGGAGTCCACCCATGCCATTTCGTCATCCTTTTTCTGTGGACAAAACAGACAAACATTGTTTCAGAATTCTATAAAATTGTTTTATCACTAAATGACGAACAAGTGTACTTTTTTCTTTCATTTCATTCATACTGATACTTTTTTTGGTGTTAGAACTCTACGGGATTCCAGTATATTGCAATTTAGGGCTGACAACCTATCACCACAGCAATATATGTACAAATATATCTTAAATAACTCTCAAGACTTTGTCAGATGTGGCGGAACGACCTTTGCTAAGGTCGTTTACGCTCTGCCTACCCCATTAGGGATAAAGGCGTGACTATATGTAAGTATGTATGTAGAACTATACGTTTCGACTCCTTTACGAGAGCCTAACACCTCCGTTAAACAAACAAGTGAGTAGTCGTTAATTTATCTATAAAACTATGTTTTGATTTTCTATGGTCCATTTGGTACGGGCACTAACCTGTATACTCTTCTGAATGTTCTGTAGCAATGTCCGGAACATGTCAGGCGCCAGTTCTGGGTATGGGGTCCTCAAAGACGCTGCCAAGTCCGCTATGCGCGATACAGTCTCGTAGTCATACATAAGAGCTGACATCTCATTGCATAGACTATAGCTACTAAACTCACCTATATGCTCTTCTGAATGTTCTGTAGCAATGTCCGGAACATGTCAGGCGCCAGTTCTGGGTAAGGGGTCCTCAAAGACGCTGCCAAGTCCGCTATGCGCGATACAGTCTCGTAGTCATACATAAGAGCTGACATCTCATTGCATAGACTATAGCTACTAAACTCACCTATATGCTCTTCTGAATGTTCTGTAGCAATGTCCGGAACATGTCAGGCGCCAGTTCTGGGTATGGGGTCCTCAAAGACGCTGCCAAGTCCGCTATGCGCGATACAGTCTCGTAGTCGTGCATTAGGGCTGACATCTGATTGCATAGACTACTACTAGAGATTACTACACTCACCTGTATGCTCATCTGAATGTTCTGTACCAATGTCCGGAACATGTCAGGCGCCAGTTCAGGGTAAGGGGTCTGCGACTACGCTGCCAAGTCCGCTATGTGCGATACAGTCTCGTAGTCGTGCATAAGAGCTGACATCTCATTGCATAGTCTATTGCTATAGCTACTACTCTCACCTGTATACTCTTCTGAATGTTCTGTAGCAATGTCCGGAACATGTCAGGCGCCAGTTCTGGGTATGGGGTCCTCAAAGACGCTGCCAAGTCCGATATGCGCGATACAGTCTCGTAGTCATACATAAGAGCTGACATCTCATTGCATAGACTATAGCTACTAAACTCACCTGTATGCTCTTCTGAATGTTCTGTAGCAATGTCCGGAACATGTCAGGCGCCAGTTCTGGGTAAGGGGTCCGCGACTACGCTGCCAAGTCCGCTATGTGCGATACAGTCTCGTAGTCGTGCATAAGAGCTGACATCTCATTGCATAGACTATAGCTACTAAACTCACCTGTATGCTCTTCTGAATGTTCTGTAGCAATGTCCGGAACATGTCAGGCGCCAGTTCAGGGTAAGGGGTCCGCGACTACGCTGCCAAGTCCGCTATGTGCGATACAGTCTCGTAGTCGTGCATTAGGGCTGACATCTCATTGCATAGACCACAACTATAGCAACTAATCTCACCTGTATGCTCTTCTGAATGTTCTGTAGCAATGTCAGGAACATGACAGGCGCCAGTTCTGGGTATGGGGTCCTCAACGACGCTGCCAAGTCCGATATGCGCGATACAGTCTCGTAGTCATACATAAGAGCTGACATCTCATTGCATAGACTACTACTATAGCTACTACACTCACCTGTATACTCTTCTGAATGTTCTGTAGCAATGTCCGGAACATGTCAGGCGCCAGTTCTGGGTATGGGGTCCTCAACGACGCTGCCAAGTCCGCTATGCGCGATACAGTCTCGTAGTCGTGCATAAGGGCTAACATCTGTATAGACTACTGCTATAGCTACTACACTCACCTGTATGCTCTTCTGAATGTTCTGTAGCAATGTCCGGAACATGTCAGGCGCCAGTTCTGGGTAAGGGGTCCTCCACGACGCTGCCAAGTCCGCTATGCGCGATACAGTCTCGTAGTCGTGATTTAGTGCTGACATCTCGTTGTATTGACTGCTATATCTACTACACTCACCTGTATGCTCTTCTGAATGTTCTGTAGCAATGTCCGGAACATGTCAGGCGCCAGTTCTGGGTATGGGGTCCTCAAAGACGCTGCCAAGTCCGCTATGCGCGATACAGTCTCGTAGTCGTGCATTAGGGCTGACATCTCGTTGCAGAGGGAGTCCCCGGTCGAGGTGGTGCTGTGTCCGTTTATTCCGCTCGAGTTGGAGCGTAAGCTGCCGCTGCGGTTCATGCCTGGAATGAAGGCCACAAGTGGTAATATGAAACGCGAGCGAAGAAGAATTGTATATGCAGAGCGTAAACAACCTAAACAAAGGTGTTTTGAGGGTTATTTTAACTGCCTCCGTGGTCTAGTGGCTAGTGCCATGGGCTCCCGATCCGGAGGCCCTGGGTTCGATTCCCAGGGGGTAAAACACAAAGTTGATATTTGAGAATTTATCACTTTGTGAATTTTTCCCCAGTTTGGGTAGGACATTGCAGGCTGAATCACCTGATTGTCCGAAAAGAAAAAGATTTCGTGCTTCGGAGGGCACGTTAAGCCGTCGGTCCCGGTCGCTGTCTTTGATAGTGGTCGTTACACAAAACCATGTCAGAGGCCTGATAGTTGTGCTACTAGGCGGTTTAAAAACTCTGACACCAGGGTTCATCGGGTCCATAGACTCGATACCCACTCGACAGAAGAAGAAGAAGAAGAAGGGTTATTTTGATAAATTTGTAGGTATATTGCTGTAGTGACAGGCGGTCAGCCCATCTCTAAAATTGCAATATACAGAAACCCTGGGATCCCTTAGCTGGTTTTTACAGCATGCTCAGAAGGAAATGCAGCTGCCACATTCTATGTTTTTCCCTTGCTCCCAGTCCAGCATGGCAAATGAATGTCTTGTTGCTTTTTGCTGCTTTACATTGCATTGCAAGAAAATATAATAATAGAAAATGAACGCGAGCGAAGCGAGCAATAATTGAAATAAAAATAATATTGCATGTAACGTGAGAAAATATAGCGAATAGTTTAACATTATCGATAGATTCCTTTGCAAAATCAGGAAACAAGGACGGATCGAATGCAAGCGTAACGAGCACGAACTTGAAAGGACAAAAAAAAACCAGTAGCCGTGATTATTACCTTGAGCCAGCACCCTGCTGAGCGTGGGCGAGGTTCCGGTATCCAGTACATCCACGTCCTGCACGGGATGCGCCCACTTGAGCCCGAGCCGCTCGGCGTCGTCGCCCCCCGCGCCCCCGCCGCCCCCGCCGCCCACAGACACGCACACCACGAGGTCGTTGAGCAGTAGCAGCCGGCGGGGCTTGCACTTCGATATGCCGCCCGATTGGTTGAATTCCTAGAAAGAATACGTTCGGTTCAGGTTCATTTGTTGAAATCAGGGCGCTGTGTTTTACATACATAGTAAGGATTAGGTTTAGGTTCTTTGTTGGAATCAGGGCGCTGTGTTTTACATACATACAATCACGCCTTTATCCCCAATGGGGTAGGCAGAGCGCAAACGACCCAAACAAAGGTCCCTTAGTCACGTCTGACAAAGTTTTGAGGGTTATTTAAGATAGATTTGTAGGTTTATTGCTGTAGTGACAGGTTGTAAGCCCATCGCCTAAATTGCAATTCACTAAAACCCTCGGATCCCTTAGCATGCCCGGGAGGAAATGCAGCTGGCACATTCCATGTTTTCCTCTCGCTCCCAGTCCAGCATGGAAGTTCGCTGTGTTTTGCTATTACTTCTTAACGAACTTACCAGTTGTAACAGGTCATCTTGCCGCAACAGATGTCGCTTGTCGGCCCTGGAGGCGAGTAGCCGCGCGGCTCCGAACCGCGACGCGCCGCCCGCGCCCCCCGCGCCCGCTACCCCGCCCCGCGTTAGCCGCCGGAGGGCTGCTCGGAACGCCTGAAAGAAAATTTAAACATACATACATAAAATCACGCCTGTATCCCTAACGGGGTAGGCAGAGCGTAAAACGCCTCCTGAAAGGCGCTTTCGCTACGTCTGACAAAAATGGAGGGCAATTTTAGATTTTAACTAATGTGTATTGCTGTAGTGACAGGTTGTCACCCCCATCGCCTATATAACAATACACTGTAATTCTCGAATCCCTCTTGCTGAATTTTACAGCATGCCCGGGAAGAAGCGCAGCTGGAACATTCTATGTTTTTCTATGTTTCCCAGTCCAGCATGGAAGGAAAGAAAATTTTAATTATGCAAAAACTTCAAAAATTGTAATATGTATTGCTTTAGTGACAGGTTGTCAACCCATCGCCTAAATTAAAAAAAAAAAAAAACAAATGATCTTCCTATTCGAAATAACCACTTTGATCAGACAATTTGTATGGAAAAGCCAATTTTTATTTTCACTTCCTGGAAAAAAAAGACCTGCTGATAGTTGTTAAGTGTCATTGACTGAGCAACCCCTATAATAGGTTTATTTGAAAAATATTCCATTTAAAACTGTTTAGACACTGACGTGTACTTAATATTCAAGTAGATTGCATTGGCGGCTTGAAAACTCTGACCTAATCTAGGATTGGGTCTGGTTTCCCTTCTGGATTGCGGAGGTCAGATGGCAGTCGCTCTGTGAAAAACCAGTACCCTGTTCAATCCCCTAGATTAGGTAGCCGACCCGTGTGATACGGGATAAGGCTAGGGATGATGATGATGTTTTCTGAGATAGATAACCAAATGGACCCCAACATTAGGCCGGGAAATCTCTAGGATATAGAAGAGATTGCCATGTCATTTCTTGCGAGAATATTTAAATTCAAAAATATTAATGGCAAAGGAATTTAAAACTTTTCTCTCAATTCGTAAAATTACGACCCAGGCTAATTTAACTGCCTCCTCCATGCTAAGATGAGCCATTAATTATTGAAGAATTTCTCTAACATGGGTGGGCTAATTAGGTATAAACCTGTTTTTGTACGAACTACCTACGATCAAACGCATCACTAACAAACTGCGATTATTACCACCAAATTTTCGCTTATTTAATAGCAAAACCTTCAGTTGACCAAGTGTTCTACGAGTACATCCATTCTGATCTAGGATGTTGAATCAATAAAAAAAAACAGATACAGTTTTCTATCCTCGAAGTTTAGAAATTAATTACGCACAGTCTTCTTCTTCTTCTGTCGAGTGGGTATCGAGTCTATGGACCCGATGTACCCTGGTGTCAGAGTTTTTAAACCGCCTAGTAGCACAACTATCAGGCCTCTGACATGGTTTTGAGTAACGACCACTATGAAAGACAGCGACCGGGACCGACGGCTTAACTTTTCTTTTCGGACAATCAGGTGATTCAGCCTGCAATGTCCTAACCAAACTGGGGAAAGTTCACAAAGTGATAAATTCTCAAATATCAACTTTGTGTTTTCCCCCCAGAGCCATGGGCTTACGATCCGGAGGTCCTGGGTTCGATTCCATATTTGTCAATTTATGACATTGTGAGGTTTTTTCCTGTTTGCTTAGGACACCTGATAGTCCGAAAAGAAAAAAGATTCCGTGATTCGGAGGGCACGTTAAGCCGTCGGTCCCGGTCGCTGTCTTTGATAGTGGTCATTACTCAAACCACGTAAGAAGTTGTTCGACTCGAGAATCCACTCGCTAAGAAGAAGATTGGTCGTAAAATTGGTAGGTATATTATATTTTTAAACCATTGCCACTGCCTATCTTAGTAAGTACCTCTTTTGGTATAATGCGACCAAAGAGGTATATTTATGAGCTTCCCGGAGGTAAACATAGAATCTGGAATGTTTACAACATCTTCGAGGTCCAGAGGCGAATTGAAGATTCCATCTTAAGTATTTATTTTATTATACCACTTAGGTCAGCTGGCTAAATCGAAATTTTATGGGAATGGCGGGGAGGTGTCTTTTGATATACGGAAAAACTGCTGAATCGTTAAATTCTTAGCTATTTAAAGAAGGGTTTCTGTGAATATACCGGGTGTAAGCGACATCGTACCAGAAACTGAAAGGGGTTGTTCATTCAACCTTCATTAGAATTTTTCTAATTATTTTGTTTGTTTTGAATGTTTCGTATGTATGTAGTATAAACATACATACACATAAGTGGGGTAGGCAGAGCGCAAACAACCCAAACAAAGGTCGTTCCGTCACGTCTGACAAAGTTTTGAGGGTTATAGATTTGTAGGTTAGGTTAGGTATATTGCTGTAGTGACAGGTTGTCAGCCCATCACCTAAATTGCAATATACTGAAACCCTCAGATCCCTTAGCTGGTTTTTACAGCGTGCCCGGGAGGAAATACAGCTGGTACATTCTATGTTTTTCTCTCGCTTTCATCTGGTCTTTTTTAAATGTTTGATAATAACAAAGGTGCTATTGTTCAGTATACTACGGCCTATGAGCTGAGTATCTTTTCTTTTTTTTTTTGAATGGACCTGTTTGCAAAATACTACAAAGTGTATATAATGCGTCACCGGGCTAAGGCGGGGCGTTGCTACACGCAATCTACACCCTTAATGAAATGGCAACTGCCTAAGGGCGCCCACTAGGGCTCGAACCTCGGCTTATGGCGTTGCCTTGGGGACTCCTTATCGGAGAGAATCTGCCCGGTACGTGCCGGTAAACCCCAAAGTGGGGAGCAAAGGAGGGACCTCCGCGACCCCGCCGGCGGGGTGCGCGGTTGCTGAAAGAGCTTGTGCAGAGTGTGGCTCGACTAATATTGGCAGCATTAAACGCAAGGGTAATTTGGTCATCGCCGTCGGTAAGGACATGCCTAGGTCTTCGTTTGTAACGAGTCGCAGGTTGGGGCGAGCTGAGTATCGTAGTATATTAGTACGCATGTCTTTACTCATCAAAATATTTAAAATCGCTATCACATGTGGCTTCATCACGTACCAGTTTGTGAGAACAAAACTGCGTAAACTATCAATATTATGTTTAATTTCGGATACTTTTTCTCGTACGAATGTTTCTATAATGTTTTAGAAATCAATTAATTTGCCTTTCATTTCATCTTTTCACTCTGTACAAAAAATGCTTCTTATTACAACAGAAACATAGCAGAGCCCGGAAAATTAGGCTATGGAATTATGGATTCATTGACGCGGTGTATGAATTAACCAATCATAATACTCGAAATTTGCGCGTCAGTAGAAACATTGTGGTCAATTCGTGCACCGCTCTGCTGCGTTCCACACAGCTCCATAACAATGGAACCGCAGGCTTCAGTGTTGCTTTTTGAAATAAAATAATATTACGTCCATGTCTGGACTTTCAGTACTGTACCTGTGTCCTCTCGGCGTCCCGTTTTCTCTCGTTGAGTGCCTCAGCCAGCGCTTCTAACCTGGTGAGAGCGCGCTGCAGCGCCACTCTATCAGAGTGGCCTGGAGGCGTGTGCTTTAGGAGATCCTGGAAAAAATAAAACTTGTATAGTAACCGGGATTTTATGTTGTGATGAGGGCAAGATAAATTTCTCATCTGGGTTGCGGAGGTCGCTCTGTGTAAATACCACTACCCTCATTCAATCACCTAGATTAGGTAGCCAACCCCGTGAGATGCAGGATAAAGCTAGGGAAATGAGGGCAAGATTGAAAAATATAGTCAAGTGATTCGGCGTGAAATCTTAGCAGTCTTACATATATATAATCACGCCTTTATCCTTGTAGTCTTGTGTTGAGATAAAACGAGCTAACGAGTCGTATTTAACTAGAATAATGGTCACTTGGTGGTAAAAGAAAGAAATGTGTTGTTATTTTACTTCTGTAAAGTTTAGTACGACATAAAACAAGTCCAAACCTCTTTATTTAGTAAGACACAAAATTAGGTTAACGGCATATCGTTTACGACTTTATAACTTCCCGAATGCCTAACATACTGTATGTGGTATTAGCCAAAAGCAGGGTTGACTGATATAAATCAACTTGATTTAAATCGTGATAAAAATATAGTTGTGTGTATATATTTTATACTTGTTATATGTAATTATATATCTCAATAGCTTTGCTAAATACCAACCACTTTTTAGTTTAGTGAAAATGAAAGGAAAATTATTGTTTTAAAGTTGAATTACTACGTCAAGATTGCCAGTAGGGTATCAAATAATTTAAAACGGCTACATTTGCTAATTCCAAATAGTATAACCAACATACATGTACTCCGTTATGTCCGTGCTTCGGAAGGCACGTTAAGCCGTTGGTCCCCGTTAATATCGTTTAATACCATAGATATTAGTCGTTAAGCCATGACAGAGGCCAATGCTAAGCATTGGCGGCTTGAAAACTCTGACCTAATCTAGGATTGGGTCTGGTTTCCCTTCTGGGTTGCGGAGGTTAGATGGCAGTCGCTCTGTGTAAAAACCAGTACCCTCGTTCAATCCCCTAGATTAGGTAGCCAACCCCGTGAGATACGGGATAAGGCTAGGGAGATGATGTACTCCGTAATGTAATGCTTCTTTACACATGAAAAAATCTAAACTAAAATAATGTTATAAAAAATAACAATGAAAACAAAATAAATCGTGATTTTTTTAAAGAAATCATGATTTTTGATCAAAATAATGAAAACATGATTTATGCCAACCCTGGCTAAAAGTGAGATGTCCCGTCCCGCCTACTTGTTTCGGCGCCGAAAGTAAATATAGAGACAATAATATACGACACATTTCAAGATAATATGCGTAGTAGAGTATGTTGTACAATTTCTAACGTAGAGTCATAGCGTGCACGTGATATTGAACACGTGGTGGTTGTTATAGTATGAAGTGCAAACTAGCTAATAGCTTTAGCTAGCGATACATCAAAACGTGTACGGTAAATTCAAGCTTTTAAAGGTAAATTGTAATAGGTATTATGGGCCATATTATCCTAGTTATCCATCACAATCATGGCTAGGGCAGATGTGCCTAGCAATATTACATACCTATTTTACGGGTCGGCTACCAAATCTAGGGAATTGCATCTCTTTCCCAGAGGGGTAGGCAGAGATCACATCCCTCCTCTTGCTACGGTCCTTGCAAACTTCTTTCGCTTCATCTACATTCATCAATCTTTTCATGCGCGCTCGTCGGTTTAGGGTACTCCTGACCTGACCTTTCTCTAGAACGTCCCTGAGGTCGCGGTACCTTCGTCGAGGTCTTCCCCTTCCAATGTTCCCACTCACACTCGCCATATATATATATATCTGTTTACTTAATCTGCTTTCATCCATCCTCTCAACATCTAGGGAATTGAACGGGGATTATCCTAGTTTTCCAAAGTGCAATTGGGAATTTGTCCTTATGAACCTATAGGAGATCATTCTCACCTGTAAGAACATGATGAATTGCGGAAACCTTTGCACCAGCTTGACCATCAGCCCGAAGGACAGCCGGTCGTGGGCGCTGATCTGCTTCACCTTGAAGAAGTCAGCCAGCGCCGACTTGCGCCTAGACTCCATCTTAGTTCTATCACTATAGAGAAGTTAAGGAGATCATTCTCACCTGTAAGAACATGATGAACTGCGGAAACCTCTGCACCGGCTTCACCATCAGCCCAAAGAAGGACAGCCGGTCGTGGGCGCTGATCTGCTTCACCTTGAAGAAGTCAGCCAGCGCCGACTTGCGCTTAGACTCCATCTTGGCCAGTTCCATCGCTACTGAGAAGTTGTTGATGAAGTCTGAGTAGACGTCCAGCACCACAGCCTTCGAGAACGCGGATAGGAAGACCTCGCCTGTGGAAAATACGTAAATAAGTTAGTAGAAGATAGGGCTCATCATCAGATTCTAAATTATAGAGAAGGGATAAAAACAGCGTGCACCACTAAAAAAACAAAAAACTGCATATTTAGATAGATAAATAAACCGTAAAAACTTCAATGCGATAGGACCTAAAGGAGCTTAAAAGAAGTGTCGATGTAAACAAAGAAAAGTATGTGTTTTTGAACTTAGTCAGAAAAACAAACGGTTATTGCGCCTAGTTTTGGGTGCATTTTCGGCACCTTTTAGAATCTTGTGAATTACGTATACCGATAAAAATATCACGGTAAAAGTTAACAGTCTTACCATGAAACTTAATTTAAACCTTAGTTCAACCCGTGTTTAGGTAAACACTGTTTAACATTTAAACACATGTTGGACAACTGTTTAATTTTTGCTACCAAAAAACCGTGTTTAGTGCGTGTCTTGTTAAACAACGTTTTACTGAATCAGTCTTTTTTAAATTTGGCTACACTGTAAAATATTAATTCATCATTCCTTCTCTATCGTTCCGTTTTATGGACAACGTATGATTATGAGCATATTTTTTTGTTAAAAAAATACATTAACACTTGTGATCAGAATTAATATTAGTTTTTATTTTAGAAAAACACAAAAAAGTGGGACTTTGTAGACTTTACAGGGTAAAAACTGATACAAACAACATCAGTAAAGGAAATAAGGAACGGAACGTAACTTGATACATCAAATAGTTGTCAATCAAGTGTCATTCTTGCTCTCTTGCTAACTGTTTATTGTACAACCATGAGAATCACTTGGCAGGTCGTCTTTTAACATATCCAATATTTTACTAGCAAAACATTTGCTAAACCTATATTTCTTCTTAAATTTAGCATCGTTATTATGTTCAAATGGATTCACTCTCACACGGGTGGTTGTGTTGTCTCGAAATCGAAAGTTTTCTATGTACTCAATGACCTCTTGGTCTTCTTCATCGATAAAATCCAGAAAACCTACTGTATCCATAATTGCATCAAGACACAAATCTAATTTCTGTCAAAGTTACTACTGACTGATAGGTTAGACCCTTGTTAAACAACGCGTTTCGGGTGTTTAACTTTAAACTATGTTTAAACATTGTCTATCTTAAGACAAGCGTAAAACACTGTTTTGTAGTATCAATTTTTTAAAATACGTGTTCAACAGGTGTTTAACTTTTTTGTGGTAAGACCGTATGCGTCTGAACTCTGGACGGATCAAGAAGTTGTCAGCTGGCTGCAAAAACTCTATCTAATTAGGATAATTTCTTCGTCCTGTGATTATCGCATAGCGATCATGGTTGCACAGTGACACCACGTGCACGGTACGGAAACGCAGTGCAGGTGGCCATTGCAACTTGTCGCCCCGACTGTGATATCTCCGCCGGAAGTCGGGTGCCTCTGGGGTACATTCTATTCTAATTAATTTATGTACTGCTAGTAATGTTTCCGACAAATCGATAAGAGGATTGTCTAGTTTCTTGGAATGATAAGGACACACTGTTATTAGAGTATTTCTAGCTGATGTAGACTAATGTATTTGCAAGGAAATATAATAAGAACAGACTAATAATTTTAGAAGTAAATCAAATCGATGTAGTCGCGTAATTGGTAAAAAATAATCACATATTCTTCCGGGTTGCCACGTGCCTGAATCGCGCAATTTGAATCAAATCGTTACGCGAGCGAAGCGAGCACATTATAAGAATGACTCAATAAGCGAGTACGAGACTACACGATAATTGACGCAATACGTTATGCTAGCGACGCGAGCGCAACATTTTGCGTAAATGTATAGGTGTCCCTTTAAATAACAGAGGCCCAGACGCTCTCCAGACTAGGACATCTGGAGAAGGCAGCCCTTACAACTCACCAATCTTTTCGTCGCGGTCCCACGTCCGCGCGCAGTCGGCGAGTGCGGTGCGGAAGTGCAGGTGGCATTGCAGAATGTCCGGTAGCCGGTGGAACAGCGTTTGTATCTTGCTGGCGTTCAGGATCGCTGGACTGCTCTCTTCTAATGGCTTCTTGTAGTCCTGGTAACCAGAAAGGATTGAATTAGCATACTATGTTGAAGTCAAGTCCTAAAACACACACATATTAAATATCGCCTGTTTCGTAATGGTGTAGGCAGAGCTGTGACGGTTTAAAGATTACAATTTTCACCGCTTCTGTAAATTTTTGAGGGGATTTTTATATGTGGTGTGTTGCTTGTATTACCTACACCTTCGGGTACTGGCTCATAGCCTTTGCCCGGAAAAGAAGTAGTTAGTACATTCTGTTTTGCTTTACGGCTCCCAGTTCCCAGTATCAATGTTAATTATTGACTGATGTTATGTAAGATTTGTAATATTCTTGGCACCCGGTCGGTACTATACGATCAGGAAACAGCGCGAGCCAAATAAATTGTAATAAAATGTGTTTTTATCACGGCAATAAAATTATTGAGTAAACATTCTCAGGGGTCATCAATGTTTATAACAATTTAATATTTCCACGTTACAGTATGACCAATACTTACTATCGTAAGTTTTACTAAAAGGATATTTCTTACGTCATTGCTAGAAGGAAGGAAATAAATAATAAATTATAACGAATAAGGCAATTTATAAAACGTCAAACAAATTCGATTTTAATTTAACTTCCTTGATGAGAAATTACTAGAATTATTAAAGTAAATTCTGGTCCCAGTGGTGAGTGAAAGTCCCACTACCAAGTCTTCCTGGAAGTGCTATTTACTGGTACCAAAGTCCCATTTATTGTACTAATCATCAGACATAACAGGAAATCATTATAAGGTCATTTGGGCATGGTCAAATAGATAAAAACATCTTCACAAGTATGTAGTTGCCCTCTGCAGTCTGTACTGGTCTGAAACTTAGTTTCTCGGTTCATGGGTCTTGGGATCGATTCATACGGGGATTACAACCTTCAAGTTATCAAAAATTAAGACACGCCATCGTGTCAAGGTAGAGGCATTAAATTATTCTTTGGGTAGTTTGTTGATAAGCCACGCGACAGAAAAAAGGCAAGTAGGTAAATACTGGGCGTTGGCCTACATAGGTTTTGGATCAATTTATTTGAGCACCTATTTCTGAACACGATATAATACATACATATATATTATCACGCCTTTGTCCCTAATGGGAAGGCAGAGCGTAAATAACCTAAAAGGTCGCTCCGCCACGCCTGACAAAGCTTTGAGGGCTATTCAAGATAGATTTGCAGGTATATTGCTGAAGTGACAGGTTGTCAGCCCATCGCCTAAATTGCAATATACTGAAACCCTCGGATGCCTTAGCTGGTTTTAACAGCATGCCCGGGAGGAAATGCAGCTGGCGCATTATATGTTTTTCTCTCGCTCCCAGTCCAGCATGGAAGAATATAATACTTAATACAAATTGTGCATTCATTAGTTGCTTATTGACACTCTGGGCCTCATTATCTAGTCACATAATACAGTACACAGGATACAAATTACAACGCATGTTAAATTGAGCGTCTTATTACCTTGACATCAGTTCACAGTTTGTCTCTTTAGCGTGATATGAATAAAAACTTGTTAATCCGTCTTGAAGCGCGTCATATTTTAAAATAGATGCTAACTTGGTACGTATTTAATGTACACAACTTGAAGTAATGTAAGTAAGGCGTTGAAGTAGAGATTTTCAAATATTTTAACCGAGTATTTTACAAAGGATTTTCTCAAAGGCAAACAAATCTTCATTTTATAAGGTTGACACTAGTCTAGGCCCGATGAGATAGAGACAATTCGAGTGGTTTGTGCTTTTGATGCAGATGCAGCTGTTGTCGCAGGCAGAAGTAAGATATTTAATCTTAATTAAGTATTTTATTACCATCACATCCAAACATAACAAATCTTGAAGCTTGAACAGTTTGAACACCGCTGGAGTAAAGTTATCAACCCAATACAAACAAGCCACACTTTGCACAAGGCGACAAGGCAATGTCAAGCATTGTGAGCGAGGCATGGTATGTCTTATTATAATTGCTTATCTCACATACCGGCAAGAAGATACGAATCGAAGAAGACATATTGATTCATCCTCATTTTCAAAGATTTCAGACTGTTGAGCATCACTGGAGTAAAGTTGTCAATCCAAACGTAAGAGTAGTTTTCGAAGCTCATATCTAGGCAACAATTGGAGATAGACAAAAAGCGCAAAAGCAAAAGTTATAGATAAATTTATCAGGTTTCATTATGTAGTTAGACCAAACTTAGTACGACGCACCGTCTTTGAGATATACCTAAGCATACATCATCATCATTCCCTTGCCCTTACCCCATTATTTGGGGTGGGCGCAGTATGTTTTCTTCTTCCATTCATCCCTGTCAGCCGTCAGTTCGTCACTAACACCTGTTTTCAACATATCATCTTTCACACAGTAAATCCATCTTTTCTTTGGTCGTCCTCTCCCAACATATCCGTCCACATTCAAATTCAATACCCTTTTACTTATATGACTTTCATCCCTCCGCATAACATGTCCATACCACGCAAGCCGATTTCCTCTCATTTTATCTGTTATGGGTGCAACCTACCTGAGCATACAAAAAAAAAAACTTTTTGTGTTCCCCCTCTCTGGCGGACCACGGAGTGTTTTATCTCCTAACTACTTAGTCCCAATAAAGCCACGAAGTCATTTCTGTCTCCGACTTTTCCGTCTATATTTCCCTTGTGACCATTCATATACCAAGCTAAAGCTACACTTTGCACAAGGCGACAAGGCGACTTCAAGCATTATGAGCGAGGTATGGCATGTCTTATTATAATTGCTTATCTCACATACCGGCAAGAAGATACGCATCGCAGAATTAAATTGTGTTATTGTTGTCACAACCTTGGACCGGGCAAAGTGTGGACTAAGTTATTCAAGCCTTATAAAAAGTACTGATTTGATTTCATACAAATAAACACTACTGGTAGATATTACTTGACGAGACATGTGAGTTTTAGGACGCAATATGTACTGTGAGAACTTTAGTAAGTCTCTTTTTGTGGAGAGCAAATTCTCATGCTTATGTGCAAATTCACTTATTTGTCAGGCAAAAATCAAACTAACTAGCGTACATATTAAAACTAAAAGTGACTGTGGAAACAAAGATAAGATTTTCACATAAAACATCCAGCAATAAACAATAATTAACTAGACACTGTGAGGTTGTAAGGAGACTATGAATAGGCAGGCACGGTTGTTAAGATGATTTAAGTCAGTTTTCAATCTTCATAACAGGCATCGATGGGTATCATTCACCGGTGGCTAGGTAACTAGGTGAAGGATGACAGTAAAGCAAATAGTGCCGTGCGGTACAATAGCCGCTCGAAATAGAACGCATTCTTCAGATTCATGTGAACCCGCTGCATGGAATAAACAATCACTCTCTGCAAGGCATATAACGGGTGTAAGACAGCGTACCAGAAACTGATAGGGGGCGCTCAGTCAACGAAACCAGGAAATTATTTCAAAATACGAGCAAAAATAAATGAATTTACCATATTAAATTACCATTTCACACAGACAATTTGTATGGAAAAGCCATTTGATTTCATTTCCTGAAAGAATTACCTGGTGTAAGTTGTTCAGTTTCGTTGACTGAGCAACCCCTTTCAGTATTTAATACATCATCTCCCTAGCCTTATCCCGTATATCACGGGGTCGGGTATCTAATCTAGGGGATTGAACGAGGGTACTGGTACACAGAGCGACTTCCATCTGACCTCCGCAACCCAGAAGGGAAACCAGACCCAATCCTAGATTAGGTCAGAGTTTTCAAGCCGCCAATGCTTAGCACTGGCCTCTGACATGGCTTAACGACTAAAATCTACGGTATTATATTTATATTAACCGGGACCAACGGCTTAACGTGCCTTCCGAAGCACAGAAAAAGCGCCGAATAAACGTACATATGAAATTCGAAAACCGAAAAACACATTGGCAGCTCAGGAGGCAGCGGCCCTTTCCACTACACCCGGTATATTCAGAGAAGGTATTTTACACCCATAAAAAGGTACAAATATGTAAATTTGCATACTACAGACGCCGAGTTATTCCGCGTAATAAAGACTGGACTGCATTTAATGCCTCCGATAAAGGCCAAGTAAGTCATTATACGGTCAAACCACTTGTCGCCACATCATCAACGTTTAATGTGACAACGTAAATACTGTTTGCGCACACAAAAAAGTTGATACGGCGCATGCCTGGCGCCGTTGGAACGACCTCGTGCACTCAACTTGCAAATTCTGCCTATTCAAACGCCTGCCCCACTTCCTAATATGCTAATCCACAACATGTGAATTGTGGGCGAAACAATACATAATGTAGGCCAGGCAGGTTTCCAGATTTAAATGAACATGTTTTTGACAACCCCGAACGGTTACTTTTGGCTTCTGAGTTTCATTTTTAACTAAATTCATAACCCTTTTGTCGCGGAGAAAAGAAAGGAAAGTTGGCAAACGAAATGACTAAATACGATCGTTCTAAAAGAGGATCACTAAGTCTTCTTGGCACAAAACACCACCGGAACAATAAACGGAACATGACAAAAGAAACGTGAATTCTAGATCGGAGATACTCATACGCCGACCGAAACTAAACGATAAAGACACATTGTATGTAATAGCCGGTGTTTCCACAATAGCCGACGTGAATCTATTAGTCTTTCCCACAACTTTCACCCCTTTAGGTTCCTACATGTCATGAGATAAGTGGTATATTGCGTAATGTGAGCAGAAATTCAGTAGTCGTTTACAAAAGTCCGCAGACCACTTTCTGCCGGTTAATCGCATTAATAAGCAGCTAGTCAAGCCAACTAGGCGCACTTTTGCAACTGTCAGCTTACGATTTAATTAACTCTACTGTCATGTCTGTCACACCTCCGTGAGGTAATAGAAAACAAAAGTGGCAAGTTGTTTGCATCCATTTGCTGGGGTTGTGTAATATGAATGAACTGTCTGTCATGTGCTTGACTTATAATTGGCGGTTGGTCGGCCGTCCGCCGTACGCCATCAATCTAAGCTTCCTTCCCGATCACGAATTTCTCTAGAGTCATGAGAAAATGTCAGCGTATGTTCAGACATCGCCGGGGGATCCGCGATGTTACGATACCGACAAACTGGTTTGCGTACTGTACCGGAGGCCAGCGCTTGTTGACAATACCATGTGGTTTGTGGACTTACTTCAAAATTGCGCAAGACAAATATTTGAAAAGCCGCCGCATGTCCAATTGCCAACTACAAGTATTTGCAGGGAAAACACTGGCTCCTATTTCATGGAAACACGATTTAACTAAAATTAAACCATATCTGTCACTTTCTGTCGTAAGAGAACACAAAGGCAGAGCACTCCAGACTAAACAATTATAATCATGTCAACAAAAATCTAAGTATAATAAATCTTGGTGTGGGGAGGGTATCGAATCCAACAAAATCCTTTGTTTCTAAATAAATTGTAACTGACAGGATCAAACTCAGTTGGACTATAGTACCGTCTCTTTCTGTTCACTCAAGACAGAAAATGTCAGACACATTTTCATAAAAAAAAATCTGTGTGTGTGTGTGTGTTGTCAAATCGGCACCACTAGCATATGTTGAAAACTTAATTAAATTCTGTACTCTCTCGCTTCATTGCCATAATCATTGCTAATTCGACCACCTGGAGTGTGAAGTGTTACAAAATCAGTTGTCATTGAAAACAAATTGTGAATTGGGAGGTAATGTACCTATTGCAGATATTAGTATGCTACTGAATGTTAATTAGGTTTCTCATTAGCAACTTGTTCAATATCACAACTGCAAGGTAATATTTTGAAAAATACAAAAAGACTTACTTTTGAATCACTGTATATTATTTCAATTGGCTGTAAGCATGTATGCTTACATAACGTAAAAGGATAAATAAAAAAATAAAGTATGATTTTACACTATGATGCAATAATAGACTTTCAATATGTTTTCCTGTTTTGTCTATCTATACCTAAATACGTCAACGGGATTTGTAGAGTAAATAGGGTTTTACATACACATTTTATTGAATTCTTAAGAAGAGTGAGCTCATTTTATGAATGAAACTGGTCTTAATACGTTTGAGGAAGTCGCATCTTATTTACTATTAGCATAGAGCCATAGAAGAATATTATAAACTAGACTAACTACGAGAATCAATACTATAGATGTAGTGCAATACAATAATACATAACGCGAGCGAAACGAGCCCCACATTTCACAAATACCAAAGACATAAACGTAACGCGAAATCGCGAAAAAAGAAAGAGGTTTGGCAAGCGGAGCGAGCCCAAATAAAAAAAATCGTATGTACTAACTAATATCACTACCTACCAGTGGCGAGGGGTGCAATTTTATCGAGGGTAAAAAAAAACATTTAAGTACTTTATAGTTCCGACGTAATTCCTATTTTGGTGGAGATGGAATTCTTGAAAGGGAAGCCGACGAGAATCGGTTTGTATGGACCCTTCGCCACTGCTACCTACTTAGCTAAATTATTATTATGATACTCACATTGACGAGCCTCTGCAGCGTGGCCACATAGGAGTTCTCGCTGTGTATGATGGCGGCGACCACGTGCCGACGCCGCAACTGCGCAGGCGTCAGGTTGTCAGGTGGCGGGCCCAGTGCTGGCGGCGGCTTGTCTGTCTATTAGCTGTATGATACTCACATTGACGAGCCTCTGCAGCGTGGCCACATAGGAGTTCTCGCTGTGTATGATGGCGGCGACCACGTGCCGACGCCGCAACTGCACCGGGGTCAGGTTGTCAGGTGGCGGGCCCAATGCTGGCGGCGGCTTGTCTGTCTATTAGCTGTATGATACTCACATTGACGAGCCTCTGCAGCGTGGCCACATAGGAGTTCTCGCTGTGTATTATGGCGGCGACCACGTGCCGACGCCGCAACTGCACCGGGGTCAGGTTGTCAGGTGGCGGGCCCAGTGCTGGCGGCGGCATCCTGGTGCCGGTGCCGCCGCGGTGCTGCCCGCCGCAGGAGAACATGTCCTCTTCCAGCTGGAACAAAGGGGTGGGATGTCAGTTTGCTGTTCCAAGGTAATAAAACATAGAGCGATAGGATAGATATTTCCTCCAAGCTGGACTGGGAGCGAGAGAAAAAGCCAGCTGCATTTACTCCCGGGCATTCTGTAAAATCCAGCTAAGGGACCCGAGGGTTTCTGTATATTGCAATTTGGGCGATGGGCTGACAACCTGTCACTACAGCAATATACCTACAAATCTATCCTTAATAACCCTCAAAATTTTGACAGACGTGGCGGAACGACCTTTGTTTAGATCGTTTACGCTCTGCCTACCCCATTAGGGATGAAGGCGTGATTACTGTATGTATGTATGCGATAGGACAGTTTTAGTGCCCAGGTGGACGTTTGGTAAAAAAAAAACTTGAGCGCTTCAAGTTCAACCGTCAGCTCTATATTTTGCAATTTTCATCAGCATTGCCAGCATCAGGTCAGCATTTCATTAAGAAATAGCCTACTTTAGTTTCATTAAAAGGTTCTGAGTTAACAAATAATATTCGCGGTAAATAATGTTCCAAGTTAAGACAGAGTATGCGTAAGTCAGTGCAAGGCTTCACTGATAAAATAAACTGATGACGAAAATCTTCCAATTAAACTTTACTCTGTACATCTTTAACTTCTCACTTCACAATTTATATTAAATCAACAGGGCACTTGTTTCTTATTTGTGTACGAATCACAAAATAACCTCATATTAACCTTAACTTGTAACTGGTACAACACACAAATAAACACATTTTCACTCATGGAGTTGATACTTGAACGCGGCATCTTCCTCGTTATAAGTAACTCCGATGACGCGATTCCACAAGGTCGTTGCAAATTGCAGTACGTATTTACGGGCCTTTGAATGCTAATTCCGTCAGTGAGAAAGATCTCACATGTTTTACGAGACGGTTACTGTTAAGAGACTGCATCGACTGGAATCAACAAGGTTTCTAAATATGTAGCACTCTTCGAGTTCCGCTCCGCCGGTGCGTCAGTGAAAACCGGGCCATCTGGACACTGTCTTACTTTACTATTTCCATCATGTAAACGTCAAAAGCAACATACGTTGATACGCGCTCTTCGCGACTTACTCGTTTGTCAAACTCGGCAAAGCAATAATGATCCTTCTCACGTAGAAGTCTTACACAGAACATGGTTGCGGCGATTTAATTCGTTACAAGAAACGGAGATTACATCAACTTTTGACGTTTACAAATCGCACGTTACTCTCGTAGTCACACTAAAAATACACTGAAGTAAAACATACGATCGTGGACATGACTCCATTATGGTGTCGTACTGGATACCACTCGCACATCATTATATCACATGTTTTTATAGAATATTTGTTTAGTAACTTAGCGCGGCGGGCGTTGGCTGCGCAGGCGGCTCCACACGCTTCGATCCACTCGTTTACTGCGGTTTGTTGTTCAATGACCACTCAATGGTCCGAATGAATCATCTAATATAATTGTGAATCATTATAGCTGTGGTCTTAATATGTTGTTATATTTCCTGTCCCGTACTGACATATATATCGGCCAATGAAAGAACTCTCTTAATTCCAGAAACAGTGGACATTCGGAGTCAATGACTCTTGTTTATGACTGTGCATCGCTTGTGTCATTGATACCGTCTGGAATGGTACTTGAATGAAGTTGTATTTCCAGTTTTCAAATTTATTAACATTTGGCATAATATTGTCATAAAAACGGCTCGTTATTGGCAGGCCAAGGTGACGAATATTATGTTGTGTCATAATGATCGACTGTACCGAATCGTGTGTATTTATTTTGCACTGCAACAATCCCATTATCATGGAAAGATGACAATGTACGTTGAGTCATTTATATTTAAATCACGATCTTCTCAACCGAAATAAAGTTTGTATTTCGTGCAACTATTTACGTCATAGTTATTTTTGTGCGAGAATAGCGAGACATTTAAATCAGTGTGATCTTGAGTCAGAGAGAAACAACATTAAGCTAGCCGACTTAGCCCAAATACATTGACATTCCCACGAAATAACGGAACAGTTTCTTTTTGTATAGTTTTGGTATATTGCCAACTGCATTGAGGGTAACGTCCCCGCTTAGGCTGCCACTGCCAATATGAACTTAACTAGTTAGTTAAGATTTACACGACAAAAGTTGGCCGTCATTTTAGTCTCATAAAGTTGGCAATGGACGAAATAGCGCGCTTGGTTCATCTTTATTAGTTATTTGGTAAATTAATCTAGGCTCTTTCCCTGAAAGTATTGGTTCATAAAACACATCTAGCTATTCTACATTTAATGGTCGAGATTGATATTCACATCATTACCCTAGCCTTATCCCGTATATCACGGGGTCGGTTTCCTAATCTAGGGGATTGAACGAGGGTACTGGTTTTTACACAGAGCGACTGCCATCTGACCTCCGCAACCCAGAAGGGAAACCAGACCCAATCCTAGATTAGGTTAGAGTTTTCAAGCCGCTAATGCTTAGCACTGGCCTCTGATATGGCTTAACGACTAATATCTATGGTATTAAACGATATTAACCGGTACCAACGGCTTAACGTGCCTTCCGAAGCACGGAAAAAGTACCGAATAAACGTACATATGAAATTCGAAAACCGAAAAACATATTGGTACGTGGTCGGATTCGAACCACGACCTCTCGCTCAGGAGGCAGCAGCCCTATCCACTACACCATCGGGTTCTCTCAGATTGATATTCACATAATGTATAAGTTAATACTTGTTAGTTCTACATTGATGATGTGTAGAGCCAATTCATACAGTTAACTTTCTAGCTAACAGGACCTCCTCTCTCGGAAGGTGGCAATGCTTCCAACAAACTACTCACAAGCAAGACTGAGCTTTTAAACAGCCAACTGCCTCTTAAACCAACGTCTGGTTCCTTCCAGACGATAAAGACAGCGGCACCGTGGGCCCCGGCGTCGCGTCACTGCTGCTAACAGACTAGTTACTAGCGGATTAACCGTATACCTACCTCTGGAAGTTTGGGCATCTTGTCTGCCTCATTGGCGTGCATGTCGTACTGGTGTGTGGACCCCCTGCGCACGCTGAACCAGCGCGCCAGACGCCCCCCTCCCTCGTCGTCGGGGGGTGGCGCGGGGGGCACCGGCGTCGCCCCGCTGCCGCTGCGCCAGCGTTCGCATAGCTCTCGAGCGCGCGAGAGCGTATTGCGGAGCTGGCCGCTTGTCCTGGAACAAGAGAACATCGTATTAGATACATGTGAATATATTATAAAAACATTTTTTTTTAAAAGCTAGGTCATCATGTATACAAGAGGGACAAGGCAGAATGTAGTAGAGCTACGTTTCTATCAAAAAGAGCTTCTATGCTCGAAAGTTTATGATGATGATAATGAAACTGCAGCCTAATTTTACTCGTGCATGTTTTAAATATTTGGTCTTCCTATTTCCAACCCATTTTATGAATTACTCACTAGAAACGGAGAAGGCTAAAACTCATCGAAACTTTGGCAACCAAGACACGACTTCGCTATTGTAGACATACATAATAACTCAGCGAATGAGGTAAAATGATACTGTAGCGACTCAACAGTTAATCCGTTTGGCATTCATTCAGAACGATTGAGAACAATGTCAATGGCACTATAGGCGTCCTTCTTCAGATGCGGGTCATCCAACCTCTGATATCAAGTTAATGTAATTATCTAATTACAATGAATATGTTGTGGGCTTTCATTCTTATTACTTTCATGCTTGACTAGTATGGACATGTATGGACATGTAATGCGGAGGGATGAAAGTCATATAGGTAAAAAGGTATTGAATTTGAATGTGGACAGATATGTTGGGAGAGGACGACCGAAGAAAAGATGGATGGACTGTGTGAAAGATGATATGTTGAAAACAGGTGTTAATGTCGAACTGACGGCTGACAGGGATGAATGGAAGAAGAAAACATACTGCGCCGACCCCAAATAATGGGATAAGGGCAAGGGAATGATGATGATAGGAGCGATAAAAGAACATCAAACACACCAGCTGCTTCTCCTCCTGGGCATACTGTAGAAGTCAGTAAAGAGATTTGAGGGCTTTGATGTTGTAATATAGGCGATGGGCGAACCATCTGGACATTATAGCAAAATACACTCTTATCTAAATCACTCCTCAAAAATTAACACGCGGTCGCCGCGAAAACGATAGGAAGCCATTGATTCTGCCTATCCCGTTGGGGATACTGACAGACGTGATTAAGTTGTATATGTACGTTATGGGCTTGCCATTGCTACTTTACGTAATAACTAGTTCATTAAACCCGAACTTTCCTCACAGTCGCCGCGTTTCCTGATATTTATTCCGTTTTGCCGCACCAAGGGTCACGCACACCAGAGCCCCATGACAATGCCCAGTGAGCCGTGACGCATGGGATGTTAAAATGCGCATGTAATTTACCATTGCGTCCGTGATACGATCCATTAGATGGGTATATTTCTATTTGAATTCCTGGTTTATTTTGCCACTGGGATTGAAAATAGAATCAATAAGTTTCCACATTATTTAATAGACTATAATATAAAGTTAAAATACGCATATAATTTACCATTGCGTCCGTCCGATACGAGCCATTAGGTGAGTATATTTCTATTTGGATTCCTGGTATTTTCTCGCTGGGATAGAAAAGTAAGCGAACGAGTTTCCAGATTTCTTTAAAGAGTATAAATAGAGTTCGCAGAACTCCATATAAGTATATAACTGTTAACTGTTTATTGTAACAATTTTATCATGCTGTGTAAACACGCTTAGGGTATCAATCTAGTTAAGTTAAAAATGTATAATCATCTCATTCATGTATCGATTGTTACCTGTTGTGTTTTCCAAGTAAACTAAAATAAAATATTGTTGAATCTCTACCTGGTAGAGTCCACAACTAGGAGGCATTGTATTGTACATCTAAAATTAAAGATTGTTTCCACAAGAAAATTGAGCATTCAATATGATTTACTGTAGATTTTTGAAGCACAAATCTTCCATCGGTAGAAAGTAAGGGTAAGAATGTTTAAAGACTGAATCGACTTGTAACGCTACTTGTTTTATTGCATTTTAGGAATGTTGTCAAAAACCAAGATATCTCCAATTAGAGCTTATAAAGTCAGTGAATATTCAAGTTCATAGTAGCTATAAAATGAGTTTAAATTGCAGAGCAAACACAGGATATGAGCTATTAACTACGCGGAAGAAGCGCCTAGGCACGGACCACAAATAATTGGTGAAACTTGAATTTGTAATAGAAACTGAAGTCGTCAGTTTACTTTCAGACTATTTACTCTAATAGATTTGTTATTATACTGTATTTAAACTAGGTTTAGATTACATCACGACTAGGCCGGTCTTTGCATAAGCCCTGGCGCCTTACTATGATAGATTAAAATTTTAGAACTTGGGTGTGCCACAATCCCTTCGTGAAGGCAATCATTCTTAACTGCAAATGAGATAATCGAATTAAACAATCGATCAATAATCATAAAATGACAATAGACCAATTAACTTGACAAAATGCACAACAAAGAATCTGTCAAGGGCATAACAGTCCATGCAAGTCGCATATAATATAACAATGTATCTTTAGGTACTCATATATTACATGTTTTATGTATGAGCCGGTTAGTGAATAACATTAGGCCGTATTCGGTAATGTGATGAAAGATAAAATACTGTCTTTGAAGTTGCTTGGGTGAAGCAATTGGCTTAAGAGGCGAACAGAGCTGCGACGGTGGCGCCATCAGTATTTAATTAATTTTGCCTGAAATACAAACATTTTCATGAATATTTTACGTTTTGCGAGAATTGCAACTAATTCTCAATTTTATAATCCACAATATAATAATTCATAATGAGTGTTTAAGCTTTGTATTACAAATGTGGCCACTTTGAGAACATTTGTAACATAAAGTCTATTTTTAGTGTCAACTATGATATTACATACATACATACATATAATCACGCCTTTATCCCTGATAGGGTAGGCAGAGCGTAAACTACCTAAACAAAGGTCGTTCCGCCACGCCTGACAAAGTTTTGAGTGTTATTTAAGATACATTCGTAGGTATATTGCTATAGTGACAGGTTGCCAGCCCATCGCCTAAATTGTAATATACTGTAACCCTCGAATCCCTTAGCTGGTTTTACAGCATACCCGGGAGGAGATGCAGCTGGCACATTCTATGTTTTTCTCTCGCTCCAAGTCCAGCATGGAAATAATGTATTTCAGGCACAATTAATTTAAAACTGAAGGCGCTACCATCGCCGCTGTTCGCCCCTTAATGCAATTTTATTACCAGGTATTGGTTACGGTGCTTAGGGAATTATGGCGTCGCTGTTTTTGTCGCATTTACTTTGAGAAGTAGGACAATCTCATGTGGGCTCCAAGGCTACTGTTTTTTATAGTGGGGAAAATATAAATAATTCAGATGACTACGATTATCTATAGTATGGGCGGTGCACTTTAGGAGTTCTTATGCGATTAGTTTATAGCTTCAAGAAATAGAGCAATCTAAAATATGGCTGTTTATCTGAACCAGTTACTTATACCTTCCATATATGGGAGTGCGGTTTAGATCTAAGTGCACAAAATAATATTAAGTGCATTAAGAATATAAAAAATAATCTTAAAGCAATAAAACTTATGGTCGTTATGATATACTGGTTTCGATCATTAGTAATGTTATTCGAATCATAAATAAATAAGTGCAGTTTATTAATAACACAAACCGTTTTACAGTTTTACCGTTTCTTCCATGCTGGACTGGGAGCAAGAGAAAAAAATAGAATGTGCCAGCTGCATTTCATCCCGGGCTGTGAAATGTGATGCTGTAAAACCCAGCTAAGGGATGCGATGGTTTCTGTATATTGCAATTTAGGCGATGGGCTGACAACCTGTCACTACAGCAATGTAACTATAAATCCTTAAATAACCTGCAGTGGGACAATTCAGGCTAAGGAAAAAAAAATAACCCTTAAAACTTTCTCAGATGTGGCGGAACGACCTTTGTTTATGTAGTTTACGCTCTGTCTACCTTATTAGGGATAAAGGCGTGATTGTATGTTTGTATGCAGATTATTAATAACACAAACCGTTTTAAAGTGAAGGCAAGAGTTGTTGGTAAATAGCATATTAAAGCTAAGAGGACCTGGCGATCTTTGAACCCAGTTGCCCAAAGGACATGCGAAGCTTCAATGTTTGCTTGCCAAATTGAAACGAATGACATTTCATACAGCCTTAACACTCTACCAGGCAACCTTATAAGGTGTGAGCGTGAAGTCGCACCTAGCAATGGGGTTCGTACTTGGTACACGGTTGCCTAAACCGAGATATCGGATGGGTAGATCAATTGTGACATTTGCGTATTTCTTTATGCAGGCAATGTCTTGATTGTCTAGACAATGCAACAGTTCATATATGGGCTATTGGCCTGGTTGTCTATTGTCTATTCGGAATACGATTTCTTAGAACTGCAATTAAAATGTTCTTATGATTGTGATTTCTGAGGCGTTATCTGCTCCATTACTTCCATGCTGGACAGGGAAGCGAGAGAAAAACATAGAATGTGCCAGCTGCATTTCCTCCCGCGTATGCTGTAAAAACCAGGTAAGGGATTCGAGGGTTACAGTAAATTGCAATTTAAGCGATGGGCTGACAACCTGGCACTACAGCAATATACCTACAAACCTACCTTAAATAACCCTCAAAACTTTGTCAAGACGTGGCGGAAACGACCTTTACTTAGGTAGTTTACGTTCTGCCTACCCCATTAGGGATAAAGGCGTGATTATATGTATGTATGTTATCTGCTCAATCAAGGTTTCAATTGCTTCTGTGATAAGTGTTTGAGCTGTCGAACTGGAGGTTATAGATTCGATTCCCACAAGTAAGATTGTTGTTTACTTCGGAGGATACATTCAGTCGTCAGTCCCGTTAAATGGTAGAAGTAGTCAACATATTTTATTTCAGAGGCTTAGAGAATAGAATATACTTCATTGCACAAAAATTACAAATTAAATAAACAGAAAAGTAATACAATTTGCCCTACTGCTAATGAAGCAATATCTTCCAGGCAACCAGGCAGTAGGAAACAGTGTCATAAATAAAAATTATTAAAAATCTCCGATATCGGCATAAGATGATATGCAAAATATAGGCGATTCCGCGATTCTAGAAACCTAAGGATTAAGTTTATTCTCGTATATGGTTGCATTTGGTTGACTAAATACAAAGCAAAGCTCGCTGTTCTATTGATCAAATGTCTAGTTGGCAATACCAACCAGGTGGTAATTTTCATTGAACGTAATGCGTTTAGAATATAGATAAGTAAATAGGTAGGAACAATTAAGGATAATAGAAAATAGATAAGTAGTTTACATAGAAATTAATTGGATACAATTAGCGATACAGCGATAGTTGAGCAACTTTGAGCAGAGGTTGCATGCATCAGTATAAACGTAGAGATCATCAGACTAAAGAAACAATTTCAAGATAAAAAAAAATATTTGATGTTGATTTACCATTTATCACGAAAACAACATACATTGAATTCTTGCAAGGGAATGTCCATGGTCCCTAATATTTTAGCACATAAAATGTGTTAAAAGTTCCACAAACAAATTGACCCGTTTTTACAAATTCGTTTTATTAAATTATCACTTTCAAGGGCAAAATTGCACTGAATTTGAACGAAAAGTATCTTGAACTCGTTAGCAGACAAGTCGTATAAATTTTACGGAAACAAAACAAGTCACTAAAATGGAAGGTGTGAAACATAATGATAAATAGCTTGATAAGGAACGGACCATATTTGAAAGATTTAATAAGGAACAGAAACAGTACTGATTGGAACATTTAGGTCACAATTAGGTAGTAGATAAATATAAAACATGTGTACTCGTTCTTAGTCATATGTTGGTATCTATTTCAACACGAGAGTTATATAGAAGACTACTTTTTAGGGTACCGTACCTCAAAGGAAAGAAAGGAACCCTTATAGGATCACTCGGTTGTCTGTCCATCCGTGTGTCAATACCATTTTTCTCAGGAATGTATCAAGTTAAAATTTATACTGAATACTCAGATCTAGGGCCCCTTGAAGCTGTAAAAGAATTACACTTCTACGTCCTCGCAATCAAAGATATAAACGTTTGATTGAATATTTGCACGGGAAACGAAAAATAAAGTACAACTTTTTTGCGATCAAACTAAAAATAAATTGTTTTTGGATTTTTGCCTTTGATTTTGCTATGAAACATTGTTTCTTGAAAAATTTTAAGGTTCTATGTCTGAGGTAAGTTCCATATAGGATTTGCCATTCTCAAGATTCAAAAACCTATAGGGTACTTCCCATTGACCTACAATTGAAATATAGAAAGTACATTTTTTTTTCTACAAAGCGGATCACATAAACTCTAGGGAATATATTTCAAACTATCAAGATTTGTTGTATCTACTAATTTACTTAAATTACTATTGATATTTAAATATATAAGGGTAGTTGGCGCATACTATTATATTGTTCTCTTAAAAGAAGATACTTCAAAGGAAGTTTGTTCGTAACCAAAAGGAATCACAATACAAACGGGATGTCTAAACATAATACGCAATTTGAATTTCATAAAGGATGCGTGAGGTAGGTTGAGCCATACGGTACAGTACTAAATGCGTATACGCATGCATAAGCCGGCGAGAGACAGAGACACAGAGTCTGCGGTATCCCTTATCTGCGCCCATAGCCGTAAATAACATTGCAATGAGGTGTTTACGCAGATAAGGGCATCATTATAAAATACTAGCCACTTAAACAAAGCTGCGACTATGGCCATATAATGACTATAATATAATATAACCTGGTGGTGTGTGAACATAATTAGGAATTTATTAATCGCTTCCTGGGAGCGTCATAAAATAAATTATTTGTGTTGGGCTGTTTGATGCAGTTTAATGTTATTAAGGAAGCAGTAATAACAACGTTATTAATAGCTCTATTTCAGGAATTAGTAATGCTGTTCTTCATAAGGTTATTAATATAGATGTTTGCATCAACATGGGCAATAAGTGTTGATGCATCAGCCAATACCTTCGGACAGAAACTTACTGGCAAATTCAGGGTTATCCATCACTTGATGTAGCCATTTCATCTCGTGTTTTGCAAAATATGCGACAGGTATGAAAGCGACATGGCAAAAATTGCACATCGCACACACATGAAGAAAATGTGACGGATAGCCATGAAACCTTTTCAAAACCGTGACAAATTGTAAAAACTATGTTTGCCTTCGTACATTCCATCATTGGCAGTACAGCTAATAACCATTTGCCCCCAATTAGCGAATATACTAACTATATTCAATGACAAAACAATCAATGTAAACGAATCGTGTAGATTAATTAAAGGCCTATTTATGTTTGGATTTAGACGCAGCGAGTCTGTTTCCAGGCAACTCTTGCGCAAAGAAGATAAAACTGGACTTTTTATTGACAGTGGAAACTGACAATTTACATGCGGTGAGGTAAGACATAGAGACAGACAATGGAAGCCGAATTGCCTTCTGTTCGTGCAAAGGCTAATGTTGTAAACTTGGATTTTCCAACTATTTTAAGTTTTGTGTAAATAAATTGATAGCTTGAAGGCTCTTTGGCAACTAACTATGCGACAAAGCCATGCGCGGAGTAGCTCTCTAGTTATTTTGTTTACCCGAAGACTTTATTTACCCGATAGTATGTAGTACTATATTAATTCTGTGTCGATAGTAGGTGTTTCTGTCAAAGACTAACCTTATTATTTCAAGGAAGATTGATTACCAACATTAAATATCAGAACATCAACATAATTTTCATCAGGAAGCTATAAGACTTCTTCTGTGCTTATTACAAGCAATACAACCAATACTTTGATAAGTTTTCAATAACAATCGTACGATTTTCATCGAATGAAAGACATATTCGTTAGATTTCATTAAATTATACACCAGATATCAAGAGGATATATTGCTTTCATGCTGTACTGGGAACGAGAGAAAAATATAGAATGTACCAGCTGCATTGCCTCCCCATGCTGTAAAAACCAGCTGAGGGATCCGAGGTTTCTGTATATTGCAATTTAGGCGATGGGCTGACAACCTGTCACTACAGCAATATACCTACAAATCCATCTTAAATAATCCTCAAAACGTCTGACGTGGCGGAACGACCTTTGTTTTGGTTGTTTACACTCTGCCTATCACATTAAGGATAAAGGCGTGATTATATGTATGTATATCAAAGGGCACCCTACTGAAAGAAAATACGGCAATGAAGACGTACCCTACTTATATGTACAGCTGTATCATTATCAGCGAATGCAAATTAGTGGCTCTCGCCTTGACATTCTTTTGTATCATTATCGTACTGTACATTTCACAAGCTGTTTGACTCCAGATAGCCTTGTTCAGAGATAAACCAAAATAAATATTGATTTAACTACAATTTATGTGAACTTTATGGGACGGTGATTGCTGATTAACATTAATTACGTATTAATTTTCTGCAATCCCAGTGTTGCCAAATAAAGTTTTTTTTGTTAAGTGACCATAAGAAACTTTATAAAAGCCGCTGGCGTTTTTATGATATCGTTGAAATGACTCTAATTAAAGCCAATAATAAATATTTTAAAACGCCAAGTATCTCGTTTTATATCACCGACAGCGCCTTGCACGGTAAACAAGGAGAAATATGATTGCAAATTATAGACAGCAAATAAAACAGAAACATAGGAAACATGCAAGAGTAAACATAAACCTTCCAGAAAATTGACGAAAGATTAAGCCAAGAATGCAGAATTGACGTAGATAAAGCACTTCCTTTTCCCAATCCTAAAATATCTTAGAACAAAGACAAAGAAAGCTCACCGGCTACAGACCATTTCCCCGCAACATTGTAGCGCGGTATGGCGGTACAAAGTAACGATGCAGCGAACAGGATAGAGCACGAGCACAAAGCGAATGATGTAAACAAAATGAGACGACCATAGCGGGCTTATCCTCACCGTAGCGATACCCAACCAGCTCTACATGCATCGCTGCTTTTGGTAAACGAGTGTCTCGCAAGCTTAGATGCCAAGCAGCGATGGATATCGAGCAGTGTTCACCGCACCAGTGAGGGTTAGACCCTCATGCTCGTGCTAGCCCGGAGGCAGTGCCCTCCCCTCCATGGCCCCGGCCGCAGGAAATTCGTGTTAATTGTCTACACCACCGCTAATTGTTCGGCGGGACGAACAGGACCCACCGCGCAGGAAGTTCCAGTCATCTCGGTTCAAATTTAAATATTGCGTTCTAAAATTCTGCGAAAGATAAAGGACGTTGCGAGTTTTGTCGGTGTCACCCGCATATGCTATGAGTTTGAGCTGAACGTAACACGATATCGTGGGACCTAATGTCACCAATTTAAGGGTATACAGAAGCCATGATAAACAAATAATCATAATGGTGACTACGCCATAGATCTATACCGGGTGTAAGGGACAGCGTCCCGAAAACTGATAGGGGTTGTTGAATCAACGATGCTGAACAACATTTACCAGAAAATTCTTTCAGGAGATGAAAAAAAAAGACCACCTCGATCAGACAGTTTGTATGGAAAAGCAATTATATTTTTTAATTTCCTGGTGATAGTTGCTCAGTTTCCTTGACTGAGCAGCCCCTATCAGTTTGCGGGCCGCTGACCCTTATATCCCGTAAACAAAGTGTCGAATACTTTGACTTCCAAGAATACTTCCATTATAGTCATTCCTTTAACACGTATTGCATCTTCTATATGACGACAATATACTACAGTAAGCTATAATAACTAACTCTATTCCCGTAAACGCACTTGTCTTTGTGAGTAATGATTCTTTTTGCTATGCCTATTGTCGACGTATCGCGATTACGGAAAATTACATTACAGTTACCTTTTACGATTGTTGCAAGGTCGATGCGTTCGTCATCAAAAGAATCACATGCAGTTCTTGCTTGATAACAAAGAAGAAAGATATTAACAGAACTTACAAAAAATGGAACAGTACGACGAAAAAGACGTCTCGAAAGATCCTGTAATTATTTGTTGTTCTAAAAACAGACTAATGATGACCGAAATAAAATCATAAAAAAAATCCAAAATGAATGTGCTTCCATGCTGGCCTGGGAACGAAAGAAAAACATAGAATGTGCCAGCTGCATTTCCTCCCGGGCTAAAATGTAAAAACCAGCTAAGGGATTTTAGTATTCTTCTTCTTCTTAGCGAGTGGATTCTCGAGTCAAGTATATTGAATTTAGGCGATGGGCTGAGAAGTGACAACATGTCACTACAGAAATATACCTACAAATATCTATAAATATTTCTTAAAACTTTGTCAGATGTGGCGGAATGATCTTTGTTTAGGTCGTTTACGCTCTGCTTACCCCATTAGGCATAAAGGCGTGATTCATTTTAAAGAGACGTAAAGTGGACGTAAATTAGAAACTACAAAAGCGTCAATAGCGTTGAATGAGACATTTGTACAGTTTTAAACTTTCGACGAACGTGTCTAAACGCGTAATTAGCCAAGTTCAGTAGAAACCGTTCCGGTTTTAGTCCGCCTCCCCTCCGAAACCGGGAATTGGTCTAATTTCGGAATAACTATCAATCATAGTTAGCTCTCGTACATTGGACTTCCTCCGTTTGGAGAGTAAACGTAGATTAAGAGAATCAATTGAGGCTGCTGTATATACATACATATAAACACGCATTTATCCCTAATGGGGTAGGCAGAGCGTAAACGACCTAAACAAAGGTCGTTCTGCCACGTCTGACAAAGTTTTGAGGATTATTTAAGATAGATTTGTAGGTATATTGCTGTAGTGACAGGTTGTCAGCCTATCGCCTAAATTGCAATATACAGAAACCCTCGAATCCCTTAGCTGGTTTTTACAGCATGCCCGGGAGGAAATGCAGCAGGAACATTCTATGTTTTTTTCTCGCTCGCAGTCCAAGATGGAAGTAATCGTAGATTAAGAGAATCAATTGAGGCTGCACTTTATATAACTACGCTTATGCACTTTGTAACACAATACTCTGTTGTTTATGATATGCTATGATCTATGATACAATTGTTACGCCAGTATAATGAAAAGTGTTATGACACGATGCCCAAACGATGACGAAAGTGATCTTTCTGGTGGGAATCGTATGAAACGATCAAGTCAAGGCTACTTTTTAATAGAATTATGGCTTGATGATCATTGCTTCATGTAATAAAGAAACTACATACGCAGGATTGAAGTCGCCAGTAACATGTTGCATTGTCTTCCATGCTGGCCTGGGAGTTAGAGAAAAACATAGAATATGCCAGCTGCATTTCCTCCCGGGCATAAGGGACCCGAAGGTTTCAGTATATTTTAATTTAGGCGATGGGCTGACAACCTGTCACAACAGCAATATACCTACAAATCTATCTTAAATAACCCTCAAAACTTTGTCAGATGTGGCGGAACGATTTTTGTTTAGGTCGTTTATGCTCTGCCTACTCCATTAGAGATAAAAGCGTGATTATATGTATGTCTTTGAAGTGACAAAACCGAGTGATGTTACTACAGAGCGCAAGCAAAAAACACCGCAGCGTCGCGCTATGCCTGTTGGTGTTTACGTATCTAAAATTGTCGATCCATATTTAGTCAGTGGCTGATGTTGATTGGCGGTCGCCTGGCATATTCTCGGCTCTTGATACAACACCAAACAACGCGATTTGATGGCTCAAACAAAACATTCAGCGCTAGAATTCATAGCTTTCCTGCCAGACATCAAAACAACAGCGGTAAATAATTTCGATTATTATTCAACACTCGCTCGTGTGGCAGCAAGGAATTTCATACAAATAGCCTTTATTTCTTGGAGGGCGTCATACTCATACATAATGTATGTTAGTATGAAAAATACGATACTTAAATGTTAAGACGTTATTAGCAAAGCCATGTCAAGACGGCAATTAATTGACGATCTTTTAATACATCTTCTGCACAAAAAACGTCGCTTGCGCATTTGTTTACCACCTTGGACTTTACCATCTAATCAAATGCTTATAAATCTCTTAAAAAATATGAGGCCAGAAGGTAAATATCGTTAATAATGTAACATTTTACACCGAAAGAAGCGGAGTGGTTGTTTACATAAACCTGGATGTACAAATGTTTCTTCCATGCTGGACTGAGGTGATAGAAAAACATAGAATGTGCTAGCTGCATCTCCTCCCGGGTATGCTGTAAAAAACAGCTAAGTGATTCGAGGGTAATCTAAGTGTATTGCAATTTTAGGCGATGGTCTGACAACCTGTCACTATAGCAATATAAATCATAATCAACTGTAATAACCCTCAAAACTTGTCAGATGTGGCGGAACGACCTTTGTTTAGGTCGTTTT
The DNA here is from genome assembly GCA_949820665.1 of Scrobipalpa costella. Taxonomy (NCBI): domain Eukaryota; kingdom Metazoa; phylum Arthropoda; class Insecta; order Lepidoptera; family Gelechiidae; genus Scrobipalpa; species Scrobipalpa costella. The sequence goes on along the minus strand of OX463304.1, from coordinate 11,144,671 downwards.
GCTCTGCCTACCGCATTAGGGATAAAGGCGTGAACATATGTATGTATGTGTAACATTTTAAAGCTAAAGAAGCCGCGGAATGGGTGTTTACATAAACCTGGATGTACAAACGATTTAATACGGGATTAACTTACTAAATGGCTGACATGTTGAGCTCGGCTAAAATAACGCATTGTGAGATATGCTAATGATGTCTGTATGTGGACAGGTTGAAACTGCTATCAATCTAACTTGAAATTCAGGGAGTTTAATATATTTGACTGTCTCATTAGCTAATCTAATGTACTACACGTAATGCTTATTAACGTTAATGTTAAATCTAGAATCTTCCATGCTGGCCTGGTAGCGAGAGAAAAACATAGAATGTGCCTGCTGCATTTCCTCCCGGGCATGCTGTTAAAACTAGCTAAAGGATCCGAAGGTCTATTGTAATTTAGGCGATGGACTGAAAACCTTCATATAATATACCTACAAATCTATTTTAAATATCCCTCAAAACTTTGTCAGACGTGGCAGAACGAACTTTGTTTAGGTCGTTTACGCTCTGCCTACCCCTTTGGGGATGAGGGCGTGATTGTATGTATGTATGTATGTTAAATCTAGAGATGTTACAACATTGGTCTGAAGCTGCTATTTACACGGCTCCCTGATTAACCGCTGGTTTTATAAGATAAGAAACAACTACAACCTAAGTACACTCATAAATGTTCAGGTTGGGCAAACAAAACACAAACGTGTTGGAGCCCTAGGGAGGATTGAGACGTCTCTTTGATTATTTTCAAGGATTTCTTTACGATGAAGAAAAATAGGAAGCTAGTGGTCTTTACACCACAAGACAAGTTTATAAAGCGATCATCAAAGCCAACTTCTACTCAAAACACGTCCATTATTCACGATCCTGTATTATGACCGAAACGTAAGCGTGATTAATAAAGCGTGTAGGATACAGGGATGTACGTGATAGTTATTTTAAGGATTTAATAGTGATCACGAAAATAGGAAGCTAATGGAGCAGTCTTTAGACGAAAAGGCACGTTTATAAAATGACAATATCTAAATATTAATAATATAAGGACTAATCCTCCCGTGCTGGACTGGGAATGAAAGAAAAACATAGAACGGGACATCTGCATTTCCTCCCGAGCATGCTGTAAGAACCAGCTAAGGGATCCGAGGGTTTTAGTAAATTGTAATTAAGGCGATGGGCTGTCAACCTGTCACTACAGCAATATACCTCCAAATCTTTATTAAAATACCCTCAAAACTTTGTCAGACTTGGCGGAACGACCTTTCTTTAGGTCGTTTACGCTCTGCCAATCCCATTAGGGATTCCATCTATGTATTATTTAGTGTATTACTAACTGCCTCTGTGGTCTAGTGGCTAGTGCCATGGACTCCCGATCCGGAGGTCCTGGGTTCGATTCCCAGGGGGGAAACAAAAAGTTGGTATTTGAGAATATATCACTTTGTGAATTTTTCCTCAGTTTGGTTAGGACATTGCAGGCTGAATCACCTGATTGTCCGAAAAGAAAAAGATTTCGTGCTTCGGAGGGCACGTTAAGCCGTCGGTCCCGGTCGCTGTGTTTGATAGTAGTCGTTACTCAAACCATGTCAGAGGCCTGATAGTTGTGCTACAAGGCGGTTTAAAAACTCTGACACCAGGGTTCATCGGGTCGATAGACTCGATACCCACTCGACAGAAGAAGTGTATTACTAGACATCAAGACTCCAACTCATCAACCCAAGTCCATCACTCACGATCCTGTATATGACCGAACCCTGCGCGTGATTGACAGAACGATGCGTTCAGGATTCAGGGATGTACGTGATGGTTAATTATTAAAATTAAAATTTAATCAAAAATAAAGGTCGATAAAACAGTTATAGTAATACAACCCTAAAACAAGTTTCTAACCCAAAATTAGTCCAAAACGCATGATGCAGTATCGATATAATATCTTATTTTTAGCGAGTGGATTCTCGAGTCGAACAACCCGACGAACACTCGTGTCAGAGTATTCAAACCGCCTAGTAGCACAGCTATTAGGCCTCATGGTTTGAGTAACGACCACTATCAAAGACAGCGACCGGGACCGACGGCTTAACGTGCCCTCCGAAGCACGGAATCTTTTTTTCATTTTGGACAATTAGGTGATTCGGCCTGCAATGTCCTAACCAAACTGGGGAAAACCTCACAAAGTAATAAATTAACAAATAACAACTTTATGTTCCTCCCTGGGAATCGACCCCAGAACCTCCGGATCGTAAGCCCATGGCTCTGACGATTGACGACGGAGACAGATAATATGAATACGACCGAACCCTAGCATGATTGACAAAGCGATGCGTGCAGGATACAGGGATGTACGTGATCTCGGCTCGTTCGCTCCAACGACTACATAAACATCACAGAAAGCTGCGCCCGCGCTAATGGTAATGTCTGTTTGTAATTACGTATTGAGCACCGCCAAGAGCGCCTGAGGAATGTTTTCACATGTAGTTTATCCTTGTCTATATAAGGTGCATGTAGAACTATTAGAAATGTGGTGCTCAATAGTATGCTAATGAATGTAATGATGACTTTGACAGTTGAGTTGCGGATTAAGCTTTCTCTTTAAGTATATGAAAGAAGCAGGCAACTGTTGCCTAAAACAAGAACTAAAAGATGTTCATACTCAAATAGTGATGGACAATGAGCTCTTTCTAGTGAACATACATACATATAATCACGCCTAATGGGGTAGGCAGAGCGTAAACGACCTAAATAAAGGTCGTTTCGCCACGTCTGACAAAGTTTTGAGGGTTATTTAAGATAGATTTGTAGTATATTGCTGTAGTGACAGGTTGTCAGCCCATCGCCTAAATTACAATATATCTCTTAGCTGGTTTTTACAGCATGCCCGGGTGGAAATGCAGCTGGCACATACTACGTTTTTCTTGCGCTCCCAGTCCAGCATGGAAGAAACTACGACTAAAACCTTTGTTAAAGAAACAGTGGCGTCGATTCTCGCGACATAATTTTAATTCTTAGTAGCGCTGTCATAAGGACAAGATAGCAAATAAACAAACACATGACTTTGACATTTCTAATCTGACGTAAGACTGCATATTTGACGTAAAATAAGAGAGCATGCTCTATGGTCAATTTTTTTTAAAGCGTCTAACGTCAAATTAGGAATGTCAAAGTTAAGGAAGAGACAGCGCTACTAAGTATCAGAAGGATGTCGCGAGAGTCGACAGAAATATGCCTGGAGAGCTCATATTGGCTGTTTGTTGCTTAGTAACCTCACAACACCCGCTCAATACATACATAAATCACGCCTCGTAAAAGTCGCTTTCGCCACGTCTGACAAAAATTGAGGGCAATTTTAGATTGTAATATGTATTGCTATAGTGACAGGTTGTCAGCCCATCGCCTAAATTACAATACACTGTAACCCTCGAGTCCCTTTTGCTGACTTCAACAGCATGCCCGGGAGGAAGGGCAGCTGGAACATTCTATGTTTTTCTATCTCTCCCAGTCCAAAGTAACCCGCTCAATAATGAGTCTTTATTAAGAAGTATCAGAGAAAAATCTCCAGAACCCACCTGGAATCCAGGGTGGAGTTGAGCCGCTGGGATCGCCTGAGGGGTGCGTTCCTCACCGCGCTCACTGGCTCCTCCCAGCTGCCTCCCGCCGACCGGTGCTCATCTGTCAAGGAAAACGTTGTTATTAGTCAAGTGGTGAAGGATAGATGCTCTCAAGAACTCGGGTGACTGCACAGTTTATAAACTTGTTAAGAAATAAGTAGCTAAGAAATAGAATTATCGGTTGTTTTCTGGAAAATTATTATACAATATAATACGATTTAATTTTTAAATATGATATGATTTTCCTTCCATGCTGGACTGGGGGCGAAAGAAAAACATAGAATGTGCCAGCTGCATTTCCTCCCGGGCATGCTGTAAAACCAGCTAAGGGATCCGAGGGTTTCAGTATGTTGCATTTTAGGCGATGGGCTGACAACCTGTCACTACAGCAATATACATATAAATCTATCATAAATAACCTTCAATACTTTGTCAGACGTGGCGGAACGACCTTTGTTTAGATCGTTTACGCTCAGCCTATCCCATTAGGGATAAAGGCGTGATTATATGTATGTATGTATTATACGATTGATATATCCTATCCTATGCAAATATATGCATGTACTCTTGGCTGCAAATAAAAAGTAACTTTTTCAACCCCAACTGGAAATCAATTGATTGACAAAAACAATGGTCCAAAACAGTAGCTGGTTTCGCATTGTCTTGCTCTTGAAATTTCGATTGTGTTAATAAATTCAACTAAGCGGTTATTCATTCATAATTAATAATGGAGTAGAGAATGTTGCCTGTTTTCACAAAGGTAACTACAGAATATTTGATAGAACGAGTAGTAGAGTCGCTAATATATTACCGATTTGTTGATTGTGAACTAAATAGTGATGATGGGTTCAATTTGACTACATAAAATAGTAATTATCCAGCTGTTATAGATAAGGTTGTTACGCAAAGCCGAAAAAGAAATAGCTCTACAAAATGGTAGCCTTTCCAAAGTTATAAATAGAACAATGATTCATCCATTAACTCAACCACCGATAGGCTTCGCGCAAGTGGGTAATCATTCCTTTCTAGCTATTGATCAAGTTGTTTGTTTTGGTTTTTAATCTATCGGCCACCCTTCACCCTGCACGGTTCATTGGGTTCATCGGTCCTAAGACCCAGGCTAAGCAAAACCGATAAGTTCTACCAAATCATTCCATTCTAGCCATTGATCAAGTTCTTGTTTTGGTTTATACTATATCGGCCACCCTTCACCCTTAACGGTTCATTGGGTTCATCGGTCCTAGGTCCCTGGTTAACCGAATAGCTCTACCAATAGTAGCTGTTTCCAAGTTATAAATAGACCTTTGATTCATCAATTAACCCAACCACCGACAGGCTTTGCGCAAGTGGGTAATCATTCCTCTCTAGCTATTGATCAAGTTGTTTGTTTTGGTTTTTACTCTATCAGCCACCCTTCACCCTGCACGGTTCATTGGGTTCATCAGTCACAATCAATAGCCTTGCTGGGAATTGAGTTGGTCGATTATGGAAGTAATTTTATAGAGGAAGTGTTGGAGATGCCCAGTAAGCAAGCATTAAGTAAGTATAGTACTAAATATGTCATATTTTTGTGGGGAAACTGCAGCAATGTAAAGTTTATTTATTACTTTTGATAAACTAACAATTCGCGTCATATTATAATGCCTGTGTATTGTAAAGTCATGTTCATAATATTTCATTCAACTCATCCATTGAATCTGTAACGGAAATATTTCAAACTGGCAACAAAACATTTCAACATGGCACAACGGCGAGCCAGCAAGTAGATTTTTTCTATAATGATCGTTACGTTTTTTAACCTTGCTTCTGCGGTAATAGAGCACGTGGTGCCTAACCCTGATATAGACAGCTATTATTCAATCTTTTCGCTAACCTCAAAGCGCCCGCTTCAACATTTATTTTGTCTCGACATGAAAGCCGAATTCTCCTTAATCGTAGTTAGATAACGCGACGATTTATTATACACGGCTCTGATAGGTTAAGGTCTTCTCGATAATTTCGTCGGATCAAGAACCAAACACAACTTCGTTCAGCGGACCTTGAAACTTGAACGCCAAGTGTGGGCGACGGAGCGAATAGTTTTTGCACAATATTATTTAACTTTTATAAAACGAATTTGTCAGATAAGCAGTCGTCTTTGCGTTGGAATAAAACTAATATTAACATAACCTCACTCGACTTTACCACTTCAGTCTTGAACTTTTTGTACCTAAAGATTCGTAGGTAGAATCTTACACTTGTAAAAAGTATGTAGCAAAAAGTAATACCTACTTAGAGTTGTTAACTTATGCTTCTTTATTATCAACTTGTGTTTGATTTTAGTTATTTTATCACTCTTTTTATGCCGTTTCATCGTATCACTACACTTATCCATCACATCACATGTGCACAAGACAACACTATTGCGTAATGTCGGTCACATCCAGCCTTCTTAATTTAAATCAACTACACAAACAAGGAAACACGACACTTTTAAATTTGGAATTCACGATTTGTCGAGAACACTTTATTCCATTTTAAAACGCGTCAAGCACTGGCTGGTTTATCAGAAGAATAATTAAACATTCAACAGACAACGGGCGTGTCGTCACTACCGTGTTTGAGCCCACACTAAAGTTGTGAATGAGCGGCTAATGTTATAGTAATAAGATTCTTGATTGCTCAGGGCCCGGGCCCACTGACCAGGGTTGACGACCCATTCATGCCGGCCAGCTAACAGCTTTAATAGCTTTCTGAGAGCCGGTACAAAACTCTATTTACACAGATGTTTAATCACTACTGTTATGAAATAACGATGTACGTATACAACCACAAATATAATTTATTTGCTCAGATATGAAAGGTGATTGGCAAATTGAGTATACATCGTTAAAAAAAGTGTCTAGACGGAGATGAATTAGAAAGAGATTTGTTATGTTTGCGATAAAGAGACAGCTGTATTTGAAACATAGTTTTTGCCTGCTGTTTTTTCTATTTAGATTTTACGAGTGGAATCGTCCCTCGGGTTAAAGACATCTATTTCGTCACAGTTTACTATTGTGGTTAGTCTCCACTTCCCGTTCCGTGACGACTATACTCGCGGTAGGTAGAGATTAGTATTCTACCGCACACCCACAGATGGTATCACAACATTTGAACGCGATCGTGCATCAACCGGTAACCCTAAACCTCGCTGTTATCTCCACGAAGGGAATTAAGATGTACACATCCTGAAGCCTGACTGCCTGACCCCCCTTTCACTACTCTAGATAGCGGTGCTATTTGTACATAAATCAAAGCAGACGGGGAGATAGCGTTCCCAGAATCTATATCTTGCGAATTTAGGTCGTGCGCACGCCTCGCATAGCTACAAGCTACGACCGCTTACAAATACGTCAACTTCACTACGAGAAACGCTTCAACGTACCAATAAAGCACAGAACAAGTTAGGATAGAGTGGTTTAGGATGTGATGGCCTGATTAGATGGTACACTAACCCGATGTAGGTAAATGTAAACAGAGAAATAGCAGGTCCATAACAAGAATCGATTTATGGGCGGTCAGTATCTGGTGATCTTAGTTGAGAGTGGGTCGACATCAGAGGCACCGCCGTCGGTACCGCGCCCCGTCACTCAGTTTAGCATTGTTTCCAGCTAGATGCTGTATGAATCATGCGAATAAGTTTCAGATAAGAATGCAGCAAATAGGGCGTTGCAGCGAACAATCGACAATGTCGGAGCATTATACTTGACACAATTCCTGGAGTAATATGTTGTCGCGGGGACTGCATGTGGGCTCATTGTATGGAGACATAAACAGTGATTTAATATTGTACAGTATTGACGTCAATACTATTCACAGTTAGCTGGAATTAACCTGTGAGGTGAGAGTGCCAACTGCAGCGATGAGTAACCGGTAGGCAAAACATTTCAGAACTCGCAGCCACAAATATAGCGGTAAATTGAGCAAAATTATAAACAGGAAATTTTTGAAATGGAAATAACATTAATGATCCCAATTTATGTGTGAATCATGAAAATTTCATATCGAGAGTGATATAAATGGGCATACTGAGAAATCAGAAAAGAGATTCGACGGTTAGTGTATTGTAATTTTAGGCGAAGGGCTGACAACCTGACCATATAGCGATACACATTTCAATCTAAAAATATTGAGTCGTGGCAGAATGACTTTATCTTTGATTATTGACGCTCTGCCAATCCCATTTGAAATAAAGCAGTAATTATATGTATGTATGTATGTATAACATTATTAATCCAAACCTTAAATTATTATTTACTAATTATTTAATCAGTATGATGTTTTATTTTGGGAATAGACATACATACATATAATTACGCCTTTATCCCTAATGGGGTAGGCAGAGCGTGAACGATTTAAACAAATGTCGTTCCGCCACGTCTGACAAAGTTTTTAGGGTTATTCAGGATATGTTTGTAGGTAGATATATTACTGTACTGACAGGTTGTCAGCCCATCGCCTAAATTACAATATACTAAAACCCTCCGATCTAGTTTTTACAGCATGCCGGGGAGGAGATGTAGCTGGCACATTCTATGTTTTTCACTCGCTCACAGTCCAGCATGGAAGAATATACACGAATATTTTTTACCGATTACGTTATTTCCTGCCGAACAAAAATTTTGCAGTTGCGCAAACAATCCACCAAATTACTTTCTTCATTGGAAGGATTGGCAACCTAGTTTAAACTGTACCACTCAAACCAATTTCCCAAACCTCTTGACATAATTCAATTTATCACACAAAGAATTGAACACCAACTGGTCTAAGTAGGTGGAAGCGTTCGTTGTCCCAAAGTGTGGCAAGAGCCATCCAAACAATATTGTAAGTGACATTCTTAACCATCTGAATAAACGTAATTGGACAATTTCTATCAACCCATTGCCCTTATCTACTGTACGTCGTACAAATTCGGTGCCGCAATTGGCCGCAGCTGCTAATCATTGTTAAGGAGTCCAAATTCAATGAAGGAGAGTAGGCCGTAAAGAACTACTGCCAACGATAAAATACTACTTATAGTTCGCTCTTCTTCGTATCATTGATCCAAATGATTCTAAATTTTCGTTCGTTCGTTGAAATATCACAACAGTTATATCTCCAGAGATATGAAATTTCATGTTTCATACCATTTTTAACGCTATAAAAAATATCTGACATCGTCGAATTTTTTACACTTTGCAAAATGAATATTTAAAATCATAGGCGTAATAAAATAAATCATAGTGTATACGTGATATATCTGATAGTTAAGTACATAAATCGCAAACTTTATGCTTCCTGTATAAAATTGAATGTATGATTGAGCGTACCTATCGACTTGACCGACTCCGGGAGTTCCTCGATCACCGGACATAGCTTCACCTTGTTTACGACGATCACCAACGTAAACTGCATCGTGTATCAACTCCGGCGCACACAGGGAGAAACCTTCTCACTTTACTCACATAGGAACACATTAAGAAATGCATCGTTCGCGCGTGCATACCGCTGCACAGCCGAGTTTAAACTAACCCGGATTAACATAATTGGTGGCTCACTGTGACAATTGTCGAGCCTACACAATTTAAAATTTGATATAAACATTGGACGGAGTCCAGTAGCGCAATTATTATGAGGGCTAAACAAAGCTAATTGTACATGTGCGCCTCCCGCGTCAATTGGGAGCGCAGCGAAGCGCTGGGGGAACTTTGTCCGACGGAAATAACGCGAATCGCAGCTATTTGTAGCAAAACGGCAACAAACAGACTCCTAAAGCCACCATTTCGTAGAACACACGCCTAAATTATTTCTCACTAAAGACCCGCTAACAAACGTCTAGCGCGTACCGAATCGCGAGAACAACTTGAAAGATACTCGATAAGTGACCTTCATTCTTCTGTACATTTGACTGCGATGGATGATGACATGTCTACAGCGAAGACGTTATAATTTGCCGTAAAACAAAATGTAAATATCCTTGTTGAAGGCCTGTAATTCCATAACCTGTTTGAATGTATTGATCATTAGCATGGTCGTAAGAAAACTTAAGCTGATTAAAACGCGCTAAGCTAAAACACCGCTACGTAATGAAAGAGTAATAAAAAGGGAGTATGGGGAGCACAGAGAGGTTTATTATACCGGGTGTAAAATCTATCTATAGGTTCCTACAAATTGATAGTTATGGAAACTGAACAACTTTTACGAAGAAACTCTTTCAGGAACTGAAAAATCAAATGTTTGGCTTCTCCGTACAAAATTCCGACCAGACGGTCGAGGTTTGATTTTGTATGAGGAAGTATTTTTTTATGAGCAATCTGGAATAAATGATTATATTAGTATTTTTGTACATTTCTTTTTCTTTTTATTATTATTTGCCCTGAAATAATTTTGCTGGTGAAAGTTGTTCAGTTTTGTTGACTGAGCAACCCGTATCGGTTTGTGGGAATCTGCCCTTACACCCGATTTATTCTGTGATATTATATTACCGAGCTTACTAGCATGCAACTGCAGCCCAACTGTGACGTGACGGGCTATGCAGAGCAGACCGGTCCTAAAATACGAGCGTACTATATACAAACACCACTACATGCGCAGGCGCCACATGTGTCGTTACTGCTCGGATGTGGTGCAATAGCGAGCGTTTGTTTATAAACTTTTAGAAGATAATTCCTAATCGAGTTGAATCTTAAATCTACGTTTCAGTGAGAATAAAATATTGAATTTAATGACAAGGCTTTTTTTAAATGATTGGTAAATAAGAAGGTCGGAAACTAACGAAAGACGTTTTTTTTATTTTAAGAACTAGATCAGTATAACGTTCTATTTTTATAATCTTTATAGGTATTGCACGCGTGTGAGATTAAATTCATCCTTTAAATTTATAGTTTTTCGTCCTCTTGTAATAACTATAATCAAAGACGCAAAATTTCTCGAAGCTATTTTATACTTTGTATCATTTCTGGGAAGAACTTGGCAAGAGAATTCTTTATTACAATGAATGAGTTCAGCGGACTATTTGTTTACACTTTAGATACTTTCAGACGTAGAAAACTTATTTTTACGTAAAACAACAAAGTGGGTTTTACCTAGTAGCATTCTCTATCGATATTACTCAGCTTTGTTTATCAAAAGCTTACTGAGAACTGCGGAAATATTACTTATAAGTAAGTATACATTTATGAAACAATCGTAAAGTGCACTGGACATTATTACGGCCAGTTAAGGGGCCGATTGAAATAAATTGCATTATTGGTCTTCTCCCACACTATAAGCGAAGCGTGGAACATTGCAAAGCAAACCATAGTTTACTTTAGGTCATGAATGTCTGACGTTTATTAGCTGGTATTTGTTTGGACCACAGGGCATTCTAGCAGATTTAAAAGGAACAAAAGATTGACGATACATAAATCTTTAAAACTATTAAACTTAATACGCAAATGTAAACGCTGCCAGATATGATTTAACTGGCAATGAATTCAAATATTGTAATGGGAGAGTTTAGGTTGCAAATATTGCTACATCATGTAAAACGCAATGCTATCAATCGTGACTGGGGGTCTTGTAAATCTTAATCACCACGATCTTTGGCTTGGTCAAGACTCAACAGGAGTGGGATTTCACAACTATAAGCAGGTGTACGCCGCCGATCAGATGATATGACCACCAATGAGTGTGGGTGTATCTTAAATTCTGAGTTCTATCAATATATTACTTCAGCTTAAGTGGTAATATTATTAAACAAATTATCTGTTTACTTTTAAAGTAATTGTTTCAATTAAATGCCGATAAAAATATACGTAAAAACAATGGAATTTTACAGTTATTTTTAATATAATGAGGAATTAACTGGTAGTGCTTTTGCTGGATAAATAGCACCGAATCCTAACAACGATGTTCGCATAGTGAACTAGTTAAAGTCAGAAAAACGCAGGCTTTCTGATATAAAATCTTCGTATTCTTAGCGAGTGGATTATCCCGATGAACCCTGGTGTCAGAGATTTCAAATCGCCTAGCACAGCTATTTGACCTCTGACATGATTTGAGGAACGACCACTATCAAAGACAGCGACCGGGACCGTCGGCTTAAAGTGCCCTCCGAAGCACGGAATACTTTTTCTTTTCAGACAATTAGGTGATTCAGCCTGCAATGTCCTAACCAAACTGGGGAAAACCTCACAACCTGATAAATTGACAAACATCAAATTTGTGTTTCCCCTGGGAATCGAACCCAGGACCTCTGGGTCAGAAACCCATGACTCTCACCACTCGACCACGGAGGCAGCCGATACCAAATGAAGCCCTTGCTGAGAGAACTAATCTTTAGTAGGGGACTTGCAGGTGCTGTTATTGTGGCGGTGGTGAAATATGGTGGAGCCTAAGTCACATCCTACTTTATCAGTAGGTTAGGTACCAGGACATCACATCCACCTACACTACATTCGTGAGAACGATCGAATCATGCGGCTCGCTGGCAAGGCTTTTTGGGTGGCGTTCATGCCTAGAGGAGTAGGTAAGGTACCAGGACAGCATATCCATAGGTGTTAGGGTGGGGATCGCACTTGGGTGGCGGTTATGGTTCACCCCGCTCGCCCCACTCGTCTAATATCTGGAGACATGACTTAGAGCTACAGTACCAGGAGACCATATCCACAGGTGGGTGGTACTTACATTTAATGAGTACGACCGAGTCGTGGGGCTCGCACTGCACTTGGGTGGCGTTCATGGTCAGCAGGCCCCCGCCTGCCCCGCCACCCGCGCCGCTCGTCTCGCTGCAACAATAATTATTGCCATTAGCATGGGTAGCCGTGCGTGTACTTCTTAATTACCTGTCTTTGTAAACACAAATCATCTGATTGTGAGGAAGATGGGGGATTTGTCATAAAGATTTAGAGCTGGTGCGCTTGGATCTAAATAATGAGGACAGATGATTTGTGTTCACATAGACTATATCTTTAAGCAGAAAGTAGTTGTTTTATAGTATAAGATCAAGACTCAAGAGACACTTTTGAATCGTTCGAACCATTCGCAAACCAAATAGTCTAATTGTTTTCCTTACTGCTGCTTTCTAAAAAATACGTTTTCAAAACTTTTCTTCACAAACCATTTCTAAATCAAAACTTATACAGTAGCTCTTTCTTAGCCAGCTTTGTTACTATGAACCCTAAACTAATTATTTTCTAGAAATTATGCCTATCATCACATCACATCACATATCAAATTTTCCTAAAGATTATTTTAAAATGTGCTAGATAGAAAAACGCTATCTTCATATACATAATCGCGCCTTTATCCCTAATGGGGTACCATTTTTCAGAGCGTAAACTACCTAACAAAGGTCATCGGCCACGTCTGAAAAAGTTTTGAGGGTTATTTAAGATAGATTTGTACGTATGTTGCTTCCTTATTAAAATCTACCCAATTTCAAACTATTTTTTATTTCAAACTATGAAATCAAACTTATCATCTCTAGGTAGAAACTCACTCAGGTTACCCAGGTAGTAACATAGTTGTTCACATTTGAAGAAATCGATTGTATTGCCCGCAAAGTGCTAATCAAATTACTTCGTAACGCTTCAGTAACAGACAAATTATTATTCAACAAGTGTTCAGGCTACGTCATCTGCGGGCACGCGGTTTTTTTTCGTTTCCTTTGCTGCAGACGTTGCCATGCCAGGCGATTTTTTAGCGGGTCATTCTTGTAAGCTCGATTAATTATTTATTTAGGGACAAACTGAATTAAATTGTTGAGGGGTAAATAAGAAACTTTGTGCAAAACAATTAGCACGATCGAAAGAATGAATAATGTATTACCTGATAATAACATTAAGCGTTCTAAGTAGAAAAACTAATAGAATTAAACCTTCAGATAGTTCGGTGATCAAGTTTATTCATAAAGTTTGAAATTTGAAAGTTACTTATTATTTTAGGGAACACGTTTCTAATTTGACATGACCAGTACGATATAGACGAAACTTTTCGACTAAGTATTATCACTACATAGTATAAAACAAAGTCGCTTTCTCTGTCTCTATATCCCTATATATGCATAAATCTTTAAAACTACGCAACGGATTTTGATACGGTTTCTTTTAATGGATAGAGTGATTTAAGAGGAAGGTTTATATGTATAATACATGCATAATATAGTAGAGAAACACTGATAATTTCCGTGCGAAGCCGGAGCGGGTCGCTAGTATCAAATAAAATATGCTTTTATTTTCGGATTGTTTTGCGTACATTAGCATGCAATTCATTCGAATTATTATTGGAGATAACGAAAAAAAAATCGTGTCCTTGATGTGTCTATCGTCTACTGATTTTAAAACAACTTCAAGGAAGAGCCTCTAAAAAACTTTATGGTCCATCTGGGAACAGACCTACTCGAAGTTTCTAAGTTCGGGCGAAGTCTGGTGTAAGTTTTATCGCAGCCCATCCATCTGTAAGTCCCAAGTTATCATTTGCCAGGCAGGTGACTGTTTGCCCAAATTGCCAGTCTGACCTTCACCACCCCTAAATTCGGGGAACTTTGCCAACCAAACGATTATGTTTTAGTCGGAGTTCGATGATTAATCGGTGGTTTCAGAAATACACGTTAAACATGCTATTTTAGCTATCTGTTGAAGACTTACATTATATTTGATGAAGGTTTAGGGTTAGAAGATGTTTTGAATCATCCATTCCAATCATAAAACCTTTAAGTTATTGTTCCTGTTTCTCTAAATGTTTTCCATCGATAGGTGTGCTGGAAGATTTATTAGAAGTATTTATTTATTTAACAGTTTATTGCACACATGATCATACAGAGGACACAAACATAAAAAAAACAATAACACAACAGGTACACCTTATCTCTTAAAAGAAATCTATTCTAGCTGACCTATGGTAGTATGTTTTATTTAGTCAATAGAAACCTACCTATTCCGAAAATTATTAAATTATTTCCGTTTAGCTGACTACGTTTCTCTTCCATGCTGGTCTGGGAGAGAAAAACATAGAATGCGCCAGCTGAATTTCCTCCCAGGCATGCTGTAAAAACCAGCTAAGGGATCCGAGGGTTTCAGTATATTGCAATTAAGCCGATAGGCTGATAACCTGTCACTATATTGCTGATATACCTACAAATCTATCTTAAAAAACCCTCAAAACTTAGTCAGACGTGGCGGAACGACCTTTGTTTAGATTGTTTACGCTCTGCCTACCCCATTAGGGTTAAAGGCGTGATTATATGTATGTATGTATAATATGAAAATAGCCATAATCATTCTATTACTCAAGGCATTGTTGCTGTCTTCCCTGAGTATCATGTCAAGCCAGCCATGGCATGGCATTTAGATTGCATACCATAAGATGCCATAAGCCATTAGAGCGACAGATGATTATCTACGTAATCCTATGAAATAGCGATTTAGACTAGCTTTTTGCATAGTATCAAAATATACGTGCAAGTCTGGTTATTTATCTATTACTTGTTAGAATTAAAGGTGCGTACATATAATCACGTATGTAATCACCTTATCCCTAAAGGGGTAGGCAGAGAGTAAACGACCTAAATAAATGTCGTTCCGCCACGTCTAACAAAGTTTTAAGGGTTATTTACGATAGATTTGTAGGTATATTGCTGTAGTGACAGGTTGTCAGCCCATAACCTAAATTACAATATACTAAATCCCTGGGATCCCATAGCTGGTTTTTACAGCATGCCCGGGAGGAAATGCAGCTGGCACATTCTATGTTTTTCTCTCGCTCCCGAGCCACCGTACTATAAACTGCTATCTATTTCCAAAATTGCATTAATAGTTACGATCCTATTGCTAGACCAAAGCCCTGCTTTCAGTGATCCTGTTCCAGTGTATAGCTAAGCTACACACCAAACTATTGAGAACGTGTTTAGAGCATCCAAATCTAGCCATCTTTCTCTGGATCTTGACTTGACCATGTCTATACATACATAAAATCACGCCTTTATCCCTTACGGGGTAGGCAGAGCGTTAAACGCCTAGTAAAAGGCGTTTTCGCCACGTCTGACAAAAATTGAGGGCAATTTTAGATTGTAATATGTATTGCTGTAGTGACAGGTTGTCAGCCCATCGCTTAAATTACAATACACTGTAACCCTCGAGTCCCTTTTGCTGACTTCTACAGCATGCCCGGGAGAAAGGGCAGCTGAAATATGCTATGTTTTTCTAACACTCCCAGTCCAGCATGGAAGGTCCATGTCTATCCGGGCCCGTATTTACGAATCACTGAAACTCCAATTCGCATACGAAAGAGTAACTTTCGCATGCGATGTCCGTACTACTTAGCATGCGAATGTTACTCTTTCGTATGCGAATTCAATTCGAGCGGTTCAAAGATGCAGTTCCGGATCATATTTTTTTTAAAGCGGTGGTTTTTAGCCATAGTCACACACAGCCCATAGGTCATTTCATCATTCATTCTATCCCGGTTTCTGCTTGTACAATTTCTATAAAAGGTTCCCTGGTGCCAAAGGTTGCCTAGTAGAAATTGCTTTAGCAATAAGGCCACCTATATTGTACTGTCACGTATGTTCCTTTTTATGTCATTATCACATCGAATTTCACAAAGGAACTAAATTAGTTCTTTTTGACTAAAATATCCTGTAAATCCGTTGGACCTGGAGTCTAGCCACTCAAAATCAAATTCTGAGAGAACACAGATTTAGATTAATAACTACATACGCAAATATGGGAATCTTCCATTCTGGACTGGGAACCTTCCATGCTGTGCTGGGATCGAGAGAAAAACATAGAATGTGCCAGTTGCATTTCCTCCCGGGCGCGGTGTAAAAACCAGCTAAGGGATCCAAGGGTTTCAGTATGTTGCAATTTAGGCGATGGGCTGACAACCTGTCACTACACCAATATACCTAAAAATCTATCTTAAATAACCCTTAAAACTTTGTCAGACGTGGCGGAACAACCTTTATTTAGGTCGTTTAGTCTCTGCCTACCCCATTAGGGATAAGGTGATTACATACGTGATTATATGTATGTATGTACAAAATTCACTTTGACCTGACTTCTAATATGTTTGTGCGCAAAAATCATACCATCCTACAATATTCGTAACCTGATCATTAGCTAGCAATGTGTGTAGTGCTAGGTTGAAAGCAACACCAGCATAAATAAGATTTTGCATCAAACAGGTTTAGTGTTTCAGTAGATAATGCTACTAGTCTCAATTGGACTTTGATCCTTATTATGCTAAAACATCCATTACGTAAATCTGCCTTGCAACAATCTTAGCATGTACCTGTACTTGCTAAAGTGGATGGGACGTAAATGTTTCTATGTGAAGTTTATGTAAATACGATTAAAGTATATGGTAAAACATTGCATCGACCTATATAGGAACCAGTGGCGAGGGGTGCAATTTTATCAAATATTCAAGTACTTATTTATTTATTATTTTAAATTATTTATTACTTCCATGCGTGGCGTGGGAGCGAAAGAAAAACATAGAATGTGCCAGCTGCGTTTCCTCCCGGGCATGCTGTAAAAACCAGCTAAGGGATCCGAGGGCTTCTGTATATTGCAATATAGGCGATGGGCTGACAACCTGTCACTACAGCAATGTACCTAAAAATCTATCTTAATTAACCCTCAAAACTTCGTCAGATGTGGCGGAACGACCTTTTGTTTAGGTCGTTTACGCTCTGCCTACCCCATTAGGGATAAAAGCGTGATTATGTGTGTGTGTGTGTGTGTGGATTTTTTTTCAGGAAGAAAAAAGAATTTGGTTTTCCATACAAATTGTCTGATCGAAGTGGTCATTTTGTATAGAAAGTTCTTTTTTTTCATCTCCTGAAAGAAATTCCTGGTGATAGTTGTTCAGTGTCGTCGACTGAGCAACCCCTATTAGTTTGCGGGACGCTGTCCCTTATACCCGGTATAAATGTCACATTCGCGGTGTCAACACTACAAAATTGTTTTTACGCCTTTTGAAGGTCGTCTTGTTGCAACTCTGTAGAAAATCTTAAGGACTTCATTGTATGCTCCTAACAGAAATAAAATAGGCGCTAGGACTTGTATGAATTAAAAAGCAATACATTACAAATGAATGTGTTGTTGGTTGTTGGATATAGAATTAAAGGCCACCCAAAGGTTATGACATGACTTCTCTCCACCCCTCTCACCAATCATTTCATTTGAAACACTCAAAATAGAACTGATAAACTAACCATGGTAAAAACAGCTGCGTTTTTTGTGGGTACTTTTATTATCAGCCCATATGTTCCCTTTGAAAAACATTCCCCATTCATAGTTATTTTCTATTTTTGTTCAACATTGTTGGGAAGTGCTAATGTATAACGCTTATTAAGGCTTTTTTCTGTTTTTTGTTAGGCTGTTCAGGTGTGGTCCTCATTAGTAAGGAACTTGGACGAAACAACCTCGAGGATTATTCGTCCAAAGTAAGGAATCAATGGATTTTCGAGTCACTAACAATCACAATAGCCTTAGATAAAAATGTTTGTTTATTAGTTTTCTTTACTGAACTAATAAATATTAAAGAGACAAGATTTGTATGTTTTTTCATACCTATTAAATAAAGTCAAAACCTACTAAAACAAAAGATATCTTAATGTTTTAATTATGTGAAGAAGCAAAGCAACTGAAAGCCATGGAATTCTCAGGATGTTTTCCTAATTACCCATCTATCTAACCATAGCCTAAATTGCTGACTGGATATTCAATATGCTCAGGAAGAGAGGTGGTACATTCTATGTTGTTATCATTCCCAGTCCATCAAGGCAGACTATAATGTATTACTATTATATCTAACAATACATAGATATAAGCACGTCTTTATCCCTAATGGTGTTAACAGAGCGTAAACGACCTAAACAAAGGTCATTCTGCCACATGTGACAAAGTTTTGAGGGTTGTTTAAGATAGATTTGTAGGTATATAGACAGGTTGTCAGCCTATCGCCTAATTTCAAAATACAGAAACTCTCGGATCCTTTAGCTGGTTTTTACGGCATGCCCGGGAGGAAATGCAGCTGGCACATTCTACGTTATTCTCTCCCTTCCTGTCCAGCATGGAAGTACCCAGTCTAATATATCTAAGAATATTGACTTGACTTTCAAAAGTATTTTGTAGAAACAGAACTTAGACAAAGACTGGTTTGGCTACTATGCATAAATAATGAAGAATATTTTTATGCACAATAGATCAAATTTGTATGCATGTGTACATACATTGTAATAAGTTATGGAAAATACCACTAACAGCCAATTTCTTATAAATTTACCTAAAATGTTTAATGGTTAGCAGTTTGTGGTTTATACAGTGAGTCAGTGCAACATTCTATCTAAGTAGAAACAAATAAATTTTAAATTCAAGAAAGTTTAACAATATTTGGAAAAGGAAAGGCAAAGTTAATTTACTCATTTCAGATCAAATATTATAGTTATGGATCTAATCCTTCTTTCTTCCATGCTGGCCTGGGAGTGTGAGAAAAACATAAGATGTGCCAGCTGCATTTCCTGCCAGGCATGCTGAAAAATCCATCTAAGGGATCCGAGGGTTTCTGTATATTGTAATTTTGGTGATGGGCTGACAACTTGTCACTATAGCAATATACCTATGAATCTATCTTTAATAACCCTCAAAACTTTATCAAATGTGGCGGAACTACCTTTGTATTTTAGGTACTATACGCTCTGCCTACCCCATTAGGGATGAAGGCGTGAATATATGTATGTATGGATCTAATCCCCAATTCAAGCTTCACCAAAATAAAATCTAAATAGGTACAGTCAAAAAGAAGGTAAACAGCTCAAATCCCAAAACAACCAGGTAACCTAGACCACCTACAGAAGTAACTGTATCCACCTTGTCTTTATTCAACCCACACATTTTTTTAATTCCCAGTAGTCAGTCTGAATCAGCAACTAGCCGCTTTGACCAAAGACGGTGTAAGCAGTATTTAAGTGTTTACTAAGTAATTGGGTAGGACAGCTTAGTTTGAGATATCTGTAGGCTGTAATTGGTGCCTAGATAAGCACTAACTTATAATACTATACCGGGTGTAAGGGATGATGGCGTCACAAAAAACGTAGGGGATTGCTCAGTAAATGAACCACTTTTACAAAGAATTTCTTCTGATCAATAAAAACAAATTGGCTTCTGTATGTCTGATTCAAAGTGATCATTTTGTACTAGAAAGTTGAATGAGAATTCAATATTTTACCATTTATTTGCAAAGAGTTGTTTAATTTTGTTGAGTTTTGTTCATTGGGCAACCCCTTTTAGTTTTCAGACCTACTGCATAAGCTGATATTATTATTCTTCCATGCTGGACTAGGAGCGAGAGAAAAACATACAATGTGCCAGCAGCATTTTGTCCCTGGCATACAGGTCGTTTACGCTCTGTCTACCCCATAAGGGATAAAGGCGTGATTATATGTATGTGTGTAATACTATGTTGGAATATTTGCTAAGTGTGTGTGGAAAAGTTTCTTTATCAAGCGGGTCACGCTGATTACACTAAAATGCAACTGATAATCCATGGATAATACCGTGCAAATTTTATCAGTCTGATAAATTACTGGGACAATTTGACTTAGATAAAAAATTGATTGACTGTACTTATTAATGTGTAAAAATTTTATCAGTCTGATAAATTAATGGAACAATTTGACTTAGATAAAAAAATTATTGACTGTACTTATTAATGTATAACAATTTTAATCCATTGTAGGCGTAAACATCTTATCTATCATGGGACATCCACCAGGACTTTTCATGGCTAGCCTGACAGACAGGACACCTGTGAAATTAGTAACCCCTTTTATGAAACTTTTGCATCTATTTAAAAAAACTGTCTTTAGCTTTAACTTTAGCATCATTTAGTTTTTATAATAATATCTTTATCTGAGTCAAAATCTCTGGGAATTTTGTGTAACTTCTACAAAAAAAAAACGATAAACCAAACTTAATTAGCCTTAAAAGTTTCGCACGTATATTAAATCTGTCTCAGCCATGGACAGATTACTGTTAACTTTGTTCACATTCACCAAGTGCTTGTTAACTTGCAATTAGTATGCCCCGGGAGCACTAAGGTGAGGTTTATATCAGAAATGTAATAAAAACCTCGATGGATAGTCATTAATCATTCAAAAGACATTGTTATTGTGTTCTGGTGTCCTCGATTCATCTCGACAGCAATAAATGTTGCAGATATGGGGATGAGACCGATCCGACATTTGACACTGGTCCGGCCAGCACATTTTTAGGTCAAAGTACGATGAACTTGAGCGGTCTACTCACCGTAAAATGCTTATTGCCAGCACTTGCTTCCTATTGGAATGCGTGCAGGCAGGCACAGTTGCTAGGAAAGCATTACCGAGTTTTATGCACGTTTCGAAAGTTCCCTCCACGGAAACCGGCCACGACAACAATCACTGGTCACACTCCTGCCTCCGGAGCGACGTACCCGACAACTAAACACCACCATCCATGTATAATCCACTGTTTTACAGACAAAAGCCACTGCTAATGCAACCACCTCCAGTCACAACGACACTGTTTGGTCCGTCAAATCACAGGAATGCACAGATTCAGTTCGATAACCACGTCAATAAATATAGTTCACATTCACACGCGTTAATAAACAGAGTCATTGTTGTTCATAAAAATGTTTCTAAATAAAAGAAACGTCAAGCGCACTGCAAAATCCGAAAAACACAAGACGCGCAGCTGTCGCCTCTCGCTCGACTGCGGGTTGCGGAGCGGGGCGTGCGGGGGGGGCGCCGTTTGCCGCGCCCTCTACCCTTCCCGCCGCCTCGTCTCGCAACTCATTTCATTATTACGTTACGTTCGTTTTATTATATTTTCAAAGCGATGCGTTCGCTGGTGCAGTGTAGAGATTAACGAATGCGTTTTCTGCTTGCATTGCGATCTACAGGTGTATTATATTACATGGTATTATGACTCGAAGTTAGCGCATTATCCATGCCATTGCGCATGATTTCCCACCGTAGGAAATCCTCCTAGTTGTTCATGGATGAGCAGACGTAAGGACAGTTTCCGATGGTGATTTCCATAAATTATTGTGCTAGTAGGTACATTCAACTTATAATCCGAACTATATTCGTAAATAATTTTGAAAAAAAATGACATTTAAGGGTATCTTAAATTTGAACACCTAAATGAAAACGACTCTACCTAGACTAAATAGAAAAACTACCCACTTTTAGTCCATGGCTTTAAAAAGTAAGAAACGTAAAAGAAAAAAAAATGCTAAAAAAAAAGTCCAAAACAATACGTACAGCAACATCCCAAAGGCTCCAGTTAATTCGATTGTTGGACTGGGCACTAGTATTTAGTTACATACGCCAGCGCACGGCGCACCTCTCGACCACTCTCAACTAAATTCACATAACATAACGAGACGGCCGACCAGACTCCGTTCACCCGGGCACCATTCAACTGGACGAGCGGGTGCGAGGAACGCGGCAAGCCACTACCAATATAAACAAGCAGCTGACTGCTAGCTGCTTGACTGCCTGATGAAAGCACGCGCGCCGGTGGTTGGCCTTCGTCGCACCAACAATCTGCACAAACAGCATATTTTCGATAAAAGAATTATGCCCATACCCACCGCTTCGCACGGCACACTTTCATTCAATTTTCGAGAAAGTGATCCTTCATTGTCGATCTATCAAGGGTCCGGTAACTGCAATTTCTCCCGCAACCCTTAATTACGGCCACTTTGCCGGCAGATGAGTAAATGCCTGAAATTCTGGGTTGTAGGGAAAGTGAAGTGTTAATGCGACAACTTGATCATAGTGGAGTGGAGGGACCTCTCTCGAACCGGGAAGGTTTCCGCGAACTTTGTCTCTGACCTCACTAAACGGTTTTACAACGTAATTGACCATTATATTAACTGTGATATCACGTATTCACCTGCGGGCTAGATGGCGGGCTATTTGCTACGTGGAACGGGACCATCTGCTGAGGTTTTTGCTACGTAACTTTATACTTAACCCCAGTTTGTGGAACGGAAATGGGGTGCGGGCCTGGGCGCGTCCTTGAGAGCTCATCAATTGAGACCGGAAATTTCTATCCCACTTTTTATTTTGTTTTCGACAGCTCCGACTCTTGAAATAGATTCACAATAGTTCTGTACCTATTACATATTCTAATGCTTACTCACATATCTATCAAAATGTAGAGACACGCGTATAGATCTGGCGATTGGTGATTGTTATACCACGTGTAGCTTTAAGCCACCAAATTTCATTGCCATGATGTAATTTGCGTATTATTAAGTGTCTTATAATAATGTATTTGCTTCAAGCGGATATCCTTTCTATTTCAGCCCAAGGACAGATGTAAAATAGGACCTGCAGTCGTACAATATTCATAATCATAATATTTCACTTCATTGTTAGGTTTAGCACAACTACCTTTGTTAAATAGACATTCCAGAACTGGGTAGAGTCACCAGAGTCGTGCGAATAAATATAGGCATTCCCGATAAAATCTGAAATAATTATTAGGTTCAAAGTGTCAGTAAATTACTATCATTCAACGGGTGCTAGGCATTATTAAATGTAAGCACCGCTTATCTATGTTTATTAATTTGTTTGACTCCGTGGATTTATTTTGGTCTCTACATATTTAAAGCTATCTTTGTTTCCGGATAATTTGTAGACTAAATTAACTTAACGATAAAGATACAAATACTGCTATTGGTCTGACTGATATTTGAAAACAAAGAAGCAAAATCTTCGAAGTATTTTAATTAGCTTCGATGCCTCCGTGCCAGATCACAAGGGCCTAGCACCCTTTACCTTAAGGTTTAAGTGCGTACTTAAATTCCAGTAAGGATCTTTGTTTCCAGCCACAGTCGGGAGTAAGTAGCCAGATTTATTTATACTTGCGAGTCGCAAACGCATGCCAGGCGCGCCTCGCTCGAAATATCGCGGCGGTGGCGACTTCCGTCGATTCACGACGACAAAACCGCTCCGATGTATGTGTTCCCATTTGATAGCCGAATACGAAGACCCGAAAACCAAAGAAACTCAGTTAAGTAGGTATACTAGTATTTTGGCTGTCCAGTCACAATCACAACTTTAAGAAATGTAGAGTGGTTTTACCTTGACTTTAAGTGAAGATCCTAAAACTGTTCAGAGTAAGGGTTCAGGCATACATAAACCATAAACACAACAAGAAGAAGAATAAATATAACACAGTATTTGTTCATAAGATTCTCTGGGAATCGGAAAAAAGGGGAACTAGATAAAATCTATTAATAAGTATTTTTGAAAATGTAGAGTCCTTGGACAAAGAACGAGAAGAAGATCCCTTCTTATCTCGTGTGCGGGTGGAAATGGAGACGCGCTCTACCATTTTTTTCTGTAACTTTTTATGTGATCATTGTGCCTGGGTTTTCGACAGCAGACATGACTTATCAGAAGGTTGGACACGTAGAGTGCCGCCACTTTTGTTTCATCTTCGGCGCCGCACTCGTAATTTTAAGTGTTGCTTTAATGAAGTACCTTCACGAGAAATTAAAAGCTCACTTAATCCTTCAGAGATGTAATAAAAGCAAATATATTTCCAATGGACATTTAGATAAAATATTTACAGTGAAATAGAACAACAAAAACTCCTTCTTTTAAATATTTAATGCAGTACTGGTTGAAAGTTGCGATTTTTTTGTTTCGAATTCCTTTTGCTGGCTGACGAATAATAAACTTAGCTATTTGATTATTTCTAATGGCAATTTTGTTAAAGTTTTTGACGAAATGTAGTATGCTCTGTTTTTTTAGAAATGCAGGACCTAAAAGTTTGCATGCTCGCCGGCGCTCGGAGGTTGTATGTAAATATGATTCAATATCTTAATAAAAACTCTTTCTTTTAAATATGTAGTGTGATGCTGGTTGGAAGTTGCGAAAAAAAAATTGTTAATGCCTTATATTTTATAGAAGAAGAAAATACCCTACTTTTTAATATTTTTTATAATATGAAATTTTTTGATCAAATATCGCCAGTAACATAATTAAAATAAGTAAAGTCTTATTTGATCGCATCTTTTTGAAAAGGAGAACAGAGAAGTTTGCATTGCTGAGTTTTAATTGTGTGCATTATACATTCAGATACAAAACATGTACAAAACACTTTGAAATCGCATGGGAAAGCGCTGATTCAATTTCTTTCAAACTTTCAGTCGAATCACTCATCCAATTAAATGGGTATTAGCGAATTGAATGGCCATACTAATGTATCGAAGTATCAATGCGAGTGAGGTATTGTTGTAGCCCTTCATGGCACGGCCCATTGAACTGGCCTTATCAATCCGTAACGCTAGGGGCAAGGGTCAACAACCTACCTCCGTTATTATGTTAGATAACTTATCGACTTTTTGTTAGTAAGCAAATAAAAAGGGTCAGAGAATAAAGTCTCGAGCGAGACTGTTGGAAGGTAAACATAGAAACGCAGGTAGAGAAAGAATCGTAACGTAAAATGGGTTAGTGTAATAAATCTTGTTATCTATGGCGCCTAGACTATTTAGTTGCTGATAATCTGCAATAAAATTTGTCTCCTTCTTTGTTTGATCAGACACAACACAAAAGAAATGCATAATTTTTTTGTGCTCAACTGCATATTTTAGTCAAAGGTATTTTAATAGTTCCACAACAGCCTTCCTAATGAGATTCGAACCATTTTGCCTTACCCAAAACAAGCTTAAGAATTATTTTCAACAAATTTCTCCAATAAATAAGTTTTTCTAGTAACTGACCAATATTTATGGCCATATCTTCGATGCTCTCTTGTTGTCGATTACGAAACAGTATTCATAATTTGAACGGGCCTATTACCAGCTAGGTTCAACCAATCGATATTTTTAATTTATTATGTAATGGCGCGATTTAATAATGCACTTTAAACTGATTTATGGGATACGTTCTTCTTAAAATATTCTTATTTTCGTGTTAAAGAGTTATAGGGTTTTGTTTTGAAATCGGCCCTATAAGCCCTTTAATTAGTAACTCCGAAACGTATTTTCTTGAGTAAGATCATGTTGAAACTTATAAGCCGATGATGAATTGATCATTCTTTGAAAGGTTGAATTAATAATGAAGAGTTTAGAAAGCAACCTACCCATCAAAGGCCATTGATAATTACTGTGATGTACATTTCCAAACATATCAATTGGTTGCAAGTGTGATGCAACTACACCATAATAATCAATAGCAAACTCTTGCTGGTGAAATTAACACATACATATAATCACACCTCTATCCCTAATGGGGTAGGCAGAGCGTTAAAGACCTGAACAAAAGGTTGTTCCGCCACGTCTGACAAAATTTGTAGGTGCATTGCTGTAGTGACAGGTTGTCAGCCAATCGCCTAAATTGAAATATACAGAAACCCTCGGATCTCTTAGTAGGTTTTTACATCATGCCCAGGAGGAAAGGCATCTGGCACATTCTGTTTTAATCTCGCTCCCAGTCCAACATGGAAGTATATAAGTAAGTGACAGTAGGTACTGTTTGCCTAATTTCTCACGTACACGGATCCTAGGCATTTGTCTGATCATGCTAAAGCGGCAACTTTACATGTTTCGCAACACTTATTGTTTAAGCCTCTGAAGCGGACAAATCCGTTTAATCTCCAGTGAATAAGTTATGTGTTGCCAGACGGGATACAAATTGTGATTATGATTTACGACTGAACTTTTGTATTACATGTACAGGGAATACTGGAAAAGAAAGAATCATAAATATTCTGCTTAAGGAGGTACTTATGAACCTGATCAATGTCTTGATGTGGTAAACCGAAAATATTCCATTGTAAATTAAACGGATACTAACAAGTTTTTGTATGGGAAGGCGAGTTAGTTTAAGCAGCTTCCTTTGTGGATATCAATGCTTAAAAAATATGTTTGGATTTCAGGACTCATTTGGCAACATGGCTCATTCCTACGGCACTTCTCGTCTAGGACTCGACGAGTCCGCATGTTCTATATTTCTTTTACATACATACAATCACGCTTTTATCCCTAAATGGGGTACGTAGAACGTAAACGATCTAAAGAAAGGTCGTTCAGCCCCGTCTGACAATGTTTTTAGGGCTATTTAAGATAGATTTGTACATTGCTGTAGTGATAGGTTGTCAGCCCATCGCCTAATTTGCAATATACTAAAACCCTCGGATCCCATAGCTGATTTTTACATGATGCCCGGGAGGAAAATCAGCTGGCACATTCTATGGTTTTCTCTCGCTCCCAGTCCAGCATGGAAGCCTTTCATTTATATTTCTTTTACAATGTTAATAAGAAAACCCAATTGCACCATAAGTTGTCTTTTTAATTTTGTAGCATGTATAACTACAAGCTACAAGTAAGCAATCAATCTGATCAGAGGAATATTAGAGTCTTTGTCCCGAAAGAAATATACGATACGTCATCATAAACTCTTGTCTATATGTAATAGTTACCAAGTTGTCCATCAACATAGGAATAAGAAGATCTGCATACAGATCTACATAAAGTTTACAAATCCTCTAAAACATTCTGCATCCTATACGTAACTCCCTGCTAGGAATTAAAAAAATAAGACAGAATAAGAGAAGGACTTTTATCTGTCATAGAGGTACCATAGAGAAGGCTCTATGGTAACTCTATCTTCTTCTTTGCGTGTCGCGGCGAATCTAATTTTCTTAGCCTTTGGGCTCCAAACGCAACCTTTTGAGGTTGCCACACAAACTGCGTTTGGAGTGGCTGCCCAAAGATCTTCTAGCGTGCAGGTGTCGGAGCACGCAGGGCAGTTCAGGAGGTGAGTCATACTCTGTGGGACAGCACCACAAGGCAAGGGTACCTCTATGACAGATAATTTTAAGTAATTCCTGGCATGGGATACAATTTCCAAATCCCCTAAAACATCTACATTCTATAGGTAACTTGTATCAATTTTCTCCAATCTGGCAACACAGATTGGTGGCGAATTATTCTCGTCTCGTTAGCTAAAGAAAATGTCTGCTTTCTTTCTTTCGGCACAATGGGTTTGGGCCGAAAGTTCACTAGTAACAGTTGTAATAGAGAAAACATATGTCTAAAGATAACCATGGCGATTGTGGTAACTGCTTTTAATCACTGCTCAGCGAATTAAGGAATACCAATGAGAGAGGCATTCTTTCTTTATGTTCTTCTTCTTAGCGAGTGGATTCTCGAGGGGAACGACCCGATGAACCCTGGTGTCAGAGTTTTCAAACCGCCTAGTAGCACAGCTATTAGGCCTCTGACATGGTTTGAGTAACGACCACTATCAAAGACAGCGACCTGGACCGACGGCTTAACGTACCCCCGAAGCACGAAAATCTTTTTCTTTTCGGACAATCAGGTGATTCAGCCTGCAATGTCCTAACCAAACTGGGGAAAATATCACAAAGTGATTTATTCTCAAATATCAACTTTGTGTTTCCCCCCTGGGAATCGGACCCAGGACCTCCGGATCAGGAGTCCATGGCACTAGCCACTAGACCACGGAGGCAGTTAAATCCCCTAAAACATCATCATTCTATAGGTAACTTGTATCAATTTTCTCCAATCTGGAAACACAGATTGGTGGCGAATTATTCTCGTCTCGTTAGCTAAAGAAAATGTCTGCTTTCTTTCTTTCGGCACAATGGGTTTGGGCCGAAAGTTCACTAGTAACAGTTGTAATAGAGAAAACATATGTCTAGAGATAACCATGGCGATTGTGGTAACTGCTTCTAATCACTGCTCAGCGAATTAAGGAATACCAATGAGAGAGGCATTCTTTTTTTATGTTCTTCTTTTTAGCGAGTGGATTCTCGAGTGGAACGACCCGATGAACCCTGGTGTCAGAGTTTTTAAACCGCCTAGTAGCACAGCTATTAGACCTCTGACATGGTTTGAGTGACGACCACTATCAACCGGGACCGACGGCCTAACGTGCCCTGCGAAGCACGGAACTCTTTTTTTCCGGACAATCAGGTGATTCAGAAACAGGGGAAAACCTCACAAAGTGATCAATTTACATATATCAACTGTGTGTTCCCCTGGAATCGAACCCAGGACCTCCGGATCGTAAGCCCATGCCTCTGACTACTAGACCACGGAGGCAGTTCTTTATGTTAGACCATGACCATACCACAATACCATATCTGTCGCTGAAAGTTCACTGTATGTTGGACATGTGCTTTCCACTGTGGAATTTGTATTTACAAGAATCTATTTGTGGAGATTAAGATGGTTCTAACGCAATGTATTTCCCCAATTTATCATCTCCATGATTTGTTTATAGATTGCTAAATACATACATATAATCACACTTCAATCCCCAATGGGGTACACAAAGCGTAAACGATCTAAACAGTTAGTTACGCCACGTCTGACGAAGTTTTGAGGGTTACCTAAAATAGATTTGTAGGTATATTGCATTAGTGATAGGTTGTCAGCCCATCGCCTGGATTAAATACAGGACACCTCCATTTGACTTTCAGGAGATACCTACATGTTCAGCACGAAGAATTCTACTAATTATAAAACTCTGTACTTCTAAGATATGGAGGAAATATATAATGTGGTGATAGATTCTGAAGTTCTGCGAGCCCGATGGTGTAGTGGATAGGGCCGCTGCCTTCTGAGCGGGGAGGTCGTGGTTCGAATCCCACAACGTACCAATGTGATTTTCGGTTTTCGAATTTCATATGTACGTTTATTCGACGCTTTTTCCGTGTCCCGGATAATATCGTTTAATACCGTAGATATCAGTCGTTTCGTCAGTTCGTCGCCATGTCAGAGGCCAGTGCTAAGAATTGGCGGCTTAAAAACTCTGACCTAATCTAGGATTGGGTCTCTCTTCTGGGTTGCGGAGGTCAGATGGCAGTCGCTCTGTGTAAAAACCAGTACCCTCGTTCAATCCTCCAGATTAGGTAGCCGACCCCTTGAGATACGGGATAAGGCCAGGAAGATGATGAGATTCTGAACTTTTGAATCAAATTTTGTCTTCTAGATGAATTAAGACTTCTAAAGCTATATAAAAACATCTACGTAAGTATCTCTTCACAAACCAAACTCAGCAA
Organism: Scrobipalpa costella; assembly: GCA_949820665.1. NCBI lineage: Eukaryota > Metazoa > Arthropoda > Insecta > Lepidoptera > Gelechiidae > Scrobipalpa > Scrobipalpa costella. The sequence goes on along the minus strand of OX463304.1, from coordinate 11,114,957 downwards.
AATCCACTTGATTTGTCAACGAACATACATACAATCACGCCTTTATCCCTAATAGGGTAGGCAGAGCGTAAACCACCTAACCAAAAGTCGTTCCGCCACGTCTGACAAAGTTTTGAGGGTTATTTAAGATAGATTTGTAGGTATATTGCTGTAGTGACAGGTTGTCAGCCCATCGCCTAAATTGCAATAAGAAACAATCGGATCCGTTAGCTGATTTTTACAGTATGCCCGGGTTTTGGTCCCAGCCCAGCACATTGGTCAAGCGTATGTTTTTCTCTCGCTCCCAGTCCAGCATGGAAGATTGTCAACGAACTGAAATACCAACACACGACGAACTTCACTCATCTCATTATTATAATCTACCCGGTACAATTCTTATCTCCAAATAGCATCCAGCGGGGCAGTCACGATGACACCTCTTATCCATCATTCTTGGCTGACTCACCGTCCACAATGGTTAATTATTGTAATTTCCTCGACGGCCGATACTTCGGATGGGCGTTTTTCCACTAGACCGTACGTACACGGCACGGCAAGTGCACGATGACGATATCGTCATCATACCGTGGCTCTGTTTGTCCACTCGGTATCGTTCGTCTAATTGCTCTCTTTGTGCACACATACGCGCATGCTACGAACGTATACCATTGGGAGTCACTGCCGCATGCCGTTGCGGTGCCGGCAAGAGGAAAACCGTGCTTTATGATTTCATTGATTTTCGTACATTACCTCGTCCACGATACCGTTCCGTTGCCTTTGCCGTGGACGTGTTGTCTAGTCGAAAAACGCCCATACTTCGGATGGCCAAGTGAAAGTATGGTCGATAACTCGGCAAGTTCAATGGCTCGATTATGGCCGTTATTCTAATATTCTTTGCTTTCTTGCGCCTGCGCCGGTGACGGAGGCGGCAGGTGGGTGTCGGTTGTTGTAACTAACGTAATACGGAATCTACAGTCAGCAGCATAATTTTTTGGTAAAAAAAAAGATGATTTTAACCCTTATCTGATCGAAGACTTAATACTATTCGAACATCGAAAATCAAAACTGTAGGTACTATATTATAGTATAATCACGCCTTCATCCCCAATGGGGTAGGCAGAGCGTAAACGACCTAAACAAAAGGATCCGAGGGTTTCAGTATATTGCAATTTAGGAGATGGGCTGACAACCTGTCAATACAACAGTATACCTATAATTATATCTTAAATAACCCTCAAAACTTTGGCAGACGTGGCGAAACGACATTTGTTTAGGTCGTTTACGCTCTGCCTACCCCATTAGATATAAAGGCGTGATTATATGTATGTATGAACAAAGGTCGTTCTGCCACGTCTAACAAAGTTTTGAGGGTAATTTAAGATAAATCTGTTGATATATTGTTGTACAGACAGGTTGTCAGCCCATCGCCTAAATTGCAATATACTGACTGAAACCCTCGGATCCCTTAGCTGGTTTTTACAGCATGACCGGGAGGAAATGCAGGTGGCACATTCTATGTTTTTCTCTTTCTCCTAGGTCAGCATGGAAGAACTGTAGTACCTACAGCTGGTAGAATGGGTGTATAAATTGATGAAGGTGTTCAATTCTGTGTTTAAGAGAAGTACTTAATTTTATGTGTTTCAAGAACCTGCAATACAGGTTGAAATGCAGTAACATAGTCCCTGTTAAGAGGTGCCATAAAATTCCAAATAGCCTGTGTTCCCATGCTGCCCACTCTTTAATATCCTCTTTGTTTTTTGCCGCGAAGATAGGAAAGGGCGATTCGACGTTTCAACTGAATGTCTAGAAAGATAAGTAGGAAGCCAACGTACTTACAGGGAAAAATATCATATAAACGGAATCTAATATAATATTTTAATCAGATGGCAACAAACAACTTACCCCAAGACATCAAAAAACCAAACAGTCAGAGCAGATAATTGATTAATGTTTCAAAGTATTTATTAATTAATTTCTTCCTTTATTACTTTGAATAATATACGTATTTAAGTATTTTTATTTCCTTTTCCAACTGATCCTAAGTAGACTTTCCAAATTCCGTTAATACCTTTTGCTATGTAAACGTTTTCCAAGTTTTGTTCATGGCAATTATTTCCATGCTGGACTGGGAGCGAAAGAAAAACTTAGAATGTTTCAGCTGCATTTCCTCCCGGGCATGCTGTAAAAATCAGCTAAGGGATCCGAGGGTTTCTGTATATTGTAATTTAGGCGATGGGCTGACAACCTGTCACTACAGCAATATACTTACAAGTCTATCTTAAATAACCCTCAAAACTTTGTCAGACGTGGCGGAATGACCTTTCGTTTAGGTCGTATACGCTCTGCCTACCCCATCAGGGATAAAGGCGTGATTATATGTATGTATGTATGTATGTATGTTCATGGCAATGCGCAAAAAAACTGTTTGAAAGATGGTGAATAAATCGGTGGTTGATGATACCTAGACATGTAAATTTTATCAAGGTGTCATTCTTATCTGAAATCCGGTCGATTGTAATTAAATAATTAATTAAAATATATGCAAATAGTGAGATAACATCGCATCGTACAATTACGGCACAAGTGCAATTTGAAAAGCCATTCTAGGAAATTATGTGATTGACTGTTCAATAGAGAAATTACTGTCTTGTTACAAGTAGAATGGCTGATTACTTTCTTTCAAGTTCGTAGACGTGGCAGGGAAAATATTGTTAGATGTCTATAAAGTGTACTTGTCTTGAAGCCCCCCTGCTTTTGAAAAGCCCTTGGCTAATTATTTGAAAAATCATAATTTTGTTGCTATTTTGCTTTTTGTGAGAAGCAAACGAAACTTAAAAAGTATTGAAATGTAACAAGGTAATCACAACAACAAAGAATATTTCAAGCTCTACCATTAGAAACTCTCTCTAGTTATAGTTACTATAAATCAGTGATGGAATATACAATGCGATCACTGTTGAATAAAAAGGCGTGGGCAAACATCAACAATTCCACAAAAAAAAAGTCTAACGCATCTACAAAAACAAATCTTTCATCACAACTGCTTTGATCGTCTGCAATTTTCGTTTTCTCTTTAAACGTCTAGTAGACCAAAACACTCGCATTAATCGATATTATTTACGGCGTAGTAGAAACTGGAACGGACTCGTTTCGCATTCCTAATTTCCCTGGTTGCAACGGTTGCGTCTCCATATCGGTCCGATCCAAGTCCTCTTTGGTATTCATGGCGGGGAATCTCGGCCAGCGGGACCTTATTTATATAGCACAATACACCGTGAGATACTTTACTAGCTGGGCGAATCGTTTACTTACTACGAGATTGGATATTTTATGAATAGACTATCATTACTTAAAGATTTCCCTACTTCTCTTCTAGTAGATCGCCAAATTTACGTAAGTTTTCAAGGGATTTGGCCGCGAGCAAAATTGTGTTACGAAATATGGAAGATAAAAGGTAGCGAAACTCGCAAAAGAATCAGCGATGGAATTCAAAGTTCATAAGTCTCTTTTATACTTCTTCGAAGATATTTATCTGACCAACATTCGTGAAGATCAGCCATTGCGTGGTATATGTCCATTCCCTTTGGCGTCATTGTTTTCACAAGACATTTCGAACTGCTGTTAGAAAATCGAAAGTTTCCATATAGAGAGTATATTTTAAGATATTTTGGATCTCGCACGAATTCCCTTGACCCGTCGCGAATAAAATAATCGACCAATGGATTTGGACAGGCCAATGGAACAATTCCATTCTGCATTCCGATGTTTCAGTGGAGTCGATACAATAAATCTATAGCTCGTAATATTGCTGTTGTGGCTTTGTTCTGATTCAAATATTGTAAACGGAGCATTGTGTTAAACATGAAAACAATTCGATCGTTTCTTCAATATATTCGAACTAGTGGGAATTTTCAATTTGTTTTGGCGTTACAATAGATGTATTACGTTATTGTTTGTTTAATTTTTAATTTCATTTTTCAGGTGATGCAATTGCTTTTTATTTTTATTTGCAGTAGCGATGCAAACGTGAAATGCATTGTCAAGATTATTTTTATCTTCACGGGATGTTTTATTGTTGTCTGTTCAATCACACCTACCAAATTTCGCTTCAGATTCTACCAATACTTCCGGTTCGTTATCGAACCTTTCAACGGATCCATTCTTTTCATTGTAATCTTTGTATGCAACATCCGTTGTGCCACCTACGCGTGCTATCTTTTTAATGGCATCGTCGGCAAGCTTGCTGCTTGTCTCATCAGGGTCTGATGGCTGGACTGATTGCCGAGTAGGTTGGCACTGTACGTAACATGGGGTCTGATGGACCTGATTGCAAGTAGGCAAGTACGTAACGGTGATGTGTGGGCCCGTGAAGATAGCAGGGTTAACGGAGTGAGCGCCGCGGGCATACGAAATGTGGACGAAAGAATGTGTGGAGCCAGAGACGAACTTTAAGAAAGTCAAATAACTTGCATGATTCAATTTTGTCCAGTGTTGATACAAGTTTAGCGATAGGTCGTCAACATATACCTCAAATCCTGTACTCGTTGCGTACTTGTTACAGTCATAAAACGTTTTTACAAGTTTGGATTTCCACAACAATAATATTCCCGTTGTGTTTACGATTCCATATATCACGTGACGCGTTTTGACAATTGCGTTGGGCATTGGATGGTTGTGTCTTTACCAAAACCTCTTTCTCTTCTGAGTTCGTGTCTGTTTATAATCCGACATCAATCTGTATCACCTATTACTTACATTGCGTCGTACAAGTAATATTATCATATAAAACCAGCTGTTGTTCCCGTTACCTTACCTTCAATCAAGTTACCCTAATTTTGTCTTTGGGGCAGATAATAATTTACCGTTGCAGACAGAATAAACTTCGGAGAATTGACAAACTCGTTTTGTTAAGAAAATACGGTTTCTTGAAAGTTTAAGGTTTTTATTTGATTGATTTATTTAGGTCCAGGTGTAATTTTGTTAAATTACCGTTTATCATAGTGTATTATAGCCGTTGACGTCGCAATTTGACTTACGTGGCTTAAACATTACGTCCATTCGCATTAATTGACTAATAAGAATTAAATTTCCCATTAGTTTCGCCTTTCTTATTTGGTACACTATCGGTACAGTTTATAGGCGCCATCGCATTGTCATTCTCAATTTTACCGTTTATCATTTCCTCATTACCTCAGCGAACAACATAATGAGCGTTAAATTCGAATTATCTCCACGAATAATTCTGCAGATTTGTCATTGGACGGTAAAGCGTAAGAAAGGCGGATGATGGTGAATGTTCTAACACCGTCATCCTGCCTTAGGTAACTTGTTGTTGTTTATGTAAGAGGCGTGGGTTCTGCACAGAGGCATCCGGCCCTCATTCTGCGGACTATCTATATACTGAACGAAAGAATTTCTGCTTTCATTGCGTATGTTACACAGAGAATGAACGAAACGTATGTGACTCCGCAGCAGTGTAAGTTGAAAGTTTTGTACTGGGTTATGTGTGTGGTAATAGGGAGCCCAAGTCCGGCACATAGCAGACTCCTGTGGTAGATAAGGACTCCGGTGAAAGTCTTAGCCAGGGGACCATACACGTACTCTCATTGTTGTGTGACGACGGTCACGCTCCGCTAATTTGAATGCAGCCGAGATGTAGGTAATAGAATAATCTATTTGATTGATAGACTTATTATATGATGATGAGGTTCCAGGAAAGCACACATTGTAACAACCAGGGAGTGGACGCAGATAATTTGTCAAAGACTCTGTTATGTGTGTAATTGAAAAAATTGTTATGCAACTTGAGAAACTGTTACTCAGCCTCTAGATTGTAAGAAGGCTTTAGGCGTTTTTTTCTCCATTCAATACTGAGCTTCGGATATAAACACGGTCGTTGAACTCTTACGATTTTATGGCCCAAGTAATAGACAAAATCGATTACATGTTAATGGTCATTTATGTGAAATCACCGAACGTTGTGTGAAAACTGGTCGAATCACCATAACTGCAACACGCGCTGGTCAAAATCTAATCACTTTACGATTGTAGAACGTTTCTGTCGAGTTATTAAGGTGCTAATTGGACGATAAATTTTATGAATTAGAAATCTTTATGTTACTTTTACGTATTACTCGAAGTGAAAATACTTAAAACTTAAACTTAAGATGGTGAGAGAGTTAAAAATATTACATCATGCAGAACATAAACTACTCCAGATATGACACAGTTTATTCCAGATATGTCTGGAACAATCAATTCAGATAAAGAAAGTGATATTGGAACTGTGGGACCTAATGTAAAGAACATTGCGTCTGATTAATCTTTGTTATAAAATCTATTGGGCGAATTGAAAATAATGGGTTTGTATTGAAGGCGGCGACTCGCGAAACTTTTTCCAACGCAGGCTTGTAATGAACGAAGTTTATTGCGAAGATGCAGAGATATCTAATAGGCGTGTAGGTACGTGCGTAAGAGTGTAAGGCGGGTCACTTTCACTAGATCAAAGTGTTCGAGATTAGCGCGCGCAAAAAAAGTTCGCGAGTGATTTCTCATTGTGCCCCATATAGCGGCGTCACGCGCAACCATGAATCATGAGGCTTTGTGCCAAGGTCAGAAAACCGGACTGCTTCACAATTCACAATACTATAGTCATACTTTCGCGCTCAATGGACGAAAGCGAACGCCTCCCGTTTTGGCGACAGCTTTCTGTAAATATCCGCACCACTTTTTGTTCCATCCCAATCCGATGGACTCTCGTCCCATCAATCGTGTTTAACTGGTCATTTATGCGTGTTCACTTTCCACTGTTATGCAAGAATTCGGCAACCAGCATTGTTGTCATGCACGTAAGTCAATGTAAAAGGGGTCTTTAATTAACTTGTAGGAGTTTTATGATGTTGTAGGCTGCGGGTGCCTTTACGTTTAAATTTTATGCTCCAAGACAGATAGGAACGAACATTATGGAGGATATAAAACAATACCAGCTTGAGATGCGTCGGCATGCTTTTGTACCTATAACGACAAACCTGTAAATGTTCGACAATACGCCAGATGCGACGTAATCGATGCACGTAATAATACTTATAGTCCACTGATGTGTCACTAAGAACGTATTCAGCCGAACTTTCCGTAGGCGTGTTTTGGCATTCAGTGTTTAGAAATAGTACCTGACATCAAGCAATAGCCATAAGACCCTTTGCAGCTATCGATCATCTTCCGCCTAGAAAGCGAAGGAGACATAGGAGGGCCATTATACACACACGTAATGTCAACAAGTTGAGATGTTCAGATATACTGACGTGTAGGCAGGGCAACAGCAGATTGTTTCTATTAAAAATGAAAAATGGTCTCGGAACTCGGTCAACAGCTTTTTCCACTTGCAGGTACAAGATCATGTAACCGCTAATACGATTATCTTGCTCGTAATGTAACGACCGGTTCAAAGTATTTTAAAATAGTCTAAAAAGAAGTAAATGGGTTTGAACTTTATCTTATTAACGGTATTGTACATCAATAAACGAACGACCGGTCGGTTCCAGCTAATAAAGTTTTTATTGACACATTACCTACGCTGCGCTGTTAGCATCTATTCGTTGAAGGTCGCCAGGAGATTTTTACGAACTTTAAATTGGTTTGCCTCGAATTTGGGACACCGCAACTATCTGTATGGGAGTCAGTCACAAACAGAAATACCTCCAGCCTTGACACAATAACATTTAATTCTGTTAGAGCAATTAATTTAGTTGTGACCAGTCGAGTAGAAGCTTTAGTAGTGACACTATCGTGTCTGATGACAAATTGTTTTCATACGCTACACACGATCTTTCTAGCTTGTTACTTTCATTAGAACAGAACTATTAATGGTCATGCCAAGCCTATTCAAGATCAATAATCGATACTATTAAAAACTTCAAGGTCTGAACTCGATTTCTATCAATGAAAAACAGACCTTGATCCGTCGTTTATGGGGTCATCTATCCAGATGTCACGTCATTTGATTACCGTTAAGGCAGCTGATTGGAAACTTATTCACAAAACAGGTAATTTAAAAAGATAGCGCGTAAGAAGCGAAACAGGACGGCCTTAAACTAAAACCTGAGGTAATAAAGGTAGAGGTCATCAAAATTTACATCGCTCGTCCCAATTTGCGGATTCACAAAGGACTCGCGATATGGCACACGTGGGTGCTTCAAGATGGCGGATAATCGTGGATTTGGCGGCATCTCGTGTGTTGCAACAGTTCGCCGGTGCTTGGTCCGTGGGAGCACGAGCCGGCAAGGTCGAGGCCAACGGTAAATTATTGTCACTGGAGAGTCATTTGTTGCGTAAAATCGTCATTTGGATGAAGTTTTTCTGGAAATCACACTCAAACTCAAATGTATTGTTTTGATAGCAAACTTATTGGATCAAACATCAACGTCATCTCTGATCAAGCTCTGTCTGATTGATGATGAAAATATTTTTTTTTCCAAAATCTATTACCAAGCAATAGTGTCATATTTTCGGGCATTGCTTTTCTCCGAACGACACAAAATAGTTTCTTTGAATAATCTTGTAAGTACTAAGTATAGAGCTATAGAGTATGATAGCAACTTTCCAGTTTGTAAATTTAGGTAGAGTGGGACTTGGGTAACTGTGGTAACAATGTGAAAAGAAAGACGTGTAGTATTGGATTAAATATCAATGTCATCAGAATCAAGCTCTGTCTGATTGATAATGAAAATATTGACCTTGTTTCCAAAATCTATTACAAAGCAATAGTGTCATATTTTCGTAACAATGACTCTTGTGTGCGAGGGCATTGCTTTTCTCCGAACGACACAAAATAGTTTCTTTGAATAATCTTGAAAGTACTAAGTATAGAGCTATAGAGTATAGATATGATAGCAACTTTCCAGTTCGTAAATTTAGCTAGAGTGGTACTTGGGTAACTGTGGTAACAATGTGAAAAGAAAGACGTGTAGTGTCAACGAACGTGTAGTTACGTAATGTCAACTCATTTTGCAAATTTCTAGACATTAGAAATATGATTAGTTAGGTAACCAATGTCACTCATAAATGTTTATTTGCATTTTCAGTGTCACGAACTTGCAACAATCTTAATGATGTAGAGACGGTGCTTTATTGGAATGACACGGTATTAATCAAAGTGGTCATAATGATTCATAATTTCACTTTTCTTTGTAGATATGTCACCTATCTACAATGACACGATGCTTATGACATTATGATTTGAGTAGGAGAAATGTCTGTAGGTATCTGATAAATCCTGAGGTACAATAACGTACTACTGCAGATAGGATTTTCTGAAGGGAGTAGGCTTTTCAGTGAATTGTAGATCATCAACCTGCGTCCATATAACCTAACTGAATTTTACAATGGTCACACCATTGGTCATAACGATAGTAATATACGAAAATGTTTTGTCTAACTTTTATTGATTTTTCACTAACTTATAATTTTTCTATCTATAAATTTGACATACTAATGAATATGATGTGAATTTAAATAATTTGTTTAAGGAGATTATTTTATTATCTCAGTCACAATTTTTAGCTTAAATATACCTATTGACTACACCAGTCTCTAGTGGTAAATTACATTGTACTTATATTCATATCTACCACCCACTTTAAACTTTTACGAAGTTTGGGAGAATATATTTATAATATCAATGTACAACTTTTATATGATAAAATAAATAAAAAAAAAACTTTACATGTAATTATGGTTAAATAAAAGATTTGATTTAGTAAACAATTCAGGAAGCCATCATAAACTGAGATCTGTAGGTATTTTTAAAATGTTTCTTTCAACGCTCCCTGCCGTTCCACTACAAAATATTGTAAGAACCATTGTGGAAGAAGATACAACCCTAGCGGATAAAGCCTATTGTAAGTAATCACATTCAGTTCCGACTTTTTTCTTGCCAAGTTACCTGCATGTATGTCGAATCGTCCAACAATCAGTCAAGCATTGTCAAGGTGTTCACCAGACAAATGACTCCGGAAGTGTTTAGGCTTAAGCTTAGCAAGGTTCGAGCTTTGGTTAGACGACCTTTACGTAAAACGGAACGACACATGAATCAGCTGATCGTAGTGCTAATGGCTATTTTGGTTTGGACGTTTAGTTCGAGTGTTTGACTTGCTAATTTGATTGGTGGTAATTATAGTGATAAATGTGTATGGTAATTTCGATATTTATGATAAGGAAACTACAGATTGGGTAAGGCAATGTGTTTAGTTTAATGAAGATATGTTAAAAAGGGTATTATTTTTTCACACGGCGTATTTAAAAAAATTGGCAAGAAAATTATGAGCACATAAGTAGATGATCAAACTGCACCTTGATTAAACTACTAGGCTATCTTATTTAGTCACAAAAATAACTTTTACAATTTTTTGGTTTTCTTTTGTTCAAGCCCCTAATCCCTGTGCCTCCTTTCTCCGATCTGAACATAAATATTTTGAAAACCCATCAGTTTACCTTGATCCCTGTGCCTCCTTTCTCCGATCTGAACACAAATATTTTGAAAACCCATCAGTTTACCTTGTCATCTTTATCTTAACCTGCTGCAATAACAGACTTTAATCGACTTAAACAGTCACCTATAAAAAAAACACACCATAAAGGGCATCCATCAACTCTTTTGCCACCTTTGACGAAACACGCTAAGTGTTGGAGTGTAGTGAAATGTCACGTCTCTCGGCTACCAGTACGACGCCGCCGCCGTTCTCATTGAACGTGGGCGCCGGTTTTATGCTGCAGTATAAGGAGAACTTCTTCTTCTTAGCGAGTGGATTCTCGAGTCGAACGACCCGATGAACCCTGGTGTCAGAGGTTTCAAACCACCCAGCTATATTATGCCTCTGACATGGTTTGGGTAACGACCGCTATCAAAGACAACAACCGGGACCGACGGCTTAATCTGCCCTCCGAAGCATGAAATGTCCAACCAACTGGGAAAAACTACACAAAGTGATAAATTAACAAACATCAGGACCTCCGGATCGCAAGCACGTGGCTCTGACCACTAGACCACGGAGGCAGTTGAAAAGCATATCAATGTGAAATCTCCAGATGACAGCGTTAGTCCCTTTTATCGCCACATTCGTTTAAAGCGTGGTCGTACTGTATTTGCTTAAACTTGATCACACGGCGAAGACGCGAATTGCGCTCGCATGTTCTGTGCTAACAACTCGAGTCAACATTGCAAATTGTAGGGTTGCTACCAAGGGAAAATTAGATAGGAAATTACTGTCATTCATGTCATCTTCCATTGGGACTGGGAGCAAAAGAAAAACATAGCTGCATTTACTCCCGGGCATGCTGTAAAAACCAGCTAAGGGATCCGAGGGTTTCAGTATATTGCAATTTAGGCGATGGGCTGACCACCTGTCATTAAAATAATATACTTACAAATCTATCATAAATAACCCTCACAACTTTGTCAGACGTGGCGGAACGACCTTTGTTCAAGTTATTTGCGCTTTGCCTACCCCATTAGGGATAAAGGAGTGATTATATGTATGTATTACTGTCCTGTGTCTAACTGATGCTATTCGTGGTTGAATGGCTTGAGGTTTATAATATTTTGCTGTCATTTTAATTGTATCTCTGGCTCTCCAATGATTTATCACTAAATGCCGCTTTTGCACTTTTATCACAAAATTAAATAATGGGCTCGATTCTAGATTTGCCGATTAAACCTATTTGTCACTTTCAAACCAAAATATTGGAAAAGGACTGGAAATCTATTCTCTCCGGTTTTTGATTTATAGTCGGTGGTTTTACGCGTTATGATATGGCGGATAAAATTGACAGAAATACTGGGGAAACGTGTCAAAATCTAGCGGACAAAGTGTAAAACCATAGTGTATAAATCGCCTGTCCTTTTTCATGTTAATTATTTTGAAAGTGACAGATTTAAAATTTTAGTTTTAGGTGGTATCTAGAATCGAGCCCATTTATTTGTTATGTTTCGTCTCCTTGAAATCAAAGTGATGGTCTATCTCGATCTTGAAGATTTGATCTGCAAAGCATTCGATCAAACAACAATTCCCTGCTTACCTTTTGATCTTTAGATCGTATAGTTCCACGAAAATCAAACAATAGTAGTTGCTATTCAAAATTCAACTGACTGACGTAATCGACAAACGTCAATGTCATCTATGAATTTTATTTGCGTATTTGCTAATTCTCGAGCAATCCTTGGGGTCAGGGTTTTCGATTTGAATCCAAAATAACAATAACAGCTGCTGCTATATAACTGCTGTTACAAATAATAGTTCCTTTGTTTCCCTCCCACAAGCTTTACAAAACGACCCACATTTTTGATATTTCTGGAGCACGCATTAACATAACATTAAGTAAAATTGATATTTTATTTATTAGATCTAGATAGACTAGACCAAAATATTGCTGAATTATGGGTTCCGTTTTAGCTGAAATATTGTCATGTTTTAAAATAGCATAGTTCAAATACTACGCAAATCCTAGCAAAAACTGCGACTGTAGTCTTTTGATGTGTTTTTGATGTTGTGATAATGGCTACGCATTTGTCTGATATATTGATGATAGAATTGCGTCAATGTTATGTTTCGAAAAAGATTTTGAGAGGGTTTCGTACTTAGAGTATTCGACATCCTATTTCACATTTTAGCTATCTGTTTATTCTGCTACGTTTGCCCTTGCGGGGGCATGCTTTTCTATGTCTTTGTTTTCATTAGCTACAATCTGTGATCTCTAAAGATACCTGTGTACTCCTTCTGACTTTGCAAAAGTATATTTCATAACTGGATTGGGGACATACTTGGATCGCAGATAAACCTTTGACAGCCCTGATTGGTGAGAGGTGTTCCTCGCTGTGTGTTTTATGTTATGATGCCTGATGCAATCCACCTGCAACTTGTATACAGAGCAGAGCATAACGACTCCATTGGTGCAGTTGCAACAGTCAATCTCCGGAACGTCCGTAATGTTGTTATGCTTTACGATCAATTTATGTGCTGCATTGTTTATAGAGTTAAGCTGTTAACCCAAATTAATATTTACTTTGTCTTATGAAATGTGTGATGCGCTGTTTACTACAAATATGTAACGTTGCTACGTATTGTAGTTTCATGTTTGATCTTACAGATGATCAAATATACTAATGTGACATAAAAGGTGTATGACAGTGTGTAAATCGTTGATGAATCGTCTCCTTTCTCTGACCAAAAGTAATAAAAGCTAATTTCTTAAAAGGTAAATATAGAAAACAGTAATTTTCACATATATCACAAAAAAAGTGAAAGGTATCGAATCCGCAATATTATAAATGCAATTATTTACATTACTCATTCACAGAGAGAGTTGTTTACCAAACATAGGAAATAAGAAGCGAAAATACATTAAACATGGACGAATATTTAAATTTGAACAACAACACCGTGCACTTGAACTGCAAGATTGTGGGTAAGGTTTGAGGAATCTGTGTGAAAGTATTGTTGTAATTCAATCAAATATTCCCACAGTCTTACTCGCCGCATCGCCAGTAAAGCAAAAATCTTCAAACACCAAACAACGACCAAATTCCATTGCTTGCTTAGCTCCGAGCCTTCATCGAACATTATCGTCGATGTTGCAACGTAAATCAAATAGTCGTCTCTAGTTGTTTGTATGTGTGACCATGTGTGCCCGCGCATGTGGCAGCCATGTTTGTAAATCATAAACTCGGGGGGCGGAGATGCCCGCGGTGAAAAGTCGCCAGACGCCTGTTTCTGATCGGTAAAGTTGGCACAAGTGCTTAGGAATGGCAAGCTTCATAGTTGGCGTGCCTAGGATTTGTATAGAGCAGGCAGGGAGCATGTGTTATCTACAAGAGAATAAAGGGATACCTACTATATACTTAGCGTTAGAATTTTTAAAGTGTTTTCCAATTGACGCAAGACAATGCGAATTCAGATACTTGAAACCAAAATTAATAAAAGCCATAGTTTAAACTTTAAACACCTACGTCAATAAATGTCATTAAATTTATCACATGTCATATTTGTGCAAAATTTTTGACTGTCATCAATTGGTCAAAGCTCCACACTGTCAGGTGACCACAGCCTGCATCTCTCTAGAAAAGTCCGTAAAATTCATATTTAAAAACCGCAAAATTGTTTACGCGTAACAAGTTTTACACGTTCACAGAGAGGTCACGGTCAGGTGGGATATTTTTGTACGCCATTGTGTAACCCACAACCAACATAAACAATGAGAATGGCAAGAAGTAAGTACATGAGCCCTGAAGTACATGCACTTGGTAGTACTGGAGTGCTCAGCAAACATTTCGCTCCAAGTCCATAGACCAAACACTCACAAGTCGAGCGCAAATAATGAAATCGTGATTCTCAATGCGAGTTCTCATCAAGAACTTCAATGTAACTTTTTTAGGTATCATTAGAGTGAAACTCATTGTTTTGACCGCGTTGTATTGGGACCAAGACTAATTGAGTGTGCCCCATTTGCTTAGTCTGAATGTATTGACAACTAACTTTAATACCTTACAAGGTGAGGTTACAAGTCTTCCTGTGCGCGTTAGAGTAGGAAGTTTGTAACGAAATTGAGGAAATAAAACATTAGCAATTTGATGATATGATTTTGACATGCGAATTTGTAGTCCCAATATGTTACATGACCCACTTTCGTAACCTACAAGCCGAATCGAATGTGGTGTCAAGAACATGAGACAGAACTGAAATAAGAGCGATACCTATGCGACAAAAAATATCTTAATAGACGCCACACTCTCGATATCGTATTTCGTAGCGAACTACACAGATCATTACACAGAGATAAGGTTATAGGAAATAAACGAACGAACGGACCGCGAACCTCCTGGGTGGTCCACTCCGTAAAACCGCTTGTAACCAGTGTTTCCTGAGCTATCGTAGTCTTTACAGCAGGTTCTACTGCCATAGAAACAGAAGCAGTGTTGTTTGATAGTAAAGATCAAACAGTACTGGATGACGATGCATAAGATGGACAAAATGACTCCAAACTGTCTCAGCGGACCAGCGAAAGTGTGCGACCGTTCAAAAGACTACGCTTTGCATAATTTCTCGTAATTCATCAGAGTATTCTGCTGAATAATCTACCGGTGGGTGGTAATACTTGTGCTTGTAAAGACATTCCTGGCGTGCATGCTGTGGAAATTTAAATTCATTAGCTGCTTTCACATAATAATGCATACACTACGGTTTTGTACTTACATAAATAAATGGTTTCTTGTTCATTGAATAAGCTTTCTCGATTTGTGCTTTACAATTCGTGAACAAGATATGTGTACTGTGTATGTATTGAAATTTACTATCAGTTCCCACGTTAAAGGGTGCGATAGTCCCATTACCCATTTCAGGCTTGTTGTTATCGTTATCGTCACGGCCCAGATTTGCACCTGTGTTATCTACTTTGTTTATAGGTGCTATGTTTACACGTTTTGCAGTTGGATGATCCATACATACATATAATCATGCCTTTATTACTAATGGGTTAGGCAGAGCGCAAACGACATAAAAAAAAGGTCGCTCCGCCACGTCTGACAAAGTTAGAGGGCTATTTAAGATAGATTTGTAGGTATATCGCTGTAGTGACAGGTTGTGAGCCCATCGCCTAAATTGCATAAAACTGAAACCCTCGGATTTCTTAGCTGGTTTTTACAGCATGCACATTGCAGCTGGCACATTCTATATTTTTTTTCGTCCGCCATCAAGCATGGAAGAAATCCACCACGTGATGATCCACTGACGCAATTTGTTTTTTTTTTTTTTACAGCAATTGTCTTTTCAGCTTTCATTGTTAATTGTTGGACATTTAGCTAAACATATGACCTAATTAGCTAAACTAGTGAAAGGTATAATTTAAGACTAGTATTTGCCTTTATTTTATAAGTTACGCAATGTGATATACATTTAAATACCTATAATTTAAAAATTGATCGTGATATGCAAAGCTGTAATAATGTAAAGAACTTGTTGGTCCTGCTGTAGTCGGTGCTATCGCGATGGAGTTAGTGCGAGTACCAGCGCAGGCGCAGTGTGTGGCCCCCTCCCCCCGCGAACAGGTTTCCCTCCCCCGATTACGCCCGTGCTGCTAGTAAAAAAACCATTCAAATTTAACGACTCACATAACAAGAAGTCAAAGAACTTTTTCATAGACCTTCCATACCGATCTCACTTTCCATAACACGGTAACACAATGATACAATCGCAGTTGCGTTAGATTCTGTTGCAAGCGAAATAAATAATTCTTTGCGACGTTTATTTTGTTACAAATGTTTCGAGGGACATAAAACAGATGTTCTCGTGTAGATAAAACTGTACTCAACTGTCGTAAAGTCAGCCGTTACGCTCGTTACAAATTTTAATGTAATTACACTTTGTAACATACCTACCTTAATAACCAATTGCTTCATTTTGCTCAAGTGTATCACAATCCACTTACCTATTGTCTTTAGCTTGGGCTCTTAATCAATATACTAATTTAATTAATGTAGCATAAGAAATAGATTCTTGTACCTCATCTGGCTTCTGCTAAAATTCTGATTTAGTGTCTGGTACTGGTATTACGGTATTACCTATTTCCAAATAACCAATCTAATAAATAGTTATCAGCATTTTTGTTTCAAGTTTGTATGTCTGAGAAGTATTTTTCGTATACTTCGCAACTCTTGTAAGTTTTATTTCCACTTGACACTTGACCCTGGTACGGAAAAGGCTTGTCCTAAATTCATAATCAATTTTCTCCACTACTTCTACTAGAGACTCTCTAGAGACGTGTACCGATTTCTATGATTGCGACTAATAGCTTTCTTCGATCCTTTGTGACCCCGATGATAAAGCGTTCATAGTAATTGTACACTATTGAGCCTACAAGTAAGACAGATGGAAGTGACAGTGATGCAAATCTTCAACGATGCTTCACCCATCAAACGTTCTCAGCTTGGCAAGGGAACATTTATAAACCATCTAGGGTTAGCTTGTTGCTTTCTTCTTATAACTAATGCGCCATTCCTGAGAATCTCTACATTATGATTCAAAAATGATTTCTTGACGGAATACTAATTCAAGGCAAGCAAACAGCGTCTTTCATTTTGAATTCTCTACCATTTTAACAGATGAATAACGTCTGAGTACGTACTTAAAGTAAAAGTCTTTAAAATCGCACTGACAACTGTTCAAAAGGCTAAAGAAAGACAAAAGTGCTCATGGTATATGCAAACCTGACTGATACTCGATCTGTTCGAATGGGCTTACAATAATAAGTAAAGAATGGCGTTCCTGTCGGATGGTCACGTGTGAGTGTCGGTACGAAACGAAAGTGGTAGCGTGGGCGTAAACGATCACCATTGATATAGAGACCCAGACCACTTGACTATCGTGAGAATGCATGGCCAGTTTGTCCTTCAAACCGGACTCGGAATATTTCTGGGTGTGTTCAACAACCCAGTCCAGCCAGACTAATTCATTCACGAAATGTCTATTGTTTCTGTACGTCGATTCTTTTATCGAGATATTGTTTTTTGTTTGGCTAGTGAAAGTATTGATCACATTTTCGATAGCTATTTAATTTTAATAGATGATGTAACTGAAGTATTTCTATTGATATTTTGCCATTTAAGAAGCGATGAATGCTTGATAATGAGCTCACCTGGTCAATTCTTTGTAAGTCATTGTTTTAGTCAGCATATATTTATCTTCTACTAGCATTCCTTTCAATCTATTCTTTATCTTTAAATTCTGATATTATATCTTTTTTCTCACGCTGAGATTAAAATTTACCATCTCTATAATCGTTTAAGCCATTTATGTCGTGTCGTTGACATGTAACAGTTTCTCCAAGTTTCGTATTGTCCCTCCGTCCGTGTTTGGCAGCACACGTGCTCATCACCGTAGGTAGGCGAGAGCGTGGAATAGTCAGCATTTTATAATTTCCTACAAATCCTATAATTCTCAATTCCAATAAATTATTTGGTTACTTCTTAATTTGCAATATTCACTTCAAAATACCTATTCTCACGTTCATATCCAAATTCACAATCTCTTTGATCGTCTCGACCATTCATTTCGTGTCGTTTAGTATTATCAATCTCCCTCCGTCCATGGTTTGCGGCACACACGCTCATCAGGCAGGCAGGCGAGCGTGCTCTTGACCCCGAGTGACTCACAGCCGGTGTAGTACCACCATGTGAACCGTCGGAAGGAAATTGTTGCTCCTTATTAGAATGCTGTGGCGATACGTCATTTCTATTTTGGTCTTGTGCACTGTGCAGATTTAGTAGTTTATCGATCGGATTTGAATAAGCATGCAAACTTTGTCGAAAAAAAATAGTTTGTCCATCAAATTTGGTCTAGTTGCCCTACCTTCAATTCTTTAAGAATGACTCTTGAATTCGTTTCAACGATTTCTGTTCTAATGAACATTGATTAACGTCGAAGACCTAGATTTAATCAGTTCTATCAATACATTTTTATGCAAATCAAACTATAGAAACTACCCTACTTTTGAGATATGATAAATGAGAAACTTATATTTTGATTGGATTTCTATTAGATTCTTTTATAGCTTTGTATAATTAACTATTACGTTTATTAGTATAGGAACATGAGTAATCTATAAAAGAAAGTTAGAGATCGGATATTTTTAAATACATATGCCCTTAAATCATGTTTATTGCCTTGTAGATTGCTCTCCCTTATATCATTCGGATTGTCTAAGCTACTAGTTTTTACTGGTTCGGTAGTAAAATCACTTTCACTAGTTTTAGACGCTCCGTCGGAAGTTTGATAATGATTTGACTTGACTCTTGAACGAAAAATCTCGAGAGGTGTTATTAAGAGATTAAAACTTGACTGTTGTTTTAAGGGCTCTCATAAAAATATATGACAGTATAGAATTTTGTAACTGACTTTCTCAGTTTTAGAGAAAGCGTCATCTTTGTTTAAGTTATTTTATGACTATGTACAACTTTTCTTTTTTATGTTTTCCCTTGACCCACTCTAGGGCCAGCGCAAACAATATGAAAATTTCAATAGTCAACAACGATCACTTTACTAGTTTCCCTGACTACAAACAGTTTTAGAATAACGAAGTATCTGTTTTCATCGTCTACATAGATTTATCCCTCAGCAAGTTCATGAGAAAGCCCTCATTATGCAACGCTTCCCAAATGTTGACAGAAGGTTTCCTCACAGCAAACAGCAATGAGGAAGGGTCACTTGTGATACTCACATGACATAACGCTCAAAGTACCGCGTCTCTCAAACTGGGGCAAAGCAAATTGAAGGAGATGTAGATATAACGGTGCAGCCAGGGACTCTATTTGTTCCTGTTTAGTACCTTTTCTATACGGAATCGGTCGTGTGTCAAATGATGTTTGACCAGTGCCCATTAGTGTCCAATATGTGTCGAATGCTTTTATTCTTGACCGCTGCCTAACCCGCGTCTTAATAATTTTATCTAGAAACAATTTCTCCACGGTTAGATTTTGGATAGGATCGATGAGTGGCCACAACAAGATTAAATATCTACGTCAGACTGTTTTCCTTAGCCTAGTTGCTACATGACATATACAAAAGTCGACAAACGCGCATTTCGTGTGTATCTTATTTGGCGGTACTGGTGAAATGTGTGCTTTCTGTGTTGGCAATATGGACAAAAAAGTAAATAACTGTGCAGAGACGAAACTTGCACTATTAAAGAAATGTGGTTGGTAGATGCTACGCAGATATGCTTAGGACTAGCGTCACTTACATGAACCTGACACAGTAGGAGACGCGACAATAGGACATCATTAGTGCCGATTGCCTAGCCTAAACTATTTCAGATTTTATGATGTTTTGTCTCTGCACAATTAATTTTTTTTTTCTTGTCGTATGTCTTCCATGCTGGACTGGGAGCAAGAGAAAAACAAAGAATATGCCAACTGCATCGTTTACGCTCTGCCTACCCCATTAGGGATAAAGGCGTGATTATATGTATGTATGTATGTTATAGACCGGGCTGTTCCGCAATAACACGTGGGTTCTGCGAATCTGCTGCGTTTGCGGCTTCCGGCGCATGCGTGTGCGCATGCCTGGGTACGCACAGGATGATGCCATAACGAACTTCAAAGCCGCTAAATAAAGCGTGAATAAACAGCGTCCCGCAAACTGATAGGGGTTGTACAGTCAACGAAACTGAACAAGTAT
This sequence comes from Scrobipalpa costella, assembly GCA_949820665.1. NCBI lineage: Eukaryota > Metazoa > Arthropoda > Insecta > Lepidoptera > Gelechiidae > Scrobipalpa > Scrobipalpa costella. Next base: position 11,094,759 of record OX463304.1, on the reverse strand, counting down.
TTGCAGGTTCATCATTTTTTCAGGAAGGAGGAAATAAAAATTGTTTTCCATACAAATTGTCTGATCGAGGTGGTAATTTTGTATGGGAAAGTGTTTATTTTTCATCTCCTGCTGATAGTTGTTCAGTTTCGTTGACTGAGCAACCCTTATCAGTTTGCTAGACGCTATCCCTTACACCCGGTATGTATATGAAACTAATTGAACGCCGTAGCAGATACCATTCCAGTGTTCCTAATTTTCAGGTAGACCAAGCAAACATTTTGGCATTCTTACTTAGCTAATTGCACAAAATATTTTGTTAAAGTTAACTATGGAATAAACTCAATAAAAAAATCGCACTTTGTCGTCTCTGTTATTATGTGTTGGATAATTTGTGATTGTCTTTAGGATCAAAAGATCATTAAGGCCCGTAATTATAAACAGCACTGGAGACTGACAGCTAGTTTAAGTCCGTATCGGAAATGTTATTTCAGTACAAAAGAACCTGTCAAATCCATACATAATATTACTCTGAATCTTGAGACTGGTTTATAAATACGAGCCTAAGTGTTATTTATGTCTGTTCATGTGTATCCTTGACATGAAAGATCATAGTAATAAGCAGTAGGTAGGTATGTTTCGCATAATAAAGGATCGTTAATGTCGAGTGCATGTAATTATTAGCATTGGGCTCGAGTCTAGATTTGCCGGCTGAAACTAAAATTAAAACCTATTTGTCACTTTCAGACTTAAAACATTGGAAAAGGATAGGAGATCCATTCTCTCCGGTTTTTGATTTATAGTCGGTGGTTTTATGCGTTATCTGTCATTTTTATCCGCCGTCATATGATATTGCGGATAAAATTGACAGAAATACTTTAAAACGTGCAAAAGCGCGTCTAAATCAGATTTTAATTTTTGTTTTAGCCGTTAGAATCTAGAATCGAGCCCATTATATCGGATTTTACTTTATCACAATATATCGAAGGTAAGGTATGGTGAGATAGAGTAATAAGGTCCCTCAAGTTTCCAGGGACCACGGTTCAGAAATATATAGGACCCATTCAAAATACAAAAAATAAAATATCTAGGCGCGAGTAGGATTTGACACATGGGGTAAAAACATTGTTTCCTTATTTTTATGTTTTAAAGTAATACTTGTACGTAAAATAGTGCAGAGCTCATTTAATGTAAATAAACTTTCAGATTTTTTATTTTCATATTTGAAATTAAGTAAGTACATAAAATATCACTGGAACTGCCAAATTCCACAAATATATAGATATCAGAATACATCCCACATTTAAGCAACATACCGGATGAAAATGCTTATTTAACAGTAAAATTTTACTACCCATACCATCAAATTATGTGGTCTTGCAAATATACACGATCGCAAGATATTTCGTCGTACAGCCGATGGATGCTTGCCCACTGGTTTTGTATACAGAAGAATTTAATGTTATTTAACATAAAATTTAAACTTGCACGCTTATAAAAACACTAGCTTTCCGCCCCTCGGTTTTACCCGTATCCCGTGGGAATAAGATATTTTCCCGCGGTAAGAGGTAGCCCATGTCCGTTTCCAGGCTACCATGTATCATCCTGCCAAATTTAATCTAAATTGGTTGAGCCGTTTAGGCGTGAAAAAGCAACAAACAATCAGACAGACAGACAGAATTGCTTTCGCATTTATAATATACTAACTTTTACCCGCGACTTCGTCTGTGAAGTTTTTTTTTGTCCAGCCGTGATTATCTGCAAGCGTCTTGTGGATCTGGTCTGAAAACATGACGATGGTGGCGATAAAAGTAGGGTCAAAACCCTTCTCCCGTCATCGTTCCTCACGTACCTACCACACGTTTTCCTGTCCTACCCGTCACAGGTGTCCCTAAACATCATCATGATCTCATCGTCATCATGTCTGTCCAGTCCTGATATCCATTCCTCTTGTCCATGATTCACTCCAGTCGCTTCTGTTGCCTTTCCTCCCATCAATCCTGACACTTATGTCGCTCCAGTGAACGTGTATAAAAGTTTCACAGATTATTAATACACAACACACATTATATTACTGCCTACCCCCTAAGTACGATGGTGTGACTATATTTATACTTAGTTTGTGTCTAGGTAAAACTCAGTTGAATAAAAACAAATCCTATCAAAATCGGTTAAAAATACTAACTAATTTCAGTTCTCTGCTACTGCTTTCCACCTAAGTACGGTGACGTGATTATATTTATCCTTAGTTTGTGTTAGGTTAAGTTTAACCTAGACAGTTGAATAAAAAACTCCCATCTACATCGGTTAAAAACATATACTAAATTATGTTCAATGCCTACTGCCTACCCCCTAAGTACGGTGGCGTGATTATTTATATCTGAAGTTTGTGTCTTAGTAACACTGAGTTGAATTAAAAAAGTCCAATCGAAATCTGTTAAAAACACTAACTAATTTCAGTTTCCTGCCTACTGCCTACCCCCTAAGAACAGGGGCGTGATTATTTGTATCCTTAGCTTTTGTCTATGCAACACTTAGTTCAATCAAAAACTCCCATAAAAAATGATTCAAAATCACTCACTTAATTTAGTTCCCTGCCTTCTTCCTACCCTCTAACTATGGTGGCGTGATTATATATAGCTCATATCCGTCTCCAGGTTATCATCTATCACCCTACCAAATTTCATCAAAGCCCGTTCAACCGTTTAAGCGTGAAACAAATTACTCATAAAATTCAGTTCTCTCCCTTCTACCTACCCTATAAGAGTGGTGGCGTGATTTTATATAGCCTATGTCCGTCTCCATGTTACCATCTATCACCATACCAAATTTCATCTTAATCCGTTAAGCCGTTTAGGTGTGAAAGAGCAACAAACAAACATACAGACAGACAGACAGAGTTTCGCATTTATAATATTTGTATAGATTATGTATGAATTTTTACCTTAATGTTATGATAAACTTGACATGAAAATGCCGGTTGGAATGTATGTTTCTGTAATATTAAAGTTAAACATGACTAATGTGAGGTCATGCCAATATTGGTAATACCCTTATTGAATTTAATCATTATCATAACATACTTTTACTAGAGCCTATAAAAAACATAGAGACAGCAATAAATCATAGCTGTTCTCTTGAGAAAACGGTCAGGTACCTACAGAATGAGATGAGATGATAAGCAAAACTTGAAAAATCAAACACAAATGAAAAAGTATACTCCCACTTGTAATGAAAAAGAAAACTTTTAACTTGAAACAATTCTGATATAACTGGAATTTATTAAGAATCCGAGATATAGGATAGAATATGACCAAATATTGACCTACGTCGTACACGTTTCAGGAAAAAACCAGTGATGTCCTAACTAAATCAGAAACAATAACTCAAATTGTTGTTCTCAGTCAAGAATCAAACCCACGACTGCAGCTCAAGCCACCTGATAACGCAGACACTAGCCACCTTCACCGTCAAAATAGACGCATCTCAGAACTCGTCAATATTTCACTTATAGTGTTCTACGTCACGTAAACGGTTTCTTGGCGCGTTGCCTTCGTCTGTTAAGCTATCGAGAATCAAAGATAAATGTATAGGATCAACATCCGTGTTGGTTATTGGAACAGAGGTACTTGGGAATTTCCTTAGAAAATTACAGTCAACTGACGTTCCGGGAATCTCCTATTGAAATTAGGAGAAATACATCTTAAAAGATATTTGAATCAAATTAGTATCAACAAGGATGAAATCTAGCTCGCAGTAATACGCTCCATAAATATAGCATTTTGTTTCGTTGACTCACTTATTTGCATATATACAAACATATAATCAAGCCTTTATCCCTAATGGGGTAGGCAGAGCGTAAACAACCTAAACGTGACGGATGTCTGACTAAGTTTTGAGGGTTATTTAAGATAGATATTGCTGTAGTGGCAGGTTGTCAGTACATCGCCTAAATTGCAATATACTGAAATTCTCGGATCCATTAGCTGGTTTTCACAGCATGCCTGGGAGGAAATGCAGCTAGCGCATTATTTGTTTTTCTCTCGCTCCCAGGCCAGCATGGAAGAAAATTAGCATTAAAAAAAAATATTAAGAAAAACTTATTTGCATTTGGCCGTAATCTAAGTTATTTCCTAAACAAGTTGCACCTAATCAATGGTTGTTAGTAAAAAAACGATCTATTTAAAGCTGGCTCCTAATTTGTTTTTACTGAGAAAGCAACTCTTAAATTAAAAAATATTTTACTTCTTAGAAAAGACTCAAATTTCAAAAGCACGTAAAGCAAACACGTGTGTAGACAGTGGGTTCGATTCTAGATTTGTCGGCTAAAACTAAAATTAAAATCTATTTTTCAGTTTTAGACTAAAAACATTCAGATCAAACACATAGTCAGCGGTTTCATGTGTTATCTGTAATTTTTATCCGCCGTCATATGATATGGCGGATAAAATTGACAGAAATACTGGGGAAACGTGCAAAAGCGCGTCAAAATCTAGCGGACAAAGTGTAAAACCATAAAGTATAAATCGGCTGTCCTTTTTCAATTTTATTGTTTTGAAAGTCACAGATAGATCTTAATTTTAGTTTTAGCCAGTGGAATCTAGAATCGAGCCCATTCTTAGCTTAACTTATTTTCTTAACCACCGTCAAAGTATCCCGAAGATGATCTAAAGAAATTTATTTTTGAAACGAACATCAACATTCAAACGACTATTATTTCAACTAATTTAGCTACCGTAATTAGCACTTGGCAGCGAAACATGATTCTGTGTGGCGCCAAGTATATTACCCCAATTAATTTGTCATACTTATCGGTCAAATTCATTCTTCCATGCTGGATTGGGAGGGAAAGAAAAGCATAGATTGTGCCAGCTACATTTCCTCCCGGACAGGCTGTAAAATCCAGCTATGGGATCGGAGGGTTTCAGTATATTGTTATGTCACTACAGCAATATATCTACAAACCTATCTTAAATAACCCTCAAAACTTTGTCAGACGTGGCGGGACGACCTATGTTTAGGTCGTTTACGCTCTGCCTACCCTACCCTATCAGGGATATAGGCGTTGTTATATGTATGTATGTACTTATAGGAGTATAGATACTTTGTACCATCTACTGTTGTATGACTTGCAAATGATGATGTCATGCGATGATGAGTGATATACCGGGTGTAAGGGTTGCTCAGTCAACGACAATGAACAACTTCCACTAGGAAATTCTTTCAGGAAGAGAAAAATAAATTTGTTTTTTTCATACAAATTGTGTGATCGATTTAATTTTGTATGGAAAAGCCAGTTTTTATTTTAACTTCCTGAAAGAATTTCCTGGTGTGGGTTGTACAGTGTCGTTGACTGAGCAACCCATATCAGTTTGCGGGACGCTGTCCCTTACACCCGGTATCGACATCGATTAACATTGGATCAAGTGGTATGCGAACAAATAACAAATATTGACGAAGTTATTTTAAGGGCACATAAAAAAGCTTTTGATATGAAGGTCGGTTTCTATATTTTTAAGATACCGGATGTAAGGGACAGCGTCCCGCAAACTGATAGGGGTTGCTTGGTCAACGAATCTGAACAACTACCACTAGAAATTTATTTCAGGAAGTGAAAAAAAATATGACCTTCCCATATAAAATTGATGAGACAATTTGCATGGAAAACCAAATATATTTTTTTCACTTCCTGAAAAAAAAACCTGCTGGTAGTTGTTCAGTTCCGTCGACTGAGCAACCTTTATCAGTTTGCAGGACACTGTCCCTTACGGAGTGTAATAGCCAACAAATAACACAGAACCTATCAATTTACTTGTTGTAGTCAATTTGACCACACTCAACCTCAAATAAGTTCCAGATTTTAACTTCTTTCATGGATAAAACATCCCCTCCTATTCTTCTAAAACAAATGTGTTTGTGTAGACTTTTTAAAAGCAGAGGTAAACATTTTATTGTACATACTATTGATTTAATTTTAATTTGTGACTTCATAAAGTTAGCTAAATCACTGGAAAACTAGACGGTTTGAAAACTCTGACACCAGGCTTCTTCGGGTTGTTCGACTCAAGAATCCGTTCGCTAAGAAGACTGGAAAACTCCAAAGTACTCTCTCTCCCTTTTATCAAACTAGATATTTCTTGTTTTTGTTACCCTAATCCTAAAGAACAAGCATTGAAGTTGAGCACCTTTCAACTTGCCGGTAAAAGTGTTGGCAAGATCGCCTAGAGCCAGTTATAGCAACACCTTCCTCCGAGGTGTATGAGTGACGGTTTTAGATCAAACAATAAACATTTCTAAAAATATACCGACTTCAAATGAGGTGCAGATTAAAGTGTCATAGTTCAATCACGACGAAATTTGCGCAATTAAATGTGTTTTGTTAACTCTGCAGTTCGTTTCAGTTCAGCTTCATAGAGTCCATCATCTCCTTAGCCTTATCCCGTATCTCACGGGGCCGGCTTCCTAATCTAGGAGATTGAACGAGGGTACTGGTTTTTACACAGAGCGACTGCGATCTGACCTCCGCAACCCAGAAGGGAAACCAGAACCAATTCTAGATTAGGTCAGAGTTTTCAAGCCGCCAATGCTTAGCACTGGCCTCTGATATGGTTTAACGACTAATATCTACGGTTTTAAACGATATTAACTGAGACCAACGGCTTAACGTGCCTTCCGAATCACGGAAAAAGCACCGAATAAACGTACATATGAAATTCGAAAACCGAAAAACACATTGGTACGTGGTGGGATTCGAACCACGACCCCCGCTCAGGAGGCAGCGGCCCTAACTACTACACCATCGGGCTCTATAGAGTCCATTAAGAGAATTTAATTTATTTACTGTTTATTGTACACAAGTAACATGAGAAAGACAATACACAAGGAATACCGACACAACAGGTACAGCTTATTTCTACTAAGAAATTTCTTCCAGCTGACCTACGGAAGTGAGACTTAAAATGAGAGGCAAATTAGGCGTGCACAAATAAAGCATACTATAAAAATAATACCAGATAATTATAAATTACATAAATAACTAATTATATAAATACTTAAAATCATAATAACTATATAAACATGAATATATATAAATACATATATATATAACTAATACTATACGGAAAGTGAAAGGTAATGCTCTTTTACTCTCTTCCTAAAGACAGCGACAGAAGAACTATCACGGACCGTGTACGGCAGTGAATTCCATAACCTGGCCGCATTGACAGTGAAAGAATAAGAGTAAAAATCTGTGTGGTGGTGAGGAATAGACAGTAGTGATTTAACAATAGGACGACATGGTTTGTCCTGGGAACGCGAGAAATTGAAACGTTCACGAAGATAATTGGGAGAGCAAGGGTTTGAAAGAATGTTATAGAGTAAACAGAGAATGTGAGTGTTCCGGCGGAAGCGGATTGGAGCCACTTGAGCTGTTTGCGAAACTGGGAAACATGATCGTACTTTCGTAGACCGTACACGAAACGTATGCAAAGATTTTGAAGGCGCTCAAGCTTGTTTAGTAGCTCCTCTGTGGCATCTAAGTAACAAGAATCAGCGTAATCCAGAATAGGAAAGAGGAGAGATTGTACCAAAGAGATTTTAGTTTTCAGGGGCAAGAAACTTTGAAGACGTTTAAGGGAGTGAAATGAAAAATAGAGCTTTCTACTGATTGTGTTAACGTGAGTTACCCAAGACAAATTAGCATCGAAAATTACCCCCAGATTCTTAGCCGTACTAGTATAAGCAATGGGAGTGCCGTTGTAGATAACAGCCGGGAGGCTGTTACTAAATAATCCGTACAATTGAAAACCTCCTCCTTCTATAAAGTCGGTTAAAGATCATTGCATAGTTCTATATCTATAAAATAGATTTGATAGAGCTGGGAACATTAAAGTGGAGTGATGTTGAAATATCTTTCAAAACATGAGGAAATCAACTAAAAACTTCATTAGGTCATTCATTAGGATGAGTTAACAGTCAGGGAATAATTATTAGTAAATACTTCTTAATTTTAATTATTCCAACACCTTTTACAACGGCTTTAGATATTCAAGCTCAGCCAAACAGCTACGGTAGAAGGACTTTGTTTTGTACAATCTAGGCTTCTTATTACTATTATTATTATATTATTTATTGTTTTAAGAATTAAAAATACAGTTTAACTTAAAATAAAAATAACAGGCGACCTAATCCCTATAAGAGATCTCTTCCAGCTCACCTAATGGGGATAAAAGATGGGAAATTCACGGAAACAGATACATTTAGTATTATTTAGGATTTTTAGTAATAGGTACTAAAACACGTATAGATATAATAAAATAAACTAATACATGAAAACATATTTATATAAATGATGTTAATATGGATATGATGTATATTAAATACGTCATAGAGAGGTCATAAATTGCTCTTGCTGTCTCTTTTTAAAAGTAAAACTCGAGGGACTTTCTTATAAAGTTTTTGGCAGTGTGTTCCGTAGTTGAATGGCCCAAGCAGTACATGAGTTAAAGAAGAATTTAGTGTTCGGTCTAGGAACCTCTAACACCTTTGTGATGCAAGCGCGCCTGAATCGAGGATCAATGGGTAAAAATTGGAATCTGGAGCGGAGATATTCAGGAGAGGATGGGTCATTAATTAAGGCTTTTTCTCCTTATCGAGTGTCAGAGTTTTGAAGTAACAGCTAACATTCTGTTCTGGTCTGTGCACGGATGGCTTAACGTGCTGTCCGTAGCACGGATACTGTTTTATTTTTAAAATATGTTGATGTGTACTTTTACTCCATTAGCCAATACTCTCTCCAATAACGGATGTGTTCTGCTCGGAAGGTTCTCACTTACCGAATCGCAATTTGTTTTGTTTTTGTTCTTTGCGAATCGATTTCGAAATCTGCAAAAATTCCGGCGAATCGAGCGAGCACAAATTTAATTTGAATTCTTCTTTTTAGAAAAGTGGGTCAAAAGCAACCGATATTTATCACATTTTTACTAAAACAATTACGCTCTTTCTTTCTTTTCGTCCGTAGACAATACACAAAAGATCGTAATAAAGATTGTTGTAGAATTGCGTTCTTTTAATCGTATTTTTTTACTTTGTACTCCTTAGTCTAGACCAGTGACTGCCTCAGTCGCCTAACCTAACGAAGCTCTACAAGAAGTCTGAAAGAAAAATTCTCACACTTCGGAGGAAAACTGTTTCTTTTACGCGTCACTTACAAGCAAGGCATACCTACTGATTTCTATTGAAAAAGCTCATTAGACAAACCAAGATAAAACGACTACTAACTAAAAAAAAAACATTTTCAATGGCAGTACTGCCCTACATTATAGTTTGGTTTTTTAACGTTGAGTTATCCATACGTATTTTGCGGCTCATAAACTGCTTTTTATTTGCTTGCCTGCTTCGGAAGGCACGTTAAGCCGTTGGTCCCGGTTAATATCACTTAATACCGTAGATATTAGTCTTTAAGCCATATCAGAGGCCAGTGCTAAGCATTGGCGGCTTGAAAACTCTGACCTAATCTAGGATTGGTTCTGGTTTCCTTTCTGGGTTGCGGAGGTCAGATGGCAGTCGCTCTGTGTAAAAACCAATACCCTGGTTCCCTTGATTAGGAAGCCGACCCCGTGAGATACGGGATAAGGCTAGGGAGATGATGAAACTGCTTTTTATTTGCAACTTAGCTGACGTTCAAATTTCGGAACCGCAGACGATATAACCTTGTTCCAAACATACGTTTTGCAGTTGGCTTTCTTTATAGTTGTATCACAAAATCAAGTTATGGGCCGCAAAACAAGTTAGTATCGATAACGCAACGTTCAAAAATCTGAGTTTACAACAAAACCGCAGCCAGAGGTTATTCACCTTATCTCTAAAACAGTACCTACCGTATCTATCAATCGTGTGAAAGTGAAACACAAAGAAAGTCAAGAGTTAGCGATCAGTGATAATGATTGATCAACGCTACCGAACTGTGCAATTGTAAATAGATATAGAATTTAATGTATCTATCCACTTTGTCTAGTACAGTCGGACAGTTCTTTGTTCAAACTATAAGAAGTGTGAAATGCAACCACTTTTAGGATAGAGCTTTATGAAATTGAACTACTTTCTTTCTCTAGTATGAACCAATTAAATAACTGCCTCCGTGGCCTAGTGGTTAGAGCATGGGCTTACGATCCGGAGGTCCTGGGGTCGATTCCCAGGGGAGGACAAAAATTTATATTTGTCAATTCATCACTTTGTAAGTTTTCCCTAGTTTGGTTAGGACATTGCAGGCTGAATCACTTGATTGTCTGAAAAGTAAAAGGATTCCGTGCTTCGGAGGGCACGTTAAGCCGTCGGTCCCGGCCGCTGTCTTTGATAGTGGTCGTTACTTAAGGCATGTCAGAGTCTTCAAACCTCCTAGTAATAGCTGTGCTACTAGGAGGTTTGAAGACTCTGATACCAAGGTTCTTCGGGTTGTTGTTCAACTTAAGAATCCACTCGTTAAGAAGAAGAACGAATTAAATAGAATAGAACAGATTTTGTTTTTGTGTTTTCTGTCTTGTATTGCATTTATACTGAATAATGAGTAACTATACAACATTTCCTCCCGGGCATGTTGTAAAAATCAGCTTAGTAGTTTCAGTATATAGCAATTTAGGCGATGGGCTGACAACCTGTCACTACAGCAATATACCAACAAATCTATCTTAAATAACCCTCAAAACTTTGTCAGACGTGGCGGAACGACCTTTATTTAGGTCGTTTACGCTCTACCTACCCCATGATAAGGCGTGATTATATGTATGTATGTATACAACATTATTATCTTATCCATGCTGGCCTGGGACCTACAGAAATACATAGAATGAGCCAGCTGCTCCTTTCCTCTCGGGCATGTTGTAAAAACCAGCTTACGGATCTGAGGGTGTATATTGTAATTTTGGCGATGGGCTGTCAACCTGTCACTACACCAAATCTATCTTAAATAACCCTCAAAACTTTGTCTGACGTGGCAGAACGATCTTTGTTTAGGTTGTTCATGCTCTGCCTAACCCATTAGGGATAAAGGCGTGATTATATGTATGTATGTATGTATTTTGTATGGAAGGTCATATTATTTTCCGATTTCGACCTACGTCCTTTAGGGAAAGTTTTTCAGTTTAATAGGTACGTTTCAAGATTTGTACTTGATTTAAAATGACCTTATATAATGAGTAATTTAACGTTATGAACATGATTATACATCCACTACACTAGCTAGCATTAATGCTACTTGACTTACTCTTAGTATTACTATTAGTTGGTAAGAAGTTTGTTGACATTATTTTGCGACTGACTATACTTTTTTGTGGGTTGTGGTCGACTAGTCACTGTTTTTATGGAATTTCCTGTAATATATACTTTACGGTCGTCGGTCTTTTGAATATTTAGTATGCATTTATGAAAGCATTATTTATTTCCCCTCTACATACATACATACAGGTAATCACGCCTTTATCCCTATAGGGGTAGTCAGAGCGTAAACGACCTAAGCATAGATCGTTCCGCCACGTCTGACAAAGTTTTGAGGGTTATTTAAGATTGATTTGTTCTTCCATGCTGGCCTGAGAGCGAGAGAAAAACATAGAATGTGCCAGCTGCATTTCCTCCCGGGCATGCTGTAAAAACCAGCTAAGGGATCCGAGGGTTTCCGTATATTGTAATTTAGGCGATAGGCTGACAACCTGTCACTACAGCAATATACTTACAAATCTATCTTAAATAACCCTCAAAACTTTGTCAGACGTGGCGGAACGACCTTTGTTTGGGTCGTTTACGCTCTGCCTACCCCATTAGGGATAAAGGCGTGATTATATGTATGTATGTATGTATTTGCAAAAAAATTAAACCCAATGGGAATGGACCATTTCAAAAAGCCGAAAGAGACGTAGTTTAATTAATTAAAAAAAAAACGATAATACGTGGGACACTCAGAAAGATTTACGACACTAATAAAAATTGTTCTACAGGTACATATATTTTTATTAAATCTTTTCAAAGTACTCTCCACCAGCCTCTATACAAAGATTCATGCGTCTGAACTAGTTTTCAAAACACTTTTTCCAGTCCGCCGTAGACACCTCGTTTACAGCCTGCTCGAACGCAGCCAGCGCATCTTCCGGCGACGAAAATTGTATCCCCTTGAGCTGATTTTTTATTTTTGGAAATAAAAAGAAGTCACACGGTGCTAGATCAGGGCTGTAAGGAGGGTGACCCAGGAGTTTGACTGGTGTGCTGTCCAGGAAGTCCCTCGTTTTGAGCGCGGTGTGTGCAGGCGCATTGTCGTGGTGGAGCAGTAGTCCGCGGAGCCCTGTGTTTGGTCGCTTGTCGCATTGAGGCCAAGTGGCCAGTCAAATTAAAAAAGCTGGCGATCAAAATCTTCCGCCCGCTTCGAGATCGCTTCACTTTGGTAGGCGTTGGTTCATTTTGAAACATCCAAACTGTCGACTGGCGCTTGGTTTCTGGATCGTATTGATAAATCCAGGACTCATCACCTGTTACGATGTCGTAAACAAGCCGAGATGAGCCTGCTTCAAATTTGTTCAGCATATCACGGCACCATTCCACCCGGGCCTGCTTCTGAGCGTCGGTGAGGTAGTGCGGCACCCAGCGCGATACTATCCTCCTCACGCGAAGATGCCCATGTAGAATCTCGTGAACGCTTCCTGATCCAATCTTTAATATGTGCTGAATCTCCTGATATGTAATTCGCCTATTATCTTGGATTAAATTTTTCACTGCTAGCACGTTTTCTTCCGTAATAGCCGTCAAAGGGCGACCGCTTCTTTCTTCATCCCCCAAGGTTGGTCGACCGCGCCTAAATTCGTTATACCAACGATACACGTTTGCCTTGGAGGGGCTTTCATCCATAAATGCCATTTATAGTCTATCGAACGATTCATCCGGTTTCAGGCGACACTTGAAATCATAGCTCTAAAATGTTCCCGGCGCAGATCCATTTTTCAGTAAGACACGATACTTTGAATTGGCTCGCAAAAAATGTGGAGGGAAATTTTGTAAATGGAACACACAAATTTTTACTTACAAGTAATCATATTTTCAAAAAAGATTCTAACCGGCCAGTCTGCCATATATAAAAACTATTTATCGCAATACTTTCTGAGTGGCCTGGTACAATACAAGCCTTGCCCCTCTAACCAGTTTTATGTATATTTTTGTTTCATTATGCAATAAACTAATCTTAACTAATAAACTAAATTAAGCAATAAATTAATTTCGAGCTAAAATTTCTCACGTTGTCGGCCTTACGAGCGGCACTTTCTTTTGATCTCCGATTTCGCTTTTGATTTTGAACGACACTTTGACGCTGATTCTTGTTATTATATTAGATTTATTTACATTTTAAATGGTAATCGGTGACTATTACTACTGGAGATAACTTTTTTTAGCTAATTTGTAGTTTATTAGCATCACTTAGCATATGATTTGCATTTTTAAGAAGCTATTGCGGATTGTACAGTTTTAATCACTTTGTAAACTTACGGAAATGGTAAAAATATTAGAATGTTTTGATTTTAAAAGACTGCTTATTTTTTTATAAGTTTCATTTTCAAAATACATAACATAAACATACTTTATTGCACGTAAGAATACAAATCATACAACACAACAGATAACAACAAAAGACAAGTACAACATAGGCGGCCTTATAGCTAAGGTAGCAATTTCTTCCAGGCAACCTTTGAAATACTTTATTGTACTTAAGGAAACACACACATACAACCGTAATACACATAACAACTTAACCAAAGTACAACATAGGCGGCTCATTTACTTAGTTTCTTAGTCTGCCTAGCTTCGTGAATTCGTTCAGTCACTGAAATCAATACGATTCTTCCCATAGTAACGAATGAACTTTCCCAGAACTTAATTAAACTCTGAACTACCTGCGTGGTATAGTGGTCAGAGCCATGGGCTTACGACCCAGATGTTCTCGATTCCCAGAGTAACCTTTGACAGGGCATTACTTGTTTTACCCTACAAAATGTGTCTTAGTCTCGTATTTATAAAGCGTTCTCCTCCTGTCGAATCTATACTTAATATTGCTCTCAATCTTGAAATTAATTTATAATCACGACCCTAAGTAAGTTACTTATACATCGGCGCTCAACGTCAAATTAGAACATACGAACGCACATCAACAGGATCTTTCGGCGACACTTCCAGTGCTCAAACCTGCCTAATTTACTGTAAGGAATTTTAACGACTACTGTCTGTCATACCTCGGTGAAAACTGAACCATCAAGTTCCCATTTCATAAAACAACTATTTACATGATTACAAGTAACAGTTCGATGTATATTGCTCTACCAGTACGGCAAGATCTCTTGACTGACTAACCGCACGCGCAATGTAAATTGAATTATTTTAATTTTGGAATTGTAGTTTTAAGAAACAAATACCAGTTGTCAGTCACCATGTCACAGGTATTAAATAATAGTTACCGACCTGCTACCGACTTTGACTGGCCGTTTAATTGTTGGATAACATCTCTGTTGTGTAATACTAGGATCAAATCAATCGATCTTCAAAGTGGATTAATGAGAACCACTACCATGAGTTTCCGTCCCTATGTTTAAAAAAAATAAATGTTACGTGGATTTTGTTTATGTTTCTTGACAAATATATCTACTTGTATCATCTCATCTAAATCAAATTTCCACGTAGTAATACGTACATACATACATATAGTCACGCCTTTATCCCTAATGGGGTAGGCATTGCGTAAACGACCAAAACAAAGGTCGTCCCGCCACATCTGACAAAGTTTTGAGGGTTATTTAAGATATATTTTGTAGGTATATTGCTGTAGTGACAGGTTGTCAGCCCATCGCCTAAATTGCAATATACTGAAACCCTCGGATCCCTTAGCTGATTTTTACAGCATACCCGGGAGGAAATGCAGCTGGCACATTCTATGTTTTTCTCTCGCTCCCAGTCCAGCATGGAAGTACATGGTAGTAGGAATACGTGGGTAAAAATATATTTGAATAAAATTTTGTTTTAATTGTACAAGCACAGGACAGAGAGTCGTGGAGAGACCGCAGAGAGGCCTTTGCCCAGCAGTGGGACACTATCGGCTAAATAAGATAAGATAAGATATCTTCATTGGTGGCCGTGTCGTACGTAGCTTTGTACTTTCGCTGGAGTATGAATTAAATAATCCAGCATGAGTGTTTGGTGCACATTACTAACTAGCTTACGTACCTGGGGTGAATAAATATTCATAGACATTTGAGTTTTCCCGTAGGAATAAGGTCAGATCATAGCAGGTTGCAAACTAAATTGAATCCAAATCCGTTTAGCCGCTTCATTGTGAATACGTACCAAACCTTCATACCTTTAAGTACCATTTCTAATATTAGCAGGTAGGATTGCCAAACTAGCTAAGGGATATGAGATTCAGTATATTAATTTAGAATTTAATTTGTAAAGGTCTTTATTTATCAATAAATTTAACATTTAACATTCTTGAAATAATTCAGTATATTGCAATTTAAGCGATGGGCTGACAACCTGTCACTACAGCAATATACCTACAAATCTATCTCAAAAAGACCTCAAAAGTTTGTCAGACGTGGCGGAACGACCTTTGTTTAGGTCGTTTACGCTTTGCCTACCCCATCAGGGATAAATGCGTGATTATATGAATGAATGAAGGATTGCCAAACTCGTGGTAGAGCTGTTCTGTGACAAGTGATAGAGATATCGTCTCAGGTCTCAGAGCGATGGCACAAATAGTTGGTTCGTTCTGCCGAGATATTGACGCTCGAGTTCACAAGAGGAATGTCAGCTGACATAATGGTGGCAAATGCTAAATAGCTTTTTACGGATATTTTCGGCAATTGATAGTTGATACCTGATTTTAATTTTGAAAGCGGCAAAGATTTGATAAAGCGTGCGTGAAATGTTCTCACCAAGAAAACATTTCTAAGATTTGCTATGTCGTTTTCAAAAATGTTCTGATTGAAGGTTTTCTTATTTGTAAATAACTTGTATCCAGGATATTTGTATAGGATTTTACTTCTAGGACATTTATAGAGGGCCTTGAGACTGCTATAATCATTTCCACTACTTACAAGACTAAATCGAAAAAAAAACATCAAATGCACAAAAAGTGGTTAAAACTTTAGCAGCATAATTTCATAACAAGGTTGTTGACAAGGCCACTTTTTACCAACGACATAGACGTAGGTAATTGTACATTGGGCACACGTACGAACCCTGTCGGTTTTAACGACCAACCGACGTCCGGTAGTGACCATGTCAACGAACGACCGTTGGGCAAAATATATCGTTAAAAATGAGGTTTCTTAAATAGAACAGACTCTGCATTTACTTCCGCACTAACCTCAAAGCAAAGGTATGCCACTTTTCTCTTTGTAATTATAATTTGTCAACAAAATATGCGCATTCCGTAGTCTTGTGCTTTCTAGACGTGTTTCTAAGCCATATTTGTCAACATCAAGATACACAGAACAACAAACACTGCATCTTTTTTTACCAAAAAGGCAAATCAGAGAAGTTCTGTTATCAATATTACGTAAAGCTAAAATAAGTAAAGGGCGATACGTCTCCTCGATGATCTAAATTAATAACCTCTTTCTAATATCGCGGCAGCAAAAGATTAGCAAAAACACCTGAGCTTGAGATACAGTCTAAATCAAGTCAAATTTGAGACGCGATTGTAGTTTCTATGGCGATTGAAATACATCAGAGTCCATTTTGTCAAGCTTGAAGAACTCTTGACCACAGATCTATATTGAAGTAGATACTTACTGCAAATCCGGTGGTAGGTAATCATATCTTTATCTACCATCGGATTTATGCCTGTAGGTACTAAGTAACTACTTCGATCTTCAGAGTCTGATTTTGGGTTGCACATTTGCCTAGTTTGTTTCGGTTGCTGCGAAATCGTGAAAATATGATTATTTAAGTATGCTATTATGTTGTATGTTTGTGTATATAAAGCCGTGACTCCAGCGGGCAAACATTACTTAAAACATACCCTCACGGGGAAGAGAGGGGAAGGGTTTCACAAACATAATTCCCTTCCCCTCTGCTCCGCGGGGTTGTTTCGTGTATCTTCCATGCTGGCCTGGGAGCGAGAGAAAACATAGAATGTGCCAGCTGCATTTCCCCCCCGGGCATGGTGTAAAAACCAGCTAAGGGATCTAAGGGTTTCTGTATATTGCAATTTAGGCGATAGGCTGACAACCAGTCATTACAGCAATATACCTATAAATTTATCTTAAATAACTCTCAAAACTTGGTCAGACGTGGCGAAACGACCTGATAGGTTGTTTACGCTCTGCCTACCCCATTAGGGATAAAGGCGTGATTATATGTATGTATGTATCTTTCAGAGAAGGAGTCACGGCTTAATAAAATTAAGTTAGACGACAAAGCAGACAGTGCAAAAAAAGTTTCTAGCTTGCCTCCAATATAATAATAATAATAAAATCGTTTATTCCAGACCTTGTTTTTTGAAGAGGTTGCATGGTCTACACCAAAATGTATTCTTGCCAAGTCTGTGTTGTATCCTGCGCATGAGTCACCGGCGCGGATTCCATGTCAACGTGACGATGAACTTGCCATTACAGCACACTTCGGCACAGCTCGGCGAGCGCGGTAATTGCTGATACGGTTTTTCTTGTCGCCACGAAGAACGAATTATACTGATTCCATTACACAGTTTCTGGTTCGAGGTATGAAGGGTATCTACATTTTATAGATGAATCTAATGCGGTTGGTGTTTCTTATCAATGATAGAAGGGTTAGGATAGGAAGGCCACGAACGGTGGTAAATAAGTACACATGAAAACATGACTTGACTAACAAAAAAAGAGGTCTAAAATTTCATCGCGCTGCTGGGTAGATCGGGTTGGATGGAAGGGCATTCCAGACGCATCTTTAAATACTGTCCGTCTGCATAATTTGTTATCTTACTTGGAAATTACAAATTTATCAATTTCACCTAAACTTATTTGTAAGGAGGTTAGGTACGTCCCCCGGTATAGTACCTAATTGATTTCATCATGCCTTTTTAGGCTCCAGTCATTTTGATTAATGAATTTCTTGAGCTTTGAAGACGGCGCCAGGCGTCGTGAGGCGTGACTTTCATCGCGCCGTTCAATTCTGCATCACAGAACACAGAAAGAGGCCTCTTATGTTCTGTGATCTACATACCTATTTTGTCACGTATGTTAATTGTTTGACGGGTTTTTAAATGAAATTCGTTGGTTTGTCAATAGGAATTCCAATAGAAGAAGGGTCTATAGCATAGGAAACCAGCTTATAAGGTTCAGTTAATAGAAAACTGTGCACTATACATTAAAGTTTAATACTTTAAACGTATGTACATTTTATAAAATTACATTACAATTTACTGAAACCCTCGTATCCCTGACCTGGTTTTAACAGCGTGCACATATTATCGCAGCAGGAAAAGCAGCTGGCACATTCTATGTTTTTCTCTCGCTCCCAGGCCGGCTTGGAAGCAAAGTTAAAGTTTAAATTTATGTAAATATTTTTATTTGAAATAGCACTCAAATTAATTTATCAAACTGGCCTTACTCATTGCAATCTAAAACAAATTAGCGAAATTTGATATTGACGCGAAGGTCGCGGAAGGTGCGATCACAAAGCTCATGTTAATGGGCTTCCTGTGGGCGACGTCTATACACGTTGAGCGTCGTGAGTCAACGCCTGTGGGCGTCCGCAAGGTTGCAGGCTTGTCCCGTGCTCCATTCACCCAGTACCTGCTGGTGACAGGAAACGGACGGTGGGATATTTTGAAATAGCATCGGTTTTATGACTAGAAGTGAAGGTGCGAAGATTAGTTGCGAAATGTAGGCCCTATATTACTACCTATTCTTGCATAGGTGCATTACTGATTACTGCGATTGGTATACTCACTAACGCATTTTATGTACGCGAAGTACGCCTATATCTCTTACGGGATAGATAGAGCGTCAAAGGCTCAAATTTTGTAGGCTGTTTCAGGAAGAACTCTGTTTTGCTGTAGACCTGTATCCTTATCAGATAGTGTCCTTATTAAAAACAGCAACATTGTTGTCAATCTACGTATCGAATCAAACCCACGACCTCCGCACCTAGAGCCCAAGGCTCTATCTATCATTGCAGTTATGTTATTTATTACAATTGCGAATAATCAAGCGATCAACTGCCTTCTAACAAGCTTATTACACAATCTGTCATGCCTGTCAAGCTGCGCACGAGTCACTAGGGCACGCGGATCACGCATCTGCCAAGCTCGCCAACTTGCTAATCTTCGCTGAACTCGCCAATCTGCCGACATCGATAGAACGATAAATAAAAAACTTATTCCTGTGATTGATGCGACTGGCCTAAATCAGATCTTCATGCTTGAACCAGTATTATACGAACACTGAGCTGAACTGAATAAAAAGGGTTGTTTAATGTTCATTGCTGCGTCTACAGCTTGACACATCATCAGCCCGTGATGTGTAGTTCGTTGATTCAAAAAACCTAAAAAAGATGAAGTCTGTGTCAATCCACTGCCGATCTAGGCTGTCACTGGCGTGCCATTTCACATCGAATTTCTGCCTGCCAGTAATCGTAGGTCATCACTCTATCAGCTAACTAGCAGGAAGGTGTATCACGCTGCGGTTGTCTAAAGCTCGTATTGATAAACAGCAGTTGAGACTGACAGCTAGTTTGAGTTCGTATCAAAAACGTCATTTTTGTACAAGATGACCTGTCAAATCCATACTTAATATTGCTCACGATCTTGAGATAGCTCTATAAATACGAGCCCAAATGTACTGGTCCAATTTCATAACTCATCCTCTTGAATTACTCTTCATAGGTTCTATAAATACGCAATGGACATTAAACCTTTCTCAAAACACCATCAGTAGTTACATAATAGCTGAGGGCTCGTCCAATGACCCAGAACATCGCTCGGCATTCTGTATCGACAATAATGTATTGCAGTTTGTTTCTACATGAGGTCCTGGTTTATATGGTGTGATTCCTGCATAGCATACCAAAGGTTATGAGTTGGGAGGACTGTACCGACACAGTCACTACGGACGTACTGTGCTGAATCCTGGGTTAAAATACCATCTGCTTGGATTTTTTGGTTTCTACATTCAAAAAGGCGTTATTTATGTATTCTTATGTCTTTGCCCAGCAGTACTAGAAAAGATTAAAACCTAAAAATGGTTAAAAAATCATTCAAACATAAAATGCTTTTCTCTTTATAACATTAGTGTAACACTTAATTTTAAACTTTCGCGGTTGTTTTCACTATAACTATAAGACATTTTACGGGTTTCTTACCGCGATTTAAATTATTTTATGAGTTCCCGATATTTCGGCGCTGTTCCAAACGCCCGGATTTTCTTTTTACACATGTTTACCACTGGATTCCACGTGCTTGAGAAGATGGGTTTAAATTGTCAAGCACGTGGAATCCAGTGGTAAACATGTGTAAAAAGAAAATCCGGGCCAAACCTACAACAAATACGGATGATGTGGTCAGTGTATGTTGTCGAGATGACTTTCGAGTGAGTTCCAGTGGTGACAATAACAGTGTTGTGAATAGTGTACCGCAAAAACGAAGAAGAGTAAGGGTAGACAGATATGTCTGTCCCTAAACCCACCCGCAGTTTTCTCCAGTTTACCCGTGATCAGGGCGTTTGGAACAGCGCCGAAATATCGGGAACTCATAAAATAATTTAAATCGCGGTAAGAAACCCGTAAAATGTCTTATAGTTATAACATTAGTGTAGATAAAAATCCAATATCTACAAACATACATACATATAATCACGCCGTTATCCCTATTGGGGTAGGGAGATCGTAAACGACCTAAACAAATGTCGTTCCGCCACGTCTGACAAAAAAAATAGGGTTATTTAAGATAGATTTGTAGGTATATTGCTGAAGTAACAGGATGTCAGCCCATCGCCTGAATTGCAATGTACAGAAACCCTCGGATCCCTTAGCTGGTTTTTACAGCATGCCCGGGAGGAAATGCAGCTGGCACATTCTATGTTTTACTCTCGTTCCCAGTCCACCATGGAATAAATCCAGATGTAGGAACTATTATGTAAAATAGGATGGTCTTTAGCAACTTAGTTTAATATGCAGAAATTCTCGTATCCCTTAGCTGGTTTTTACAGCATGCCCGGGAGGAAATGCAGCTGGCACAATCTATGTTTTTCTCTCGCTCCCTGGCCAACATGGAGGAGAAAATATCAAAAATCAATCAAATATAAAAGGCTTTTCTCTTTATAACATTAGTGTAGATAGAAATAAAATATCTTGTTAAACAAATGTCAGATAAAAATCGCAATGGAAAATATTACAGATCGTATCTCTGTCGATCTGACAATGAAAACAATATCGCATTATAGCAATACACGTATCAGATATCTCTAGTGAAAACAGACATTGAACTCTACATCTGAAAGTAAAAAATCCAAGTTACTTTTACTAGCAAGTACTGGTCCTAATGCCCCAGATACCCATCGTAATGTCTAAACAAAAACCGAATGGGCGTTTTTTCACTAGACGGAGCGGCGACGGCTACGGCGACGGCACCGTCGGTGGTACTGTGGAACAGATAATATATGGCACGCTTTTCCATTTGCCGGCACGGCATTGATTCCCATTAGTACCGTCGCCGGCCTGCTAAACTGCATGTGTTTTGTATACGTACGACACATGCGCGTGTGTGTGCGCGCTCAAATTGGAACTAACTTTGCCGTGTCGTTGCCGTGCCGTCTAGTGGACAAACGCTCAATGGCTCAATGAGCACAGCAATGAAAAGTACTGTTAACAGTTCAGCTGCCAGTGACTCATCGTGAGAGATCGCGAGGAATGATCCGAGGAAAACTAGAGCATTTCGCTGTGGCAGGAAAGAGTTTATGTTATTTTTTTATTTGTTCTACATTCCTGGAAATTCCTCTCGTGCCAAAAATGCTCCGGAATTTTTTAGACATACCGCAACTCGGCCACATAATAAACCGGGTGTAAGGGACAGCCTCCCGCAAACTGACAGGGGTTGCTCAGACAACGGTACTGAACAACTTCCACCAAGAAATTCTTTCAGGAAGTAAAAGATAAAGTTGTTTTTTTTTTCATACAAAATGTCCACCTCGATCAGACAATTTGTATGAAAAATCTTTTTTTTTTCACTTCCTGAAAGAATTTCCTGGTGGAAGTTGTTCAGTTTCGTTGACTGAGCAACCCCTATCAGTTGGTTGGACGCTGTCTCTTACACCCCGTATGGTGGTTAGAGAACAGAAAATCATTAAAATCTTCACTATTATTAATGACATGACAGGTAGGCATATTTATATTTGTATCATAATATATAATTTACGTAGATATTACACAAAACTATTATGAGAATATAGCAGTAACCGGATTATATAAAAAGTAATAAATGTTATGTTACTAAGTACTTACTCTATTAATAAATATTTATTAGTTGTTCTAGTTTTCTATGATGCGCTATAAAATTCATAACATTTCTATGATCATTATAATATTACGAACTTGTTATTCTTCTTCTTCTTCTGTCGAGTGGGTATCGAGTCTATCGACCAAATGAATCCTGGTGTCAGAGTTTTTAAACCGCCTAGTAGCATAACTATCAGGCATCTGACATCGTTTGAGTAACGACCACTATCAAAGACAGCAACCGGGACCGACGGCTTAACGTGCCCTCCGAAGCACGAAATATTTTTATTTTCGGACAATTAAGTGATTCAGCCTGCAATGTCCTAACCAAAGTGGAGAAAAAATCACAAAGTACTAAATTCTCAAATATCAACTTTGTGTTTCCCCCATGGGAATCGAACCCAGGACCTCCAGATCGGGAGACCATGGCACTAGCCACTAGACCACGGAGGCAGTTAACTTGTTATTCAGTAAAATGTAAACCGTTATAATATGGTATGAGTTATAACTTTATGTATAAAATTAATATTATGTAGGATCAAAGTTGTTATTAAGTCACGTCAAAAATCTTTGGCAGAGTGCTTTTCCATCACCATTGATTTTGTTTGTAAAATGTTTTTTTAATGGCCCTATTTGCAGATTACTACTAACTGTATGTAATACATCACCCGTCACCGGACTAAAATATTGAAAAAGTTATATTTATCCTTTTTATTAAACTCGTTTTTTACATTTTGAAATATATGCAAAATCTACCGTGTTAGGTCGTGCTATTTTGGAAATGGTAGGGCCCAATGAATTTCTGTGCTAAAATGTGTATCTAAAATGCCTGATACGTTTAGAATTCCATTCATCTTATAATCCCATACCGTTGAAGATGATTATTATATTGAATATTTAATGTAAGACAGGCCAAGATTTTTATTACTACAGGATGTATTTATTTAAAAAAGAGTATTTTAAATTTCCAGGAAATATTTTAATTGAAATTTATTTCATTTAATATAAATACAGATTTATAGTTATAGTTGTGAGATTCAAAACATTACTACAAGTGGCTGAATTCTGGGCCGTTACGATGTAATTTCTCGTGTTTCATTAACACGGTAAAAAGAAGAAGAAGTACAGTACTCTCTTACGGGCTAGGCAGATGGTCAGTGGCCCCATGACAGCTGTACATATTAATTTTCATGCCCTATGTTATTGCTCGTATTCCAGTCTATATGGATGTAACAGAAAAATTATACAGCCTTGCCTACTTTTTCATTAGGACATTCGTTTTTTTAAAGTTGTTTGAAATATAATGTTATTTAAGGCCACTTGCTTTAATTTTTCTGTCATACGCATGCATAGTATAATTTGAAACCCACTGTATAATCTTTTGTAAAGGACAAGAATAAATTAATTCTACCCAAATAAGTATCAAGAATGCGGCCCTAAGGGCTATTATTCGGAATGCGAGAATATTTCACAATTATGAGAAAGTGCGACCTTCAATTTTGAATGAATACGTATTTCGGACAACTTCATTAAAATGAATAAATTGACAAAATTAACAACATAATTTATTTTTGAAACATAATGCAAATTGTTTTGAATTTTCAAGTTGAATATAGAGTCTTAACTCGCATACATTAATGAATGAAGACCAATGCTAGTTTTTACATACATACATACATATAATCACGCCTATATCCCTAATGCGGTAGGCAGAGCGTAAACGACCCAAACAAAGGTCGTTCCGCCACGTCTGACAAAGTTTTGAGGGTTATTTAAGATAGATTTGTTAGTATATTGCTGTAGTGACAGGTTGTCAGCCCATCGCCTAAATTACAATATACTGAAACCCTCGGATCCCTTAGCTGGTTTTTACAGCATGCCCGGGAGGAAATGCAGCTGGCACATTCTATGTTTTTCTCTCGCTCCCAGGCCAGCATGGAAGTAAGTTAGTTTTTTATTAGACTATTTCAAAGGTAATGAATGAGGTATAAATATGTTACACTTTGTGTTGGTATTTCTTGATGGAACTCTATAGTATACTATTAAGAAAACACTTTTTACACTAGTTCCACTATCACTACATACTACATAGTATAAAACAAAGTCACTTTCTCTGTCCCTATATCCCTATGTATGCTTAGATCTTTAAAACTACGCGACGGATTTTGATGCGGTTTCTTTAATTAGATAGAGTGATTCAAGAGGAAGGTTTATATGTATAATACATGCATTATAGTAGAGAAACACTGATGATTTCCGTGCGAAGCCGGGGCGGGTCGCTAGTATATTATTTATTAAAGTGACTGCCTGATGATGGTGTAACGAAACCGGTCGCTTTAATAAATAATATATTGTGGAACTAGTGTAAAAAGTGTTTTCTTAATAGTATGAATGAGGTATAGTTTATTGTTTCCAATTTATTTACATGCATACATACATATAATCACGTCTTCATCAATAGTGGGGTTGGCAGAGCGTAAACGACTTAAACAAAGGTCGTTCCGCCACGTCTGACAAAGTTTTGAGAGTTATTTAAGATAGATTTGTAGGTATATTGCTGCAGTGACAGGTTGTTAGCCCATCGCCTAAATAAGGGTGATAAGGATGCAAAATCTGGATTTTCACAAGAGCCGAACTGACCGGAGACCATCTATTCGTCAGTGTTCCCAGACCAGGACCCAGTATGTTTCCCAGCCAGCATTTTCTGATGGAAGGCGAGTGAATAACGGTCAGATTCCTTATAAGAATGCTTCAGGTCAAATCCCAGGCTTGCATCGCAGATTGGTGTCAGTGTTTCACGTTTTCTCCTATATGTCATCTAAAGACAGGCCCGGAGTTAGGAGGAAAATGGGGCACCAGGATTTTTTGCATCCTCAGTTGGGGCTCTCCATTTTCATGCCTGAATAACATTGAATGCTTCAGTTAAATTCCAGGCTCGCATCACAGATTGGTGTCAGTGTTTCACGTTTGCTCCTGTATGTCATCTGAAGACAGGTCCGGAGTTAGGTGGAAAATGGGGCGGAGGCTGCGGAACGAACTAACTAACTACTAAGGATTGAACTAGAACTACAATCTACATATCTGAACGAAGATGGGACAGTACAAGCGGATAGGCGGTGTTATTATTTCGGCAATTTTTTTCTTTCTAGGTATCGGTTTTCTCTCTCTGCTGTCCAACTACCTTTCATCCTTTATTATGAAGTGGTCTGGATGTTGATAATGACTACAAGACATTTTATAATATCATCTACAAGTATTCTCAGAATTCTATTTATTTATTTTACGACTATTTTATAGCTTTTATAGCTTTCTTTCCATGCTGGACTGGGAGAGATAGAAAAACATAGCATGTTCCAGCTGCCCTTCCTCCCGGACATGCTGTAAAAGTCAGCAAAAGGGACTCGAGGGTTACAGTATATTGTAATTTAGGCGATGGGCTGACATCCTGTCACTATAGCAATACATATTTTAATCTAAAATTGCCCTAAATTTTTGTCAGACGTGGCGAAAGCGCCTTCTACGAGGCGTTTAACGCTCTGCCTACCCCGTAAGGGATAAAGGCGTGATTTATGTATGTATGTACTATTTTATAGCTTTACCGCAGAATGCGTAATAGCTGACTTAACTTGACATTTCCATAAACACAGAAACAGTTGCTTCGCACAGTCAAGCACAGTGGTGTGGTACAGAGTATTTATTGTATTGGATGTCTTATACGGGGTGTAAGGTTCAGTTTCCTGCAAGCTGATAGGGGTTGTTCAGTTAACGACACTGAACAACTTGCACCGGGAAATTCTTACAGGAAGTGAAAAGAAATGGCTTTTCCATACAAATTGTCTGATCGAGGTGAACGTTTTGTATGGAAAAGCCATTTATTTTCACTTCCTGTAAGAATTTCCTGGTAGAAGTTGTTCAGTGTCGTTGACTGCGCAACGCCTATCAGTTTGCGGGGCGCTGTCCCTTACACCCGGTATATCGGATGCAAGCATGTTAGACATACGATCAAAACCAAAATATTCAACTCCGAAATTTCACGTACTCTACAAAAACACCGGCTTCACATTAACCACCCAAACGTGCCCCGCCCTGATTACATCTCTGTACCAAGACTCTTTGTGCCGCACCGGCGCAAGCACTGACTTATCATCAGTAATAGTGCCTCTAGGCTGTATTTTCATACCTCCTGACCCCCCTCCCCCCTTCCGCACCTCCTTAATGTAGTAATGACATTGTCGTTTACTCGTAATGAGCTTTTTAATGAAATCGCACTTTCTATTTCAATTACTGTGTGCTACTGTTTTGTAGAGTGAGAGTATTTTATTGTTAAACTCATTGTTGCTCTCAGACAGTTCGTAGACAGGTTTGAGATTAGATTTAAAGAGAAGAGGTGATAATTACATGGTACATACATACATACAATTTTTTTTAAACGGTGTGCTGTCGATCTCCATTTTAGGATACTAAAAAGTATGAAGTTATTCAAATATTTACGTAGAATAATAAAAATACCTACTTCTAAATACCTAATTTACTTAGTTCCGCGGAAATGAATCTAACTTATTCCTACGGGAAAAAATATTTTGTTTTAGATCATAATAAAATGTTAGACATACCGAGTGTAAGGGATAGCGTCCCAAAAACTGATAGGGGTTGCTCAGTCGACGATACTGAACAACTACCACCAAGAAATTGTTTTAGGAACACGATGTAAATAAAAATTTGCTTTTCCATACAAAATGTCCACCTCGATCAGACAATTAGTATGGAAAAGCCAATTTAAACATCCCGTCTAGTTTAAATTTATATTAATTGCTCAACAGAGTGATCTCCTATTTCTTTGTACTCAGTTGTACACTTTAAAAAAAATATTTATTATGTCTTAAAAGTTTTGTAAACTTTTGTTTACGATTGTGTGCTGCCATCTGTTACACTATTACAGAAGTTTGGAGCTATATTAAGCGCCATCTGTGTCCGATTGCTTATACTCTCTGCTACGCGATGTAGAGTCGGGTTCACGTTCATCACTTACTATGCGTAGAATGTAGAGGTCACTACTTTTTTAACAACTTCGTGTAGGAAGATAGGTGTAGAAATAAGTGTGTATGGAACACAACAAAAATAGAAAATAGCGACGCAAATACGTATTTATTTACTACATGAATTGTTAAAGTAGAAATCATTGAAATGGAAGAACTACAAAGACTTTATTTCCGACTCCTATTAACTTGTTTTTTATCACGTTTTTCTACGAGTTCAACGACCGTTCTTTCTGAGAAAATATTTCCAATTACCGAAAGGAAAGCTAATTTCCTTTCGTTACATTCGGTTTCCCATTCCCAAGTCAGTACAGTAATGTTGCAGAAAAAGTTACGAAGGTCCTTCGACTTTCGTGCCCTTTTAGGGTTCTGTCGTAACGAGATTTCTTCTTTAGAAACCTTTAGGATTTTTTTCATCGTTTTTTATGAACTTTTTAAGACATAGGTAGGCAAGATAGGTACAAAAACTTTGGTTAAAATTTTCAGATGTGGTCGTGTTAATCTACAAATTTTTACATGCCCAGAATGAGATTTCGTTGGTAAATTAGAATAGAATAGAAAAACTCTTATTAATGAAACAATACAAAACTCAACATACAGTAAATAGACTTATGTTACATACATGCAAATATAATATTTTTTTTATTGAATGCTCTGATCTGTATTGCACAAGAAATGGAATTCAATGTTTATATATCGCTTCCGGGCCAGCACAGAAACATACTAATAATACTTGCTTGAAAACCTGCAATTTCTGCTAAGCTGCCTACGACCGCTACGCTGTAGCAAATGTCACCAAATACTCTACGACATTAAACTTCGCTAAGAAATTCTTCGCGAAACACCTACAACCGAAATCTTACTTGCGCTTGGCAATTTTTTTGTAGCTTGTGTGTTTATTAGCAATTTCTTTTTTAGAGGTCCAGTAGGATGTTAATTTTAACAGGCAGAAGGACATGGGTCAGATTTATCGTAGGACCGAGTACTTTTATGTCTGAATTAACATAATATTTTACTTCTAAGAGCCTTAGGGTTGTTAAGTGAAGTAAGTGGCTCTTTAAGCTTGTTTTATTGACCTTGAAGGTATAATGCTGTGTTGTGTTTTTTTAGAATGACCTTGTGTGTTAAGCCTCAGACACGATCCCAGCGAAGGCGGGAAAGGAAATGGGACTGGGACAGCGTACTTCCTATAATAAAACTCTAACATTAAAAAAGATTAAACAAGAGTAGAGACATCAACCGAGACCAACGTTTTCTCGTGCCCTCCGAAGCACGAAATCTTAAATTTTAAATAAATTGCTGACTCCCTCTGCATTGTGCTGACAAAACTGAAGGTAATGTCACAAATTAACGTTATGAAATTAGAAAACGAATCTAAGACCTTCCAATTGAAGTCCCAAGATTCAAACTACTATACCTCAGGAGCATCTGAAAGGAAGTACTTAATACCAGTGACATGGTAGTGACGGATAGGCTGTAAGCACGCTGAGTAATGTCTGCTCCCCATGCGGATTGAATCAAGCTGTCAGCTGCACCTGCTTAGTGCTTACTGAGACAGATGTCTTTACTAGCGACTGTAATCCGTATTGCTTTATCTACCTCTAACCTAGAATGATGGTTGAATATACTAGTACAGTGGAAGTACTAATACCAGTGGCATGGTAGTAACGGATAGACTGTAAGAGCGCTGAGTAATGTCTGCTCCACATGCGGATTGAATCAAGCTGTCAGCTGCACCTGCTTAGTGCTTACTGAGACAGATGTTCTGTACTAGCGACTGTAATCCGCATTCCTAAATCTAACCTAGAATGTTGGTTAAATATACTAGTTCAGTGAAAGTACTAATACCAGTGGCATGGTAGTGACGGATAGACTGTAAGCGCGCTGAGTAATGTCTGCTCCACATGCGGATTGAATCAAGCTGTCAGCTGCACCTGCTTAGTGCTTACTGAGACAGATGTTCTGTACTAGCGACTGTAATCCGTATTGCTTTATCTACCTCTAACCTAGAATGTTGGTTGAATATACTAGTACAGTGGAAGTACTAATACCAGTGGCATGGTAGTGACGCATATGCTGTAAGCGCGCAGAGTAATATCTGCTCACATGCGGATTGAATCAAGCTGTCAGCTGCACCTGCTTAGTGCTTACTGAGACAAATGTTCTGTACTAGCGATTGTAATCCGCATTCTTAAATCTAACCTAGAATGTTGGTTGAATATACTACTGAAGTGGAAGTACTAATACCAGTGGCATGCTAGTGACGGATAGGCTGTAAGCGCGGTGAGTAATGTCTGCTCCACATGCGGATTGAATCAAACTGCCAGCTGTACCTGCTTAGTGCTTACTGACACAGATGTTCTGTACTAGCGACTGTAATCCGTATTCTCTTATATACGTCTAATCTAGACAGATAGTTGTATATACTACTAAAGTGGAAGTCCTAATACCAGTGGCATGGTAGTGACGGATAGGCTGTAAGCGCGCTGAGTAATGCCTGCTCACATGCGGATTGAATCAAGCTGTCAGCTGCACCTGCTTAGTGCTTACTGAGACAGATGTCTGTACTAGCGACTGTAATCCGCGTTCCTAAATCTAACCTAGAATGTTGGTTGAATATACTACTGAAGTGGAAGTACTAATACCAGTGGCATGGTAGTGACGGATAGGCAGTAAGCGCGCTGTACTCAGCCACTATGTCTGCTCCACATGCGGATTGAATCAAGCTGTCAGCTGCACCTGCTTAGTGCTTACTGAGACAGATGTTCTGTACTAGCGACTGTAATCCGTATTGCTTTATCTACCTCTAACCTAGAATTTTGGTTGAATATACTAGTACAGTGAAACTACTAATACCAGTGGCATGGTAGTGACGGATAGGCTGTAAGCGCGGTGAGTAATGTCTGCTCCACATGCGGATTGAATCAAACTGCCAGCTGTACCTGCTTAGTGCTTACTGAGACAGATGTTCTGTACTAGCGACTGTAATCCGTATTCTCTTATATACGTCTAATCTAGACAGATAGTTGTATATACTACTAAAGTGGAAGTCCTAATACCAGTGGCATGGTAGTGACGGATAGGCTGTAAGCGCGCTGAGTAATGCCTGCTCACATGCGGATTGAATCAAGCTGTCAGCTGCACCTGCTTAGTGCTTACTGAGACAGATGTCTGTACTAGCGACTGTAATCCGCGTTCCTAAATCTAACCTAGAATGTTGGTTGAATATACTACTGAAGTGGAAGTACTAATACCAGTGGCATGGTAGTGACGGATATGCAGTAAGCGCGCTGTACTCAGCTACTATGTCTGCTCCACATGCGGATTGAATCAAGCTGTCAGCTGCACCTGCTTAGTGCTTACTGAGACAGATGTTCTGTACTAGCGACTGTAATCCGTATTGCTTTATCTACCTCTAACCTAGAATTTTGGTTGAATATACTAGTACAGTGAAACTACTAATACCAGTGGCATGGTAGTGACGGATAGGCTGTAAGCGCGGTGAGTAATGTCTGCTCCACATGCGGATTGAATCAAACTGCCAGCTGTACCTGCTTAGTGCTTACTGAGACAGATGTTCTGTACTAGCGACTGTAATCCGTATTCTCTTATATACGTCTAATCTAGACAGATAGTTGTATATACTACTAAAGTGGAAGTCCTAATACCAGTGGCATGGTAGTGACGGATAGGCTGTAAGCGCGCTGAGTAATGCCTGCTCACATGCGGATTGAATCAAGCTGTCAGCTGCACCTGCTTAGTGCTTACTGAGACAGATGTCTGTACTAGCGACTGTAATCCGCGTTCCTAAATCTAACCTAGAATGTTGGTTGAATATACTACTGAAGTGGAAGTACTAATACCAGTGGCATGGTAGTGACGGATAGGCAGTAAGCGCGCTGTACTCAGCTACTATGTCTGCTCCACATGCGGATTGAATCAAGCTGTCAGCTGCACCTGCTTAGTGCTTACTGAGACAGATGTCTGTACTAGCGACTGTAATCCGTATTGCTTTATCTACCTCTAACCTAGAATGTTGGTTGAATATACTAGTACAGTGGAAGTACTAATACCAGTGGCATGGTAGTGACGGATATGCTGTAAGCGCGCTGTACTCAGCTACTATGTCTGCTCCGCATGCGGATTGAATCAAGCTGTCAGCTGCACCTGCTTTGTGCTTACTGAGACAGACGTTCTGTACTAGCGACTGTAATCCGTATTGCTTTATCTACCTCTAACCTAGAATGTTGGTTGAATATTCTAGTACAGTGAAACTACTAATAACAGTGGCATGGTAGTGACGGATAGGCTGTAAGCGCGCTGAGTAATGTCTGCTCCACATGCGGATTGAATCAAGCTGTCAACTGCACCTGCTTAGTGCTTACTGAGACAGATGTCTGTACTAGCGATTGTAATCCGTATTGCTTTATCTACCTCTAACCTAGAATGTTGGTTGAATATACTAGTACAGTGGAACTACTAATACCAGTGGCATGGTAGTGACGGATAGGCTGTAAGCGCGCTGAGTAATATCTGCTCACATGCGGATTGAATCAAGCTGTCAGCTGCACCTGCTTAGTGCTTACTGAGACAGATGTTCTGTACTAGCGATTGTAATCCGTATTCTGTTATCTACATCTAATCTAGAAAGTTGGTTGAATATACTACTGAAGTGGAAGTACTAATACCAGTGACATGGTAGTGACGGATAGGCTGTAAGCACGCTGAGTAATGTCTGCTCCACATGCGGATTGAATCAAGCTGTCAGCTGCACCTGCTTAGTGCTTACTGAGACAGATGTCTTTACTAGCGACTGTAATCCGTATTGCTTTATCTACCTCTAACCTAGAATGTTGGTTGAATATACTAGTACAGTGGAAGTACTAATACCAGTGGCATGGTAGTGACGGATATGCTGTAAGCGCGCAGAGTAATGTCTGCTCACATGCGGATTGAATCAAGCTGTCAGTTGCACCTGCTTAGTGCTTACTGAGACAAATGTTCTGTACTAGCGATTGTAATCCGTGTTCCTTCTCGCTACAATAATTGTCGTATTTCGTGTCTCGTATTTATGTAGTGCAATGATTATTATATCCTAATCTTAAAGTTTTGAAATCTTTGTCAGACTTGGTGGAACGATCTTTTCTTTGGTCATTTACGCTCTGCCTACCCCATTCGGGATAAAGGTGTGATTATATGTATGTATGTATTTACGATATTTGCGAAAACATATGGGCCGATGTTATTTAACCCGAAATGACAAACCATATGATATTTTAGATAAAGTAGGTGCATTCTAAACTTGGGGGCAGAACTACGTAGTCGTAATAATGACATGCACACTACACAATCACGCCTACGACCCGGGAATGAGGTAGAGCCTTGATGAAGTATATTTTGCAAAAGATTTAAGTTTCTTAAAAATAACTACTTAAATAAGAATACATTTTCCTTTAAACTATTTACATTAGAATAAATATCCTATCTGTTCTCTTCTGTTGTTACTCTTTAAATCAAATTTTCTAATTGTGCGTAGGAGTCTTGAATTCTTATGCTATTATGAGGAAGACGGAGGTTAAATATTAAATGTCGTGACCTTTATAATATTTTTTATAGCATTGTGTTGGGGCTCTATTTAGTATTGTCGCATGGTAGGCGTGTGCATTATTTGGGTTAATCGTCAGTGGCCTCAATTCTCAAGAAAACTGTTTATTCTTTAGTTAGGCTTTCCTGTGCCTTACGTCTGTATTAGTTTGTTTCAAAGCAATAAGCCCGCCTGTTAGTAAAGTTAATATATAAAAAAATATCTTGTTGGACTGGGGGTGAGAGAAAAATATAGAATGTGCGAGATGCATTTCCTCCCGGGTATGCTGTAAAAAACAGGTAAGGGATCCGAGGGTTTCAGTATATTGCAATTTAGGCGATGGGCTGACAACCTGTCACTACGGCAATATACCTACAAATCTATCTGAAATAACCCTCAAAACTTTGTCAGACGTGGCGAAACGACCTTTACCTTTGTTACGGTCGTTTACGCTCTTTCTGCCCCAATAGGGATGGGGCGTGATTGTATGTATGTATGAAAAAAAAACCTGTGCTATTTTTTTAAATTATTATTTACTCTGATAGAACTAACTATTATCCAGATAGCTAGTAGGTACCTTCATAGGGTTATGAAATACCCCTCTGAGCACTAAGCTACATTAATACCTCGGATCCGTCTCAAGAGGGTATAAAGTCGTAAAACGCGACATTTCAGACAAATTAAGAGACTCTTAATAAACATTTTCAGTGTAAACTGAAAACGGCGCGTAGTCTAATTAAGTAGATGTTATGAAAGCAAACCCGCTTTGAGGTCCTGCAGACCTTAATTAGTATTAATCTTAAGATAATAAGCCACGTGTTTTCGCTAATTGGTCGTAATTGAAAAACAAGGAAAAGCCTTTAAGGAAAACCGAATTTTTAAGCCGTTGTAGGTAAGGAAATAACGAATTAAAATTACTCCATTTTAAGTACGCCTACGTCTCCTATTTCTTATGATTTTAATGGAACTCATATTTAATTTAAAAATGCTCCAGTCTGTTTTCTTTGAATATATAATTAGAATAAGGGCCGTTAATTTTTGCTTTAAATTTTACTTGTTTTAGACAAGGAAACACCATTTTTGATTGTAGAATCTATACATACGTAGCTGTAAGAATAATTATTTAATAAAAACCTTTTTAATGTCTTTTTGATCTATCTCTCAATTTAGAGTTAAATCTGAGTTCAAGAACAAGTTAATTCTCTTTAAAAACTGAGACAAAAAGAAAACGTTTCCGGAAATTCCTAAGGCTCGTATTTATAAAGCGATCTCAAGATTGAGAGATAAATATGAGTAAATTTGAAATACAGGTTGTCAGTGTTAATAAAAGAGTCCTCCATGTTTGGTCTTGCGACATACAAATTATTAATTGTGAAAATTATAATGTGCTATAAATAATTACAAAAATGTCAAGTTTAAAATAATTGAATTAACATTAAAAAAACAATCAGAATAATCGTAAAAACTCATGTCAAGGGATTATATAATATTAGTAATAGATATTTAGTTGAAATCAACTATCGTGTCATTCAAATAATCATTTACATTGTAATAGCATTTTTTGACAAAAGTTCAGTAATTTTTCTTTCTTAATACATTCAAATTACATTTTCTTATATCTAAGGGAACAATTTTAAGCATGGATTTGACAGGTCGTTTCGTACTGGAATTACATTACCGATGCGTACTCAAACTCGCTGTCATTCTTGAGATCTGTTCATAAATACGGGCCTTATTTCATCCGCTTATTTGTCGTTGTCGTGGGGTGCGATCTCCGTCTTCCCTCGACATTATTTACCCATATCCTAGATATTTGTAAGCATTCTCCTCGCGACGAGTGATTTAACAAATCGAGCATTTTGTCGACGTCTGGGTCGCCTCGCATCCACGCTCAGGGGTGCGTTCAGACGACCGAGTATAAAATTTATACCGTATGAATTTTCTTCCATGCTGGCCTGGGAGCGAAAGAAAAACATAGAATGTGCCAGCTGAATTTCCTCCCGGGCATGCTGTAAAAACCAGCTAAGGTTTTAGAGGGTTTCTGTAAATTGTAATTAACGCGATGGGCAGATAACCGGTCACTACAGCAATATTCCTTTAAATCTATCTTAAATAACCAATGATATTATATATAGGTAGATACCTATTATATATAGGTAGTTACCAACGGGCGAAACTCGGGCCGTCAAATGGTCCTAATTGTGATCATTTTAGGCAGTCGAGCTGCGAGCTGCGAAGTGAAAAAAAAAGTTAAATTTTATTCAAGGCTGCACTGATTACAAATAGCTATCTGTTTCACTCTTACGCTTTGCCTATTTTGTGTCGCACTCAGCGTTTGTTTATATATGCAATGTTATATAAATATGTATGTATATGTGTCACGGAACAATTAAAATGTGCGTGCAGTATGAACGTAACTAAATTGTAAAATTGTAAATAACAAAACTTTGTCGGATGTGGCGGAATGACCTTTGTTGAGGTCGTTTAAGCTCTGCCTACCTGATTAGGGATAAAGGCTTGATTATATGTATGTATTAATTTTAGACTACTGGGACGCACTGAACGTGCACGTTCGCCGCTGTCAGATAAGTTTTCACCTGGCTTCAACTCGATTTGTTAAGCGGCTCTGAACGCACCCCGAGGGATCAATTTTTGACAGGCACTCAAGCAAATAATTGATTGACAAATAAAAAGCAAGGTCTGCATTTTACTTTCCAAAGTAAAAACGTAAAATTCTACAAACTTTACAATCTAAAAGACCTAAATAAAACCGGTACCTAAAATAGGTACAGTATCTTTATTTCAAATTTTTACATCCGGCTGAATTAAATATTGCGGAGTTCTCTAAATAGCACGTAATAGCGTTCCTTTGTGTTAAGTTATGCCCAATAATTTACATGGTAGTTTTTAATATACAATACAACCAGTTAAGTAAATAACTGTGGTTAACTTCTCATTTTCATCTAAATCATTATTTGTAAAAAGTTTAAGAGGAAATTCAGCTGGCACATTCTATGTTTTTCTTTCACTCCCAGTCCAGAATGGATGGACTAAATATTGCCATTTAATGAACGCCCTTTTGGTCTAAAGACTGCTCAATTCCATGATATCTATCTCTGTAAAAATCTAGTACCATATTCTCCGTTCTGTACGTTAAGCGCTCGCCGGTGGCATTTTATCAGTTTCCGGTACATCAACCCTCGAGCGCGATGCTTTGTTTCTGACGCGAGGGCTCTAAATCTATCTGAACTTGCCTAAATGCACTCCGTGGGTATGTATTGTTTAGTTCATACTATGTGTGATTCTGATCTTTCTTTTATTATTATTGACTATTAATTCAGTCAAGGGACTGTTATTGCCAGGTAAGTTTTGGAGACGGCACATTTTTTTTTCAAATCTAGTAGTTTTTGCAATGCTAAATCTGAATCTGACCATTGCTAACAATATTTCGTAACAAAACATTTCTTTTCATTATTATATTTGTATTCAATATTGAAATAAAAAATAAAACTATATGTTATTATTTTCCCAATCACTTTCTTGGGATTGCATATGAGGATATTACGCATATTTTGGAGCAGAATATGTTTTGATTTTTTTTTTAATTTTAAATTTGTGACTGATATGTAATGATGTGATATATTTTTAGAATCAGCTCAAAACGCCCTTTTATTGGATACCACACACGATAGCTTTCAGTTTTTTATAATTTTCCATACAAAACAATCAATCTCTTTTTAATATTCTGTCACAATATTTTATTAGCAGTCGTCAGAAAAATTGTGCCATCTCCAATACTTTCCCACAGTTCAAAGGGCCCGCCCGTATTGACTGAATTATATTACCACAAGCCAAGAGCTTCATTAATTGCATATAATGATGTTAATACAACATTTAGCTGACTATTTAGGATGCGTATGCCTACTCATATGGTGTCTGCGGCTCGAGTTATTTAGTATGGAAGGTCCAGAATAAATCCTTGTATTTTGACCCCTGTTTCTTGGGGAAACTTGTTCAGTATCATTGGTAAGTTAGGTTCACATCCTAAGGTATGGTCAGGTATTTTTTTTAAAACCCAGTATGTAGACTTGTCTGTAATATGTGTTGTTGCTCATTTATGAACTTTGTTTTGTCTCACAATACAAACTCTCGCGAAAAATATAGTACCATGGTAAAGTTGCACCTTTAGCATTGTATGAGTTTCCGCTACACCTCCCTGCAGGCGAAATGCTTCGTTCCTGACACAAACGAGACTGGATAAAAGCTTAGTACACTCAAGTTGCTCATGTTAGATATTTGTGGATTCTGTAAAGTCATGAAAACCTAGCAAGTAAATACTTTTAACATCATCTCCCTAGCCTTATCCCATATCTTAAGGGGTCGGCTACCTAATCTAGGGGATTGAACGGGGGTACTGGTTTTTACACAGAGCGACTGCCATCCGACCTCCGCAAGCCGGAAAGGAAACCAGACCCAATCCTAGATTAGGTCAGAGTTTTCAAGCCGCCAATGCTTACCACTGGCCTCTGATATGGCTTAACGACTAATATCTACGGTATTCAACGATATTAACCGGGATCAACGGCTTAATGTGCCTTCCAAAGCACGGAAAAAGCGCCGAATAAACGTACATATGTAATTCGAAAACCGAAGAACACATAAATTACAAACACAAGTAAATTCATTTAACATGGCTCAAAAATCGTGACAGCGCTCCTTCCGTGCTGGGCCGGGAGCGACAAAAGACATAGAGTAAAATTGCTGCCTCTCTTCATATTGTAGAAGCCAGAAAAGGGGCCCGAGTATTTTAATGTATTGCCGAATCACTACCATTTAGTAAAAAGGCTGACGAGATGCCACTTCAGCAATAAAATCCTAGACCCTTAAAAGTCTTATAGTTCTCAGAGATTGAGAGGGCAGTTATAATTTTTTATTCGTACCCCACTCAGTGTCGGGAAAGTTTCCTCAAGGCAAAAATCCAAGAAGCAAGTTAAGGAGTTCCCTAACTTTTTGCGGGGCATTGAAATTGTTTGCCGACCACTCGCCGGCCGATAGAAGTTTGATGGAACTCCCACTCGGCCGGTGCCCCTTTTTGTGTGACTTGCGGCTTTAAATATTCAGCTGGAAGACGGGTTTGTGTGACGTAGGTCGGACGAACATTACCTAACGAGGCTATTCGTTACTTTACTTATTTTTTAAATAGAGGAAGGCAGAGGATAGACCTGATAGAAACCGATTACCGAAAACCCCAGGGGCTATAAAAGCACTTTCGAACACCCTAGTACAAACTTTTTTTTTTATTGGCGTGACGCGGTTTGCGCATTGCCACTTACAAACACGGGAAATGGATACGAAATTAAATGATACGGAATTTGGAAAAATCTAGGATCAGTTGGTTAGGAAATTATATAAATATTAATTAAGAATATGATTCAAAGAGATGAAAGATTATTATTCATCTGGATTCAGGAATTAAAAAGATCTGTCATATCACGTCTTGTCACTTTTTTTATAGTATAACAAAGAAGGTTAGAATCTATGTAGACTAAAGACTAACTTTAAAATATTTGCCGCTTTTTGTTTTTAGAATTTATGTATTTTTATTGTGTACTATAAATATTACTTGATTCAATTTTCAAATATTTCTAAATTAATATTCCTGCATACTATAAACGAATAGCTGGAACGCAATTCAGGTACGTGGAAATTAATTTGGATGTCTGTTGAATGTGAATTCCTGAACGGAAGCTATAGCCGGTTATCCGTTTACACAAACCTCACAGCGGGGTAATAAACAGCTTTGAGCTATAAACAGGCTCCTGGGCAGCTGTTATACAGCTACGAATAGCTAGATGTATTGAGTGAAGTGTGGAGCGTGGGACGTCTAGAACGGACGAGGTTTGTCAAAGGCAGCATACGAGTAAACTGATCGATGTTTTATTTTTACAAATAGCATCACATTTTTTTTATTAGCCTGTGACTAGGCCTGTGATGTCTCACTGCAGGGCAAAGGCCTCCCCTTTCTCCTTCCTTAGCAGTACTAAAAAAGATGATTTCTAAAAAGGTTTTCTTTACTATTCCACAGTTCTTCTACAAAATATTTTCCGATTCACCTGAAAGCTTTTATAATTTTCCCATAAAATGTTTTCTAAAAGTACAACGTGAGAGAAAAATATTAAATTCTGATTGCCCCATATAAAACGACGACTTTAGTAAGACATTTTTGTAGGGCCTATAATAAAATCTTGTATATTTTTGTGTGAAAGTAATTCAGTTTCTTTGTCTGAGCAAATTTGCGGTTTAAAAGTGCTGTACACTATG
The DNA here is from genome assembly GCA_949820665.1 of Scrobipalpa costella. Classification (NCBI taxonomy): domain Eukaryota; kingdom Metazoa; phylum Arthropoda; class Insecta; order Lepidoptera; family Gelechiidae; genus Scrobipalpa; species Scrobipalpa costella. The sequence continues at coordinate 11,055,342 of OX463304.1, read as the reverse complement.
AATGAGTGAAATATTGGATTCGTACATGAATACGAAAGGATAAAAAAAAGGATTACTCTAAAAATTTTCCAATAAAACACGCGTAGAGAGCGCTGTTGGGAAAGCCCGGCATATTTGGTTGCGGTTAAAAATATTGCTGTGTAAAATAACGGGTATTGCACTATTGGGCGATTTTTGACTAGACGGTACGGCGACGGCAACGGCGACAGCACGGCACTGTCGACAGTACCGTGGAAGAGATCACAGAAGAGTAAAAGCTAGAGCGACTTCTCAAATCAGTGAAAGAGATAATCTATGAAAATCAATGAAATTATATGGCACGCTTTTCCATTTGCGCGCACGGCAACGGCACGTTATTGATTCCCACCGGTACCGTCGCCGGCCTACCAAACTGCATTTGTTTTTTATTAATACAAAGAATGCGCGTGTGTGTGTGCGTTCAAATTGGAACTAGGTGGACGTTATCGGGTCGTTACCATGTCGTTGCCGTGCCGTCTAGTGGATAAATAGAGCCACAGCATCTTGACAGCGCTGTTGCCGTGCCGTCTAGTGAAAAAAAAACGTCCAGTCAAACATCCACCAATCAGTTCTCTATCAGAACATAACTAAAAAAAATAGGAATACTCAAAAAATCATTAATCAATTTTTCTAATAAAACACGCGTAGAGAAGCGCTGTTAGGAAAGCCCAGCATATTTGGTTGCGGTTAAAAATATTGCTTTGAAAAATAACGGATATTGCACTATTCAAACTTCCACACATTTGTTCTCAATTTTAGAGTTCCATTCAGTGGTGTTGAAAAGAGCCCGATGGTGTAGTGGATAGGGTGTTAGGTGATAGGGCGCTTTTCCGTGCTTCGGAAGGCACGTTAAGCCGTTGGTCCCGGTTAATATTGTTTAATACTGTAGATATTAGTCGTTAAGCCATGTCAGAGGTCAGTGTTAAGGATTGGCGTCTTGAAAACTCGGACTTTATCTAGGATTGGGCCTGGTTTCCCTTCTGGGTTGCAATGGTTAGATTGCAGTCGCTCTGTGTAAAAACCAGTACCCTTGTTCAATCACCTAGATTAGGTAGCCGACCCCGAGAGTGGTGTTTTATAAAAAAAACAAATTATTACTACAAAATTTAATATACTCGTACGTAGAATCAGGGAGATATAGAAAGACAATATTGATTAAACTTTGTCAAAGACATTCGACTCCTATACCCTAGTACATCATCATCTCCCTAGCCTTATCCCGTATATCACGAGGTCGGCTATTTAATCTAGGGGATTGAACGAGGGTACTGGTTTTTACACAGAGCGACTGCCATCTGACCTCCACAACCCAGAAGGGAAACCAGACCCAATCCTAGATTAGGACAGAGTTTTCAAGCCGCCAATGCTTAGCACTGGCCTCTGACATGGCTTAACGATTAATATCTACGGTGTTAAACGATATTAACCGGGACCAACGGCTTAACGTGCCTTCCGAAGCACGGAAAAAGCGCCGAATAAACGTACATATGAAATTCGAAAACCGAAAAACACATTGGTACGTGGTGGGATTCGAACCACGACCTCCCCGCACAGGAGGCAGCGGCCCTATCCGCTACACCATCGGGCTCCTTTACCCCAGTACAATTGTAATAATGGTGTTGTTGTTTTGAAATATGAATTTAATTCAAAAACTGCAAGTGTTTTCCACACGTGATTTTAGTTTTTTTTTACTTATACGGGGTGTAAGGCACAGCGTCCCGAAAACTGATAGGGATTGCTCAGTCTTCGAAACTGAGCAACTAGCACCAGGAAATAATTTTAGGAATAAAAAAAAAATCTTTTCAATTCAAACTGACTGATCGAGGTAGTAATTTTATATGGGAAAGTATATTTTTTTCATCTCCTGAAAGAATTCCCTGTTAAAGGTGAATGTTGTTCAGTATCGTTGACTGAGCCACACCTATCAGTTTGCGGGACGCTGTCCCTTACACCAGGTAATTCTTAATATTACTCTACGGAGATAAAGGAAATTCTTTCATTATTTCTTCCATGCTGGACTGGGAGAGATAGAAAAACATAGAATGTTCCAGCTGCCCTTCCTCTCGGGCATGCTGTTGAAGTCAGCAAAAGGGACTCGAGGGTTACAGTGTATTGTAATTTAGGCGATGGGCTGACAACCTGTCACTAAAGCAATACATATTACAATCTAAAATTGCTCTCAATTTTTGTCAGACGTGGCGAAAGCGCCTTTTACGAGGCGTTAAACGCTCTGCCTACCCCGTAAGGGATAAAGGCGTGATTTATGTATGTATGTATGTATGAGATAAAGGAAAATAGGCAGAATTAAAAAAATGCCTATTTTCCGTACTCGAATATTTTTTCTACATTAAACCCGAATTCTTGTCCTTATCGCTGCCTCCCTTTCGGAGAATAACGTAAGAAAACTTCTACTTCCTCGTCAAAATATTAGTGTTTCCCAGCCTCATCGTTTACATAGGACCAGAAATAAATTTTGTGGTTATTCTTAAATTATTCTATAGATTGTTAATAAAAATGTCATGAAAATATGTAAGAGAAGGATACAGGTTTTATTATGAAAAAGAAAAGAAATTAAAATAGAGTACCTAGGTACCGAAGACCTGACTTCTTATCGAGTACATACATACATACATATAATCACGCCTTTATCCCTAACGGGGTAGGCAGAGCGTAAACGACCCAAACAAAGGTCGTTCCGCCACGTCTGACAAAGTTTTGAGGGTTATTTAAGATAGATTTGTAAGTATATTGCTGTAGTGACAGGTTGTCAGCCCATCGCCTAAATTACAATATACTGAAACCCTCGGATCCCTTAGCTGGTTTTTACAGCATACCCGGGAGGAAATGCAGCAGGCACATTCTATGTTTTTCTCTCGCTCCCAGGCCAGCATGGAAGAATCTTCTTATCGAGTCTTATCGAGTGGAGAAGACAAATGACACTACGAACCCTGTCACAGTTTTTAAACAAATTGTATCTAGTTGTGAGATAAACTGCCTCCGTGGTCTAGCGGTCGGAGCCATGGGCTCTCGGGTTCAATTCCCAGCGAGGGACAATGACTTTATGTCATTGTTTCTAGTTTGGTTAGGACATTGCAGGCTGATCACCTATCCGAAAAGTAAGATGATCCATGCTGTCGGATGGGCATGTAAATAGTCGGCCCTGCGTATGATTTTTCTCTGGTCGTGTCAATCGATCTGTCACATCTGAATAAGAGACTTCTTCTTCTATCGTGTCGATGACTAGACCACACCTTGTTTTTTTAAAATATGTTTTTATTAAGTTTCCCTAGCCCAGTAGTCCGCAACCCTGACTGCGTTATCGGTTGCCTGCATTAACATATTTGTTAGCACGTATGTGTTTCGCAAGCAGTAAAAAGTATACAGATTGGCTGCCATCATCGAAAATCGGTAGGAGGACTTATATATGTGTATGGTCTATGGTGTACTTATATTTTGTATTTTCATCCCAATCTTTTTTTCAGACAGGATTTTCCACTACTTGTAATACTGAACACGCGAGTGTATTTACACTGAGGTACCATTCTCGTTTTCACTTATAGCGGGTCCTAATAGTCGGTACGTGTTGCTATTACGGCTAGTGGTTACTGGTACAATTTGCTTGGACCCACGTGGGCTATAGTGGGGTGAAGCTGGTTGAGGGGGGAGGGAGGGGTATATCGAAAACTCATCTGAGAAATTTGAGTCGAGTTGCGTAACGATATTGTCCATGAACGATTCAATCCGATCAGGCATCATACCCGAAAGTTCAGCAGTTTCATGAGTAGAATCACACTTTAAAATATGGTAAACTATTATTTTTTGCTAACTGTATTAGGTACCAGAATGGAGCAAACATCGACCTCACTATGAATGGGGTAATTTCGTTTCAGGCCTAGATTCTAGGCTACTTTTTTTACCGAGTGATACTCAAAACTGTAGTGGATCGGTCACTATTATATCACGTATCTTAATAAAAAAATACTAGTATATTTCCATGTACTCCTACTATTGCAACTTGAGAGTCGTAAACTATGAATTATTTAGCCCCGTATCTACTAAACCAACATAGAGGGCAAAGTCGAAGGAAAGAGAGGGATAGGAAGACCAAGACGTAGTTTTTTCGACCAAGTGAAGGAGAAGATAAACGTCAAGTCGTACCAGGAGAACAAAGAACTGGCGTAGCACCGGGAGCAATGCAATGGTGAATACTCCTGCGATAAGAGCGAAAATCTTAAATTTAAGAAAAAAGAAGTATCTACTGTAACAAATAATACATACGTTGGAAAAGAGGAATAGAAAGAAACTGATCTCGAAATGAGCTTTAAAAAAACCTTTTTAAACATCCAAGAACTTATGCTAAAGCGATTAAAGACAGCTAAACCAACACAGACAGCTCAGGGCATTCAATTAGCTTAGGCCAGTTAGCTCATTTGGCTAGAAGCGCCTCGCTTCTTGCCACAGACACTTTGCTTAAGTTGTGTCTCGCCTTGGACCGGTTTAAGCCATAGTTTAAGCTAGTAATAAATCCAAGGATCAGTTTGAGACTAGAAGCTGGTATAACTTTTGGTTTGGAACATTATTTTTGATCAAGTGACTTCTTTACTCGGTTCGTGTGGCATAAACTTGAGAGAAACTGTGTTAGCGCACTACTCTTAAAAACAGCAAGTGAAGTTTTAAACTGAAAATCTTTCTGCAAGTTATATGAGTTGATCTATAAAAAACTCTCATACTAATTAGACGTGTGCTTTATAAAATTTCCCTATTTCTGTTTCATAATTGACTCACATTCCTTGGGAAAACTTGTTCAGTTTTATGAGTATTAATTAGGCACCACTAATGTTTGGCGTGTTTATAACACTTTTGTAACATTTCGTGAAATTCACAATTTCGTAGGTAGAAAAAACGTTAAAGTCACTTAGCTAAGTGGCGTTTGCTGTCCACAAATCTTTCGCAAACAACATTATTTGGTCATTTCCCCGACATTTGGAAAGCACATCAACCATATCCGCGTGGACGACGCCAGCAGGACTCTATGAATTATGTATGGCAGCCGGCCCAGCTTAGTGTCAATAGGATCACGCCTCGCCGCCATATTGGGTTATTGCGAATAAATGACAAAAATCGCTCCCAATATATTTTAGAGTCGCCCGTGATGGCCGGCTTTAGTAAAGGAATTATGGTCGCCATAGCTGGGAATGAATGAATGGAAAATATTTGTTCGTTCGCCGTTCTGGTATTAGTTTGTGGAATAGGATTCAGAGGAAAACATCAGAACATTTGAAAAAAAAAAACTGTGACAAATCTACTACAATTCGGTAAAAAGACGACTTAATAAATCTGAACTAAAATTATTGCCGTCCTTTTCTGTTGTCTCATGGTAGAAAATGACAGGTAAAGATAGACTTATATTGTCTAACTCGTGTCATTTGCAACGGCGAATCGCCTTCTTTGTTCCTAATTAAAGGGAAATCTATTTCGGAGCGACTTTTAAACCTTGTCAAAAAATAAAAACAGTATTGCCACTTCGTGTCCTCAGTAAATAAAATGCCCCTAGTTACATATTTTCTTATCTTGGATACGAAAACACTTGTAACTCGCACTAAATGAACTATTCACGAACCATCTAATTAAGCTCAGACTACTTGAATATACAATTTTAATTATGGAAGCCGGTGGGGGGGCTGATATAAAAGTGCCACCAATTAGGAAAACAAGGCGGTCGTGTCGCTGGATTAATATCCTTAATTAACGGTTAAGGAGCAAACTGCTGTAAGGCGTCAAACGTACCTAGTGATGGGCGGAATAAGAAAAAAGTTGGCGGCCATCTAGGATTTCAGGAATACGCAGTCAAGAATGTCGAAGTGCTAAGTAACTGATTTTTAAATATAAGGGAAAAAAGGCGGACGTATCGCTGGATTAATATCCTTAATTAACGGTTAAGTCAATTAAAAAAAAAACAGTCAATCAGTAAAAAGTGTCTCACGATCTTATTTTTACTTCCTATATATCTACTTACTTACATACAAAATTAACGATTGTCTCTACATCACTAGCGGGTGTCAAGTCTGTTTGGCAGGTACCAGGTCATAACGGCGCGACTGTAAACGATAGTCGTTACGTCCGGAGACTTTAGTACCGGCCGGGACGAGCGTTACGAAAGGTTCCTAATACAAAAAAATCGTTGATCGTAACTGTTGAACTGACCGGGATTCAATCTAGGCAATACTTGCTGAACTGGGAGTGACAAAAACATACAATGCACCAGCTGCTACTCTTCCAAAAATACCAAAATTACTATAAAGAAGATCATAAAGTTATTGTTCATAATAGATATAATACAAGAAGAATGAGAGAAAAGAAGTATATTTGTACAAAAGCTAAAAATTATTATGGCCAAAGAACAAATAAATTCATTATACCAAAAATATTTAGTAAATTAGACTTTTTAAAACACAATAAAATAAAGTCGAAGATAACCCTAAAGAAAAAACTTAAAACTGTTCTTCAAATAGTAGATTTTATGCCGAGTACATAAAGCAAGTCATTATTATCCGAGATCGTTATATGCCCGAGCCCGCAGGGCGAGGGCAGATGAAGAAGTCGAGGATAAAAATGATTTGTGCACGAGTTATAAACTCTGCTTTTCACTTCGATTGCGAGAAAATAAAACAGTAACATAACATACTAACATTTATTTAATTAAAATTCAAAGTAAAATTAGTACAATACGAAAATTTCACAGCTTCTTTCCCGCTACTTAATTTTTTTTAATTATTGTGCATGATTTTCGGGCAAAGAATAAAATATATACAGCCTACTCTTAAATTATTTTGGAATATTGTTTTTTTTAGTGATGAATATGTCTTGATATTTAGTTACTTTTTCGTATTATCTTATTATAAAGCAAAAATGCAAATAGGAAAGGATATATTATAAATTAGCAAGTTTTATCCGTGCACAATTTATTATGTTTGGCTGCATGGTCTAAATGGTCACTGCCTTAGTATAGATACATTTAAAAAGCAACTTTTTTGCCCTTGTGCATAAAGTTCAACTTTATGTCGCCTAGATTCTGCATAAAGTAGTACTTTTTCGAGCATGAGAAGTGAAAATAATATTATGTAAATGTGTCACATTAATGATTCTCCATATTTCATAGATTTAAACTCTTTTTATAATGTTTTTTTTTTATAAGATACTAGAATATAAGATAAGTATTTGTTAGCCATTAAGTAAATGTGCTACCTTGCCAACAAACTGCTTTCGCAGTTTGGCGAGAATGTAACATATAATTCTGTAAATACCTTTATTTGTGAAATAAAATAAATAAATAAAATTCCCTCCAATACTGTTAAAGTCAGTAAAGAGATATGATGCTTATGGTGTAGTTGGGGTAATATGGACAACCGGACACTAAGAAATCACTGTCCTGCATGTTTGAAATATTCCTTTAAAAGTGGTAAGACACAAACAACTCAGCGATGTTTTTTAGACTGTTGATACTGTAGCTACCCTGTACATCACTAGATCGTATCAAGTTCGTTGGGCAGGTACCAGGTAATAACAACGCGACAGTAAACGACAGTCGTTACGACCGGAGACTTTAGTACCGGCCGGGCGTTATGAGAGGTTTCTTCCTACTACAAATGAATCGTTGATCGTAACTGTTGAACTGACCGGAGTTAAATCTTGTCAATACTTACTGGATCGGAGTGATAAAAATCAGCTTTGATTTTCTGTACTATTTTGTAGTACTATAGGTATTATATATTCTGTGCTATTGTGGAAGCTTGTAAAGTGAGGAAGTAAAGAAGGGAATTGAGAGTTTTGGTGTACTGCAACTGCGATTCAGTAAAAAGACTAAACAATTTTCCATGTAATAACTTAAAATTAAAGTGATCGAAAGAATTTCTGAAATAACCTAGAACTTCGCTTACTTTCAGATTTAACAACTTTTTTGAGCAATTTGTTACAAACGAGACTTGGCACTTTTTATTTAGCAGAATGTTTTTGTTGGGTAAGAATTATCTGAAGAAAACTTTATTCCATGCTTTCATCATTGAGTATTTTTTTTAATTGAAAACTAAAAACGTGCAATTATTCTTAAATCCAAGATATTTTATTAGGTTATGATGACATGGGAAAAGTGACACGGGAGAGCCCGATAGTGTAGTGGATAGGGTCGCTGCCTCCTGAGCGGGGAGGTCGTGGTTCGAATCCTACCACGTACCAATGAGTTTTCCGGTTTTGGAATTTCATATGTACGTTTATTCGGCGCTTTTTCCGTGCTTCGGAAGGCACGCTAAGCCGTTGGACCCCGTTAATATCGTTTAATACCGTAGATATTAGTCACTAAGCCATGTCAGAGGCTAGTGCTGAGTATTGGCGGCTAAAAAAATTGGACCCTAATCTAGGATTGGATCTGGTTTCCCTTCCGGGTTGCGGAGGTCAGATGGCAGTCGATCTGTGTAAAACCCAGTACCCTCGTTCAATCCCCAAGGTTAGGTAGGTAGCCAACCCCGTGAGATACGGGATACGCGGCTAGGGAGATAATAACATGGGAAAGTGCATTAAATTAGATTTCAGTAACATTTATCTGATGCAGAGTCCAAAATAGAATCATCTTGATAGGTATTTAGGTAGAGAGCTTCATAGTTATATCGGAAATGGACAAAAGTTATGAGGACACAATTATTGACCTAGGGCCAGTTGTCGTAAAAATAAACGATCTTTTTTATGGCATCGAGGGGCCTGAATTTTATGATATGGGAATTTCAGTAGATTCGTTTCGTAACATTACCCTTATCAATGCGTTATGTCACTATTTTGTCTACTCTGTGAGATAAATTGCTCTGATATGCAGTATTGCCTATTTTTGTATAATATCGCTTTCTGTGTGTAATACTATAATGAAAAAAATCTTCCATGCTGGACTGGGAGCGAGAGAAACATAGAATATTCCAGCTGCATTTCCTTCCGGGCATGCTGTAAAAGTCAGCTAAGGGATCCGAGGGTTTCAGTATATTGCAATTTGCTGACAACCTGTCACTACAGCAATATGCCTACAAATCTAACTTAAATAACCCTCAATACTTTGTGAGACGTGGCGAAACGACCTTAGTTTAGGTCGTTTACGCTCTGCCTACCCCATTAGGGATAAAGGCGTCACTATATGTATGTATGAAAAAATGGGTAGATCTAGGCTGAAATGATGATGATGATGAAAAAATACTTAGGTACTTATTAATACACTAGCTGTGCCCGTGACTTCGTACGCCCGGTTTGTATGGAAAATATGCAGTGTCATGTCAAACATACTGAAAGAAAACGCTTCTCCGCGGGATCTGCTAGCCCGCGCGCGGAAGCGTGTTTCACAATGTACGGAAAACACGCATCCGCGCGCGGGTTACTCTAAATACATTTTAGGATCTAGGAACGCTAAGTAGACAATCTAATAAATTTTAATTACTTTTTAATCCACACTTCTACGACAGCATTTCCGCAACCATGTTCTGTGCTTACATTACAAACCAACTTTACGAGGTATTCTTACGACGCACATGTATGAGCGCCCGAATAAATTGCATTCCTTTCCATAGCTACCATGAAACTTCCATAATTTCCATTGTGTACTGGAAGCGATAAAAAATACAGAATGTACCAGTTTTTATCTTCCAATATAAAAAGGCATATTCTGAAGTTCAATAGAAGAATTGGTAATTTTGCGCGATAGGCTGTCACTATTTATGCTAACTGTTATCTGAAATTAACACAGAAAAGGCTCTAAGGAATACTAGCCGAATTATATAATGAATTATTTAATTTGTTTGCTTTTATATGAATATGTGCAATATTAGTTTATAATTATTGTCATTATGATTTACTTATTGTAACTATATCCCACGAAGTCTTTCAACCCCATCAGGTTGGCTGGAAGAGATCACTTATGGAGGTAAGCTCGCCTTTGCTTTAATTTTAAGATTTAACCAATGTATTGATATTTATGCATTAAAGAATATATATATATCTATATGAATAATTATATAAACATGTGTGTCTGTCCTTCCAAAGCTTCATACATACACTTTAATACAAAATAATTTGACAGTGTAATAAATAGTCCATACATAGTGGGTCTCGACTTGCGAACATGGAAAACATTAAAATGACAAATCGTTCATTGCTCTGGTGCCATTTTTCATGCGAGCCTCCTTGCCATTACCACCGGCTTTTTGTGTGGAGCTGGATCTGGTTTTGGAGAGAGTGTTGGTTTATTGTTTTTTGAGATAATAAACTAATAGTAGGTAAATATTTTATGAGTCCGATGATGTAGTGGATAGGGCCGGGCAGGTCGTGATTCAAATCCCACCACGCGCCAAAGTGTCTTTCGCTTTTCGGATTTTATATGAACGTTTATTCGGCGCTTTGCATGCTTCGGAAGGCACGTTAAGCCGATGGTTAATATCGTTTATTACCGCAGATACTAGTCGTTAAGTCATGTCAGAGGCCTGTGCTAAGCATTGGCGCATTAAAAACTCTGACCTATTCTAGGATTGGGTCTGGTTTCCCTTCCGGGTTGTGGAGCTCCGATGGCAGTTGCTCTGCGTAAAAGTCAGGACCCTCGTCTAATCCCCTAGATTAGGTAGCCGATCCTGTGAGACACGTGATAAGGCCAGGGAGATGATGAGGTAAATATTTTATAAAATCCACATTTTGATGATAAAAATAGTGCCAATATTATACATACAGACTTTAAAATATAAATATTCTTCATTGCATGGAAAACATGACATAGAAGGTATTCCATGTGATATGAACATACGTAAAAACGTATTATATATATATATATATATATATATATATATATATATATATATATATATATATATATATATATATATATATATGTGTGTCGGTGGGGACTCGGACAGAACGCCAGAGAGGCCTTCTTGACGATCGGGTGAAGCGCCAGGAGGACTTTCTCCTGGTTCCATGGTAGTGGGTACTCAGGCAAACCAGCATTTTTTCGCAAATCAGATTTTAATGAATTTTAGGAACTTTACAGAATTATACAGTTTGCAAGTAAGGTGAATGTTCCACGCGTGGGTCGCAAGACGTCCAGAGAAGAATGCACGCGGCGACTCGTGCACATGGGCGCCGCCGGGCGGGCAGAAGTGATCGTAGCGCCCCCACAAGGTAGTTCAGTACTTTAACAAGTCAACCAATCATAACCGTTTATTAAACCACTACTATGCTATCGCACAAAAATACCGCTATCGTTTGGAAATCGCTTGCGACGACATATATATATACTAGCTGTGCCCGGACCTCGTACGCCCGGTTTGTATGGATAACACACAGTGTCGAACATACTGAAAATGCTTCTCCGCACGTAGGAACGGGACTTGCTTTGTGTTTCGGATTGTCTTATGTTTGTTTTAATATGGAAAACCGCGCGTGAGCTAGCAGATCCCGCTCTTACGCGCGGAGAAGCATTTTCAGTATGTTCGATACTGCGTGTTGTCCATACAAACTGGGGTACTTACTCAATATAAGAATGGTTTGCGTGATTATTTCTAACCTAGGCTGGACACCAGGTAATTAAAAAAACTCGGTCAAATAAAAAGTCCCTTTAAGATCGGTTAAAAACTATCAGAGTTCAATTTCCTGCCTACTCCCTAAGTCAGGTGGCGTGATTATTTGTATCGTAACTTTGAGTTTAAGTAATGCTCAATCAAACAAAAAAAGTTCCATTAAAATCGGTGAAAAACGACCGAAATTCAATTCCCTACCTACCTCCTAAGTCATGAGGCGTGATAATTTGTATCGTAACTTTGATTTTAAATAATGCTCAGTCGAAATCAAACAGCCAAATTTTATTTTTCCTGCCTAAGTTGCAACCCGGGTTGCAAACACAAAGCTGAAAAAAAAAACCCATCGAAATCGGTTCATTAGTTTTGGCGTGATGTGGTAACATGCAGACAGATAGAAAATTTAAAAAAATAACGTTTTGATCTTTATATCGTTAATAATGCCTGCTGCAATTATTTGTTTGTAAAAATATTCAATGTACAGACACGACCCTTTTACAGATTTATTATAATTATGTATAGATAGTGGTACTCAAGCACAGAATATATAATAGTACTACATACAGAATGGATATCCACCTCCCTTCCCCTGTCCGACATACGAGTACTTCACACTCCGCGCCGGATTGAGGGCCACATTGAGCGTACGCTTAGCGGGCATGGCGCGCGCACGTTTCCCAGTGTAACGAAAATAATAAAGTTTTGTGTTCCAAAGATGGTTAGGTACTGTTCCGTGTACGGATGTCATTCTACCACAAGATATGACTCCAATAGGAACTTTATTAGAGTCCACAGTATTGAGAGACGGTATGTAAATTCATACAAAATTGCAACCTAATCCATTCTAACTATTCAGTTACAGTGAACTACTTTAAACCTTGGTTTAATCAAGAACCAGATTAATCAAGTGATGATTATGACCGGTATACCAAAATTTGTCAACCCTTATAACACGCACACAAACTCATGCCAAGTACAACATGCCGTCTGTCGATGTGTGACCAAAATGACGTTGTAGTTAGGAGTGTCCGAGCTGTGACTAAAGTATAATTTATTCGAGGCGGCGCGCGGCGTCAATAAGGACTCTAATGAAATAGCTATGTAATAAATTGCATCCAAAACTGTAACAGTGTGTATCAACACGTAGTTATAATGAGTTCAATTACGTCATGTAAAATAATCAATCATTATAAGATAAATAAAAAGGAAATTATATCCATTCCTTTTAAAAACCTCCACATTGTTTCAGTCGACGGTTTCAGCCCAATGTAAATTGATAACAACATTTAATTCCAGCAATTTAATTTATCGATGACGGAAAATTGACGAAGCCGGAAAAATGACGGCACATTTTTCAATATTTATGAAATTCTATCAATTTTCCTTTTAGGCTGCCTTGTTGGTAAGAATTTCTACGAAAGTACGTAAAATATGTATGAAGCAGTATGCTACGAAATTACGATAGAAATACTTTGGCTATTTTATGGGCTCGGTTCTAGATTTGCCGGCTAAATCTTAAATTAAAATCTACTAGCGACTCGCCCCGGCTCCGCACAGAAATTATCAGTGTTTCTCTACTATATTATACATACATACATACATATAATCACGCCTTTATCCCTAATGGGGTAGGCAGAGCGTAAACGACCTAAGCAAAGGTCGTTCCGCCACGTCTGACAAGTTTTGAGGGTTATTACAGATGATCATGACGTATATTGCTATAGTGACAGGTTGTCAGCCCATCGCCTAAAATTGTAATATACTATTACCCTCGAATCCATTAGCTGGTTTTTACAGCATGCTCTGGAGGTGATGCAGCTGGCACATTCTATGTTTTTCTATCACTTCCAGTCCAGCATGGAAGGGATATACTATATTATACATGTATTATACATATAAACCTGCCTCTTGAATCACTCTATCCATTTAAAGAAACTGCATCAAAGTCCGTTGCGTAGTTTTAAAGATTTATGCATACATAGGGATATAGGGAGAGAGAACGCGACTTTGTTTTATACTATGTAGTGATTTGTCAATTTCATACAAAAAGCATTGGAAAAGAACAGGAGATCTATTTTCTCCGGTTTATGATTTATAAACGGTGGTTTTATGCGTTATCTATAATTTTTATCCGCCGTCATATGATATACATACATACATAAAAATCTCGCCTTTATCCCTTACGGGGTAAGCAGAGCGTTAAACGCCTCGTAAAAGGCGCTTTCGCCGCGTCTGACAAAAATTGAGGGCAATTTTAGATTGTAATGTGTATTGCTAATGTGTAGTGACAGGTTGTCAGCCCATCGCCTTGTAGTTTAGGCGATGGGCTGACACTGTTACCCTCGAGTCCCTTTTGCTGTCTTCTACAGCATGCCCGGGATAAAGGGCAGCTGGAACATTCTATGTTTTTCTATCTTTCCCAGCTCCCATACATTGGGTATTTCGTTAAGCAAAGCATCAATTTTTATTCCAGTGAATCGGCATTTTTCCACTAGACGGCATGGCGACGGTACGGCGACGGTGCCGTCACTTATTGCCGTCATTATTATAGTAATTCTTAGCTCTTCAATAAGGTTCATGTCATGTAACTTGTCCGTTGTAGAGAATAATTCGACCTGTCACCTTTCGTTAAAGCCACGCCACTCTACAATGGCCAAGTCACATGAAATGAACCTTATTGAACAGCTAAGAATTACTATTATACTCCCGCTACACTTGGCTCCTTTTTAGATTACACAACTTTTTTGCGATTCACGTACCAAGACAACCACGAGCTTGGCTTTTACTTTAACATTTATGTTTTTGGTGGAATATCATTACTTTTTGTAGGTAAGTAAATAATTTGATTCTTACATATTCTTCATGTTTTAGCAAAAAAAACTCTATTGTAAATTATGACCTATATTCATTTTGAATTTGAACTTTCTGTGACACCCATGATGACACCCCACTTTAATTTTGTAGGGTAAAAAAACGCTTGTATGGGAAAGTGTCCAAAATTTTTTTCATCATAATATAAGCTATCTTAATAAAAGGTATCATTATAAGCTATCTTTGCACCAAATTTTAATTTTCTAGGACTTCTGATAGTGGGTTAGGTTTTTGATTATATATTTTGTTTTTAAGAATATATAATGCATATATCTCGAGAAGGACCCATCTAAGGCGCTTTCTTTCAATGAAACCTCTACTTAATTTTTTGAGACCTGTCAAACGATACCCCACTCAATATAGTAGTTAAAAAATTGCCCCCCTTTCACTTGTATGTAAGGGGGTCCAATGTTAATTTTTATTTATAAAATTTTTACATTTCAAACTTTCTGTCATAATAATCAATCTTCATTCCAAATATCAGCTTTCTAGATCATTGGGTTTTTGATTAATTGATTTTTGATATCAGCCAGTTAGTCAATCAGTCGTAAAAATATGATTTTTCAGAATTAATATTTAATTAACCGTTTGATCTATGTTTATAAAATGTGGAGGACTTATTTATCTAGAGGACCTAAATATATAAACCAAATATGGTGTATTTAAATTTAGTAGTTTTCGAGTTATGAAGGAGACAAAAGTGGCTTCTAATGGTTCCTGTAAATATACACACGGTGCTGCCGGCCAGTTCTCTTCGTTTGGCTTGAGCTTGGCTTGGACACGGTACCGCGTGTATACGGAACGAGGTTTAGAGTCTATTTCTCAGTGACGCCGCGCACGATTAAGTTAGCCTGTTTCTAGTACAAAGGCCAGCCATGACAATGACAGTTAGCCCCACTTGTTCGCGGCGAAAACTTTGTATTTACCGACCGAAATCTAGCAATTAGTACAGTGCCAGTCTATTTCCGACTCTGTTCTCATTTTCATAAGTTGCATGAGCTTTGACTGGTTTTGTGTGTGGGACGCAAATGGTGTTAGCAAAGTCAGGTTATCCAAGTTTGAGCCGACCTCGGCTTGTGACAAGCTGTATTATATAAACTGTACTTTGTTTAGATGATTACTTTGTAATAGCTTGAATTGAAAACTATACCTCAAAATTAGATTTTACTTCCATCAGTTTTAGTTGTAGGTATTTACTACACCACATTTTTGATTTACTCGTCTGTACTAATAATTGAAACTTGAAATTTTTAAGTTTGTTTACTTCCATGCTGGTCTGGGAGCGAACGAAAAATGATAGAATGCGCCAGCTGCATTTCCTCCCGGGCATGCTGTAAGATCCAGCTAAGGGATCCGAGGGTTTCAGTATATGTAATTTAGGCGATGGGCTGACAACCTGTCACTACAGCAATATACCTAGAATTCTATATTAAATAACCCTCAAAACTTTGTCAGACGTGGCGGAACGACCTCTGTTTAGGTCGTTTACGCTCTGCCTACCCCATTAGGGATAGAGGCGTGATTATATGTCTATATATATATGTATATATGTTTACTTTTGCCGTTAAAAATAAGGTCACATACACAGTTCTTAGTGAAAGAACAGCAAAATATTCTTCTTCTGTCGTGCGGGTATCGAGTCAAAAGATCTGATGAACCCTGGCGTCAGAGTTTTAAACCGAAAGGTTATGGTTTGTGTAACGACCACTATCAAAGATAACCACCGGGCCCGACGGCTTAACGTGCCCTCCGAAGCCCGGAATATTTTTTCGTCCAATCCATCAAGACAAGTGATTCTGCCTGCAATTGTCCTAATCTAACTTGGGAAAATCTCTCAAAGTGATAAATTGATAAATATCAACTTTGTTTCCCCCCCCCTGGCAATCGAATCCAAGACTTTCGGATGGTGAGCCCATGGCTAGAGGGCCATATAAAATATTTCGTACAATAGACCTAAACTGGCTTCGTGTAGAGTTAAATATAGACTACCTACCTAGAAACTTAGGTTGCTGTTACTTTCTTTTACTATGTAAAATGTTACCCGCCCACTTTCTGCCCACGAGACTCGATGCTCGTTTAGTCTAGCAAGCATAATTTCAATCTAATTATAAAAGGTTGTCATAAAGGTATTTTTTTTTAAACATAAAATAAGCTAACATTTATTTTATTTACAGCGAGCCCAATGGTGTAGTGGATAGGGCCGCTGCCTCCTGAGCGGGAGGTCGTGGTTCGAATTCCACCACGTACCAATGTGTTTTTCGGTTTTCGAATTTCATATGTACGTTTATTAAGCGCTTTTTCCGTGCTTCGGAAGGCACGTTAAGCCGTTGGTCCCGGTTATTATCGTTTAATACCGTAGATATTAGTCGTTAAGCCATATAAGAGGCCAGTGCTAAGCATTGGCGGCTTGAAAACTCTGACCTAATCTAGGATTGGGTCTGGTTTCCCTTCTTGGTTGCGGAGGTCAGATGACAGTCGCTCTGTGTAAAAACCAGTACCCCCGTTCAATCCTCTAGATTAGTTAGCCGACCCCGTGAGATACGGGATAAGGCTAGGAAGAAAACAGCGAGAAGAGGTTAGTCAAGGTTGTTGTTCCAAGGGCCAAAAATCGTCCAACAATAATAATAATAATTCTTTATTTACCAGTAAAGTTACAAATTGCTAAATTTCAATTGGACTTCACACTAGGTTGAACCTGTGACGTGATAGTCCAGTCAACCGTTACATTATTTGTTTTACAAATGCTTTGTAATTAATTATGCAGTGTGCTTATTAATTAATCCTGTATTAATAATAAAAAAAAAAATAATAATTGAAAAATAAAAGTGAAACTTATCGACTAGTAACAAAAAGGAAAATATTAAAATACTACATGTACTTCAATAATATATAAAAGGAAATAACGAATACATTCAAATATATACAGAAAAATATAAAAAATAAAGAAAAATAGTAAGACTGAGATAGGTATTTAGAATGCTGACAATGAAGGTAAGTATGAGGTTCAGGAGACAATAAAGAGGATGTATTCAGTGGAGGTGTAATCCTGTGATTTAAGCCATGATTGAAGTTTACCCTTAGCAGAAAAGACAGTTTCGTTTTTAATAAGACATTTTTTATTAACTACTGAATAAATATGAGGAAAAGCAAAATATTTAAAACGTTGGGCAAACTTTGTGCTCACTCGAGGAGGTTGTGTTATGTAAACGCGTTTATTGCATAGGTTTTTAAAAATATTTGAATTTAGGGTAATTTTGTGGTGGTCAAGACTAGCCTTAAATATGTAAAGTTGACGAACCGATAGTACATCTGCTTCTTTATAAAGAATTGTGGTAGGAAATCTAAATTGTTTATTGAGCATGACTTTTAACACCGATCTTTGTGCTCTTTCTATGATAATTAAGTTTGATTTTGCGGCACTCCCCCAGGCTCCAATACAATAATTTAGAAGCGATTGACATAATGAAACATACACCAGACGTAATACAGCTGGTTCAGCACATCTCCGTAAAAGCTTAACAACTCCTACTAATCTTCTAATACGCCAACGATGCTAATGAAACAAGAAATGATTATAAATAGAATATTTCATCTAGCGCGCCGCCGTACCGAGAAAATACTTTGCCTTTGGGTACTCCCAAGATACTGGCAGCATTACCTCTTTGAATGGTTAAACTAATCCTTTGCGTGAAATTGCTGCTAGCTCTTGAATCTCCCGTTGCCTCGATGAGGAGCGCGAATACACCTTTTAAAAACAGTTGAGCTTGTGGGCCCCAAGGCCCTAAAGTCTGGAGTGCAAAAGGCAAAACATATATAGGAGTACTTTTGAGATTTTTTTGCACTCACAATGCTATTTTTATACATACATACATAAAATCACGCCTTTATCCCTTACGGGGTAGGCAGAGCGATAAACGCCTCGTAAAAGGCGCTTTCGCCACGTCTGACAAAAATTGAGGACAATTTTAGATTGAAAAGTGTATTGCTATAGTGACAGGTTGTCAGCCCATCGCCTAAATTATAATACACTGTAACCCTCGAGTTCCTTTTGCTGACTTCTACAGCATGCCCGGGAGGAAGGGCAGCTGGAACATGCTATGTTTTTCTATCTCTCCCAGTCCAGCATGGAAGAAATATAATATAATAATAGAAAGAAAATAATAAATTAGTTTTTGGCAGGACTACAACCTGCGTCTCTGGAATGCCGGTCCATCACTCTATCAACTGAGCTCAGAAACAGTAGCGGGAGTGACGAATTCATCATAGTCTTTCTTATGCACACGTAGGATATATACTATACTAGTGACCCGCCCCGGCTTCGCACGGAAATTATCAGAGTTTCTCTACTATATTATTCTTGTATTATACATTTATACCTTCCCCTTGAATCACTCTATTCATTAAAAGAAACCGCATCAAAATCCGTTGCGTAGTTTTAAAGATTTATGCATACATAGGGATATAGGGACAGAGAAAGGACTTTGTTTTATACTATGTAGTGATGTAGGAGGAGTTGGGCTACTCCTGGTATTTGCATTTCTTTTGAACCCCTGCTGAAGACACGGCCGCCCTAACTCGGATAGATGTAGTCGGTACATGGGAAGGTGCTAATGTATCCATCAACAGCTATTAACTGACTTTGACAGATTTTGTTTCAGAATAGGTGGCATCCAAAAAACTGTTATGTTTATATCCTATAGCTAAAAATACTCAACAGAAGTTAAATACCTTATTTAAAAACACATACATACATACATATAATCACGCCTTTATCCCTAATGGGGTAGGCAGAGCGTAAACGACCCAAACAAAAGTCGTTCCGCCACGTCTGACAAAGTCTTGAGGGTTATTTAAGATAGATTTGTAAGTATATTGCTGTAGTGACAGGTTGTCAGCCCATCGCCTAAATTGCAATATACTGAAACCCTCGGATCCCTTAGCTGGTTTTTACAGCATACCCGGGAGGAAATGCAGCTGGCACATTCTATGTTTTTCTCTAGCTCCCAGGCCAGCATGGAAGAAATTATTTAAAAAAATGCATCAATAGTGCATCGTGAGAGTCAACGTGGTGTGGTGGTGGTAGTGGGCTCTATTCTAGATCCAACCGGATAAAACAGTAATGTACCTACAAATCTAACTCTTAAATAACCCTCAAAACTTTGTCAGACGTGGCGAAACAACCTTTGTTCAGGTCGGTTACGCTCTGCCTACCCCATTAGGGATAAAGGTGTAATTATATGTATGTTTCAGAATAGATGGCACCAAAAAACTGTTATGTTTACATATAGCTAAAAATACTCAACATAAGTTAAATACCTTATTTAAAAAATGCATCAATGGTGCATCGTGAGAGTCAACGATACTTCTCAGGGCGGTTTCCGGCGGCGACGTCTTTACGGCTCCGGCACTGACTGGCACTATGTAGTTTCAGCTCGCTGCAGTAGATGCAGGTAGATTATTTTGTACAATACAAGGTAGAGACGGCACAATAACATACGGGGTGTAAGGGACAGCGTCCCGCAAACTGATAGGGGTCGCTCAGTGAACGGAACTGAATAACTATGAGCAGGATTTAATTTCAGGATGTAAAAAAATATATTTGATTTTCCATACAAATTGTCTGATTAATGTGGCCATTTTGTATGGGAATGTCAGATTTTTTTACACTTCCTAAGAAATTATCCTGTTGATAGTTTCGTTGATTGAGCAACTCCGATCAGTTTGCGGTACGCTGTCCCTTACATCCCGTATAGTTTCAGCTTGCTGCAGTAGATGCAGGTAGATTATTTTGTAAAATATAAGGTAGAGACGGCGCAATTATATAAACTTACAGAAATAGCCGTTTAGCCCAACGGATGTGAACATGCAAATAATACTGAAATAGTTTCTCCTATAAAAAAATATCTCAAATGTTTTATTTTATTTTGGAATTTAGACTGGGCAGTAATATTTTAATGAGCCTTCTTCAGTCGTATGTAAAATCCCGACGATTTCGTGTGTACTAATAATGGCCCTACGACGGGCTGAATTAAAAAATAAACCTTACGAAAGTAAAAATTCAAATCACCGAATAACGTAAAAGTTTCATACAAATGTACGTAACAGGCTCATCCGGTTAATCCCTTTACCGATTCTTACGTGAATCGGTAAAGGGATTAACGGCTTTGTTTTAATTTTAATCAACGTAACTTTGTTAGCCGGCTCACGTCCGGTCACGTGACGTGTAATCCGCCACGTCTCTCAACGTAACTAACAGCTGTGTGAACAGTTTGGCTATCCGTTCTAATAGGCTAGGCTTTTTAATATACCCAAATGCGATGCTTCCATGCTGGACTGGGATCGAGAGAAAAACATAGCATGTGCCAGCTGCATTTCCTCCCAAGCATGCTGTAAAAACCAGCTAAGGGATCCGAGGATTCCACCTATAACTTTTTTTCTACCACCTATAACCAAATCATCAAAATCTGTTCTGTCGATTAGGCGTGAAAGTGAAACAGACAGACAGAGTTACTTTTGCATTTATAATATTAGTAAGGATAAAAAGTCGCGTCGTAACATTAATTGTTTTTATACTTACTACATTAATTGTATTTATACAAACAAAAACAAGTGACAGTAATGTGGTGTGTCCCTCAGTACTAAAAATAATCACAATCGTTGCGACGGCGCCGTCGCTGGATGCATTCACTGAGTAGCTCGTATTTCATGATTGATAAAGATTTGTCTTTTAATGAAAACACAAAAGATTTTGTTTTGCTTTAGATAAGGATTTGGTTTTAGGAGGACTTTGGATTTAATTGGGACTTGAAACTTTGGCATAACAAATTTTTCTTCTTCTTATCGTGTCGATCGTTTAGGCGTTTTTATATTAATTTTGACCAGTACTCTGCATAACAAATTAATAAGTAACTAGGCACCTCTTCAAATAGTAGAAGTTGCAAACAGTACTTAGTTAGAAAATAAGGGACATAAAGCAAATACTGGTGTTGAAATTATTCATCTTAACTTATAATTCGAAAATTAAATACAAAAATAAAGAAAAGCTGGCCTGGAAGCGAGAGCAAAAAATTTAATGTGACAGCTGCATTTCCACCCAAGCATGCTGTAAATCCAGCTAAGGGATTCGAGGGTTTTAGTATATTGTAATTTAGGCGATGGGCTGACAACCTGCCACTACAGCAATATACCTACAAGCCTATCTTAAATAACCCCTTAAAACTGAAAAGGGATAAAAGCGTGACTATATGTATGTATGTATAAATAAACCAATAGACACTCAAAGTTTTTGCAACAAAATATAATCCATACCAAACTGCATGTAACAAATCAGATACAAATACAAAAAACATGTCACAGCATGTCATATTGCAATATTTTATTCATGAATGCTTTTTACAAATACTAAATCAAACCTGACTGACGCAATTAAAACACTCTATCAGTAAATAAAGAACTGATGAATTTGAAAAAATAAACGTTATATCAAATAAAATTGATTTTCACATTTAAAAATTGGAAACATTCGGTAAATTGGTCTTACTGAACTGATTCATACGTTTGTTGGTGCATTTGCAATCAGATTGTACCTGGCTGGGGTCCATTTCATAATAGCTCGATATACAGGTACATTGCTAGCCTTCAGGATACAAGTAGATAAAACACTAACCGCATCCACGCAATGTATATCAAATTAAATTTTTAAAATGGATTTTACTGAAACGAGTCCCAAGCTTCTTTGCTGGACTGGAAGTGATAGACAAACATAAAATATGCCAACTGCTTCTCCTCCCAGGCATGCTGTATAAACGAGCTAAGGGATACGAGGGTATCAGTAAATTGTAATTTAGACGATGGGCTGACAACCTGACTACAGCAATTATTACAGATCTATCATAAACAACCCTCAAAACTTGTCAGACGTGGCGGAACGACCTTTGAGCCGTTGACGCTCTGCCTACCCCATTAGGGATATTGGCATGATAGTATGTATTATGGGTCCCAGATTGTTCCTGAGCAGATTAAATATTGTAACGAGTTGTCTGCCAGATCCGTGTCTTTGTATATGCTTTTACCGACCGGCGCATTAGTAGATTGCGAATCTGAACAAATAAATTTGACTGTTTGTTAAAAATACCTACCTTACGCTGTTTTTCAGATAATTTAACAGAACCAGCGTTCATTCTATTTAAAATAACGACGTTCTATCTTATAATAATAACAATATGGACATTATTGACACAATTTTGGATAGGTACCACCTACTCAGGTAAAAAAGTTTCAGAGTAATAAAATTGAATAAGAGCAGAAGTTTTACTCCCGGGTTTTGCGCAAACTCTATGATTTGAGATTTATTTCCTAGTTTTTGCGTAAAGTCTATGATTTTACGCGTTATCTATCAAATCATAAGAAAGGACCGCTATAAATCAGAACAGTAAGAGCTCGTGCGGCAAAAATAAAACATTCAATCTCAGAAAGGACGTCCCTTACTTTTTAACAAGGTCTAGAATGTTCATAACTTTTTTATGACGTATTTTTTATGATCTAGCTAGACTTTCCTACACCATCCATTTGTACTTTGTGATAGATAACTTAGATACCTACTCTTAAAAATATAGGCCTTCCAGAGGTTCACCAAAATATTCTTATACATACATATAATCACGCCTTTATCCTTAATGGGAAATTTTAAGACAATCGTAGAATCGTAATTATTCAGGTTATAGGTATGGAAACGAAGAAACCTAATGAAATTGGTCACGTTGCAAAGACAATCAAAGTTGGTTACGACAGCATTTTCGCGATCCGAGCCAAAAATACTTTTGTGGAGTTCAGAGGCTTCAATGAAACTTGCGCAAAGAATCGTGCGTATTTCTTTCGTCATTTCTTGGAGTTAAAATGGAGTACTTACTTATTATGTGATCCTGATATTTCGTACTTTCTAAATATAACATAAAGTGCCATATTTTACATTGGTAAGCTGGTTGGTATGTGATGTTATTAGCAAAAGTGCAATGCTTGCTCTGGTATGTAAATAATTATGATATTGGTGTGGAGTGGAATCAGCCAGTACCTATAGTGCTGGGAAGTTGACTCATTATCGATACGATACCCATCTATAAAATAAAATCCTGTTTTGTAATAATATAATTTTATTTAATAATAAATGGGTTGGTGAATATAGCCTTATTAATTAAGCGATCGCGTCCGAGAAAATATTGAGATTTTGCTAAGGCAGCAACACACAGGCGTCACAAACTGCGCGCAAAGTTCGCCCTCAACACGCTGTGAATGTTTTTTGCATTGCCTATAACACACATGAGTCACCTTACGCGCTGCGCGCGCGTACTGGCATAGGGATGCGCCACTGATTTGAGAAGTCGCTACCGCTCCCTAATAGATAGGCTGTCAAGTACAACTTTGTATGAAAATCTATGAAAACCGCTTTCGCCAGTCGCACACATTCAAAGAAATACATTGTATTTTCAATACACAAAAATGCTCGATGCTATTGGTTGCAATCATTCAGTTGAATAATATATCTATTTCACATATTCTCAAGCGAAAGAAAAAGATATATAAACAAAGTTGCAAACAATAAAGTATTTTGCATTTTTCGGGCAAATTTTGATTTAACAAAGTTCCGAATTTTGCCCAAAAAATATAAAGGTCACATCATACCTACGTGACGTAAGTGACTTACTAATACTCATAATCATACTTAGACTCAAAAACCATGTTTAGATACTTTTCTTACATGACGTCGCTGATGCAACCAAATACAATTGCTTGATTTGCGTTATATTGCATCGTCTGATCTAATATTGCGTCAGTCGACGTGGGCTGACGTTGGCAACGTCATCCATGCGGGTAAGATAGTGAAGACAGTGTGCGAGCGAGAAAGTATTCGACACCGCGCACCGCGGCGTGCTCATGCGTTGTTAAGTATTAATTGCTGCAGTAGGTAGTTTTAGTCAAATGCTCCTAGTCTGCTGGGCACCATGTCTCGCGGGGATGCACTGGATGAAAATTTTAGTTAGTCTAACGGTTTATTTTCTTTTTGCCAGATTGTCATAATGCAACTAGATTGTAACTGTACCTACTACATTCAGCTATAATAATAATATAAATTTCTGTACAAAAACGTTACTAAATACGTTTCTATAGTCAACTTCGAAAAACATAGCAATAAAAAACATGTCAAGTGTCAACTCTGACTGGAGTATTGTATATTAAGCTATTATTTTTCATCATAACTTTCTATCATATTCATAAAATTATAAAGTATTTTTTGGTTTGGCGAAAACCATAATAATTAAGGTCATTGACGCTCTGTCCTTCCTATATAATATCATGTTCATCGTTATACTGTAAACATATTATCTGATTAAAAATATCAGCATTTAGAAATTTATAAGATTTTGTTTGGCCATCGCAAGTTTTCTCCTAAAACGCAAAACCATTAAACCATTTTTGATAAAACGTAAAAGTGGGACCTAATTGTCCCGATATTTAATTTTCTCCGAGGGTGCCAGTTAGGCATCACTCGGAATTAGGTTCAGCATATATAGTACTAGAATCAATAATAAAATATGAGATAGACGCTTATTTAAGCTCCAAACCAATTCCTTAAGAAAGGCAAAACAACTAGCGGTCCTTCATACAATTTATAGGAACACAATTGTCCGCCACCGCCACCGCAAGTGTGCGAGAGGCTTTAAAGCATTTTTCAAATGTTTTTCAATTGAATTTGACAATCGAGACCAACTTGATTTGCGGCTAGTAAATAAGTTTTTCTTTAAAACTTGGCAGAGGTTTAAATTTCGAAACAGCTGGTTATAACTTTGTTACAAACATGTGGTTGTTGATTCTTAATTTGAATTTCTTTTAAGCTGTAAAGAAAAAAATGTTTATGGGCCGCAAAACACATTGGTATCGTTTTGCTAATTTCATTGGTAACCCAACCCAGGGATGTGGTAAAATTCTGTCAATTATCGATAAAAGTCGTTCGTTTTACGTACAGAAAAGTTTAAAAGAATTTCATTAGACCTTATATTTTTGGTATTGTATTGTATTGTATTTATTTATTATCTTTTGTATAGTTAGATACTCGTAGATAGAGGTATAAGCGTAATAAAAATGTGTTTATTTACCACATGAGATTAGAAACCTCTTAAATGATCAGTGTTTCACTACTATAGGTATATTATGCATTTATTATACATGTAAACCTTCCTCTTGAATTATCTTATATCCATTCAAGAAAATCGCATCAAAATCGATTCCATAGTTTTAGAATTTTTTTCTGTTGAGTGGGTATCGAGTCTATCGACCCCATGAACGTTAGATTAAAGCATACAGACAGCGGGAATTGACTTTGTTTTATAATATTTAGTGGTTGGTGATTGGGATTAGTGATGATAAGTGAAGTGGTATACTATAGCTGGGTTGTGGCTTTTAGAGAAACAATGACCACTTACAGAGCATGAGATATGTAAAATTGTATTGTGTAGGTACTTATAGTCCAGGCCAAAGTTTTATACATATCAGGAAGTCGCAGGCAAAGGTTAGTAGAAAAATGTTTGATTTTTTAGAAATAGTACACTTTTTCTTAATGAATGAAAGACTTACCGCTCAACGAATATCGATATCGACAAAATCAATATAGTGCTCATGGAGCAACACTAGTGATGTATCAATATTATTTTGCGTTTATTTCTACAATTTCTTGAAAAAGATAGTGTTTATGACTTTCCGATGGTAAAAAATTTCGTCTTTATTCAAGGTACTTCTTTTATTATTTTTCAGACTAGTAATTATTGCGCAAAATGCCATTTTTTTTCAAAAAGTACTACTAAGCGGCGAATTGTGCAAAAATTGGGCATAACTGAGATAAGGTTTCAAGCGCTTTGACAGATATAGGCGTGAGGCGCCTATTAGTGGCTCGCTTGTCAAACTCACATCGCCTTTCTATCGGGGAGCGCTAGCTTTTATTCTTCTGTGGGATGCGCCGACGTAGAGTTCCTCGCTATGAGACACTGGCATAGGGTTGTGCAGAAGTAGAGTTCCTCACTACGAGCACGTAGCGCGTAAGGTGACGCATGTGTGTTGTAGGCAATGCAAAAATCATTGACAGTGTGTTGAGCGCAACTCTACGCGCAGTAAGTGACGCCTGTGTGTTGCTGCACTATCAGGCGTATGCCCAATAGGCGTTAAACCGGAAGACAGCATTTCTATTTGCTTGTAAAGTTTGTGTTATTTACAGGATGAGATGTCTAGTAGAGCTAAGTCGAGCAATGACACTCTGATCACGTACAGCTGTGTCTCTATTCCTAGGTAAAACTGAAACAGAATATTTTTTGCGCCTCGTTTAGTTCTAGACTCTGTAAATATTACAAATCACTTTTGCTTTATCGAAGAGTCGAAATGGTGTGCAAATAAGCTAAAGCGTACATTAATACTTTAAAAAAAATGTACGCTTTAGCTGCGTATGCTTTGGCCGCGTAGTGACATCACTACTTTATAGCAGACTCTAGAGGCTCCTAATGAATTACGAAAAGCAAATTAATATGGCGTTCGTTGCTGAAGGTGAAGCGGAAGGCGTTTGTTATCGGGTGTTGATTTAAATAATTTGAAACTGAAAATACTTCAAGTCAAATTTGAATGTCAAATTAGTTTATCCTATTATTGGTACCTACAATATTATGTTATTTATAAAATTTTACTCATAAAGTTACATCACAACTTTATAGCAGACTCCAGAAGCTCCTAATGAATTAAAAAGAGCAAATTAATTATGGCGTTTGTTGCTGACGGTGAACCGGCTGGCATTTGTAGTCGTATGTTGATTGGAATAATAGAAACTGAAAATACCCGCAGTCAAAATTCAATGTCAAATTAGTCTATCCTATTATTGATATCTACAATATTATGTTATCTATAAAATTTTACTCATATTGTGACATCACTACTTTTATATTATAGCCGACTCCAGAGGCTCCTAATGAATTACAAAGAGCAAATTAATTATGGCGTTTGTTGCTGACATGACGGTGAACCGACTGGCGTTTGTTGTCGTATGTTGATTGGAATAATTGAAACTGGAAATACCGTTGTTCAAACTTCCAATAATGTTGTGGCACTGCATTATTTACTTATTGTGAAACCTGACTGTGCTTTGTGGTATTACCGGCGAGCGTCCTATTGTTCTGTTTTGAGTTTAATACAAAACAGACGGGTGAATGAATATTTAATTTGATTGGCTTCTATTTTCAGTTCAGTGAAAAATACTCGACGATACTCCATTAAATCAAATACGTTTTACAAATAGTTTTTTAACAGTAGAATATTGGCGGATGACTATTACGCTATTACGATTTACTCCTAGATGTTCGTAGCAGTCTCGTATTTATAAAGCAATCTCAAGATTGAGAGCTATATTAAGTATGGATTTGATAGGCCACATTATACTGAAATGTCGTTTCTGATACGAACTCAAACTAGCTGTCAGTCTCAAGTACTGTTTATAATTACAGGCCTAGGTCTTGGAGATGATTTGCTACGGCGTAGCACTTGTAGCATTTCGTAACTTTGTGTTTTTCTATATTTTGGATGTATTTGACTCACAGTCATGTTGTTTAAAAATATTTAAAAAGGAACCGAATAATCCCACACAGATGGATGTAGGTATCTTGGTTTATGTTCAACCAACCGTTTCCTGGGACATATGCCTCTGTGAACCCAGGACCATTTATAACGCTGAGTGACCACCGCGGAGATAGCTACAATCTGCACGTAACCGGTAGTACTATTATACAACGTGTAACAGAAAACGGGTATATGCACCCGAAAGGACATGAACCAGCCCATGAAACTGAACAACTTTCCCAAAGGAATATAGGTTGAAAAAAAGTTTGACTCCCCATACTAAACACGCTATCAGCTGATGCATTTTTTATGGAAGGTCAAACTTTTTTGTTTTTTATTTTGACCCATGTTTTTTTAAGAAAGTTGTTCAGTTCCATGGGCTGCTTTATATCCTTTCCGGTGCATATACCCTTTCTGTTACACGTTGTATATTCTGTAACGTAACGTGCCCCACCGTATAAGTTATCCAGTACATATGTCGCAGGATAATGATGAAATCGATTTTTTGATCAAAAAATTCGAATTTTGATCAAAGTCCGGACTTTGACAAAATACTGGCCGTGATCCAGAGAATAGTCCAGTATTTTGTCAAAAGTGTTTTGTTCAGAATTTTGACAAAGTACTAGATTTTCTCTGGATTTGGACCTGGAGTCGTATTTTTGAACCGCTCGTATCTGAATTCGCATACGAAAATGCAACATTCCCAAATCCACTATTTTTGAATACTCATACGTATGCGACTCTGCAACGAGTGATCTAAACCACTCGTTTTCTTTTCTACTACTCGAAACCAAAGTAGTCTATGATCATGACAGCGACACAGACAATCATTTCTAAGTGACACTTTAACTTTTTAATTTACTTGAATTTACGTTCCGTTTCTCTGCGATTCATTTCCGGTTTTTCAAATCAACGATTTTTGTTAGTGGTAGTGGTGGTATAGTAGGTGTATTTCTGCGTAGAACAAAAACAATTTATGGGTTTAGACTTTATTGGCAACACATATTTCTTCTGCTTCAAAAATACGTAAAATCGTGTGTGATAGAATTTTATTTCGTACACGAATGATTTCCATATGCGTATTTCAGTTTTCATACGAGCGGTTCAGAAATAAATAAGTCACCTGTATTTTGTCAAAGTCCGGGTGCTGACAAAATCTAAGATTGGTTTTAGTTTTATGATTAAACTAGCTTACTGTCAGCGGTGTCACCTGGTGCTAAATAAGTGTTCCCGTAGGCATAATTTTCTTTCCCACGGTAAAAAGTAGCTAATGTTACTGAAGGTGAACGTAGCTTTCTAACGGTGAAAGTCTTTTTGATATCTGTCCATTAGTTTTTGAGTTTATTCGTTACAAATATACATACACACACATGTATAGAATAATAAGAAAATAGAAAGAAAGAAACATATTTTATCATGTTTTAATAACTTCTGACGACGGGGTTTATCGGAGTGTCCGCCGACTCGATAACCGAATAGGAAGCACCGCGTAGAATTCCAGTTCCAAACGAATTTGAAGAACAACAGATTTTTCATGAAAAAGAGTTTTATCAAATTTCTTTGATCCTTGGGAAAAGTGGTTATAATTTATTATTATTATTTGGTTTTGTTACATTATTTTTTCTCCCATTTCTGGGGCAAACATCCAGTGTCACGGACTGTGTCAATTATTATTATTATTATAGCTAGCCTACTAGATCCCACTGCTGGGCAATAATATCTCCAGAAAATCATTAATCATAGATACATCACGCCATTATCCCTAACGGGGTAGCCAGAGCGTAAACAACCTAAACAAAGGTTGTTCCGCCACATCTGACAAACTTTTGAGGATTACTTAAGATAGATTTGTAATATTGCTGTAGTAACAGGTTTTTTCTCAATATACTGAAAAACTCGGATTCCTTAGCTGGTTTTTACAGCATGTCCGGGTGGAAATGCAGCTGGCACATTCAATGTTTTTCTCTCGCTCCCAGTCCAGCATGGAAGAAAACATTCACCCTGATACTAGTATAATTTGGTATGTAGGTATAAGAAGTTTGGATAACTGAACCTGATAGCCACGTTACTCTACCATTCTTCTTCCGTTATCTAAAATGTATTTGCTCTAGAGTCCGAGCTGGCATTGTTAGTACACAAAACGGAGGCAAGTAAAAAGTTTCCAGATTGTGCATAAACACAATAAAACCACGCATATAAAACCACGCCTATATCCCTAACGGGGTAGAAATCTAGGATGTGATAATAGTACATTACTTAATAAGTCGAAAAAAAGCAATAGGTATGTGGTCGAAAAAATTTTGAAGGCCGAGACGCAGTCGAATACTGCGTTTTCGGCTGAGGCTAGTAGAGCACTTTTCTCTAATTTTTCGAGGAAACAACAACAATACACTTAAAAATAAACCGCATACTTGTGATTCCTCCAAAATATTTTGACGTTTTAAATTTGCATGGCGGCTTTGAAAGACGCACAGTTGATTCATTCATTTAAAAAAAACGCATTCTGCCTCTAAAAAATATGTATATTGTGAACTTAAAACCACCTAATCCATACTAGTGTGTACTTTAAAGACTTCGCATAGAGGTCGGTAATGATCATTATTGTCGTTATGAAAGGAGTGAAGGTATGCTCAATTTTATTTTTAAATAACGAAGTACGTTTGCTTTGTACAAAATAAGTTGTACGCAGAAAATGGAATTGAAACAATGCATGATTTTTGCGCACTTAGTCCAACATGAAAGTAATAATTAACTGAACTAAACAAAACGTCTCACCAAATTGCAAAGTGTGCAATAAGATAGAAAATGCGTTTCATGTGCTAGCAGAATGCAGCCGCAACAGCCTGCGCAGACAGATTTTGTTCAGAAATCTAAAATTAAACCCATACAATTTAACAAATTTCCAGGTCTTACTTACTTGCTCACATTTAATAGAGACCGTCGAAATTTACCAATTCAGAGCTTTTAAATAAAATCGTTCTGCACAGGCAAACCCAACCTAAACCCTAATACCCCGTATTACCCCGTATTAGGGTTTAGGTTGAGTTAGGTTGTAAGATACAACGTCTCGCAAACTGATAAGGTTGCTCAGTCAACGATCAGCAGGTTTTTTTTTCAGGAAGTGAAAACAAAATTTTGCTTTTCCATAAAAAATATTTGATTGATATATTTTTTTCTTCTCCTGAAAGAATTTCCTGGTGAATGTTGTTCAGTATCGTTGACTGAGCAATACCTATCAGTTTGTGGGACGCTGTCCCTTACAACCGGTATTGAGTGTATAGGGAACAATAGGGCTGACACGTACTTATCGTACAAAAGCCCACTAAAACCATAAAAAAATACATACATACATACATATAGTCACGCCTTTATTCCTAATGGGGTAGGCAGAGCGTATATGACCTAAACAAAGGTCTTTCGCCACGTCTGGCAAAGCTTTGAGGGTTATTTGAGATAGATTTGAAGGTATATTGCTCAGTGACAGGTTGTCAGCCCATCGCCTAAATTACAATATACTGAAACACTCGTATCCCTTTGCTGGTTTTTACAGCATGCCCGGGAAAAAATGCACATGGCACATGCTATGTTTTTCTCTCGCACCCAGGCCAGCATGGAAGAATAAAAAAAAACTGAACTAAATTGAACAGCTATCTAGACACAGCAATGCATTTGATTTACAGCTCTAGATAACGTTATCTAGAGCTGTAAATTCGTGTTCCCTTCGATTATTCAGTTTATCAATACTGACAGTATCCTCATTAAATTAGGATCAAATGATTCAAATGTCAATGAATTTTGGAGTCATATTTTGTTCATAAACATGCGTACTAGGATTTGAAATAATAAATTTTCTATCTACCTGTTGTAATTTAGATTTAGTACTAAACGTAATGAGTTCTGATACCATATTATGTATGTAGGAATGATAGTGACTTATTGAAGCTTCTGGGTAAGTTTATTTTAACTGACTGTCAAGAACGGGTTATATTTTTCGCGCGTATCTTGTATGTATGTATTTATGTCATCATCATCTCCCTAGCCTTATCCCGTATCACACGGGGTCGGCTACCTAATCTAGGGGATTGAACGAGGATACTGGTCTTTACACAGAGCGACGACTGTCATCTGACCTCCGCAACCCAGAAGGGAAACCAGACCCAAACCTAGATTAGGTCAGTTTCTAAACCTGCTTAAAATGCTTAGCTCTGGCCTCTGACATGGCTTGACGACTAATATCTACGGTATTAACCGGGACCAACGACTTAACGTGCCTTCCGAAGCGCGGAAAAAGCGCCGAATAAACGTACATGTGAAATCCTCGATTACTTCTGACTTTGATTAGAGTTAAGAACAGCCCCATCGCAAACCACAATGATAAATAATAATACTGAAAGCTAATTCGAAAATGATGTTAGATAATTCTATGACTATCGGAAGTAGTTACGTCCTCTGCCTTGCTCTAAGATATTTGCGCAATCACTTTATTAAGCGGATCTCAGCTCAATAGATTTGCATCTTGGCTGCACAAAGCGCTGAAAGCGCTGAAGGATATCCGGAATCCAAGCAATTCACTTTCCAAACTTAATCCTGAATAGAAGTAAATGAACTTTCAATGAAAATTCTTTTGCAATTTACCTAGGCCCTTTAAGACGTAAGATAGAGGAATGGAAAAGAGGATTCACAATAACTGTAGTGGAAATTGTGCCTTGAAAATGCCACATTACCTATACAGATGTTTTATTTACAGATGTTTTTGATTCTAGACTTGACAAAGTTGACGATAGAGCGAGCTCACCCTTGTATCTATGTCACAAATGTGTTCTACAAGGAATGGAAATGCACTGAGGCTCGTATTTATAAAGCGATCTCAAGATTGAGAGTAATATTCAGTATGTATTTGACAAGTCCTTTTGTACTGAAATGACATTTCTGATACAGACTCAAACTAGCTATCAGTCTCAAGTGCTATTTATAATTACGGGCCTGAGAGTCTCAAGTCTTGCTTATGAGAATGACAAATCGTGCATAAGTAACGAAATGTTTAAACTTATTTTCATATTTCGAACTTAACGTGAATCCTCTTTCTTTACATGCCCATGCTCATAAGAACACACGCGTCTTGTTGGCAGAACACGCGTTTCAAAGTTTCCCTTTGTTCGGATAACCTCGCTCGGGTAGATAAGCATGTTCGCGGCCTTATAATTTCCATTACCATAGAGTTGCTAACAAAACAGGCAGAGGCGAACAACTTGCTTATTATGTTTCACTGTGTTTGTATTGTTGTTCTTATGTCGGTGCCGAATTTCGGAATGAACATAATGAACATATTTTCGCAGCGGGAAACAACCTACCTGTTCGCTGGGGAAATTTACATGGAGTTTTCATTATAGCTTGTTTATAGTGACGTAATTATGTTGTTATACACGCAGTTGTGGGTAGCTTTATAATGTTGTGTGGGTTTGATTAGTACTGGCTTGTTTAAGTAGCTGTTTTGGAATAGGCCAGTTTTCGTATGCTTGTATGCTTAAATTTCATGCCGAAAGTTTTGTGATCTTACCTATTCAGTGCCAAAGTATTCATTTGTTTCTTCCATGCTGGCCTGGGAGCAAAAGAAAAACATAGAATGTGCCTGCTGCATTTCATCCCGGGCATGCTGTAAAAACCAGCTAAGGGATCCGAGGGTTTCAGTATATTGCAATTTAGGCGATGGGCTGACAACCTGTCACTACAGCCAATATACCTACCTATCTTAAATAACCCTCAAAACTTTGTTAGACGAGGTAGAATGACCTTTGGTTAGGTCGTTTACGCTCTGCCTACCCCATTAGGTATAAAGGCGTGAATATATATATGTATGAATGTATTGTTTTTTTTAAGGTAAGCTCCCTCGTCTGATTGTCTTGGTTACTACTGGTTTTTGCTTATTTTATTAGGTTATTGTAAATACCGTATTGTATACTCATACCAATAAAAGTTGTTCTTCCTACTGGCTCAGTCTAGACTAGAGTCAAAGATAGACGCTATGAAAAAAAAAAACTCCGAAATTATTTTGTTCTTGTTTTATTAAACCGGATACCTATTTCCACTAACAGATAGAATAACAATCATAAAGTGGCCATCGCAATTTACAGGCTACTTAAGAAACATAAGCCTTCGAAACAGGTCGGCGGGGAGGAAGGGGGGGACAGAACCCTCAAATTAAGTTAATTGCGATTGTAATTGGCCGAGGAGGACCGCAATAAAGGGGGAATGTTTTCATTCTCCAAGTCTCGACTGGATTCTTTGAGGGTCCAGAGTTGCGAGATTGAGTCTGTGATTGTCTGGTATGTGTCCAAAGCAGACTTGTTTTTCGGTTAAGTTTGATGAAAGTCGTCATCAGCAAACGAAGTAGATGAGTCAAAGTCCTTTAAGGTATGTTTTAAAAGTATGCCGCTAACTGGATTGTAATGTAAGTGATATGGTGGGTTCCAATGATCGTACCTAATTGAGCGTCGTTTGTTACTTTAAAATTTTAAAGCTGCTGATTTTCTATCTTTTAATAGACATCTCTTATCTAAAGATAGTCAGCATATTAAAGTGGAATAATGTGCATTAGGAAAACTGGCAATGAAGCTAATTGCACGGTATCTCCAAAGCTAATTCTTCTCACTACAATTTAGATCCTTTAATCTAATTAAGTCAAAATGGCGCAGACGGTAGGATATAAAGAGAAATATCCTCATTCAGGCTGTAGCACTACAAGATTGTCAGCGGGTGTTAATAGGCTGTGCCGAGCCATTTTATTCCATTCCACGGTTTATTTAAAGGGTTGGACAGTTTTTATTCGCTTCGTTAACGGTAGTCGAGTGGTGCTCCTGTATTTATTTGAAATTTTTATCCGATTTCCAGACACTCGAAAGGAACCCCTTTTTCATTTCAGTGTTGGGTTTTGTGACGAAATTAAAGCACTCAAATGGTAAGTTTTGTTTAATTTGAAGGTTCGTACCTTGGTCAAATTAAACTTTTTAGATTATGCATAATACTTGTTTCATGTGCTTTTCTCGAATTGTTTTATATATTTCAGTCTTCGGTACGTTATTAAAATAAACAAAAACCGTTAATAAACGATCAAACAGTTTTTCTTTCTTTGTTTAGTAGGGGTAAGTAAACTACAGTTGAAATCGTAAAACAGTAACTATTTTATAAACCAGAGGGCTAGCTTTATTTCGTTTCTCTATGAACATAAGTTTAAAACTGCTTTGAATCCATACATTTACCGAGAACGATCTGTGGAATATTTTATGAAAAATCTTATCTGCAAACTGCTCCATATTTTCTGATATATAGCTTTTCTCTGTAGTTATAAATACTCGTAGTTACGAAATTCTCTCAACTAATTTATTACATTTTGTGTACATATTTTGCGCTCTGTTTTCTTGATATATAGATAGATAATGTTTCGGGTTTTCATGGAACTGAACGACTTACTAGTTTGAACACATTTAATTTAGCTCTACTTATTAGTTTACTGAACAATTTTCCTCGAAAATCTGTATAGAAATTTGTATAAAAATACAATTCAAAAAAGATTTGAACTTATCGAGTAAAGTAAATAAAAGTAACGCTGCTTGAACCGTGTTTCTTGGTAGGTCAAAAATAGATTATAATACTCGTTTTAAAAGTACAAAAATAGTCGAAAGGATCATAAAAGAAACGAAAGAACGGGATTAAAATATTTTAATCTTGTCTAACGAGAAAGTTCGTGGAGCCAAGCCATTTCAACGACTAGACAGTTAAATTCGCTTCGTTACCAGAACTCGAGTGTCACTACAGTATTTATCTGCATCTTTTATTCCTCCACTCACAGCTTGAGGGGAAACCGCTTTTCATTTTAAAAGCAGCAAAATGAAAACCGTGAAGTAGAATTTTCTTTGAAATCTTTTCCTTAATACTTGACCTCATTTATTTATTGTATGGTCAAGTCAAGAAGGTTTACACTGTCTGTCATCCTTAATTTACTCTTAATCTTAATCTGACAGAAACGCAAATAACAGTTTCAGTTAACTTTTTATTGATTTTTTTGTATCTCCTGTTCTGACTATCCTTATAAATTGTCCTTTGATTTCGTTGTTTTGTATAAGCGCGTTTCGTTTACCTTCTACTTAAAAAAATAATACTATGAAACTTATTTACTTGATACTGGCACCAAGTCCAGCTAGTGCCATTAACATAAACTTTCTTAGCTGACGTCAATAATCTTTGAACGGCCTTAGCCCGTCACCCATCCTATATTTGCACATACTTCAAAGTTATATTAACAAATTGCACTTATGATGTTCAAGTTGCATATGGTATCCAATAACATAATCAACCTTGTCAGGATGTATTTGATCCAATCATACTTTATCCAAGACTTTAGATTCGCCATTTTAAACCCGCTTAAATCGCTACTTCCATACTGGACTGGAAGCAAGAGAGAAGCATGGAATGGTGCATTTTCTCCCGGGCATGCTGTAAAAACTAGCTAAGGGATCCGAGGGCTTCTGTATGTTGCAATTTAGGCGATAGGCTGACAACCTACACTACAGCAATATACCTATCTTAAATAACCCTCAGCACTTTGTCAGACTTGGCGGAACAACCTTTATTTAGGTCATTTACGCTCTACTACTCCATTAGGGATAAAGGCGTGATTATATGTATGTATTTTGAATCGCTATTCTGAAAAAAATCCGCATCCGCAATCCGCAGCAGAAGCAGCATTTATTTGTTCAAACACCTAAAACCCAACATGTGAGGTAGCGCTACCAAATGTGAGTCGTTGCAATTAATCCTACCAAACCGCAAATTCTTCGGCTCAGCAGAATGTGTGCTATGACGTCATAAATCTTTTAAATAGGGTGCCGTAATGCCCCGTCGCGCGGTTATCATCCATCGCTCATACCTGAAAATACAGGCCATTTGCGCGTAGTGGATTAGAGTGGGAAACCAACAGGCATGGTTTGGTCAAAGAAAATATAATATTAGCCACCGTCAAAGAAGAGGCACTCCCACCCCCGATCTGAAATGTTACCTCACCTTGTCTCCCCCGCGCCAACGGGTACGCGAGCTGTTTCAACTAGGCGGAAGCACGCACACACCTTCAAACCTTTGCGTACACGTTTTTGCGTTTTTTATCACTTTGTGAGATTTTCCCCAGATTGCTTAGGACAATGCAGGCTGAAAAGATTCCGTGCTTTCGAGGGCACGTTAAGCTGTTGGTCTCGGTAGCTGCCTAGGCTTCAATAAATATATATATATAATATAAATAATATATTCCATGCTGGACTGGGAGTGAGAGAAAACATAGAATGTGCCAGCTGCATTTCCTCCCGAGCATGCTGTAAAAACCAGCTAAGGGATCTGAGGGTTTCAGTATATTGTTATTTAGGCGATGGGCTGACAACCTGTCACTACAGCAATATACGTACAAATCTTTCTTGAATGGCCCTCAAGACTTTGTCAGACGTGGCGGAACGGCCTTTGTTTAGGCCATTAGGGATAAAGGCGTGATTATATGTATGTATGTATAATATAAATCAGTCACAATATTCTGTACGAGATCTATGACAGCAGAATGAAACAGACTGACAACGGTCATGTCCTCTGATAACTACATTTAATTTAGAACTCGTGTCCTTTGGAGAGTTTTATTTATAGCAGCAGTTTTAAAATGTATACTTAAAACTAAACCACCAGTACAATTTTCTACAGTTATATTTCAACTAAAGTTATACTTCTGCAGTTACACAGTATGCTAAATCTTCAATTAATCCGGATCGCCGTTCCCAGGGAACAGCGGATTTGTTTGATCCCACAGAACAAAGGCTAAATGAATAACAAACAACTAGTTCTGTCAGCAACGAACGTTAAAAGATACATACATACATATAAACACACCTTTATCCCTTACGGGGTAGGCAGAGCGTAAAACGCCTCGTAAAAGGCGTAATCGTCACGTCTGTCAAAAAATTAAGGGCAATTTTAGATTGTAATGTGTATAGCTGTAGGGACAGGTTGTCAGCCCATCGCCTAAATTGCAATACACCGTAACCCTCAAATCCCTTTTGCTGCCTTCTACTACATGCCCGGGAGGAAGGGCCGCTGGAATGTTCTATGTTTTCCTATCCTTCCCAGTCCAGCATGGACGAAGACGTTGAAAGATACAGAGTTAAAAAAAATACAAAGCAGTAAGCTATTTCGATAAATCCTCCCTTAGAAAAGGTGTTGCAAAAGAGAATATTTTGAAAATAATAATAAGGGCTTTCTTCCATGCTATGCTCGGAGCGAGAAAAAACATTGAATGTGCCAGTTGCATTTCCTCCTGGTCATGCTGTCTCTTTATACAGATAAACTCACCTTTGTGAACTAAATTTAATATTGTTTATTTATCGTAAATTTATTGTACGTAATAAAGATCCGAGGGTTTCTATATATTGTTGTTTAGGCGATAGGCTGACAACTTGTCAATATACCTACAAATCTATCTTTCCCTCAAAACTTTATCGGACGTGGAGGTGCGATCTTTTTTTAAGGTCATTTTCGCTCTGCCTACCCCATTAGGGATAAAGGCTTGATTATATGTATGTATGCATGTATAATAAGGGATAAGGGCGTATCTTATTATAGTGCT
This sequence comes from Scrobipalpa costella, assembly GCA_949820665.1. Lineage (NCBI taxonomy): Eukaryota > Metazoa > Arthropoda > Insecta > Lepidoptera > Gelechiidae > Scrobipalpa > Scrobipalpa costella. The sequence continues at coordinate 11,016,567 of OX463304.1, read as the reverse complement.
TGTAGCCTTTCATTATAAAACATCTGAATTGTCTACCGTGCCAATCTTTTTTTACGATAGATTATTTGAGTCCGTGCTTTGATAGAGATCTTTGCACAAACCACGTCGGAGGCATATTAGGCAGTTTAGAAACTCTGTCACCACGGTTCATCGAATGGTTACACCCGACTACCCACACCTCAGAAGAAGAGTGATTTAAGAAGTTAAGCCTACTACATTTGCTATAACTGTTTATGGTTATTAGTTTGGAAGCCGGAAGTAGTTTGGTACAACTTAATATAAAGGGCACGAAATGTCGCGACCTTCGACCGAACATTAGTGCGGTATTTGTCGGCAAATAGTTCCACTACCGTTGTGTATTTGCGGCTTGGCTACTATTCTGTTTAGAATTAGTTTGTTCATTCTAATAATGGCACTTCGCAACAGGTCGTAAATGGAGACATTTCTAAACTAGAGACATAAACTTTCCTTATGACTTCACGTACAATTTACTTGTATTGTTGGGCAGATGGGAAATGTGTTTTTATCTGCAAAACATACGCATCAATCCGTTATGCACTGTTGAATATAAAAAGGTATTTTACGTTTTTTAGTTTACTTTGACATCTGTAAAGAGCTCTAACTTCCGGTTGTCTTTGCATCTGTCTGCCAATATGTAATGTCATTTTTCTCTGAATAAATTCCTTATAACTATTTATCCCGGTTGTTTTCACTTCCACGCTGGACTGGGAGCGAGAGAAGAACATTCAATGTGCCAGCTGCATTTCCTCCCAGGCATGCTGTAAAAACCAGCAAAGGGATCTGAGGGTTTCAGTATATTGCAATTTAGGCGATGGTCTGACAACCTGTCACTACAGCAATGTACCTACTTATTTATCTTAAATAATCCTCCAAACTTTGTCAGACGTGGCGGAACGACTTTTGTTTAGGTCGTTTACGCTTTACCTACCCCATTAGGGATAAAGGCGTGATTATATGTATGTATGTTTCCACTGGTCCCCCCATACACTTATCAGGTTGTGGGCCCAGTGAGCGCGAAAAAACAGTAAAAAACTGTGTACAGCGATTGGACGTTGCTTTTCCTAAAAATATTTTCTTTTAAGGAATTCAAGGAAAACCAATGAACCCATTACGTATAGGAAACTATGGAAACGTCATGATGGTGAAGTGTCACCCTGTCACGTGGGCGTATGGGGTACGGGAGGTAAGCGAGTCAAGGGTAAGATAATAATACGTTATGTAATTTAAATATGTATACCTAAGTCCACTTAAAACCACGAAGTGATTTTTTAAAGGGGCGTAACCATTTTGTATGGAGCCTGGCATACTGTGAATGACGACTCTTATTTTTTTTTAATAACCGCAGCACAAGACCAAACGTAAACCATTCGATTCTACACACAAATATAAATCAAAAATACTATTTGTGATATTTGGTTTCAGTGTCACAATGTCGAGATATTTTAAATCGAAGATATCAGAATTTCTAAAATTCAATTTTAAAGTGAAAATATCTCAGTAAGTGTCTAAAGGCAAAAACACCAAGTATATTTTAGGTTTGTATTTAAGTGTAGAATCGAAAAGTTTAGCTCTAATCGAACGCCGAAAGATTATTGTAAAATATAAGGGTAGCCATTTACACCATGCCAATAAGTTACATCCCCTTTGCCCCCGTGGTTTCCAAAGATCATGAAGCAAAATCTAAAATCACGTGTTTATCGTGTTAATCGTGTTCATCATCTCTCTAGGCAATATGTTCTCGTTATCTTGATTTGAGCAGATTGGGCTAAGTCGCCGGACGGGGCGGATATTGAGACGCGCTGCCGGATATTGCACGCCCGTAGCTCATCGTGTCGGCCCGGCTACTGGGAATTACTAAATACACAATAATCCTTCAGGTGCCTGCTTGAACAGTGAGAGAATTGAGCATCATCTCTCTAGCATTATCCCGTATCTCACGGGGTCGGCTACCTGATCTAGGGGATTTAACGCGGGTACTGGTTTTTAAACACAGACCTGACCTGACCTCCGCAACCCAGAAGGGAAACCGGACCCAATCCTATATTAGGTCAGAGTTTTCAAGCCGCCAATGCTTAGCACTGGCCTCTGAAACGGCTTTACGACTAATATCTACGGTATAAAACGATATTAACCGGGACCAACGGCTTACCGTGCTTTCCGAAGCACGGAAAAAGCGCCGAATAAACGTACATATAAAATTGGAAAACCGAAAAACACATTGGTACGCCACTCAGGAGGCAGCGGCCCTATCCACTACACCATCGGTGAGAGAATTGTAAGATACATCGCTCTGGTTACGTTATGTTTAATTTTTATTCCATTTCCTCGTCCTGTGATTGCGTTTACGCAAAACGCAAGGGAAAGGAAAAAGTGATCTTTTTATTATTTCCGATCACAGTTTAAGCAAGTGATCCACTCAATTCGCATTGACCAATACACAACGAACAAATCCTTGTGGTAAAGTTTTGAAATAACCTAGATATCAAGCTTTTTAAAACTTACACATTAAGGTTCGTATTGATAAACAACACTTGAGACTGACAGCTAGTTTGAGCACGTATCAAAAATGTACTTTCAGTAGATTTTGGCCTGTCAAATCCATACTTAAGATTGCTCTCAATCTTGAGATCGCTTTATAAATACGAGCCTAAGTTTCTCTAAAGTTTGCTACAGGAAAACATACCACTACATTACCATCATCTGCAAGATCTAACCAATACTAGAGGTTGCGTGAGTGAGCCTTACCCTGAAGGGTTGGCCTGGCTTTGGAGCCAGGCTATCAAAGGCCTTAAAGTTCTAAAAGGGTCATGTCAAATTAAAACTACACAGTAACTACCTCTAAAGTTTGCTACCGGAAAGGTGCCATCACTTTAGTTTCCTATATTACATACATACATTTAATCACGCCTTTATCCCTAACGGGGAAGGCAGAGCATAAACGACTTGAACAAAGGTCGTTCTGCCACGTCTGACAAAGTTTTGAGGGTTATATAAGATATATTTGTAGGTATATTGAAGTAATGACAGGATGTCTTGTCAGTCCATCGCCTAATTTACAATATATAGTAACCCTCGTATCCCTTAGCTGGTATTTACAGCTGGCAAATGCAGCTGCCACATTGTATGTTTTTCTCTCGCACTCTGGCCAGAATGGAGTTTCCTATATTCCTTATCAATACATTAGATAGGGTCTAAAAGATTCATCATATTACCATCATCTGCAAGATCTAACGAATATACGAGACTGGGTAAGCCTCACCATGAAGGGTTTCGGCCTTCATAACGCTGCCGAATAGTGATGCCAAACAATCGATAGTACAACAATCGATAGTACAGCTCCAAAATCATTTACTATACAATCAGTAGTATTGCTCTTCATTGCGCAAGCCATCTATACTCTTTATAGTTTATTTATTTAGTCATATATCTGCTAACAGATAGTGAGCATCGATTGTTTTGATAATGGATTGTACAAAACGATCGATCGCATCGATGGCTTGTGAGCAATGCTATCGATACTATCGGTCGTTTTCTATTTTCCAACGAACGATACTATCGCTGGTATCATCTTTATCGTAACTATCGATTGTATCTACTTGTACGTAACAATCGATAGCTATCCATATATCGATAGCTCTCGATTGTTCAATCGACAGGGCACTATCAACCGGCAACACTGCTGCCGAATATTGCAGAAGGGGGTGTAAATTAGGGTCGCAAATACCTCTTTATAGAGATTGCACGCCAGTCCGCTTTAGGAGCCAGTCACGTAATAATATTGTGGTACCCATTGGTGGACCTAATCGCCTGAATGACGTGTATCGACTGGCATTTACGGTAAGCGATGGAGCTGCTTAGTACGCATATTTTTATACGAAATAGGTTCTTGAGCTGTTTTATAAGGGGTAACAAACATGAAAATTATTAAACATTGTAATCTGGGAAATAAAAAAAGAGGCTTTATATCTTTATTTCGCTTCTGATATGAATAATTAGAAATTAATATTGCAGAGGGGTGTGTAAATTAAGGTCACAAATACCTCTTTATAGAGAACTAGCGATCCCAGCTTCGCACGGAAATCATCAATGTTTCTCTACTATATTCTGCATGTATTATACATATAAACCTTTCTCTTGAATCACTCTATCCATTAAAAAAACCGCATCAAAATCCGTTGTGTAGATTTAAAGATCTAAGCATACATAGGAATATAGGGACAGAGAAAGCGACTTTGTTTTATACTATGTAGTGATGATGCACGCCAGTCCGCTTATGGAGCTAGTCACGTAATAATATTCCGGTACCCATTGGTGGACCTAATAGCCTGAACAGCGTGTACTGACTCTGGCATTTAACGGTAACCGATGGAACTCCTTGCTTTCATAGGAAATTGTTATTTGGGCTAAAAAAATAAATATTGACCTTGTATTCAGGGAAATTGTAACTTTTATTGTCATGGTTTGTAAGTCTAAAATTCGTGTAATCTGGAAACATCATCTTTAATCGGTACTATAAGTTTTTCTTATGTCTTCTAGTATGTTTTTCTTATTTATATTTTTCAATGTTATGATTTGCCTCCGGTAGTTAAAAATAACAAAAATAGATTTGTAGGTATATTGCTGGTTGTTAGCCCATCGCCTAAATTGCAATATACAGAAACCCTCGGATCCCTTAGCTGGTTTCTACAGCAACTGGCACATTCTATGTTTTTCTCTCGCTCCCAGTCCAGCATGGAAGAACTACCTACTATTCCGTTTTTTTTTTGTTGAAGTGGGTATACTTACTTCCTTTGTTTAAATGAAGATACGTAAAGCAAACTCTATCGTACGTAGAGCCACAGGAGTTTTCCTCGGTAGGTAAACAAAGAATCTTCATTTTTCTGTTTATATAGAGACATATTGTTTTGAGTCTGTTGACTGAGTGAACTAGTGGTTTATTAGTCGTTGCTTGAAGAGGCAAAGACCACTCATTCATATAGAAGTGGAGATCATCATTAAAATAATTCATTAAATCTTGTGAAGTTTCTCGTCTTTGTGTACATAAACATTTCACTTGACATCCTTCCTTATCAAAATGGGGTCAAATTTATTGAAAATGATTTTCTCCGCAGTATTGTGGATTGAAAGAAATGACTTATTTATAAGTCATCGAATCATACAGACGACGTTTCTATTTTTTGTTTTTGTAATTTTGTATAGAGAGAGGTCTTGTACTTTGTCAATAAATTGTAGATCTATGGCTTCTAGCAAATACTCCTGCATTTTGCATGGCGTCTAGGGAGCGCGATTGATTGAAGATTCACCAGACTAGATGAAACCATACCTCGTTCGTGCAATTCCAGCGTTTTGGTTTTGATTTAGCGTTCGGATCTCTGTTCAGCAAATCGATGTGTAAATTGGACTACGATGCATTTTGTATCGCTTTCAATTTGGTTGGTAGATTCTGTCACGAAATCGTGTAAAAAGAGACAAAGCTTATCAAAACTTTTGTATCTGTTGTTAAGTAATATGCTGGACTATGAGTGGAAAGACAAAATAAAATGTACAAATTCCTTCTTTCAAAATAAACTGTAAACTCCAGTACAGACAGCTTAGGATATCAGTACATACATACATATAATCACACCTTTATCCTTAATGACGTAGGCAAAGCGTAAACGACCTAAACGGAGTTCGTTCCACCACGTCTGACGTCTGACCAAGTTTTGAGTGTTATATAAAATAGATTTGTAGGTATATTGCAGTAGTGACAGGTTGGCAGCCCATTGCCTAAATTGCTATATATTGTGCTAGCGACCCGCCCCGGCTTCGCACGGAAATTATCAGTGTTTCTCTACTTTATTATGCATGTATGATACAAATAAACCTTCCTCTTGAATCTCTCTATCTATTAAAAGAAACCGCATCAAAATCCGTTGCGTACTTTTATAGATGTATGCATACATAGGGATATAGAGACAGAAAAAGCGACTTTGTTTTATACTATGTAGTGATACTGAAACCCTCAAATCCTTTAGCTGATTTTTACAGCATCCCTGGGAGGAAATGCGGCTGGAACATTGTATGTTTTTCTCTCGATCTCAGTCCAGCATGGAAGAAATTAAGGCGACAGATTTTCTGAAAAATCTCTGATTGGTGAGTAAATCAAGGCGTCGTCGTTCAGTAGCCCTTGTCTTTGCTAGTGATTGCAAAGTTGTGACATAGAAGATGTAATAGTTTCAAAACTCAGACATTATTATCGTAGTGTCGGATGCGTCGACGTAGAGTTCATCGCTATGCACGAGTAGCGCATAAGGTGACGCTTGTGTGTTGTAGGCAATTCAAAAAGCATTGACAGCGTGTTGAGCGCAACCTTGCAAGTAGACGACTGTGTGTTGTTGCACTAATAGTTTTAAAATTCAGATATTAGTATCGTGCTTCATTCCGAATAACTTCTTCTTCTGTCGAGTGGGTATCGAGTCTATCGACCCGATGAACCCTGGTGTCAGAGTTTTTAAACCGCGCTAGTAGCACAACTATCAGGCCTCTGACATGGTTTGAGTAACGACCACTATCAAAGACAGCGACCGGGACTTAACGTGCCCTCCGAAGCACGAAATCTTTTTCTTTTTCGGACAATCAGGTGATTTAGCCTGCAATGTCCTAACCAAACTGCGGAAAAATGCACAAAGTGATAAATTCTCAAATATCAACTTTGTGTTTCCCCCCTGGGAATCGAACCCAGGACTTTCGGATCAGGAGTCCATGGCACTAGCCACTAGACCACGGAGGCAGCTAAAACAATAACTAAACTGAAAACACTTGAAAGAAGAAGAACATTCAGCGCGCAAATAAATGTAAACAGAAATTTTATTTCCAATACGATAGTCGGAGCAAAGAAAATATAATATTAACTTACGCTAAAGAAGAGGCACTCTCACCTCCGATCTAAAATTTTACCTCATCTCGTCTCCTCCGCGCCAACGCCCATTTAATAAAACTGACAATGACAATTTGACAATGACAATTCGAAGTACATCCGCAGTACATTTTTTGTATTGTGTTGGCAAATCAACTACGCAATCAACTACGAATTGTCACTATCAAATCGTCATTGTTAGTTTTATTAAATAGGCAACTATTTATTATTCTGTGATTAGGCGGAAGCACACACACACAAACCCACCTCAAATCTGTGCGAACACGTTTCTGCGCATGTAGTACCAAAATTGGTAGCTTGTATGGAGTGCACGCCCTGTGGTCGGGGTAAATGATCTGTACGCACAGGTATGGGGGATGACTGATACCGCGCTATGACACCCCATTTCAACGATTTATGACGTCATGAACCGCTTACGGCCGACGCGAAGAATTTGAGGGTTGAGGGTTTGGCGGGATTAATTGAAACGGCTCACGTTACCTCAGGTAAGGGTAAGCTAAGGATGATAGTGTAACCGTCTTAGCATGTCACACATACATACATTATTATAATACTATTTGATATCGTGTAGATGACCGTGGAGATGGTCTAGTAATTTTTAGAAAAGCGAATAATACATGCATTAATATAATCACGCCTTTATCCCTAATGGGGTAGCAGAGCGTAAACGACCTAAACAAAGGTCGTTCCGCCACGTCTGACAAAGTTTTAAGGTTTATTTACGATACAGTTGTAGGTAAATTGCTGTAGTGACAGGTTGTCACCCACCGCCTAAATTGCAATATACAGAAACCCTCGGATCCTTTAGCAAGTTTTTACAGCATGCCCGGGAGGAAATGCAGCTGACACCTTTTGTGTTTTTCTCTTGCTCCCAGTCCAGCATGTAAGAAAAGAGTATATTGACTAATTACTTAACAAAAACGCGAACTTCTACAATTCTATAATATAATATTTAATTTATATAATATTTCATGATAATATTTTATTCTTATCTTCTTTTTTGCGAAATTAAATATTAATTTTTGCTTACAATTACAACTAACACGTCATCACGTTTTGTTTTTCTGGAACAAAATTGTAGTACTTTACTCCTGAAAAACATTAACGAAAATTAATAGTTTTATACACCATGTAGATACCAAATAAACTTGATCAAAATGTCTGTAACATTTAATAATAACATTAAATAATTAATAATTATAACATCATTTATTATAATGCTGCAGGATGACAAAAGCGACTAAAAAAATAAATAAATAAATAAACAAACCTGTGCCGCTAATCATGAGGTTTAACTTTCCATCTTTTGGAAATAATTGTGCTTTATCTTCATGGTATAGATCCTGCAAAAATAAATAATTTCTCAAATATACCTACTCGATACTAGGTAACTAAATACATACGGTACGTCTACGAGTATAAAATTGGAATAATATCATAATTCATCATCTCCCTAGCCTTATCCCGTATCTCACGGGGTTTGCTACCTAATCTAGGAGATTGAACGAGGGTACTGGATTTTACACAGAGCGACTACCATCTGCCCTCCGCAACCCAGAAGGGAAACCAGACCTAATCCTAGATTAGGTCAGAGATTTTCAAGCTTAACGACTAATATTTACGCTAATAAACGATATTAACCTGGACGAACGGGTAAACGTGCCTTCCGAAACGCTGAATAAACGTACATATGAAATACGTGGTGGGATTCGAGGCACGACCTCCCCGCTCAGGAGGCAGCGGCCCTATCCACTATACCAGGCCACTCAGAAAGTATTGCGATAAATAGTTTTTATATATGGCAGACTGGCCGGTTAGAATCTTTTTTGAAAATATGATTACTTGTTAGTAAAAATATGTGTGTTCCATTTTCAAAATTTCCCTCCACATTTTTTGCGAGCCAATTCAAAGTATCGTGTCTTAATGAAAAATGGATCTGCGCCGGGAACATTTTAGAGCTATGATTTTTTACGATTTCAAGTGTCGCCTGAAACCAGATGAATCGTTCGATAGACTTCAAATGGCATTTATGGATGAAAGCCCCTCCAAGGCAATCGTGTATCGTTGGTATAACGAATTTAGGCGCGGTCGACCAACCTTGGGGGATGAAGAAAGAAGCGGTCGCCCTTTGACGGCTATTACGGAAGAAAACGTGCTAGCAGTGAAAAATTTAATCCAAGATAATAGGCGAATTACATATCAGGAGATTCAGCACATATTAAAGATTGGATCGGGAAGCGTTCACGAGATTCTACAAGGGCATCTTCGCGTGAGGAGGATAGTATCGCGCTGGGTGCCGCACTACCTCACCGACGCTCAGAAGCAGGCCCGGGTGGAATGGTGCCGTGATATGCTGAACAAATTTGAAGCAGGCTCGTCTCGGCGTGTGTACGACATCGTAACAGGTGATGAGTCCTGGATTCATCAATACGATCCAGAAACCAAGCGCCAGTCGACAGTTTGGGTGTTTCAAAATGAACCAACGCCTACCAAAGTGAAGCGATCTCGAAGCGGGGGGAAGATTTTGATCACCAGCTTTTTTAATTTGACTGGCCACTTGGCCTCAATTCCCTTACGAGATCAAAGAAGCATTAACGCCGAATGATATACTACCAAATGTTTACCAGAAGTTTTTTCTGTTGTGAGCAACAAGCGACCAAACACAGGGCTCCGCGGACTACTGCTCCAACACGACAATGCGCCTGCACACACCGCGCTCAAAACGAGGGACTTCCTGGACAGCACACCAGTCAAACTCCTGGGTCACCCTCCTTACAGCCCTGATCTAGCACCGTGTGACTTCTTTTTATTTCCAAAAATAAAAAATCAGCTCAAGGGGATACAATTTTCGTCGCCGGAAGATGTGCTGGCTGCGTTCGAGCAGGCTGTAAACGAGGTGTCTACGGCGGACTGAAAAAAGTGTTTTGAAAACTGGTTCAGACGCATGAATCTTTGTATAGAGGCTGGTGGAGAGTACTTTGAAAAGATTTAATAAAAATATATGTACCTGTAGAACAATTTTTTTTAGTGTCGCAAATCTTTCTGAGTGTCCCACGTACCATCGGGCTTATCTCACCAATAATATCATAACTAGTGGTGTTATATTCGTCCCTTTCTATTTTTATTGTACAACTATTAATTAGCTCATCATCTTTGGTATTAAATACTCACCGAAACTATGTGATCAACATTATTTAACTGCAAAACTTTGTGTGTGAATATGTATTTTCTCGGATTGACATCCATGTTAACCATTGCTATTGCAAATCCCTTTTGATAGCAACGTTTCCAGATTTGCTGTTAAAAAAATACATATCAACACATTTCTAAAAAGTGGAGTAAATTTAAAACAAGAGTATAAACAATATACAGTATATATGCGATACATCTACGCTGAAAGTTCAAGGTTTTCAGCAAATTTTGCGAGTGCGAGTTGACAGTCTACTTTAATTATTTTATTAGAAACTAGCGACCCGCCCCGGCTACGCACGGAAATTATCAGTGTTTCTCTACTATATCATGCATGTATACACATAAACCTTCCTCTTGAATCACTCTATCTATTAAAAGAAACCGCATCAAAATCCTTTGCGTAGTTTTAAAGATTTATGCATACATAGGGATGTAGGGACATAGTAGAAAGCAACTTTGTTTTATACTATGTAGTGATGGTTTGCTCTTGACTATAGACACTAGTTTAGGGATGACCGTGACAGAGTCGACGATGGAGTGAGCTCACCCAGAAGATAGATGCCTGTTATTGGCAATCTCACGCACCGACGGAACACAGCATGCTGTTTGGCGCCGGCCTCCGGTGAGAGGGTGGTCGCGAGCCAGGCAGCCCCTTGCGGAGTCTACCACCACATTATTAGGATCAGTTAACCGGACTTATTGACAGGCAAGCCTGTGTTGCCGTTGCTCGGAGTGAACCACTACGAGGTAGATATCTTGATTGTTACATTTAAATACAATTGAAATATCTCTTTCTGAACCTCCTTACTACCTAGAATGTAAAGGTCAAATTTCAATCACTTGAAACTCACCAGATTACCATCTTTATAAATCCTCTTCCCCATCTTTCCCAACTTGCACTGGCTGACAGCTATCACATCCTTATTGAGGAGAATCTCCTTGTACTCCGGTTTGATAACATCCAGATCAGTGCTCATCATTAATGGACCAGCCAGGATAGACCAGACGGCCATTTGTACACGAGCCTGGTCCTTGCTGATTGTATCGTAGCCAACTACGAGCTAAAGAAACTTTACCTTAGCGTGAAAAAAAGGCAGTATAAACTGTACATTGATATGAACATAATATATATGGGACCAATCGCTTAAAAAGGGGTAAAAGTTTCCTGATATTAATAATAGTCCTCCCTCCGATTTTCGGTGATGGCGGCCAATCTCAGTTAGATTGGCCAACTGCTCAGGACTAGGTTTAAGTGCCCAAGTGTTTGCGCTACACACAGATGCACTCTCTATTCCTTCGATCTCTTATTCTGATGGGACCGATTGACTGACACGACCGATTGACTGACACGACCAGAGAGAAAACAGGCGCAGGACCGACTATTTACATGCCCATCCGACAGCACGTATCATCTCACTTTTCGGACAATCAGGTGATCAGCCTGTAATGTCCTAACCAAACTAGAAACAACAACACAAAATCATTGTCCCCCGCCAGGAATCGAACCCGGGACCTTGGGTCGTGAACCCATGGGTCAGACCGCTAGACCATGGAGGCAGTTACGTTCGCGATATTATGGAAGGGTTAAAAAGAGGTACATAAGAACCGGTACATAAATAAATTGATTATGCGGGTGCAATTGACATACGTAAAGTAGATGATGGTGGAGCGAGCTTACCCATAAAAGACAGAGGAATGGTTGACATCCATCCACACTGAGCTATTTTAATATCCTCTAACTAATCTATGAGTATATAACAAAGTTTTACCATATCAGGATCGTGGAAGTGTCCAGGCCCTGCAGTGTCTGCTAGCCAAGGTTGATTGCCAAACCAGTCCATGACACCTGTGACACTTTTCCAATTGGCAAATATGTCATCGTAGTTACGCCAAATGTTACAATACTTGCCAATTTGTGTATAATTCTGTAAATAATTCAAGTGAATTATGTTTATAGGATCAGTAATATGTCATTTTGATACGTAGATATCCAATTGATGTTTAGGCGTACCCTTTTTTCAGTCATATAAGCTGGCCAGCTGCAAGAATATAGGATTGGACGACCAGTGTCATTTAGGACTTTTTCCAAATGAGGATAATCTAAAAAAAAAAAACAAAAAGAAAATAATAATGCATTGAAGAGGTTGGTTTACTTCTTAAATTTCATCTCACCTTTCGGAAGTTCTGCAGGTTTATCATCACATCCGTCTACTTTGAGATAATCAATTTCCCATTTTGCGAAAGCATCGATATCCTCCTTCTCATGACCTTTAAGGCCAGGATATCCACCGCAAGTTTTCGTACCTATATCTTGGTACATGCCAAACTTCAGACCTTTGCTGTGGACCTTAAAAAGTAAGTCATAACTGAATATATTTCTTCTTCTGTTGCGTTCTATAATATAAGTTATTCCGATGAAACGAATTTCATTTTTTTAAACCACCTTATGAGATACGTTTAACATGATTTTGTACGATCTTAATTATGGGTTCTTTACACCTTTAAATAAGGAAATCTTTAAAAAAGTCATACGAATGCGTCAGGAATCCATTTCATTATTAAATTAGGCTTCTATCATACTTACATAATCAGCCAATGACTTCATTCCACTCTTAAAAAGTTTTTGGTTTGGTATCATTTTACCATTTTCAGTTTTATTTTGCCAACAATCGTCAATAATAATGTATTCGTATCCTGCGTCTTTATAGCCATCTGCGACCATCCTGTCAGCGATGCGCTTAATCAATTCTTCTCTATTTATAAAAAATAAACTCGGATTTAAGAAGTCTCAAGTCACAAATAGCTTTGCATGGTATGATGTTGAGTAATCAACTCAGACATATGAAAAGAATTAGACTTTAATGCGGAGTAATTTGGATAGATGCGGGACGCGGCAGCGATCTAGCAAAGCAAAACCAAAAGTTAATTCTTTAAAATAATATTTTATTGTGTAGTCGCAGTATCTTATACTTTTCAGTACATTTCTCACTCGCTCACTCATTATTACATCATCACACACTTCATAATTTCGTTCCTACATGGATATGGGGAAGACCAAAACAAAATAAGGTGTGTCCCAGAGCAAGAGTCGATGACAGAGGAGAGATTATGGGTCTCATAACAGCTTACGATAATCTGACTATTATGGATTGCATGGGACAAGAAAGTAAGCCTGACCTTAGACATTTTTGAGGATATTTCTTGCAGTCCAGTTCGCAATAATTGAACAGCCACGACAACCAGCCCATAGGGGGTGTCCTAGCTAAACCATTGTCCAGGGTTACGGTTGGACCGATCAGTGATGCTATAATTATGCAAAACAATTTCATCTGGAACAAGATATGTTTGTTTATGAACATTTTGTGGATGAAGAGAAAACCCGCGACTCCAGCGCACCAAAACATAACCCCGCGGGGCAGAGAGGGAGTCAGAGCAGGAGTCACGGCTTCACGGCAGGAGTTAATGCTTATTAGTAATACTTACTTATAAGCATTAAAATGTTTTCTGGATAGATCTACTTTAAATCTCAAAAATTTGGTTCGTTCAAGTCGTGTTCCAGATATGCATGTCTGCTTAGTGACATTTCTAAAAAAATTACACATGGCTTTGTAATATAAGTAAGCAAATATATGTACTTACTTTAATTTATTATTATAAATAGTTGTTTGCAGTAGTTCACGGCTATCGATTTACATTTGCTTAATATACCTCTTTTATCAGGCAATAAAATATCCAAAGAAAATCAGGGGGCACGGTGGTGCACCTGACAAGTTGATGAGGGGAGCAGCATACTTAAATATATTTTTTACTGCGACTGATTTGTCATTTTTGTGTATATTAAAGTAGCATTTCATTAAAGATCTAATAGATTAATCACTATCATCATCACTCTTGTTAGACCACCGTTGGATATAGGACCTCTACCGAACTGCGCTCGGTTTTTAGCCGTTTTCATCGAACCTTAGATCAGTTAGATTAGATCACAAAATTTATCATTTAAGTAACGTTTGGATTTTGTTCAGTCATGTTTCATCTTATTACTTTTAAACGTAATAATTACTACTAGAGACCCGCCCCGGCTTCTATGCAAGTATTATGCATATTATGCAAGTATTATACATATAAACCATCCTCTTGAATCACTCTATCCATTAAAAGAAACCGCATCAAAATCCGTTGCGTAGTTTTAAAGATTTATGCATACATAGGGATATAGGGACAGAGAAAGCGACTTTGTTTAATACTTTGTAGTGATATTATATAATCAAAATAACTTGTTAGCAATATCAAACCCTGTGTCATAAATCTAGCATTAACATGAATTGGACAGACTCATTATTATATTAAAACAAATGAAGCGAATAGCTATGTACATGATTATATTTATAATAGTAATGTATGCGTTACATATTTATAATTAGAAAAACAAATGTTTTAATTTCTTTTATTTTATGGTTAAGAATTTGTATCGATAAGCAGGAATGTATATAAACAAGTACATATAAATGGTCATAATCAATATCATTTGAATATTAATTAATATTGTCCAAAAATCGTTGAATCCTATTAATGTCATAAATATAATACGAACAACTGTAATTTCCGCCGTAAGAACTTTCATAAAAATAGTGGTATATTAAAAAAATACACAGGCTAATATTTCTAGGAAAAACTCGGCTAATACATACGACGTGGGAGCATTTTATTCCGTTGGTAGACACGTCATTTTTCATCGCTGCACGAGTGTCGGCGCCGAGCGGACCTTTATCATTGTCAATAAACTGCTGTGTAAATCAAACAAACAGACAGCCAGACTTTCCTTTTTATGTTGTATTTTCGTATCTTATCAACTTGTGGTGCCCTGGTATTTCCTGAAAAATGTCCGGCTAGAATAAGGTTGTGAAGTTCTGTAAATATTGCGAAGGAAAAATGCAAATTCTTAAATATTTGTGATAACTTTATGTAGAAATTTATATTTTCACAAACGAGTTTTGAATTTAAGCAAAATAAAACATTTTGTCAATGGCTACTTTTTTGAACTCTATAAGTAACCTACTCAAGTATCAAGTCATCTTAAATGTAACCTACGAAAAACAACAGTCACTGAATCAAATATTGATATTAAATTTATATTCGAAATAGGCACTCAATTTCAAATATGTACCTAGCTAGCACATATTATATTGGTTTCAAACATACATGATTCTATATTTAGATGGGTACATTATGAGGTTTTCATTCTCTCTGGATATGAAATGAAAGCTCATTCTGTGATATTACTCCGTCTTTATGTTGATGAATGAGCTTTGTGTACACAAATAAGAATAAAACACACTCGGTTTTATTGTGTTTTTACAGAAATTTAGGGGTTGATGGTTCTATCTGCATATAAACGTTGTAACATAAAATATTTTGCGACCATTTAAGCGAAATAAGTGAAATAAAGTAAGATACGAGAGAAACGTCAAACAATAATTCAGATATTACGTTCTTCATTTAAAACATCATACATCGTGGATAAAAGAAAATTGCACGTTCAATTGAAACTTGAATTGATTCAATTGATTCAAGACGACCCGTGCAGCCTAGTTGGCAGTGTACCTGCCTGCTACGCAGAGGGTCCCGGGTTCAATTCTCGGCCAGGGCAGACATTTGAATGATGAGTTTAAATGTCTGTTTCTGGGTCTGGGTGTTCTTTGTGGTTGTTTCTGTGTATGTCCATGGCACCCCGATACAGGGAATCCTAGTGGGGGCTATGAGTGTGAACGTGTTTTTTTTTTTTTTTTATTTAAAATAACCCTAACTTTATGAAATAAGAGATGTACCGGCGTTCAAGATATTTCACTCACGACAAACAATTGTTTTGTTATACTTTTTGCCACTACATAAGTAGGTATGTTTTATTTTCTCTTTTAAAACATACATACATATAATCACGTCTTTATCCCTAATGGGGTAGGCAGAGCGTAAACGGCCTAAACGCTGGTCCTTCCGCCACGTCCGACGAACTTTTGAGGGTTTTTTAAGATAGATTTGTAGGTATATTACTGTCATGACAAGTTGTCAGCCCATCTCCTAAATTACAATATACTGAATCCCTCGGATCCCTTAGCTGGTTTTTACAGCATGCCCGGGAGGAAATACAGCTGGCACATTCTATATTTTTCTCTCGCTTTTATTCAAGCATGGGAGCCTTTTACAATATTTATTATAAAAGATTTCTAAGACATCATTAATATAGCAATTTATCATTGTAGTGTTTAACTGCCTCCGTGGTCTAGTGGCTAGTGCCATGGGCTCCCGATCCGGAGGTCCTGGGTTCGATTCCCAGGGGGTAAAACACAAAGTTGATATTTGAGAATTTATCACTTTGTGAATTTTTCTCCAGTTTGGGTAGGACATTGCAGGCTGAATCACCTGATTGTCCGAAAAGAAAAAGATTTCGAGCTTCGGAGGGCACGTTAAGCCGTCGGTCCCGGTCGTTGTCTTTGATAGTGGTCGTTACACAAAACCATGTCAGAGGCCTGATAGTTGTGCTTCTAGGCGGTTTAAAAACTCTGACACCAGGGTTCATCGGGTCCATAGACTTGATACCCACTCGACAGAAGATTGTAGTGTTTTCAATATTTACAAACGTCCACTCAAGTGTACACGAAACTACAATACAACAAGTTAGGTAGAACACCCCACACACCACCTCATCATAATTCAAAGCGAAATCCACCACATTTACATTCTGCTATGACCCTTTGTAACATCAAAATCCTGTAACGTAATACGTCCGTCAAGACCCAGACCCGAGCCCTTCCAGTCCTTCTTTGTCAGGGTCTTTGACTGCATTGAATTCCATTCTAGACCCCTCTTTGTGTCCAGGATACCCCGTAATGCAAATCAAGCTGCGATTGCCCCTCGCAGCCATTCGACGGGTTTAATAAAGAGAATCCTAGCTCGAAATGAAAAATTCAATTAGGTATTTCCACTTGTACTGTCCCCAGAGAGTAAGACCGTATCTACAGAGTGGCTTAGAAAGTCAGACAATACTAAGATATAAGAATTTTAATAAAATATTCTCAAATGTTGTATAGCATCTGATTACATAAATAAAACGCTTATCCAATTTCTGCTATCACATAAAAGAACATCTGTTCTCTAAAAGTAAAATGCTGATAAAAGAATTTTGTTTTCGTGATAGTTTAGCAGATAGGGCCTTGCCTGTTGTGCTGAAGGACATTGCAAACACAAAATAAATATTAGTATAAATCTTGTTTCAAATGTTTATGTTGAGTCTAGATTTTTTTCTAAGAAATAAAAAATATTTTTACAGAAAATTCAAGTATTATAATGGGCTCGATTCTAAATTTGCCGGCTAAAACTAAAATTAAAATCTATTTGTCACTTTCAGAAAAAAACATTGGAAAATGTCAGGAGATCTAATTCTCTCCGGTTTTTGATTTAAAGTCGGTTATGCGTTATCTGTCATTTTTATTCGCCGTCATATGATATGGCTGATAAATTTATCAGAAATCCTGGGGAAACGTGCAAAAGCGCGTCAAGATCTAGCGGGAAAAGTGTAAAACCATAGAGAATCGCCAGTCCTTTTTCAATTTTATTATTTTTAATTTTAATTTTAGCCGGTGGAATCTAAAATCGAGCCCAATATGACAATACGGTTGGATGTGGGCTGGTTGGTCGTGCTGAGTGATTTCTCCGGCATTGTCTTTTGAAAATCCTCAAAATAGACAATGTACATTAAGTACGGAATATGTACGGAAATATTATGTTTTTCGAATTTACTTACCCAATAGGTATGAAAAGTTGTGGTTTCTCATGTAGATCTTAAAAGTATTTTAAAAATGTATAAATCTTGAGCTGTCCCTCCTCTACCAGCCATCTAAAAAATAACAATTTCAAGTAAAATTGAAAAAAAAGTCGTTGTTAGCTTAATTTCGTTTTTTTTCTATTGTTATTGTAATTTGCTGCTTTTTTGGGCCAGGGTATATTATTAGTGAAAAGTATTTATTACAGTAAGATTTCAGCAAATTGCTTCGCATAATAATTTTGCTCCGGACAACATATCAAATATTATATTTATTTATTATATTTTTCCCATGCTGGCCTGGGAGCGCGAGAAAAACTAATATATATAATATAATAATTAATTTAAGCGTAAATACAAGGTCTGCTACATCATATAAAGCATTAAAATTATCAAATCTTAGTAGCAAACCACATGTAATAAAGACGAAAAATTTGGTATCTTTGCAAGATAAAACCGCTGGTAGAGGTCTAAAAGTAGTATGGGTGTTTTTTTTTGTATTTTTCCTGTAATCTACGAACCTTTGCAAAACTTTCAACTGGTCTTGTCAAACGAAATTCTGAAATCAGTGAAATCAACCCAGCCTTATGTACATAGTGTGCATAAATGATTTTAAGCCCAAGTTTGAATTGATTACAACAATGATTTACCATAATTTTGATACAGTGGACCAAAATACTGAAAACGTTTTTTTTTCCCAGAAAATTCACCTAAGAAAACTATCCGTGCAGATTAAATCCAAACCCTCAGACACTCTGTATCTCCACCGGGTGTTTTCCCCTAAAAGTAAAAACAGACCCCTCATTAACACCCGCCACATGCAATTGCAATTGCCCAGTAGCGTGGCGAGTGTGAGCTCAGCTTGTTAGCTTAATCTGCTCTTAGCGGATTGCGCTTAATGTGTTCTGATTGTAGCTTTCCCGAGGAGGAAATTTGTTTACTTAGGACCGTATTTGTAATCAGCTCTCAAGAGTGACAGCGAGTTTCAGTTCATATCAGAAATGTAAATTCACTGACTGACCTGTCAAATTCATACTTAATATTGCTCTCAAGTTTGAGATCGCTTCAAATATACGAACCCTAATATCTTACAAATACCTTACTTATATGCTATAGGAAATTATAATAGTTTTCCCTTCAGAACATAGACGAAATGATAGGAACTGGCAGCTTGACCAACATTTTGATTTTTATTTTATTCATAGACTTTTGGTATGAACTTCTTTGGTTTGTACTGCCTATTTAGATTTTGATGCAGTTTTTAATTTGTCACGAATATAAGCATTCTTGCAATGGACTTCATTTTATTTTTCATAATAGACATAGAAAATGTCTATGCTTTCATTGTAAGCAGATTGTTATAGTAGCATTAATAGTTTAAATATATAACAAGATGTGATTCTTCAAATTTATTTCAGATCCATTTTGTAATATAGAATGTAATAATTAGCAACAAAGTAAGAGGAAATCACCTTTCGTGGTATGGACAAGTTATGCGGAGGGATGAAAGTCATATAGGCAAAAGGGTAATGCATTTGAATGTGGATGGATGTTGGGAGAAGACGACCAAACAAAATAATTATTGATGGACTGCTGAATGAAATATGATATGTCTAAAACAGGTGTGAGCGTTTAACTGACGGCTGACAGGAATGAATGGAAGAAGAAAATGTACTGCACTGACCCCAAATGGGATAAGGGCAAGCGAATGTTCAATGATGATTTGTTATACACATTGTGACCACAAATTTTAAATTCATTTAGCAGTGTATCTCGCTTTGACTACATTCAACATCACGTAATTGAAACTGTAATAGACTGCTATAGGCTATACATCTACATTTGGTATTTATTACTGTGCACATTGGTACCACAGATGCAATTTCCGGGAAATATGGCTTGTTCAAGCTCAGTATGTTAGTAATAGCACAGCTGCAGCAGCTCATCCTATGTTTAATGATTGTGCTTTTTGGAACTTTATGGAATCATAAATGCTTTATAGATTTGGTTTAGTTCCGATATTTGTATCCATGTTTGTTTCTTCCATGCTCGACTGGGAGCGATATAATGTGTTGCTGCAAAAAAACCGAGATCCGAGCGTTTCAGTATATTGTAATTTAGGCGATGGGCTGACAACCTGTCACTACAGCAATATACCTATAGATCTAACCTAAATAACCATCAAAACTTTGTTAGACGTGGCGGAACGACCTTTGTTTAGGTCGTTTACGCTCTGCCTACTAGGGATGAAGGCGTGATTATATGTATGTATGTTTGTATCTTGTTATAAACAACGGTAAGCATTGTTTTATATAGTCGTTTCACAATATTATGTCAGCAGAATATTAAAAGCTTTGACACCAGGGTTCATCGGGTCACTCGTTTGACCCCCATGATAGAGATATCAATGGTTAATGGCGAACTGCCTCCGTTGTCTATTGGTCTGAGCCATTTGCTCTCGATCCGGAGGTTCTGGATTCTATTCCCAGGGGTGGATCACAAAGTTGATATTTGTTGATTTACCACTTTGTGAGTTTTTCCCCAGTTTGGTTCGGTCATTGTAGGTGAATCACCTGATTGTCCGCAAAAAAAAAAAAAAGGATTCCGTGCTTCGGAGGGCACGGTAAGCCGTCGGTTTCGGTCGCTGTCTTTGATAGTGGTCGTTACACATACCATGTCAGAGGCATATTAGCTGCGCTATTAGGCGGTTAAAAAACTCTGACACCAGGGTTTATCGGTGACTCGATACCCACACGACAAGATAGAGAATGGCAAATGTTAGCATCACATAACTCAATTTATACACTCAAAATAGTAAATGTTGAGGGCTAAGTAGATTGAAGGGACTTTATGGAGGACTGTCTATTCCGTCTTGCCCACCCCTAACCTTTCCAAGATTCATTTTACCTTGCTTTGACTTGACTTCTAGCCCTACCGGTGAAAGAATTTTCATTCTGAGTGAACATCTCATTCACAGCTTCTTCGGATCGGGATTTAGTTTCAGCAGAAATTGCGCTGGATTCCCGACATCCTTCAGCTCTTTCAGCGCTTTGTGCAGCCGTGATGCAAATCTACTGAGCTGAGCTCCGCTTAATAAAGCGATCGTGCGAATACCTCACTCTGGCAACGGATAGTATGAGTAAAATTTTTGTGATACTGAATTCTCATTGTGATCCAAACACTCGAAATTGCCCACATTTCGTCACTCGATGTGGAACACACATTGTCAATCTCTACTCTAGAACTAAATACATATGTCACGCGTTTATTCCTAATGGCCTGAACAAAGGTCGATTCGCCTCGTCTGACAAAGTTTTGAAGGTTATTTAAGATAGATTTGTAGGTATACTGCTGTAGTGACAGGTTGTCAGCCCTTTGCCTAAATTACAATGTACTGAAACCTTCAGATTCCTTAGCTGATTTTTACAGCATGCCCGGTAGGAAATGCAGCTGGACCATTCTACGTTTTACTCTCGCTCCCAGGCCAGCATGAAATTAGATGTTGGATATTAATTTTAATTTTATTTATTTATTTAGTTGCAATATATATATACATACGAGTATGACAATCGGTGTCGTTAAACCCGATAGGGTTTATCAACGACACAACATTCCGCTTCTGTACAGTAAATAAATTAACTTGTATTAACAAACTTAAACAATTCAAGTTTAGTAATTATATTAGTTTAAACATTCAAACACATAAATAAAATGATCGCTTTACTGATTTTCCACAAAGAAATACAATGGGTAGACTGATGCTCAATTAAATTTCACTTCTTCTTCTTCTGTCGAGTGGGTATCTATGGACCCGGTGAACCCTGGTGTCAGAGTTTTTAAACCGCCTAGTAGAACAACTATCAGGCCTCTGACATGGTTTTGTGTAACGACCACTATCAAAGACAGCGACCGGGACCGACGGCTTAACGTGCCCTCCGAAGAACAAAATGTTTTTCTTTTCGGACAATCAGGAGATTTAGCCTGCAATGTCCTACCCAAACTGGAAAAATTCACAAAGTGATAAATTCTCAAATATTAACGTGTTTTACCCCCTGGGAATCGAACCCAAGACCTCCGGATCGGGAGCCCATGGCACTAGCCACTAGACCACGGAGGCAGTTAGTAGTTAATTTCACTTACAGTCTACTTTTTCGTAGTTTACTTTACGTAAATTCAAAATTATAATTATGAATCTATATTCACCAAGAGTTATTCATGTTTAGAACATATAATTAAATTTTAACGTGTCTATTCATTAATTTAGCTTCTGTTACTCTACATCTACATTAGATTGGTAGGTTGTCGTTGGTAGATTTGTATGTTTCTAACTAAAGTAAGCGTTCTAAGCAAAATATATTATTCTAATAATGGAATTGATTGAATCCACTCATAATTAAATATCACAATTGAAGCTAGATGTCTACAAAATATTTACGTTAGTTTCAGCAAGAAAATGAAATATTAACACGGAGAGCTGCTTTCTTGAATCTCAAATGGTTTGCTGTGCTTTGCATTCAACTAAGTTTTTGTTTATACTTTAAGTTTAAATTAGAGTGAGATAAAAGACGTGCTGATGAATTTTAAGAGTTTTGAATTAACGTGCTCTGTCTGGATATTTGAATTATATGACAAAACATAACAAACTTTATAGACGAGACAAGAAGTTAGATATTGCATTGCACAGATTAACATAACCTTAGAGCACGGCCTGAAATATAATGCCAAAAAGACAGAACTGCTTGTATTTCAGTGTGGAAGGGGTCCGGAGACGGTACCCTCGGTGTTTTTGGATGGTGCGCAGGTACGAAAGGGGGCGGTGTTTAGGTACCTGGGGCACATGCTGACGGAGGACCTCAGGGATGATGAGGACATCGAGCGGGAGAGAAGAGCGCTTGCGGTCCGGTGTAACATGCTCGCGCGCAGATTCCACAGGTGCACCCCGGCTGTAAAGACGACCCTATTCCAGGCGTACTGTCAAAACATGTATCCTGTGGTTTGCATATAATAGGCGTTCTTATAGTACCATTAGGGTGCAGTATAATTATTCATACCGTACCCTGATGCGTCTGCCAAGATACTGCAGCGCGTCGAGCATGTTCGCCGACGCTCGGATCCCTGACTTCTTCGCCATCATGCGTGCCAGGATTGCCTCGTTTTGGGAGCGAATTTGCTCGTCCCAGAACGAGATTATTCGAGCAATATATGGCTCCCTTGATACCGCCATCTTACGCTACTGGATGACTTCACATAGCAGTGAGAACAAAAAGTGACTAACAAAACTAAAGTGATGACTGTAAGTTTTATTATTTTATTTTATTCATATTTCATAGTTTCAGTTTTGATGTTGTCTATGTTATAATTTTAATTTAGTCAATGTCAATTGTAATTTTGTCAATTTCACTATTGAAATGTTTCTTTTTATGTATTTTATGGGTCTTGCGCCTGAAATAAATGGTTATTATTATTATTATTTATTTATTATAACATAAAACATAAAAATACTTTATTGCACGTAAGAATACAACAAACATCACAACAGATAACAACAAAAGACAAGTACAACATAGGCGACCTTAATTCTATGGTAGCAATTTCTTCTAGGCAACCTTATTTTATATGATTAATTTAGAGAAAGTAAAATTTTCTTACAGTAGTTTTACAAAATTATATTGAAAGTTACAAGATTTCATCGAGTAGATATGTAGGCATAATAACGAATCTTTTACGTCATTTCCAAAATCCAATTTGATCGCCACAAAGGAGTTCTTGCAAACATTTTTCTATTCAAGCAGAAAAGCTCATCGTCCAATACGCATAATAATTCATCCCCTCAGTAATCCGAGGAGGGTAAATTCGCCAATTTCATCACATTGGATTTGGAATAATTTATCAAATTGAAATGCACATGCATCTGGGCGCAGCAGGCTCAGCTGTTTAGTGCGGCGCCATTTTTTATGAATTTCTCCACGTCAGCGTCTCGAGGGACGGTATAGAGCGCGTCAAGGCTTCAAATGAACGTGACGAAAAATTTTACTAATAATAATACTTCTACGCTGGACTGGGAGTAATAGAAAAACATAGAATGTGTCAGCTGCATCTCCTCCAGGCATGCTGTAAAAACCAGCTAAGGGATTAGAGGGTTTCAGTGTATTGCAATTTAGGCGATGGACTGTCAACCTGTCCCTATAGCAATATAGTTACATGATCATCAGTACAAAACCATCAAAACTTGTCAGACATGGCGGAACGACCTTTGTTAAAGTTGTTTTCACTCTGCCTACCCGATTAGGCATAAAGGCGTGATTTTATGCATATGAAAAAAAAACTAACGCCGCGCCGCTTACTTTTTCTTTGACAGTTTTCCCTACATGCAGCGGTCACGTTCTTTTAAATCTTTGACGTACTATAACTTACCCCCGCATTCTCCTATTGGGACTGCGACTGGGGTGCCAGGATGCGTACGTAAATGATGGTTATTTGGGACTTACAGTACGACGCAGTTCTCAATGAACGTGTGTGAGAGCGCTGCAGTATTAAGAAAACTGACAAATCTCAGGATGGCGGCTTAGTTCCCATTTTCGACACATTCGTTTAAAGCGTGGTCGTACTTGTATAGTCCTTGGAGATGAATTTTGTTTTATGCGGAATGCTCAATGTGAGTTTTATTGGTGTACCGACAAGGCCCGGCTGGGACCTTCCCTGTTGCTCGCTTAGGAATAATGTTATAATAATTCCAGACACAAAACAGTAAAAAATATAGGGTCAAATATTTTACATATACGTTTTTGAAGCATGAAACTGCTTTGAAATATCGAGGTAACTATAAATATACCTAATCCCAAACAATCTCAAATTAGCATAATATTTTATTACAATACAATTTTAGTGTAGTACTTATAGCTACCAGTTAAAAAAAAACAACACTGGTTGTAATTCTATTTTAATTTCCATTATTGCAATATCACTACATACTCGTAGTATAAAACAAAGTCGCTTTCTCTGACCCTATATCCCTATGTATGCATAAATCTTTAAAACTACGCAACGGATTTTGATGTGGTTTCTTATAATGGATAGAGTGATTCAATAAGAAGGTTTATATGTATAATACATGCAGAATATAGTAGAGAAACACTGATGATTTCCGTGCGAAGCCGGGGCGGGTCGCTAGTCTATTTATAAACTAGAAACATTAAATTGAAAGCTCTTGTTACACACTATGATATCAGTAATTGGTACGTGTCATTATTTTGACAACTGATGCCGGTGATTATTCGCAGTGGAACAGCTATACGATCACTATTAATCAACTGTGTTGATCTAATTCATTATCTATACACATAATAAATCTCTAGAAGGGTCGTGTCTGTACATTGAATATTTTTCGAAAGAAATAATTGCAGCGGGCATTATTAACGATATAAAGACCAAATCGATTTTTTAGAGTTTTTGTCTGTCTGTCTGTCTGTATGTTACCACATCACGCCAGAACTACTGGACTGATTTCGATGGGACTTTTTTTATTGAACTGTGTGATACCCGGGTTGCAACTTAGGAGACCTAAAATCACGCTACCTGACTTAGGGGGTAGGCAGAAAATTTAATATTGGCTGTTTCTTAACCGATTTTTATGGAACTTTTTTAGAAACTGAACTCTGATCGTTTTTAAGTGATCTTTAAAGGGAGTTTTTATTTTGACTGTTTTTTTTAATTACCTGGTGTTCAGCTTAGGTTAGAAATAATCCCGCAAACCATTCTAATATTGAGTAAATACCCCAGTTTATACGGAAAACACGCAGTGTCGAACATACTGAAAACGCTTCTCCGTGCGTAGGAGCCTGAACTAATAGCACGCGCGCGGAATCGTGTTTTCCATACAAAAACAAAATCAGACAATGCGAAACACGCATCCGCGCGCGGGTAAGCAGATCCCGCTCCTACGCGCGGAGAAGCATTTTCAGTATGTTCGACACTGCGTGTTTTCCATACAAACCTTGCGTACGAAGTCGCGGGCACAGCTAGTAATAAATAAAATTGATGTAATTTTGATGGGTACCAAAGTTTTGAAAAGTGTTGACTTATGTTATGTTATGATCTCCTTCTGAGCGAGTGGATGCTTGAGTCAAACAACGACCCGATGAACCCTGGTGTGATGATGATGTGAAAGCATGAGTCAAAGATGTATTAATTGCCATTGCTGTCTTACTGATGGAAAAAGGTGAAATTTTGTATAATAATAATTATTTATTTATTTCAGGTAACAATGATCCAATTTTGTTAGTAACAATCAAAATACTTATAACTATGTTAGTAAGTAAATTTACGAAAAGTCATTGTATTTTTAATAAGATGCCGCATTACAGGGCAAGCATCTCTATCAGCAATGATTTTGAGGATACTGTTGGAGCTGTCCCGTATTCTGTTCAGCAAGGACGCTTGCTTCTTCCGCAAGACCGCTGCAAAGCTGTCAGTGCGGGCCTGAGCGAACATTGCCGAAGCACTACAGAAACGCGGCAGCCCCACCAACATCCTGAAGCCATTGTTGTACTGGACGCAAAACGCTTAAATCAAATAAAAATCCGCTTGCGAAAGGCTTGACCAATATTGCTTGGAGGATTTTTTTGGTGTGCTTTGCTATACGTGGGTTTACTACATTGTCTGGAGGATTTTTTAATAATTATTTAAGCTGTATTTTTATTTTAGATTGCGACATGCACTTTTAGTTACTAAAAAGAAGAATTGGAAAGTTTTTTAAAGTAGTTTGATAACAAAAAAAAATTACAAACAAATTCTCACCGCTGTTAGCTGCAATAACAAGTTGCGCGCAAATTTCGTACAACAGGACACCTAGGACACATGAATTTGAGATAACGGAAGAAGAATGGCTGGAGCAGATTGCAGCCGAGCTATCTCCGCGGTGGTCACTCAGGGTTATGAATAGTCTCAGGTCCACATAGGTAACCATTTGTCCTGGGGCAAGCTAAACTAAGCATTTTACCTCAAAATTATAAAAACCACAAGCTCTTAAATATAATTAAAAAAAAATGTTTAAAGAATACTTATTTTGTCTTACATGCTTTTGTCTTAAAGCTTCAATCGGAATGAAACTTACGACACACACAAGTAGATTGGGTCGGAGGCTAATCATAGCCTTGCATTTGAGAATGTCTGGACCAGGTTATAGCTATCTCCGCGGTGGTCAGTCAAGATTTATGAATAGTCTCAGGTCCACATAGGTAACCATTTGTCCCGGGGCAAGCTAAACTAAGCATTTTACCTCAAAATTATAAAAAGGTATGTTTAAAGAAAACTTATTTTGTCTTACATGCTTTTGTCTTAAAGCTTCAATCGGAATGTAACTTACGACACATACAAGTAGATTAGGTAGGAGGCTAATCATAACCTTGCATTTGAGAATGGCTGGACCAGTTGGTTATGGATAGTCTCAGATTCAGACATTTGTCCCGGGGTGAGCTAAATTGAGCATTTTATTTGGGTTGGGTTCAAAAACGTTTATACATTTTGAGAAAAGAGGACATTTCTTTTTGTGCAGATAGAGAAAGCCTCTTAAGTCGCCCGACCACGAACGGTGGCGCCGTTACTCGTTAAAAAATCATAACTCCCAAAATATAGACTGTTTCAAAACTTTTCTCTGACATTTCCTTAGATTTAGACCTAAGGATTTTTTAGAAGTAATGACTTGAGGAGCAAATAGTACCGGGCAGTTACTATCGAAATTATTGCTATAAACGGTCACTTCTGGCGAAAATTTCAAGAGTAACTCCAACTCCTATTTGTGTTGTAGGCAATGCAAAATGTATTGACATCGTGTTGAGCGCAACCTTGCGCGCAGTAACTGACGCCTGTAAGTTGCTCACTAATATTGACGGTAGTAAACTTCACTTGGCTTGCAATCATCCTTCTTGCATGCTACAAGTATATAACCCGAAGTGCGTAGGTACTAATCGTAGCAATTATGCTACGGCGTAGCAGCATCTTCAACGTAGGAACGTAGTATCTCATCTAATCTTCTTTACTTATCAGATCGAAGATTAAAACTACGAGTAGTTAGTTATAATTTATGGTAGTATTTTACTGAACTCAACATGAAGTCATAGTCAACTCTATTTTACTTCCATGCTGGACTGGGAGGGAGAGAAAAACATGGAATATGCCAGCTGCATTTTCTCCCGAGCATGCTGTAAAAACCAGCTAAGAGATACGAGGGTTTCAGTTTATTGTTATTTAGGCGATGGGCTGATAACTTGTCACTACAGCAATATACGCACAAATCAATCTTAAATAACCCTCAAAACTTTGTCAGACATGGCGTAGCGACCTTTGTTTAGGTCGTTTACCCTCTGCCTACCCCATCAGGGATGAAAGCGTGATTGTATGTATGTATGTCTATTTTTATTTTACCTCTTGTTCAATTCTTGATTATGATATGACGTGTATACGTATTGTTCAATCACTTATTAAGACGATATGCAATTTTAATGATTGAATATATGTACGACGAGAATTTGATAGAGCAATAAATACTCAATACAGTTGTAATCACAGTAGTATTTGTCGTACAACACAACATTATTCCCAGTTTCAATTATCCCAATCAACATACGACAATAACGCCTGCCGCTTCACCGTCAGCAACGAAGCTATAATTAATTTGCTCGTAGTAATTCATTAGGAGCCCCTGGAGCCTCTGCTAGTGACGTCACATCACGTATCAGCAAGTATCCGTGGTTTTCTGAGATTTAACAATGCTACCTAAAGACCTTTACAATAAAATAATACTTGGGAAGGTATCTATCAAATCATAAAAGACGTTGAGATTTCCACAAATCGATGAAACACATCATGCTGTTTGGCACAAGACTCTGGGGGAGATTATATAACACTTTCATTAGTGATTTTATTCTGTCAAAAATTTACTGGTATCTTTGCTATCTTATTTTAATCAATTTTCTATTAAAGTATTGTTTATATTTTTTACGTCGTTATCTTATCGAAAGTTGTAGTCGTGAAGTAACTGGTTATTTAATGGCGTGCTCTCCGAGTTTGTTAGTCGTAAAGAACAGTATTTTAACCTTACCTTATTGTAACCTTTTTGTATGAAGCCTGGCATACTGTGAACAGCGACCTTTACTTGTTTTAAAAACATTGTAGCGCAAGATCAAACCTAAACCATTCGATTCTACACACGAATAGAAATCAAAAGTACTTTCGAGATTTTTGGCTAAAGCGTCACATTACCGAGATACTCGTATATTAAATCAAAGATATCGGAATTCCGATAAATCAATTTTAAAGTGAAAATATCTCAGTAATGTGACGTTTTGGAAACCACCAAGAATATTTAAGGTTTGTATTTAAATGTAGAATCGAAAAGTTAATACAACGTATAACAGAAAGGGTATATGCACTCGAAAGGATATGAACGAGCCCAAGAAACTAAAAAACCTTCCCAAAGAAACATAGGTCAAAATAAGAAAAAAAAGTTTGACCTTCCATACAAAATGCATCAGCTGATAGCGTGTGTAGTATGGGGAGTCAAACTTTTATTTTCGTTTTTCGACTTATGTTCCTTTGGGACAGTTATTCAGTTTCATGGGGTGGTTAATATTCTTTCGGGTGCATATACCCTTTCTGTTACACGTTGTATATGCGTCTAATCGTGAAAGCTTTTTGTAATATATAAGGGTCGCCATTTACACTAGCTCAATAAATTTAAAACCCCTTTGGTAAAGTATTAAGATTAACTTAGTATGCACTATCCCGCTATCTGCTATGTAGTATCCTACTACCCAAAGGTTGCCTGGTAGAAATTGCTGCTTTAGCAATAAGGCCGCCTATATTGTACTGTTTTGTTCCTTACTTTTCTGCTGTATGTATTTGTGTTTCTTTGTGCAATAAAGAATCTTGTATTGTATTGTATTGTAAACTCGGAACACCCCTATTCTGCAATCGACCACTCTTCACCAATATCGTAAATTATTCCCGGATCTTGCATTGCACTTTTCATAATTAAGCTCTAAAATTAAGCTCTACCGTTAATTGGTACGAGTTTATGAAATACTAAAATATTTTAGTGAATTATTTTTCTCAGTTTAATTATTATTGAAAAAATAAGCTCTGGTCTATAGACTTTATTAATGTAAAGTATATTAATTTTCTCGGTTGATCTTTATATCTAATATATATTTGAAATCTCATCAACATTATTACATCCCCTGAGAATCTGCTACTGTACAGGGGCATCGCTGAATAGGATAGGTGATCAAGAAACATTTTTCTAATAGTTTTTTGCACAGTTAATAGTTAGTTAATAGCAGATCACTAATTAGTCTATCAGGACATGGCTCCTGTAGCTCAGTTGGTTAACAGCGTTGGGCCGGGTTCCCAAACACTCGGGTTCAAATTTTATCAGCGGCCGAATTTTCGATTTGTTGTTTCAAATATTTTCAGATCAAGAAATAGATTAAAGCATTTTTTTTGGGAAACCGTACATATTTAAACACTCGAATGTGTGTCATTTTCATAAAGTTACTTCTGGAGAAACCTAACAACTACAGGGAAAAATTAAAGTCTGGCTTTCTTTTTGTGGCTCAATGTGACGAAATGTGTAATACTTTTTTTGGGTTTGAATAATGAAAGTCTAAAAATAAACACTCCTTTGTATAGAGAGTTATTCATGGGGATATGATGACGTCACGTTTCGCACAAAATAACAAAGTTGTAAAAAATTGGTCTCTTAAGGTTAATCCCTAAAAAGGTTTAGTCTGGTTGCCAACTAAGCTCTCGGTAGACCCTAAAGTAAGGGATTTGCAGATGTTTTAGGACTACAGATTTAAGGGGCGAACTGTGGAGCGACCCCAATTTTTAATTTATTGTGTCTAAAATACAATAATTTTCATGAATATTTTACGTTTAGCGGAAATCGCATATGATTCTCCATTTTATAACACATAATATCACAATTCAAACTAAGCAAGTGGGCTTTGTATTAGAAATGTTCGTGCTTCGGAGGGCACGCAAAGCCGTCGGTCCCGGTCGCTGTCTTTGATAGTGATAGTTACACAAACCATGTCAGAGGCCTATTAGCTGTTCTATTAGGTGGTTTAAGAAACTCTGACACCAGAGTTCTTCGGGCCGATTGACTCGAAACCCACACGTCAGAAGAAGAAGATTAGAAATGTGCTAAAAGTTCACACTTTTGGTCACATTTGTAATACCAATCTTAGATACTAATTATGAAGTATTATGTTAGGTGTAATAAAATGGAGAATTACTTGCGATTTTCTCCAAACGTAAAATATTCATTAAAATATTTATATTTTAGACGCAATTAATTTATAACAATTGAGGACGCCACCTATACTCTGTTTCCACCTTAAGGTCATCTGTTTTATTTTATCTATACCTCCAAGCTTTGAAGAAGCTAGCGACCGCATCCTTGAAAGCTGAAGAGTTGCGCTTATACATGCTTATTATAAAGGAGTCTTTCGGTTTTTGTAATTCCGAATTAAAATATCTAATGTTCCAAAAAAAAACTTCCATGCTGGCCTGGGAGCGAGAGAAAAAACATAGAATGTGCCATCTGCATATCCTCCCGAGTGTGCTGTACAAAACAGCTAAGGGATCCGAGGGCTTCAGTATATTGTAATTTAGGCGAAGGGCTAACAACCTGTCACTATAGCAATATACCTACAAATCTATCTTAAATAACCCTCAAGACATTGTCAGACGTGGCGAAACGACCTTTGTTTAGGTTGTTTACGCTCTGCCTACCCCATTAGGGATAAAGGCGTGATTGTATGTATGTATGTATGTAATGATCCGAAAAATCACAGACGTGTCGCAGAACTAAGACAAAAAATTCTTAGTCCACAATATTTTCTTGAATTATATGTAATCGTACTATTTTAATTATATCTACCTATACAGTAAATCGAATTTCGCTATCTTCAGATGACAAACAATGTCCAAGCAAACAGACAATTAATTCGTTCCGATTCCATTACGTCCTCGCTCGTTTGTACCAGCGGTTCTCAAACCTATTCATCCATCGACCGACGTACTTATAATTAAGTTTTGGAATAAATATTCTTCTTTTTATCTAGTTCCTATTAAAGTCAGAAGTTAGGAGTTAGAAACCTTACAGATAGCTGCAAAGGTTCAGACAACGGCGGCGCTGTTATAGACAACAAAATAAAAGCGAAAAAAATCCCTGGCTCCTACCTTGCACGTGCTTGTAGTATTACAGCGTGGGTGTATGAAAGTGTGTATAAGTTTCTTACTCATGTGTAAATTTCTAGAAAAGAAAGTATTCCACTTTGAGTAAAACCTGGTTTACACAAAGACGAGGCCCTGGCGCGACGACAGCTTGTTACAATATTTAATCCGCTCAGGTACAATCTGATTGAAAACGCACCAACAAACGTATGGATCGGTTCACTCGAACAAATGGACGTGTACGTTTTTGGCGAGAGCTTTATGTGTTGCAAAAACGTGGAAACATTTCATTGGCGCTCTGTATTTACTGCTGGGAAAATTGAGCCCGAAATAATATTAAATATTTGAAAGGATTCTGGTAAAATAGCGAGAATTTATTTTTGTAATACAAATACGCCTACATTATGATAATAGTCCTCCAACTGATTTTCGGTAATGGCGGCCAGTCTCCCAGAGATCGACCAACTGCGCAAGACTAGTTTTTAGTGCCCAAGTGTTTGCGCTACACACAGATGCACTCTCTATTCTTTTAATATCTTATTCTGATGGGACAGATTGGCAGACACGATCAGGCGCAGTACCTACCATTTACATACCCATCCAACATAAGAATAAGAATAAGAATTCGTTTATTGCCATAACATAAAGTACATACAACATTTAAAAGAAACATCATGTATCATCTTACTTCTCGGACAATCAGGTGATCAGCCTGCAATGTCCTAACCAAACTAGATACAACAACACAAAGTCATTGTCCTCCACCGGGAATCGAACCCGAGACCTCCCGGTCGAGGACCCATGGCTCAGACCGCTAGACCACGGAGGCAGTTGTATTGAAACGCGTGACGTAGACTATCTTCTCCTGGCTTACTCCATTGTCGACTCCTGGTCGCCACCTGGTCTAAAGACAAGCTTAGACCTACCGCTGAAAAAAAAAGCTTGAAATCAGTTGTGCTACCTGATATGATAATGATGTTCACTAAGAAAGACTGCCTCCGTGGTCTAGTGGTCAGAGCCATGGGGCTTACGATCCGGAGGTCCTAGGTTTGATTCCCAGGTGAGGAATACAAAGTTAATATTTGTTAACTGTTGACACTTTGTGCGGGTTGCCCCAGTTTGGTTAGGACATTGCAGGCTGAGTCACCTGATTGTCCGAAAGAAAAAGGATTCCGTGATTCGATGGGCACGTTAAGCCGTCGGTCCCGGTTGCTGTCTTTGATAGTGGTCGTTACTCGTCATACATGTGCCCCCCCCCAGACATACTTGTGGCGTCCCCCCAGAAAACATCCTGGAACCGCCCTACAGCGTAGCTGTATGAAGGTGTGTATAAGTTTCTTACGCATGTGCAATTTTCTTTTCTAGAATCCCCTCGCTAAGAAGATGATAATACATACATACATATAAACACGCCTAAAGGCCTAATCCCTAATGGGATAGGCAGCGTGTAAACGACCTAAAAAAGGTCGTTCCGCCACGTCTGACAAAGTTTTGAGGGTTATTTAAGATGGATTTGTACGTATATTGCTGTAGTGACAGGTTGTCAGCCCACCGCCTAAATTGCAATATACTGAAACCCTCGGATCCCTTACCTGGTTTTCCAGCATGCTCGGGAGGAAATGCAGCTGGCACATTTTATTCTATACTTTCATGCTGGCCTGGGAGTGAGAAGATGATAATGATAACAAAATATAAACTAAATTTCTCCACAGGCCGTCTGGAAGACCTACTTACATCAAGATTTATTCTCTAAGAAGTTTTCCAACGACCGTTCAGAGGCTCACTTGCGAGTAACAGCGGCCGGGCTATCAGAGTTGCCAGAACGCAAATTATGTTACACTTTAATTTATTTAGTGATGACTAGCGATCCGCCCCGGCTTCGCACGGAAATTATCAGTGTATCTCTACTATATTATGCATGTATTATACATTTAACCTTCCTCTTGAATCACTCTATCCATTTAAAGAAACCGCATCAAAATCCGTTGCGCAGTTTTAAAGATTTAAGCATACATAGGGATATAGGGACAGAGAAAGCGACTTTGTTTTATACTATGTAGTGATTTTGTCTCGACTCTAGTTTACTCTCTAGCAACTTACAGTTTTTCCAAATAGCTAGCGTAAGTGTTGCCAGAAAATGATTCTGGAAAACAACTTGACAATGCCAGGAAAGTAAAATTTTGCGTGTAACATTCCAACTGAAAATATCATTACCATCAGCTCAAATACGTCCTTACTGAGAGGACGCGTCTAGTCTAAAATTACGCGAATTACACGCTATTTGAATCGTCGTACTGAACCCAAAGATATTATGTCTTTTCGTAGTTTCTGAGTATTAACCTCTGGCAACACTGTAGCTAGCTATTTCGGAAATGGCCACCCTCGAGCTGGTTCCGTGATATATTCGGGCTATTGTTGTTCCCAGCGGTGGGCATTTGTTATTCCAATGCTGCCGTTATTTAATGCGCCCCAGATAAATATTGTGAACCCTTTTTATGTCTGCGGCGCGATGTTGTCTAATTTCGGAAGGATTTTGAATAAATCTTCGCTGTTTGAAATATTATGAGATATTTTATTCGAATTGTTTCTGTTTGTCGTTACCTGAATTCGGACCCGACATTTACTGAAATTTCAAAAATAGAAAGAAATTAGCTTAGCTTACTAAATACAGCAAACAGCTTGGTAGGATGATATTGTTTGCAAACTATGCAATATAATATAGGATAAAATACCGGGTGTAAAGGACAGCGTACCGCAAATTTATAGGGGCTCA
The DNA here is from genome assembly GCA_949820665.1 of Scrobipalpa costella. Taxonomy (NCBI): domain Eukaryota; kingdom Metazoa; phylum Arthropoda; class Insecta; order Lepidoptera; family Gelechiidae; genus Scrobipalpa; species Scrobipalpa costella. The sequence goes on along the minus strand of OX463304.1, from coordinate 10,981,608 downwards.
GTCAATGAAACTGACCAGCATTCACCAGGAGTTTCTTACAGGAAATGAAAAAAATATTGACCTTCGCATACAAAATGACCTCCTCGATCAGACAATTTGTATGGAAAATCCTTTTTTTTCACTTCCTGTTATTTTTTTCTGCTGATTGTTGTATACTGTCGTTGATTGATCAACCCCAATAAGTTCGCGGGACGCCGTATGTTTAGTACTACTTTTCTGAGCTGAAGAGCCCGATGGTGAAGTGGATAGGGCGCTGCCTTCTGCTTAGGAGGTAGTGGTTCGAATACTTGGACGAATAACATCTGGACGCGCAATTATGACGTTTTACTCCTTACCCCTCTAGTTTTACAGGATGAATTTTGGCCACAGTACACAAACTAAAGCCGATAGTGTGACTTCAAATTTAGAAGACGAAACATACCTTTGAAAATGGTGAAATGTGCTGTTTTGTTTTGCTGAACTTATAGTGATCGAACGAGCAATATTTCTTTTCATTCGTAAGTGTGTTTTAGATCCACATTTCTCGTTATTTTCTTGTAAAATTAATAAAATACGTAGGGACAGGACTGAATAATACGACTCAATAAAACGTCCATGGTTCTGAAAGCATGGTAACCAAAATATTGTCATTCTGTAATGAGTCGGATTATAATTGTTATTTTTTCATTCGTTCATTTATTTCTGTTCATTTAGAGACGTGACATTATCGATGAATGATATCGATAGGAATGATTTACTGTATAAACATTTACGAACAAAATAAACATTTGTGGATGGACAACGCTAATAGGAATCAGAATATCACAGTTAACCTCACCTTTTATTAGGGTTCCGTATTACTAAGATTCCACTGTCTGTTTTTTTGAACCGTGATAGCTACATAATAGTTGAAATCAATCGTCTACAGGATTTAAGCTAAGTGTTTTTACTTCAAATTGCATGTGGCGCCCTCTAGAGGGCATGAAGTAGTGAAATAAAATAAAACCTTTTTTATAATGACGTTTCAGAGGAAAGGGTATATTATTAGTTGTAGTGCATTTTTCTGTAATTTGAGGTTTTTATTATCATGTATATTTAATTGTTTATCCAAAATAAATAAAACAAACTTTTTCCCGCGGGTTTGTTTGTATTTACTCGATAAATAAGAATATTTTCTAAAATCACTCCACAGATCGGAAAACTGGCCTTAAAGGTATATAGTGGCGATTGCCACCCGGACACCAGCGCAGGTACCCCTACTTGCCCCAAGCCATATAGTACGTGGGATAGGGGGGCTCACGCAAGTCCCAGTAAGGTTGCCAGGTAGCGGGATTCACCAGGATTGTACCGAATGTAAATAACTAATATAATATATGTGGCATATACATTTTTGCGCTCGCTTCGCTCTCGATACGCTTGGTCAAAATAGAGTTTAAAATGTATATTATATTTTATGCGCTCGTTTTACATGCAAGAACGTTCTAGGTTTTCTTCCTAGAGTGTTTGAAACAATTTCAACACTTGAAATTCAGAATTTTAACCAAATTGACATTCACAGATCTGAAAATGACAATGTAAATCACGTTGATGAACTGGGCAAGGCAATAGCGCTGATATACTTAAACACCCGAATTGCCTTTATTAGAAAACATAGTATAAAAAAGAATTCGAAAAAACATATTTTCAAAAAGCTTTTGTAAGTTTTTATCTCCTAATGTAAGCTGCTCCACATTTGGTGTAAAAATTATTTGCACTTGCAGCGGGTGTGCTAATTTGATGATTGGCAACAGACAAAAAAAAATCAACAGGGGAAAAAAAAATTTTTTCATACAAATTGTCTGATCGAGGTGGTCATTTTGTATGGGAAGGTATTTTTTTATCGTCTCCTGACATAATTTCCTGGTGATAGTTGTTCAGTTTCATTGACTGAGCAACCCCTATCAGTTTGCGGGACGCTGTCCCTTACACCCAGTATGTATTCTATCTTTGAGTCTACAAAATATGACATGTATAATTTCAATTATTAATAATCGATTTGAAAATTCTACTCTTCTTTTATTTCCTAATCAAATTTAATTAAAAATACGTCTTCATATTTCTTTAATACAGGAAACATCATTCACTCAACCATTCATTTTTTATCGATTATCTACTAGGGTAGAATACTATCTAAAACACCTAATAGCACAGATTAAAAACTCATATAACCCGATTATTTGAGAAGTGTCAAAAATAAACAAATATATTAGGAAACGCGTACTTTTATAATTGTTCGAGTATTATATGTCATACCTCCCTCCCCCCAGTTTTGGTTGAACGAGTTCTCATACATTTTTGTTTCGTGGCGTGTCCAGATGTTATTCGTCCAATTCGAATACCACGTAAGAATGTGTTTCTCGGTTTTCGGATTTCGTATCTACGTTTATTCGGCGCTTTTTCCGTGCTTCGAAAGGCACGTTAAGCCGTTGGTCCAGATTAATATCGTTTAATATAGTAGATATTAGTCGTTAAGGAATATCAGAGGCTAATGCTAAGCATTGGAGGCTTGAAAACTCTGACCTAATCCGGATTGGGTGCGAATTCCCTTCAGGGTTGCGGAGGTCAGATGGCAGTCGTTCTGTGTTCAGTCACCTAGATTAGGTAGCCGCCCCGTGAGATACGGGATAAGGCTAGGGAGATAACTAATTTTCTGAGCTATCCTCAAAACAGTTTCGTGTAAACCATCGGTGTGTAGGAGATACTAGTACCCTTGTGTTATCTGGATGAGCTTGGGTGCATTCTTCAACTCTGTCTTGACCACCTCTGACCTAGTTAGTTCATTGTCAAGAAAAAACCCAAAGAATATAATTAGCAAAAAGTTCGTTAGAGATACGAACGTCTGTTTTTTTTAATATAATAGAGATTATATTTAAAAAAATCTAGAGAGATACACATCCTTCCATGCTGGACTGGGAGCGAGAGAAAACATAGAATGTGCCGGCTGATTTTTTATGCTGTAAAAACTGGCTAAGAAATCCGAAGGTATCAGTATATTGTAATTTAGGCGATGGGCTTACAAACTGACACTACAGTAATATACCTAACCAATAACCCTCAAAACTTTGTCAGACGTGGTGGAACAACCTTTGTTTAGGTCGTTTACGATCTGCCTACCCCATTAGGGATAAAAGCTTGTATATATGCATGTATGTATGTAGATACACATTACACGAATAAGGGAATATTATAATTAGTTGAGCTAAATTTCAGACAATTACTAAGACTAAACTAGCATCCGATGGGGCATTACAGTTTGAACAAGACGCTGTTGGTTTCAGAACAGTTGCAACATCCGTGGAGGGGACAAACTGTCCAACAAACAACATTCCCAACAGCTCTATTATAGTTTATATATGTGTCGTAGGATTATGATGAAATCGGGTTTTTGTTTAAAAAACTAGAATTTTGATCGAAACCCGGACTTTGAGAAAATACTGGTCATAATCCAGTGAATAGTTTAGTATTTTGACGAAATTTGGTTTTTGATCAAAAAACTAGTTTGGTTTTAATTAAAATTGGTTTTATGATAAAAATAAAGTGAATAAACAAACTTTAATTTAGTTCACAGAGGTATGGTCCTATGGGAAATTATAACAAAAAAATAATTATCTCATGTCTCTATTGTTTTATTCAAATGTAAAATATCAATCTATATAGATTTAATCATAAAATAAGAAACAATTGGTTTCTTGTTTTATAATTAAATCGTATTTTTATGATGTAATCGTATTTTCGATCAAAAAGCTAGGATTTTGACCAATACCGGACTTTGTCAATATAGTGGTCATAATCCAGAAAAAAGTAAAGGATTTTGTTAAAGTCCAGTTTTATATTAAAAAATACAAATATTTTGTCATAGTCCGGGTTTTGATCTCAGATTTGTTCTGGATTATGACCAGTATTTTGAAATAGTCGGGTATTAGTCAAAATCCTAGCTTTTTGATCAAAAAACCGATTTTATCATAATTCTGCGACATATATGTATACAGGCTATTTCCTGAGAGGCACTGTGTACTGGCTATTTCCTATCATTGAATGGTTGGCTTCTAAAATACCCGTTAGTAACAAGAACTTTGTAATGAAAATCCGAAATTTGATCTTTATTTCTTTTGTGAAAATGAAGAGCACTATCACGCCTGTATCCCTAATGGGGTAGGCAGAGCGTGAACAAGCCAAACAAAGGTCGTTCCGCCACGTCTGACAAGTTATGAGGGTTGTTTAAGATAGAACTGGATATTGCTGTAGTGACAGGGTGTCAGCCCATCCCCTAAATTACAATAAACCCTCGAATCTCTTAGCTGGTTTTTACAGTATGGCCGGGAGGAGATGCAGCTGGCACATTCTATGTTCTTCTGTCGCTCCCAGTCCAGCATGGAAGCTATGCAAAAAAAAATACTCTTACTTTTTTACTAATTTGGGTCTATCTTTGAATATCTCATTAAAATTATAGAAAAATCTCACCATATTCGTAGCGGTTTCTCCGTCGTAGCTTGCGTAGATTTGCTACGACACGATCCGAAGGTAATTCCATTTTCTAAGCATTATGAAATAGTCTTACAGAAAAACGGCCTTATGGATGCCTGTGTCTAAGGAAATTGTTGAAGATAGTTGGGCTTAATTCCAATTTTCTAAATTTTATGAAAGTATTTCAAACCAAATTCTAAAAGTTAAGAGAAAATTATTAATAAACTATTTTGTGAAGGTTCAATTTATTTCAAATTAATCGTCCAAACAAAATACAGTGTATAATACAGCTCGTCACAAGCCGAGGTCGGCTCAAACTTGGATAACCTGACTTTGCTAATATCCTTTGCGTCTCACACACGCAACCAGTCCAAGCTCATGCAACTTATTCAGATGAGCACAGAGACGGGAATCGACTGACGTGTAACTAATTGATGGATTTTGGTCGGTAAATACAAAGTTTTCGTCGTGAACAAGTGGGGCTAACTGTCATTGCCATGACTGGCCTTTGTACTAGAAACAGGCTAACTTAATCCTGCGCGGCGCCACTGAGAAATAGACTCTAAACCTCGTTCCGTATTTAAACTTATTCGGAAGTGGGTTAGTGTGAACTCTACTGGATTTGATGTAATTTGGAACAAGGAGCCGGCCGTTTGTGAAATTAATCGCAGTGTGATCAAGCCGGTTTTATTAATTTATTGTATGGCATTTATTTGCTGCGAGGCCCAGAGGACAGTGTAGCAGCCGGTATTTTTGCATTCTTAGCACCGCGTGGGGTCACGTGTAGGGTTTTTAAGGTAGTTCCTACGGACGTGGAGCAACATCGACCTGTAACGACTACTATTAGAAACACTGACCGGAACCGACGTCTTAACGTGACCTAAGCACGGAAACCGTTTTCTACCAGACAATCAGGTGGATTTAGCCTGCATTGTCCTAATCAAACTGAAGAAAACCTCACAAAGTGATAAATTTACAAATATCAACTTTGTGTTCCCCCCCTGTAAATCGAATCCAGGGCCTCCGAATCATGAGCCCATGGCTCTAACCACTATGCCACGGAGGCAATTAGCCGGTGTTTGGTTTGGACAGACTGTAAACCTGTAAACCTGTTGGCCTGTGAAAATCTAGTCATGAACAGATGTTTGAGCGAAACGCGGAGCATTACTAATTACATCTCATTGTGTACGGTATTTGCAACATTAATAATTTATGTGTTTAAGTTTCAGTGATATGATAATTCAGTTACTGTTTTGATTGTTTCGGATAATCTAGGACAAATTAATTTGACGTTTCTTATCCAAATTATGTCAGCTATACTACTTTTGAATTTACTTTAAAATATGATTCAAATAAGTAATTTTATTCTCATATTCGACATAAAATATCAATTCGTGATTGTTGGGAATACATATAATCACGAATTTAGGCATAGCATAAACAACCTAAACAAAGGTCATTCCGCCCCGTCTGACAAACTTTTGAGGGTTATTAAACATAGATTTGCAGGTTTCTGTAGTGACAGGTTGTATCTATCGTCTAAATGGCATTATACAGAAACCTTCGGATCCCTTAGCTGGTTTTTACAGCATGCTCGGGAGGAAATGCAGCTGGCACATAGTATGTTTTTCTTCCACTCCCAGTCCAGCATGGAGGATCTTCATCAGCTTCTTTACTTTATAGTAATTTTTCGGTTAAGAATTGAATTCAATATTCGTAACTATTAAAACATGAATCCGTTTTTTTCGACAGGGCGAGCCGTTCGCACAAATACGATTTAAATGGCAAGAAGACTCGTATGAAAAATGGAACCAGGGCTTTGAACAATTTGTCATTTTAATGTTTTCCATGTTCGCAAGTCGCGCTCCACTATGGATGGACAATTTATTACACTGTCACATTCTTTTGTATGGAAGAGTATTTTTGTACTTCCAGGCTGGACTAGAAGTGATTAAAAACCTAGTATTTATGTATAAAATGTATAAAAAAAAACTTTGTATCTTTTGTGGAGAAATAAACAGATTTGATTATTATTATTATATAAACAACACTTGTGTGTGACAGCTAGTTTGAGTTCGTATCAGAAATATCACTTCAGTATAAAACGACCTGTCAAATCCAAACTTAATATTGCTCTCAATCTTGAGATCGCTTTATGAATACGAGCCCTAATGTGACTCAACTGTTCCTTTTTTAGAGAATAGTGTAGAAATCAAAGTAGTTGAAGCCACGGGATTCAGCGTATTGCAATTTAGGTAATGGGACTAAAATCTGTCTGCAGCGATTCACATTGGTGCCAATACGTAGTTCCAAAACTCATGACTTGACTAAGTCTCTACCTGTCATTTTCTGTCATGAAAGAACAGAAAGGTACGGCAAAAAATTTTTGCCAAGAAGAAAATTTTCTTGAGTTTTTCGCTCTACGAATCGATAGCAATATCATTTTAAAATTAGCACCAGCAATGCTCAAACATGGCGTGAAAGGTTGTTAATAATCCGTCGAAGCTCGTCCCACCCCGCAAGGGATACAAGCGTAACTATAATTATGTATTGTATTATGTTTGTAAAGCTGCGGAGAGGAATTAAATTTATTCAAGCCTCAAACACATGTGCGTCGTTTGAATACCTTGTAACGTAAACTGGTAATGTGAGCTTAAGGTTAGTACGCACGCTTTAATGCTAACTTTAGTCTAGACATACTCGTAATATGGGTGAAACCTCGGTGGAATATCTTCAAGGCCATTAAAAATACGGAGTATAAGGGACAGCATCCCGCAAACTGATAGGGGTTGCTCAGTCAACGATCGGTAAATTAATGTTTTTAATTAACCGTAGAAGCTCTGCCTATACCGTCTTCTTCCTCTTCTTCTCAAGTCGAACAACGACCCAATGAAACCTGGTGTCAGAATTTTCAAACCGCCTAGTAGCACAGCTATTAGGCCTCTGACATGGTTTGAGTAACAACCACTATCACAGACAGCGACTGGGGCCGACGGCTTAACGTGCCCTCCAAAGCACGAAATCTTTTTTTCTTTTCGGACTAGCAGGTGATTCTGCCTGCAATATCCTAACCAAACTGGGTAAATCCTCACGAAGTAATAAATTGACAAATATAAACTTTGTTTGCCTGTACCGTAGAGAATATAGACGTGATTATGGCTGCTGCTGCGTAGAGGGATGTAATTTATTCAAGCCTCACACATATGTGCGTCGTTTGAATACCTCGTAAAGTAAACTTGTAATGTGAGCTTAGGGTTAGTACGCACGCTTTAATACTAACTTTAGTCTAGACATACTCGTAATATGGGTGAAACCTCGGTGGAATATCTTCAAGGCCATTAAAAATACGGAGTTTAAGGGACAACATTCCGCAAACTGATAGGGTTTGTTTAGTCAACGATCGGGACCTTAATGTTTTTAATTAACCGTAGAAGCTCTGCCTATACCGTCTTCTCCTTCTTCTTCTTCTTAGTGAGTGGATTCTCAAGTCGAACAACGACCCACTGAAACCTGGTATCGACGGCTTAACGTGCCCTCCGAAGCATGGAATCTTTTTTCTTATCGGTCAACCAGGTGATTCTGCTTGCAATATCGTAACCAAACTGGGCAAAACGTCACAAAGTGATAAATTGACCAATATCAACTTTGTGTGCCTATACCGTAGAGAAAATAGACGTGATTCTGGCTGCTGCTGCGGAGAGGGATGCAATTTATTCAAGCCTCACACACATGTGCGTCGTTTGAATACCTCGTAAAGTAAACTTGTAATGTGAACTTAGGGTTAGTACGCACGCTTTAATGCTAACTTTAGTCTAGACATACTCGTAATATGGGTGAAACCTCGGTGGAATATCTTCAAGGCCAAGTGCCGGCAAGTGGAAAAGCGTGCCATATTATTTCATTGATTTTCATAGATTATCTCTTCCACTGTACGGTCGACGGTGCCGTGCCGTCAAGTTGAAAAACGCCCAATAGATAAAACTACAACTCTACTTCCATGCTGGACTAGGAGCGACAGAAAAACATAGAATGTGCCAGCTGCATTTCCTCCCGGGAATGCTATAAAAGCCAGCTAAGGGATCCGAGGGTTTCAGTATATTGCATTTTAGGCGATGGGTTGACAACCTGTCACTACAGCAATATACCTCCAAATCTATCTTAAATAACCTTCTATCTATCTATATCTTCTATAATCTATCAAAACTTTGTCAGACGTGGCGGAACTACCTTTGTTTAGGTCGTTTACTTTTGCCTACCCCATTAGGGATACAGGCGTGATTATATATATGTATGTACAACTCTACTTAGCGCTGATTACTACCCCACCGTAATCATACTCAAGTCGACACAATAAATCAAAGCTGATTTATCTTCGTACCCGTAAGAAGACAAAGTAATAGGAAGAATAACACTGATAAGCGTAATATTATGCAGCTATGGGGCCACTGAAATTACCACATCATAAAAATTGGACCCGACGACGCCATAAAAATGATCGTTTATTTTTACGATCCCGAACCCTAGGTCAATAATTGTGCTGCCATAATTTTTGTCGAATTCCGATATGCGTAGTAAGATGGCTATATTTTGTTAGTGTTGACGGAGGAAAATGTCAGAGTTGATATAAATATTTTTTGGGATGAGAAAAGACGTTAGAATTAGAATAGATTGATGTATACGCATAATGTCTATTTTTTAGTTTTACTTTTATAAATTATTATTAATATAAAGCTCTCCTCTCGCCAAAGGTCCGGCTGTAAATCAGCGCTGTAGTCAAGAGCCACAGCTTTTTGCTGAGCTGATCGCCTTTTAGCGCCTATCAATCTAACTTTTTATAGCTAAGTTCGTTGTCTTCTTCTTCTGTCGAGTGGGTATCGAGTCTATTGACCGATTGTTAATGTATGTTTTTGATTTTTGTTTTTTTAATTTTATTTTATTGTTTTTTTTATGTCCTTGTGATTTATATTGGTGCTAAATAAATGTTGTATCTATCTAATATTTATTTATTTCCATTCTGGTATGGGAGCGAGAGAAAAACATAGAATATGTGCCATCTGTATTTCTTCCCGGGCATGCTGTAAAAGCCAGCTAAGGGATCCAATTTTTTCTGTATATTGCAATTTAGGCGATGGGCTGACAACGTGTCACTAAAGCAATATACCCAAAAATCTATCTAACCCTCATGACATTGTCAGACGTGACGGAACTACCTTTGTTAATCATAAAAAAATCGCACATTTTACGAGTATATTAAATATTTTCCAAAGCTAGATGGCTAATTTAATTGAATACAAAAAGTTTCTGACTGATTTACTTCATCCAGTTTATTTCTTCTAATTCTTTTTCGGTTCCAGCAACCTGTAACTATTTCAAACAGAATAGCAAATATTTTCCCGGCAACCATTTTTTTAAGAAGAGTCTTGGCATGGAAACAAGTCCTTTGAACTCTGGTGTTGCCAGTAAAACCTTCGCCAAATCCGGCTATTACAGGCGACTCAGAAATACATTGGGAGCGATTATTAACATTTATTCGCAACTAGCGACCCGCCCCGGCTTGGCACGGAAATCATCAGTGTTTCTCTACTATATTGTGCATGTATTATACATATTAACCTTCCTCTTGAATCACTATCCATTAAAAGTAACAGCATCAAAATCCGTTTTTTTAAAGATCTAAGCATACATAGGGATATAGGGACAGAGAAAGCGAATTTATTTTATACTATGTAGTGATAATCCAATATGGCGGCGAGGCGTGATCCTATTGACACTAAGCTGCATCGGATGTAATAAATAATGCAGTGCTGCTGCTGACACGTCGTTCATATAATAGACGGAAAATGGGTAGTGACCATGTCTGTAGTGCTGAAGGTTGCGAGTTCGTGTAAACTTTTATTGTAATGAAGTTTTTTATAACGGGATTTCACTTTGGAATATAATTCTTGTACCTTACGACATGTTTCGGGACATTCAGAGTCCCCACATCAGGTTGAGTGTGTTGGTTGCGGAGTTCTGTACCCGATGGCGCCCCGCCTCGCATTGCGGGTTTGAGCTAGTAGCGCTCGGGGTTATTAAAATCTTTATTTAGAATGTCTCACTTAAGTTTAAATAGTTTGATTAATTGTAATGCTTCAGTTTGTGAAGGGTTTTTACTTACTTTACAGAATTCAAAAACATGGGACGAAGTTTTAAGGAAAAATTCAAGACTAAAGTTTTGAATACAGAAAAGTTACATACATACATCGGTACATCGTCCTACATAAAAGAAAGTTTGTTAGTGGAAATTAATTTAATCTATTTCCTAATTTTCCTCTAGCTTTTCCAACATATAGTGAACCTAAACCCAAATGCATACCTCTAATATCCTTAGCACTAAGCGCTAAGAGCTGACAAACTGCATTTAGACCACCCGAAAGAGAGACACGGCTTAGCTTAAGTTACTGTGGCATGGACTGGACGTGGCCACCGATAGCCAAATAAGGTTAATCAAAAATATAAATTTTCTAACTACAGTAGTACAACAAACCCAGTTCCAGAATTAGGGGTAATATGTTTAGCACTCTAAGCGCTAAGAGCTGACTTACGCCATTTACTGTACACACCGAGAAGCGACGCGACGCGGCGCACACTTTTTAAGATCGTGAAACATTGTACTGTAGTTACATTGCAAAAAGATAGACAGAACTTGGAAAATTCCTTGCGTCGCGGTGCAGCTTGACCGAGAAGAAGCGCAACGCGGCGCGCACTTTTTATAACCGTTATACATTGTACCACAATATATATACTTTATTGCATAAACACAAAAGAAATGTAATTTACAAATATAGTGTGCAAGGGCGAACTTATCTCTATGAAGAGATCTCTTCCAGCCAACCCAATGGTAGTAAGAGAAAGTAAATAATTTTGAGGTGACAAGAAAATGCAACATTAACAGAGACTAGTAAAACAAAAAATTAAAAATACTTACATACCTATACATAGAATAAATACCTACCGTATATTACTATCTTAAATAAACATACATAAATACTAAACAATATATTGACGTACATATACGAATAAACTACTACATAAATACATACATCAAAATTGTTCAGATAAGAAGTGCTCTTTTAATCTTTTCTTAAAGACATTCACTGAGGGACTGTCTTGAATTGTCTTAGGCAGTTTATTCCACAGTTGTGCAGCTTTTACAGAAAAGGAGTTGAAGAAGAACTTGGTATTCGCACTAGGCAACTCCAGCACCTTAGTGATGCAGGCGCGCCTAGGGCGGGGATCTGGAGGAAGGTGTTGGAAACGGGAGCGGAGATAGTCAGGAGTGGCAGGATTGTGAAGGATGTTGTAAAGAGTGGTCAGGATGTGCACATCACGCCGAAGTCGAATTGGAAGCCATTTAAGCTGAGCACGAAATTCAGAATAGTTATAGAATAGTTACTCTGTGATTGTACTGTAGTTAATTTACAAAAATATAGACATTTGCTTGACAAAACTTAAGAATTCCTCGCGTCGCGGTGCAGCTTGTCACTTCATGGCATGATATAGCGAGATGTATCTTCAAACAGTTTCGCGCCGCGTCACATCACGTCGCTTTCCGGTGTAAATTGACCCTAAGAGCATTTAGACCAGTCGAAAGAGAGACACGGCTTAGCTTAAATGACTGCGGCAGGGACTGGACACTGATATCCAAATAAGCTTAACTGCTGGATCAACTGAGCTCGGATAATGGAATATTTCGAGCTGTCCAACATGGTTTGCTTCTCGTTTACATCCTGCAGTGGCTTTGTCTCCAACTGCTTCTGTGGTCTAGTGGTCAGAGCCCGTGACCCGGAGGTCCTGGGTTCGATTCCCAGGGGCGAATACAAATTAATTACCTCTACAAACACTTAGGTACTTCACTACATAGTATAAAACAAAGTCGCTTTCTCTGTCCCTATATCCCTATGTATGCTTAGATCTTTAAAACAACGCAACGAATTTTGATGCGGTTTCTTTTAATGGATATAGTTATTCAACAGGAAGGTTTATATGTATAATATATGCATAATATAGTAGAGAAACACTGATGATTTCCGTGCGAAGCCGGGGCGGGTCGCTAGTATATATATGTACTAATTATACATATGGCATTTTTTGTTTTTTTAAGGTTGCGCTCAATACGCTGTTAGTGATTTTTGCATTGCCTACAATACACATGCGTCACCTTACTCACTACGCGCGCGAAGCGAGGAATTCTAAGTCAACGCACCAATCTGCCAGAATGCGCGCGTAGCATTGACAGCGTGTTAGTGTCGCCTGTGTGTTGCTGCACTTAGGTGTAAAGTACGGTAAGTAAAGTGTAAAGGCAAAGCATCTTCTTCATCATCTTTCATAGAGTCGTTTATGGTTGATTGAATTGAAATGTAAAGCGTATTCCTGCAGGCAAAACTAATTATTATCTCCAATATAAAATTTTAGGAATTTATGAACACGTAAATGTTTTTTATAAGCTTTTACACACCCTCAGCTATTTCACCAACGTTTTTACAAAAAGTAATGAATCCACCAACCTAGTAATTATAGTGCAACGAACTAGCAATCAAACCAATTACGTTTTTAGTTTTTTAGCAAACAGCTCTGTAATCAAGCGGACTGGACTAATACGGTTATTTACGAGCTACATTCGCGTGCCGGCTCTGACCACTATGTATAAAATATTTGATACATACATATAACCACGCCTTTGTACCTAATGGGGTTGGCAGAGCGTAAACGACCTCAACAAAGGTCGTTCCGGCACATCTGACAAAGTTTTAAGGGTTATTTAAGATAGATTTGTAGGTATATTGGTGTAGTGACAGGTTGTCAGGCAATCACCTAAATTGCAATATGCAGAAACCCTTGGATCGCTTAGCTGGTTTTTACAGTATGCCCGGGAGGAATTGCAGCTGACACATTCTATGTTTTTCTCACGCTCCCAGTCCAGCATGGAAGAAAGGCTCAAACCACTATGTAGAAAATGTTTCATATAGGTATTACCTACCTTTTCCATGCTGGCCTGAGAGCGAGAGAAAAACATAGAATGTTTTAGCTGCATTTACTACCGGGCATGCTGTAAAAACCAGCTAAGGGATCCGAGGGTTTCCGTATATTGCAATTTAGGCGATTGGCTGACAACCTGTCACTACAACAATATACCTGCAAATTATTTTTATCTTTGTCATACGTGGCAGATTGGTCTTTGTTTAGGTCGTTTGCGATCTACCTACCCCATTAGGGATAAAAGCGTGATTATATGTATGTATGTACTTTTTCCATGGAAGCCCTATAAAAATAAGAGGGATAGCTACAATAGATCTAACAGGTCGCAGTGGCTGTTGGACTGTGAGTCAGAACCCAACAACCCTACGAATAAGGACTTATACTTATTTGTAGGTGCAAGTCCTAATTTTCAAATCATAATCATACTTTTTCCATGCTGGATTGGGAGCGAAGGAAAAACATAGGGTCGTATTAATATAGCGATCTGAAGACTAAGAGCAATCTTAAGTGTGGATTTGACAGATCGTTTTGTATAGAATTGACATTTCTGATACGAGCTCAAACTTGCTGTCAGTCTCAAGAGCCGATCATAAATACGGGCCATAGAATGCTTGAGCTGTTTATCTTCCCGGGCGTATTGTAGAATTGAGTAGAGGTAGATGAGGGGCGTATTAGTCCGGTCTGCTTGATTACGGAAGTGTTTGCTAAAAAACAAAAGAAGTTATTGGTATGATTGCTAGTTCGTTGCATTATACGTATAGTTACTAGATTGAGTGGTATAAGAACAAGTATAGGTATTGCAGTTTAGGCGAAGGGCTGACAACCTATCACTACATGAATACAGAATTAGTTATCTTTGAAATTACCCTTGTTACCCGTGACCCTCGAAACATAGGTGGGAAAACCGCCTTTTTATCAGATCGTTCACACGTGCCTACCCCTTAGAGACACATCATCTCCCTAGCCTTATCCCGTATCTCACGGGGTCGGCTTCCTAATCTAAGGGATTGAACGAGGGTACTGAATTTTACACAGAGCGACTGCCACAGTTTTCAAGCCGCCAATTCTTAGCACTGGCCTCTGATATGGCTTAACAACTAATATCTATCGTATTAAACGATATTAACCGGGACCAACGGCTTAACGTGCCTTCAGAAGCACGGAAAAAGCACCGAATAAACGTATATATGAAATTCGAAAAACGAAAAACACATTGGTACGTGGTGGGATTCGAACCACGACCTCCCGCTCAGGAGGCAGCGGCCCTATCCACTACACCATCGGGCCCCGTATGAGACACATGTGTGATTAATTGTTTTTATTTTTTTAGCAAACAGCTCTGTAATAATTAAGCGGACCTAACTAATACGGTTATTACGGTTACTTTATGTAGATGGAAAACATAGAATGTGTCAGCTGCTTCTTCACAGGCACACTGTTGACGTCAGTAGAAGAAAACGAGGGTTACGATGGAATTATTGTAAGCAAAGGGCTGACAACCTATCACTACAGTTATACACGGTTACCTAGTCTCTTCTAAAATTAGCCTAGAATCTTGTCAGTCGTGGCTAAAATGCCATTTTATGGCGCTGACGGTCTGTATGAGCCGTAAGGGACACAAACTCGACCGTTGCATTTGTTTGTATGTGTTTAGTTTTAGAAAACCGGACTAATACGGTTATATACGAGCTGCATTCGCGTGCTAGCTCTAACCACTATGTAGGAGATTGCTCCTTCATATAATCTGGGCCGGGCTTTATGAAATATGTAATTTCTGCAGAAATGAGCTGTTATATAAATGTAACCTAGCCTAGTACTTTCAACTTTAATAACGATAAGCTGATTTTTATGAAGACATTTTATTTTTAAGAATAGTGGAAGGACTTTTTTTTCTTAGAAATGGGTTTGCTCTTGACTTTAGACACAAGATCAGCTTAAACCGTGACAGAGTCGACGATAGATGATGGATAAATTGATTCACATTTCATCATTATAAAAGATCAGAATCTATGTGTCAATCAGGTCACAGAAACATTATCACCTTCATCATTCACTGAATTTGCCTTCCAGCACTTCAAGTTTGTTAGATCCATGAACAACGTCAGACTTTCTACGATTGATATGAAAGAGGCCAAGATCTACTAACCATCACAATTATTTTATTCATTGCAAAGTATGGAAAGTATAATGTTAAAGATAGAAGAAAATATATTCAAAAGATTGGATAAAACAAACTTTGCCAATGAAAACCAAATTACCACGTGTTACAAGTTCTCATTCTACAAATGCCTCCGTGGTCTAGTGGTCAGAGCCATGGGCTTACGATCCGGAAGTCCTGGGTTCGATTCCCAGGGGGGGAATCAGGGGGAACACAAAGTTGATATTTGTAAATTTATCACTTTGTGTTTCACAGAGTTGATATTTGTAAATTTATCACTTTGTGTTTCCCCAGGTTGGTTAGGACATTGTAGGCAGAATCACCTGATTGTCCGAAAAGAAAAAGGATTCCGTGCTTCGGAGGGCACGTTATGCCGTCGGTCCCGCTGTCTTTGATAGTGGTCGTTACTCAAACCATGTCAGAGGCCTAAAGCTGTGCTAATAGGCGGTTTGAAAACTCTGACACCAGGGTTCATCGGGTCGTTGTACGACTCCAGAATCCGCTCGCTAAGAAGAAGAATATCCCGCTTTCTGCTTGTACAATTTCTATAGCCAAAGGTTGCCTGGTAGAAATTGCTGCTTTAGCAATAAGGCCGCCTATATTGTACTGTCACGTTTGTTCCTTATATTTCTGTTGTATGTGTTTCTTTGTGCTATAAAGAATTTTGTATTGTATTGTAAGATTCTACAAGTTTCGTGTCCGAAGTCAGGCGAGAGGCGTTTGGCAGCTACGAAGGTCGTTGGTGTAGATAAGGGTGTCACTTACACCATGCTTACACCGAAGTATCTAGGTACTCACCTAAGATTTGGATTACAAATTAGTGGTTATATCTGGAGACGTGTTTTATAATAAGATCACATAAATATGGTCACATCGCACCTTTTTCGGCAACAATAGCACAAGTGCAGCCAAACAATTTGAAAAGTGCTAAAATTCGATAGACCAAATACACAATATTTATTCCTCCATATTCCTATAGAGTATGTAACTTTAAGGCAAATTAGTATCTTTATTGGTTTGAAAATGACTGATTGGTTAGTTATGCCAGGTTACCAACAGAGTATGTCATAGATAGATTACCGGTTTTGCCAGAATATTAACTTTTTATATACTTAAATTTTATAAGGTTTAGGCACTTAAATCATTAGGCATCAGAAAGATTTTTTTACAAATCTTGCAAACTTATCGTTATAGATCTTAAACGATTGTTCAAAACGAAGAATGATGTTAGGTAAGTAGGATTGATTTTCTTATATCTATTCAAAGACTCGGCATAGGTCGTCGACTTTTTTTTTCCATTTTCACAAAATGGCGACTAATTGCCGCCATATTGTTTTTTTTAACTAAATAATGTCTTCAGTGATAGTTGCAAATATAAGACAAATTGATTGACGTAAGAATCATTGAAATCGGCCAACGCGTTTGGTCTTTAGAGCAGTGTCTCAGAGGATCAAACATACATACATAGAGGCTGATAAAGACATTACCCTCCTTTGTGTTGCGCGGTCGGGTATAAAGTAAATATTCTGGAATAACAAAGACTTATGTCTCAGGGTAATGTTTTTCAAGGTCATTTTGGTAGGTTATATTTTTTTTATATACATACATAAATCACGCCTTTATCCCTTACGGGGTAAGCAGAGCGTTTAACGCCTCGTAAAAGGCGTTTTCGCCACGTCTGACAAACATTGAGGGCAATTTTAGATTGTAATACGTATTGCTATAATGACAGGTTGTCAGCCCATCGCCTAAATTACAATACACTGTAACCCTCGAGTCCCTTTTGCTGACTTCAACAGCATGTCTGGGAGGAAGGGCAGCTGGAACACACTATGTTTTTCTATCTCTCCCAGTCCAGCATGGAAGTAAAAGTAGTTTTATATACAAATTATCGTTAAATATTTGTCAATATCTATAAACTACTATTATGATATAGCATTGCATTTAAAACCTCTTTAGGTGTGCTCAGGAGCATCAAAAACAAAATAAATAAACTTAAATCTTCCGTCCTGTAAAATTTTACAATTGTCAGTTTAGCCCATAATTCAGTAAACCATGTGCTGTAAAAACCAGCTAAGGGATCGGAGGGCTTCGTCGTATACGCTCTGCCTACCCCATTAGGGATAAAGGCGTGATTATATGTATGTATGTAGTAGGCCATCATCACTTTAAATGTGTCAGCGGTACTAGACTGACAAGAATCGAAGCGATCTCGTGTTAGGTCCCCCCCTCATATACGACAAACATAAGTGAAATGTTCCTATCAACATGAGCTATCGGTGTGAGAGCCGGCCTCATAGGTTGCTTAAATTCAAATTGGCATGTAGGTCGGGTCTGATCGGATTGAATCGTTCAGCGACAATGTCGTTCCGCACCTCGCCTCAAATTACTCGGATGGGTTTTCGATATACCCCCTTCCCTAGCCCCGCCAGTTTCACTACCCCCCGCCCACGTGGGTCCAAGCAAATTGTACCAGTAACCACTAGCCGTAATAGCAACACGTGCCGACTATTAGGACCCACTATAAGTGAAAACGAGAAAATAACCGTGAGGTAAATAAACGCTTTCATCTTAGATTAGACTCATTTTGAAGGCGTAAAACGTTAGGCAAGACTACACTGTCTTGGATCTTCATTATTGCGGTGGTTTTGATACTCGAAATGAATTACGGGTGTAAGGGACAGAATTCTGCAAACTGATAGGCGTTGCTCAGTCAACGACACTGAACAACTTCCACCAGAAAATTCGTTCAGGAGATGAAAAAAAAATGACCTTCCAATACATGATAACCACCTCGATTAGACAATATATATGGAAAATCAGTTTTTTTTCACTTCCCGAAAAAAAACTGCTGATAGTTGTTCAATTTCGTTGATTAAGCAACCTCTACCAGTTATCGGGACGCTGACCCTGTATAGGTAATTAGATTCCAACCTTTTCAAAGCAGGTATACTATAAGAAAGAAAATGCTTCGAAAAATGGTGTGCTTACCTGCAAGATGTCCCATGCATTCCCTTATATTTAAAAATTAGCGACCCGTCCCGGCTTCGCACGGAAATCATCAGTGTTTCTCTAGTATTTTATGCATGTATTATACATTTAATCCTTCCTCTTGAATCACTCCATCCATTAAAAGAAACCGCATCAAAATCCGTTGCGTAGTTTTAAAGATCTAAGCATACATATGGATATAGGGACAGAGAAAGCGACTTTGTTTCATACTATGTAGTGAAGTCCCAGTCCCTTATTCGTATTATGAGATATTTTATATTACTTACTTGTTTATACCCAATATCAATATCAACTATTTGATCAAAATTATTGTCGAAGCTATGTGGAAGCAATTTTATATCCTATGGTTGGGAAGTTTGGTTTTCATGCGCCATGTTCAACTTTCTTCCTTACTGGACTCGATGAGAGAGGAAAACATAGAATGTGCCAGCTGCATTTTCTCCCGGGCATCCCGTAAAAATCTGCTAAGTGATCCGAGGGCTTCAGTATATTGCAATTTAGGCGATGGGCTGACATCCTGTCACTACAGTAATATACCTACAAATCTATCTTAAATAACCCTCAAAACTTTGTCAGACGTGGTGGAACGACCTTTGTTTAGATCGTTTACACTCTGCCTTCCCCTTCAGGGATAAAGGCGTGATTATATGTATGCGCCTTATCTTCAATTTATCCGAGAGGTAGAGACAAGAAACCTTATGGCCGCTGTGAAAGCGCACAGTTTTCATATTCCCTACCAAAACAGACGCGCACCCAACCCACGGCATAAATTTTAAGCTCGGTTGAAGAGCTTTTGTTTAGCTCAAAAAATGCGGCATAATTCAAGAATAACCTCATATTGTCTTTCAGTCCTATATAAACGGTGAAACTCGGAAACACTAATATTTTCCGGAGAAGTTTATATTTCTTTTGTTATTTTACTCGGAGGGAACCGGCGATGAGTTTTGGGAACCAGTTGTTATTATTGCTAAAAACATTTCCCGAATAATGCTGTCGGGATATTATTTACGTTTGTTTGATAACTCTTCTCTTTTATCTTTTTTGTGGAAGATTGTTTCAGGAAGTTGTAGGTTCTTTTCTGGTAAACGAATTTGTAGATAGACAGCATTGATATACCACAGAACAGATTCACAGGGTGTCTTTTATCTTTTTGTATTTGATAAACGATTTTTAAATCGCTTTTGGTGTAGGCCACACATATAGTAACATGGCCTTCCATCCGAAATGGAACGGAATGCCGTGTTTCTCTAAGTGCAGCAACACACAGGCGTAACCTTACGCGCTACGCGCACATACTGGCAGAGGGATGCGCCGACTTAGAGTTTCTCGCTACGAGCGCGTGGTGCGTAAGGTGACGCATGTGTGTTGCAGGCAATGCAAAAAGCGTTGACAGCCTGATGAGCGTAACTTTAAGCACAGTAAGTGTTGCTGCACTAAGAGGCCACAGATAGCTTAAACGGAGTTGAAAGCGAGGTCACCAAAAGCTTAAAAAGTACTGAAAACATCGGATACCGGCTGAACATAGTAGGTAACTACAGTAAACCAAGCGTTTTCTGTATTTTTGGATTACTAAGCGATGTATTATATCTAATAATAATATTGTCTATCGGCATCTAAAGGATTAATTTATAGTTCTACCAAATTAATTGTAACTAAGCGAAATACCTATCCAACGAACCATACGTATACTTCATAAATGCTTCCATATAAATCATCTCAAGCGAACCGCTAAACTTTTGGGACCACAAATGATTGGTTCCATAAATTGTGCCACAAACATGAGCAAAACATCAACAATTTCAGATACGAACTTGACAGGAGGCAAATTAATGAAGAGCGGTCACAGTGGATTTATTAAGGGACCGAAGGGATCCGGTTTTCATCGATTACAGTTGAGGGCAATTACTGAGAAGAGAGGCGACGTCCCGCTATGGCCACGACATAGTGAAAGAAATGAACAAAAATACTTCTACGTACAAGCCAAGGAGATAGATGTTGTAGCCGACAGATGGCACCACACCAAGAAACACAAGTTCTGTAACGCGGTATCGAAGTTTTCTCAGCGATCTGCAGATATACAAGTTCCAAACTTGTCCGGTTGGACTTCGGTCCCCTGGTCACAACCCTCGACAAGGTGGCTAGCTACCCTTTTCCCATCCAAAACCGTTAAGCCAATTGGCTTCAACAAATTACTCCTAAAAATTAATTCAGAGCCGCATGCTATTTTATTTAATCGATTAGCAAAAGTGAAGGTAGATGGTATGGTATGGAAGACCCTAACTAATAAAATTATAACCTATCGCTAATTAATGGACGGTTGTATGAAAACGTTTTACTGCCTCTTACTTACTGTAGATGGACTATGGCGCTGCTGGAAGTTTGAAAGTAGAAATAGTATTTGACAAGACAAGTTAAGCGTTTTAAGGTTGTATTTATAATCAGCACTTGAGACAGACAGCTAGTTTGAGATCGTATCAGAAATGTCATTTCAGTACAAAATGAACTGTCAAATCCATACTTAATATTGCTCTCAATCTTGATATAGCTGAATAAATTCGGCCCTAACTATGCTGGATTAGTCTCTACCTACTCAATCCATCTCTTCCCGCGAGTGATATAAAATTGAAAATAAAATACGTATAAATATTCGATGCTGGACTGGAAGCGAGAGAAAAACATAGAATGTGCAAGCTGTTTTTTATTCCCGGGCATGCTGTAAAAACCAGCTAAGAGATACGAGGGTTTCAGTGCATTGTAATTTAGACGATTGGCTGACAACCTGTTACTGCAGCAATATGCCTACAAATTTATCTTAAATTACCCTCAAAATTTTGTCAAAGGTGGCGGAACGAAATTAGTTTAGGTTGCTTACGCTCTGCCTACCCTTTTAGGGATAAAGGCGTGATTATATGTATGTATACGTAATAAATTTCTAATTAAATTTGATTTTAAAATATTAACCAAGTACAAAATTAGAGAACTTATCTTATTTTGATCATGTTTAATATGTTTACACCAATACTAATTAGAAACATATGTATGTTGCATTTAATTATGTGTACAAAGTGGGATTAAGTTTGGTTTTACAGTTCTAAAATGAAAACGTAACTACATTTGTATGGGATTTCGTACCTCCGGCAGACCCTGAACTAAACAAGTAAGTAAATTCAAAACCACAGAAATAAAATCTAATTAGATTTTCATTTCATACTTGTTCGTTTATTTACGTTGGCAACATTCATTGGAGGTAGCATAACATACGTTCGACAAACTGTTTGGAAACCTAATTTGCAAGTTAGAATCTCATTGGTGAAGTAAAGTCTGTTTGTAAAACCAGTCGATTTCGTATTCAAGTTAGGTACGGGCCCTGCCATTCAAATTGAGATATACAAGCTGGGCAAAAGGCAGTCAGTGAAGGTTGTACTGCCATTTGCTTCAATTGGCTGAAATAGGCTGTAAGCAAATTATATGCTCTTTTCAAGTGGCGTATTTATAGGTAGCGTAGGTAAAGTATTTTCCGTTTGAGATATATACTGTTACTATGATAAATGTGTTTTATTTATTAGCTATTTATTTAATGAACAAGAAATTATTATAAATAAAATATTTCATACCCAAGATGCTGGCAGCTTGACCTCTTTGAATAGCTAAACTAATCCTTGTAGCGAAATAGCTGCCAATTCTTGGATCACCCGTTTCTTCGATGAGCCTCGTTTCTTTTTAAAAACAATTGAGCTTCTGGGGCCCTTAGCCCTACAGTCTCGACTGCGAAAGGCAAAAATATGTAGGAGTAGCCAAAACCCAAGTATTTGCGTTTCTATAAAACTTCTGCTGAACACGCGGCTGCACCGGCTTGGATAGAAGTCATCGGTACATAGGAAGGTGCTAATATATCCACACAAGTGGTATCCCACACGAGACACCTTCTCAGCTTCCAGAGTACCAACGTCATCCCATCGTCATCGGATGCTATCCATCAGCTCGCAAGATACCATTGGGCTCTAGGATTGACGGTACACTGTAACTATGATATTTTTGAATTTCAAACGTAGTGGCTTTGCGTATCGATCCGTCCAATGGTAGATGAGAGAGGGTCGTAATTTATGTTGTGTCAAAATAGATGTCAAAGATACTGATGATGTCTCTGCACACGTATGCAAGGCAAAATATTTAGGTAGCAGTTTTGTCATTTCTTAAAACATAGAATATGCCAGCTGCTTTTCCTACCGGGCATGCTGTAAACCAGCCAAGGATCCGAGGGTTTCAGTATATTATAATTTAGGCGATGGGCTGACAACCTGTCACTACAGCTCAAATCTATCTTAAATAACCCTTAAAACGTTTACGCTCTGCCTACCCCATCACGGATAAAGGCATGATTATTAGTATGTATGTGTTTTGGCATTTTGGCAACTGTACAACATAATATTCCACCCAATAAGAAGAAGATTTCCTAAAAAATAATATTGTTCGAAAAGAAAGCCATTACTTCACACAGTTGAAGGCATAACCTAGCTCATATTGACAGTGATTGTTATCCGGCAGATCCTCTAAAGCCTTCGATCCGTTTATGCTGCCTCCAGAGGCTGAATCACGTCCGCGCTAGACTTCCTACGCTCAATACGTCTAGCAACTGAATAGAAGCTGTATAACAGCTGACCGGAAAGTTTATAGCTGAAAGCTGTTTATGACCTCGCTCTGAGGCTTATGTCAGTCGCTTATAACTTCCGAATGAAGCTATAAAACATCAAAATACCTTAGATTTTCTACTCATAAAGGATCTGCTTATGGATTCTGGTAGAAATATATTTTATTATCTAATACTGACTGAGGCCCGAAACAGGGAACAATGGATGGACAAGAGAGAGGCCATTTCCCAGCAGTGCATTGGGATCATTAATAGGCTAGATAAGATAAGATAAGAATACTGACTACCGATACCTGAACATTTGCTAAAAGTTTGCTATGATAACTACGGCGTACCCACCGCGCAGTCACGGCGTACCCACCGCGCAGGCACGCCGTAGCCACACGCATAGTCACGCCGTAGCCTCCACGTAGTCACGCCGTAGCCAGCGCGTAGTCACGCCGTAGCCAGCGCGTAGTCACACTGTAGCCACACGCATAGTCACGCCGTAGCCTCCACGTAGTCACGCCGTAGCCAGCGCGTAGTAACGCCGTAGCCAGCGCGTAGTCACGCCGTAGCCAGCGCGTAGTCACGCCGTAGCCACCGCGTAGTCACGCCGTAGTCATCGCGTAGTCACGCCGTAGCCACCGCGTAGTCACGCCGTAGCCATCGCGTAGTCACGCCGTAGCCACCGCGTAGCCACCGCGTAGCCACGCCGTAGCCGTCGCGTAGTCACACAGTAGCCACCGCATAGTCACGGCGTAGCCAGCGCGTAGTCACGCCGTAGCCACCGCGTAGTCACGCCGTAGCCACCGCGTAGTCACAGCGTAGCACACATCATCTGACGACATGACTTATTTCAATGTTACGCTGTCATACGCTTCCATATTATACGGGGCTTAAAGACAGCGTCCCGCTAACTGATAAGTGTTGCACAGTCAACGACACTGAACAACTTTGACCAGGTTTATTTTTCTGGAAGTGAAAAAAAATATTGGTTTTTCAACACTAATTGTCTGATTGAGGTGGATTTTGTTCAATTTTTTGACTTTGAAAGTTGTTCAGTGTCGTTAACTGAGCAACCCCTAATAGTTTGTGGGATGCTGTTCCTTACATCGCGTATACGTATACTACCTCAGAGTTGGTATAATTTACATTACGTAGTTTAGGATGTGGATAGAGTGGATACTCATTGTTCAAGTGTTTGAAATTCCCTTAACAAAATAATAGAACCTTTTACTCTAGTGTAACTAAACGAACCCTTCAGTAATCTGTAGATTTATATATCTATCTTGGCTTGAGTGGGCGTTTAGATACCTCCATAGGTTAGATGAAATCGTAAAATCTTTTGACAGTCCACCGTAAAAATGACAAAGGGCTGTGTATGAAGATTTCGTTTTTTATTTAGCCCTGAGGACCGGTCGTAAAAGCAGCCCTCTAATAAAATGCGTGCTCAAAGATTGCCTTCAATTTTCTCTTTTTGAAGGACAAGGGCGGGTTCCTAAATAATCCTGGATTATCGGCATCTAAACGTTTTCGTTATATAGAAATTGACTGAATAAGAATGTTGTTTTAATAATAATAATAATAAGATTGTTGTTGAGAACCAATGTACTCATTTTCTTGGAGTTTTTAAAATACAAAGTGTTACATCAAACATGTTATTCTAGTAAATAAATTAAAGATTATTTTATCGATTATACTAATTAGATGTTATTAACTGCCTCCGTGGTCTAGTGGCTAGTGCCATGGACTCCCGATCTGGAGGTCCTGGGTTCGATTCCTAGGGGGGAAACACAAAGTTGATATTTGAGAATTAATCACTTTGTGAATTTTGCTCAGTTTGGTTAGGACATTGCAAGCTGAATCACCTGATTGTCCGAAAAGAAAAAGATTTCGTGCTTCGGAGGGCACGTTAAGCCAGTAAGCATAGTGGTCGTTACTTAAAACCATGTTAGAGGCCTGATAGTTGTGCTACTAGGCGGTTTAAAAACTCTGACACCAGGGTTCATCGGGTCGATAGACTCGATACCCACTCGACAGAAGAAGATGTTTTTAAACATAAAATGTTTTTTTTTTCTGTGGAATATTTACATTCATATACATAAGTACATATAATCACAGCTTTATCCCTAATGGGGTGGCAGAGCGTATAAGACCTAAACAAAGCTCATCCCACCACGTCTGACAGTGTTCTGAAGGTTATTTAAGATAAATTTGTAGGTATATTGCTGTACTGGCAGGTTGTCCGCCCATCGCTTAAATTACAATATACTGAAACCCTCGGATCCCTTAGCTGGATCTTACAGCATGCCCGGGAGGAAATGCAGCTGGCACATTGTATGTTTTTCTCTCGCTCCTAGACCAGCATAGAAGCAGCCTAAATTAAAGGGGTCAAGCACTTACCCTCTTTCTGTAATTATTTGAAATCAACGTTTCAATCAAACGGATTAAATA
Organism: Scrobipalpa costella; assembly: GCA_949820665.1. Lineage (NCBI taxonomy): Eukaryota > Metazoa > Arthropoda > Insecta > Lepidoptera > Gelechiidae > Scrobipalpa > Scrobipalpa costella. Next base: position 10,955,854 of record OX463304.1, on the reverse strand, counting down.
AAAAAGGTAAAATTAGGCTTTTACAACAGCTGTCCTGTTGCTTCATCGCGTGTATTCTGTGTATCCCTCTGGGCATGTGACGTCAATTCGGCCTCTGTTCAAAGTATGACAACATTGACTACTCGTGTGTTCAAAGTATGACAACATTGACTTCTCGTGTGTCCAAAGTATGACAACATTGACTTCTCGTGTGTTCAAAGTATGACAACATTGACTATTCGTGTGTTCAATGTATGACAACATTGACTTCTCGTGTGTTCAAAGTATGACAACATTGACTACTCGTGTGTTCAAAGTATGACAACATTGACTTCTCGTGTGTTCAAAGTATGACAACATTGACTTCTCGTGTGTTCAAAGTATGACAACATTGACTACTTGTGTGTTCAATGTATGACAACATTGACTTCTCGTGTGTTCAAAGTATGAAAAAATTGACTACTCGTGTGTTCTAAGTATGACAACATAGACTACTCGTGTGTTCAAGTGACTACATAGGTACAATATTTTATTTTGCTTGAGTAATTAACGTAATAAATTTTAGAGCCCGATGGTGTAGCAGAAAGGGCAGCTGCCTCCTGCGGGAGGTCGTGGTTTGAATCCCACCACGTACCAATCTATTTTTAGGTTTTCTAATTACATATGTTCGTTTATTCGGCGCTTTATCCGTGCTTTGGAAGGCACGTTAAGCCGTTAGTCCTGGTTAATATCGTTTAATACCGTAGATATTAGTTGTTAAGCCATGTCAGAGGCCAATATTAAGCAATGGCGGCTTGAAAACTACTTATCTAGGATTGGGTCTGGTTTCCCTTCTGGGTTGCGGAGGTCAGAAGGCAGTCGCTCTGTGTAAAAACCAGAACCCTCTTGCAATCCCCTTAGATTAAATAGCCGACCCCGTGAGTAAAAAAGGTAAAATTAGGCTTTTACAACAGCTGTCCTGTTGCTTCATCGCGTGTATTCTGTGTATCCCTCTGGGCATGTGACGTCAATTCGGCCTCTGTTCAAAGTATGACAACATTGACTACTCGTGTGTTCAAAGTATGACAACATTGACTTCTCGTGTGTCCAAAGTATGACAACATTGACTTCTCGTGTGTTCAAAGTATGACAACATTGACTATTCGTGTGTTCAATGTATGACAACATTGACTTCTCGTGTGTTCAAAGTATGACAACATTGACTACTCGTGTGTTCAAAGTATGACAACATTGACTTCTCGTGTGTTCAAAGTATGACAACATTGACTTCTCGTGTGTTCAAAGTATGACAACATTGACTACTTGTGTGTTCAATGTATGACAACATTGACTTCTCGTGTGTTCAAAGTATGAAAAAATTGACTACTCGTGTGTTCAAAGTATGACAACATTGACCACTCGTGTGTTCTAAGTATGACAACATAGACTACTCGTGTGTTCAAGTGACTACATACAATATTTTATTTTGCTTGAGTAATTAACGTAATAAATTTTAGAGCCCGATGGTGTAGCAGAAAGGGCAGCTGCCTCCTGCGGGAGGTCGTGGTTTGAATCCCACCACGTACCAATCTATTTTTAGGTTTTCTTATTACATATGTTCGTTTATTCGGCGCTTTATCCGTGCTTTGGAAGGCACGTTAAGCCGTTAGTCCTGGTTAATATCGTTTAATACCGTAGATATTAGTTGTTAAGCCATGTCAGAGGCCAATATTAAGCAATGGCGGCTTGAAAACTACTTATCTAGGATTGGGTCTGGTTTCCCTTCTGGGTTGCGGAGGTCAGAAGGCAGTCGCTCTGTGTAAAAACCAGAACCCTCTTGCAATCCCCTTAGATTAAATAGCCGACCCCGTGAGATACTAATGAGATATATCAATGCAATGATGATCAGCACCAATGAAAAATACTCGATCTATTTAAGAGAGTTCTGGTTAATCTTCCCGCAGCTCCATTAACCATTTCTTGTACCTAGGTTGCCTGGAAGAGATTGCCACTTAGCAATAATGCCGCCTAATATGTACACTAATATTTCTTGTTTGTTGTTTCTGTATGTGTTTTATTTACTGTGCAATAAAAGTATATTCTATTCTATATTTCATATTTTCTTCGCGTGCAAGGAAAACCACTATCTAGGCAGGACCGCTCAGCTAGATTCGTTCTTATTTCAATGATTTTACGGAGTGATACTTCTGGACTGAAAAATTATGCTCGATTACCGGATTTTATACATCATAGATATGGAATAGGACTAGGCTATATCTACTATGATAAATAATATCTTGGATAGGGTATACCAGGTGTAAGGGACAGCGTCCCGCAAACTGATAGGGGTGGCTCAGACAATGATACTGAACAACTTCCACCAGGATTTTGTTCTTCAAATACAAAATGGTCGCCTCGATCGGACAATTTGTATAGAAAAGATTATTTTTTCACTTCCTGAAACAGTTCCTATCCACCCCTATCAGTTTGCGGGACGCTGTCCCTTACACCCGGTATATAACAATAGGAATTATTCGCAGTGGTCAAACAGCGGTAAACTCCATCAATATCTCTCCTGATACAATTCATCTTGATAAGCCCAGCTTAGCGGAGGGCGGCTCAGTACAATTATTCACAACTCGAAAATGCCTCCCTCAATACAGGGTGTAAAAAAAGTACTACGTTCCTTCAAACCACGTAATTTAATAGTGATATACAACACAATTTACAAATAAGACAAAATAAATATATTTACAAAATGTGTTAATTATTTTTTGTATTTAATTCATCAATCAGAAGCACACACACAATTTAATAAAAATAAATATTATTATTTAATGTGTGTATTGTGTTGTTATATCACTGTCATTATGTGGTTTAAAGGAACGCAGTACTTTTTTTTACATAAATACATAACGTCACGCCTCATTCCCGGAGGGGTAGGCGAGATCACATCCTTCCTTTCGCTACGATCCTTGCAAACTTCTTTCGCTTCATCTACATGCTTCAATCTTTTCATGCACGCTCGTCGGTTTAGGGTACTCCTGACCTGACCTTTCCCTAGAACGTCCCCGATTTGATCGCAGTACGTTCGCCGAGGTCTTCCCCTTCCAACATTCCCACTCACTTTTTTTTACACCCTGTATATTCGATAGCATCCCATTTCTACTGAGATTCTCGCGTTTGCTTATTAAACAAAATATTTCATTATTATACTTATTCCAATATCCATACTTTTTGCATATAATGATAGGAATATGCCAGACTCTACTTGTCAAACGCATAATTTATTAAAATACCAAACTTAAAAAAAATTGCTGCCCGTATTTTGGGGAATAGATACGCATGCAGTACTGTTTTTTCTCTTCCTTGATATCTTAAAATAAACGGATAAAATTTTCATTAAAATCGTCTTGTTTTTGATCCATTACAGTCTGCGGTGCGCTTGTATTTCTCTCAGATTGTACTGTACATAATTATCAAGCTGTACAGAATGTATCTTTTCATAATTAAATTTAAGAGAAAACATAGCATGTCTCGCCCGCGGCACTCCTTTTTATAGCAGACCGTTTTTGAGCAAAAATGCCTTAATTATGTGGCTGATTTATAAATTCTGCGAGAAAGCTCCGCAACAAATGCAACAGAAGCTTTTAAAATTATGTTCTTTTGGCAGTAATCTGGTGTACGAGGAATACAAAGCGTATTTTACGTTGATTATTTTGTAGAACATCCTACTTATTTAAAAAATATATTTTAGGTAGCGCTAATTGTATCTATTTCTATCAGAGCCATCCATAACCTGTAGAAACACCATCGAAATAATAAAACTTTCAAATATTGATTATTGTAGGTGATGGATGTCATGATTTGATACTAATGAGTTTAAGACTCGTATTTATAAAGCAATGTCAAGATTGAGAGCAATAATTTCTCTTTGCAAATTTGTTATTCTTAATGACAAATCAACAATTTAATTTATTTATTAGCCTTAACCACAGATGTTGGTGCAATTTTATAGATTAGATAGAGAGGAATCTGATAGATTGAAGTCAGGCTGTAGTCGGGTTGCAGTCGTAAATGTAGCCAGTTTGCATTTAGTTCATACATACGTACAATCACGCCTTTATCCCTGATAGGGTAGTCAGAGCGTAAACAACCTAAACAAAGGTCGTTCTGCCACGTCTGATAAAGTTTAGAAGGGTAATTTAAGAAAAAAATGTTGATATATTGCTGCAGTGTCAGCCCATTGCCTAAATTGAAATATACTGAAATCCCTTAGCTGGTTTTTGCAGCATGCCCGGGAGTAAATGCAGCTGGTATATTCTATGTTTTTGTCTCGCTCCCAGTCCAGCATGGAATAATTTAACATAATACCTAGTTAATAATGTTCAGTGTACTATGTTGAATCAATTGTATGACATCATGCTGTCCACATGAGTAATCTCCGTCGATGCGGAATCCATTCTGTGTCTGATTCTGACAGCGCTTAGCATTAACAATATGATCTAATTGAGTTTATACTCATTTAGACTAAATTATTTTCATCGAATTTCAGCGAAATTAAGAATTTTGGTAACTTGTAATTGGTTTGTTAGTAATTTACTTTTATTGTAAACTTTGCAGTATGCTAAAAAAAGTTATACTTGTTTCGCGAAGTGGCTTATACTTGTTTTTGTTAAACGGAGTTATTGACCTCGACGTTTCATCCTCATCAGAAGTATGAAAGTCACACCACAATCAGTTCTGCTGTCCAATATGTGTTTTGGAAGTAACTATTAGTTATAATATATTTTCAATCGGATCTAATCCTTATCCTATGTAAAAAAAAACTTAGGTTGGTATTTCATTCAATTTGTACGCCCATTCCTATGGCAGAAGCAGAACCAAAATTGCCGGCGTTCATTTAACGATCATTATGCTAATATGGAATCGAAATTACCAGCCGCACTCCGTCGCATCAGGTTGTCAGCCATCTCGTCACAACAATCTGATTAGGGGCGTAATTTCCTTTCATTTTAACTGACGCTTCTAACTAATCACCGAATCAGTTGGTTTGTCCGTTTGTTGGTTCTATGGTGGTGTAGTTGTATGTTGGTTTCGGTTTGTGGTGCAAAAGACCCACAAGTACACTAGGCGCCTCGTCACAACAATCTGATTAGGGGCGTAATTTCCTTACATTTTGACAGACGCTTCTAACTAATCAGTTGGTTTGTCCGTTGGTTGGTTCTATTGTGGTGTAGTTGTATGTTGGGCTCGGTTTGTAATGCAAAAGACCTAGAAATACACTAGCCGTCTTGTCACAAGAATCTGATTAGGGGCGTAATTTCCTTTTATTTTGTCTGACGCTTCTAACTAATCACCGAATCAGTTGGTTTGTCCGTTGGTTGGTTCTATGGTGGTGTGGTTGTATGTTGGGTTCGGTTTGTGGTGCAAAAGACCCAGAAGTACACTAGGCGTCTTCTCACAACAATCTGATTAGGGGCGTAATTTACTTTCATTTTGACTGACGCTTCTAACTAATCACCGAATCAGTTGGTTTGTCCGTTGATTGGTTCTATGGTGGTGTGGTTGTATGTTGGGTTCGGTTTGTAATGCAAAAGACCTAGAAATACACTAGCCGTCTTGTCACAACAATCTGATTAGGGGCGTAATTCCCTATCATTTTGACTGACGCTTCTAACTAATCACCGAATCAGTTGTTTTGTCCGTTGATTGGTTCTATGGTGGTGTGGTTGTATGTTGGTTTCGGTTTGTGGTGCAAAAGACCTAGAAGTACACTAGGCGTCTTGTCACAACAATCTGATTAGGGGCGTAATTTCCTATCATTTTGACTGACGCTTCTAACTAATCACCGAATCAGTTGGTTTGTCCGTTGATTGGTTCTATGGTGGTGTGGTTGTATGTTGGTTTCGGTTTGTGGTGCAAAAGACCTAGAAGTACACTAGGCGTCTCGTCACAAAAATCTGATTAGGGGCGTAATTTCCTATCATTTTGACTGACGCTTCTAACTAATCAGTTGGTTTGTCCGTTGGTTGGTTCTATGGTGGTATGGTTGTATGTTGGGTTCGGTTTGTAGTGCAAAAGACCCAGAAGTACACAAGGCGTCTCGTCACAACAATCTGATTAGGGGCGTAATTTCCTTTCATTTCGACTGACGCTTCTAACTAATCACCGTATCAGTTGGTTTGTCCGTTGGTTGGTTCTATGGTGGTGTGGTTGTATGTTGCGTTCGGTTTGTGGTGCAGAAGACCTAGACGTACACTAGCCGTCTTGTCACAACAATCTGATTAGGGGCGTAATTTCCTTTCATTTTGACTGACGTTTCAAAAACGTTCTATACATGGAATTAGTTGGTTTGTGGGTTTGTCGGTTCTAACGGCTGTTTTGTGGTAAGGTATGTTCAAGAACTCCATGAGTTTTTATACCGACTCTACTATTGCCTATCCTATAACCAATAGATTGGTAAAAGAATGCTCATATTATGTGGATCTGGACGGAAAAGTCAGAATCTTGACGTAGGAATCTTGACTTCGGAACTTTGTTTCCACTAGTAGGAGGAATACACACTAAAAGCTCGTATTTAAAAAGCGATATCAGGATTGAGAGCAATATTATGTATGGATTTGAAAGGTCGTTTTGTACTCAAATGACAATTCTCATACGATCTCAAATACACTGAGACTCTTGAGAGCTGATTATAAAAGTCCTGAACCTCTGAGGTCCGCCCGAGGGGGGAGGGGGGAGACAAATTTTGTGGTTACTTGCTTACACCTTGAAAACAGTGCGTCGTAAATAATGAAAGCATATAAAATTAACTACAACTTTGTCTTTAACACTTTTTGTCAATCTCGAATGGTTGCCTATATATAAGCTTAATGGGCTCGATTCTAGATTCTACCGGCTAAAACTAAAATTACAATCTGTGTGTCTCTTTCAAAATAATAAAATTGGAAAAGGACAGGCGATTTATACTCTATGGTTTTACACTGTGTCCGCTTGATTATGACGCGCTTTTGCACGTTTCCTCAGTTTTACTGTAAATTTTATCGCGATAACGCAAAAAACCACCGACTATAAATCAAAAACCGGAGAGAATAGATCTCCTGTCCTTTCCAATGTTTTAAGTCTAAGAGTAACAAATACATTTTAATTTTAGTTTAAGCTGGCAAATCTAGAATGGACCCCAATGTCATATCAAAAAGGACAAGTATGTTAATCTTGTACGACCATTTGACTTAGGTAGGTATATTATTACACTAGCGACCCGCCCCGGCTTCGCACGGAAATCATCAGTGTTTCTCTACTATATTATGCATGTACCAGGCCACTCAGAAAGTATTGCGATAAATAGTTTTTATATATGGCAGACTGGCCGGTTAGAATCTTTTTTGAAAATATGATTACTTGTAAGTAAAAATATGTGTGTTCCATTTTCAAAATTTCCCTCCACATTTTTTGCGAGCCAATTCAAAGTATCGTGTCTTACTGAAAAATGGATCTGCGCCGGGAACATTTTAGAGCTATGATTTTTTACGATTTTAAGTGTCGCCTGAAACCGGATGAATCGTTCGATAGACTTCAAATGGCATTTATGGATGAAAGCCCCTCCAAGGCAACCGTGTATCGTTGGTATAACGAATTTAGGCGCGGTCGACCAACCTTAGGGGATGAAGAAAGAAGCGGTCGCCCTTTGACGGCTATTACGGAAGAAAACGTGCTAGCAGTGAAAAATTTAATCCAAGATAATAGGCGAATTACATATCAGGAGATTCAGCACATATTAAAGATTGGATCGGGAAGCGTTCACGAGATTCTACAAGGGCATCTTCGCGTGAGGAGGATAGTATCGCGCTGGGTGCCGCACTACCTCACTGACGCTCAGAAGCAGGCCCGGGTGGAATGGTGCCGTGATATGCTGAACAAATTTGAAGCAGGCTCGTCTCGGCATGTTTACGACATCGTAACAGGTGATGAGTCCTGGATTTATCAATACGATCCAGAAACCAAGCGCCAGTCGACAGTTTGGGCGTTTCAAAATGAACCAACGCCTACCAAAGTGAAGCGATCTCGAAGCGGGGGGAAGATTTTGATCGCCAGCTTTTTTAATTTGACTGGCCACTTGGTCTCAATTCCCTTACGAGATCAAAGAAGCATTAACGCCGAATGGTATACTACCAAATGTTTACCAGAAGTTTTTTCTGTTGTGAGCAACAAGCGACCAAACACAGGGCTCCGCGGACTACTGCTCCACCACGACAATGCGCCTGCACACACCGCGCTCAAAACGAGGGACTTCCTGGACAGCACACCAGTCAAACTCCTGGGTCACCCTCCTTACAGCCCTGATCTAGCACCGTATAACTTCTTTTTATTTCCAAAAATAAAAAATCAGCCCAAGGGGATACAATTTTCGTCGCCGGAAGATGCGCTGGCTGCGTTCGAGCAGGCTGTAAACGAGGTGTCTACGGCGGACTGGAAAAAGTGTTTTGAAAACTGGTTCAGACGCATGAATCTTTGTATAGAGGCTGGTGGAGAGTACTTTGAAAAGATTTAATAAAAATATATGTACCTGTAGAACAATTTTTTTTAGTGTCGCAAAACTTTCTGAGTGTCCCACGTATTATACATATAAACCTTCCTCTTGAATCACTTTATCTACTAACAGAAACCGCATTAAAATCCGTTGCGTAAATTTAAAGATCTAAGCATACATAGGGATATAGGGACAGAGAAAGCGACTTTGTTTTATACTATGTAGTGATTATTTCACTATATTACAACTTTTCCAACAGTCTCATCAACGAACTGTTGCTGCTGACGTAGTACATTCATACATTCGTATTATCACGCCTTAATCCCTAATAGGGTAAGCAGAGCGTAAACGACCTAAACAAAGGTCATTCCGCTACGCCTGACAAAGTTTTGACGGTAAATTAAGATAGATTTGTATATTGCTTAAGTGACAGGTTGTCAGCCTATCGCCTAAATTACAATATACAGAAACCCTCGGATCTCTTAGCTGCTTTTTACAGAATGCCCAGGAGGAAATGCAGCTGGAAAATTCTATGTTTTTCTCTTGCTCCCAGCATGGAAGTAGCGACGTAGTAGTAGTAGGTTTATCAATTAGCCAGGTCACCCAATTCTCGTAATTTCTCACCATAATCCAACTGCTATTCAATTATGTGGTCTCGTGTGTGATTTGGCTAATGATCCTATTCCGTGACTCCACGAGTTCAGTGTGCGTAAGGTTCACATAATCAGCATTATAAAGGAAAGTTCCTGTTGTTTCATAAATAGATTAAGGGTTTATTTACCACAAATTTTTTGTCTGTAACAGGAAGCGGTATACTTTAGGTACTACGGAGAGAAGAGTCTATAAAATTAATAATCAGTCATAGGTTTAAGGTGTCACATGACTAAGGATCGTATTTATAAAGCGACCTCAAGTTGGGGAGCGATAATAAGAATCGATTTGACAAGCCATTTTTTACTGAAATGACATTTCTGATACAAACTCAAACTTGCTATCGCACTCAAGTGCTGATTATAAATACAGGCCTAAAGGTAGAGTCACACTTAGAAGGCGTCAGAGGTGGCTATTATTGACATAATATCAAAGTTCAAAATTATTTTCAGCCATGCCATTTCAGCATTTAATGGAATTTCTGTGTCCTGCCCTCAAAATGTCATCTCAGTCCATAGTTAACGCCTGACGTAAGGCCACTGTATCAGAATGATGTATTGCTATTTTAACTCTGCAGGCGTTTCGGAGGTGGCTTTGTCAGTTTCACAGCTGCTTATTTAAGGTGACTTTAGAAGGTAAGTGGCGCCCCCATCGGCAAAAAAACATACATACATACATATAATCACGCCTGTATCCCTAATGGGGTAGGCAGAGCGTAAACGTCCTAACAAATGTCGTTCCGCTAAGTCTGACATATTTGGAGGGTTATTTAAGATGGATTTGTAGGTATATTGCTGTAGTGACAGGTTGTCAGCCCATCGCCTAAATTAAAATATACTGAAACCCTCGAATCCCTTAGCTGTTTTTTACAGCATGCCCGGGAGGAGTTGCAGCTGGCACATTCTATGTTTTTATCTCGCTCCCAGGCTAACATGGAAGTAAAAATCATATCTCACTAAAAACACGATGAATCAAAAATCCACTCCAACGGAGTCAAGTTATAGTTGTGATATGAAGATAATTTAGAATCTTATAAATTAGCGATTCTTAGTTCGTTGTAGTAACAGGTAGGAAAATTGCCTATGGTGGCCGTTATACACAATTTTTCTTTCTGTTACTACAACGAACTATGAATGTCTAATTTACAAGGTTCTAAATTATCTTTATAACTATTACTTGAGTGTTATACAGTATTGGACCGAATTTTGTGAGTTATGATTTTTTTTGCATTTCCTTCCGAGCAAGCTGTGAAAACCAGCTAAGGGATCAGAGGGTTTCAGTAGGTATATTGCAATGGTTAAGGCGACAGGTTGACAACCTGTCACTACAGCAATATACCTACAAATCAATCTTAAATAATTATCTAAACTTTGTCAGACGTAGCGGAACGATCTTTGTTTAGGTCGTTTACGCTCTGCCTATCCCATTAGGGATAAAGGCGTGATTAATGTATGTATGACTTTTTTGCTGATGGGGGCGTCACTTAGCTCATATAGTCACCTTAAACTGGTTGCTTATTTAAGCTGTGTCACATCACGTCCGTGCATACAATTTACTTTGTAGGAAGAAAGATGGATGGAAAGGTGGTGCCTTTGTTCAGTCCTTTTATGGTTATTTTAGTTTAATACAATTTTGACACTGATATTCAGTTGAAGTAAAGTACATACATACATATAATCACGCCTGTATCCCTAATGCGGTAGGCAAACCGTAAACGACCTAAAAAAAAAGTCGTTCCGCCACGTCTGACAAAGTTTTGAGGGTTATTTAATATTTTTATAGGTATTTTGCTGTAGTGACAGGTTGTCAGCCCATCGCCTAAGTTGCAATATTCTAAAACCCTCGAATCCCTTAGCTGGTTTTTACACCATGTCCGGGAGTAAATGCAGCTGCCATGTTTTTCTCTCACTCCCAGTCTAGCATGTTATTTTAGCTTTATAAAATGTTGACACTGATATTCAGTTGGAGTAAAATGTTGCTACAAGAAGCTTTAAAGGTAATGTATGGTGTAATTTAATGTTAGGTGTGAGTCAATTGGGCAGCTGCTGGGAGAGCCCGATGGTGTAGTGGATAAGGCCGCTGCCTCCTGAACGGGAGGTCGTGGTTTGAATACCACACGTTTTTCGGTTTTTGAATTTCATATGTAAGATTATTCGGCGCTTTTTCCGTGCTTCGGAAGGCACGTTAAGTCATTGGTCCCGGAGAATATCGTAGATATTAGTTCGTTTAGCTATGCCAGGGGCCAGAGCTAAGTATTGGCGGCTTGAAAATTCTGACCTAATCTAGGATTGAGTCTGGTTTCCCTTCTAGGATGCGGAGGTCAGATGGCAGTCGGTCTGTATAAAACCAGTTTGAACGATTGAACAGATTAAACGAGGGTTCACTCACCTAAATTAAGACGCCAACCTCATAAAATACAGGATAAGGCTAGGGAGATAATGATGAGAGTCAATTTGGCAACTACTTTGAAATATGTACGTAATTTAAAGATGGCTACTACTTGCCTGATAAATACTTAGACACTTTAAGGTACTCTCGTCTACTCTAGGTCTATCGACAATACGCACGATCATACACAGACTCGTATATATAAAGCGATCTCAAGATTTAGAGTAATATGAAGTATGGATTTGACAACTCATTTTGTATTGAAATGACGTTTCTGATACAGACTCAAACTAGCTGTCAGTCTCAAGTGATGTTTATAATTATGGGCCATAGCCCCTACTGCGATAGCCTGTATCGGGGTGACATGGACATACACATAAACAACCACAAAGAATACCCAGACCCAGAAAGAAACATTTAAATACATCATTCAAATGTCTGCCCGGCCGGGAATCGATCTGGGACCCACTGCGTAGCAGACAGATACACTGCCAACTAAGTTATGCGGGTAGTCACAATATATCCTAAGCTTCATATAGGCTATTGCTGGTACTATTAACCACCGCAGAACTTGTAACGGGTATAACTTGGTTGTACTCAAGTTGCCATTAACTCCCTCTCAGGCGTTTAACTATTGATTAAGCCCAGTACGGAACGGGATGCAAATACTCTAACTTCATCTGTCAAGGCCTATCCGTGGTGTAGTGGTCTGAGCCATGGGCTCACGATCCGGAGGTACATACATTCATACAATCACGGCTCCATCCCAATGGGGTAGGCAGAACGTAAACGACCCGAACAAAGGTCGTTCCGCCACGTCTGACAAGGTTTTGTGGGTTATTTAAGATAGATTTGTAGGTATATTGTTGAAGTGACAGGTTGTCAGCCCATCGCCTAAATTACAATTCACTGAAACCCTCGAATCCCTTAGCTGGTTTTACAGCATGCCTGGGAGGAAATGCAGCTGGCACATTCTATGTTTTTCTCTCGTTCCCAGGCCAGCATGGAAGAATCCGGAGGTCCTGGGCTCCATTCCCAGGGAGAAAAGTTTATTTGTCAATTTATCACTTTGTGAGTTTTTCCTAGTTTGGTTAGACATTGCTGGCTGAATCACCTGATTGTGGTCGAAAAAGGATTCCTTTAAGCCGTCGGTCCCGGTTGCTATATTTAACAGTGGTCGTTACTCAAACCATCTCAGAGGTAGAAGGCGGTTTGAAAACTCTGACACCCGGGATCTTTGGGTCTCTGTTCGACTCTATTGATTAAGCCCAGAGTGGGTCGGGATGCAAATACTCTAACTTCATCTATAAAGGCTCAATTTACAGTCAAAGTTTGTATTTACAGTTGTTTTATATAGTGTTTCTGGTTGTTGAATGTTGATGAGATTTGAAGAATGAGAGACTGAGCAAGAGGTGAACCTTCGTGCAAATCTTAGAATAGACTCGAAAATGGTTTTAAGATACTGTGTGCATTCATTGACGCACTGCAAAAGGGCTGACTGATTAGGTACTCTGTTTAGGAGATCCAGCCTTCCGAAGTGTTATTTTTGCCTTTTTTACGTATCCACGTGCTGACATGACATGTATAGCATGGTATATTTTTGGAATCGGCCCATTGAGCTCTTTTATCTGATACCACTCAACAGGTTTCTGAAAAATAAAACAGATTTCTATCATACAAAAAACTGATGACGTCATAGCTACATTTTGAACCTACAGCATGGCGGCAGACCAACACTATCCGATGCGTATAAGTGGTCATGCATGTAGGCTCTAAACACGGACTCAGCCATGGTTTTGTCAACCCGTGTCATCTCCTATACTATTAGGTTCATTAAATTGATCTACTTCTAGTAATTCAAAGGATGCTAGTGCAGTATTTTTTTGATTCCTTTTTTTATTTATGCTTTCTACTAATAATAATCCTTCCACCGATTTTCGGTGATGGCGGTCAATCTCCCAGAGATAGGCCAACTGCGAAGGACTAGTTTTTATTGCCCAAGTGTTTGCGCTACACACAGGTGCACTCTCTATCCCTTCAATCTCTTATACTGATGGGTCAGATTGACTGACATGACCAGAGATAAATCAGGCGCAGGACCGACTATTTACATGCCCATCCGATAGCATGGATCATCTTACTTTTCGGACAGTCAGGTGATCACCCTGCAATGTCCTAACCAAACTAGAAACAAAAACACAAAGTCATTTTCCCCCGCCGGGATTCGAACCCGGGACCTCCGGGTCGAGAGCCTATGGCTCAGACCACTAGACCACGGAGGCAGTTAAACACTGTTGGACTTTCTACTATCTACTATCCTTATAGACAAAAGTTATCTGGTAGAAATTGCTGCTTTATCAATATGGCCACCTATAATGTACTGTTTCGTTCCTTACTTTTCTGTTGTATGTATTTGTGTTTTTTTGTGCATTAAAGTATTTTGTACTGTATTTTTATCATAAATTGTACGATAATTGTACCTAAATAAACTCAGTGCACTTTTGCAATCATGGCGCAACCTAAGCGCTGTGACACGATCCTGGTCAACGAGCTGTTGGCCTTCGTGCAGAACAAGGTGGACGTGATGGACGAGGAGAGCCTTGGGCAGATCTGCGCGACCAGCTACACGGAGACCGAGACACGAGAGTATCTTCACGACACTGCCAATCCTCGACATGTCAAGCTGATGACGCGCCACAAGGCAGGAGCCAGGAAACGCCTGTCAGACATCTTCCGGGTCTTTAAATGCGAAGATCCTGATAATGTACCGACGTACGCAGCACGTGACCTGAATAAACTGCCACCGGTAACATTTGACCACGCCGATGTCACCACGGTTCTCAAGGATATCGTGCTGCTGAAAGGCTGAAATAAAGAGCATCAACTCTAAATTAGAAGCCTCTGAACGTCGCAGTGACGAGTTGCAACGCGAGTTGACCTCACTACGTGAGCAAAACATCGCGTCAGCGTCTCCGCCGGCCGCGTGTGCGAACATGCGACGTGACGGCGATGTGCAATATGACACTGCTACACTGAACGCAACTAACACTAACGGGCCGCCGCCGACGACCTCGCTGTCAGCCGGACGAGCGTCATAAGATCTCCTCCAGCGAAACTTCCCGGCATCGAGCTCCCCGCGCCGCGCTCTCCCTTTGCTGCTCCCCAGACGGAGGACGGGAGGACGTCGCTGCGCGGATGCCTCGCCGCCAACCACGCCGGAAGTCGAAGCCCGCCCCTACCATGCAGAACGAGGTTCTACTCTAGTGCAAAACCGGAAGAGCCGTCAATGTCGCAAGCGCAACCACCGCGGCACCGCCACCATCGCCCCCACATCGCTGAAGGCGGCGCGGCGCTACCATCCGCGCAGCTCTACGTGTCCCGGCTAGACGCTAGTACTATGTACGTCGAAGGACATTGAGGAGTACGTGCGGAAATCGTGGCCAGTCTACAGCCAGGAGCCAATCGACCGAGTGCTGAGACAGCTGGAGTCGAAGCGGCTGACAACTTTCAGGTCGTTCGTGATCCGCGTCTCCAAGTTCCAAGAGAACGTGCTCCTGAACTCTGCATTCTGGCCGACGGAGGTCGTATTTCGACGCTACAGACCTCCTGCCCTCGTCCATACGCCGAAGTAGTATTTAAGTATAATTATGTGTTAATCTGTAAGGTATATATTATATGGGCCCCTGTTTATATTATTGCCTGAAATCAAATGATTTATTTATT
This sequence comes from Scrobipalpa costella, assembly GCA_949820665.1. Classification (NCBI taxonomy): domain Eukaryota; kingdom Metazoa; phylum Arthropoda; class Insecta; order Lepidoptera; family Gelechiidae; genus Scrobipalpa; species Scrobipalpa costella. The sequence goes on along the minus strand of OX463304.1, from coordinate 10,940,601 downwards.
ATTATTATTATTATTTGAATAATTAAGTAAATTAATTTATTTCTGCGCCAGCCTTTATTTAAATCGCAAGTACGAACACTCTTTATAAAAGGCCTGCCAAAGTTCCAAACGAAATGTTGAATAATTGTACGCGTTTCGCTGAAAGTTAATCAAAATATTTAATTAATTTCAGATGCTTACTCAATGCTGTGTCCATTACGACTTCGTTTTCAATAAACAGGTTTGAATGTCCATTATGACCGGCGTAACTAAGTTCGGTTTGGAACCACAGACCATCAAATAATTGGACCTGCCTTCAGTAATTGATTGGCATTTTTCTGCGAACTTGTTAATAATTGCAAACCACGCATGGATTTGCGGTTGAACCAGGCGTCCATTGCTATTTATAACACTCGGTGGTCTTCCACGCTGGACTGGGAGCGAGAGAAAAACATAGAATGTGCCAGCTGCATTTCCTCCAGGGCATGCTGTAAAAACCAGCTAAGGGATCTGAGGGTTTCAGTATATTGCAATTTAGGCGATGGGCTGACAACCTGTCACTACAGCAATATACGTACAAAACCATCTTGATTAACCCTCAAAACTTTGTCAGACGTGGCGGAACGACCTTTGTTTAGCTCGTTTACGCTCTGCCTACCCCATTAGGGATAAAGGCGTGATTATATGTATGTATGTATGTAACACTCGGTGCGTATTTTCAATATTTCAGTGATTGTAAGCCTAACAATACAGTTTCTCTTATAATGACAGTTGAATTCGAACACAAACCGAAACTATGGTTAAACAATAAACTCGTACATCAACTGTGAGAGAATAGTAGGTGTGATAATGAAAAATTATCTTTTCATTTTGGCACTCATCCTGCCCAATGTCAGTAGTACTATATTAATTCCGTGCCAAAGCAATGACTAAAGACGCTAGTTCGTTAGCAAAAAACTTTCTATAATGTGAGTGTTTCGGGGAATTTTCAGTCACGTTATACATAATAAGCTCACTCTATCTTCCTCTTTCGCAACTATCTCTGACCGTTACGGTATACATAGTTGCCGAGGTTTTAAAGTATCATGTCTGTGGTTTCGTAGAGGGTATTGTGTTTGCGCCGCTCTGAATTAGGTTTTGCCATGTTGTGCTGCACCGACCAATTCAAACAGTATTATTCTCCATCCTCATTCTAATCGGAGTCTTTACGTTATTGGGTCTGTGGTTTCTTAGAAGATATTGTGTTCGCGCCGCACTGAATTAGGTTTGTGTTGCACCGACCAACTCTAACAGTATGATTCTCCGTTCTCATTCTAATCGGAGTCTTCATGTTATTAGGTCTGAGGTTTCGTAGAGGATATTGTGTTCGCGTTTGCTGAATTAGGTTTGTGTTGCACCGACCGACTCTAACAGAATGATTCTTCATCTTCTTTCTAATCGGAGTCTTCACTTTATTGGGTCTGTGGTTTCTTAGAGGATATTCTGTTTGCGCCGCACTAAATAAGGTTTGTGTTGCACCACACTCACTCTCTCACCGACTCTAACAGTATGATTGTCCGTCCTCATTTTAATCTGAGTCTTCATGTTATTGGGTCTGTAGTTTCGTAGAGGATATTGTGTTCGCGCCGCACTGAATTAGGTTTGTGTTGCACCGACTAACTCTAAAAGAATGATTCTCCATCCTCATTCTAATCGGTTGTGTTTGCTGTTTTAGTGAAACTTTCTTAAAAGAAACAAATGTGTTTATTATTCAAATTGATAATTATAAACTAGCTGCTAGTTCATGTAGATCGAGACAAAAGTGTGGTGGTGTAGCTATTTAAGTAAGAAATTCAATCAATTTCATTAATCTGAAATGGGTTTCAGATATGTACATTGAAAAACATTTTGAAAGCTACCACAGCTATTCAGATACCAGAACTGAACTGTATAGTTATATGTGTTTATAATTCAACAAGCGGTAACTTTGATATATTTATGCATAAATTTTAATGCTCGTTAAATACACTGATAACAAAGAAAAGAAATTCCTCAAAAAAGATAGTAGGAGACTTCAATATCGATGTTATCGTAAAGAGTGATAATAAAAATAAAAAACAATATACAAAAATAAAGGAAAAGAAGGAATTTTTCAGTACTATACAAGCATACATGTTACATGGGACAGTTTGGGAACCGACAAGAATCACTGATCATTCTAAAACTTGTATTGATAATATATTGACAAATGTAAAAAAATATAAAGATGAAGTATTCAAATTAGCATATTCAGATCATACGGCTCAACAAATATCAATTCCAACCACTGCATCTTTTCGCGAAAACTATTGGTATCTTTACAAAAGAAATCCTACGGCGTTTAGGTAAATATTTGTAAAATATATATCAAAAATCAACTTTAGTAGTATATATCAACAAAAGGACCCAAATTTTGCATATAAACGGTTCTTAGAAATATTTAATCAATAATAAATATATCAACTTTGTGTACCTATGAATAAAGTAAAAATTACATATAAAAGACAGCCAAACTGGAAAACAAAAGGAATACTCATAGCTAGTAAAACATAAAAAAGGAATTTCCATTTCAATTACTACATACACATTTACATTTAATTTACTTTTCAATCACAAAAAAGTAAGTGACCGAAAATTAAATACGATTACAAAAAATATTGTAATTTTTTTACACGAGTAACTTATAACTCAAAGTCATTATCTAATATTAAGGACATAAATCAAAGTTCCAATAAAAACAAAGCTACATGGTCCGTTATTAATCAGAGTACAAAGGCCAATAACACTATTAGGGAAACTATTAAATGTATTAACAATAATGATGTACTGATAAATGATCTGAAACATTAAATGAGCATTTTATTAACTCATGTAAATCTCATACGCCTAGCACTAGTTATAAACCAATAACTCCAGCAAATTGTAAAAGTATATTTTTGACACCAACTGATACATATGAATTAAAAAAAGTGTTGGTTATGATAAAATTCCAATACAAGCAATTAAAGCAAGCATAGACTATATCGCAGATCCCTTGGTTTACATAATTAACTTGGCGTTTGAATGTGGTTGCTTTCCAGCTGATCTCAAAAAAGTAATAATTAAGCCTCTTCATAAAAAAGGAGACAAAACGAATATTAATAATTATAGCCCAATAGCGTTGTTACCAACTTTCTCAAAAGTTATTGAAAAGATTTTTTTCACAAGACTAGTTTAATTTTTAAGCTCGCAAAATATTCTAAATTCAAACCAGTATGGCTTCCAAAAGCAGAAAAATACTATTCAAGCTATTTTCAAAACTCTGGAACAAGTATGGACTGCAATAAATAATAAAAGTACATGTATTGGAATATATCTAGATTTATCAAAGGCCTTTGATTGTGTATTACATAACATTCTACTGATACAATTAGACAATATAGGTATTCGTGGAAATGTGTTGAAATTTATTGAGTCTTACCTTAGTAACCGGGTTCAAGCGACAGTTATTGACACATACAATAAGGATACTAAGACAATTGATACTATTCAATCAAGTTATGAAAATGTTATATTAGGCGTGCCCCAAGGAAGTGTCTTGGGGCCAATATTATTTTTAATTTATGTTAATAAATTACCATTATATTGTTAATCATTTATGTGTAATGTTTGCAGATGATGCTACTATATTTATAAAAAAAGAAACAAACTGTGACTATGTACAAGAAATGAATAGAACTGTGGAGACTGTTGTAGACTATTTAGAATCAGTTAACTTAAAAGTTAACTTGGATAAAACTAAAATTGTACAATTTAGAAACTATAAAAAACAACATTACGATTTGCATGTTGTGAGCCGGGGTGAACAAATCCATGAAGTAAGTGAGATAAATTTCCTAGGTGTAACTATTGACACCCGTCTAAATTGGAAATCGCATGTCGAAAATATCAATATACGAATAGCTAGTAGTTGCTATGTCTTGTCAATTCTAGCTAATGTAACGTCCACTGATGTAGCTAAAAATGCGTATTATGGCTTTGTTTATCCTGGCTTTGGTTACTTATGGAGTAGTTTTTTGGGGAAATTCTGTCAATGTTCAGTCAACTTTGATGCAAAAAAGGTGTTTAAGAACAATTTACAAAATGCGATTCAAAGTATTCTTCCATGCTGGACTGGGAGCGAGAGAAAAACATAGAATGTGCCAGCTGCATTTCCTCCCGGGCATGCTGTAAAAACCAGCTAAGGGATCTGAGGGTTTCAGTATATTGCAATTTAGGCGATGGGCTGACAACCTGTCACTACAGCAATATACGTACAAAATACAAATCCATCTTGAATAACCCTCAAAACTTTGTCAGACGTGGCGGAACGACCTTTGTTTAGGTCGTTTACGCTCTGCCTACCCCATAAGGGATAAAGGCGTAATTATATGTATGTATGTATGATTCAAAGATTCTCTAAAATATTTTTTTATCATTAACAATTTCCTCACACTGATATGCATTTATATTTTAGAAATTTGTTTATTTATTAAGAATGACCATGAAAATTTTATTAAAAAATCTGACATTAGAAATAATTTGCGATCTTATTATAGTTATGACATATGCACTATATCAGCGACAAGTAATATAATGTATAAAAGCACATTAACTACCCATGTATAATAATTTTCAACCACATACCTGTATCAATTAAAATGCTTGACGGTATGTCATTTAAGGACTTTAATTATTTATGGGTTGGGATGGGATCTACCTCCTAGCGGTCCAACCCGGGCAACGGCAAAACAGGCTTGCCTGTGGATAAGTCCGGCTGATCCCAACAAGCGGTGGTAGGCTCCGCAAGGGGTCGCCTGGCTCGCGACCACCCTCTCACCGGAGTCCGGCGCCAAACAGCTTGCTGCGTTCCGTCGGTGCGTGAGAGTACCAGTGCCACTGGGGGAGGGGAAGGATGTCAGTTGCGCAGATCAGAACCGGTCATGGGCTCTGGGAAATAACTTTTCCGGGTAACTCATTATGGAGGGTAGGGGGCCCAAGTAGCACGCCAGCCACGTGCCAAAGGCTGCCCAACTTGCGAAAAATCCCAGTATGCTCCACCGTGCCAGCCGGCGACTGGATGGGAGGACCCGGTGGCCATATCTGGGGGGGTTCGGGCGTCCCCGCAGTCTCCAAATGAGTTTCCCATCGGTTGGTTTTTGCCTCCAGTGACCCAATAGATTGACTGACCAGCGCCTCGACAACTCGACCTGTTCCCCACCAACACTCCGAACCATGAAAAAAGTTAAAATGAAGAATAGGGTAAAACAACGGCTGCACTTCCTCCCACTTAAAGTGCACCTCACCAATATCAGGGGACTGCACTCAAATCTCGATCCGGTCCATCATCACCTCGAGACCGAGAAGCCGCACCTGTTCTTCCTAACGGAGACGAAGATAACAACCCCGTCGGACGTGGCGTACCTCAACTACCCGGGTTACTCTCTTGAACACAAGTTTAAGAAGCAATCTGGGGTCTGTATGTATGTCCGTGATGACATTTGTTGTCGGAGTCTTCGTTGCTTTGAAAAATCGGGTTTTTCTGCCATATGGATACTGGTGGATACAGGCATGGAAAAACTCCTTTATATCGGTGTTTACCGATCGCACCGTGGTAACCAGGAGACGACAGCGCTCTTCAATTACCTCGCTGAGACGACAGACGTAGCCCAACGGCGGTACCCAACAGCGAAGCTAGTTTTTCTGGGGGACTTTAATGCCCATCACAAAGAATGGTTGTTCCCGTACCGGAAAACCGACCATGCTGGGATAGAGGCGCGCAAATTTGCACTATCGCTAGATCTTACCCAGCTGGTGAATGTAGCAACGCGGGTGCCGGATGTTCACGACCACACACCCAACTGCTTAGACCTGCTGCTAACTACTGATCCAGACAGTCACTCAATTTCGGTCTCTGCCCCATTGGGAACTTCCGCCCACTGTCTGGTGAAATCCATATTGATATGCTCGTCTCCGGATGAAAGCCTTAGGGGCACGAGACGAGTTTGGAAATATAAGTTGGCAGACTGGGATGAGATGCGGCACTTTTTTGCATCCTACCCGTGGCGGCAACTGTGCTTCTCTTCGGGTGACCCCTCGTGTTGTGCTGATGCGGTCACGGACGTGATACGGCAGGGAATGGAGTACTTTATTCCATTCTCCGATATGCCGCTCGGTCAGAAAACCCGACCTTGGTATAACGCAGAATGCGCCCACGCTGAGGCTCGTTAAGAATCTGCTTACCAAGCCTGGGTCAAAGCCCGTGACCGCAAAGTAAGAGCACGTAGGGTTCGCGCGAAGAAGAGAGCCTTTAATTCCGCCGCTAGGTCTTGCAAGCGGGTCCTGCGAAAGGCACGTTTCGACCATGTCGGACGTATAGGGACAAAATTAGCATCACACCCGCCGGGTAGTAAACAATTTTGGTCCCTATCAAAAGTGGTCGAAGCAAACTTCTGTCGTCCATCATTGCCTCCAATGCTGAAACCTGATGGGTCGCTGGCTCACTCTGCATCTGAAAAAGCAAATTTATTTGCGTCGCTATTTGCAAACAATTCACGTCTGGATGCTGGCTCTAAGCTACCACCTACTGTACCTCGTTGCGATTCTTCGATGCCGAAGATCGCAGTTCACACTAAAGAGGTCCAAAGAGTATTGTGCAGTCTGGACGTGAATAAAGCTACTGGTCCTGATGGCATCCCAGCAAGAGTCATGAGGCATTGTGCGCCCGAACTGTCTCCTGTGTTGACACGCTTGTTCCGCCTTTCTCTCATAAAAGGAACTGTGCCAAAGTCTTGGAAGCTTGCAAATGTTCAGCCGGTCCCCAAAAAAGGCGACCGTTCAGACCCTGTCAATTACAGACCGATTGCCATTATCTCCATCTTATGCAAAGTCATGGAGAAGGTACTGAACAGTAAGTTGCTGACCTACCTCGAAGACAATGATCTCCTCAGTGACTGTCAATATGGCTTTCGCCGGGGACGGTCAACTGGGGATCTTCTTGTGTATGTTACGCACTGCTGGGGTGAGGCCATTGAGAAGCTTGGCGAAGCTCTCGCCGTCTCACTTGACATCTCGAAGGCCTTTGACAGAGTCTGGCACACAAGTCTGCTAAACAAGCTTCCTGCGTATGGCATCCCAGCTGATTTTTGTAGCTGGATTTCTGACTTCCTGAGTGAACGGTCGATCAGAGTAGTCGTTGACGGCAGCTCCTCTGACTTGATGGCTATTGACGCCGGAGTTCCTCAGGGGTCTGTTCTCTCTGCAACTCTGTTCCTGCTGCACATCAATGACCTTCTTCGGCCAGGTATTGTTGGGTACGCAGATGATAGTACGGTTTTGGTGAGATACTTATCCAGCGCAAACACCAGCAGGGAAGAAATACTTTCCTTGAGAAGGGCCATGGTTGAGCAATTAGATCTGACCCTAAGTCATGTTTCCCATTGGGGTGATGACAATTTGGTCTCTTTTAATGCCAACAAAACGCAAGCGTGTCTTTTTACCGCCAAAAGAAGTCCTTTCAACCAGACTCCTACTTTCCGAAGTACATCTGTACCTATAGCTGGCAAACTTGAGCTTCTGGGCATAGATTTGTCATCTAGTCTAAACTTCGGCGCTTCCATCGAATACAAAGCACAAACAGCGGCCAAGAAACTGGGTATCCTGAATAGAGTGAAGCGATACTTCACGCATGGACAGCTTTTAACCCTGTACAAAGCACAAGTCCGATCCTGCATGGAGTATTGCAGTCACCTCTGGGATGGCTCAGCCAAATACCAACTTGCCGCACTCGATTCGGTGAAACGCAGAGCCAAGAGGTTTATTGGTGACGAAAAACTGCTAGAAGCCAAGTTTTATAGCCTGGAACATCGCCGTAAGGTTGCTTGCTTGTCGGTCTTCTACAGGCTGTACTTCGGTGAGTGTGCTCAAGAGCTCCACGACCTTATCCCGCCAGCTCCCTTCTACCATCGGACATCTAGACGCACCGCAGGATACCATCCATACCTGGTTGATATTCCACCAATACGTACTAAGCGCTTCCAAAACTCTTTTGTAATGCGCACGGCAAAAGTGTGGAACTCACTACCTGCGTCTGTGTTTCCGAACGCCTTCAACCCCCAACATTTCAAAGTTAGAGTGAACAGGCATCTTCTGGGTGAGCTCGCACCATCGTCGACTCCGTCTCAGTCGTTTCCGACCTAGACTGGAGTCAAGAGCAAACCCATTTTTAATAAAAAAAAAAAAAAAAAAAAAAAATGGCTTTTTGAAAAGGGATTTTACAGCTTCAATGACTTTTTTGCATGTTCTTAATTCATAATATTTAGCTTTAAGTCCAGAGTTGTGTGTTAATTATATTACTATGCTTATTTTTGTACGCCTGAAAATGGCAAACTGTTGATACCATTGTTCCTTATTGTACCATCTAACAACACAGTTAACAATAAAGATCTATCTTATCTTATCTTATCGGAGTCTTCACGTTATTGGGTCTGTGTTTTTTTAGAGGATATTGTATTGAATTAGGTTTGTGTTGCACCGACCAACTCTAACAGTATGATTCTCCGTTCTCATTCTAATCGGAGTCTTCATGTTATTGGTTCTGTGGTTTCGTAGAGTTGTGTTCGCGCCACACTGAATTCGGTTTTGCCACGTTGGGCTGCATCGACCATACATATACATACATATAATCACGCCTTTATCCCTAATGGGGTAGGTAGAGCGTAAACGACCCAAACAAAGGTCGTTCCGCCACGTCTGACAAAGTTTTGAGGGTTATTTAAGATAGATTTGTAAGTATATTGCTGTAGTGACAGGATGTCAGCCTATCGCCTAAATTACAATATACTGAAACTCTCGGATCTCTTAGCTGGTTTTTACAACATGCCCATTAGCTGTGCAGTAGCACAACAGTAAGGCGGTTTAAGAACTCTTGACACCAGGGTTCATCGGGTTGATAGACTCGATACCCCCTCGACAGAAGAAGAAGAACAACATGCCCGGGAGGAAATGCAGCTGGCACATTCTATGTTCTTCTCTCGCTCCCGGGCCAGCATGGAAGCATCGACCAACTCTAACAGTATGATTCTGGATTCTCATTCTAATCGGAGTCTTCATGTTATTGGTTCTGTGGTTTCGTATAGGATATTGTGTTCGCGCCACACTGAATTCGGTTTTGCCACGTTGGGCTGCATCGACCAACTCTAACAGTATGATTCTCGATTCTCATTCTAATCGGAGTCTTCATGTTATTGGTACTGTGGTTTCGAAGAGGATATTGTGTTCGCGCCGCACTGAATTAGGTTTGTGTTGCACCGACCAACTCTAACAGTATGATTCGCCGTTCTCATTCAATTAACTCTATGGCGAGTTTCGCTTAGTCTATTATGAAGTTATATTTTCATAGATATACCTCGATGAAGGATTTTGTAAATATCTGTGGACATGTCTTGGAGTTAACTTTATTAATATGCAGTATGACAACGATTTAAATGAATATGGCAAAAAAACTAAACAAGCCGTCATCTTGACATTTGAGAGTTATACATATTATCAGCGCGAACCGAGTTACGCGAACATAGTATAAAATAAAGTCGCTTTCTCTGTCCCTATATCCCTATGTATGCTTAGATCTTTAAAACTACGCAACGGATTTTGATGCGGTTTCTTTTAATGGATAGAGTGACTCAGGAGGAAGGTTTATATGTATAATACATGCATAATATAATAGAGGAACACTGATTATTTCCGTCCGAATCCGGGGCGGGTCGCCAGTAGATCTTCAAAATCGTAATAAATGAGAATCTTTAAATCCTTAAATATTCGACTTTTACTTCAGTTGTACCGGAAAGGTTCTTTATTATTTATAACCAGTCATTAGCCGTGATGTGCATTTGTTTCATACCCTGACATTTGGTACGGATAATTTACAGCAAGCAATAAAATGTAAGAATAACTTTATTTCGTCATAATGCTGGTTAAACGGTTATAGCCCAGGCAGTAAGAGATTTTTGTATGATCAACCTGGTCAAAATTACGCCGTCGCAAAAATTTGGTACTAGTAGTGTATTATATTCTTTGACAGTGATCAACACCAATTACAAAAAATAAAACGATTTAGTTATATACAGGTTGTAAGGGACAGCGTCCAGCTAACTGATAGGGGTTGCTCAATCAACGGAACTGAACAACTGCCAGCAGTTTTTTTTCAGAAAGTGAAAAAATAATGATTTTTCATACAAGTTGTCTGATCGAGGTCGTCATTTTGAAAGGGTTTTTTTTTCTTTCATCTTCTGAAAGAAATTCCTAGTGATAGTTGCTCAGTTTCTTTAACTGAGCAACCCCTATCAGCTCGCGGGACGCTGTTACACCGGTATAGCTATACTAATACCGCTAAATGTACTTCTGTATTAATAGTGATCACGTTTGTTACATTGTTTACCTACTTTATCGTCCTGTAAATTTCAGCGACGGAATATTTTTAACAGGGCCGACTTCTTCAGTGACTGGAGTATAGAAAATTACTCCTGAGGTGACACAAAACGTACATACTGACGTGAAATACTAAAATAAAAGGGCAGCTGATAAGATTATTATTATGTCGTAATTTTACTTCGGTAAGGTAATGAGTACGTGTTCGAAGTACTCGTAAAAATGTGTCAATTTTCACTCTGGGTGGAGTTAAGTATTAGTCGTAAAATATTTAAAGGTTACTTGGGCACTTTGATTATCAGTTTTATACCTAATTAGTTAAAAAAAGTGGCAAAGGATATTAAAGTTTATTACTTCGGTTGGGCTGTTAAAAGAAAACGCAAAATCATACGCCTAAAGACTTAATTCGGAAAGTGGTCACCATCACTACATAGTTTATAACAAACTTTTTTGTATGTAGGACGACGTACCGTGAAAAAAAGACGTCTGTATTCAAGACTAAATTCTTCCTTAAAACTCCGTCCCATGTTTTTGAATTCTGTAAAGTAAGTAAAAACCCTTCACAAACTGAAGCATTACAATTAATTAAACTATTTAAACTTAAGTGAGACATTCTAACTAAAGATTTTAATAACCCCGAGCGCTGCTAGCTCAAATCCGCAATGCGAGGCGGGGCGCCATCAGGTACAGAACTCCGTTACCGATACACTCAACCTGATGTGGGGACTCTGAATGTCGCGAAACATATCGCAAGGTACAAGAATTATATTCCAAAGTGAATTCCCGTTATAAAAAACTTCATTACAATAATAGTTTACACGAACTCGCAACCTTCAGCACTACAGACATGGTCACTACCCATTTTGCCATCTATTATATGAACGACGTGTCAGCAGCAGCACTGCATTATTTATTACACCCGATGCAGCTTAGTGTCAATAGGATCACGCCTCGCCGCCATATTGGATTATCACTACATAGTATACGTTCGTCGAGATCTTCCCCTTCCAAAATTCCTACTCACACTCACTGGTTGGAGTTCCTTCTTAAAAAATATGTTTACTATTTATTTAAAGATCGTGTTAATTTAAGTTTACTAGATTTTTTGTACTTATTTCTTCTTGTGTACAAAAAAGTAGGTATATATTTTATTGTACTTAAGAGGAAGGTTATGTGAAACACCCTTTCCCGGTTTTTTCTTCTGCGACAGCTTTATATGTGAGCCTTGTTTCCTGTTAAGTTAATATTCATTTAAGTATAAAGGAAGTACATTATAAATAATTTCCGCTACACCCTCTTAAGCTTAATGATATCCTTGTACAATGATGACTTTTGGTATCTCCTCAGATGTGTTTTTTCCTTATAAGACAGCCTTTGAAAGGCACATGAGGCTCAGGATTGTAATCAGAGTTGGGTTGGCTGTTACCTTATTTTATTGAAGTACCTGCGGATATTCTATGTGTAAATTGTCATTGGCACCGATTCATATAATCACGCTTTTATCCCTAATGGGGTAGGGAGAGTGTAAACGGCCCAAACAAAGGTCGTTTACGCCACGTCTGACAAAGTTTTGAGGGTTATTTAAGAAAGATTTGTAGGATATTACTGTAGTGACAGGTTGGTAGCTTATTGACTAAATTGCAATATATAGAAACCCTCTGATCCCTTAGCTGGTTTTACAGCATGCCCGAGAGGAAATGAGCACACAACTTAACTAAATCTTGACTAAATTTGTAGCCGTCCCTTTCTGTTCTCTCATTATAGAAAATGACAGGTCATCATCTCCCTAGCCTTATCCCGTATCTCACGGGGTCGGCTTCCTAATCTAGGAGATTGAACTAGGGTACTGGTTTTTACACAGAGCGACTGCCATCTGACCTCCGCAACCCAGAAGGGAAACCAGACCCATACATACATACATACATACATATAATCACGCCTTTATCCCTATTAGGGTAGGAAGAGCGTACACGATCTAAATGGACAGGTTGTTAGCCTGTCGCCTAAATTGCATTATAATGAAACCCTCGGATCCCTTAGCTGGTTTTTATAGCATGCCCGGGAGCAAATGCAGCTGGCACATTCTATGTTTTTCTCTCGCTCCCAGTCCAGCATGGAAGTAGGTAAGCATGCCCGGGAGGAAATGCAGCTGGCACATTCTGAAACCAGACCCAATCCTAGATTAGGCCAGAGTTTTCAAGCCGCCAATGCTTAGCACTGGCCTCTGATATGGCTTAACGACTAATATTTACGGTATTTAACGATATTAACCGGGACCAAGGGCTTAACGTGCCTTCCGAAGCACGGAAAAAGCACCGAATAACCGTACATATGAAATTCGAAAACCGAAAAACACATTGGTACGTGGTGGGATTCGAAAATGACAGGTATAGACTTATATTAACGACTTATATTAAGTCGTGATTTTGCAACTACGAATTGCTATCATTGTCATCACGTCGTCAAGAGTATAGGTAGGTACTACACGCACTCTACATTATACCCTGTGCCCTTCTTCAATGCTGGACTGGGAGCGAAAGAAAAATATAGAATGTGCCAGCTGCATTTCCTCCCGGGCATGCTGTAAAAATCAGCTAAAGGATCCGAGGGTTTCAGTATATTGTAATTTAGGCAATGCAGCTTACACATCTTATATAACCCTCAAAACTTTGTCAGACGTGGCGGGCCTACTTTTGATTAGGTCGTTTGCGCCCTGCCTACCCCATTAGGGATAAAGGAGTGATTATATGTATGTATGTAGTATGTATGTATGTATGTTGTGCCCTACCCTCCAGTACCCTCGTTCAATCCCCTAGGTTAGGTTGCCGACAACGTAAGATACGGGATAAGGCTAGGGAGATGATGATGTATGTTGTGCCCTGTGTGCCCCACGCAACACCTTGAAAAATTCTGAAACCGTATTTTTAAATCACTCGATTCAAATTCGCATGCAATGTCCATACTGTCATGTCGCATGTGAATTTTGCTCTTTCGTATGCCTATTTCGATTCGAGTGATTCAAAAATACGACTCCTAGATAGCTACTTTATTTAAGATAAGAAGAAGCTTGTGACTGAATTCTACCCTGTCGTGTGTCGTCTAAATGTTGAGCAGGAGTAAGGGCACGTTTTATCTCTTCCACTACATGGACCACCCTAGGCGTTTGTTTCTCGCGATTGATATCGGCTACGCATTACGCGACGCTCCAACAGCTTCCACGGAGGTTTTCAGATATATCACGTATTAATGGTGGCACATACTCAGCTGCTTCCAGTCTGGGGTAGTATTAATAGTACATTACTCCGAGACCGAAAAAAAAGCAATATATGGTCGAGTAAATTTGGAAAGCCGAGACGCAGTCGAGGTCTTCCAATGCAAACATACATACATATAATCAGGCTTTTATCCCTAATGGGGTAGGCAGAGCGTGAATGACCTAAAGAAAGGTCGTACCGCCAATTTTTACAAAGTTTTCAAGGTTATTTCAGATAGATTTGTAGGTTTGGTCTGTAGTGATAGGTTGTCAGCCTATCGCCTAAATTGCAATATACAGACACCCTCAGACCCTTAGCTGATTTTTACAGCATGCCCAGGAGGTAATGCAGCTGGCACATTCTATGTTTTTCTCTCGCTCCCAGGCCAGCATGGAAGAAATGCAATCGGGCCATTTAATTGCTATTTGGGCTGAGAGAAGTATAGTGCTGTAAGAAATTTCTTTTTAGAAATAAGCAGTGCCTGTTGTTTCTTTGTTTTGTATGTCCTGTTTTTATGATTTTTTTGTGAACAATAAATTGGTAAATACTTTTCTATAATTTTGCGAGGAAACAATACAGTTAAAATCAAACATTAACCTTGCGATTCCTCCATAATATTTTGACATTTAAAATTTGCATGGCGCCTTTGACAAGCGCGCATTCCATTCATTCATTCCAATTTGTAAATTTAAAAAGTCTTATGCGCATTCAGCCGTAAAATAAATCAATAATGTGAACTAAAAACACCTAAACTACACAACATACATAGATACATAAAATCACGCCTTTATCCCTTACGGGGTAGGCAGAGCGTAAAACGCCTCCTAAAAGGCGCTTTCGCCACGTCTGACATAAATTGAGGGCAATTTTAGATTGTAATGTGTATTGCTGTAGTGACAGGTTGTCAGCCCATCGCCTAAATTACAATACACTGTAACCCTGGAATCCCTTTTAAACTATCCAAGTGTGTCCTTAAAAACTTCGTCTAGTGGTCGTTAATTGTCATCGTTGTCGTTTGGCAAACTTGCTGGCGTCTGCGAATTAGAGTACCGAAAAGAGTGAAGTATGCAAATGGCAGAAAAATATAAATTTTACCCAGAAATACGGTAAAATTTTGAAAAAGGCCAACTTTGCCATTTACTAGAAAAGAAAAAAAAAATGTGCCTGAAACTTGAATAAAATACTGCGTAGTTATAAGACAAGACTTCTATTGTATCTCTACACTTAGTAAGTTCGTTCAGCCGCAAGTGGCGATATACTAGAAGTTAATAAAAATTAGGCATCTACCGTCCTATGGTGCACACTGTAAACTTCGTTTCGTGAACACATTATCTCTTCCGTTGCACACTTCACAATAGAAAAGTACAGGGATTAATCATACTAAAGTATACAAAACGTGTAGACACATCGAAGTCCACTGCGCATCATAGCCCTGCTGAAATTCATTTCTGTTGTCGACTTTATATCGATCACGAGCAGAGACAAGACGTAACCTACCACAAATTAAAAAAAAAGAGTAAATCTTATTTAGAAAACAAAAGGAAAATTAATACCTTCTGATCATCAAAGGTGTTTTGTTGCTCGTTACAAAACGGGGGCAAAACGATCGTCAACATCTCGGGAACAATTTGCGACGGGGCAAATTCAACTCTTTCTTATTATTTTAATCCGAGCTTCCCCGGGAATGCGGTCCTATTTATCATGCCACGGTATTAAATAAGGCTGAGTGCTTATTGCGTTACAAAGTTTACCTCGACTTTACCTGTAACAAAATGTTTTCAGTAGAGTGAGAGATTGTTTTTTATATTTTTTCCTTTCTTCTTCTTAGCGAGCGGATTCTCGAGTTGAACGACCTGATGAACCCTGGTGTCAGAGTTTTCAAACGCCTAGTAGCGCAGCTATTATATTAGTTGTCTTGAGTAACGATCACTATCAAAGACAGCGACCGGGACCGACGGCTACACGTGACCTCAGAAGCACGGAATCCTTTTTCTTTTCGAACAATCAGGTGATTCAGCCTGCAATATCCTATCCAAACTGGGAAAAACCTCACAAAGTGATAAATTATCAAATATCAACTTTGTGTTCCCTGTAAATCGAACCCAGGACCTCCGGATCTTATAAGCCCATGGCTCTGACCACTAGACCATAGTTACTAGGCAGTTATTAGTTTTTTTTCCCTTTGATTATTATTATTTCAGATGTTTTATTATTGTATACTCTTTCAATCTTTATACTAAATTGCATAAATATTAAAAATATTAATATTTTACCAATCAAGAAAAGCCAAAAGAAGTACTCATGTAAGAACTTTCTAATATTGTATTGTAAGCATTATAAGATAGCGAAACAAATTCTTTTTCGTCACCGTAGTAGCTAGCTCCATAAGATCTCATTTCTTTTAATTTACTTAATTTGGATAAAACTTCTTTGTAATTAAATTAAAAAATTAAGTCATGACATTTGATCCTATCTCGCCGACTTACTAAACTCACAAATATATAATATTTCCACCTCTATTGTGCACTAGCCCCTAAGGACATTAAATAAGGGTAATAATAGCTTAACAAATGCATGGCCGTTAGGACTCGACAATGCCCCGAGCCCGGGTGTTCCTGTCTTCAGAAACTGCAGGAATATTGTTTCAGTGGTAATTTATACTATGAATTCGGTTACATAATTGCCATACTTCGGTACTCCGCTGTCTACCGAACCTGCACAGGCCAGATGTGAACTTCGGCGCGAAAAACCTTCTCTGCCTACTCCCTTTGTACCGTTTGCCGAGAATCCCCTCCTGGACATGAACTACCGTGGCCGATCTGGAAGTCCTTAAACAGGCTTCGGACTCAGGTTGGCAGAAGTAAGGAGAACATGGTCAGGTGCTAGCTCCGATGTGGATTGTGTTACACTTAACATCGTGCCCGGCGCGCGGCGTGCCCCAACACTTGCACCCCAGCGGATTTAATGGACGGCAGTCAATCCGCAATACAAGTGACTAAATTCTGGGCCGCTACTATGTAATTTCTCGTGTTCCATTGCCACGCTAAGAAGAAGATACTTAGGTTAATTTAAAGTTTAAGATTTTTTACGAGGAAAATACATCCATGTAGTGTAGGTACATATAGTTCAAAAGTTTCACAAAAAATCTTGAGCTCTTGATGGGGAGGTCGCAGGTTCAATTTCCACATAATATTTGATTATCCCAACTGAATCACCTGGTAGTTCCAATTGGCCGTGATCGAACTATTCCGTGCTTCGAAGGGCACATTAAGTTGTTCGGTTCAAATTGCTGTCGTTGTTGATTTGTGTAACTAAAAACTGTGCCAGGTGTAAGGGACAGCGTCCCGCAAACTGATAAGGGTTGATTAGTCAACAACACTGAACAACTATCAGCAGGATTTTTTCTGGAAGTGAAAAAGAAAATAGCTTTTCCATACAAATTATCTGATCGAAATGACCGTTTTGATATGGAAAAGCCATTTTTTTTCTCATTCTTAAAGAATTTCCGGATGGAAGTTGTGCAGTGTCGTTGACTGAGCAACCCTTATCAGTTTCCGTAACGCTGTCCCTTACACCTGGTATGTCAGGAGGTCTATTAATGACATTGTAACTCTGACACTAGGGTTCATTGGCCCTATATTCGGAAACCACTAGATAACACGATAGAAGGCTGGTATTAAAATCGTCCATGCAAAGGATGAAATATTTGCTTGTCTCCGGAAGCGGGTGGAATATTCTTTGAGAAATAGCTCGGTGCAAACGTATTGTTAGGTAGTAACGTGAATGATGGCGACCGCTATTTGGAAATGTCATCAATGGAAGGGAAAATATGAAAATTCTTATTTCCTCTACGTAATCCACCGATATTTTGTCATAGTTTAACATAGTATACTTTTATTGAATAAGACTCCCCAGTGTTTTGCATAGTCATTGGGCTCGATTCTTAAAACTAAAATTAAAATCTGTCACTTTCAGACTTTAAAAATTTACCAGACAGGAGATCTATTCTCTCTGGTTTTTATTTATAGTCGGTGGTGTTTTCTGTCATTTTTATCCGTCGTCATATGATATGGCGGAAAAAAAATACAGAAACACTTGGGAAACGTGCAAAAGCGCGTCAAAATCTAGCGGACAAAGTGTAAAACCATAAAGTATAAATCGCCTATCGTTTTTCAATGTTATTATTTTGAAAGTAACAGATGGACATTAGTTTTTGTTTTAGCCGGTGGGATCTATATCCCACCTTATATCGGTTGATTCTATAATCAAGCCTATAAGATTAATATCCAACCCACGGCTGATAATTAGCAGTCTCTCCAAATTAGAAATATTTTTTCATACTCAGAACGATTCCTATCACAGGCACATTAGTAAGCGTAACAGGGAATGTTCTAGTGCTTTGTTAATTAGGAAAATTTTATTATTATTATTTATTAATAAACGAGCAGAAACAGGCTGATGTGCCTATATCTAGGCTGGTGTGTATCAGTTCATGACAATTTATTTCATTTCACTTATTGTCATGTTTAACCACTTCTCAAGTCTGTTCTTAAAACTGGTCACTGATGGAGCGTCTATCACTTCCTGTGGCAACTTATTCCACAATATAAGAATTCTATTGTTGAGAACATGGTACCGAACATTGGTATTAGATCTCCAACGAGCCAGCTGTCAATCATTGCTATGATTTGCACGATGAACGACACTAGGTCTAAATTTGTCAGGTAGATCTGGACAGTTGTATTTGCATAAGAGGATCTTATAAATGACAATGACGTCACCTCGGATACGGCGGTCTTGCAGTGAAGGTAATAATTTAAGGAGTGCGAGTCGTTCTTCATACGTCTTCTTCTTCAGGCAGTAAGGTAGTTTTGTTGCCCTGCCGTCCTTTGTACACAAATATGAGGTGATGAGGTATCTTCCATGCTAGACTGGGACCGAGAGAAAAACATAGAATGTGCCAGATGCAATTCCACCCGGGCTTGCTGTAAAGACCAGTTAAGGAATCCGAGGGTTTCAGTATATTGCAATTTAAACGATGGACTAACAACCTGTCACTACAGCAATATGCCTACGAATCTATCTTAAATAACCCTCAAAACTTTGTCAGACGTGGCGGAACGACCTTTGTTTAGGTCTATTCTTTGCCTACCCCATTAGGGATAAAGGCGTGATTATATGTATGTATGAGGTGATGCTCTTCTAAATTGGCACCACACGATTGTTTTGCTACACACCTATGCGATAATGCTGTCTTCTTCTTCTTAGACAATGGATTTTCGAGTCAAACGACCCGATGAACTGTAATGAACTTAGCTTCTGCTATTCAAAACTAAATCATTGTTTTAAAATACAAGTAGGTAACGCCACGCCATCTATCAGATTGGTAGGAAAATCACTATAAACTAGAAACTAATGCCAATCTAGTGTTGATTGAGTAGAGAACTAATATTGTAGCCAGATCGAACTGAAATTACTTCAATTTGAAGTAAATTATAGGTGTTATGCCAGATTGAAAAATATAAAGATTATATTTTACGAGGTAAGTTAATTGTTTTATTGTGTGGTATTGGTATATCTACACATATTATATACGATAAGCATTTTATAATTACTTAATAAAAATAAAAATGTCGAGTATTTGGATTGTGTGCAGATATTGTGAAGAAAGGTTTCGACAACACAGAGAACCAGAAGGACACGCGGTGCCATCTGGAGGAGGAGGGGAGAACTATCAAGAGAAGTAGGAATGAAGGCTCTCGAAAACTCGAAAGTGGGCTAGAAGAGGGAAGATAAAACAGTCGGGGGGCTCGAGAAGGGAGGATTCTGCTGGAACTTGAGAGAGACGAGGGGGACGAGAGATGGGGAAGGACGCCGGGGAAGAAAAATAGCGTCGGGGACCGGAGCAGGGAGAAGTTTAGTTGACCTGGAGTTTTAGTTTGAGTGGAAGTTTAGTTTTACTTGAAGTTTAGTTGACTTTTACCAGTGAAAGTGTACACATTAAAGAGGAGAGGAGAGTATGCAGCCGGGAGGCAACCATGAGGCCTACTTTGGTGGGATGTTGGTGCCATCAATTGTACCTGTGGAGGACGGAGGGCGGTGACCTGACGATCAGCGGTTCTATTACATGGTGGAGTGGAGGATGCTGACAGTGGAGTCTTGCAGAGCTGGTAGAGTGCCAACTACAAGGATTCTAAGGGATGGGTAAACCCACGCACAAGGTATTCCTGCATCAAATCATGATGCGTTCATTTATTTACTTATTCTTGAATAAATTTACATTGTGTTTTATTTACTTTACTATTTCTACATTTATTTAATTATCTTGTCCACTTCAGACTTTGTTTATTGACAAGGTTTTTCCCTGTTCAATTAACAATCTTTTTGTTATGATATTTCATACTTGCCAAAGGCCGTTCTATTCATTTTTATATATAGGTATAATTTCCAATATTTCTTATATGATAGATAGATGGATAGGTATCCTAAGTAATAGGAATTAGGACAATATCTAGGAAAGTAGGTAGGGATAGCTATTTGGGATCCTAGTTTGTGTTTAGGTAGGTAGTTCTCTCCCTTCCCTTTACCAAAATTCTTGCCTTACCTTTCCTTTAAGCAGAGAAGCATCATCCTAATGTTTCATAAAATGCCCAGCAGTGGAATGTATAAATTATTTTAATACATTCTATGTTTTTATAACTATATCTATGTATGAATTGTTCATACCTACATATCCTGAGAGAGGATACAAAATACCTATTCTTCTCAAATAAACTACTGAACTGATTTATATTCACTTAACTGTGGATTTAATACCTATGTATGAGTCATCCATACCTACATGCTTATTCTGGCAGTGGATACTGAATTGATTATATATTCACTTTATTGTGAAATATATTCAACGGACAATGTTTTGAAACATTTATTGGATTCATGATCCTATATGTATGTATGTATGTTCTAGACTCTAGAACACCAGCTACAAACTTGGTGGGAACGTTCACCTATGATACCTACTATGTAGGTTTTATACAATTGATGATCCTGTTCTACAGACTGACAAAGTTTATCTTTGATAATATACCTACTAATGTGTGGGTTTTATACTTACAACTGATTGGGACTATGGTCCAACTACCTAATGGGAGTATTCATTATACTTACCAAACCAATACAACATGGAATGTGGGATGATGTTATCTGTACCCTACCTACAACCTCAAATTACCCTGGAACGGGTCTGGAATTAAAATTATATATTTATTCACTTTATGTGAATTTTATATGACTGATTTATGGTCGGTTGGCTTTGACAAGCCATTATACTACTGAACTACTACATGTCTTGATGTCAATTGAGCGACATGGTATCAGCCATGGTCAAACCTCCATCACATACTACATCTTAGCATTCGATATGTCTGTAACAGCATTTAGATCACAGAAGCTTATTTTGCACTAAAGAAGTCTGACAATCAGTCACTACTTGCTCTTGCCTATCACTCCTATATCTACAACGAAACTATGGCTTGCGGTGTGAATGATTGTTATATTATCTGGGACTAGCTTCGGCATCCCTATCTATTCTACTGACTCCTGGATGTGCATATCATAAGTGGAGATCGATGACTGGTGCAGTTTCATAGTCGGTGCTTCCAGCATAGCTGGACAACAATTTATAAAACCTTTGTTGGGAAAATGTTTATCAATTGGACATCACAACTTACTACAAATTACATCAGACATGACTTGCTCTGTCTCGGTTGGCTGACCAATAAATCAGCTCAAATTAATTATATTTTATATGATGTTGTTCATCAATCTGGACTCGTTCCAAAATTCCTAAGTGCGCTGTCACTTATCTCTGGCCTGAGGCTTGGCCAAAACAAAAACCAATTGGAGGGCACAGAAGTGTCTCCTCTTTCCTTTTCTGGGGCTCGCATGATGGGTTTTGCATCAAGGACAAGTTCCTAGGCTATTTACTGTCTTTATTAGTGTCTGGGAATTGGTAATTGAAGTAAATCTCATTCGTTGATGGTTGGCGAGCACATAAATCCTCTACCAGCGAATGGTTGGAGCTGGAATCGGAGGTTCCGTTATTCCGCTGCGCACTGTCCCCATGTTGTCCCAAGAACCTAAAGAGAGCTAAGTTATGACATCCCACTACCACTTTAAAGGATTTGGGTTACTTTAATGAATTTTATTACACAACGTACGGTCCTAACTATAATACTAGACGATCACGATCACGAGCCATATTTGTAATTATATTTCTAGACATTCATGAGCCACTCTTCCCATTCCTCTTCCCTTCCTCTCATCCTCTCCGCTCCACATTATTTCCTCTCCTCCACATCTTCCTCTCACACTCCCTTTCCCATCCAATATATTTAGGGTTGATAGGGTTGTTTGTTAGGTAGGGGGGGGGTTGTTACAGAACCCTGGTGTCAGAGTTTTAAAACCGCCCAGTAGCACAGCTATTACACCTCTAACATGGTTTTGACTAACGACCACTATCAAAGCCAGCGACCAGGACCGACGGCTTTACATTTTCTTTCCGGACAGTCAGGTGATTCAGCCTGCAATGTCATAACCAAACTGTGGAAAACCACACAAAGTAATAAATTCACAAATATCAACTTTGTGTTCTCCCCCTGGGAATCGAACCTGGAGAATCCGGATCGTAAGCCCATGGCTCTGACCACTAGGCCACGGAGGCAGTAATGCTTTATCAAGCTATAATACCGCCTGCGATTTTTTTAAGGGCATTACACACGCGCTTGTAACTGCGCAGATTTATCAGCGTCGTGATAGCCGCGACGCTAAGCCGCGCGATAAGTCGCGCCGGTGTGACACGCGTGTGTTGTAGAGGTGGGATCGCTGGCTGGTTAGATATCCAAGTATTATTTTAAATGTAACAGTTTAAATAATAAACGTGTTTGAAAATATAGTGAAAATAAAAAAACACGCGATTAACAGTTAGTCAAAAAAACTGATCGGCTTACTTGTTTGTATTGAAAGACATTGACTGTATGTTTAAACCTTCCGATAAACGATGATCCATCAACAATACAAGAACCAACCCCAGTTTCAACTACAGCGCCACCTGCCGTGCTGTCGGCGCGGGCGCAGCGAGCAGCGAACCGCAGTCAAAGGTTGCACTTGGCGGACGGTGGAGTATGACTTTCTTGTCTTCTGATGAAGATCCTCGTATATGATCGAAACCCTAGCTTACCCTCCTTTCAATACAATCAAGTAAGTTTTCATTATGAATAACACTTCTTTATAGTTTAGTGTTAAGGTAGGTTTTTGAAGAAATATTTTTAATACAGAAACATTTGAAAAAATATTAACAACAAATAAAAATACGAAATCTTTCTGATTGAATTTAAATTTCCTGATTTTCGTGCCCCGAGCCCTCGAGCCCTTTCTGGCCCCTGCCACGATAAACATTAAAGATTTTTCACAAATACTAGCACATAAATTATATTATTTTAGATGTAACAAACAAGAAATACTAGTTATTTATTATCTGTGAATTTTGCGAACCTTCTAAACCCCATGTCCCGCTTGCCATATGCATGCAGGGGGCGTAAAGGTGGATGTTTATAGAAGGAGACGTTACAATTTGTGAGCTTACCTTGCTCCCCATGTGAGCCCGTGTAGTGGATAGGATCGTTGCCTCCTAAGCGGGAGGTCGTGGCCACAATCCCACCACGTACGGTTTCGAATTTCATCATCATCTCCCTAGCCTTATCCCGTATCTCACGGGGTCGGCTTCCTAATCTAGGGGATTGAACGAGGGTACTGGTTTTTAAACAGAGCAACTGCCATCTGGCCTCCGCAACCCAGAAGGGAAACCAGACCCAATCCTAGATTAGGTCAGAGTTTTCAAGCCGCCAATGCTTAGCACTGGCCGCTGATATGGCTTAACGACTAATATCTACGGTATTAAACGATATTAACCGGGAATAACGGCTTAACGTGCCTTCCGAAGCATGGAAAAAGCACCGAATAAACGTACATATGAAATACGAAAACCAAAAAACACATTGGTACGTGGTGGGATTCGAACCACGACCTCCCGTTCAGGAGGCAGCGGCTCTATCGGCTACACCATCGGGCTCATAATGAAATATATTTTCGAATTCCATATTTACGCTTTTTCCCTGCTTCGCAAGGTACGTTAAGCGGTTAGTCCCGGTTAATATCGTTTCATACCGTAGATATTAGTCGTGAAGCCAAGTCAGAAGCCAGTACTAAGTATTGGCGGCTTGAAAACTCTGACCTAATCTTGGATTGAGTCTGGTTTCCCTTCTGGGTTGCAGAGATCAGATGGCAGTCGCTCTGTATAAAAACCAGTACCCTCGTTCAATCACCTAGACTAAGCGGCCGACCCCGTGTGATATGGGATAAGACTAGGGAGATGATCATGGTCCCCTGTGCTTTGCTGCTGAGAGTGATTTCAGACATTCAATATCGTTCTTTTCTTATTATCAAAGTCCTAAATACTTTTCTCGATTATAATAAATACATCCCACAATAAAGAGTTTTTTTTCCTGTTACGCCTATAGAGCAAAATTTCATAACATTTAGGCACAAAGGCCAGCGAACAAAGATGGAGCACAAAGCTCGTATCGAAACTACGTTTCTGTTCAATTTCCAATTCGTATTCGCGTATTTTTCATCGGTTGTAATCCGGTGCACTCGCCGGCCGGGAATCTGCCCCGGCCGGGATCCGGCACAAAAGAAAACTCGTCAATGCATCGGGCGGGTAGATCGGACAGTGTGTACTTAGCTTTATATTCTGTCTGTACATATTGTATTAGTTTTGTAGACTGCTTTGTTACGAACGTTTTTAGGTTTGTAGTATTTTGCTTTGATTAGATAATAGTAAAATGTTTTGATCCTATTTTAGAATTATGAATGCCAAATGAGCATATTTTTCAATTTCTCTCTTTGGTGCAAGGTCATTTACTCTATCCATTAGTCTCCTTTGAAACAATAGGTATCACAAAAATAGTACAAGACTTAATATGAAATTATTAAAAGTAAAAAACCATTTTCAAAGTTAGGTACAAAAACTTACGTCATTACTTTTAGCTTTCACGAAAATGAGACTAAGCACTAGAAATGTGGAAAAGTGGAAAACTTGTACAAAAAATATTGCCGAAGTTTTGGAAGAGTTAATGATACTTTCACCCTTCAGCATGACTGCGCACTTTACTAGTATTTATTTTTATTTTAGGACATAATGGAAGTCCTAAATGTCCTCTTTTAAAAAAATAATAATATTGGAATATCTTATTAAGTTTTTTAAATTGCCAATAATCATCTCTTATTGTCACATTTTTGATAAGGTAACCAGCTAAGAGATCCGAGAGTTTCAGTATATTGTAATTTAGGCGATAGGCTTACAATCTGTCACTATGGCAATATACCTATAAATCGATCATAAATAACCCTCAAAACCTTGTCAAAACGTGGCGGAACGACCTTTGTTTAGGTCGTTTACGCTCTGCCTATCCCATTAGGGATAAAGGCGTGACTATATGTATTTATGTCACAATTTTTCCAAATGAAAGAAACATACGTAGTATTGTCACTATATTTACTCTGTGCTATTAATATGCGATTTTCAGGTGACAGTAAATAGTATTTTTATGTCCGATAGATGTCGCTCACTTGAGTTCATCATAGCCATCCAAGGAATAAAAACTCCTTATTGATCCTGCCGGAAGGCCGGAAAGTATTTTATATCACTACATAGTATAAAACAAATTCGCTTTCTCTGTCCCTATGCATGCATAAATCTTTAAAACTACGAAACGGATTTTTCTTTTAATGGATAGAATGATTCAAGAGGAAGGTTTATATGTATAATACATGCATAATATAGTAGAGAAACACTGATAATTTCCGTGCGAAGCCGGGGCGGGTCGAAAGTACTGTATAATGCAGTAGGTACATGGAGTTTTTATTCTGAGAGTTAAGTAACTTTATACTTTACTAGCGATCCGCCCCGGCTTCGCACGTGTTCGCAATTATCAGTGTTTCTCTACTATATTATGCATGTATTAAACATCTAAACATTCCTCTTGTATCACTCTATCCATTTAAAGAAAACGTATCAAAATCCGTTGCGTAGTTTTAAAGATTTAAGCATACATAGGCATATAGGGACAGACAAAGCGACTTTGTTTTATACTATGTAGTGATAATGCAGTATGTACAATGAGTTTTTATTCTGAGAGTTAAATAACTTTATACTTTAAGTAACTGTACTTCCATGCTGGACTGGCAGCGAGAGAAAAACATAGAATGTTCCAGCTGCATCTCCTCCCGGGCATGCTGTAAAATTCAGCTAAGATATTCGAGGGTTTCAGTATTGTAATTAAGGCGATGGACTGGCAACCTGTCACTATAGCAGAATACAGATCTATCTGGAATAACCCTCAAAACCTGTCAGACGTGGCGGAAAGTCCTTTGTATAGGTCGTTTACGCTCTGCCTAACCTATTTGGGATAAAGGCGTGATTGTATGCATGTATGTATCATTATGTCAGTCAATCTGTCTGAGCTTTACCTGAGAAGATTCTCCTACGATGGCTCTAGGGACGTTTTAAAAAAAAACCTAAGTAAAGAAAAAGCTTTTTAATTTATTTACAAATCAGTAGTCGATTGTATAAAAAACGTCAGCGATACAGATTTGTTGGATGCTAATCTAATCTAATTTAAAATTAATCTGGAAGATGAAAAGCCGCCTCGAGGCTGGGCCGTCGGAAAATTGAGATGTTTCGGCTTTTCTCGTAAATTTCATTAAGGACAACCGCTGGGAGTATTCTAAAAGAAATATAAAAGATGTAGGTAAGTACATAATATATGTTACAACTAGAGTGCTTAGTCTGTTCACACACATGAGAATTTTCCCAAGTTTTTCACTTGGACATTTTATACTAGAAATTTAACGTGCAAAAGTTACGTACTGTTTACATAATTTCACGTCTCTATCCCTAATGGGGTAGACAGAGCGAAAATGACCTAAAAAGGTCATTCCGCAACGCCTGACAAAGTTTTGAGAGTTATTAAAGATAGATTTGTACGTGTATTGCTGTAGGGACAGGTTGTGAGCCCATCGCCCATCTAAATTGCAATATACAGAAACCCTCGGATCCCTTAGCTGGTTGTTACAGTATGCCTGGGAGGAAATGCAGCTGGCATATTCACATGTTTTTTATCACTTCCAGTCCAGCATGGAAGAAATAAGTGCAATTTGGTGACAGGTAAATGAATAATTTACATAATAAATATCCTGCTGTTATGTATGCCGAAAATATTTTTTGATGTTTCAAAGTACGCACTTGCGTAACTTCTATACTTATTGGGTAGATTGTAAAAAATACAGTGAAATGTTTAAACTGTTCGTAGATAACAGTTATGATGCATGATAACAGTTATGAAAACATGGTTCTCAAATTGTTTTGGTTTGTATTACCGGGTGTAAGAAACAGCGTCTCGCAAACTGATAAGGGTTGCTCGTCAATAACACTGAACAACTTCCATCAGGAACTTTTTTCAGGAAATGGAAAAAAAAATGACTTTTCCAAACAAATTGTCCGATCGGGGTGAACATTTTGTATGGAAAAGACAATGAAATTTTTCATTTCCTGAAAAAAAAAACCTGGTTGAAGTAGTTCAGTATCATTGACTGAGCGACCCCTATCAGTTTGCGGGACAATGTCCCTTATATCTGGGATTTTTACAGACTGGACTTTTGTTATACTTTATGGTAACTCCTCATCATCTAGGTACCTATAGCAAGTATAGTAATAATAGTACATTAATTTTATGGCTTTTAGTCAGCGCAAGCCATGACCATGACAAAGAAGCAAGAAATGCAAATTTAGTAGATTTCGTTGGTGGTTTTTATATCGAAAATGTTAGGGGACCATAAAAAGCGTAATAAAACATAGATACTCATGGCAACCATTACAATGTCGGTTTTAAGTTCCACCATAAAACTCATGGAAAGGTTATCGAAATATTCACTTCTACATACATTTTGGTGTTGGTGGCGAATGGAAAGAATTAACTGGACGGAAAGGAAGACAAATGAATATGTATTGAATATGGTAAAGGAGAGCAGAAATATAAAGACAACAATATAGAACAGAAGAGAAAGGATGATAGGCCACGTGACACGAAATATAATTTTTTGAAAAACGTCAAAGAGGGGAAAATAGAAGAAAGGAGAGGAAGAAGATGACCGAGACGTAGTTACTTTAACCAAATTAAAGAGAAAGTGAATGTCAAGTCGCATCACGAGGTGAAATCGTTGACAGTAGATACAGAAAGTTGGCGATTACTCCACCGACAAGTGCTTAGCACTTTAATTTAAGAAGAAAACATTAATTTATAAAATCAATCAATCTTATATTTATTATGGGTTAGTCAGACCATGGCAGACTGTAAATGGCCCAATAAGTTTTAGATGTAGTCTTTCTCATATATTTTGAGAAATAAGTATTTCAACTCTACTCAAACAGAGCGAGTGAGTGAGTGAGACACACACTGACTCGATACTACTCACTCACTGCACTCACTCTTGACACTACTCTCTCACTCACATACTCTCTGTGTACTTATCTACTGTAGTGACATCTACATTATGATGTATATACCAAAATCCATGGACTCCCTATTGGGTTGAGAAAACAAGCTGGCACAATTAATTATTTCATTGATGCATTGGATGTACCTATACTTTTCATTGATGCTAGTCTAGCATAGCATCATAAATAGCGTAATAAAAGATACTCATGACTACCATTGCAATGTCGGTTTCAAAATGCCCCATAAAGCTCATGGAAAACTTACCGAAATATTCACATCTACATATACGTGTATAAAATCACGTCTATATCTCTTACGGGCTAGGCAGACCATCAACGGTCAAACAAAAGTAGTTTTGACGCAATTTTGAATACCAAGGACATCGTGTTTCTGTGACTTCTGAATTACAATAAATTAATTTTCTCGAGGCCCTCAACTTTAAGGCCAAGATTGAAAGTATCTGGAAAATGAAGGATACAGAAGATGGCCTAGTACCCTTCCAATGTTACTGAGTGGACTGTATTTCGAGGTCGCTTATTAGTGACTGGGTGCGATATAAATAATACGTCCTAGAGTTCAGAACACAAACTATATTGTCTTGATATCACTTTTACATTTAGGATTTAATTTCACTGAGAAAATACACATATGGGCATGGCTGCCGGTCAATAAGTTCTGATTCTGACAGACAAAAAAACAGAACACTATCAGTTAATTAAAAAGCTACAATTTGCATAGCAAAGAGTTTTTATGTTGTTGCCCACAGAAATTTCTATATTTTTCATCGATACCAGTCTAGCATAGCATAATAAAAATCGTAATAAAAGATACTCATGACTACCATTACAATGTCGGTTTTAAGTTGCTCCATAAAGCTCATGGAAAACTTACCGAAATATTCACATATCCCGGTGATATCGCCGCTAGGAGTGGTGATAAAGATTTATAGCTCAATAATGCTTTGATTATTTCTGAGATTCTAGCGAGTCGACGTTTACGATGCAAGCGGCTCCATATTTAGGCAATAATGTCTTCTATTACCGTCCTGTAGCGTTGTAAAAGCATCGATTTCTTCCGAAAAGGGGTGATCGTGGAATATTTTAGTGGAAAATGGAAGGCTTTTCAGAGTGAGTTTATATTCTTTTGAGTATCTTGTCGTGTTGATGAAACACCCAGGTGACAGAAAACTAATATCAAATTATCTCTCATGAACTTTATATATACTTTAATGCATAAACACAAAAGAAATGTAATTTACAAATATAGTGTGCAAGGGCGAACTTATCGCTATGAAGAGATCTCTTCCATCCAACCCAATGGTAGTAAGAGAAAGTTTTTGTAACAACATCCATGAAGTACTCTTCATTACCTTACTAGGTACGTGCCGGACTGTTGAAAGTGGCTTCCGAATCCTTGAAGTTACCGAAAGTTCCACATCTCCTCCTGGATATGTTGTGAAACCAGCTGAGAGATTGGAGGGTTTCGGTTTTATAGTAATTTAGGTAAATACTGAAAACTTAATGCTTTTACTAGAACAACAAATATATATATATATATATTTCTTCCATTCTGGACTGGGAGCGAAATAAAAACATAGAATGTGCCAGCTGCATTTTCTCCCGGGCATGCTGTAAAAACCAGCTAAGGGATCTGAGGGTTTCAGTATATTGCGATTTAGGCGATGGGCTGACAACCTGTCACTTCAGCAATAAACGTACATATCCATCTTGAATAACCCTCAAAACTTTGTCAGACGTGGCGGAGCGGCCTTTGTTTAGATCGTTTACGCTCTGCCTACCCCATTAGGGATAAAGGCGTGATTATATGAATGTATGTATGTACAAATATATAGTTATTACAGGCATGTCCAACTATCACATGCATAGCAATACGTACACAGTTCGTACTTTCTGAAATGACCCTCAAAACTTGTCACACATGACGTAAACTACATACATCGTAAGAGAAAAAGCCCTGACTTTATATTCTGTGTATAAATCATACACTGAGGTTATGCGCAGGATAAACCGTCTCATCTCGATAACTTATGATTGCTTATTAATGGGCTACCTACATTGAAACCACTTTTCATCAAACTTACTAAACTAGATGCTCCACTTCTCGTGGTTAGAAAGAGGTCAAACGTCTAGAGATCACAGACTTGGGTTTAATTTTGTAAGTATACGAGTTTTCAAAGGTTGATAAGTATGTATCCTTTTCGCTCAGTGAATATCCTACGTAAGGGTAAAACCTTCGGGCAAAGCTCAAAATTAATTCCAATTTAGAAGGCCTTCTCTTATAAATACTCCTATGGCTTTTACTTAGTTGCTTTTTTAGAATTTGCTCTTAGTGTAGACCTTAAATTAATTTGTGATTAAAAACTTATAAATAGCAGGACAACATTAAGACATAGACAAAGAATCACGCCGTTATTCCTTATGGAGTAGGCAGAGCGTAAACAACCTAAACAAAGGTCGTTCCGCCACGTCTGACAAAGTTTTGAGGGTTATTTAAGATAGATTTGTAGGTATACTGCTGTAGTGACAGATTGTCAGCTCATCGCGTAAATTACAATATACTGAAGCCCTCGGATCCCTTAGCTGTTTTTTACAGCATGTCCGAGAAGAAATGCAGCTGGCACATTCTACGTTTGTCTCTCGTACCCAGGCCAACTTGGAAGTAAGTAAACAATTAAGGAGTGCAAATATCTCGTAAATGTAGAATTACTAAGGTGTGAGGCAATCACTTGCAGTGACACGGCACCTGCATTGAATTCGCTATGCATTTATTAAACTAATTTTAAACTTCACTACATCGCTTCTGAACTTCAGTACTAGGGAACCTCGACATGTAATATTTTGTTGCATTTTGGGATCCAATAGTATGATAGATCATATTTTTTTTTCTTTCAGAGTAGTATAATAGTAAATAAACCTCTGTTTGAGAATGAGTGGGCATTCTAGATTCAACCGGCTAAACCTAAAATTATAATGTATCTGTAACTTTCAGACTAAAAACATTGGAAAAGGACAGGAGACAATTCTCTCTCTGGTTTTTGATTATAGTCGGTGGTTTTATGCGTTATCTGTAAATTGACAGAAATACTGGGGAAATGTGCAATTGCGCGCCAAAATGTAGCGGACAAGTGTAAAACCATAGAGTATAAATCACCTGTCCTTTTTAAATTTTATTATTTTGAAAGTGACAGATAGATTTTAGTTATAGCCGGTTGAATCTAGAATTAAGCCCAATGTCTAAAATAGATGCAGCAGTTTATCAGTTTAGCCATAAACATATTGAAAATATAAAGATATTATATACTTCCATGCTGGACTGGGAGAGATAGAAAAACATAGAATCTTCCAGCTGCCCTTCCTCCCGGGCATGCTGTAGAAGGCAGCAAAAGGGACTCAAGGGTTACAGTGTATTGTAATTTAGGCGATGGACTGACAACCTGTCACTATGGCATTACACATTACAATCTAAAATTACCCTTAATTTTTGTCAGACGTGGCGAAAGCGCATTTTACGAGGTGTTTAAGGCTCTGCCTACCCCGTAAGTTAAAAAGTGTGGTAAAGTTAAAAAATCTTTACCACAGTTTTATCTGTTTCATCATACTGTATGGAGTCTAGTTCAACAAACCCACAAGAACTCAAACCCACCAGAATTGAACTCTGTTGTACCCATTTAAATTATGACGCCTGTAAATTAATGATAAAGGCACGCCCATTCATTCATCTCGTAATAACATTCCCTTTTACACTTACTCATTTGAAATCTCTAGAAATATCCAGAACATTTCACGCCTCGCCTCAGTTCAAATAAGTTGCTAAGCTTCCACAGATACAGAATGTAAATAAAAGTACTGCATTTTTGAAACACGTCTTACTCATAATAATCTTTTTCCCTTAAGGAATAAATATCTGCCTACCCCATTAGGGATAAAGGCGTTATTATATGTATTCTGGCTGGACTTTAAACGATAGAAAAAGATAGAATATTTCAGCTGCTTCTTTTCCCAGATATCCGCGTATTTCTATCACCATAGAAATACACAGTTCATCATTTGTCAGACATGACGATAGAGCCAACAACGCACTATTGAGAGGTCTCGATCTGCCTATCTCGTAAGATATATAGGCGTGATTATTTGTATATTATGTGTTAGTAAGTCCAAGCTTAGTGTTCTCCTGGCGTCCCTGTATAATTCAACCAGACATTATCAATTGAGTTGACTCAAAACGATTAAAATACACCTACGGAAACCGAGGTGGCTGGTGAATTTGAAAACCTTTTCATGTTTCCCAAATGAAATGGGAAGTGCTACGGACAGTTCGGGAGATGCTGAGGAGACAAATTGTGTTGATTAATGGTGAGACATGGGCGCCGATTCGGTTATAGACACAACTTAAGTAATTAATTTTAGTTTCGTCCCGTCTGAACTATATACATAACTAGTATCGTGACCTTGAAAAAAAGTAAGAATATCGATAGGCCTATCGATAGTATCGTGACCTTGGAAACAAGTAAGAATATCGATTGGCCAATCGATAGTATCGTGACCTTGGAAAAAAGTAAGAATATCGATAGGCCAATCAATAGTATCGTGACCTTGGAAAAAAGTAAGAATATCGATAGGCCTAGTCATGTCGATAGTATCGATGGTATTGATACACTATTGCTTACAAACAATCGATAGTATTGAACTATCGATAGTTCGCGATAATTCAATAGTATTGCTTTTGGATTAGTGTAATGAAATATAATTAATTTTAGGCCCGTATTTATAAAGCGATGTCAAGATTGAGAGCAGTATTAAGTATAGTCAAACTATCGATAGTTTTGCAACGCTAGTACAGTCATTTTCTAAAATTTGAATAATTAAAGAGACAAATACCTACAACAGCTGATTTTAATCCTGTGAAAATGACATTACACACCGAAATAAGCATGCTAGATCATGTCGTCCTATTTTAAACAATATAGGATAGCTATTCGTCTTTTTAATAGCATTTGAATCAGCTGTTGTATTTCTGACTCATTTTTTTATAAAAAAATATTGATTAGACCAAACTTAAATAGCTTAAGTTGTACTTACAAACGAATCGGCACCATGGTGAGACATTCCCACCATTACTTATAGTGTCGGTGGGATGTCTGTCACCGGCAGTGTGGGCGTCGGCTTTTGTACGTATTCTTGTTGTTTGCCCTTCGTTTTTTAGTTGGAGAATTCTATTTAGCCTTATCTCTCGGGATCAGCTACCTAATCTAAGTGATTGAACATAACATAACATAAAAATACTTTATTGCACGTAATAATACAACATACAACACAACAGATAACAAAAAACAAGTACAACATAGGCGGCCTTATTGCTAAGGTAGCAATTTCTTCCAGGCAACCTTTTTGTGAAAGAAAAAAGTGTACCGGTAAGCGGGATAGTGCAAACCTAGTCAAATAGGTATCCTAAATACATTACATTACATATGTATAATACATAAACTAATGGAAGATAGGATAATGCAAACTACAATCAGAACTAGTCGAAGGAAATGACAGCAACAGTATCTACAGCACAACGAGGGTGGGTACTGGTTTTTACACAGCGCGACTGCCATCTGACCTCCGTAGGCAAGAAGGGAAACCAGACCCAATCCTAGATTAGGTCAGAGTATTCAAGCCGCCAATGCTTAGCACTGGCCTCTGACATGGCTGAACGACTAATATCTACGATATTAAACGATATTTACCGGGATCAACGGCTTAACGTGCCTTCCGAAGCATCGAAAAACCGCCGAACAAACGCACATATGAAATTCTAAATCCGAAAAACATATTGGTACGTGGTGGGATTCGAACTATGACCTCCCCGCTCAGTAGGCAGCGGCCCTATCCACCACACCATCGGGCTCTTAGGCTCGTATTAATAAAGCGATCTCAACATTGAGACCAATATTAAGTACGGATTAAACAAGCCGTTATGCACTGAAATGACATTTCTGATACGAACTCAAACTTGCTGTCAGTCTCAAGTGCTGATTATAATTACGGGCCTTAGCTCTTAGGATACACAGTGTTATCAGGAATTATTGGATACAAGCGCCTAGAATTAGTTTACACAAACTTAAATTTAGGTTCGTATTGATACATAAAACGACTGGTTTTTCAAATTCTCGGTCTTAAATTTGCTTATTGTAACTAAACTGGAAACAATTTGGCATACTTACATTACATACATACAAATAGTCACGCCTTTATCCCTAATGGGGTAGGCAGAGCATAAACGACCTAAATAAAGGTCGTTACGCTACGTCTGACAAAGTTTTGAGGGTTATTTAAGATAGATTTGTATGTTGATAGGTATACTGTTGTAGTGACAGGTTGTCAGCTCATCGCCTAAATTACATTATACTGAAACCCTTGGATCCCTTAGCTGATTTTTACAGCATGCCTGGGAAGAAATGCTGCTGGCACATTCTATGTTTTTCTCTCGCTCCCAGTCCAGTTTGATAGAACGTACATTATATTGTTGATATCAATTGAACCCACAACCTCTGGATCGAGACTCGCGTCAGATTAGACCATTTGTTCACAGAGGCAGTTGAATTCGATGGGGTTCCAAATTCCATTTGACTTCAGCTTTTTTAAAACGACAAATTTCCAGCCTATTACTTTCATGCTGGCCTGGGAACGAGAGAAAAACATAGAATTCGCCAGCTGCTTTTCCCCCCGGGCATGCTGTAAAAAACAGCTAAGGGATCCGAAGGTTTCAGTATATTGTAATTTAGGCAATAGGCTGACAACCTGTCACTACAGCAGTATACCTACAAATCTATCTTAAATAACCCTCAAAACTTTGTCTGACGTGGCGGAACGACCTTTGTTTAGGTAGTTTACGCTCTGCCTACCCCATTATGGATAAAGGCGTGATTATATGTATGTATATATACATATGTAAATTTCTAGCCGAACGTAAATTCCTTGCGTGTTTCGCCTAATAGAATAATTTCCTTGAACCCCAGCTAATCATCAGGAACACAGTAGAATGGTGGGACAACAGCCTGTTTACCTCTAACTAAGCAATTCCCTGTAAAGCTTGTTGCTGTAAACACCGCTGTACACATGCAGGCAATAGATTATAGTCTAGCTAAGGAACCTGGAAGTGGCATGGCTGGATGTGAAACAAGGTGGGAATCAACAAGGGTGGAACCAGGTTTTTTTTCTGGGGGGGGGACAAGTATGTACTGTGTAGAACGTCTACAGTACAAAAAAGCACCGTTCGGATCCGCCCTTCAGGATGAAAACACATAAGGTCGTAGTTTATAGGTTTTTCGTTGGTAAACTTATCCTGCCAAGCGTGATAGATACTATATTAATTTTCCTTATTCAATTCGGGGAATAAATAAGAAAACCTCATACCCACTTGTGGAGAGCCCGATGGTGTAGTGGATAGGGCCGCTGTCTCCTGAGTGGGAGGTCGTGGTTCGAATCCCACCAGGTACCAATGTGTTTTTCGGTTTTCGAATTTCATATGTACGTTTTTTCGGCGCTTTTTCCATGCTTCGAAAGGCACGTTAAGCTGTTGATCCCGGTTAATATCGTTTAATACCGTAGATATTAGTCGTCAGGATACTATGTCAGAGGCCAGTGCTAAGCATTGACGGCTTGAAAAATCTGACCTAATTTAGGATTGGGTCTGGTTTCCCTTCTGGGATGCGGTGGTTAGATGGCAGTCACTCTGTATAAAAACCAGTACCCTCGTTCAATCACCTAGATTAGATAGCCGACCCCGAAAGATATAATCGATCTACAGTACAATATCGAGTTCCCTTATTCAATTTGTGGAATAAATAAGAATACCCCATACCCACTACAATTGATACTATGGCCCGTATTGATAAAGAGCTCTTGAGATTGACAGCTCTGCTAGTTTGAGTTCGTATCAGAAATGTCATTTCAGTACAATGTGACCTGTCAAATCTATACTTAACTTAACATTGCTCTCAATCTTGAGATGTCTTTATAAATACGAGCCTAAGTACTGAAGGGGAGCTAAACAAAATCTCAAATAGTTTGCTATTAATCAACATACAATACTTTAAATCTGTTGACGTTGTTTAGATCATCTCTTTTTCTGATTTCCAAACTGGTCTTCCAAATTAGGAGTATTTATTTGCCATATTCACTTTGCTTGGCAGGCGGATTGGCAAGCACAATGGAAGATGTTTTATTAGTCAATAATTTTTCTGCCATTATCATGCATTTAACTCTTATTTTGCATGTCTCTTCTGGGGCGTGCTCTATCCGTTGTGTGTTGCCAGCATGTCCGTCCTGTAATTGATGACACGCAATAATTCATCGTTTGTGTGGAGTCTCACGCTCGCCGATACGACGCCGGGGTGGCCAGCTCTTTGGCCTTGGAACTGAGGACTCCCTGCATCTGCTACCAGTCCAGTATTTTTTTTTTTCGATTTGTGCGTATCCTGTCAAGAGAGGCCAGAATTACTATAAGATAAAACAAAAATACTTTACTGCACATAAGAAAATAAATCATACAACTCAACCGATAACAGCAAAAGAAAAGTGCAAGATAGGCGGCCTTATTGCTAAGGTAGCAATTTCTTCCAGGCAACCTTTGGGTGAAAGAAAAATGCGTACCGATAGTGCAAACCTAGTCAAATAAGTACCCTAAATACATTACATTATAATTCATAGCTTGGTATCAAGACAAAACAGATCCGCGCGAAACTGCTAGTACCTGTCTTATCTTCAAACTAATTTTGTCACATATTGGTTACTATAATAATTAACAAACATACATATAATCACGCCTCTATCCCAAATAGGGTAGGAAGAGCGTAAACGACCTAAACAAAATAATAATTAAAGTTACGTCAAATGCATACTTAAGTAAATAACAATACATCCTGCTGTTTAAAATAAAGTATACAATCACGAAACAGTCACTTTTGAATAAACTAAATTAACCGTTCATGTGGCACATGACACACCATAGTAAATCCTGAAAGTACAAAAAAAGAAAATACAACAATTTCCCGCCTTGCACACTATTTTTATGACAAACATGGCCGCCCTACTAGAGGACAGAAGCCGCCCGTTCGCTGTCCGTTGACTTGCATTGCATGAGCGGACAAACCAAACATATTATAAAGGCAACGATGCCAAACATGCAAACGCCAATGCATTTTTCATTTTTACTTTACAAAATATACAGAACTTGACAACAATTTCTAGCAGTAAACTGTCAAGTTGGATTTCATTTTTATTTATGTGTGCTGATGTATTTTGTACACGGAAAGTTTTTAAACAAACCTATACAGCACTAACTTATTTGAAATATATTATCTACTAGTATAGACTGGTAACAGGACACTTTATGTATATATACATATATTATTTCCATGGTGGACTGGGAGAGATAGAAAAACCTAGAATGTTCCAGCTGCCCTTCCTCCCGGGCATGCTGTTGAAGTCAGCAAAAGGGACTCGAGGGTTACAGTGTATTGTAATTTAGGCGATGGGTTGACAACCTGTCACTATAGCAATACATATTACAATCTAAAATTGCCTTTAATTTTTGTCAGACGTGGCGAAAGCGCCTTTTACGAGAAACGCTCTGCCTACCCCGTAAGGGATAAAGGCGTGATTTATGTATGTATGTATATTATTTAATATATAAAAGATTATCATCCACTTATGACAGGAAATGGGCTAATACCTAAGTATCTACGTATAAAATATTCATTTTACAAGGAACGCTGCAGCCCATTCCCTAAACTTATTCCGTTTTTTGATCGCCCATTTTCTGTCCCTATGGAAAGAAAAAAAGTGGTCGTATATTTTCATAGTAGTTAAAAATTTTATAGACGATCCAATGTATGTCACAAATGATTATCATAGGTACAAAATGTGACGTTTATATTTTATGTAGGTGTAAAACCTACCTATTTAAATGAAAACACGATTTATCAAAACAAGTACACGCATCATTAAATCCTTCATCAAAAACAAGTTACCAATTTCGATTTTCGACAACAAAAACAGGGTTGGTTAATGCACTAAAACTGAATGCCACCGATTTGGACCGTGCAATATCTAGTAAGTGATGCGGGAAAACTATTCATAAAACTAAAATGGCTACCCATGTGCAAGTAATGCACACTTCCAGAGATATTGCATATAAAGATGAAACTGTTTGTTTCACTGCGTGCTTTACGAGATAATACACGTCACGAATATTGGCTGTTACAAGGAAAATTGGTTGTTACTAAATATAGTAACGTCTTTAGTATTTATCAAGGGCTGTTTCAATAAAACACATACAGAAGTGAAGACGTTTAAAACCTAGAAAATTTTAACAAATTGTTTACACTTTTATGTTTATCTTTCAAATTAAAAATAAATTATAAATACACTTAGCGCAGTCTTTCTATGAAAATGGAAAACAATAGAGATAGAGATAGCAGTAGAAATAGCTTGCCATTTGGTGTTGTTCAATAAATCCAGTCTATTAAAAAAAACAAATTTCTTCCTAGAATCCATTTTTTTTTAAAGGAATATCAACACAATTTGACTATGTCCAAAAGTTTTGAAAAACTGTTAAACTTCATTTATCTAGCTACCAGACAATGGTAGTAGCATTTTTTAACTTTATCCCACTAAAAACTGCCGAGAATAGATCACTGTTACATTTCAAAGGCAATATTTTTGCGAGCCAAATTTGCGTGACGTAACCCTATAAAATGGGACAAAACACTATTTTTAAACAAAAGGCTTTGTAGCGTTTTAAAAACAACTCCTGGCAAATATTTAAAAGAACTGCTCTCTTGGACCAGAGTGAAAATCAAACAAAGGTACTACCTAAATTTCGAAACGTCATTGCAACTAAGTAAACAACTTGTTAGGTTGAAATCTGAAGAAACATTCATTTATTCACAACATCCCTAGGTGCAAATTACAAAACTTGCCAGACTTCCCTTAACTTCACATTATACAGCCTTAAACAAAATTACGTAGCAAGTAGGAGATATGCCTGACTTGAAGACGTGAGCGGCCGCCGAATGTCAGCCGGGCCGACTAATGAGCGCGCGCTAATTTCTTTTAAAGTGTCTATTATGCGGAGCTGCGCTTATCTGCGCGCGTCAAACGCTCTACCGCGATTTGTGCTCCGTATCTGCTCGACCCAGGTGTTTATAGGGTTGGCAAGGTCCTCCTATAATAAGCCAACCCTTTAAAGTGACCTTTGGTAGACATGAAGACGTAAGACCGCCTGAATGTCAGCCGGGCCGACTAATGAGCGTGCGCTAATTTCTGTTGAAGTGTCTATTATGCGGAGCTGCGCTTAACTGCGCACGTCCAACGCTCTAACGCGATTTTTGCTCCGTATCTGCTCGAACCAGATGTTTATAGGGTCGGCATGGGCCTCCTATAATCAGTCAACCCTTTAAAGTTAGCCTCGCTCGATTATAAGATGTGAGGTACCGCCCATAGTCAGGTAGGCTGACTAATGAGCGCGCGCAAATTTTTTTTAAAGTGTCTTTTATACGGAGCTGCGCTTATCTGCGCGCGTCAAACGCTCTACTGCGATTTTTGCTCTGTATCTGCTCAACCCAGGTGTAAATAGAGTTGGCATGGTTCTATTTTTTTTCAGTCAACCCTTCAAAGTCACTTTTCCTTGACTTAAAGAAGTGAGCTGCCGCCATGAAGTCGACTAATAAACGCAGTAATGTTTGTCTATCATACTTTGATAGCTCTCTCATAGTAAACTTAACAGGAACATGTTTTCTATTTATCAGCCCTACCAGTTAGAGATATAATTAACCCAATTTTTAAACCGGGAAATTATCTTTGTTGATCCACCGGCGGCCCACAAACTCGCGAGCCGTGGGGCTTTTCTCTATGAGGGTTTTTTTAATGATATTTTTAGATTATTTTCATGTAGATCCGAGATTTTCAGTATATTGCAATTTAGGCTATGGGCTGACAACCTGTTACTACAGCGATATACCTACAAATCTATCTTAAATTACCCTCAAAACTTTGTCTGTCTTTGTGTACCCCATTAGGGATCAAGGTGTATTATATGTATATGTTTATTTCTTGTATGATGCAGAATTTAAACAGCAATACCGCTTCTCTACCTAAGACTGATATAAAAGTCTATAATCGACTATAATCCAATGAATGAAAATTCTATTCTAAATAACAATAAAATATTGTGGTATTATCAGGTACACGGTTGCCAATTCGCCTGCCAACCGTAGTGAGTATGTCAAATCCCCCAATTAGCAGAAGCCTATGTCTATCAGGGAACCGCCGTGGCTGCTACAGTATCCCTTTTCGTCAGCCCTGCCCACTGGCAGTATAATTAACCGGCATCCTCCTTCAATTTATGGGCGGGAAATTATCTTTGTTGACCCACCGGCCCACAGACTGGCGGACCGCGGGCCTTTTTTAAATTTATGTTTAAGTCTTTGCTACGTTTTCAGTTTAGTTTCAGGTGTAGGATTCTTCCATGTTGGACTGGGAGCGAGAGAAAAGCATAGGATATGCCAGCTGCA
The DNA here is from genome assembly GCA_949820665.1 of Scrobipalpa costella. Lineage (NCBI taxonomy): Eukaryota > Metazoa > Arthropoda > Insecta > Lepidoptera > Gelechiidae > Scrobipalpa > Scrobipalpa costella. Next base: position 10,899,709 of record OX463304.1, on the reverse strand, counting down.
TTTCCTTCCGGGCATGCTGTAAAAACCAGCTAAGGGATCCGTGGGTTTTAGTATATTGTAATTTAGGCGATGGGATGACAACCTGTCACTACAGCAATATATGTATGTACAAATCTATATTATATAACCCTCAAATCTTTGTCAGACGTGGCGGAACGACCTTTGTTTAGGTTAGGTTACCCTTATTAGGGTTAAAATTAAATGTGTGATTATATTTATGTATGTATGTAGGATTGTGTGCTTTTTTCAACTAACTATACTGATTCATAAAAATACATAAGTCATACTTACGTAATTTTGTACTTCACATTTGACTCAGTTGTCTGTCAAAAACTTATCTCTAAGCTTCAACTTTCAACTATTAATTTGATACAACATGTACGAATCCATCGTAGTTAAAAAAAAATAAGATTGAATAAGACAAACTTAGCATTATTTTTATTTGTTAAATATATTATCCTCACGGGAAATCAGATTTTACGTGAGCATAGTAGCTAGCAAAACAACCAGTAGTAAAAAGCTGAAATAATACGAAACGTGAGTGCTTTAGAGATTTATTGCGATTCGATTTGTTGTGTGTTCGATGTTTGAATTTGAACGTAGTTTTGTAGTTACAGATAAGATAAAATCTACAAATTCGAAAACCTGTCAAAACGTTGGTTTTTGAAATGTGTTTGCAAATCTGTCTAAAAATATTTGGGTGTCGTAATCCAGATTTATTGAATTTTTATCCTATTGTTAGGAAAAATATGAAGGAAGTGACTTTTTATGACATCATAACGTCATCATCAAAGCTGTATACTTTCATCAACTTGGTATGTCATTATTTGAGTACAATATATTTTACAAATAAATTAAAACTCGCTTTTCTTTGACATGCTATAGATTGTACTTTCAGGCAGATGTAAAGATTTAATTTTTACCACATTATGAACTTTTTTTGTCACATTATGAACATTACTAGAGCGTCGGCCCCAGTGTTTGGCCGGGTTCATAGTAGCATTGCATCTGTTTGATCGAACCTACGACCATCTTTCATCAAGCAGAGTCACTACCAACTGAGCCATCGGAGCGCTCACATTATGAACATCACTAGAGCGTCGTCCCCAGCGTTTGGCCGGGCTAAAAGTAGCGTTGCATCTGTTTGATCGAACCTACGACCCTCTTTCATCAAGCAGGGTCACTACCAACTGAGCCATCAGAGCAGTCACATTATGAACATCACTAGCGCTAGGTCCCCAGAGTTTGACCGGGCTAAAAGTAGCGTTGTATCTGTTTGATCGAACCTACGACCGTCTTTCATCAAGCAGAGTCACTACCAACTGAACCATCGGAGCAGTCACATTATGAACATCACTAGAGCGTCGTCCCCAGCGTTTGGCCGGGCTAATAGTAGCGTTGCATCTGCTCAACGCGAATGACGCACATGCAGCCATTGCTGCACTAATGCAACCTGCATTTTTAATTCATGTCAAGAGTCCCAGGCCACAGCGTGACTAGTGAGGGGACAGTAGGTGATTCAAGGAGTCGAGTCATTGAGTTATGAATCCTGGTTTTAAATATTAAATTAAGTACGCGTGGGAAAGCTAAGAAAATAAAATTGGTTTCGTATCAACTCGTCTTTTACTTTTATCGATAGAATAATCAGGGTGTGTTCTGTATACAGTTAGGTAGATTGTTTTACCTGATCAAAAAGGGTTCTAACTATCTCCAATTGTACAAACTCCTCCTCAATCGTGTCATTTAAGGTTATCTCTATATTTTTTCGCCTTTGCTATGAAACAACAAGTTTTTCGGTGATTGTTCTACACTCGAGATAAATGTTACGCACATGATGCGCTTATTTTGCATGCCAATAATGGTTAAGTGTGTGATCTGAAACAAACTGTATTTAACATCTTGCCTGCGTGCACCACCACATTTAATGCAAATAAACGATTGATTGATTGATTGATGACGCGCATAGCCTACCCTAGGCGTTATAAGGACGGTCTATAACGATTTTTTTTTTAAATAACTTAATCAAGTCGCTCATTGGCGAGACAAAAGATAGTAGGTGATTTTTTGTGTTTTGAATATGCCGACGGCTTTAGTGTAGGTTATACATACGGGACACTCAGAAAGATTTGCGACACTAAAAAAAATTGTTCTACAGGTACATATATTTTTATTAAATCTTTTCAAAGTACTCTCCACCAGCCTCTATACAAAGATTCATGCGTCTGAACCAGTTTTCAAAACACTTTTTCCAGTCCGCCGTAGACACCTCGTTTACAGCCTGCTCGAACGCAGCCAGCGCATCTTCCGGCGACGAAAATTGTATCCCCTTGAGCTGATTTTTTATTTTTGGAAATAAAAAGAAGTCACACGGTGCTAGATCAGGGCTGTAAGGAGGGTGACCCAGGAGTTTGACTGGTGTGCTGTCCAGGAAGTCCCTCGTTTTGAGCGCGGTGTGGCAGGCGCATTGTCGTGGTGGAGCAGTAGTCCGCGGAGCCCTGTGTTTGGTCGCTTGTTGCTCACAACAGAAAAAGCTTCTGGTAAACATTTGGTAGTATACCATTCGGCGTTAATGCTTCTTTGATCTCGTAAGGGAATTGAGGCCAAGTGGCCAGTCAAATTAAAAAAGCTGGCGATCAAAATCTTCCCCCCGCTTCGAGATCGCTTCACTTTGGTAGGCGTTGGTTCATTTTGAAACACCCAAACTGTCGACTGGCGCTTGGTTTCTGGATCGTATTGATAAATCCAGGACTCATCACCTGTTACGATGTCGTAAACACGCCGAGACGAGCCTGCTTCAAATTTGTTCAGCATATCACGGCACCATTCCACCCGGGCCTGCTTCTGAGCGTCGGTGAGGTAGTGCGGCACCCAGCGCGATACTATCCTCCTCACGCGAAGATGCCCTTGTAGAATCTCGTGAACGCTTCCCGATCCAATCTTTAATATGTGCTGAATCTCCTGATATGTAATTCGCCTATTATCTTGGATTAAATTTTTCACTGCTAGCACGTTTTCTTCCGTAATAGCCGTCAAAGGGCGACCGCTTCTTTCTTCATCCCCCAAGGTTGGTCGACCGCGCCTATATCCGTTATACCAACGATACACGGTTGCCTTGGAGGGGCTTTCATCCATAAATGCCATTAGAAGTCTATCGAACGATTCATCCGATTTCAGGCGACACTTGAAATCGTAAAAAATCATAGCTCTAAAATGTTTCCGGCGCAAATCCATTTTTCAGTAAGACACGATACTTTGAATTGGCTCGCAAAAAATGTGGAGGGAAATTTTGAAAATGGAACACATATTTTTACTTACAAGTAATCATATTTTCAAAAAAGATTCTAACCGGCCAGTCTGCCATATATAAAAACTATTTATCGCAATACTTTCTAAGTGGCCTGGTACATATAATCACACCTTTATCCCTAATGGGGAGGCAGAGCTTAAACGACCTAAACAAAGGTCGTTTCGCCACGTCTGACAAACATTTAAGGGTTATTTAAGATAGATTTGTAGGTATACTGCTGTAGTGACAGGTTGTCAGCCTATCGTCTAAATTACAATATACTAATACCCACGGATCCCTTAGCTGGTTTTTACAGCATGCCCTGGAGGAATTGCAACTAGCACATTCTGTGTCTTTCTGTCGCTCCCAGGCCAGCACAATATAGGTCTGTGGTGCTAAATACTGACTCATTCTAAAAAGATCACTCATTCATGTCAGTCATGATCATGACTTCACATCACTAAACATAAGTGCGGAGCCCTGCAGCGAGCTTGTTGGCGCATCGCGGCCATTTATGGCTGGCGGGCAGCGCTAGAGTTAATGTAAGCAATTAGAACAGAGATACTTAAAACTGGTCTCTCAAAATACTGTTGTTATAATATTCTTTAAATGGCAGAGCTTTAGAAAAAAGGCGGTGCATTATAAAATGCTTAACTAGATATTTTTTTATGAAGTTTGCAAATTGTATGATCTAAAATATTCCACAAACACTTTTAATTTTTTAAAATTATTTTAATTTTTTCGTTAGTTTTTTTTCAAGATGTTAAATACAACGAAGTGTAAAGCTTCAGGAATCTCAAACAATGTAGTATGTAGAAATATCTAAGGCTCGTATTTTTAAAGCTATCTCAAGATTGAGAGCAATAGATATTAAGTATAGATTTTACAGGTCATTATGTACCGAAGTGACATTTATGATACGAACTCAAAGTCGCTGTCAGTCTCAAATACAGATTATAAATACGGGCCTTAGAGAAAAATAGAGGTGACCTAAAAAGTTGCATGTGACAAAGCATCTTTAAAAACTTTTCATTGGGTTGTTTTCGTAGAAAACCATGACCTACTTATCACAATTTTATGACTTCTACAATAAACCAAGTTAAACTTAAATTGTATTTGTCTTTGCGCCCATAGTGTGTCCTTCGTTAAAGTCAAAAGTAGGTCACTCATACTTTCTCTAATTACTTTTAAAATTAACATCCTGTGAGAGCTTTTGCTTTTTATGACCTTTTGCCCCTTTAATTTTAATTGGGTAATGAGTCGTTATATCACTCTTTAGTCCGTACGCTATTGTGGTACGCTGCTACACGTTTCTTACAAAAGTATATTCCTTTAATCGACTTTTACGACACCCGCAGGAAAGTACCTATATTATGCAGATGATATTCACAAACGGCACCACGAGGAAATTAATCTTATTAAAAGTAAAATTTAAAAACGAACAACGAATAACATTTGGAAGTGCTATTCGATCATGTCAATTTTCACCAAATCTTTCCTATCAAACAATACGTAAAATAAATAAATCTATCAAAGTAAATATTATGTACAACAACATCGAGTGTTTGTGAATTTCTTATTGGCCCTGTCCGACTTTCTATCCACCCGCCGATGTATGTAAATTTTCAACAAGCCTTTCATATTAATCACTACATATTCTCCAACCAATATGTAAAAGAAATGAAACTTATTCATTCAAAACTGGCAAAGTAAATATGACATCAAGTGTTTGTGCCGCTGACATGATTATGCAAATTTTCCAAATACCTTTCTTATCAATCATTATATGTAACTTCTTTCTTCTTCTTAGCGTTTCTACCGTCTAGCGACGAGGTCCGCTTTTCCCGTCTGCTTCCTCCATTTCGCCCTGTTTTGGACATCTTTCTTTCATGTGATTTTTATCAATCAATATGTAACAGAAATGAAATTTATTCATTTAAGAGATTCAAAATTTCGAAAGTAAATACAGCGACATCGAGTGTTTGTGCACAAATAACTGGCCCTGTCGGACTCTGTATAATCTATCCCGCCTACATTATTATGTAAATTTTCACAATACCTTTCTTATGAATCATTATATGTAACTTCTTCTTCTTAGCGTTTTTGCCATCTAGCGACGTCGTCTGCTTTTCCCATCTGCTTTCTCCATTTTGCCCTGTCTAGGACATCTTCCTTTCATGTAATTTTTATCAATCAATATATAACAGAAATGAAATTTATTCATTTAAAAGATTCAAAACTTCGAAAGTAAATACAGCGACATCGAGTGTTTGTGCACATCTGATTGGCCCTGTCGGACTCTGTATCTATCCCGCCGACATATGTAAATTTTCAACAAGCCTTTTCGATTCGACGACTGCATCCAATTCGCTAGTGGGATACGAGTGGAATTGGAAAAATGCCCCGGGGCTATGTGAACTACGAACTGATGAAATGATACCGGTGGACGTTGTAATTTCACTGAGTTCTGCGGTCATGCGGACAATTTATTCCAATATGCGGTTTTCATTTTGTTTTGTTATGTACCTGCATAGTTGCATACCTTTGCGTAGTAATTTTTGGCAGTTATTGTATATGCAGCTACGATATGAATGCCCGAAAATCATGACGAATTTCGATATAAATCAATGTAGGTAGTATGAAAATGTAGCTATCGCGTCTGTCTGTTTACATGCTGACTCAACGGATTTTGAAATGGTTTTCACTTTTCATCATCATTTAGATAATTTATTTCACACAAGATTCCGACCTTCGATGCAAATGTGGGGTAGACCCACAGACCATGTCCCATTTGATAGCTTGCTCCACATGCCCCACCACTTGCTCGCGAGAGCAGTTAATGCAGGCAACCTAAAAACGCAGTCAGGGATGCGGACTGCTGGGCTAGAATTTTTTTATAAAAAAAAAGTTACACCCGATAGACGATAAAAGAAGAAGATATCTGAAACGTTTTTATGTTACGTACATCAAAATTTTTTTTTTACTCAATTGCAACCATGCAACACCAGGTCGGGTCACCAGTACTAGATAAACATCTGTTGTCACAGCTTAAAAGAATCAGTACACCCACGGTATAATTTATTAAGTACATTAATCACATATTATACTGAAAGCCGGGTGGTTCAGTTCACATGTAAAGTAATTAATTTGTCGTCCAAGAGCGCATCGTTTGGTGCAATTGAAAATAAAGTGGAACTCATGTGTTATAATTATTATTTCGACCGAAATGTGTCCTTTGTGGGATTACAGTCGACACGCGATGAATGAATGTGTTATTACACCAGTACCTATGATAAAATGTGCAAACTAGTTTTATATGTAAGCTGCACTCTGGCACCAGAGATCTTCGGGTTGTTGTTCGACTCGAGAATCCACTCGCTAAGAAGAAGAAGTAGCGTCAACTACAGAAAGTTCAGCGTAGAATAAATACGTCGTGACGCAAAAAAACAAAACAAAAGTAATTTTCATTGTAGTAATCGGATCGACTAGAAGAATACATACTTATTTATGCATTCATTTGTTGTAACTAAAGCAAATTGATGAAATGAATAGTAGCCAAGATAATAGATATACTTATATGAACAAGACTTTTACTATGGGTGTAAAAGAGCTGTCTAAATGTGAGCCAATTAATTTGACTTTATTTCATGACAATTTACAAAACGACCTATCTCATATAATTTTTATGTAATTATTTGTTTCACTTTACACTTATTTAATTTATTTTAATTTCAGTAAAGGGAATTGAAATCTATTAATATCACAGTTTCTCTCTGTCGTTGTGTGGCCGCCCGCCCTGTCGCAAACGCTTCATTGCTGCCCGCCTAAGCTCCGGCCATAATGGTAGATACTTACTATATAGGGCAGTAAATAAAATTTTATGATTGGGAGGTATTTCAAAATATTATTAAAGAATATCTGAAAGTACGGAAAAAGGTTTATTTTATTTAGTAGCCTTGAACAAAACGTGCTCCGATTAGACAAGGAAATCTCCCATAAAAAATCTCATTAATATTTATATGACTTGCAATACAGCTCATATTTCTATTTCAACCCTTGTTATGTTGTTACTAGAATGAGTTACATAACTCGACAGAGGTTTGAAAGTTAAAAATGATTGTTAAGCACACCGACAGTATTGAAAAAAAATAAAACTTTTATCAATAAAAATAATTTTACTAGACGAATTCTACGAAATTGTAAAAACACTTTGCAAGAGGCAATAACGTTTAAGTTTTTGTTAAGGATTTATTAATTTAAAAACTTTACAAAATTCAGTCAATAAAGCACAACCTAAGTTCAATTTATAACCTGCAAAAAGAGGAAGCACACGACAGTCCTACTTTAATATATTACGTTGGGTATTATTTTCTTAGGTCGGGTATCCCATCCGGCACCACATGTGCGCAAGCGATCCTTCACGCCTTATTAGTGCAGGAAATTACGCTGCCAAGATTGCAGTGGCCAATGAAAGACGGCCGGATAGGGTTGACCCAATATGAACTGCGAAAGGTTTCGTACAAATAAGATTTTTGACTGGCTCAATAAATAGTTCAAATAGGCATTCTGCATTCATGTTTCGCAACAAGTTTTGACCATTTTACCTATTAACTGTAGTTTTAACTGACAAGCCATCCTTCACGTGTTATGAAATTACACTGCTAATAGAAGAAGGCCGGGTAGAGTTGAATCAATGTCAGCTGTAAAAGGTTCCGTACAAATAAATTATACTGAATTACTTGGCTGGATCAATTGAGGATTAGATTTTATGTCTCACAATAAGTTATATCCTACTTAGATTATGAAATCTTATGATTTTAGTCAAAGATGTAGTTCAATTTTTTTGTGGATTTGACATGCCTTTGAGATAGTCATGAAATAGCAAGTCAATTGGTTAGTAACACAACTTTTAAACAGAAATTCAATGAACCTTGACTTTGACCTTGCCATATCAATATCACACAACTAAGTTTTCAGAAAGTTTATTTCTGAGCAAGATATCGTTTAGTTTCATCGGTAATCTTACATCATCATCCTTATATAACAAGAACTAAAAAGAAAATCATGCTTTTTAATGTAAATGTAGACTCACAGAAGTGACTGAACCCTAAAAACGCGACCTGATAGACACTCTCCTATTTTAATCCACGACCACACGCAGCTAATATCCAGTTAGCCAATCGCAATTAGTGGCTTCGGGATCTACAGGTCCCGCTGTAATTCGTGTAATCTTATGGAAAATAGATAAGTATGGAAAATAGTAGTAGTGCGTATACGCAGGCCATAAACAAACATTAGTGTGAAACGGGTAATTTCTGATTTTCTTGCGATATTCATAATTGGAAATACCTGGTCTTGAAGTAGTCAGATACGCTCATGGTAGTACTTATAAAGTTTAGGTATATATATATATATACCATGGACATGGCACTTTTGAACAGCCTTTTCTTTTTTTTATTCTATTTACATTTTAATAGACTTTAAAAAAGGAAAAGGTTCTTAATTTGTCATAAACTTTGTTTTAAAAGAGCTACTTTTGACTGAGAGTAGTATATATATTTATATATATATATACTACTCTCAGTCAAAAGTAGTACAAATTCCAGACTTAAAATAAAGCATTTTTACAGCTGCTCTTTTAAAACAAAGTTTATGACAAATTAAGAACCTTTTCCTTTTTTAAAGTCTATTAAAATGTAAATAGAATAAAAAAAAGAAAATGCTGTTCAAAAAGTGCCATGTCCTCATCCAAAAAGAAACAGCAATTTTAAGCCAACAAGGTAAATCAATAAACCTCGAAAAGCACCATGAATTGTGACTCGAAATTTCACGCCGTCAAAACATGACGGACAGTTCAAAGGACTTCAAACACGAGACCACGGAATTTTCAACCCAGTGTCAGTCAAAAAATAAAATGAAATTCATCAACAGCCGGCCCAACTTCCGGTGTGCTCGGGAACTTCCGGCATCGATCGATGATACTGCGATACTGCTATTGACCCTTCATAATAGTGGCGGGAAAAACGACCATTTACGATCTACCCTCTATTTCCCCTTCTGTCATCTTCAATCTACCTTATTGCTTAAGGAATAAGAGCTGCAACGCAACAGTTTTATGTGTAAAAACAGCAAAGTTATGTTTGCGGCTATGTTCGGCTAACTTGCCCACTGTCCGCCTGTTGATTTGTTTTATCGTATGCGTCGTTTTATTTGTAACAGATGCTGCGGAAACTTCGGTCTAGCCAATCTGTGAATAATGTTTTGTAATTAAACTAGGCGTTCGAAGTATTTTGCTTCGTTCAACATATTGCTTTTTCGTATTTTTATTTTTGTATGTAATGTCTTACATCGGATTTAAATTGTTTTTAGAACAAGTAATAATTTAAATTTACTTGCGTAAATTTTTAATGATTGGTTTCTGCAGACCTTATTTGTGACAAATGTAACGACACAACATTTGCCAAAGTTAATCCAACCTTCGTGACGTAGAGTTATCTATCATGATCATAATATCATCATCATACAAAATTATAGAATTTAAAAGTATTCATCATTGCTACCTATTCGTGTCTTGTCTACCCGTTAATGTCCCACTGCTGTGCAAAGGCCTCTCTCCGGCTACCTATTCTAATAAAATAATTCGAAATTCGTATTTATATTCGAAAAGTAGGAGTTGTTGATTAAATTAAATATCTCTACCCAAATTCATATTATTATTATTCTTCCATGCTGGACTGAGAGCGAGAGTAAAATATAGAATTTCCTCTCGGGCATGCTGTAAAAACCAGCTAAGGGATCCGAGGGTTCCAGTATATTGTAATTTAGGCTGTGGGCTGACAACCTGTCATTACAGTAATATACCTACAAATCTATCTTAAATAACCCTCAAACCTTTGTCAGACGTGGCGGAACGGCCTTTATTTAGGTTTACGTTCTGCCTACCCCGTTAGGGATAAAGGCGTGATTATATGTATGTATTATAAAATATAAAAGTATATTCATCTTTGCTACCTATTCTAATTAAATAATTCGAAATTCGTATTTATATTCGACAAGTAGGACTTGTTGATTAAATTGAATACCTCTACCCAAATTCATATTAATGTTGGACTTACTGGAAATATTTCCCCGTAGTTCCACTTCCAGCAATCAGGTCATGCACGTACGAAGGCTGATTGACGATTGCAGATTTAATTCCACATGCGCCATGAATTTTATTTCACTTACTTTTGCATAGCTTAATAAACAAACCCATATTTTTTGCTGGAAAACAGAAATACAACCTAACGAGGCTTTTTTATTACGCTCGTGTTATTTACACAAGCTTTATGTGTGTTTATGTTTCTCAGCTGTTTTATTTATATGACACAACGGTTTTAGCCATTGGATTTAAAATTGTGTTTAGACTGATATTCTCACACTCCAACAAAACACAGCAAGCTATAAGTAATTTGTGATGTTATTACCCTTTAATAAATTTCCCGTAATTATAGGTACCAGTATAATTACTATGATATCAAAACGCTGTAACTGTTTTCTCTGCCAACTATATAAAGGAATACTGATGTAAAAAATCAAGAACATTATTGTGCTTAATTTAAATTAATTGATTTATAACGAAAAAATATATATAACACTTTTCGTAAAAAAAAATGTTGTACTTACCATTGACCCATTCTGTTGATACAGCAAAAACAAAATCAACAGTCCAACCCCAATTAAACCACGGACTAAAAATGATAAAATCAACACTACTCAGCGACAAGTCGGTTCTATCGGTGGGGAGGAATAATTCGATTATAAAAGGTGTCCAACCCGTGTTTAAAGTGGCAGGCACATTCGATAACTCCCCATACAAATACGTGTATTTATCTAACTGACCGCCTGACCCTCTGTAAATATCAAGAATCACCCTCGTCTCCCCACAGGCCTTTTTAAGCACATTTTATATGCGCACAAAGACATCGGCCTTATTATATTGCTATTGCGTCTGTTCTCGACAATTGGATAAAAAGTATTTCGAGTGGGAAGGCCTTTTGGCCCTTTCTTGAAACTTCAGAACCCGCGACACTCGACAAACATTAAAGTACGTTACACGTTCTGAATATTAAAAAACCTTTTGTGACTTTTTTCATACGTAGGTATTAAAGATGCCTAAAACACAGCTCTTTGGTGGTACTCGTCAAAAACAGGGCGTTCAAAAGCGAAAGTATAATTTTTTGGGTCACATCTTTTCTTTGTGTGGTGAAAAGAGTCTTTATATCGTTCGCTAAGAGTTCATTGCAGCGTGTGTTAATAAAGTTCTTTTCCCTTAGCATCTTAAAGATCAATGTGTAGCCAAGTGTAGGAAAATGAGGTGCGACGTTTTGGTTCCGAAGAGGGTACGATACAGCTACAGCGTCGCTTGACCCAAATTTTGTAGCACGCTCGTCCACTTTGCCACATAAGAGCCTAATTTATTTCTGCAAAAGGGATTTTATGCATTAATTTATGAACGTGGCAATGTACTCTTTTTTTCTACGGTGGCTTTTGATGTTAAAATTAAGAAATTTGATATACAAGGTATAAAAATATTAACTCTTTTTAGTGTACCTATCTCCATATTGAGTAGGTGTATCCAAATCTAAAATATTTAAACAACAATTTTGTTCAGTTTCATGGGTAGGTTTATATATCATTCGTACTAAGGGCCGTATTTATAATCAGCTGTCATAAATGAGAGTAAGTTTGAGTATCACAAATGTAATTTCAGTACAAACTGGCCTGTCAAATGCATACCTAATATTGGTCTCAAGTATGAGATCACTATATAAATACGAGCCTAAAATGCCTACCTATACCTATCAATTTATGTAAGTAGAGATTTTGCAGTGCAAATAACCGTGCCTGCAGTTGCAATGTCTATCTATTCAGAGTCTAAGCTGTCCAAGCTTGGGGGACTATGTCAATGACACATTTCTGCGAAACGGCTTAGTTTTCTTCCATACTGGACTGGGAGAGAAAGAAAACAGACAATGTTCCAGTTGCCCTTCCTCCCGGGCATGCTGTAGAAGTCAGCAAAATGGATTCGAGGGTTAAAGTGTATTTAGGCGATGGGCTGACAACCTGTCACTACAGCAATACACATTACAGTCTAAAATTGCTCTCACTTTTTGTCAGACGTGGCGAAAGCGCCTTTTAAAAAGAACTTAGATAAAGGCGTGATTTTATGTATGTATGATTTAGTTTTACTTGACACTTACCTAAGCATTAAAATACGAATAGTGGACTCGAATTGGGAGTTTCGCATGTTCCGTACTACGTTTCTACTACACCACCAATTTTATGGTTTACAAAAAATATATATTTGTAAAACTGACATAAGTAAATAGAGGTAGACATACAGGGTGTAAGGGACAGTGTCCCGCAAACATTTTGCTCTATCAACGAAACTGAACAACTAACAGTAGGACTTTTTCAGGAAGTGAAATAAAAAAATAGATTTTTCATTCAAATTGTCTGATGGAGATGGTGATTTTGTATGGGAAACTCCATTTAATTTTTCAGTTCGTACAAAAAAACCTGCTGTTAGTTATTCAGTTTCGTGACTGAACAACCCCTATCAGTTTGCAGGACACTGTCACTTACACCCGGTATTATGATCCAAGCATAATGAGAATTAAAATCTCCCACGTAAATTCTCACACACACACACACACAAACACACACACACACACACACATAAGTACGGAGTCTTATATTTAGATATCCCTTTTAATATTGTATAATTAATTTAAGTACATTCTGCTTTAGTTTTTTAATTTTTTATAGCATTCTTTACGCTAACATGTTCACAAACTTTTTGTACACGAGTTGTGGATTTACTGAAGTCTGTAACACAGTGTACACTAGCACAGGCTTCAGGGTAACTATTGATTGTAAGACTTTGTACATGTTAAAAATAAAGAAATTTATTATTATTATTATTTTTCTTTTTACCATTTGATAATTTCTCCTTTCGGAGGTGAATTTCCCTGTCTCACAGACCGTTATTATTATTGTTAATTGTGAATATCCAGTTCAAATAATCATGTCTTCAGTTGTATTTTTAATCAGCACTTGAGAGTGAGAGCGAGTTTGAGTTTGTATAATGTAATTTCAGTACAAAATGGCACTGTCAATACTTAATATCGCTCTCAATCTTGAGATCGCTTTATAAATACGAGCCTTAGCTCAGACTGTGATCTGAATTAGTCCAAGGATACTTAATATCGCTCTCAATCTTGAGATCGCTTTATAAATACGAGCCTTAGCTCAGAATATAATCTAAATTAGTCCAAGGCTATTTAATATCGCTCTCAATCTTGAGATTGCTTTATAAATACGAGCCTTAGCTCAGAATGTGATCTAAATTAGTCCAAGGCTCGGGGGAATATTACCTATGTCGGTGACACACTTTGCTTCTGCGGAACGTCTTCGTTCCCGCTTGGAAATTATTCATTGAAAAAGTTGATTGAGTTACGTAGAGAATCTAGATATTGCACTTTTTACATACATACATACACACATATAATCACGCCTTTATCCCTAATGGAGTAGGCGGAGCGAAAACGAAATAAACAGAGGTCGTTCCGCCACGTCTGACAAAGTTTTCAGGGTTATTTAAGATAGACCTGTAGGTATATTACTGTAGTGACAGGTTGTCAGCCCATCGCCTAAATTTCAATATACTGAAACCCTCGATCCCTTAGCTGGTTGTTACAGCATTCGCGGGAGGAAATGCAGCTGGCACATTCTATGTTTTTCTCTCGCTCCCAGGCCAGCATGGAAGAAGAAGTTTTTAGATGCCTTAAAAGGGGGAGCAGTATCATTTAGGATATGTGGAATGGGGAGTTCTCTTTCTTTCTGTCGTGTGGGTATCGAGTCTATCGACCCGATGAACTATGTTGCCAGAGTTTTTTTAACCGCCTAATAGCACAGCTCCCCTGACATGGTTTGTGTAACTACCACTATCAAAGACAGCGACCGGGACCGACGGCTTAACGTGCCTTACGAAGCACGGATTCCTTTTACTTTTCGGACAATCAGGTGATTCAGCCTGCAATGTCCTAAACAAACAAGGGAAAACCTCACAAAGTGTTAAATTGACAAATATTAACTTTGTGTTCCCTGGGAATCGAACCCAGGACCTCCGGATTGTAAGCCCATGGTTCTGACCACTAGACCACGGAGGCAGTTAAAATGGGGGGTAAAATAAGTAATAAAACTAGTTTGATGCGTTGTGTACCTTACCTACCTAGTTTCAGTTTTCAAATACTTTGCATTGCATTGTTACATTAGCTACCTGCCTCCCGTTACAATACAACTTTTTCCCAAGTAGTCTTTCAAAAGGCAATTTAGTAGAAACTACACTTGAAACTTTCTACTGTTCGATCGCTTCCTAGTTGCTACTTAGGTACGTGGCTACTATTATACGGGGTGTAAGGGACAGCTTTCCGTAAACTGATAGGTGCTGCTCAGTCAATGAAACTGAACAACTTTCACCAGGAAATTCGTTCAAGAAATAATTTAAAAAAAGAGTTGCATCTCCCATCCCCACACAAAATCTTATCGAGGTGGTTATTTTGAACAAGGAAGCCAAATCTCTTTCTTCCATGCTGGACTGGGAGAGATAGAAAAACATAGAATGTTCCAGCTGCCCTTCCTCCCGGGCATGCTGTAGAAGTCAGCAAAAGGGACTCGAGGGTTACAGTGTATTGTAATTTAGGCGATGGGCTGACAACCTGTCACTATAGCAATACACATTACAATCTAAAATTGCCCTCAATTTTTGTCAGACGTGGCGAAAGCGCCTTTTACGAGGAGTTTGACGCTCTGCCTACCCCGTAAGGGATAAAGGCGTGATTTTATGTATGTATGTAGGAAGCCAAATATGTTAAAATTTCCTGAAAGCATTTTCTGGTGAAAGTTGTTAAATTTTGATGACTTAGCAACGTATCAGTTTTCCTTGCACCCTGTATACTGTTCTTACGAGGAGCAAGTTTAAATGTCACGAAATCCACCGCCGGGGTCGAGGGAAAGTCTTAATTTAGAAAATTACTCCGGTGATTGATGTACTTCTGGACCTCACTTCCTTTGTGAAGTGAAAAGACTAAAACGAACTCACTTGATTCTCCGGACAGTCTGGAATTAGATCTGTTATTTTCTGTTGAACATGATGCAACTAAAAAACTGAAGTTTATACCTATACTAGCGACCAGCCCCGGCTTCTATATAGGGACAGAGAAAGCGACTTTGTTTTATACTATGTAGTGATTTAGTTTAGGTCGTTTACGCTCTGCCTACCCCATTAGGCGTAATATATGTATGTATAAATGTATTTTTTTAAAGGAGTTGATTATTTTCATGCACCTCACTCCCTTTGTGAAGTGAAAAGACTAAAACGAACTCACTTGATTCTCCGGACAGTCTGGAATTAGATCTGTTATTTTCTGTTGAACATGATGCAACTAAAAAACTGCAGTTTATACCTATATTTAGTTTAGGTCGTTTACGTTCTGCCTACCCCAATAGGCGTAATATATGTATGTATAGTATGTATGTATAAATGTAATTTTTTAAAGGAGTTGATAATTTTCATGGAACTGAAACTATTGAATAATTGTGTATATGTTTATATTCTTCAGTATTTATATATGTTGTATGTATCTTCAATGCTGATCTAGGAGCGATAGAAAAACGTAGAATATGCCAGCTGCATCTCCTCCCGCTGATGCTGTAAAAATGGGATAAGAGGGTTTCAGCATATTGCAATTTAGACGATGGGCTGACAACCTGTCACTTCAGCTATATACACATTTATCTTAAACAACCCTCAAAATTTGTCAAACGTGGCGGATCGACCTATGCTCTATGCTCAGTTCTTATTTAAAGCGTCTTACGTCAAATAAGAAATGTCAAAGTCATGTGTTTACTTGCTATGCTGTTCTTATGTCAAACTTAAGAAAGTGACAGCGAGAATCGACGCCATTGTGTAGATGTTTTTATTCATTTTTTGTTACACTGACCCGCGTCAATTTTAGTATCTATTCCGCTGCTTCCTAGGTTGCCTGGAAGTTATTGCTGCTTTAGCAATAAGGCCGACAATGGTACTTCTTTTTTGTCTAATGAATTTGTAATTTCTGTGTTTTTTGTGCAATAAACTATTTTCTATTCTATTCTATATCTACATCTCGTATGCCAAACGAACTATGGGCTAGCAGAACTACCGACTCAGCAGCCCACCAATGCTAGGAGAAGGCGTGCACGACCCCGAAATAAGTGGCGAGACGAACTAGACACATATATTACGGAATGGAGAGAATTGGCAATAGATCGAGATAAATGGAAGGAAGGGAGAGAGGCCTTTGCCCTGCAGTGGGACACCACAGGCACATAAATAATAAAATTCTATTTTCTGAATAAATTTCTCAAAAAATAATTTGAATGTCGAATGAATTTTGGAATTTCCTTAAGATGCTGATCTCGTCAAGTCATAGTGTATAGGAGGACCAAATTGTATCCCCAATATTAACGAGCTCCCCTGGGCTAAGTTGCGCCCTCATCAGGCAAAAAATCATAATTCAGATTGAGGTTAAAGAAATGAAGGTCATTGAGAACCTCATAAAGTTGCAACGTATAGTTCGTTGTAGTTACAGATTGAAAATTTGCGAAAAACTGCCACTTTTGCTATCTGTACCTGCACTGAACACTGAATTATTAATTTATAATGCTTTAAATATACTTCAGTACCTATACTTCAATCTGATCTAACGGATTTTCGATTAATTGCGTTTACATTTTCCCACGAAATGATTTTTTTCTTTCAAAATTAAGCTTTTTTTAAATATGAAATGTACTGTTTGAATAACTAACTTGTTGTATGTGTGTACTGTTTGAATAACTAACTTGTTGACCACATTTGTGCGAATAAAAAATAAAGTAACGACTGACTGAAAAACTAAAAGCTGCGTATAAATAATACGTAACTTACCGTCGGAAATACTTTTCTTCCAGCTTAATTTCTATTTCACCAAAAATTATGATGGTACCTCATTTTATTAATTTTTCACATGATCACAAAACTAAAAATTGCGAGTAAATTAATTCGTAACGTACTGACGGAAATACTATTCTTCCAGCTTTATTTCCATTTTACCAAAAAATATAATACACCATTTTATTCATTATTTACATGATAAAAAAAAACTGAAAGTTGCTGACAATTAATTCGTAATTTACTGAAGATAACACTTTTATTTTTTTTATTTTTTATTTTACCCCTTTCCACTTCCGCGGCTCGGTCGCTCACTACGTGCGCTCCAAAAGGTCACCGTTCTAACCTAACCTCTATGGTGGGATGTTATTTTATTATCGCATAGGACTGCGACCCCCGAGCCCCCTTGACCCTCCGCTTCGTAGTTCGCGACAGTTTTGGTCATTTTCTTAGCGTAAATTGTTTGTCCGACTGTCGTTTTTTCAATAATTTTTCGGATTTTCCTTAAAATTTAGAGTAAAAATTCATATTTTATAATCAGAAATAGAAATTAAGTGAGAATGAAAACAATTATTGTAGCAGTACATGTGCACCATATAGAGCGAACCTTGCGCGAGGAACAAGCTGGTTTCCGTCCTGGACGTTCCTGTGCAGATCGAATAAATACACTCCGTGTTCTCATAGAACAATGTGTCGAATTACAGTTTGAAGTATACGTTACCGTCGTAGATTTCGAGAAGGCATTTGATACCGTGAAATGGAGTGCAATGTGGTCTACACTGCGGAAACCAGGCATACCAGAAAAGATTGTTAATATCATAAAATCTTTTTATCAAGGTAGCACCTGCAGAGTTGTGCACGAGCAGTCGCTAGGGATGCCCATAGAAATAACAGCGGGAGTTAAGCAAGGCTGTCTCCTAATATCCGCTGCTCTTTATCATTCTGCTCGACGACATAATGAGGGAAGTAGTACTAATACCTAGAGGACTACAATGAGGAAGAGGTACACTCGAGGACCTGGATTACGCTGACGACATAGCATTGATATCGCACACTGCAAAAGAAATGCAAGCTAAGCTTGAAGCTCTGCAACGTGCTGCACTGAAAATGGGCTTGCGTATCAATGCTCGTAAAACCGTTGACATGCGCGTATGTTGTGAGGATCTAGAGCCTATACTTCTGGACAACAATCCTTTACTATCCGTTGCAAACTTTTCTTACCTAGGTAGCACCATAACCAACAAAGGAGGCTCGGATGAGGAAGTCGACAGTAGGATTAGGAAAGCTAAGGGAGTGTTGCACAGTTAAAACCTATCTGGAAGTCAAATATTCTCACACGACGAATTAAAATTGCACCATTCGACTCCCTCGTAAAATCAGTGTTGCTGTACGGCTGCGAGTCGTGGAAAGGAACAAAAAGCTTTACAAATAAAATCCAAGTTTTTGTCCATAAGTCGTTACGTTCCATACTCCGAATGTACCAGCCGAACACCATTCTAAACGAGGATCTTTAGTCCATTTGCCAGCAGACCCCAATTGCAAAGGAAGTCGCACATCGTAAATGGAGTTGGATAGGGCACGTCTTAAGGAGGGGCGACAATAATCTAGCTAAACCGCATTCGAGTGGGAGCCAATCGGCAGTAGACGTCGAGGCAGACCTGTGATGACCTGGAAACGTACAGTAGAAGCTGAGCTGAAGGCAGTCAATTTAACCTGGCGACAAGCGAAGATCGCAGCGCTGAACAGGGAGGAGTGGAAGAAAGTCTCAAGGGCCCTCTGTACCAGCGGGGTACCATAGAACGACAACAACAACATGTGCACCTGGAAATTCAGTATTTCGTTCACAAAATTTCATAGAAACTGTAGATTTTTGTTCAACTTATAATTTGAGAAAGGTTGTATTTGTTAGTTAATTATGTAATTATTTGTCTGCACGTTTTGTTTTTATTTTCTAGTTATTTATTTAAACGCATATTAGTTAGAATTACAATCAGACATATTTCGCTAGAGATTCATTTGTTGTTCGGAACCTTTATTATTATCAATTTTTTAACTGATGAGGGCGCTGGCGTGCACCAGGGAACCCCTTCAAGTAAAATAGACATGTCGTAAACAAATTTCAGATTTGAACAGATAAACGTTAGTAGGAGGACAATTATTAACCGAAATTCGCAAATCTCGCGAGATTTCATAGGCTAACATGCCAATTTGAAATTTTGTCTGAGACACAATGAAGAGATGAATACTACGTATATCGTGTAGAGAAAAGGTCAAAATTAAATATCGCGCTCATCATAACCCGTATTAATAATCAACCTATAATCAGCTCCTGAGACTGACAGCGAGTTGGAGTTCGTCTCACAAATATTATTTCAGTACAAAAGGGCCTTAAAGGTTAGAACGCAATAAGACGTAGCTGCAGCGGAGCGGCGGCGCGGCACTACGCGACAAATTATTTTTTGTATGTTAATGTATAAGAGGTACCGCATTGAAGCGTCAATGAATCTGCACCAATGTCAGTTCATACATTTTGACAGATTTTGTCGCGCAGTGCCGGGTCACTGCAGTGCGGTGTCGCGCCGCGCCACTACGCTCCACTGCAGCTACGCTATAGTGCGTTCTAATCTTTAAAAATCCATATTTTATATCGAAATCGTTTCACACATACAAACTATAAAATTCTTGGTTTTATACATCGCATCGGCTTTAAATTATGTAACCTTCGAGGCGTCCGGGGGAGGACACTCTCCTACGCTGACGACACTGCTATTGTGTTCGTAGGTCAGTCTTGGACTGAGGTGCGGAATGCTGCTGAAAGGGGTCTCGCTTTTCTCTCCGGTTGGTTAAATGAAAATCTACTGACTCTTAACATAAGCAAAACAAAGTACGTTTGTTTTGCACATTTGTTGCGTATATAGTATCACAACCATCTACCAATTACTGTCTTAAGATCCATTGCTGTAACAAACCTGGTCACTCACCATGCGACTGGCCCCTAATACAAAAGATAATATCTTTTAATAATAAAAAAAATATGGTACCTACTTTCCATATTTTTTATATGAAAGATGTAAATTAATTTATTCTGAGTTGGATAGATTCTGAGATGAGTAGTGAGTAGCGTATACTCCAATCTTTTGACTGCGCCAAAACCCTATCGTTTGCCCTCTATGGGAAAATTTTCGAACATGTTATTAAACTTTCCATACGGTTTCCGACCCTTTTCCTAATGACGTGAAAACATACAATCATTATGGATCCTCCGACTTTGCCGTTTATTTTACTAGACCTGTTTGAATAGGATCCATAATTTTACGTTATATTTATTAACTAAAGTTACTATTATTTGTGTTATGCTTTCAGAGCAAAAGTATATTTTAATAAAGAAAAGTTTGCTGGCAGAAAATCGTTTAGTAAACGAGTTAGCAATAAATCTTACTATATCAAAGTAAATATTCTTTCTTTTGATAGATATAGCCATCTAAAATGAAAGTTATTATTGTCTAGGCCCAAAATTAATATTGATTTTCATCTAAGTACATACTTTGTTAGCTAAGTAGTTCTTAAGTGGAGTGATTTATATGGCCTTGCTAAGATATTGCAAACAATATACCAGGTGTAAGAGATAGCGTCTCGAAAACTGATAGGGGTTGCTCACTCAATCAATGACACTGAACAACTTCCACCGGGAAATTCTTTCAGGAAGAGAAAAAAAATTGGCTTTTCTATACAAAATGTTCACCTCGATCAGAAAATTTGTATGGAAAAGCCTATTTTATTTCACTACCTGAAAAAATACCTGCTGATAGTTGTTCAGTATCATTGACTAAGCAACCCCTATCAGTTTGTGGGACGCTGTCCCTTACATCCAGTATTAATAAAGATATTATCGTATGTTTTAGAGATAAAGCACCTGAAGATATTTCTATATAATTATCTGTTGTAACGTTGTATCCATCTAACAAATGATTATCTACTGAATTTATTTCAGAACTGTCTCCGTGGTCTAGTGGCTAGTGCCATGGACTCCCGATCCGGAGGTCCTGGGTTCGATTCCCAGGGGGCAAACACAAAGTTGATATTTGAGAATATATCACTTTGGAAATTTTTCCCCAGTTTGGTTAGGACATTGCAGGCTGAATCACCTGATTGTCCGAAAAGAAAAATATTTCGTGCTTTGGAGGGCACGTTAAGCCGTCGGTCCCAGTCGCTGTCTTTGATAGTGGTCGTTATTTAAAACCATGTCAGAGGCCTGATAGTTGTGCTACTAGGCGGTTTAAAAACTCTGACACCAGGGTTCATCGGGTCGATAGACTCGATACCCACTCGACAGAAGATTTCAGAACGAAGAAATCTCTGTGATCCAGCCCAGTAGCAAATTATGGTAGTGTTTTGCCAGAAATATTACAGAAGTCGGCTCAAAATATTACCCAACTGACCTGACCTACAAAATAGTTTAATTTGGAGAAATGGTCTTCAAGATAGTTGGATATTTCTCTACAGCATAAAATGTAAGTGTCAGTATGTCCTAGGTTCTGCCATGCCTCAGCTGGCTGGCTATTTGTGCTGGATGGCTGCCAGCTATAAGCCTAGGAAGCGTATTAACAAACTATTGTTTAGTTTAAACTCGAGTTCATTTGAGAAAATACAGTACAAAAAAATCTTTATTGCACAAATTAACACATCCAATAATCTAATCTTCATCATCATCTCCCTAGCCATATCCCGTATCTCTCGAGGTTGGCTACCTAA
The DNA here is from genome assembly GCA_949820665.1 of Scrobipalpa costella. Lineage (NCBI taxonomy): Eukaryota > Metazoa > Arthropoda > Insecta > Lepidoptera > Gelechiidae > Scrobipalpa > Scrobipalpa costella. The sequence goes on along the minus strand of OX463304.1, from coordinate 10,877,657 downwards.
TCCAAGGGATTGAAAGAGGGTACTGGTTTTTACATAGAGCGACTGCCATCTGACCTCCGCAACCCAGAAAGGAAACCAGACCCAATCCTAGATTAGGTCAGAGTTTTCAAGCCGGCAATGCTTAGCACTGGCCTCTGATATGGCTTAACGACTAATATCTACGGTATTAAACGATAATAACCAGGACCAACGGCTTAACGTGCCATCCGAAGCATGGAAAAAGCGCCGAATAAACGTACATATGAAATTCGAAAACCGAAAAACACATTGGTACGTGGTGGGATTCGAACCACGACCTCCCGCTCAGGAGGCAGTGGCCCTATCCACTACAACATCGGACTCTCTCCAATTATCTAATCTAAAAAGTAACAAAATAAAATGCAAGATAATTCTGCGTGAAAAGTAAACCCTATTAACAATTCAGTCTCTGATAGCCTTGAATTTGCTTTTTGAACTGTTAGTGTAAAATTATCTTTTAACCGTTTTACGACGAGAAAATGCCAGGATAACGTAACATGTCCGGGTCGCTTGGGATTTCAACATCCAGGCTTATCTAAATACGCTTTCAGCCGTACGACGGGCCCAGTTTAGGCATCGAATTTTTACAACCTAGATAATTTTTTAAGTAAATATTTTTGCTAGGTTTCATGAGGGGCAATATTTCTTTTTCACTTGTCATGCTCTGAAAGTGCAACTTTTTGCACGCTGTAGGCTGCACAAAAATGAATTTTATACACAAGGGCAAAAAACTTATCTACTCATAAATGAATCTATTCTAAGGCAAAGAAAATTAGATCATGCTGCTAAACATAACAAAAGGTCATAGTTAGACCTTGTTATTTATATTTTATATATATTTACTTTATAGGTCTCCACTTCAAGCCTAACGTTTCTTGTCGAAAGATTTAAAAAAGTTAATTGGGGGGAATTAATTGTTTAGGAAATTTACAATATTTTTGTAGAATTTCCAAAATTTTCCTCTCAATCGAAGTGAAAAGCCGAGTTTATCACTAGTCCACAAAACCATTTTTGTCCTCGACTTTAATATCAGGCCTCGCTCTCGGACAAAAATTACTTGTTTTTTGATATTGTAGTCTTAGGTTGAGATGACGTAAATACTTAAAAAAAAACAATTCTTATAACCAAATTCACAGCTTTACTTCACAAAATATAATTGACTTTTACAAATTAAATCTTACTCTGAATTATAATTATTTACGAACTAAATTAGCGGAACAAGGCATACAAATCAACAAGAAAACTAAAAGTAACGATACCAAGAACTCGTCAAGCACGATGCTGCACCCTCGAAAGCCGTCCAGAAAGTGAGCTCGAGCATTCGGTGACATTTATTTATTTACAAAGAAGAAAAATTGACCTAATACGGCCTCTCCTGATGCAGCGTCGCCCTCGACCGCTTATTAATTTACAAGATCCTAAAAATCATCTGAAGCTAATAGCTCTGAAACTGTTATGTTGGACGTTGTCTCATCGTCACTTGCGATTGGAAATGAAGGGTCTGTACACACTTCTGGTGCAGATGCTCCGGAAGGTCCCGGAACCGGCTCAAGGTCCACGTCGGCAAGTTGCAAGTCAGCACCTGCCTCGTCTTCTTCGTCATCTAGAACACACAACTTGTTATAGCCCAGTCATTCTATCCACTTGCATTTAATTCATACTCCTTTCATTTCTGTCAGTCACATAAGGAATATGGGGAAAACATAACGTTCATCCCATCCACTCAATCACGCTTACGTAAATCTCACAACATAATCTGAGACGTCTCAAAACCAGGCATACCACAGCGTTGAAGTAAAGGAACCGCAGAACCTGACTTCCAACAGTTACTGATTCAACCATGTGGGATGGAACCGCAGCTCCACCCCCCTTAACTGCAGTTAAGGGCACAATCCACCAAGAGTGACCGCAGCACACTCTCAGACGAGAAATTACCGCAGCAACCCTCAGATGCATTGACCGCAGCCAAATGCAAAAGTGGAAAGGAACCGCAGCTCCAGACCAACCCTTAACCACAGCTAAGAGCTCAAATCTTTCAGTGTGACCACAGCACACACTTCAGGATTTAGATCGAGGAATCACCGCAGCTATCCTCAGACACATAGACCGCAGCCATATGCGTCCCACATGTAATGGAACCGCAGCTCCAAACATAACTGGCAAATTTTCAAGCTGCAATTCGTATTGCCAGCCTACTTTAAAGCGTCAAGTCCGTCAGTATGTCATTGTACTTAGCCTAGAGTAATAAGTTAAATACTGGAAAGACTGAAAATGCAAAATGTTAAAAAATTACAGTCAATATTACTACTGAAGGGACAAAGAATGTAAAATTAAGGGAATGGCAATCAGAATTACAACCTTTAAGAAAACTTGATGCCAATATCATCAAGTAAGTCATCAACACTTACTTTCGAAGAAAGCAGCACACGACTCTGGGCACCACTCTCCTCGCCAGGGCACCATATACTCGGCTGCCGCTTGCGTGGACTTCCCATAGGAGCCTCCCAACAACTTTAGTTCATAGCGACCTCTCGGCAGCGCCCTTTGCACCCGATAAGGTCCTCGCATGCCTGCATCGAGTTTCCCTGTAGACTGGGAATACTTTATTACAAACACAAAGTCGCCGACTTGAAACACACGTGCTGGACGACGATTTTCATTCACACAATTGTCCTGCTGCGTACGATTACGCCTCAGTAATTCGCTGGCTCTTGTTCTACACATCTCACGCCAAGCTGCGCGATTAGGTAGCCACTGCAATGTCGCGTATTAAACTCCGAATAACCGGCGTTGCGCCATCGATACCAACCAGCAAATTTAACGGAGACATTTGTGTAGTCTTTTGCTTGATTACATTCAAAACAAGTTGAAGGCGCCACAGAGTATCAGACCAGATCGTATTCCTGCTATCAGCCTGAATGCGGATCATATTCAGAACTGTCCTAACATACCGCTCGACCTGCCCATTTGATTGGTGCATTTCGGGGGTGATATGATGAATATCACAACCCATCTCCTTTAGCCATGTGACAAAATTGCGCGCCTCAAACATTCGTCCACGGTCAGCCACCAGCAGTTTAGGGACACCAAATAACGAGAAGGCATTCGATATCGCTTTCTTAAGCTCCACAGCATCCTGACGGATCATGGGATAAAGAAGACAATATTTGCTGAAAGCGTCCACAATAATTAAAACAAACTTGTTGCCGTTGGATGCAGGCAGAGGGCCCAGCACATCTGTGTGTAGCGTCTCGAACGGCACCTCCGGTTTCTCCCAAGAAGATATGAACTGATGTGGTGCACGTGGTACACGTTTCCGCGAGATACAAATGAGACAATGTCCTACATATTTAGCTACAAACTGCCGCAGCCCAGGAAACCAAAAGTGTTTTAAAATGAGGTCCAAAGTCTTCTCAGCACCAACATGACCATGCTCGTCGTGAAATATACGTAACAAGCTCAAACGATGTCCTTTTGGGATGAAGCATAATAACCTCGACTCTTCGCCTACTGGTGAGTATCGGAAGTAGAGAAGATCATTCTGATATACATAGCGATTGGGATCAAGACGACCCTCTTGTAACCGCTGCACCAACTCCTGCGTTTCGTTATCCGCAGCCTGCGCTATCTGAGCCCAATTACGAGGACGGACAATATTATGAACCTCTGCTGTGGGGTTCCGACTTAAATAGTCGGCATGCGACATTTGAGTGCCTTTACGGTACTCGATCTCAAAGAAAAAGTCTTGCCAATATACCCACCACCTTGCAACTCGTGGAAGTAGGTCCTTCTTTCGCTCTGTCGCCTTGAGAGCATTACAATCAGTCACCAACTTGAACTTAAGGCCAACCAAATAATGGCGAAAATGTTGCAAAGCTCTCACGACGGCTAGAGTTTCTAACTCGTACGAGTGATACCTACTTTCCGCACCCTGCGTAGTTTTGCTGTAGTACGCGACAACACGTTTGCTATTATCCTTATGAGTTTGCAATAGCACAGCACCGTACCCTATGCTACTCGCGTCGGTATGGACCTCTGTTGGTAACTCTGGGTCAAAAATTGCAAGCACGGGCTCGCTTGTAAGTCGGGTAATTAGTTCCTGTCGTACCTTCTCCTGTTCGGGACCCCAATTAAAGGGCACGTTTCTTTTAGTTAAGCGAGATATGCAAGCGGTCTTTGTCGCGTATCCCTCGATATAACGCCTAAAATATCCGGCCAGGCCCAAGAACTGTCTGACCTGTTTGACATTCGTTGGTGGTGTAGATTTGACCAAAGCCTCAACCTTTCGAGGGCTCGGCTTCACCTGACCTTGACTTACCACCCTGCCTAAATACTCGACCTCTGTGGTCAAAAATGAACACTTACGGAGGTTTATAGAAAATCCGGCCTCAGTAAGTGTTTTGAGTACTCGCCTTAACAGATCAATACCTTCCTCAATCGTTAAGCTCATTAACAGGACATCATCTACATAAACAAGGACGGAACCAGCCTCAATGTATTCCCGAAGCGTCTCGTTTATTATGCGCTGATAAACAATCGGGGAATTTGTCAATCCGAACGGCATCTTGACAAACTCGTAATTTCCCTCCGGAGTGACAAATCCAGTCCTGTGTATTGAATCGTCATCGATCGGGATCTGGTAAAACCCAGTAGCCATGTCCAAACTAGAGAAAAAGTTGAATTTGCCAAGACGATCAATATGATCGTCAATGAGTGGCATGGGGTATCGATCCCGAACGGTAAGCCGATTCAAAGCACGATAATCCACGCACATGCGGTCCGACCCATCCTTTTTCTTCACGAGAATAATGGGACTGGAATACTGGGACTGAGACTCTCTGATTATTCCCTTTTCTTTAAGGTCGCATATGATCTCGCGGACTTTGAGCTTCTCCTGATGGGAGAGCTTATAAGGACGATAAGCAACAGGTGTGTCGTCACTGAGGTTGATTTTCATCATACCAGTTTTCACAGTTGTAGTCGCAGTTCCAGTAATTAAAAAGTCCGAGTACTCATTTAAAGCGGCTAACAAAGAATCACGTTCTTTGCCCAGAAGGGGCGTCTTAATAGGCGTTTGCTCAATAGCGACAGCACCGACATCATGTTGAACAATCACCTTCCCTCGTGTCAAATACTGTTTAACTTTAGTACGCACGTACGTAATGTCATCGCGATCGAGGATGTCTGTTCCAATAATAATTGGGAAGTTCATGCATGTTGCCGGTACTACCACTAAATCAGCTTCCAAGGTAATTTCGCTAAACTCAATAGTCAGGGTCACATAACTATTCGCCACAATTTCCTCCTTACTTATACCTTTTATCGGGCAATTAGTTGGTTGTAATTCGTAAGCAAAATGCTTTAGCACGTCCGATGATATTAAAGACACGTTAATGGCACCACTGTCAATAAGTACATCAACAGGAATGCCTTGAATAACGGCAGCAGTCAAATAACTATCACCCGTTGGAACAAATTCAGTACAGAGGTTAACCTTTCGCTTATTGCGTGGTTCTGACCGATTTTTAAGAAAACAGGTTTGTTCTGTGTGACCCGGCTTCTTGCAAAAAGTACACGAGTTGGAATTAGAACTGCTTGTGTCAGTATTCACTTTTGGGTCCGGATTTGAATCTACTCTAATCTTTTTGTTGCATTGAAAACTCTTATGTCCAGGTTGATTGCAGATAAAACATTTCGCCCTGTTTAACGGATAAGCATCATTATTTGCAGTTCGCTTTTTAGCAATTGGTGCGCGTATGTCTTGTTTGTTACGATTGGGCTTAACGTAAAGGGACATAAAAGAAATCAAGCTGTCCGATGTTAAATTGGCATTAGCCGCAGCAGCCCTAACTTGAGGGTCCGTGATACCCCTGATAATAATTAAAATCATCAGTTCCTCGCTTATACCCTTAACTATACGAAGTCGCATCAAAGTGCGCCTGGCATATTCCGCATATGTCGCATATTTATCAGAATTCGTGCTCATCACATCATAAAGAATATTCGCGTAATCTAATTTACGCGGGCATAAAGTTTTAAACTCTTGAACGAAGTTCCTCCAAGTACGATCATTGGATGTCCATTCATTAAGCCAATTACGAGCATCGCCTTTTAAACAATTCGCAACTCGCGACAAACACTCGTAATCGTTCCAACTATTCGCAAGTTTAGCACGTTCTACCTCTTGGCACCAAGTGTCAATGTCATGAATTGACGGATCGAAGTTCGAAACAAAATAATCGCGACTGCGGGTAGTTTGAAGCGATTTAATCGCGTCAACTAATTCTTGGTTCGAGGTAGAAGGTGCCAGTTTACTGTTACATACCGGTTGGGCGGTCGTGTTTTTATCATTAGTGTGCAATTCGTCCGGAATGACGGCTACATTATCAACACAAGTGTTTGAATCGTTTGCAACCAACGATGATGTTTCGCAATATTGTGATCGTGATGTGCACGGTATTCCCTGAGATCGTGAGCTATTTGAAAAATTATCGTGAGTAGGGACGTTCGCGACCGGTATTTTAATAGTCGAACCGTTTTCTAATACGTCAATCCGAGAGATGATCGTATTAAGCGTCGAATCTATACGATCGAAGAAATCCAAACGTATCGGAGGAGTTCGTGTTCGCGTTCGTTCGTGCCTACTACGACTACGACGGTCATCATCGCGTCGACGAATTCTATCCCGTGGATCCCGTGACCTTCGATCACGATCACGATCACGTTCACGATTACGACCAGACATCGTAAACACGTAAGTACAAAGAACAGTTTACAGTTACTCAAAATGTCAAAAGTCTACCCTGTTCCACAAAAATACGCAATAAATTCAAAATGACTAACGGAAAAGGCAAAGTGGAAATCGATAGATTCGAATTCACTTCTGATCTTAGGTTGAGATGACGTAAATACTTAAAAAAAAACAATTCTTATAACCAAATTCACAGCTTTACTTCTCAAAATATAATTGACTTTTACAAATTAAATCTTACTCTGAATTATAATTATTTACGAACTAAATTAGCGGAACAAGGCATACAAATCAACAAGAAAACTAAAAGTAACGATACCAAGAACTCGTCAAGCACGATGCTGCACCCTCGAAAGCCGTCCAGAAAGTGAGCTCGAGCATTCGGTCAGGCCCGCTTATATAGACTGACATTTATTTATTTACAAAGAAGAAAAATTGACCTAATAGTAGTAAAATCTACTATTTTATGTATAAAAAAATACTATAATAGTAAGTAGTATTGTTTCGGACAAGTGCTTTCCTAGGCTAATTTTAGGAGTACTTCCTAACTAACCATGCTTGGCAGGCGGATTTACGACAGCAGTTCCAGATGTACATTTCCTCCTAGGCATGCTGTAAAAACCAGCTAAAGAATCTAAGGGCTTCTGTATATTGCAATTTAAGCGATAGGCTGACAACCTGTCACTACAGCGATATACCTACAAATCTACCTTAAATTACCATTAAACTTTGTCAGACGTAGCAGAACGACCTTTGTTAGGGTCGTTTACGCTCTGCCTATCCCATTATGGATCGAAGGCGTTTTTTATATGGTTATATGTATGTTCCAGATGTTCCAGGTGACAGCAGTGTGACAGGTTGCAGTGTTCCGTCGGTGCGTGAGATCGCCAGTGCCATAACAGACATCTTCTGGGTGAGCTCATTCCATCGTCTACTCTGTCATGGTCTTTCCTGACCTTGTGTCTAGAGTAAAGAAGAAAACCCATTTCCAAAAAAGTTGTGAAAGTTGTGTTATACGACATGGTGTTGACCATTCTCTTTTTCAAAGAATTGAGGCATCATCATTCTATCCCAGTTTCACACAAAAGCACTTATGCAATATAATCATGGCATACATGGTAATAATAATAATATAATAATCTAGGATTGGGTCTGGTTTCCCTTCTAGTTTGCGAGAGTCAGATGGCAGTCGCTCTGTGTAAAAACCAGTACCCTCGTTCAATCACCTAGATTAGGTAGCTTACCCGTGAGATACGGGTTAAGGCTAGGGAGATGATTGTAATTATCTATTATTACATACATACACACATATATTCACGCCTTTATCATTAATTGGGTAGGCAGACCGTCAACAACCTAAGCAAAGGTCTATTATACGTAAAAGTCTACCTAACTTATTAAAACCTACATTAAAATATTATACTAAGAATATTTTACATGTAGAAACAAAACCTGTACAAAGAAACTAGACTACTAAAATGTTTTGCATTCTCACTTATTTAAATAGTCTGGAAGCAGACAGATTGTTTCTTCACTTTAGTAAATTAAGTTTTCGTTTTCTCTGAAGTAAAGTGGGTTTATTTAGCTACTGGCCGTTACTCACTCAGTCCTACCTACCTTTGAAATTGTAGCTCTGGGGTCATAAAGATATCTCTGTAGTTGGATAATTACGAGGTTAATAAACTATGTTAGTTATTGTGATAATTATTGATTAAAAAATCCAATGGCGGCACAAATTAATTATTGATAAAATTAAACTTTTAGGTGTTTCAGTTTTCTTCTTAGCGAGTGGATTCTCGAGTTGAACTACGACTCGAAGAACCCTGGTGTCAGAGTTTTCAACCCGCCTAGTAGCATAGCAGCTATTAAGCCTCTGACATGGTTTGAGTAACGACTACTATCAAAGACAGCGATCGGGAACGACGGTTTAGCGTGCCCTCCGGAGCATGGAATCATTATATCTTTCGGACAATCAGGTGATTCAGCCTGCAATGTCCTAACCAAACTGGGGAAAATCTCACAAAACGATAAATTTTCAAAAATCTACTTTTGTGTTCTCCCCTGGGAATCAAACCCACGACCTCCGAATCGTAAGCCCATAGCTCTGATCACTAAACTACGCAAACGTTTTGGGTGTTTTAGTTAGTATATATAGTTACTATATAGATGGACTTTCATGGACTGGGAATCTTAGAATGAGTCAGCTGCATTTTCTCCCGGGCATGCTGTAAAAACCAGCTAACGGATCCGAAGGTTTCTGTATATAGCAATTTAGGCGATGGGCTGACAACCTGTCACTACAGCAATGTAACTATAAATCTACCTTAAATAACCCTCGAAACTTTGTCGGACGTGGCGGACGTTGTTTATGTCGTTAAGGCTCTCCCCCACCTATCCCATTAGGGATAAAGGCGTGAGTATATGTATGTATAGATGGATGGAGTAGAAGGTCGATTTCTTTATGATTAAATATATCTGTAACTATAAGAACTTGATTTGAAATAAACTTAATTAACGTTATTGTTTTATTAATGTTTGTTAGTCACCTACCGTTTTGCAAAAGGAAAAAACAGATTTTCAATTCCATGTTTTTTAGTCCTTTTACATATTTTGCTCCTTCCAGAAAGTTGTTTTCGCAGGTAGTAAATTTGTTCGATCATTCCCACTCCCTAGTAAAAGTCTAGATGGCCTGTGGGTCACATAGCTTAATACGAGGTGTGCCTTCACAGGCCAGTATTCACTGCGTTTACTGCACTGTAATCTGCAGTGGGGAATTGCATTTAATGTGAATGCGTCTGTGTTGCATTACTGAGTTATGTTTGTAATTCTTAGGTTTATAGATGATATAGTTCAGGTAGATAGTAGCACTTCCATGCTGGACTGGGAGCGAGAAAAAACATAGAATTTGCAACCTGTATATCCATGCCCGGAAGGCATGCTGTAAAAAACAGCTAAGGGATTCGGATCCCTTGCATTATACCCTCGGGGGTTTCAGTATATAGCAATTTAGGCGATGGGCTAACAACCTGCCACTACAGCAATATACCTACAAATCTATCTTAAATAACCCTAACAATTTTGTCAGACGTGGCGGAACGACCTTTGTTTAGGTCGTTTATGCTCTGCCTACCCCATTAGGGATCAAGGCGTGATTATATTTATGTATGTATATAGACATTAGTTGGTACAGTAGGTAATATTATATTAAGTTTAGGCTGAACTGGTTTCCTCTTTCCAACCAAAGGATGAACTGGTTTGGCCTAGACAGAATAAATTTTCTGACCTAACATCGAATCGAGAGCGGTATTAAGTATGGTATGGATTTGGACAGAAATGACATTTCTGATACGAACTCAAACTCGCTGTCAGACTCAAGTGCTGATTATAAATACGGGCTTTACATACTCACACGCAAACTCAGCGTAAAAGATAAGAAATATCTTGCTTTGACCATGGCAAGTAGAATCACTAATTATAGATCTATCGGGTCAGTCTTTATTGTGCAACATTGTTCTTCTTTCAAGCTGGCCTGGGAGCAAGAGAAAAACATAGAATGTGCCAGCTGCATTTCCTCCCGGGCATGCTGGAAAAACCATCTCAGGAATCCGAGTGTTTCAGTATATTATAAATTAGGCGCTATAACTAATAACCCTCAAAACTTTGCCAGACGTGGCGGAACGACCTTTATTTAGGTCGTTTACGCTGTGTCTATATCATAAGCGATACAGGTTTGATTATATGTATGTACGTTCTTCTCTATGTACAAAAAAGCCATACTCCTATTAATGAAATTGCATCAAGCAATGTTTACCTATTTGTGAAAGTTATTAAATTGCTTTTCTTTAAAATGTTAATTCCAATTTAAATCAAAACTTTTCAACAAGAGTCATTAGCAAAAATCTATAAAGGTTAAATTCACCAGAAATTCAAGTTTTTAAGATTACAAAACTTTCGTTTGTTTCAGCGCAAAACAAAGCAGTTATCTCCTAAATTAGATTGTTTCAGAATAGTTATTAATATTGTTTGCCCTCAATCTTTCAGTTTGTAGCAATCACAGTTTTTTTAACTTTAAATGGTGGGAGATTTGTTCGCAGATTACAATGGATTATAATGTCTTGAATAAGATAGACGCATCTTTGAGTAAGCCTGGGATTCTGGCAGGCAGGATTGATGGTTAGGAGTTTCGGAGTTAGGAATTCAATACCACCCTAAAATATTGGCAGGAACCACGCAACGCACTTCTCCCAATGCAGTTGTACTTGTTGTGTTGTGCTCAATGTACTATGACAGTTATAGCTAGTGGTAGCTTCAGTAGGTCAGAGCAGCCATTGGCATATGGCAGAAATAGTATTAAAAATTAAAGCCATCAGTACGTCAGTGTGATGTGGTGTGGTAATCTGCAGGTGGATCATTGTTGCGGTCTGAGCTGTGTGAGCCGACGCCACGTTATTAAAATAATGATTTATTCCTTCCAATGACAATCAAAGATGCGTTGGTGTTTATCCGACGAGAGTCATAGATGCGTTGTTGTTCTTCTTACGAGTGTCAAAAATGTAATTTAGTTTTTACGACTATTAGCCGGACCTTTAGGATTCTCCAGTGAAACACAGCATACGATCAATAACCAATCTATATTAATAAATCTTAGGAAACAAATACAAAATCGCCACGAGAAGCGTTAGCGTTCCCCAGATCTCTCCCGTTCTGTCACGATGACAGTTCACATTAATTTTTAGTCCCTCCACCGCCTGCTGTCAGTCCATTTGCGTTCCTTTTCACGCTTACGATTACAAGCGAACTGCTAACAGACGGCCATTCTGCTGTAGGAATGTCCCTATTCCTAAATAACGCTCGGCCATTCAAAATTGGGTATGGTCCCTCATACATACAATTAGGAATAAGTACATTCTGAAGTTTATTTTCTTAGCTATTTATAATAATTATTAATTTACAAAAGTATTAATATGAATTGTGAAATTGGAATCAATACAAAACAAAAAAAAAAACTTATTTGACTTTACATGACTACATTATTAATTTTAATTCTATCACAGTAAATTTATTCTTCTTCCGGGCTTGTGACTATAGAACTTCGTCATTTAACAACTTCTATATTACAACTTGACCTGCATCTGATAAATAATCATCCACAATAATCTGTTACCACGATTCGCATTGTCGAAGTATGCCACCTTCGGGCTATTAGAAACCTGTTGCAAATCATTATTAGCTCCCGTTTGCCTCCTTCGGGACACGGTCTGCTTCTTGACATTAACATGGCCTATCTTATCACTTTCGAAACAAAACATCATCATCAATTACATGATGCTTCCGTTTGCCGCCTTCGGGATACGGTAGATTAAAATCAACACTGGCTACCGTTTGCCACCTTTGGGACACGGCCTGCCGTAAACAAATTAAACAGCTACCGTTTGCCACCCTCGGGACACGGCCTGCTAAGAGTTGAGTCAATCAATACATTATGGTTAGCCTTCCAGTGATTCCCGGTAGTCACTTAGCTCCGGACTCCTTCCTTCAACATCTAAGCTGTAAACGTTAAGGATAAGATATTAGGAATAATGGTTGTAAGCATAACATACTACTATTAACTACTATTAGCCTCATCACTACTCTCACTCTCCCCGCTTACTGGAGGGGTAGAACGGAATGTAACCCAGGCTTTTGACTGATCAGCTGGGTAGATATTTTTATACTTTTTGCAAGCATGCCCTTCAATACTTGTGACTTCGTATCTATCATTTTGTAAAACTGAAGTTATTTTAAATGGTCCGCGAAATTTAGGAGCGAGTTTTTTACTCTTGCCTTTTTCAGGATTGTGGTTGGGAATCATCACAAGGTCACCTTCTTTAAACAGTTTGGTTGGAGCTCTCGTCTTATCAAATGATTCTTTCATCTTTTTCTGTTTTTCTATTATATTGTCTTCTACAGTTTGTCTTATTTCATCTCTATCTTGTTCTTCTTGTTCAGGTAGTGCAGATTTTAGTATATTTTCACCTTGTCCATCCATACGTTTTCCAAAAACTACTTCGGCTGGGGACTTCCCAGTGCCCTTATTGACAGTGTTGTTAAGACTCCACTGCAGAGTAGGTACATTTATGTCCCAATCCTTCTCATCGAGATCATGATTCATCGCCGCCAACGAGTTTAATATGGTTCTATTATATCTTTCAATTTGCCCGTTGGCGCGCGGCGTTGCTACAGCGTTGAGAATATGCTTTATGCCAACGGAGTTTACAAAACTTTTGAACTCATTTGAAGTAAAACTTGTGCCTTGATCTGATATAAGGACTTTAGGACAGCCAAAGTTTGCAAATATATCTCGTATTACCTTAATAGTGGTCTTCGACTTTGTGTTGCGAACAGCTCGAATAAATATGAATTTACTAAAGCCATCTATCACCGCTAAAATATAAGTATTGCCCTGTTTACTTTTTATAAATGGCCCCAGATGGTCCATGTGTATGGTGTGGAATATGGTGGAAATTTTAGGGATGGGGTGTAAATAGCCTGTCTTTTTCCCAGAAATTTCTTTGTTATAAGCGCAGTTTATGCACGATGCCACATACTTCTTGACGAAGCGTTTCATTTTCGGAAACCAATAATCCGCTGAAATTTTTTCTAACGTCTTATCCAGCGAAAAATGACCCGCCTGATCATGATTGAGTTGGCAAATCCGCCACCTAGCCCCATGAGGAACAACCCATTTTTGCTCGCGTCCTACACGCCTGTACAATTTATCATCTCGTAAAATATAGTTCTTTTTTATATCCTTGATGTCTTCTTCGCTGGTTTTTAAAACATCCTTTATATATTTCAGACGAGGGTCTGTCATTTGCACTGAGTGAAGCCAATCGTTACTAGAAATGCTAAAAATGTTAAGATCCTCGACAAGATCATCTGCTGCCGGTAAAACCGGGTTACGACTAAGGGCATCAACGTGCTGCATACTATGGCCTGGTCTATATTCAATAGTGAAATAAAACTCTTGTAGCATCAGCCACCACCTCGCTACCTTCGGCAACAAGTCTCTTTTTGTAAGAGTTGTTCTCAGTGCATTACAATCAGTAATGACTTTAAATTCGATCCCAATTAAATATATACGAAATTTCTTCAATGCAAACACAACAGCCATGGTCTCTAGTTCGTGTGAATGCCACATCGCTTCTTCTTTGGTCGTCTGTCGACTGTAGTAAGCGACAGGACGCATCGGGTCACTTGAATTAGATCTCTGAAGTAATACACCGCCTACGCCAATTTTACTCGCGTCACAATGAACTTCTGTCTCAATCTCCGGATCATACAGGGCAAGTACAGGTCTGTTAGTCAGCTTCGACTTAATGTCTTTAAATGCTTGCTCCTGTTCGTCACCCCAATGCCACGGTACATCGGTCTTTGTCAATTTGGTAAGAGGTTTGGCAATTGTAGCAAAATTGTACACAAATCGACGGAAGAAACTCGCAAGTCCTACAAATTGCCGTACTTGGTGTACATTAGCTGGGGTTGGGAATTCAGATACTGCCTGAATCTTTCTGCTACCTGGCCTTAAACCTGATTCTGAAATTTCGTAACCTAAGTAATCTACTTCAGACTGAAAGAATGAACATTTCTTTAAATTAAGGGTTAATCCAGCTTCGAAAAGTAATTTCAGAATTTCTTCCAGCTTCAAAATTCCATCTGAGAAAGAATTAGCTGTACTTAACAGATCGTCCAAGTATGGTATTGCTAATTCAAACCGTCTGTTTCCCAGGGCTTTATTAATCATATTTTGGAATACGGCGGGTGCATTGACAAGACCAAAGGGCATTCTAGTGTATTCGTAATGCCCATCTGGAGTTACGAACGCTGTGAGATGACGTGACGTTTCCGATACAGGTATTTGATAGTAACCCGATGCCAAATCTAAACTTGTGAAAAGAGATTTACCACTTAGACGATCTAGTTGGTCATCTATCACTGGCATCGGGTAACTGTCCTTAATGGTCTTTTTATTCAGCGCCCTATAATCAACACAAAGTCGGTACTCGTTATTACTTTTCTTAACCAAGACTATTGGGCTTGCATATGGACTGTGAGATTCTCTTATTATATCGTTGGCTAGCAGTTCACCCACCATCTGTCTCACTACGGCTCTCTCACTATAAGGAAGCCTGTACGGTTTATAAGTGACCGGAGTATCATCGTTCAAACAGATTGTCATTTCACATATGTTAGTTAGTCCCAGTTCCTGCATATTCTGTGCAAAACAATTTCTATACTTATTTAAGAGAGTAAGAAGTTTTTCTTTCTCTTCAGTTGTAATTTTGGGTCCAACTTTTATCATATCCATTGACAACGGTACTTTACCTGTGTCTTTTGCTTCAGAAGGTATCTCTTGGTGCTTTTGGGATGTAATTGAACTAACTTGCATTTCTATTTCATTTTTTAATAGCTCGTCGTTATTATTGTTGATTTTTACAGCACGTGATATAAGTTTGTTTCCTTCAAATGTCAAAGAATTACCGCAAATATTTATTATAAGTATATTTCCTATCCCATTGGTAAATCGGTATATTCCTTGAAGTAAACAATACTGTTTCCCATCTTCCAATGAAACACTTCCAGGGACAAATAATAATCCAGTATAATTTTGATCCTCCAATTTGACAGGCACAGATTTTAAACCGATAAATTTTATTTTAGTGGCTATACGCATTTGTAAACGTTCCGCATTTGTGTTATCACAGTATAACGTAAGTTGATCACAAGTTTTAAAAACTGTTACGTAAGGTAATTCCGTCAGGTTCTGACCAATGAAAACGTCTACATTAATTAAATCATCAGTAACAACATATGCATCTACATCGGCTTTAACAGCGTCTACTTCAATCGTTACCGCAACCTTACCGAGTGGTAACACACAAGTCAAACCGAATCCTTTTAGAAAAGGTAAGTTAGATTTGTCCATATTTAAATTCTCTACTATAGCCACTTTTTGTCTGATGAGAGTGCATTGGCTCCCGAAATCAATATATCCCGTCCTTGTATTACCATTTAACTTTACTGATTTAAAGTACTTACCGTCATTATTTTCTTGTTTACTAGTTACTTGTAATATATTTTTAGTATCCGTCTTGTCGTTCATTGTAGTTTTTGTGTCCGATGAAAATTGTCGAAACTGAGAAGCACCTTTTAAACAACTCGCAGTGTCATGTCCTAAACGGAAACATTTATCGCACCGTTTTATTGGTTTTGGACAATTTTGTACCGTATGACCTGGCTCCGAACAATTAAAGCAACGTCGTGAATTCTTAAATTTGCTATTATTTAAGTCTGACTTTGAGGCATAAGCATAATTGCTGCTTGAACGTCCATTTAAGTTATCTCTTAAAACGCTTTGTGTTCTCGATCCTTGTAAGTTATGTTTATTTGAATAAACAATCTTTTTAGAGATGCGGCGCAAGAAAGTCAATAATTTGGAGGGTCTTTTAAAACTTGACCCCTGTGCATTTAATCTAATATTTTGATCAAATATTCCATTTATGATGCAATCAACCGCATTTCTACCTCTGATCCCGCACATTTTCACTAACCTAGCTTTATCATGATAGTATTCTTCAAGTGATTCTTCTCTTTTACTTTTCCGTTCTAACATTTCATTAAGTCTTTCAGCGTAGTTTCGATCATCCGGGAAAGTTTTTAAGATTTTTCGTTGCCATTGACGCCATGTTAGATTCACGGTACTACGTCCTTGATACCATTTTTTTGCGTAACCGTTTAGGTATTGCATAATAGACTATCTGCTTTTCGCTCCATCCATAGATTTTCGCGGTCTCGTTCACTTTCCGTATCCAATCGGCAGCAGACTGTGCATTTGCATCCGGGTCAAACTCGGGTATAATATTTTGTCCACCCTCAAACGGTATATTTTTAGATTTGTCACCTATAAGTTTTGCAAATTGCTTTAAAAAGTCGTGACTACTAGAATTGTCGAAGGAAGGACCTGATCTGGTTCGTTTGTTATCAGTAGACTTAGTACGAGTCTTGCGCCTCTTACCACGAGCACGATTTCGCATTTTACCTCGAGATTGCCTTTCACTTCCAGTGTAATTAGATGATGTTTCAGAACTTTCTTCAGAAGACTCGTTTGAAGAAGAGCTCGTGGTCGAAGATGAATATTGGCGGCTCTTGGGTCTTCGTCTAGAATAGTTTCTGCTTCGGCGCCGTCGTTTTGGTGAAGGAGAAGAACATTCAGAACTCGAACTACCATCTGATTCGATCGTAGATTTACGACGAGACCGGCTTCGAAATGTTTCTCTGCGCTTTTTGTATCTTTTTGGCAATTTTTCAGCCGTAGTAGAACGATTTCGCTTAGCTTTAGTTGATCTTCCGCGGCTTCTAGAGGATCTCGAGGCTCTGTCCTCATTGCGTAACGGTGGGGTATACGCTGATCTTTCAGACATTTTGTAGCTACTATCTATCTTTTGTAATAGCCAAACTTTAATTACCTAACAATTAACCAACCAATAAGTAGGTAGGTAATTGGTGAAGACTACAGTTTCAATAAGGAAAAATGTTTATTTATTTATTAGGTAACCGTATGTTATTTTAGGATATAAGGAGGAATTAGTGAGGATGAGACAAAAGAAAGAAAAACCCCAATTAATAAATGTAGGTAATAACACATTTTGTTTCAAATAAATACAACACAAGCAATCTTTATTAAAACAAAAAACAGAAACAAGTTAAGTTAATCTTTATTAATGGCTTTTGTGTAGTCACAACTCTAGTAAATTATACTGGTTTATAGTTTTATTTCATCCACAATGGGTGTAGGCAGAAAGTATCCCTTTATTTTGCGTAAGGCTATATCTAAATTTAATTTTGATTTAAACCTTAACTAAAAACGCACGAGTGAGAATACGTCTGTACTGTAGCAAAAGTTGAAAGCGCACGGGTAAGAATATAGCCATACTACAGCGCAAGTTGAAAGCGCACGGGTGAAGATCCAGTAATACTAAAGCGCAAGTTGAAAGCGCACGAGTATGGATACAACCATACTAGATGTCATGTCGTATGTAGTCATCAAATAAACCATAGATGTCACTAGTAGTATCGAGGTAGATGATTTTTTTCAAACAAACTAACACCAATCAAATATAACCATAATGAAAATTTTGCACATATGTTTTTTTTTTTTTTGTAAATATTATTTTAAACCACACGTTATAGAACAGCAAAGTACATACATAATTTTCTCAGTTTAAACAACAGCTTGATTTGTAAACACCAAATAATTAAAAGCGTAATTACATACCTCTCAGGTTTCTTCAACGGTCTTACCACTTCTGATATTAGCCGGACCTTTAGGATTCTCCAGTGAAACACAGCATACGATCAATAACCAATCTATATTAATAAATCTTAGGAAACAAATACAAAATCGCCACGAGAAGCGTTAGCGTTCCCCAGATCTCTCCCGTTCTGTCACGATGACAGTTCACATTAATTTTTAGTCCCTCCACCGCCTGCTGTCAGTCCATTTGCGTTCCTTTTCACGCTTACGATTACAAGCGAACTGCTAACACGACGAATGTCCTATGACTATGCATCATACTGACCAACTGTTATCCGCAGCTATAGTATTAATGTATAATGATGGCAGTAGGTCAGTGTGATGCGGTAAGGTTATCTGCAGGTGGATCCTTGTTGCGGCCTCCTGAGCTGTGTGAGCCCACGTCACGTTATTAATATAATGCTATTGTCCTACCAATGACAGACATAGATGCGTTGTTGTTTTTCCGACTATAGTCATAGATGCATTGTTGTTCTTCCGACGAGAGTCATAGATGCGTTGTTGTTCTTTGACAAGAGTCATAGATGTCATGTTTTTCCGACAAAAGTCCTATGACTATGTATTATAGTTGCCTACTGCTATCCCCAGCTATAGTATTAATGAATTATGATGGCAGTAGATCAGTGTGATGCGGTGCCGACTTCTGTAATATTTCTGGCAAAACACTACCACGATTTGCTACTGGGCTGGATCACAGAGATTTCTTCGTTCTGAAATCTTCTGTCGAGTGGGTACCGAGTCTATCGACCCGATGAACCCTGGTGTCAGTTTTTAAACCGCCTAGTAGCACAACTATCAGGCCTCTGACATGGTTTGAGTAACGACCGCTATCAAAGACAGCGACCGGAATCGACGGCTTAACGTGCCCTCCGAAGCACGAAATCTTTTTCTTTTTCGGACAATCAGGTGATTCAGCCTGCAATGGGGAAAAATTCACAAAGTGATAAATTCTCAAATATCAACTTTGTGTTTCCCCCCTGGGAATCGAACCCAGGACCTCCGGATCAGGAGTCCATGGCACTAGCCACTAGACCACGGAGGCAGTTAATGTGATAATGAAAACTGATTATTGTTGTGGCCGCCTGATCTGTGTGAACTCAAGCCACGTTATTAAAATAATGCTATTGCCCTTTCAATGACAGTTAAAGATGCGTTGTTGTTTTCCGACGATAGTCATAGACGCGTTCTTGTCCATCCGACGAGTGTCATAAATGTAAATGTAATGTTGTTTTTACGAAGAATGTCAGTAGTGACCTACTGATATCCCCAGCTATAGTATTAATGTATTATGATGGCAGTTGGTCAGTGTGAAGCGGTGTCGTAATTTGCAGGTGGATCATTGTTGCGGCCGACTGAGCTGTGCAAGCCCACGGTATTAAATTCACCCCTGTGGTCGCGTTTCGTATTCAGTGTTTATTTCCGACTGAGGTTTGCAATTTAGTTTAATATTTATTGCCTTAGAAGCTGTATCGATGATGTAACTATAATTAAGTCACTAAACTTTCCACCATCACGAGATGTTTTATTACAACAACAATGGTACGTTCTTCCTTTACTTAAGCGTTTTGTTATTACGGTGTTGTTTGTGCAATGATAAAAAAGCTAAATAATTTATATTTATTAAAGGTATATCTAGACACATTAGAAAAGTCTTCAAGAAGAGACTGCACAGGTCGATTCCAAGAGTTGTCATCTCTGAAAAAAGAGCCCAAAGCGAACCCATTTCAAATGAAATATTTTTTTCCAAATTCAATCTCTATAGAAACAAAGCGTTACATTCAGAGATTTGCTAAATAATTCACACACACGTTTTATTGCTGAGCTGCTCAGCCGATTTTTGTGGTTTGGCGCTGAACGTTCTTTGAGGTGCAATTAAAAGTTCCACAAACCAAACCAGTCAACTTCCGACATCAGGGTTCACCGAGTAATTGAAATCCTTGACATCAAAGTTTATCGGAACATTTCTGACATCAGGGTTCACCGAGCCGCTTAGACCTTTTCAATAGGGTTCATGCAGTATTATTACGCATTACGCATTATTTCTATGACATGAGAGTTCATTCCTCTGACAATAAGGTTCATCAATCTTTTTGAACAATTTACACCATTTTTTGTTAAAAAAAATGAGAGTATTAAAAAATAGTAAGCTCGCTCTACAATAAACCAAAAATAGGGATCGATATTCAATTTGGTACAAAAACAAAGCGAAACATTGTTTCTCAGAGATTTGTTAAACAATTCACATTTGCCAACACTCGTTTTATTGCTGAGCTGCTCAGCCGATCTCTGCGGTTTGGCGCTGAATGTTCTTTGTGGTGCAATTAAAATTTCATGTAAAAGCTTTGCTAGTCTGTTAACACTTTAGTTGCTACTTGTGTACGAGGAAAAGCTGGATTAGTTGGAGACCATCTCGACAGTTCTTAGTTCCGACAAATATTTTAGTTGCAAAAGAGCATGTTTTACTTTAATTTGTGAGAAGAATAGAGACGGTAGACTACTATGGTGGTCGATACATAGTCGATGATGGAGCAAGCTTACTTACCTAAAAATTGAGATTCATACAAGCCGTAGGAACACAGCAAGCTTTACCCCCGACTCAGGTGCTGGTGTTCACAAGTCAGGCGTCAACTCCCAAGGAACCTAATTTCTTATGTGGGATACGGGAAAACCTGTTTTCTGTTGACCATGTTGGACCATGACCATAAAATTAACAGAAATACTGGCGAAATGTGCAATTGCGCTCCTACATCTAGCGGACAAGTGTAAAACCATAGAGTATAAATCACGTGTCCTTTTTCAATTTTAATATTTTGAAAGTGACAGATAGATTTTAGTTTTAGCCGGTTGAATCTAGAATTAAGCCCAATGTCTTTAATAGATGCAGCAGTTTATGACTTTACCCATAAACATATTGAAAATTATAGATATTATATACTTCCATGCTGGACTGGGAGAGATAGAAAAACATAGAATGTTCCAGCTGCCCTTCCTCCTGGGCATGCTGTGGAAGTCAGCAAAAGGGATTCGAGGGTTACAGTGTATTGTAATTTAGGCGATGGGCTGACAATCTGTCACTACAGCAGTACACATTACAACCTAAAACTGCCCTCAATCTTGTCAGACGTGGCGAAAGCGCCTTTTACGAGGCGTTTTACGCTCTGCCTACCCCGTAAGGGATAAAGGCGTGATTTTATGTATGTATGTATGTATGTTGGAATAAATAAGGTAGTTTTTACCATTTCAAATATTTTGTTTACCCCAAAAGTAGACGAATCTATACGGCTCTAATGTACTTACTCCTTCCAAAATTCAACGAATTCATTGGCACCCGTTTAATTTATTGTGGAGTTGAACTCGCCACGGCTCCGCTGCACGTTCTTTGCGGTGCAATTAAAATTTCACGCGGGAGCTTTTCCGCACCGTACTAGCTTATAGTGCAGGGGCTTGTGGCAATTTTGTGACCAGAAATAGATTTTCCAAAAAAAAAAGATTTTTAAATGAGGCGATGTTACCCCTTCTATTTCTACACTGGAGTAAAAGACAACAGTCATCTAGTAAAATTAAGCAAATAGGCCTCTTTTTATTTTTAATGATCCAGAGACGCCTGGAGAGATAAAGGGGAGGCCTTTGCCCAGCAGTGTGACGTTTTATAGGCTAAAAAAAAAAAATTTTTGTGATTATAATTTTTATCTCCGCTATTTGCTACCATCATCTACGTTCAGCTTTACATGACCGACACTGGATCCACGTTGATGAGTCAATTTTGACCTTACCTAACCTAGTATAGATTTGCCATTGTTTAATGTTTTCCGTCATTAAGTGAGAAAACCAGCTTCTACTTCAGATCGCTCGGCCTCACCTCACCCGGTAAATTTAATTTGCCGAAAAATTTCCGCCACCCCAGGTCTATACTTAAAATAAGTGCATTCATATCAGCAGCGGCGGCGGCACACGGTGACTTGTTCCACGCGAATTTCAGCAGTGGCAGTGTTCTTCTTCTTATAGAGTGGGTTTTTTCGAGTCGATGAATGACCCGACGAACCCTGGTGTCAGAGTTTTTAGACCGCCTGTAAGTATCAGCTATTATAATAGGCCTCGGATGTATCGAGCCAGCCTATGCACGTTATTGAACTTGCTACGTCCTAACAAGACGCACAATCACGAAGTGATAAATTGACATACAATACAAAAGAAAATGCACAAAGAAACATGTACAACAGATATAAAAATTAAACAAACGTGACAGTACAATAAAGGCGGTCTTATTGCTAATGCAGCAATTTCTACCAGGCAACCTTTGGGTATAGAAACATACTTAATATCAAAACAGCGAAAACCGAACCCACAATCACCGGATCGGAAACCCCACGGCCCAGACAACAAGACCATAGAGACAGTCACAGTCACTCCCGGTATATTTAATGCAACAAATTTCTCCATCACCCCCTGGTCTATACCTTACATACGTGCATTCATAACGGCGGCGGCACACGGCGACGGCATTTTGCAGTCGAACTTGTTCCACGCGAATTTCCACCAGTGACAGTGTTTGCTATTCTAAAAGCTGGAATTTCTCTTGCATTTCATTGTCAGAAATGGAGCAAATAATTCCAGGAGCTGGGAAAATTATTTACTAACATTTATAACATTAGTTGCGCAGGTGGTGGAATTATATCTGCTGCATTGAACAGCTTGGAGTTTCATCTACAGAGTTATCAACATGTACCAAGCATTTTAAATTCGTACGTACATATAGATACATACATATAATCACACCTTTATCCCTACTGGGGTAGGCCAAGCGTAAACGACCTAAACAAAGGTCGTTCCGCCACACCTGATAAATTTCTGAGGGTTATTGAAGATAGATGTAGGTAAATTGCTGTAGTCACAGATTATCACCCCATCGCCTAAATTGCAATATACAAAAACCTTATGATCCCTTATCTGGTTTTTACAGCAAGCCCGGGAGGAAATGCAGATGGCACATTCTATGATTTTCTTTCGCTCCCAGTCCAGCATGGATGAATACACAACAAAACAACATAAAGTGCGTTACAATACACAATAAAAGATTCACTTGACTATAAGACCTTCAACATGCCTCTAGACTTAACAATAATATCCGTGCCTATACCATTTATACGACTCTGAAGCGTCATATTTCTTGGAATATGATAAAACATACATTTCGGAGACACTGTAATCTGTAGTTAAAATGAGTTATTTTTCAAATGAAATCAAAGCAGATTTCCATTTATCTTAAGTTATTAGTACTTAACTTACTGACGGACGTTATAGCCCTAGGGTATAACGTCATTATCCCTTGATGAAAAACTACGGTATTCAAGGTATCACAGAAAGTCTTAAATTCAAGGACTGTCGGGCTCTATAGGAATAGATATTTTCTTTCTATTTTTTATTTTTATGTATGGTACGAAAAATTTTCGAATCTGAGAAGCCATACTATTTATTCGAAAAATTTAAGTGGAAGAGACACAAGCAAGTTAGATCCTTACGTAGCCATAGGGAAACAGAACTTTGCATACCTAAGCACAGCACAGCACTGTTTAGAGGAGGGTTCAAATTCGCTGCTACAAAAGTGTGGAATGATCTTCCTCCTCCTTTGCGCCTTCCCATGAATTTGCAATCGTACAAAAATCTCGTTCGGAAACACTTAATGGAGAAGCAAAGGAGGAAGCAGGATAGCAAACCCTAATGTGGTCCTGAAGAATGATTAATAACATATGTAATAACATTCATTAGGGCCAACCAAAGTACACACCCGCACACAAACATATACATACACACGCACACTTACAAATACGCACACACCACTTCTAATATTTATAGTATAGCTTTTTTATTATTAAGAGTAATAAATTAATAATAGTATTTTTTATTTATTTATTTACAACTATAGGTATTATTTTGTTAGGATAAATTTATGTAGGTATAGAATTATATATACATTTATTACTATACGAACACCACTATAATAATATGCAACATAAATCTATTATTAAAGCACGCAAATAACAACTAGCACATAATTTATAAGCACTAAGGGGCTAGTCTGAAAATCAGCGCTAGGCATTATGCTTAGCATTATGCTGAGATTAGTACCCATTGCCAAATACGCCAAACACTGTTTTATTTTTTTTACTTTTTTTTACTTTTTGGCTAGATAATTTGTATGTAGTTTTAAAAAAAACATTTATATTGTGTATTTTTGGCAATAAAGACTTTTTTACTTTACTTACTTTTACTTTATATCTTTTAAAGCCATTATATGCCCCACTGCTGGGCAAAGGCCTCTCACCGGTCTCTCCAAGACTCCCTATTTTGTGTCTCTTTCGGCCATGACTCGCCATCGTCGCCTAGGTCTACCGCGTAGTCTGTCAGTCGGGGGTTTCCTCAGTGTGGTGATCTTTGCCCACAATTCATCCGGCATTCGGCAAGGGTGGCCAGCCCAATCCCACTTCAGCTTAAATCTGAATATATAGAGCTTAAAAATATTTTGACTTTCTATTCATCAATCAGGTGATTGACTATTTTTTTGGTACCAATTTTCTTTTAATTATTATCTTTCTGTTTTTTTCTTATCTAGAACTGAAAAGTTGATTATTATCAAACGTAGATTCTTTTATAGAAATATTCAAAAGCAATGTGAAATGTCTCGCAATCAAGTACTTATTTAAGTTATTAAACGTAATGAATCGTATTGTACCTAATACAGGTTTTTTAACACCTTATATAATACCTTACATAAACAGGCAAAGGTCCAAATTACATTCGTTTGATGTAATGTACCTAACACGAAATAAAATGGCCGGAATTCAGTCGTCACGCAACAATTTTCATTAGGAAGTACTACGTGCCTGTTTTATTAAGAGGGTGCACTAAATTCGTACCACAGAGCTCGTAGTTTTAAATTAAGAAGTAGAAATGGCATGAGGGTGAGTAGCGAGAAAATTGGGTGCAAGATCGAGCCGTAGTACCTAGTTTTACTAAACAAAATACATACACAACTACAAACTATTTTAAATTCGCATTTGCTGCAGCGGGAGAGCCCGATGGTGTAGTGGATATGGCCGCTGCCTCCTGAGTTGGGAGGTCGTGGTTCAAATCCCACCACACAGCCCGTTTTTGAATTTCATATGTACGTTTATGCGGCGCTTTTTCTGGTTATATGTAAGGCACGTTAAGCCGTTGATCCTAGTTAATATCGTTTACCGTAGATATTAGTAGTTAAGCTATGTCAGAGGCCAGTGCTATCCATTGAGGGCTTGAAAACTCTGACGTAATCTAGGATTGGGTCTGGTTTCCCTTCTGGTTTGTGGAGGTCAGATGGCAGTCGCTCTGTGTAAAAACCAGTATTCTCGTTCAATCCCATATAATAGGTAGGGGACCCCGTGAGATACGTAGTAAGGCTAGCGAGATGATTTGCTGCAGTAAAAACTAGAGTTTACTTTTCTAATATTAATTTTGACCTAAAATAGTGAGCGTTTATTTAAATAAATATTTTAAATGCTTTATAGTATTAGGTATTGTATCTTACTATATACTTACATGAACGTGGATTTTAATTAGAATAATTCAAAAGTATAAATACCGAATTTTGGATTAAGAAATTTATTTTCGGGCTCAACTCAAGTTTCTCCTTTTATTATGTATTAATCGGCGCGTCTGTCTACAATTTCTTTTCCTACTTCTGTTTCTCTGTCTGACTTACTTCAACACTAAAACTTTTCCATTACACTCCCAAGATTGTGTATTCACAAGTGAGAGTTTAGAGGAAATATGATTTTGAATAGATTTCACGCTTGTCAATTTGGGGTGTGAAGTCAACCCGGTTTGTGATTCCATTCATTTTCCGTTCAATTTCGTTTTTAAACCCATTTAGAATCATACCCATTTCGAATATCAATTTTGTGTCAAAAAAAGTGCAAATCTATTTTGGTACTTAATTTAAAGTTGCAGGCAAAAATTTGAATTTTAATGCTTAGTTGAACAAAGCTGACTTTATTACTTTTAAAATTAGAATAAAGTATACCTATAACATTGTGTTGTTATAATGAAGTTCATTGTATTGCAAATTCCGGGGTAGGTGCGGGCTTAGCGCATATTTCTTGGAACCGTGCCTCTGCCCTGAGCGCTTGGGTACGTCCACGCTTTAAATGAACGTGGCGATATAAGGAACTAACACCGCGATTTTGAGATTTGACAGTTCTCCTTATAATGCTGCGCTCCCACTCACTTTCATTAAGAACTACGTCGTACGCCTTGGACCCAAATTGACACAATGTTATTTAGAACAAAGACATAGCTTATGCTAATTAGTTAGCCCCTTATTACAGGCATTTGTCCACATAAATATAGCCCTTGGTTGTCTGCTTTTTGTACTTGACAAAATTATCTGATCTTTCGTCGAAAACGATTAACTAAGGTGAATTTTAAATAAGTACAGCTATTTTCGATGTTTGTGTTGTAATTATTCTTTCATTTATGCTTAGTGCAGCACAAAAATCAATGAAATTATATGGCTTTTCTACTTGCCGGTACGGCCACGTCACGACAACTTCACGACAACGACAAGGCATTGATTCCCACTGGTATCGTTGCCGATCTGCCAAAACTGCATGTGTTTTGTATTGTATACGTACATAGCATACGCGTAAGTGTGTACGCTTAGAGTGAACATAACTAGGCAGACGATACCGTCGACGATAATACCATCTAGTGGGGAAACAGAGCCACGTTATCGTGATGATATCGTCATCGTGCCGTTGCCATGCCGTAGACACGTGCTGTCTAGTGACAAAACAGCCAAACGCAATGTACTGTAGAATTCGGCTATATTTGCGATACGTAATGATTCGGTTTTATTTATTTTCTGTCGTCCGAATCGTTTATGTTTGAAATGGGAATGTAACTTGGTAATCTTTTATTAGGTTTGGTTGTGGAGAAACTGTTTGGAGCTAGTACTCGTCTCAGAGGTACAAGAGTATTTCCATGCTGGACTGGGAGCGAGACAAAAACATAGATTGTGCCAGCTGCATCTCCTCACGGGCATGCTGCAAAAACCAGCTAAGGTATCCAAGGGTTTCATTATATTGCAATTTAGGCGATGGGCTGACATCCTATAACTACAGCAAAACTATGTATACATATAATAAATCTTTTGAAGGGTCGTGTCTGTACATTGAATATTTTTACAAAAAAAATATTGCAACAGGCATTATTAACAATATAAAGATGAAAACTATTTTTTTTTATTTTTGTCTGTCTGTATATTACCACATCACGCCAAAACTACTGAACCGATTTCGATGAGACATTTTTTTCTTTTCTTGACTTTTTTTTACTTTTCTCCGTGTTTTCCATATAAACCAGTACAAGTCGCGGGCACAGCTAGTCTTAAATAACGCTCAAAAGTTTGTCAGACATTTGTTTAGGTCATTTACGCTCTGCCTACCCCATTAGGGAAAAAAGCGTGATAATATGTATGTATGTATTGTAATTGTTGAATCTGAGGCTTTGAATCTACAAACATTTCAAAATTGAGGCAAATCGTTTTAGTTTTTTTGTTTGAAAAATTACCCATTTTTTCTTTGTTTTACCAATTTTATGGTTTACTGGTCTAGCTAGGCATTGAACTTTTCCGTTGATCAAATATATTGGGTTCGATTTCACGCAAGTCACAAATAGTTGGGGCTCCACGGGGTTAAATACCTACCTACGCAAATTATATTTTAATTCTTTTACTGTTAGAGAATCATTTATTTTAGTTCTTTTATTTGCTTAAACTCTACAAGAGATTCACTTGAGTTTCACTTTTTAGAACAGACTGAAAGAGCATTTTATGAATTCTCTATGATGTTTGGAATGAAATGAATATTTTATTTATATATTTAGATTAATTAAAATATTTTTAATACCATTTATTCATATATCATATTGATATTGTTATGTATTAGTTTATTTTATTGAATAACTACCGACCCGCCCCGGCTTCGCAAGGAATTTATCAGTGTTTCTCTACTATATTATGCATGTATTATACATATAAACCTTCCTCTTGAATTATTCTATCTACTAAAAGAAACGGCATCAAAATCCGTTGCGTATTTTTAAAGATTTATGCATACATAGGGATATAGGGACAGAGACAGCGACTTTTATACTATGTAGTGATATATTAGTACTACTATAAATTTTATCGTAATTACGTTTATTATATCTATTTTCATGATTTTCCCTTCTTTCATTCCCATTAAGTCTAGATTAAGAAGAAATCTTTTATAGATATAAGCTCGCCTATTGTTTTGATTTTAAGTTTACTTGTATGTTTAATTCTTAAAACAATAAATAATGTGATAAAAAATATAATAAGTGAGTTTTTGTGTGTCGAGATCGTTTTTTTTTTGCAAGTCACGACTTTATCCCTAATGAGGTAGGCAGAGTGTAAACGACCTAAACAGAGGTCGTTTCGCCACGTCTGACAAAGTTTTGAGGGCTATTCAAAATAGATTTGTAGGTATATAGACCATCGCCTAAAATGCAATATACTGAAACCCTCGGATCCCTTTGCTGATTTTTACAGCATGACCGGGAGGAAATGCAGCTGTCACATTCTATGTTTTTCTCTCGCTCCCAGTCCAGCATGGAAGTTTGTGCATACCTTATTGCAGCTACGCACGCGTACTGATAGAGTTCATCGCTACGCGCGCGTAGACCGTAAGGTAACGCATGTTTGTTGTAAGCAATGCAAAAAGCATTAACATCGTGTTGAGCGCAACCTTGCGCGCAGTAAGTGATGCCTGTGTGATGCTGCGCTTAACCACTGCTCTGTAAGTACATACATACATACATATATTCACGCCTGTATCCCTAATGGGGTAGGCAGAGCGTAAACGACCTAAACAAAGGTGTCCCGCCACGTCTGACATAGTTTTGAGGGTTATTTAAGATAGAAATGCAGCTGGCACATTCTATGTTTTTCTCTCGCTCCCAGACCAGCATGAAAGTAGTGCTCTGTAAGTATAAGTAGAAATAGAGATACAGTCAGAGAAATCCCACGTCTCCTATTCCTCAGTGGCTCAGTACTTCTAATCCTCGGCTCCGTATCGGCAACTTTTGTGATGTTAGCGTTAAGAACTAATTTAGCCTCAGGATACGAACCTCCAGTGTATTATTCTACTAAAGCACGTGTGTGTTGGATTATTACCCGACTGTCAAGGATGGGTTATATCTTTGCGCGTATCTTGTATATATGTCATCATCTCCCTAGCCTTATCCCGTATCTCACGGGGTCGGCTTCCTAATCTAGGAGATTGAACGAGGGTACTGGTTTTTACACAGAGCGACTGCTATCTGACCTCCGCAACCCAGAAGGGAAACCAGATCCAATCCTAGATTAGGTCAGAGTTTTCAAGCCGCCAATGCTTAGCACTGGCCTCTGATATGGCTTAACGACTAATATCTACGGTATTCAACGATATTAACCGGGACCAACGGCTTAACGTGCCTTCTGAAGCACGGAAAAAAGTGCCGAATAAACGTACATGTGAAATTCGAAAATCGAAAAACACATTGGTAGGTATTATATATTAGGAGGCAGCGCTATCCACTACACCATCGGGCTCTTATATCTATCTATATATATGTATCTTGTATGTATGTATGTATGTACTAATATTTCTTTATTACCTCGTATCTCCAAAACAGCTGGATGAAATTCGACAATTAGGGTATCGTTCGTTTCTTCTTAAACACTCTTTCTTTGATAGGTGTAATTTATCAAATTTTAAAATGGCGGATTGTAAAAGCTAAATTGTAAGCCTTCAATATATTTTTTTCGACTGTACTTATCGAGTAGGGCGTCAAAATGAAGGTAATTAAAGGGAGATTTAACAAATGTAACAAGAATAACATGTCTAGTTGCATGAAGGAAATATATAATGATTATAATTTTAAATACCTAATAAAAAAAAATATGATCTAAACAGGTAAACTATCCATGTATGGTAGAGTTTGACTCTAGATAATGTTTACTAATAAGCTCTTTTTAAGGTTCAGTACCTAAATGGTAATAAACGGGACCCTATTGCTGAGTCTTTGCTGTCTGTCCGTCCGTCCTTTTGTCAGTCTGTCACCAGGCTGTATCTCATGAACCGTGATATCTAGAAAGTTGAATTTTTTGCAAATGATGTATTTCTGTTCGCTATAGTAACAAATACTAAAAATAGATATAAATAAATATTTGAGGGGGGCTCACATACAATAAACGTATTATTTTTTGCCGTTTCTTACTCGATAGTCCGTCTGTTCGTCCGTCCGTATGTCACCAGGCTGTATCTCATTGAACTTGATATCTAGAAAGTTGATTTTTTTGTAGGTGATATATATATATGTTATAACCACAAATACCAAAAATAGATTTAAATAAATATTTGAGGGGGGCTCCCATACAATAAACGTATTTTCTTTGCCGTTTATTGCTCGATATTAAAAACGGCAACAGTTAAATGCTTGAAATATTTACAGAACATTGAGTTGTTGGCTCTCATACAAAAAGGTGATTTCTTTGCCAGTTTTTTGCTTGATATTAATAACGGTAATTGGTTCCAAATGGTTAAAATATAGTGTCTAATATTGTATAGATAAATGGTACGGAACCCTTCGTTCGAGAGTCCGACTCGCACTTGGAATTTAATTAAATTTTTAAACTACAGCTGAACATACTAGTCACTTAATATCTAGTTCTTTATAGTAGACACTACCTCTATTGCTTATAATTTAATTTAGTATTAATATTTGGTTCAAACTAATGTATTTAAGTGACATTTTACTTGAAGAATCTTGTATTAGCAGAATCATCACACCAGACTCCTTGACTGCAGTAAGAGTAAGGCAGCGTGAATGTTTACTTACCAACTTGCCTCGACT
This sequence comes from Scrobipalpa costella, assembly GCA_949820665.1. NCBI lineage: Eukaryota > Metazoa > Arthropoda > Insecta > Lepidoptera > Gelechiidae > Scrobipalpa > Scrobipalpa costella. The sequence continues at coordinate 10,846,584 of OX463304.1, read as the reverse complement.
CACCCCGTAGCCCCGTAGTACCAACAACTTGGGAAATTCAAGAACAAAAACAAGGCCCAAGGCCTTTATTGTTACAAGCCTATTTGTTTGCAAGCTATCTCTGCGCTAATATTAATTTCGTGTTGCGGTTATGTCGTCTGTTTATAATAAGGGCCCGCGAGTGGTGATGTCTTGCATTTTGATATACTTATTCTACTACATAAAATATCGCACTTACCAAATTTTATCATTTAATAAAATTATAGTTTGGATAAGTTTTATATCATCGCTCTCACCTTTTGCTGCTGTCTGTTTACTTACATAGACATTTGTACGACAGTAATGGGTAGTATGGTACTTATGTACCTAATATACAAGACAAATCTTTTATGCTGAACAAACTTAGTGAAAAAATATTGTTATTCAGCAAAATTATAATAATTGTAGTAATTTCATAATTCAGTGTAAAGAAATTGAAACGAATATACCCGGTAACATTACATATAATTATAAAAATAAGTTCTATGTTTAGCAAAATTATAATTATCAATCAACTTTAACATTAGAAAGAAACATAGAATGGCTTTCCATAACTTTAAATTTAGGTTCAGGGCTCATTACAGCAGGGCAAAAAATTGCCCTAAACCAATTTACACCAAAAGTCCTAACCAGGCATTCCTTCCAACTACAACCTTTGAGCAACGTGGTTAAGAGTTTATAACCTCTGTAGTATAATATTCCAAATGCTACTGTAAACAGTACTACATTAATCATGAAAAATAATATCTCTGGTGACACTGGCCCTACAAAATAAAACAGATTATATAAATTTATTACAGCAAACACCATCTGTTGGAGAATTTTTAAGATCCTCATCGTCTTTAAAAGATAAATCAATGAACACACACTTATGAAACCGACTAATAGAGTCATATAGATGAGGTACAGAAAGTAATATCTCTTATTATGCATTCCTACGCAAACAATGAGTATATAACTAAAACAACGCTTTCCAAGGAAATCCATTTCCATCTTGCTCAGTCGCTTATGATATTCAGGCTCGAATTCACTTAGCAGCATATACGCTTTGATGTTTTGGAGTAAATTATCAACACTGTTCATGTACAGAAATGTGGTTATTACAACAAACGCCCCTTGCCACCAATAGTTCAGTTCTAACACTCGAGCAAGATCCGCTCTGTATGCTGTTATCAAGTAAACGTAGTATACTGGCATTAGGACGAATATTGTGAGGTTTGCTTGAATATATTCAATGTAGGAGAAACAGCGTTCGAAAAACTTGCGTAATGTTTTCTGCCAAGCCATTTTGTAGTAGATATTCACCAAATTAAAATGTAAAAAACAAGGTTTTTATAGAGATCAAAAAGTCAAAATAAATACCACAAATACAAAGATTGTTGTTGTTTTTAAATTTATCCTTATCGAATAGGCAACGGTACAAAGCCATACAGCCTAATCTTTTATTTCTCATTTCAGAAATAATATTTAATAAGGCATTAAGCCAATTCTTCTATAGTATCTTTTCATAAGGCGTTTAGCCAGGTCTTCAATATATTCTTTATTTTGGCATATTTAGTTTTTATAAATCCCCAAAAACAATGATCTGAAAATATCCCGAAAGATAATTCAAAAATCTTTTTGTTAGAACCTTTATTGTGTAACTGAGTCGTGTATAGCCTAGCCAGGAAGTGCATAAATCCCAGAAATTAAAAATACCTCTCATAGGGAAGTGCATAAGTCCCTCTCTTATTCTGTCTCTATTTTTCTCTATGATAGGTAATTTTTATTCCTGGCAGGGCTGTACCTTCGAAGTAGCAGCCTGTGGTAGCAGCGTAGCGACGCTGTAGCGACTAAACGTTGAAAATTCATGGAGTATTTGACGAAATCAGTTACATTTTTTCTGAGGGCAAAAAAGCTACATTTTGAGGGCAAGAAACAAGTCAAGTCTAATATCCTAACCAGAACCTACAAAGGGTCGGTAGCGTAAATCATAATAATTTATAGCGAACAAGCAACTTGCCGGCGGTTTCACCCGGAGTACCTAATAGTTTTCCCGTAGGAAATTGGACATTTTCCTGCGGTACAAAAATCCAACGTCCAACAAGAGTGTTGAGAGGTATCTCGGACATGATGGAGAATTGCTTTACCGAGGCAATACAAAAACTCCGTAAAATTATTACTAGGTAAATACATAATTTACGTAATAATAAATAATCGTCCCATCGATTTTCAGTAACGGCGGTCAATGTCCCAGAGATCATCCAACTGCGCAGAACTAGTTTTTAGTGTCCAAGTGTTTGCGCTACACACAGGTCTCTATTCTTTCAATCTCTGATTCTTGATGGTACCGATGGATCATATTACATTTCGGCAATCAGGTGATAAACCTGCAATATCCTAACCAAACAAGAAACAACAACACAAAGTCATTGTCCCCCGCCGGAAATCGAACCCAGCACCTAAACCCAGCACCACAACCCAGAGCCTAAACACGACCAGAGAGAAACTTGTTTCAAGAATCTAAAAAATATAGCCTTTTGAATATAGCCTACCTATTTTAGTTTATCACACCTAGACCAGCGTGTCAAGGTACGTATTGGAGTTTCCAAAGATCATACAAATAAACCATGCTGGAGATGCTTGGGGAGAAAAACATAGAATGTGCCAGCTGCATTTCCTCCCGGGCATGCTGTAAAAACCAGCAAAGGGAGGGTTTCAGACTATTGCAATTTAGGCAATGGGCTGACAACCTGTCACTACAGCAATATACCTACAAATCTATCTTAAATAACCCTCAAAACTTTGTCAGACGTGTTTTGGTGGTTTATGCTCTGCCTAACCCGTTAGAGATAAAGGCGTGATTATATGTATGTATGTATACACACAAACAAACTTAACACCTTATTATATTAGTAAAGATTCTTCCCCAACTCCTACTGATTACATTACCCTTCGACCCTTGTTAAGTTTCACTATGATTTGAATAGTGAAACTTAATATGTATAACACAAACGTTTGCTTTATTGGAAATTACAAACAAACATACAAACATCTTGTTCATTTATTAGCACAAACAATATCGCACACCGGTTAAGTAACTAATGGTGCCGATTCTGTAAGACACAACTTAACTTATTTTAGTTTATTGTGTCCTGTTACTTTCTAAAATTGGCATAAAATAGAAACATCAATACAACAGCTATGATTCTGTCAAAGGATATGGTATGCTAGATCTTGTTTTTTTTTATTTTAAGCGCTATACTGACGTATCGTATGTTGTTATAATTCATAATAATTTCACATTCGGAGTCCCTTCATCAGGTTGAGTTAGTCGGCCGCGGGGAAGCGTTAGCCGGTGTTCCGCCTCGCACTGCGGGTTTGAGCTCGCAGCAACCTGATGAAGGGACTCCGAATGTCCCGAAACATGTCGTGAAGTACGCGACTTATTTTCCAAAGTGAGTGCCCGTTTTTAAACTCTTTATATAAAAAGATGGTTGCCATTTGACACTTTATTAGTCTACAGCGCCGCTAAATTGTACAAAAACTGCGGTCGATCTGTAGCTGTTGTATTTCTGTCTGTCTAAAATGTTACAAAATTACAGGACCAAACAAAAATAAGTTAAGTTGTGTCTGCAACAGAATCAGCACCACTCATCATCTCCCTAACCTTATCCCGTATATCATGAGGTCGGCTACTTAATCTAGGGGATTGAACGAGAGTACTGGTTTTTACACAGAGCGACTGCCATCTGACCTAAATTAATCGAATCCTAAATTAGGTTAGAGTTTTCAAGCCGACAATGCTTAGCATTGGCCTCTGACATGGCCTAACGACTAATATCTACGGTATTAAACGATATTAACCGGAACCTACGGCTTAACGTGCCTTCCGAAGCACGGAAAAAGCGCCAAATAAACGTATATATTAAATTCGAAAACTAAAAAACACATTGGTATGTGGTGGGATTCGAACCACGGCCTCCCCGCTCACCATGGGGCTCTTCAGAATCAGCACCACTGTGTTCATTAAATGAATACCCGTTCAGTTACTGACAGAAGCTGACGATCTTTCATTCTTCTTCTGTCGAGTGGGTATCGGAGTCTATGGACTCGATGAACCCTGGTGTCAGAGTTTTTAAACCGCCTAGTAGCACAACTATCAGGCCTCTGACATGGTTTTGTGTAACGACCACTATCAAAGACAACGACCGGGACCGACGGCTTAACGTGCCCTCCGAAGCACGAAATATTTTTCTTTTCAGACAATCAGGTGATTCAGCCTGCAATGTCCTACCCAAACTGGGGAAAAATTCACAAAGTGATAAATTCTCAAATATCAACTTTTGTGTTTTCTCCCCTGGGAATCGAACCCAGTATGTATGCATAAATTTTTAAAACTTTGCAACGGATTTTGATGCGGTTTCTTATAATGGATAGAGTTATTCAAAAGAAAGGTTTATATGTATAATACATGCATAATACAGTAGAGAGACACTGATAATTTCCGTGCGAAGCCGGGGCGGGTCGCTAGTTAGATACTAGATAGGTCGCTAGATAGAAATTTGGTAAGAACCCGGCTAAACAAAACTCAATTAAAATTATTGCCATCTATCATTTTTCTATTCTCTCATATTAGAAAGTGAATCGCCGCCATTTCATTTATAATTATTTTAACAATGTGGGATGGGATCTACCTCCTAGTGGCCCGCCTCGGGCAACGGCAACACAGGCTTGCCTGTAAATAAGTCCAGCTGAACGATCCCAACGAAGGTCGGCAAAGGGCCGCCTGGCTCGAAACCAACCTCTCACCGGAGTCCGGCGCTAAACAGCTAGCTGTGTTCCGTCGATGCGTGAGATTGCCAGTGCCATAACAGGCATCTTCTAGGTGAGGTCGCTCCATCGTCGACTCTGTCATAGTCATCCCTGACCTAGTGTCTAGAGACAAATGCAAACCCAAAACTGAATCAACAGAAAATGATAACATTTTTATTGATTGTGATGTGCTGACTATATTTAAAATCAGATCAAGTACCGATACTGAGATTATGACAAAATATCCTAGAATTGGACTAGTCAGTATTTTCAGAAAATCTGTTATAAGAAATTTTCATAGAATTTTGAAGTTATTCGAATGCTGTACCTACATACATATAATCACGCCTTTACCCTTAACTTGATCTAAAGGAAGGTCGTCCCGCTACGTTTGATTAAGTTATGAGTTATGATTTTTAGTTATATTGCTGTAGTGACAGGTTGTCACCCCTTGGCCTAATTTACACTGAAACCCTCGGATCCTTGAGCTGTTTTTTACAGCATGCCTAGGAGAAAATGCAGCTGGTACACTCGCTCCCAGACCAGCATGGAAGAATGCTGTAATGTATTATTAATAAGTAATACCGGGAAAAACAATCAAAACAAAACCTAATTAAGTTCATGAATCCATTGTGTTTCCGTTCTGTAAACATATTGCTGTAGGCTCAGTCAGTATGTACAATATGTACATATTTACGCTATCTGCATTCAACTAATTGATTTAAATTTTAATTACGTATTATGACCTGAAATTCCGGGAAGAATTCCTATATGACTGCAGAAATAATACCTTGAAATATGGTGTGTTAATTATTCGTTGTAAACTATAATGTAATTATAAAAGTATTGGCTAAACAAATTATTGATTACAGGGTCCCGTAAACGGATAGGGGTTGCTCAGTCAACGACACTGAACAACATGTACCAGTAATTTATTTCAGGTAATAAAAAAAAATATTTACCTTTCCATACAAAATGACCTCCTCGATCAGACAATTTCTATGGAAAAGCAAATTTTAATTTTCACTGCCTGAAAAAAAGCGCCTAATAAACGTACATATGCAATTCGAAATCCGAAATACACATTGGTTCGTGGTGGGATCCGAACCACGCTCAAGAGGCAGCGGCCTTATCCACTACACCATCGGGCTCATCGTGGTAATTTTTGCTATTATTATTAATTAAAACATTCTGGTGTTTACTAAAATCCATCATCACAATGAAAATTCAATTCTACCCATAATTTGGAGACACAAACACGACCACGCTCGGAACGAAAGCAGATTAATAGAAGTAGATTCCAATTGCAGGAATTTCCTTTGTGAGTCTGTGAGATATACGGATGCCTAATAAATCTGGCTGTAGGGGACGAATGCCGAGGCTCGTGAGACGCATGTGGCATTAGCTATGCAAGTTTGCTTTTGAGGATATAATTTCATCGTAACAAGTGTGGGTAAAGAATCCATTTTGCCTTTCTTATCAGCCTTTTGTGATTCTCGTTGATGATTTAGATTTGGTGGACGTTCAATGTTGGCGATGGAAAAGGCAAACTTCCGCCAAATAAAGTGTTATGATCGGTGACCATGGTGGAAATTGCTTCCATTCTGGCCTGGAACCGAGGGAAAAACATAGAATGTGTCAGCTGCATTTCCTCCCGGGCATGCTGTAAAAAACAGCTAAGGGATCCGAGGGTATCAGTAAATTGCAATTTAGGCGATGGGCTGACAACCTCTCTACAGCAATATACCTACAAATATATCATAAATAACCCTCAAAACTTTGTCAGACGTGGCAGAACGACCATTGATTAGGTCGTTTACGCTCTGCCTACCCCATTAGAGATAAAGGCGTGATTATATGTATATAAGTATGTATTTTGACTTCAGAGAATTTTCATGTGACGTGACTGTGCGACAATTCATGTTTAGATTATTCTTGTCTCGTGGGTCTTGCCTTGCTAGTATTTGATACACTCTGCCTGGCCTGCATTCTATCTATGACGTGAAGCGTGCGTAAGTAACTATTCCCTGTTTTTCGTCAGATTTGTTTATTAGAGCACTTAAATCATAGAATACTTATGCAGGTCCTTTACCTCACTTATATATAATGCAGTCACTAGGTATATTTCTATACTTATATTCTCATAGTACGAACTTACCTTTAATACGAAAGAACCTAATGTACGAATTGCAAACCTCTTTTATAATGCCAAAGCAGCTGCGTCCCACAAAGAGTGTTGTTTTTATTTTATTGGCCATTAAACAATTACCCCGTTTGTAAGACAAAGGGCCCAATTCCTCCCCGGCCGAGGGGAAATTTTATACTCATTCAGGCATTGTGAGGAGATGAAAAGACTGAATGCGATGCAGATCCATTTACTGGATGACGGCTCACAGCTGGAGGTTTTGCGAATTGGCTATTACTACTTGAATTTGGAGTGAGGATAATAATTAGGAAATAATAATTGGTCGAAAGTTTTGACAAATATACCTATTATCACGTCTCTAGCATGTTATATGTATAATTCTTATGGGTATAAAGAGCGCCATCTCATCACCTTAGCAAGAGACGTTTTTGCTACGTCTGTTATTATAGATAATTCAGATTGTGTCTGCTCTAGTTAGCCCTTTAAAACTACAAAAAATAATACACTGAAACTCTTGGGTCTATTTAGGGAAAAATTCAAACAAATGACTTTTTATCGATTTATTTAATAAAAATCTCTTTTGACTTGAACACGATCACTAAATTACATACAGTTAAAGAAATATGCATTTCATTATAACATTGATTGGGAATATTTATCAAAGTATCAGTCGAGCTTACGAATAATAAACCAAACTGACTGATTCAAACAATTTTACATCATAGTTTATATATTTACATGGATTTTTCGGTTAAGAGCTATAAAAAATCAATGGTGTTTTTTACCATTTTCAAATTCAGGTGTTATAAAAATGTGCTCAAACATTTTGAGTCATATATTTCATTTGTATGTAATACAAAATGTACGAGTATGAGTAGATATTTCAGACATCACAAAAGTTATACTCTTTTGGTCAATCAAATGCCTGGTTTAGGGTAATTCATATAATAGATTTTAGTTTTAAAAGTTATCAGAGCACATTTTTATCACAGAATTTTCCCGAAATTTACTTTTAGTGTGTTTGACTTCGTAGTGTTTTATGACAAACATTTAAGTATTTGGTGCTATTTAATAAAACATCGATATGGAAATTTTCATAGTGCATTCAAATAAAACTTAAATAAAGCAGACAAGACAAAACAGGAGAAGAAGAAACTTTATCTAATCTTCCAATTACCATTAAAGAAAAAAAAGGAGCAATAAAATTTTTAATTTGCTTTTACAGTTCTCTTTTTTAATTTTTGCTAGGTGATCGAATAAATATAGTAAGAGTTACATTTACTGTGTATATTATATAAATAACATGAGAAGAGTGCACCATATCTTTGTGAATCTTTTATTTACAAAATATACAATTATTTTCTAACAATTACTTATTAACAACGACGCCATCATCGGATTTTTACGAAAATTAATGCAATAATTTAATTTTTCAAAGGTTTAAATAAATTACAATTTAGGATATTCATAATAATATTATGTTTTTTATCAATTTAATATACAATTTCAGGGATACATTTCTGGTCCATTCTTTCACTTCATAGGATATTTATTCAAAAACAAAAATAAATTAAATGCTGTTCTATTGGTATTGTACAAAATGTGAAGCACCATTGAGATTCTTCATAAAATGACACTTGTTGCTTATTTGCAGATTTTTTAATGTAAAGTCAGGGATACAAATTAATAAAATGGACTATAAATAACATCTAGCTAAGAATGAACATGAATCCAAAGTTGGTGTATTTATAAATTAGATGGCAACTCTTACTCACCATGTACAAAACGGATTCAACTGTTTCAGCCTTTTCTTGTACCTATTACCTACTAAAAATTGATAAGTAACAACAACGTAGTCATTACGTTTCTATGAAACGACCGTAACAATACAAATATTTAGTTAGGCTTTTCTATCACTTCAACGTATACTCGCCTGCGTACTGCGGTTCGTATTTACAAGGTTCTGGCGAACTAACAAATTTACGTTGTCTAATAGTTGGGTAAACGTTTCTTATTTCCTGTACACGGCTACGAAGGCAGATTGTCTTTGAGACGCACTGGAGGTGTCGACACCGTACACGATTATATAGTCTGGAATGTTTACGATTACTCCCGAGGCACGATCGAGACGGCGAAACAAATTTCGTTAAGAGTCCGCGGACGTGAGACGAATGCACTCAACACTCTCGACGCCTTAGCGTTCAGTTGCTCATTAAGACTTAAGCCACCACTCCCGAATTTACCGCAGGACTCGCACGTTGAGGAGGCCCTCGGATGAGTTGGACGCGGGGATGCCGGGGAGGGCGAGGGGACTCTGCCCCTCAGCTTTGTGCTAGGGAATCCACCGGCACCACCAGTTTTCCGTTGGAGTAGCTGCAACAAGCGAAAAAAAACAATTAGTACAAACATAGGACGCTTTGACAAGAACATAAATTTATTATTTGGTATACTTAGTTGTATTATCTCACGACTGCCGCTATGTGTCTAAATGTACCTACATGCACATTGCCTTAGTGTGCGGGCATTTGACATAATAAACAACAAGGGTGCATATCCGTACGCACAACCACAAGTATGGCCAAACGGCAGTCGTTAAATAAAAATACTATATCAAGTGTTAAAACTCTACACAGCATCTGCTAAGATAAGCTCTACGAAAGTGTTAATAGAAGAATATGTACATAAATATAGTATTAACCTGTATGGTATAGTAGTTGTTCTGGATTTAGCTCTGCTTGGCCTACAGGCTTCATCTGCAACCAAGATATTCAAACTTTAGCCACGGATACTTATTTTTAATCTATTCTCAAGTCGGGGAAGTTTGTCGGGAAGTTTCCGCTTGTTCCCGATATCGAATCGAAGCTTAATTAAGTGGTAGCGCATGCTATTGTCTTGATTCTTGTGGAACAATACTTATCGTAAGTCGAAGTTGGCAGAAGTTATATCTTCGATACCTTAATGAGAGAACTTTGTATCGACTTACTTAATCGTTTCTGACCCAACCGCACTGCGTTCCCCTGACATACAGCAATATTTTTGGACTTTATGACAGTGTAATGTACGTGGGGTCAAGTTTGTTGAATAAGGGTGAGAATCCCTGAATGAGGAACTGAGATTTTTTTTTAATGGACGCGCTTTGAGCCAATTTATGATGGGTGAGAAACAAAAGCAATGAGGGTCACGGTTAAATAAAAGTGTGTATTTGATGTGGGGTTAGCGTTCGCATGTGTTTTGTATAAAGGCTAAATGTGGTTCGCCTTACCATAGAGCGGCTAACACCGTTGTGAGAGGCACGCATCACATTTGACGGGCTCGGCACGCCGCTTGCCCTGAGAGCCCTGCGAGCCGGACTTACGCCGGAATGTGTACCTAACGAGCAGACCTGCAATGCAAAACGCCGCACCGTTAACAAAACAAACCAAAAACGAAAACATTATAAAACAGAACAACGCGCGCGTCCATCTGGAAAACGCCTATGGCGGACGAAAGCGGGCGAAAATAACAAAAAGAAACGATATTACGATACTCTCCGGGTTTCCATGACTTTATACCGGCGGATTCATTCACGTTTTATGTGAGAATGGAACTTGTATGACGTGCAATTTTGTACTAAATAATGTAGGTTAGGTTTATGAAATGTGATGGCAGTTGTGATGATTGTAAGTTATCGTCTATGTTTAGAAAGTCATTTTTGAGCTAAATTCAGAAATGAATTAGTTAGTCGGTTAATTACGTCTACAGTTAGTAATAGCATGCACTACTTCGATTTTCCTTTTAAATATTTTTAACTGCAAATAAATAGAAAAAGAAGCTATGAACTTACCAGTCAATCCAGCTTTATTGATACTATTAGAACTGGAAAAGCCTGATATTTTCTTCCATGCCTTTTTATTCCAGAATCCTGTGGTCTTGGCGTCTCCGCAACTTGAACTTCGAGGAGACTGTGTATCCTTGGGGCAACGAATGCCGCACTCTTCAGCGCCAAGGATACGTACACCTGCGCCGCGAGTCCCGTACGCTACCGCCGGTAAATGAGGCACTGACCCGGTAGGTTTCCGCCTCAAACTGCCCACATAGCTTGCCCCGCTACTACTTCCACTGAACCCGCTATCTAAATCTGGGGGATTACAGCTAGCCGGTGAGAGCAGTTCGTCCGTCGGACCTACCCTCATCAATTCTTCGATATTATCTCTATCTTCCGCCCTCTCTGAGTCGGGGGACTCGCACTCCGGCATTAACATCGCCTCAACGCTAAGATTTAGCTCTCCCAAAATCCGTTTATGTCGTGATTCCACCCTACGCACCTCCTCTTCGACAACGCTACGATCTAGTGAAACTAGTGATTGTCGAGGGACATATCGATGTTTTGGGCATGTCCTTGAGCCGTCAGTTATTTCCTCGTAAATGTTTTCTTCAGTGCCGTAGCGAGTGACGTAATTATGACGAGACGTGCGTTCTGCGCGCTCACGAGGTCCTCCTCGACCACGTTGGCGATTTGCCTTTCTGGACGATGAAGGCATTGATAAGTGATGGTCATAGTATGCATATGAGTAATCAACAGGTTCGAACCTCTCCATAGTCGCTGCAATATTACTTCTGTTCCATGACTGTGGCGGAGGCTCCCTTGATAAATTTACTGCTGCTAATCTTGCTGGCAGAATTTCATCGAGATCTCGAGCACAGCGCTCATCAAGAGATTGTGCACCATCATCTTCTTCTTTTCTATGCTTCCTATGAGGCCGACGTGATGTCTGCGCGCGGCCATGACCCCGATCATATTCCGATCCATGTCCATGATTATAATCAGGTGTATGACTACGGTAATCTACAGGACGGTGTTTGCAGTCGAGAGTGTGGTGGTATTCCGGGGTTCGCCTTAGACTGTAGCTGGAATTGCCTTCATAGTCAGACCTGTCGTAGCAGGGGCTGTCGTCTGCGTTGCTAGTGTGAGGGTGTGGGCAGTCGGCGGCGATTCCGGACTCTGACGAGGGATAGTCGTGTACTTCTGCCGTGGTGAGGACTCGGTCGTCGGGCCTGGCGGGCTCGGACACGGCGTGGCGGTGATGAGGACGAGGTCTGCCTGTCTCGCGGCAGCTGGCAAAGCTCCTCTGAAGCGAGGGTTGGTGCTGGTACCGCCCGCATTGGTTCTCGAACACCGCCTCCCCCGTCTCCTCGGGGCTTGGCGGCGCGCTGCGTGATTCCATGGCTCATCCTCTCATATCCAATTAGTTCCTGCAAAGATGAGAAAACGAAACGTTAATATATGAAAAACTAAACACGCTCATCACTATCTTAAATTTGTTCCTATTGCTTGCATTCCTTAAACATACTATGCTAAGTGGAAAAATCTCGAAGAATTAAATTTCCTTCTTACGGATCTTACTAAGTCCTGAGACGGTATAGACGTTTATTACGAAATTTGTTTAATAAAAGTAAAGCAACGCAGTCGAGGGCAATGAATTCAATATAACATGCCATGATAAGGGTCTGGGTGGGGTTACTGACGATGAGCGGTAGGACCGGGACCGACGACCGACGTCGATATATCATCATCAGTCGCCTGGTTATAAATCGGGCCGCGGCGGGATTAAATTTACATTTTATGCTATGGGAATTTACAGTATCATAGTTGTTGTTGTAACAATGCTATATTAAAATTTATAGATTGTCGTAAAATAGGAGAGGGGTGTTTTTAGTACCTACTTCCTTTAATGTACCTTGATTAATTATAATTAGGTATACTGATAAATCAACGACTATTCACTTGTTTGTTTAACGGAGGTGTTAGACCTAAACGTATATACTTTTTACGAGAGTCGTCTTCATGGACTTAAATTAGGTATGTTTTTAAAGTATTTTGTTCAATTAGCAAAAGCCTAATAAAATTCAAAAATGCTTAATATATTCCGTCTGATTTCAAGCATTCGAATTTATTCATTCATTATCATTATAACGAAAATTAAATAAAAGGAAAAATTGATATTTTTTGTCACTTTGATCGTATCTACCTGTCTGTACAATCTTGTTATAAGCAATCCTACCGAGTGTAAGGGACAGCGTCCCGCAAACCGATAGAGGTTGTTCGGTTAACGAAACTGAACAACATTCACCAGGAAGTTTTTTCAGAAGATGTAAAAAAAAAACTTTCCCATGACCACCACGATTAAACAGTATGTATGGAAAAGCAATTTATTTTTAATTTCCTGAAAGAATTCCTGGTGATAGTTGTTCAGCTCCGTTGCCTGAGCAACCCCTATCAGTTTGCGGGACGCTGTCCCTTACGCCCCGTATGGGACGAGTACTAGCTCCAAAAAAATTCTCCACAACCAAACCTAATAAAAGATTACAAAGTTACATTCCCATTTCAAACATAAACGATTCAGACGTCAGAAAATAAATAAAACCGAATCATTACGTGTCGCAAATGTAGCCGAATTCCACATTTATATTGCGTTTGGCTGTTTTTCCACCAGACGGCACGTGTACATGGTACGGCAACAGCACGATGACGATATCATCACGACAACGTGGCTCTGTTATTCCACTGGACGGTATTATGCGGTATTAACGCGCATGCTATATACTTATAAAAAACAAAATACATGTAGTTTGGCAGACCAGGGACGATACCAGGGAATCAACCTCAGTGCCGTGAAGTTGCCGTACCGGCTACTGGAAAAGCGTGCCATATAATTTCACTGATTTTCATACATCGCAGATGGCGCGATGAGTTAGTCTCTTTCTCTAAAGATTGGCAACTTGAGGCCCAAGACAGAGAAGAATGGAGGAAGAAGAGGGAGGCCTTTGCCCAGCAGTGGGATAATTCGGGCTAGACAAGACAAGACAAGATTTTCATATATCATCTCTTCCACAGTATTGTCGGCGATAACGTGCCGTTGTCGTTGCCGTGGTCGTGCCGCCTAGTGGAAAAAAACGCCCCGGAGTTATTGCATGAATTCCAGACCAATTTATTACGATAACGTAAAGTGTCCCTGAACTAGAGGCGAAGGGCGCACAAGGGCGAGACGCAGGAAGCGCCCGGCGTTGCCATGGTAACAGGAATAGTCACACGGATTTATAAGTTATAACAATAGTTTGTACGATTTCTTCCATGACTAGTAGCTGTAGTGACAGGTTGTCAGCCCATCGCCTAAAATTGCAATACACATTCTGTGTTTTTCTATCACTCCCAGTCCAGCATGGAAGAAACACACATAAAAATCGTTTAAATTTAGATTACCACAGAAAGCGTCCCTATTTGTGTGGGAATCCCGGGTCCCTTGGCTCGAGGCGTAATAAACGATTGTCCCAGCCGGACGGTGACCGCGCTTTACGAGCTGTGTTGATGATGATTTAGATGCAGGACATAGCGGACGGAAGTGTTGTGATGAAGCTATTGACACTTTGGATAACGGAAATATAAATAACAAGTGTAAGTATTAGAAAAGTATATAAAATTACACTTATTTTTCACAAGAACAGTAAGAAATAGGCGTAGAGTGGCTGCAATTGACTAAAATCAACACGCAGTGACTACAGTGCAATACACTGAAATGATTGGCTTGATATGTGTGCTAAAAAAGGCAACCATTCATGACTCCATTTTGGCAAGCTTCGGCCTGTACGGGGTAAGGGACAGCGTCTAGGGGTTGCTTAGTTAACGAAACTGAAAATCTGTTTGTGGGACGCTTTCCCTTACACCCGGTATAGAATAGAGTCCAGCAAATTCGTTGCAAAATACCACTCTTGTTTAAATTCACTACTGCACTCTTAAAACAATAATGACCGGCAATTTCCCTAAAGAACTAAATTCTAACAGTCTAGACTTGTATTTATTTCAAGTGTAGACAGTAGATAGTAATTTTGTTATGCCCCTTTCAGTCTTCACCCACGTAAGGTTGAGCCTCGTAAGTTTTGCACCCAGACTACGATTTCCTGGGTTCCTGGTATCCTGCTTTGCATATTGTTACAAATGGCCTCCTAAATTGCAATGAATGTATGAATTTGTAGCCATAACGAAATAAGCATGCTTGGAATCAAGTTATGCAGTATTGAGTGTTTAGGACGTGGCAAGAATATTTTTGAAGTTTATTTGATATTGGGGATCTGTTTTTGGCGTGTGGCGTGAAGCGTTTCGCTTAAAATACGCAATTTTTCTTAAATTTTTATATTAATTACAGAACTTCATAAATAAATATGAAGGAAGAATATGCTTATACCTGAATAATAGAATGTGTTTCCTAAGATTTGATATTTTTGAAGATTACGTATCCAGGTTGCGAAGAATGCATAGGTAAATTCCTATTTGATCCAAATACATCTAGAAACGCGGCAGCCTGTCCAAGCCAAGTTCGCGAGCCAAATGAAGTTGAAATAAACTGGTTGGCAGCACCGTGTATATATATATTTTCCTTTCGTAAATATCTATAAAACATTATTAAATTGACAATACGAGTACGTATCTATTTTAATACCTAACTTTAGCATCTCTCTTAAGTAGATCGATTCGCGAAAGACTAAACACTATCGCCCTCCTATCACTAGGGGCCGTAAAAGCTCCCTGCGTGCACCTAACTTGTGTTTTTATGTCACAATCTCGCCCCGTCTCGTCCCTTCAGTATCCTGTGTCGTCCCTTATGTTTGCCGACCGGGGGTAAATTGGTCATGGGCACTTGTTACATCTCCCGACCGTTTGAATTTTTCAAGACCTATTCCGACCGAAACCCCGCAATCACTTGTAATAATCTTGGATTTGTTTATTTTTATCGTCCGCAGATTGGCCCTTTTCTTTTGTTTATTTTAGAGCGTCCTTTTTTGTTATGGTAGCTTTGTTTTATCAGTGACTCGAACAGTAATATTTTGCTGACCTTTACTTGGATTAGCTTTTTTTAAACTTTGAATATTTCTAGACTAATTCAAACTGCTCTGCATATTCAACCGAGCGAGACTTGTATTGTAAAATCTTTTCGAGTTTTTCACAGATCGACTACACGATCTTCGGCACATTAAACACTAAGCTATAGAACCAAAAAAATCATAATCTAAATAAAATTTAATAACGGACACTCACTTTAGAACCTGCGCACTCAACCTGATGAAGGGACTCCGAGTGTCCCTAAACATGTCGTGAAGTACGCGACTTATATATCAAAGTGAGTGCCCGTTGTTAAATATTATTTAGATTTTATTGTTAGCTATTTTGTTTTTGCAAAATACTACTGATTTTCCCCTCTACCTACAATTCTTGATATTTGTTTTCCCCCTCTACTCTACAAGCTATTTCACCTTAGTGAAGTTGAAAATAAAAACAAACTATAAAAATATCCTGCAATGTTCAACTCCAGTTATACTCGGGAGATATTATTCAGTATTTACCTAACTACAGAACAGTATTAGCATTTCACCGCGAACCCAGTTAGAATGTACGAGTAGATAGCTAGTTTCCAACGGGAACTATTATTTATACTAGAAGCTGGAATATGTTATGAATCTTTAGCTTAATACACAGAGAAACTTTAAAAGTTTGGTCTGATAGCCTTAACGCAAAGTTGAATAGAGGTGACTTTTTACTAGTGGATCCTAGATTTGTTCTGATAAATATTTTTCCCAAATAAAACAGGCAAAAATTAAAAATGTTACTTTGTTTTAGGTTACTTAAGGTTCGAATTTATAAAGCGATCTCAAGATTGAGAATATAAAGTTTAGATTTGACAGGTCGTTTTGTACTGAAATGACATTCCTGATGCGAACTCAAACTAGATGTCAGATTCGGGATCTGATTATAAATACGGGCCTTAAGTACCTAATATTATCTTATCTTACTTAGCTTACCCAATATTTAAAGAATATAATGAAATACCAAACCTCTTTGTAGACCGTGTAAGTAGGTCTCTTGTTCAAGCTTTAGTTAGAATGCAATCATCGTATTAATTAAACATTACGTAAGGCATTTTCCAATTTCTACAATACACGTTTTATTAAAGTAACAAAAGAAATTGTTTTTTGAGTCAAGCACAATTTCGGCCCCCTATTTCTCTCCCCTCTTTTAACACACTGGCATTAGAAAGGGAGGGTCAGTTCACACAGGGAAGCGAAGCTTCTTAAAAATGCATCTTATTGTACAACGAAGTGACAAGCTGCACCGGCGGCGTAGAGCAACGTGACGGAGAGTAAAACTATCATAAGTGTGCATATCTCAGCAGCCGTATAGATAAATCATAGATTAAGAAACCGAAATTACTGTGCATCTGTCACTTCGCCACTATAGCTGTCATTACTACAATCGCTGTCAGTGTAACTAAGCCAGATTTTAGTTCCTAATATCGCCTCCTGAACAGTTATGGCATATGGCAGTCGCACTATAATTGGTTCATTCCTTTCAGTGGAGTCCCGCTGACAGATGCAAAAATATAATGATACATACTTATAATCACACCTAAATCCCTAATGAGGTAGGCAGAGCGTAAACGACCTAATCAAAGGTAAGTTATTTAAGATAGATTTGTAGGTATATTACTGTAGTGACAGGTTGTCAGCCCATCACCTAAATTGCAATATACTGAAACCCTTGGATCCCTTAGCTGTATTTTACAGCATGCCCGGGAGGAAAATCAGCTCGCACATTCCATGCTTTTCCTTCGCTCCCAGTCCAGCATGGAAGAATATCATGTTCTGACTAGGTATTCGACTTTGGTCAATATAATGTCAATGAAACCATTTAGTAAATAAGTTTCCACAATTTTATTCTTCTTACGCTCTTGAAAAGTTTTCGCCACATTGTGTCGTGTCGCATCCCGGTGTGATCCGACCTTAAGGGTATAACATCAACCGTCAGTAATTGTGTCTTAATTGCCGTCGAATTTACTGTTTGAATATAGTTTTTGGGGTCCGCCATCGTTAGAGATTAATTAATTGTTCACAGGCTATAAATCACAAAATACTTTTTACGATTCCTCAATTAGTATTTTTCAAAAGATTATTGAGATTTTTAGACGGTAAAATTATGTAGTATTTACTTCCATGCTGGTCTGGGAGCGAGAGAAAAACATAGAATGTGCCAGCTGCATTTCCTCCCGGGCATGCTGTAAAATCCAGCTAAGGGATCCGAGGGCTCCAGTATATTGTAATTTCGGCGATGGGCTGACAACCTGTCACTACAGCAATATACCTAGAATTCTATCTTAAATAACCCACAAAACTTTGTCAGACGTGGCGGGACGACCTTTGTTTAGGTCGTTTACGCTCTGCCTACCCCATTAGGGATAGAGGCGTGATTATATGTATGTATGTAAAATTATTTAGTCTTTTTGGTGATACGGTTCAAATGTTGGACCATCTAATATCGAGCCTTGAGTGCCCCGGCACCTGTCCGGTCTCCGAATGCTTTTAATACTGTTTTGGCTATGTAGCAGATTTTTTTAGTTTACTAAGTAAACAAGTGTTTGATATCGAAATGCTAAGAAGAACTGAAGTAAAACTAACTCCTCATTCACAGAAATGTAAATAACGTATAATTTTAGTTCAAATTACAAACTTTGTCCCACAGACACACAGTCTGTATTTATCTTAGTAATATGTGTAATTTGTCTCTAGCTTTATCCCACATCTAAACACAAACTCTAAACGACCCTTATTTAAATAAAACATTAACCAAATATATGACCACATAAAGATATGCATATTGCTTTGGACAGATAATAAAAATTCTCCGTAATTTCGCACCATTACAATAATATTATCATCAATCACTATGTGATAAGATAATACTTGTTTTCAATTTCTATGCACCCTCCCTATGTCCTTTCGCTACAATAGTTATTTTTTTCTGGCATGGGCACATGTGCTGTAGAAAAAGATAATTGCTTCCACTAATGTGTTAGTGGTGCTAAGTGAAAAAAAAAGAATCACTTTTGTGTTAAGCTCGGATTACAGCCTTTTGTGGGATTTTGGCCAATGCCAAGAGCGTTAATATAGAACGTAGAGCTTTTGCAAAAAATAAAAAGTATAGTTTTCGGACTTTGTTGCATAAAACAGGTATTGGTTATTTGAAAAAAATTTTTTGTTCGCCGGTTTTTAGTATTTGAAAAAGATTTAATTTTTATATAGAATACTTATTTTTCCTCAGAAACAGTACATGAATTTATAAGGGTCGCTTCGGTATAATACGTAATTATAATAAAAGTGTCCATAAAATACAATCCCAAATCTATTATCTTATATCATGTTAATAAAAAATCAATTAATTTTATCCAACTTGTCACGTCAATGAACTTTGAGAAAAACGGTACGGAATATAAAGGAAAATGAAAATACATACAACCACTTTTACACTAATAAAAATAACTATTTGAATTCCCGATTTTTTCAATAAAATTAAACTCACAGTTCACACCATTACACAGGAATAAAAGTAGCTCTACAGCACTTGATTACTATGTAAAGTGTAAACTAATACGTGTAGAGTCATAAAATCCCTTCATAGTATGTATCTTTAAATTATATTCCACTGCTGTGGGGAACTGGTACAGTCAACCAAAGAATTAGGGTACTAGTGGCGCTCCAACCAATTCAGATTTTTTGGGTAATTGTTTATGATTTGACATAAATCGGCAGATGTAGTATATGTTCTGAAACTAGGTGGGGCGATGGATGATATTCATAAGTCCTCCCACCGATTTTCGGTGATGGCTGCCAATCTCCCAGAGACCGGCCAACTGCGCAGGACTAGTTTTAAGTGCCCAAGTGTAAGCGCTACACACAGGTGCACTCTCTATTCCTTCAATCTCTTATTCTGATGCGACAGACTGACTGTCACAATCAGAGCGAAATCAGGCGCAGGACCAACTATTTACATGCCCTTCCGACAGCATGGATCATCTTACTTTTCGTACAATCAGGTGATCAGCCTGCAATGTCCTAACCAATCTAGAAACAACAACACAAAGTCATTGCCACCGCCGGGAATTGAACCCAGGACGTCCGGGTCGAGAGCCCATGGCACAGACCGGTAGATCACGGAGTCAGTAAAATAATAAATAATAAGTATTTCTTCCATGCTGGCCGGGGAGCGAGAGAAAAACTTAGAATGTGTCAGCTGCATTTCCTCCCAGGCATGGTGTAAAAACCAGCTACGGGATCTGAGGGTTTCAGTGTATTGTAATTTAGGCGATGGGCTGACAACCTGTCACTACAGCAATATACCTACAAATCTATCTTAAATAACCCTCAAAACTTTGTCAGACGTGGCGAAACGACCTTTATTTAGGTCGTATACGCTCTGCCTACCCCATTAGGGATAAAGGCGTGATTATATGTATGTATGTATGTATAAGTAAGCAGGCAGGGATTGGGTTACACCAACACCTACTATTGGTTAGAACGGCTAAAGACCGAGCCGTGGAAGAGGCCTATGTCCAGTCATCATATCCCTCATATCCCTAGCCTTATCCCGTATCTCACGGGGTCGGCTTCCTAATCTAGGGGATAGTGGACTGATAAGTAGATACAGGCTGATGATGATTGTCATGAAACTTCTTAAAATTGTGCAGGTAATTAAACTGTACAAGTGTATGAAATATTATCTAAAAATATTTATAAACATCGAAGAAAACCTTCTCGGTTTGGGTCGGTACTGGTACCCTAACTGTTTGGTTGACTGTACTAATCGGATAGACTTTTAAGTTTACTGGACATGAATACTATTCACCTTTTACAGGGTCAATCAACTTCTAGGGTTCTCTATTTGTGTCCCTATCAACGTAGAGTCTAGGCGATAAAATGAAATTGGAATCGAACATTTACTGCGTTTTATTTCTTATGGTAGTGTTATACCTATTGTCAATTCGTGCTGTTATACCTACGTCTAGAAATGTTAGAGAAAGAAAAATGTATGACTTGCAAATTTTCTACAATTTCTTTTATTTCTAACTAGAGAAAGCAACAGGACAAATGTCCAATTAGTTTATAAAATGTGTCAGCCTGAATTGTCACTTGTTCACATTCCTATCACCGAACAATAAACATATTTCTGATCTCCTTATGGTTTTTGATTGAAATACTCACGCGCTATCAGCGACCCAGATTGGGTTGCGCCACAGATGATCCGTATCTGATAGCGCCCCATCCCGGATCGCGCCACAGTTAAGGGATTATGTGTAACTTACAATCATGGCCTACAGTACTAATAATCAAGAGACCATAACTAAAGACAGGCGTTCAACCTAGGTAGGTAGTTGAGATACGGGAAAGGCTAGGGAAATGAAGAAGATAGCTTAAGATTTATCTTAAGTACATTTCAATCTATTATTTCTTTAGACATTTTACATAGTAATTTTGCCTCATTTACTATTTTTAATGAGCGAATTTATAATGACTAATTGCGATATCATCTATGTCAAAATAACGAATTGTTTTCGAATGATCATCATGATTGACCGTTGTAAATTGAAATGTGCAAGGTGTTCAAAGTATGGAATTTCAAAGGTAATATATTTTTTATTACCTTGATATTATACGGATATTAAGGTGCAAAACGGGCAACGTCTTCGTAATTATTAGGGTCATTCTAAAGTGCTTAAAGTCTGAATCTAAATTAGGAACATTTAGCGAAAAGTGCGAAGTAAATGCCATCGTATTACTGCCTTAAGAAGCTTTAAAAATAATGGACTCTACCCTCACTATTACTTACAAATGTTACAAAGAAACTGGTGAAGTTAAACGCAGAGATATAAGATACGAGTATAATAAATAACTATACACTTATATAGATATGCAAGTAGATAGTTAAGTTACACCAAGAACCTAGTTCACCATATGGCAACAAGGCGTGATCACGCCTTTATCCCGAATGGGGTAGGCATAGCTTAAACGACCTAAACAAAGGTCATTCCATCACTTCTAACACCATTTTTAGGTTTATTGCTGTAGTGATAGGTTGTCAGCCCATCGCCTAAATTGCAATATACTGAAACCCTCAAATCCCTTAGCTGGTTTTTACAACATGCCCGGAAGGAAATGCAGCTGGCAATTTCTATATTTTTCTCTCGCTCTCAGTCCAGCATGGAAAAATATTTCGGAGATATTGCAAAATATACGGAAAGGACCATTGACGACCTACCAACCCCGTAAGGGATGTAGGTATGCGAGATTTAGTTTAAGTATGTTTGTTACATAGAAACCAGTTGTACAGATCTTTGTTGACAACGATGTAAAAAAACATCCTGTTGTAGGTAATATGCACATACACGCAGTTTGCGCACACGCAAGTTCACGTATCCATTAGTTTCCTTTGATCTTGGCTAAAACAGGATAATTCCGGCGTCGAGTGGTCGGTTTATGCGACACTCAACGCACAAATCCATTAAGCACCCTTTGAGGAGATCTCACCATTTTACTGTCCTCTGTAGTTAATAAAATGTGCGAAAATACTTCTGCCTTCTCTTTTCTTAGATTAGCTGGCAAGCCGATACAGGGAGCAAAAATACGGGGTGTAAGGGACAGCGTCCCGAAAACTGATACGGGTTGCTCAGTCAACGACACTGAACAACTTTCACTAGGAAATTCTTTCAGGAAGAGAACATTATTTTTGGCTTTTCCATACAAATTGTCTGATTGAGGTGGACTTTTTGTATTTAAAAGATATTATTTATTTTTCACTTCCTGAAATAATTTCCTGATAGTAGTTGTTCAGTGTCGTTGACTGAGCAACCCCTATCAGTTTGCGGAAGGCTGTCCCTTACACCCGGTACCTACCGCAATAATTTAAAGTTAAACAAACCATCATGTACTTTAGTATTACTTGGACACGGAAAATGTCGTTGCCGAAAAATATGATCCCCACTGATAATGTGAATGTGATCATCCCCTTAGCCTTATCCCGTATCTCACGGGGTCGGCTACCTAATGAAGGGGATTGAACAAGGGTACTGGTTTTTACACAGAGCATCTGCCATCTGACCTTCGCAACCCAGAAGGGAAACCAGACCCAATCCTAGATTAGGTCAGTTTTCGAGCCCCCAACGCTTAGCACTAGTCTCTGACATGACGTAACAACTAATATCTACGGTGATAAATGAAAAACAACAAAACAAGAAAAACACATTTGTGGGATTCAAACCACGACCTCCCCCCACTCGAGAGGCAGCGGCCCTATGCACTACACCATCGAGCTCTCTGATTGATCCGTACATTATGTCGAAGAAAAATAATTATAATTTTCCACAGTCCATCATTATTATAAAGAATCTTTTATTTTAAACTTTTTTTTCCTTTCTTTTACCCAAATAGGGGAGGCCTTTTCCCAGCAGTGGGACAAATTTTTCTAAGAAAATAAATTGGTATCATAAACAGACAATTTTTTAGTATTGTTCACAGTGCTTTTCCACCTTGAATCTTATGGCATCCATTTAATTACGCCTTTATCACTAATAGGGTGAGCAGAGCGTAAATGACCTAAACATAGGTCGTTCCGCCACGTCTGACAAAGTTTTGAGGGTTATTATTAAGATCGGTTTGTAGGCATATTGCTGTAGTTGTTAGCCAATCGCCTAAAAAATCGTATTACATGTGCGAAAATTCCTTCTCTCTTTCAAAATGCTACAGCAGACCAATATACTTAGGATACTGGATACCGTTACCGTGGTAGTTCTACAACTTTACTTCACTCTAGGATATTGAAGGAAACGATACTGTAATGGAATTTCTAGATGTGGATTTTATGTAGCTAAAAGGTTGCCGAGTAGATACTCAACAAGATTTTAAGTTTATTTTAGAGTGGTTTCTCTCACTGTCGATAAACGACTTAAAAGAGTATTGCTGTAAACGGGTTGTGATATCGAACTAAAAGTACTTACTTATCGAAAGATGGAAAGGAAGAGATTAAAGATAAAATATAAAACAACCGATCATTGTGAATATATCTATTAGTCTTCCCTATATACCTATGATGATTGCTGACAGCTTATATACATACATTCATTAGCAGAGCGTAAACAACCTAACCCAAGGTCGATCCGCCACGTCTCACAAAGTTTTGAGGGTTAAAATAGCTTTGTAGATCTTGCTTCTTCCATGCTGGCTTGGGAGCGAAAGAAAAACAGAGATGTGCCAGTAGCTTTCCTCCCGGGCATACTGTTAAAACCAGCTAAAGGATCCGAGGGTTTCAGTAAATTGTAATTTAGGCGATGAGCTGACAACCTGTCCCTACATGACATATTTTATGTGGGCTATCAGCAATCATTATAATAGTGGAAACAAATCGATGCAATATTTATTTATTCCTATTTTCCTTTTTAGAAACATTTATTTTCATTTTCAGTATTTTGTTAGTTTGATTCTGGATGTGCTCTGCATTTACCACTTTATCACAATTTTGACCCAACTGAGTTACGGCATCAATACGGGGCGCAAACTGATAGGGGTTGCTTAGTCAATGAAACCTAACAACTACCAGCAGTTTTTTTTATAGGAAGTGGAAAAAAAAATAGTTTTCCATACAAAATTGTCTGATTGAATTGTTAATTTTGTATGGGAACGTCATTTTATTCATGTCCTGAAAGAATTTCCTGGTGAAAGTTGTTTAGTTTTGTTGACTGAGCAACCCCTATCAGTTTGCTAGACGCTTTCTTTTACACTCGGTATATTCAAAACACAGTTGCTCTACACGGCGCAAATAGGAAACCTCAATTTCATTAATGCTCGTGTCCCACTTTGCAAAATTACAAACGACGAAACAAAATTACTCCCCCATTGTCGCGAGTAAATTGGTTCCATTATGAACCTCAAAGAAGTTCATAATCAGGCGTCAAAACTTTTAACAGAATTTCGTGACACAGTAGCTACTTGATTCGACATCATTTCCTCCAACCCCAAGCCCTTGTAAGGGTTGTTCCTAACTGCTACTTGAAAATAAAAATGCCTTTCACTTTTAGTCCCTTAAAACAGCTACAGGAACATTTATTTAACTCATTTTACTTGTTACCCGAGTCACTCGCGTTTAACTTTGGTGAAAACCACGAAATCGGTTTTTGGTGGTATGTTTTTACATATATGTTTTTTTGTCTTTTACATAACAAATTATAACTGATTTATTTGAGTCCATCTGGTAACTTGAGATGTAGGTAAGGTAGTTAAAAATCATACTTAGGTGAAACTTTATATCTAAGTGTGTAATAGGTACCGGACCGAATAGGCCCATCACACTGCTAGTGCAGAAAGTTGGTGCACTATTTGCCGTCTTCTTCTTAGCAAGTGGATTCTCGAGTCGAACAACTGCCGTGTAAGGAATAGATAAAATTCTAAAGTACGACCGTGGACATTTGCTGGCTGTTTTGACGAGATATGCGAAATAATCTGCAATCCAATAAGTAAGCTCTTATAACATTTTTATAGAGCAACAGGGAATAGCCTTAGGTCGTTAAAATTCAGTAAAGCTGAGAACACATTAAGAACGAATAGGCTCACTTCGTCTTAACAATCATCCTTTCGTTTGTTTTATGGCTCAAATTAGGGATGCGCTTAGGGAGACATGATAAGTATTCCAACTCCGCAATTTCGGTAGGATCGTGTTTTATGTCTTCCGATGACATTTTTAATTACTTTTGAAATGTTCTCAGCAAGAATTCTTTTTTTGAGGTATCTTGACGATAAAGCTGAAGAATATTAAAAATAAGACATCGAAATGAAAAATGTACATTGACTGTAGCTGTCGGCCATGAACATTTATAAGTTGCGACATTTTAACAGGTAGGTACTACTTATTTGAAACTGTTTAAAATAAGTTTTAACAATTTTCATGACCTACGTTGAACTTATAATTATGTGTAAATACAGTTTTCGCTTTTATCCTAATTATTCACCAGAAAACTAGTTTCCCTCGGCAACGTTCGCTGATAGTATTTGTGTTAGAGAAATTGAGTGTTCGTAGGAATCTTAAGGTGCTCGCCTACTAGAACATGAGCTGTGTAATGACAGAAGGGAAAACTATATCACGAGTCGCGATGTAGCCTCATCTACGAAAGACGCAATGAGTTGCAACGTGAGCTAGTCGGTGGTGTCATAAGCACACGCATCTTTTGCTTATGTACCTCGTTTCATCCTCTATTGTTAGAACAAAATGAAGCAATGCAAAACATGCGAATATATAGGCATTTGCCTTATTATTATTATCATGTGATAATAAACCCCGCATATTATAGACGTTGCATATTTTATTTTATTTAGTGTTATGGTTTGCGGAACCCGTTTTCTATCAGAAGGAGCATATGCCACAAGTTTACTTAGCATAAGTAACAATGATTTTCGCATCGCTTCCTCACACGTCTGAGTGGACGGGCACCCTAACCATTGTTATTCCAACAAGCTTTAGTTCCAATGTTTGTTCTGTATGCTCACTCCAAACTTTCCTTGGCGCGTGTGAAGACAACATATGCACTGGAAAAATATTGAGTTAGATAATGAATAATAAACTCAATTATGAGCGATGGTGTTTTTGTTAGATTTTCTCCGTGTTTTTCCTATTGTTGAAGTTAGTTGGGGTCGAGGAAATTATATTAATATATTTTTTCTTATACAGAATTTTAGGTTTTAGTGTTGTAGTATTATTATTTAAACATACATACATAAAATCACGCCTTTATCCCTAATGCGAAGCAAAGGTCGTTCCGCCACGTCTGACAAAGTTCTGAGGATTATTAAAGATAGATTTGTAAATATATTGCTGAAGTGATAGGTTATCAGCCCATCGCCTAAATTACAATATAGTGAAACCTTTTGGATCTGGTTTGGAAAGCAAATGAAATGAAATTATTCTATGTTTTTCTCTCGCTCCCAGTCCAGCATGGAAGTATTATTTAAAGGTAGCTTTAATATACCTCTACTTTAGTTTTACTCATAATATAATTTCTTGTACGAGAATTTTGGAAAGGATATTGTGCATATTTCTGTATGGACGCAAAAAGAAGCAAGTACAATGTCTCTTCTTTTTTATCACTTCTTTTCCAGTGTGAAAAAGGTAAGACGCATATGAAACAAATATAAGAAGTATACTCAGGCCTGACCA
Organism: Scrobipalpa costella; assembly: GCA_949820665.1. Taxonomy (NCBI): domain Eukaryota; kingdom Metazoa; phylum Arthropoda; class Insecta; order Lepidoptera; family Gelechiidae; genus Scrobipalpa; species Scrobipalpa costella. The sequence continues at coordinate 10,819,570 of OX463304.1, read as the reverse complement.
AAGAAAATTCGTTCAGTACTTTTATATACGTGTTGGCGGTCGGTCTATTATAACCAACGTTCGTTTTATGAGTTTTAGACCCCAACGTGACTTAAGCCTTTCCTAGTCCAGTCAATCTACGCGGGGCTTGTATGGCGAAACGGAAATAATTCCAAATAAGTACATTATTACTATATTATATTCTCCCATATCATTTACCAAGAAATCTTACAAAAAAACTATTTACTTATTTATTTTTAAGACGAATACTATACATTTTTTTTGTACTCGAAAAAAAAAAAACTTTCTTTTTTTGCCCTTGTTTGAAAAGCTAAAAATAAATATGTTTTACATAAATATCCAACACTATTTACTTATCAATTCTTATTTATTATATCTTAAAAAGTTCAATTTATTGACCTTCTTTGTTAGCCACAGAGCCCTTTATAAATTACAATTCTTTATTGTTATAAAATAAAATAATAGGGGTGTTTTTGGTGTAATCTCGATGCATGTTTTTGTACAATATGTTTGTTTGTCATAAAAACCAAATCCTCATATATTGGCATTTTTGCACAGAAAAAGAGATCCTTCTTTTTATTTAAACCCACTTTGAGACAAAATTATAGTGTGATTCGAAAATATGGTCTTATCAAGTCATATGTTGCTATTTGGATTTAATGTTGTAAAAAACAGTTATTTTACTGGGCTATCCATACCTACGGATAACACCGACCCAGCCCACCCAATAACACATTTTTTAGGATTTGCCTCCCGATCATTTCTATCCCTAAAGAAAAACGTTTTTCTTATGAACAACTTTATGGGACAGCCCTATGCTCTTTTATGAATGTAGGTTTTTGTAAGGTGACTTTTATAAGGTTTTTATCGATGCTAAAAATGAAGAGCTTTCTTTGGAAGTAAAATACCATTTTGTTATGAAAGTTAAAAAGCTGTAAAATCACGCATAATATGTCCCTAATAGAAAAAGTAGGGCGTCAAAGGCCCAATAACTAATACTTTCTATTGGATAAAAAATGAGGGAGATGTAAAGGTTTAATACTCAAACTTTCGGATATTTTTTAACTAACTTTTGTAATATACACAGAATGAGAAACAGTTGGGAAATTCTACGTATTTTATCGCTGGCAGACCATCATAGTAGAAGCCAACCACAAACCGGTACTCAAGTCATAATTGCTTTAAATAGATTTCACTTACGAGTAGGTCTTAAAATTTATGGTAGCCTAGCACTAAACGCGGCCCCAAGGTTTTAATTACACTCAAGACCTAACTTAAGACGTTCCGCTAAACATATTTACGTTTGCAGTACTCAGTAAACATCTTGTCCCTTAGAACAATAAAATACCACTAAATTCTACAGACCTGAGGCGAAAGGGCGAATGTCGATATTTACAACTTTTAAATAAAGCTAAAAGAGTCGCTGGAATGCAACTGTGGGGCTGCAATTCAGACTACGTCGCATATTATCAACGAATGCCCTCTGCGTCGTTTCCCTGGTGGCATGAGCGCGCTCCACGAGTTAAACTTAGCAGCGGAGGAGTGGCTTCAACAACTGGACATTAATATTTAAGAGGATTCGCAGGTAGCCGTACAAAATGATGATTTATACTTTTTTAGTACCTGAAATTTATGTTTTCAATACGAACTAAATAGCTACAAACTGAAATAAAACGAAATTTAACCACTATCATTATATCAAATACTTGAACAATTGTCATTAATTCTTTGAAAGAGCCGACCCATTTTTATATTTAGATTCTTTACTGGACGTACTGAATACATGCAACCGATAATTTTCGGACGTAAATGTAGGATGTTATAATTCACCCGTCTCCCTTGTGAGGGCAAGTGCTCATCCGCAATTTTAAACACGGGCTAATTTTAAAAGTCCTTTAAAAGATAGCAATACTTAAAATGCTGTGATCAAAAGGACACAAATAGGCAAAAAAAAACTTGGAAATAAATTACGGATGTTGACATCCAACCTTTCGCCTCGGTGCTGTAGAAATACCACTAAAATTGCGCACATTTCTAAGTGAAAATTTGCCGTCAGCTTGGAAGGAACTGCCGGCGAATTGGCTACCAGCCTATAAAACGTAATGTCACATTCATTTGCAATTCAGAGTCCTCTCTCTGTATTATGCCTAATAAAATTTACATATTTAAATTAAACTTGGAAATAACAAGATACTGAAACCATGGTCGGTTCGGTGTGGATGTCTACGGGCGTCGGGCGGCGGGAGGCGACATGATGTATTTACATGGTGACATTTAATTAAAAAACATGTCAAAAGCCAAATTAACACGAGGGTAGTCCAGTCAGTGGATGCTATGTTTATTCGGTGGTTGTGCTATGATTTCCATCCAGATAGAATTCATAACATTCTTGATGAAAATATATTCACTAGTTTATACAGTGGTCGGCAAACAAACCATGTCAGAGGCAAATATGCAATTTAAAAATATTCCTTGGAGTTTTTGATAATTTTTGATTAGAGTTCATGATTATTTATGGACTTGGGACCTATGAAAGCAAAAGAATAAGTTTAAATAAAATAAAAAGCTTATAACAGAGCTAATAACAATACCTAGTCAAAGTGTTTATAAGAAAAGCCCACAATACCACAATCATTTTTGCCTACTGTTAATAAGTCGAATCATTATTGCATATGTGAGTAGCTAAAATAGTTATTACCTGAATAGCAGCAATTCACAAATAAAAGAGGATCCAATTCAAAGGGTCAAATGTAATATGACCAAAACACTTCACGCACTGGCAAACTCCACATCGCTTTCACAACATTGAATTTTGGAACACAAATTTGAAATCCGAACATCACAAACATGACCATTCAGGCATCCACCAATCACAGCCACTGGCAGACGATACAAAACATAACAGAAACAACATTCATACAGTCATTCATCGATAACAGTGAGTCAATGTTCAATGACCTGTTACCTATTAGACGCCGCTATTGCTAATAGAGCTAGTGATAAAGGTACACTGAAAAAAATACTTGTTTAAATATGAGCGCATAAAGTAATGTGTTTATGAAAATAATGTTAGATATAAATGAATCAAGTTACTTAGTAACCACTACCAAGTTCCTTTTAATTTAAATTAACAGAATAATTGATCTGAACATTAACTTTATTGTCACAATCATATTACTTGCTGTGCTCGTATATAAACAAGTTCCTTCATCAATTTTACCTAGTTTTTTTAGTGTTGATAGATATGTGGGGATCCTGGACTATAAAGCTGACTTATTATATTATTTTGTGCTATTTAAAAGTAAGACAAAGTTACTTTTATCCTTTACTTCAAAGTAATTACTTATTACTTTTGAAAGAAGTTTTACCCAAGAAAATCATTATAAAGTTAGAAAATATCAGTTTTACTGTACGAACGTCTTGATCATGAGTTTAGCAGGGTGGTTTACTTAGTCGTGTACCTACATATTTTCATTTTTATTAGAATACTATGAAGTAATAATTGGACTAAATAAATACCAGGCCACTCAGAAAGTATTGCGATAAATAGTTTTTATATATGGCAGACTAGCCGGTTAGAATCTTTTTTGAAAATATGATTACTTGTAAGTAAAAATATGTGTGTTCCATTTTCAAAATTTCCCTCCACATTTTTTGCGAGCCAATTCAAAGTATCGTGTCTTACTAAAAAATGGATCTGCGCCGGAAACATTTTAGAGCTATGATTTTTTACGATTTCAAGTGTCGCCTGAAACCGGATGAATCGTTCGATAGACTTCAAATGGCATTTATGGATGAAAGCCCCTCCAAGGCAACCGTGTATCGTTGGTATAACGAATTTAGGCGCGGTCGACCAACCTTGGGGGATGAAGAAAGAAGCGGTCGCCCTTTGACGGCTATTACGGAAGAAAACGTGCTAGCAGTGAAAAATTTAATCCAAGATAATAGGCGAATTACATATCAGGAGATTCAGCACATATTAAAGATTGGATCGGGAAGCGTTCACGAGATTCTACATGGGCATCTTCGCGTGAGGAGGATAGTATCGCGCTGGGTGCCGCACTACCTCACCGACGATCAGAAGCAGGCCCGGGTGGTATGGTGCCGTGATATGCTGAACAAATTTGAAGCAGGCTCGTCTCGGCGTGTTTACGACATTGTAACAGGTGATGAGTCCTGGATTTATCAATACGATCCAGATACCAAGCGCCAGTCGACAGTTTGGGTGTTTCAAAATGAACCAACGCCTACCAAAGTGAAGCGATCTAGAAGCGGGGGGAAGATTTTGATCGCCAGCTTTTTTAATTTGACTGGCCACTTGGCCTCAATTCCCTTACCAGATCAAAGAAGCATTAACGCCGAATGGTATACTACCAAATGTTTACCAGAAGTTTTTTCTGTTGTGAGCAACAAGCGACCAAACACAGGGCTCCGCGGACTACTGCTCCACCACGACAATGTGCAGGCGCACACACCGCGCTCAAAACGAGGGACTTCCTGGACAGCACACCAGTCAAACTCCTGGGTCACCCTCCTTACAGCCCTGATCTAGCACCGTGTGACTTCTTTTTATTTCCAAAAATAAAAAATCAGCTCAAGGGGATACAATTTTCGTCGCCGGAAGATGCGCTGGCTGCGTTCGAGCAGGCTGTAAACGAGGTGTCTACGGCGGACTGGAAGAAGTGTTTTAAAAACTGGTTCGCATGAATCTTTGTATAGAGGCTGGTGGAGAGTACTTTGAAAAGATTTAATAAAAATATATGTACCTGTAGAACAATTTTTTTTAGTGTCGCAAATCTTTCTGAGTGTCCCACGTATGGTGCCATCCTGCACGATAATAAAATAAACATAAGCGCTTGAAACTCAACCTTCGAGTAAATTCCATATTCATTCAGTGTTCTATCATGCAAAGCTTGATCTACAGATGATGTATCATTGACCGTGCGATAACGACTCCAGCTACATCAAGACCTTTGACATCAATCAGTCTGAAACATCAATGTATGATAATGTGCTGCCAGATAGCAGATAGCAATGTTTGTTTGACACACACGCGGCATCATAATCACACCGCTAGGTATGATTGGACTACTGTAACAGTTTGTTCTTATTTAAAAAGCTCATTACTTTCCATAGATATTAGTGAAAACGAGCTATTTACTGAATTTAGTCAATATGAGCTCATTTCTAGGCTAAAATTTAAATTAAAGTCTATTTTTCACTTTTAGACTTAAAACATTGGAAAAGGACAGGACATCTATTCTCTCCCGTTTTTGATTAAAAGTAGGTGCTTTTATGCGTTATCTGTCAATTTTATCAGCCGTCATATGATATGGCTGATAAAATTGACAGAAATACTGGGAAAACGTGCAACAGCGCGTCAAAATCTAGCGGGCAAAGTGTCAGATGTCCGTCGTCCTTTTTCAATTTTATTATTTTGAAAGTGGCAGATAGATTTTAACTTTAGTTTTAGCCGGTGGAATATAGAATCGAGCCCATTATCTTTCATACTCACTTCCTAATAAAACAACTTATTGTAAACGTCTACAACATTGCATTGGCTTGGCATGCTATTATGTCATGACTGCTGTAAAAAATATTTTGGCTATCGTATGAAATATAGTAATGCTTTTATTAAAAATTGGCCATGAATAACGAAACTCTGCAAAAATGGAAGGACCAGTGAGCGATGCAACCTATTGTTAAAGTTAGAAACTTATACCCACAGGATTTTAAATATTATACATGTGTGGAAACTGGGCAGAAAAACAGTTTAAGCAAATTAAGATTTATGTTATGTTGATATTTGAAAACAGGGCTTTTGCTAAAATATACCAAATAAAAAAACAGTAATGTCGATATAATTATATTATAACTCCATACATACAGCAGAAATAACAAATAAACTATTCTTTGTTATTGTTGTTAACAAATTTCTTTGTTATTGTTGTGTGTATGAAGTTATAATATAATTATTAGACCTAAAGTTTTATATAGACAAACCTCGAAGATTTTCGCATATTTTTGGCAAATTTGGCAATGCCAAGTCCCCTACTAAAATATGCAATGGCTTTTACAACTTCATTGGTATTTGCGTAAATAATAAACTGCCAATTAGAAATCGTGACGGTATCATTGGAGTCCGTTAAACCAGAGATAATAAAATGCTGCTAATCTATGTCCACATTTCCTTCTGCAGTAAAAGTCTAACATCAAATAGTTATAATCAAATTCTAGTCTTGAGAATCAACGTTATGTTTTGTAAATTTCCTAGGTAGTAGGTAAGTCCAATTCACTTACCAACCCTTGGAAGGTACCTAAATACGAACGCAGTACAAGATGTTATATATTCACAGACAATTCTCCTGCCCATCATCTTGCTAGCTTTATCCCGTATCTCTCGGGGTCAGATATTAGGTATCTAGTTCATTAAACGAGGTTACTGGTTCTTACACATAGCGACTGCCATGTGACAAGAAGGTACACCCAATCCTGGATTTGGTCAGAGTTTTCAAGCCGCCAATGCTTAGCACTGGCCTGACATGGCTTAACGACTTATTTTCACGGTATAAAACGATATTTACCGGGACCAACGGCTTAGCGTGCCTTCCGAAGCACGGAAAAAGAGCCAAATAAACATACATATGAAATTCAAAAACCGAAACCCGCTTTGTACGTGGTGGGATCCGAACCACGACCTTCCGCTCAAGAGGCAGCGGCCCTATCCACTTCACTATCGGGCTTTGCTACCCATTTTTCGAATTAATCCTTAGTGAACTTTTCCGACACCCTTGTTCTTGAAGTGGCACTTTTCTAACCCGGCTCCACACAGGAAGTTATTTTCATATAAGACTATTGCCAAAACTACTTTCAAGTACAATATAATTTCACATCCCTATTAGCTGCTTACCAGACAGAAACATAAATTTAATTATTTTACCTACAACAATTAAAGCTACCGGCGAACACGCGCATGTTTACGTCGACGTTAGGGTAAGTTCAAACCGAGAAGTGACGCGATGCGGCGCGTTTCACGTTTACGCTGTTCCCGCGCATTGCTGCACGACGTCGTGCGTCGCACCCTGAAGCTTTCGTTGTGATTTATGTCAATACTCTATTTGCCTAATAATCAAATCAGCAACTTTTAATGAAATGTCAAAAACGCTTTTTTGTATGGAAATAGTGGTTTATGAATGACTTATCGCCAGTAAATATTGTGACTACTTAAATCAATAACTTCTATATTTTTTAATCTAAATGTACAATTTTTAATTATGAGTACAGTACAGTATTTTTAGCCATCAGTTTTAAGTATAACCGTATAGTTTTTTTTAGCCACCCAGTCAACGTGCCTATTTGGCGAAATTGCATACTTTCGTCGTTTTGCATTGTAAATCAATAAAGTTAGTGATACCATTGTATCCTCAGATTTTATCATACTTATAAAGAGGGCGCGCCGCATCGCGTAGCGTCGCTGTTCAGTTTAAACCAACCCTTACGTCGCAGTGGAGTATCAGCGATGGCGGTGCAATAAAGATGGCCGACCGCTCATCACACGGTGTCGTAATTGAACCGTAAACCTGCCTTTATGGCTCAGTTTACAAGCGTGAGTCTTGCTAGTGGCAGTCGGTCCTGAGCTTCCTTTTATCAACAGTCCAGCTAGAGATAAATCGTTGACAGTTAAATAACCACCAGATAAGTGCCTATATAGTATGCGTTAAAAATATAAAAGGGAAATTTCACATTGCTACGCTATTAGTCAGGATTTAAGAAACTTTCGATATCTAAAATAGATTTCAGACAACCCTTAATTCACCTTATTTTGCTCTGATTTTAATATTGTTAGTTTAGTTTACCTACCTAGTGTCTGTTAAAGTACTTAATACTTAGTACGAACTTCAACCATTTTCTAACTCTACGCTCTACCATAATATGGTAGGTATCTAAAATATACTGCGACTTGACCTTTTTGATATTGCTAAGCATTTTTTCTCAAGAAATAGTGTTCTCTAGATAAGCTGGTAGACTCATCTATCTGAAGTGGATCTAAACCTTAGGAATAACCACCTCTCAAGTCGCCACTTTTCTTCATTATTATCCTCTTTGATATTATAACAAAATCTATGAAGAATGAAAGTAAGTAAATACTGAACGATTCTCTGCTTAGGCGCTTCGACTATAATAGAGATAAATTATAACTACATTGGTCTATTTATTACACAACAACAAACAGTTACTATAAAAAAATACGACTAAGATCCCTAGGCCTTATTGGGAGATATTTACTCCTTTAGTAAGTGCTATAATAGTAAGTTCTACCAATTTTCATAATCCTAGACAAAAGCTTCTATTTTTTTTGTAAAATTGGTCGATTTTTAGGACATGCGTTGGAAAGGATACAGTGGTTCTATCATGATACAGTAATATACAGAAATACATCGCCTGATTCAATTTAAAACATTTACTAAAACCCAAACGAAATTGTATTATTAATATATGTATATAAATTTTATGAGGTGTTTATTGTAGTCAACGAAACTTTGACTTTATGGCGCCATTAATTAATTAGGCAAGAATGCCTAGCGGTTTATGACTACGTTAATTGATTATCATCAAATCTTCCTATATAACATTAAGTAAGTATAACATTTAAGTAATATATATTTTTAGGTGTTTCAAGTAATTTTATTTGTAATTTTTTTTATTAGCGTGGGAAACCTTATTCCGAGAAAGTTTATATATCTTTTCAAAAGTCATTAAAAGATATAACATACATACATATATATAATCACGCCTTTATCCCTAATGGGGTAGGCAGAGCGGTAACGACCTAAACAAAGTTTCGCCACTTCCGACTAAGTTTTGAGGGTTTTTTTAAATAGATTTGTAGGTATATTGCTTTAGTGACAGGTTGTCAGCCCATCGCCTAATTTACAATATACTGAAACTTAGCTGGTTTTTACAACATGACCGGGAGGAAATGCAGCTGGCACATTCTACGTTTTTCTCTCGCTCCCAGGCCGGCATGGAAGTTAAAAAACATAACATATTACAAAATTCATAACATTAAGCTAACAAGCCATGGGTAAATTGTGTCATACTATTTTATTTTATGTACCGGTAGGTAGCTGAAAATAAATTAGTGCAGTGGAAAAATGGTTTTAACTTTCACGAAGTTCCCACGAAAAAGTCGACCACGTAAACTAATAATTAACCTAATTCAAAACTTCATACAGCCCAAACAAATGGCAATAAACATTGCATTTTACAACGGCAGTCTCGAAGCAAAACAAACGATGAAAATTAAATTAGACCACCCGCCCCAAATTCAAAATTTAATCATACTAATGCAGCCAGGTAACTTCAATAAGATTTTAAGGGTAGTAAAACATAGGGTGGGCCCTTAGAGTGGATCCTCAGCCATTAACGTGAAGGGAATAGTGACGTAAAGTCGTTTGACGGAAACTGAAGTGAGATTTAAACTGTGGCGGAATTTAGTTTAGAGTTTTTGCGTCACTTGAATAAGTTTATTAAAATGTCTTCCATTTCAAACTGAGCTTTAGCCATTTTTTTTAAATTAGTATTGTATTTAGTATCTTTGTGAAATGATGAATTGATAGTGATTATGTCGGTTGTGTTAAATGATAAAAGTTAACCTTGCAAAATTGGACAGCCAAATTTATTGGACATCATTTCGACAAGTCATTAAAAGCGTATAATCACAAATTCACAATGACATGTAGACTGGTGGTTCAAATCAACGTTTTTCGAAAACTCGTAAGTTCCTTCCACGCTGGACTGGGAGCGAGAGAAAAACATAGAATGTGCCAGCTGCATTTCCTCCCGGGTATGCTGTAAAAACCAGCTAAGGGATCCGAGGGTTTCAGTATATTGTAATTTAGGCGATGGGCTGACAACCTGTCACTACAACAATATACTTACAAGTCTATCTTAAATAACCCTCAAAACTTTGTCAGACGTGGCGGAACGACCTTTGTTTGGGTCGTTTACGCTCTGCCTACCCCATTAGGGATAAAGGCGTGAATATATGTATGTATGTACGTAAGTGTCCAATGGGAAGTTCTTCCAAAGATACAGCAGCCATTTCTCACAGAAAAAGATAGAAAGTTCCGTAGTTGCGGAAAAAGTAGTCTCCTGTCCTGTCACGTCACTAAAAGGGCCCGAGCCTAGTGACATGACTTTAGCCAAGTCACCTGTACTAATGAATCCACTGGCTTTACCCGTACTGTTACAATGACTTTCATGTTTAATCCCTATCGCCGTATTTTGGTTTGACCTCAAAAGTATTACATAATAAAATCAGCAATGGATATCAAATTTCTGACTCAGTCGTTTATAAGTTAATCAAGTTTTGACACGTTTTAAAGGATTGAAGCGTTCATTAAAATGTCTAATTGAAGTGTACTTTGAAGTTTCGGTAATTTATTTAAAGTAAATTACGTGGATAAACATGTTCTTTTGGTTCGCATATTGATTTTGTCTTTCTTGAATTTTACTAGAGGTAGAGTTTGTAATTTCGTCATCTCTCTTATAACGTGATTGGTGAGATTTGGGGTGTTTCATAATATTGCATTTCTTTTTTCAGCAATGAAGTAATTATATATCTAGTACATATACTCTTCTTCCATGCTGGCCTGGGAGCGAAAGAAAAACCTAGAATGTGCCAGCTGCATTTCCTCCTGGGCATGCTGTCTGGTATTTAAACCAGCTAAGGGATCCGAGTCCGAGGGTTTTAGTATACTTCAATTTAGACGATAGGCTGAAAACCTGTCACTACAGCAATATACCTACAAATCTATCTTAAATAACCCTCAAAACTTTGTCAGAAGTGGCGGCACGACCTTTGTTTAGGTCGTTTATGCTCTGCCTACCATTAATGATAAAGGCGTGATTATATTTATGCACATATACACTCTATACAAGATTAAAATCCAGAATTAACAACGGAAGTAAGAATTCATACTTTGTAAGTAGAGAAAGTACTCTTCATACATACATACATACATATAATCACGCCTTTATCCCTAATGGGGTAGGCAGAGCGTAAACGACCAAAACAAAGGTTGTTCCGCCACGTCTGACGAATTTTTGAAAGTTATTTAAGATATATTTGTAGATACTGAATCCCTCGGATCCCTTAGCTGGTTTCTACAGCGTACCCGGGAGGAAATGCAGCTGGCACATTCTATGTTTTTCTCTCGCTCCCAGGCCAGCATGGAAGTAAAGTACTCTTCAACTTTACATAAATACAAAGGATATACGTCGAAACACTTAGCCCACACTCCTAGAAATGGAATATACTTGCATATTAAATAAACCAAGGTAAGACGTGTATAAATCGCTGGCGTTTCCGGCTTTCCACACGGAACTCTAAATCCACTTAGGATCAGACAGACTTGCAATTCACAAAAACAATCATATATATCGCTGTTTAGATAGGCTTTGTCTAGTTTGTGACTTAAGTGGGTAGCTAGATCTTTGAACTAATTTCCATGCTGGCTTGGAAGCGAGAGAAAAACGTAGAATGTGCCGGCTGCATTTCCTCCCGCGCATGCTGTAAAAACCAGCGAAGGAATCCGAGGGTTTTAGTGTATTGTAATTTAGGCGATGGGCTGACATCTTGTCACCACAGCAATATACCTGCAAATATATTTTAAATAACCCTCAAAACTTTGTCAGACGTGGCGGAACAAACTTTGTCTAGGTCGTATCTGCCTACCCTATTAGGGATAAAGCCGTGATTATACGTATACGTACATATGTAGATCTTTCGATGAAAGTATATGAGGGGATCTAGTAGTCTCAGTCTTTTAGTGTTTCTTATTACTAAGAAATATCAAAATTTTTTGGTTGTGTCAAGATGCCAAATAGGTATTTTTCGGTGAAATGTGGAGGCTTTTTGGCAGTTTTCAAAGATTATCAATGATTTAGAAATCTATGTTATTTTTATTTCATGATGTCAAATCAGTGGGACATTTCAGGCTAAGTAAAAAAAAATGACAAATCAGTTAGGGCCGTATGTATTTGTAGTCATCTCTCATGAGAAACAGCGAGTTTGAAATGTCATTTCAGTACAACTGGCCTGTCAACACATCTCCCTAGCCTAATCCCGTATCTCACGGGGTCGGCTTCCTAATCTAGGGGATTGAACGAGGGTACTGGTTTTTACACAGAGCGACTGCCATCTGACCTCCGCAACCCAGAAGGGAAACCAGACCCAATCCTAGATTAGGTCAGAGTTTTCAAGCCGCCAATGCTTAGCACTGGCCTCTGATATGGCTTAACGACTAATATCTACGGTATTAAACGATATTAACCGGGACCAACGGTTTAACGTGCCTTCCGAAGCACGGAAAAAGCACCGAATAAACGTACATATGAAATTCGAAAACCGAAAAACACATTGGTACGTGGTGACTGGTGGGGTTCGAACCACGACCTCCCGCTCAGGAGGCAGCGGCCCTATCCACTACACCATCGGGCTCTCAACTGGCCTGTCAAATGCGTACTTAATATTGCTCTCAAGTTTGAGATTGCTTCATAAATACGAGCCTTAGGTACTATAGGCTCGTATTTTTAAAACTATCTCAAGATTGAGAGCAATATTAAGTATATCCATACTTAATATTGCTCTCAATCTTGAGATATACTTACTTACTTGATTATACTTATCACAGATATAGGTCAATTGAGCTGAAATTACATTTCTGATACTAATTCAAAGTAGCTGTCAGTCTCAAGTGATGTTTATTAATACGGCCCTAAAGTAATTAAATGTATTCAAAAGCTTCCAAACGTAGGGCACTGTTAATTATGGAAGTTAATATTATTTTCGTTACATATAGCATTTAAATTTTCTTATGCAAATATTCTAGGTCTGGATGTTAATTGAACTTACTTATTCCATTACCATAGTTAAATTGAAATGAAATAATTTGTTTTAGTAATTGTATGTAAAAGTATATTTTAGTTACACATTGTAAGATAGGTAAGTCCGTTTAATTCTTTTAAACAATTTATTTATAATTTTGAAAAAAGATAAAATCGCCTATCTAAAATCATATGTAATTTACGGATAGAATCTAAATAATTATGTTCTGTCTGTAGCGCTTTTAAACTTAGCACAGTAAATCTATTAATAAAGATCCTATATTTGAATACTCAGTTGAGCTCATTTGTATTGCCCGTGAAATCCCGTTAAAATCCCCATTTTATAAATTGTAGTGGGTGAAACTAAAGCTCATGTACCATCAATTACCCACGGTATGCCACCGTCGGCTGCCGAGATCTGGCAAGTCACCCAACTAATGAACAACCTGTAGTTTTTCTCAGTGGATTTGCAAGTTTTGCAACCCCCTCTACCAAGGAGGATTTAACCTATGGGGTAAGCAAGCTTGGGGAGGCAAATACACTCACCAGACATTAGCCGGTTTTGTTGGTTGTTACAATATTTCTGTTATTATTGTAACACAGTATTTTAACACACGGATTGGTTATTTTATCAGTAACATTGCGACAGCCAATAGCAGTCAGAAAATTTCCTTCCTGTCGCGCCATAAAGCTGTGACTTGTGTCTCGAACAAAAAAGTATGAATGCTTACTCCATACATTAACTTCTCCTTGCCCTGTACACAGCACGCGAGCAATATAAATGGATTCGTGGAATTTTGCAGGCGAGGTAATACATTGCTACTAACGACCATGACACTTAAAAGCACGTTCTAAAGAATTGCGCAGTGTAAAGCGTGAAAAGCTCTCGAAAATTGTATTTCCTGTAATGACTACAAATAGCTTTTTAGTGGGCGCAATTGTTTGCAGTGAAATATAGACAAGCGGCGAGTATTTACAACAATTGCCGACTCTATTTTGAATTTCTTTCGTACCATTTTTATTAGCAACTCAATTTTAAAGTCAGCCGAAAAACCATCAGTGAATCAAGTCTAAAGCTAATACTGATTTAATAAAGTGATGTTCTAGTCCGTTTCTTGAGGATCATTGTCATCTCCATGCTATTTTCATGCTGGCCTAGGAGCGAGAGAAGAACATAAAATGTGCCAGCTGCATTTCCAGCCAGCTAAGGGAGTCCAAGGGTTGCAGTATATTGTAATTTAGGCGATGGGCTGGCAACCTGTCACAACAGTAGTATACAATATAAAATTCTTTATTGCACAAAGAAACTCCACCATTTGTATACCTACAAATCTATCTTAAATAACCCTCAAAACTTTGTTAGACGTGGCGGAACGATCTTTATTTAGGTCGTTTACGCTCTGCCTACCCCATTAGGTATAAAGGCGTGATTATATGTATGTATGTAGATTTGATTCTATTTATTATACCTTTCTATAAGTACAAGTGGGTAATAATAATTATAGATGTAACAGGTCATTGCATTGTCAAATATATTATTATCATACCAAAATATGCGGGAGGGGGGGGGAGGAACAGATGTTCACACTAAGCAATGTGTAAAATATCATTCGCAAGGCAGACACTGACATCTGACCGGCGCAGATGGATGGACATGTCAACAAGTGCTAAAATGGGTCACACTCAGTTCGCAGGAGATATATTATATAAAAACATAGCAGAAGTTCCGCTAATTAATAAACTATTAAGTAAGTACTTCTTCTTCTTCTTTCGAGTGGGTATCGAGTCTATCGACCCGATGAACCCTGGTCTCAGAGTTTTTAAACCGCCTAGTAGCACAACTATCAGGCCTCTGACATGGTTTGAGTAACGACCGCTATCAAAGACAGCGACCGGGACCGACGGCTTAACGTGCCCTCCGAAGCACGAAAGTAAGTAATAGCAATAAAAGTTCTATGATATCTATACGTATGTACTAATACTAATAATTTTAAAGAGAAAATATTTGTATTTTTGTGTCTATGTTTGTAACGAATAAACTCAAAAACTTTAATACCAATTTAAAAAAAAAAATACCATCAAACACATGTTCATCCTGAGTAACATAGTTTACTTTTTACCACGGGAAAATTTCTGATTCCCAGAGGAAACTTATTCAGTAAGCCGCGGATGAATCTGCGACGTACATAGCGAAATTGAGAATTTATCATTTTGTGAATTTTTCCCCAGTTTGGTTAGGACATTGCGGGCTGAATCACCTGATTGTCCGAAAAAGGAAAATATTTCGTGCTTCGGAGGGCATGTTAAGCCGTCGGTCCCGGCCGCTGTCTTTGATAGTGGTCGTTACTCAAACCATGTCAGAGGTCTGATAGTTGTGCCACTAGGCGGTTTAAAAACTCTGACACCAGGGTTCATCGGGTCGATATACTAGATACCCACTCGACAGAAGAAGAAGAAGAATGGCTAGTATTAAATATAACCTTAGGCAAGTCACTTAATATGACACGAGTCGAATTTAATAATGTTATATTTAGCTAGAAGATATTTAGCTAGAGCCCGATGGTCTAGTGGATAGGGCCGCTGCCTCCTGAGCGGGAGGTCGTGGTTCGAATCCCACCACGTACCAATGTGTTTTTCGGTTTTCGAATTTCATATGTACGTTTATTCGGTGCTTTTTCCGTGCTTCGGAAGGCACGTTAAGCCGTTGGTCCTGGTTAATATCGTTTAGTACCGTAGATATTAGTCGTTAAGCCATATCAGAGGCCAGTGCTAAGCATTGGTGGCTTGAAAAACTCTGACCTAATCTAGGATTGGGTCTGGTTTCCCTTCTGGGTTGCGGAGGACAGATGGCAGTCGCTCTATGTAAACACCAGTACTCTCGTTCAATCACCTAGATTAGGAAGCCAACCCCGTGAGATACGGGATAAGGCTAGGGAGATGATGATATTTAGCTAGAAGTAAATTAAATAGTAGGTAAGGTGAATGCCAAAATATTATGAGAAAAAATACATGCATGTTGTTAGTGGCAGTTTTTTTTTACATACATACATATAATCAGGCCTTTATCCCTAATGGGATAGGCAGAGCGTAAACGACCTAAACAAATGTCGTTCCACCACGTCTGACAAAGTTTTGAGGGTTATTTAAGATAGATTTGTAGGTATATTACTGTAGTGATAGGTTGGAAACCGGGAGGAAATGCAGCTGGCACATTCTATGTTTTTCTCTTACTCACAGTCCAGCACGGAGACAAATATTTCAAGTTACAAAAACAGTAATAGTATAAAATAAACTTGTAAAGATTATAAAATATACGCTATTCTACATTAAAAATGCATACTAAAGTATAAATAAACAATATTAACTCTGAAATTTATAAATAAAACAGAAATCTATTTCAAATATCAATTAGATCTACTTACTGAATAATAAAGGCACTAAATAACATCAATTCCAACTCCGAACTCGTAATTATCGTAATTCAAAGCCGCATTTAATGACGAAAACAACACAAAAAGGATATTCAATTTACAAACGTAACTGGCAACCAAATTATTTCAAATCGATTTTAACTCGAAATTCCACAAAAAAAAGTAAAAACACTGGCCACCAAATTATTTCAAAAGGAAAATAAAGAAAAAAGTTGGTTCTCTGCAACACGAATAACCACATAACAGGGTTATTCAATTACTTAAGCCGCGGTTAGTTCGAACTTGGAAGACAAGTGGTCTATTCTGTACTCGGTAGACATCAATCATGTTCTCATCCACTTTATGTCAACTTCAAATTTTGATAGCAAGATGATTGATCGCTTAGGGACCCCTATGAAATTAGTTAACTTCAGCGTCTTGGTGATAAGTAAATGTAATGTCAACTCGGGTTTTATAGAGGAAATGGCTTATAAATTATTAAGTGTATGATGGGATTACTATTTTAGGTGTAAGCTCATGTTGCTTGTAATAAAAATATTTTACTCTCAAAATAGCTAATCGATAACTTATCAGTAGATTGTCATCATTTTGTTTCATTTGAACAGTCACCATTTCGTTTAAAAATAAATAGTATCACAGTTCTGCACCTTACAATAATAAATTCTAAAACGCATTTGCAGCTACGCCACAAAAAAAATAAAAATAAAAAGCGGCACCAAGAAATCGCCAGCCAGCGCTAAACGACCTTCAAATCAAAGCGGAGTATTTCTCTAAATATGTATAAACCAGTGCTCATAACTCTAGACTTTGCTTTACGAGATAAAAATAAAAACGCTCAACCAGCCAGCATTCCCGGCGGCGAGGCGTCGTCGCAAAACGACCAAACAAGATTTCCTTCTTCTCTATAAGTATTTATGAACTGACGGTTTGTCTACTTTTTTGTAAAAAATAAGTTTCGTGAAAATACGTACTATAGTCGTTAATAATTCGATTTTAGATTCGAATGTAATGGTAAGGCAACGATTGCTATTTAGGAAGTATTTGTTCGTTCATTGATCCCAAACTTTAACACATAAATTATTTCAAGGGTTCCTAAAAAAATATAAAAAAGTTTTAAGTTTTTAAAAAAAACCAAACAAAATACCTTTCCCATGTTTTCTCTATAATTTACTATTAAATAATACAATACTTTAATTTGACAACAGAATTTATGAAAAAACGAAATAATATTAAAAAAATAAAATAAGAGAAGCAAACCCACGGCCGCTAACAAGTCTCAATAAAACGAAGAACCAAGATTTCCTTCGTTTCCTCGGCAGAAATTCTTAAAATCGTTTGAGACTTGCAGTGTTGTTGTTTGTAGTATTAAATAAATGATGGAAAACTTTCCCGTGGTCGCGATTCTGCCGACAATTTAACTTCGTCAATTCAGCGACAAAGTTTACAAAGGATTTGTGATGTGGCAATGACAGAATTGAAAAATGAGTTAAAAAGTCGCAAAAGTTGCGGAGATTTTTTTTGCACTTAAAACCGTTTTATGAAAAAGTTGGAAAGGGCGCGATAAGTTGTTTTTGCTTTTTACGTAGCAATTTAGTTTATAGTATTATCTTGAATTAAGAATGACTTATTCGCTCGACAGTAAATAGCTGTGCTATTTAGGCGGTTTTAAAATCTCTGACACCAGGGTTCATCGGGTCGATTGACTCGATACCCACATGATAGAAGAAGATGAAGACGACTATAAATTCGAGAAAATAGAGAAAAGAATTTAAAAAAACTTTGCGATGGAGTCAGACAAAGCACACATTTAGAAGAAGGTTATAAAGGAGCATATGCGGTAGACGAGTCCTCTTTGATCACGTTAACCGCTGAACTACATTTTAGTAGTCCCATAACGAAACCGTGAAAGTTTGAAGCCGGTTTGGAGCCAATAATGCCGATTCTGTTGAAGACACTAAGGGCCGTATTTATAAAGATTCTCAAGATTGAAAGCAATATTAAGTATGGATTTGACAGGTCATTTTGTACTGAAATGACATTTCTGATACGAACTCAAGCTAGCTGTCAGTCTCAAGTGCTGATTATAAATACGGGCATAATTATCTTTTATATATGAATCATAAACGATGTAGCAATATAATGTCACAAAAACTGATTATGATCCTGTCCAATTGACGTACCTAGCCGTTTTATTATAGGCATATTGCCTAATGAAACTTTGGCAGGACATTTTATATATATGCACAAAGACATACATATAATCTTTATTCTTAATGGGGTAGGCAGAGCGTAAACGACCTAAATAAAGGTCGTTACACCACGTCTGAAAAAGTTTTGAGGGTTATTTAAGATAGATTTGTAGGTATATTGCTGTAGTGACAGGCCTATCTCCTAAATTGCAATATACAGAAACCCTCAGATCTCTTATCTGGTTTTTACAGCATGCCCGGGAGGAAATGCAGCTGGCACAGTCTATATTTTTCTCACGCTCCCAGTCTAGCATGGAAGTAAAATATTTAGAATGACTTAACTAGAATTATTCAAGTTGTGTCTACAACAGAATCGGCACCAATAGTTCCGGTAATCAGACAAAATGGTCATTACAGGTAACGCAGTGGTGGATTCCAAATTGGAACGGAACTAAGAGGATTTCTCTGTTGAAGTAGGTGTAATTTTCGAAAGGAAATGTTAGCAATGTGAAATTTTAGATTATGACACCGAACATAACCTATACCATGCTTCCATGCTGGCCTGGGAGCGAGAGAAAAACATAGAATGTGCCAGCTGAATTTCCTCCCGGGCATGCTGTGAAAACCAGCTAAGGGATCCGAGGGTTTCTGTATATTGCAATTTAGGCGATGGGCTGACAACCTGTCACTACGGCAATATACTTACAAATCTATCTTTATAACCTTCAAAACGTTGTCAGACGTGGCGGAACGACCTTTGTTTACGTCGTTTACGATCTGCCTACCCCATTAGGGATAAAGGCATACATAATTATCCCTAGGGGTAGGCAGAGCGTATAAGACCTAAACAAAGGTCGTTTCGCCACGTCTACCTATACCTACTATTAGGAGAAATAGTTTTTTAAATTACGGGAAATGTCTATAATTTCTGAGGCACTTTATAAATCATAATTTATACGCTTGGTTCGTTATGTCAAGTAAACTGCCTCCTTAGTCTAGCGGTCTGAACCATGGGCTCTCGGTCTCTTCGCTCTCTTCCCGGCGGGGGACAATGACTTTGTGTTGTTGTTTCTAGTTTGGTTAGGACATTGCAAGCTGATCACCTGATGGTCCGGAAAGTTAGATGATCCATTCTGTGGGATGATTATTTATCTTTGGTCGTGTTAGTCCATCTGCCCATCAGAATAAGAGATTGAGGGCATGGAGAGCACCTGTGTGTAGCGCAAACATTTGGGCACTAAAAACTTGTCCTGCGCAGTCGGTCGATCTCTGGGAGATTGGCCGCCATCACCGAAAATCGGTGGGAGGACTATAATGACAAGTGCGTTGGTTGTATTTTTCAATTAAAATATTCTAAAAGTTTACACTTTTTAAAATTGAATTATTTTGTCTAGATACTTAAACTTTATGCCTATACAAAGTACACAACTAATCCTTAGTCTGTCTGGCGGGTTTATCCTCTGCACGACAATTCCTTATCGCGGATCGCGTCCGTCTCACCGGAAAAATGAACCTCTCATGAAATTTAATGTGGAAATGTCTTGAAACGACGCCAAACCCGCGCCTGAATTATTTATGACTCCCCTATTTTAATGGCGTCCCCGTTCGTTCATTACGGTAAAAGCTCGTCAAGGCTCAAAATGAACGCGGAGAACATAGGAACTAAGCCCGCCGAAATACCGCCAACGCCATTTTTGATAATTCTTATTATATAGGGAGTAAAAGAACTGATACGTTTGTACAACTGAAGGAAAAAAAAGCAATTTGACTCCCGTGCAAAATGGTATCATCGGGTCGAGATATTTTGTATGGAAGGAAGGGCCATTTTTATTCATTTATAAACCTATGTTTCTTAGAGAAATTTCTTTAGTTTTTTGGGTAGGTTCACACCTTAAAGGTTCCTACATATTTTTTTACACCCGGTATGAAGCGTCCTCGCCCACATTCATTTAAAGCTTTGACGCACGGTAAGAGTGTTTCTTAATTTTGAATGCGACGCTGAATCTCCTATTTTGGGCGTTAAATTTTATTGCGTGTGAAATGAAATTTCTCGTGATTCATTACCCTAACTCGCTCGCAATTGCTGACTGAGATTTAGAAGGACGGGAAAATTATTTGTGTTGACTGATATTTAATAAGCAATTAAAAATACGTCTAAACCTACTAATTTTAACTTTGATACTTATATCTTAATTGCTTACGGTAATGGACTATGCCGGGTCTAAGGGACAGCGTACCGCAAACTGATAGGGGTTGCTCAGTCAACGATACTGAACAACATTCACCAGGAGATGAAAATAAAAATGATTTTCCCATACAAAATGACCACCTCGATCAGACAGTTTGTATGTAAAGCGTTTTTTTTATTTCCCTAAAAGTATTTGGTGATAGTTGTTCAGTTTCGTTGACTGTGTAAAACCTATCAGTTTGCGGGACGCTGTCCCTTACACCCCGTATAAATTTTTAAGGAGGTATCTTTAAAAAAAAAGGTGGAATGAATCAGCCTAGGCTATCACAAAACAAATATAGCAGCCCCAATCCAGTCATAAAAGCACAAATATTGATCTAGTCAGGATACCAAGCGTAGTGTGGGCTGAGTTCTACCATCGATCGACGAAGGTAAATCAATCGCCTACGCTGCGCGAGCGCATCTTAAACTGCAAGACTATAAACTTGTCAATAGCTGTTTTTCCACTAGACGATACAGCAACGGCACGATAACGATACCATTACTATACCGTGGGTCTGGTTTTCTACTAGGACGGTAATATCGTCGACGACATCGTTCATTTAGTTTCACTCTGGTAGCACATACACTCGAGCATGCTACGTACGTATACGAAACACATGCAGTTGGCAGGTTGGAGCCGATACCGGTGGCTCTTGCCGTTACATTGCCGTACCGGTAAGTGGAAAAGCGTACATATATACATACATACATATAATCACGCCTTTATCCCTAATGGGTTAGGCAGAGCGCAAACGAGCCAAACAAAGGTCGTCCCGCCACGTCTGACAAAGTTTTGAGGGTTATTTAAGATAGAATTTTAGGTATATTGCTGTAGTGACAGGTTGTCAGCCCATCGCACAAATTACAATATACTGAAACCCTCGGATCCCTTAGCTGGATTTTACAGCATGCCCGGGAGGAAATGCAGCTGGCACATTCTATGTTTTTCTCTCGCTCCCAGACCAGCATGGAAGTTGGAAAAGCGTACTATATAATTTCATTGATTTTCATACATTATTTCTTCTAATGTATCGTCGACGACACGATGCCGTTGCCGTTGCCGTGGACGTGGTGTCTAGAGGGAAAACGCCCTATACAGAACTTTACGCCAACTGTGCGGGCGGCAGCACTATAAAATAAAACTTATAGGCTGCGAACATTCGCACTTATACCACCGTTGTGTAGTCTATATACGACTGAATAGAGATAAGAATAGAATCGCTATACAATTTTATGACTTAACTTCGCGATGAGAGATTTTACGAGATTCAAAGAAAATTGAGTTTGCTCTTGAAATTTTGAATTAGGTAAAGAGATTGAAAGCTTTTCTATTTATATTTACTCTTCTCTTGTAAGTCAATTTAATATTGCTCTGTAATAATTATCTTCCAAACAAGGAAGTTCTAACTTAAATACGACAACAGAATTTATCGAGTCGCCCTGCTTGTTCCTACAAGTGCTTTGATAACCCTTGAACTTAGTTTCCTATTATTTACGTCAATACCTTCATACGATAGATAATAGTTACATTATTATGTTTAGCATTAAGTCTAGTTACCTACTTTATGACGTTTAACTAAAATCAGAGAAAGCTGCAGGTAAACCATTCAAATTAGGTTAGAAATATAAATTATTAGCGACCCGCCCCGGCTTCGCACGGAAATCATCAGTGTTTCTCTACTATATTATGCATTTATTATACATATAAACCTTCCTCTTGAATCACTCAATCCATTAAAATAAATCGCATCAAAATCCATTGCGTAGTTTTAAAGATTTATGCATACAGAGGGATATAGGGACAGAGAAAGCGACTTTGTTTACTATGTAGTGATGCCACGGATAATTAAGTCCACATAATCAATTACAAATAAAATCCAGAGCGTAATTAGATATATAACATACGTATAATCACGCCTTCATACCTGATGGGGTAGGCAGAGCGCAAACGACCCAAACAAAGATCGCTCCGCCACGTCTGACAAAGTTTTGAGGGTTCTCCAAGATTAGTAGGTATATTGCTGTAGTGACAGGTTGTCAGCCCATCGCCCAAATTACAATATACTGAAACCCTCGGATCCCTTAGCTGATTTTTACAGCATGCCCGGGAGGAAATGCAGCTGGCACATTCTATGTTTTTCTCTCGCTCCCAGGAAGATGGATGAAATATTTAAATTTGTCTTTAACAATTTTTCTTTAATTTGTACTTGGGCCCTTCTGTATAGTAGCCAGATGCATTGCTGTGCGTGTCGTAATAGCTGTAAAAAGTTAATATTTCATAATTTGGAGCTTAATCATAACCGCCAAGGCTTAAATTACTCTGTGCCATTTCGTGCGACTAATAGGGTATATTAATACTCGCTTGAACTCTGTTTCCACTCCTTTACAAGACTAATTAGTGTAAGCGAATAAAAGCAAAAATGCTCTAACCCGACTTACGGATTTTTATTACGTCTCTTCTTTTAAATGTTTTAAATCTATACAAGAACAATGCGGTAACAAAGGAACGGTTTAATCTTGTTAGATTATTAACCTAATATAAATAGTTTTATTATTATTATTAGCTACCTATTTGAAATGGGTATGCTCGCGTCAACTCCCCTGTATTATAGATTACAGATTATCAATAAAGAAGCATGTTCACTCCGTATCTCACACTCTTTTCTATTAAATTAAGAGATTAAAAAAAAAACTTAATTCATACATACATACATATAGTCACGCCTTTATCCCTAATGGGGTAGGCAGAGCGTAAAACACCTAAACAAAGATCTTTCCGCCGCGTCTGACAAAGTTTTGAGGGTTATTTAAGATAGATTTGTAGGTATTTTGCTGTAGTGAAAGGTTGTCAGCCCATCGCCTAAACTGCAATATACTGAACCCTCGGATCCCTTAGCTTAGTTTTACAGCATGCCCGGGAGGAAATGCAGCTGGCTTCTTTGTTTTTCTCTCGCTCAAAGTCCAGCATGGAAGAAAAAACTTAGTTAGTGAGATTGTTTTTCAATATTCATTACAAAATATTAACCAATTCCCATTATAACAAAAGAAAACCAGAGTACTGAAAAAAAACCTTGTCATTGCCCAAACAAACAGGAACTCAGACCCTGGCTCGTTTCGCTGTGCAAATAACACCGCAGCGAAAGTAAACTCAAACAAAAGTAAATTTATTCAACAAACACGCCGATTAATACGCGATCTCGCGACAGATACGGATATTTACCTCCGGGCAAGCAGAACTTTTGTTAACCGACTGCTCGGAAAAAAGAAGGATGATGTGTTTATCAGCTTTTGTTATGTTTGTTCCTCTTGTGGTACTTTAGAGACCACAAAATACATCAATCGATTCACCTAAACGCGTGTACCTATCATTAAAGTCATAATTTTAATCAAAGTTTATTATGGCGACCACCAGACGACATATAGTCAAAAGAAAAAAAAAACATATTCAAATACATACATAAAATCACGCCTTTATCACGCCTTACGGGGTAGGCAGAGCGTTAAACTGACAAAAATTGAGGGCAATTTTAGATTGTAATCAAATATGTGAGTCATAATTGAATAAATATTTAAAATTTACTTTAGTCTGCCCTCATAACCATTTATTTGAATGACGGTTTAGTTTAGGATCTATTTCGAATGAAATATTTAAAGCTAACTTTTCCGCAGGTGGGTATCTTTTTAAGTTTAGGCACTTGTTTAAATTAGGAAATATGTTCTTTTGCGTTCCATTTCCTTTGACTTGTTTGCCTTTGATTGAGATCATGTTTGATCGGCCCGTCTTCAAACATAGAAAATGTTACTCGTGGCACTATTAGCTTTCCTATCCTAATGTTTTGTAATAACAATATATTACACATTTAAGTCTGCAACAATGGCACAATGTAAAATATATTGTTTCTAAATAAAAACAGTGACGAAATTATTTTTTACCGCATCGTGTATCAAGTACTTTCAAGCTGGACTGGGAGCGACAGAAAAACAAAGAAACCAGCTGCATTTCCTACCGGGTATGCTGTTAAAATCAGCTCAGGGATCCGAGGATTTCAGTATATTGCAATTTAGGTGATGGGCTGACAACCTGTCACTGCAATATACATTTAAATCTATCTTAAATAATCCTTAAAAGTTTGTCAGACGTGGCGGAACGACCTTTCTTTAGGTCGCTCTGCCTACCCGATTAGGGACAAAAGGCGTGACTATATGTATGTATGTGTATCAAGTTTATGCGAAGCGTAATGCGAATTTGCAGATTTTGAACTTACAACGTGCAAATTCGGGGTAATTAGGTTGGGACACATTTCTAAACCTATGTATTTAAAATAAGTACAGTTGCAAAGTGCTAGGAAGAAGTTATCAACATCTCTACAAAGCCTGCACTGCTAAATATAACAGCAGCGCTTGAAATAAAAATTCTTTGTAGTTTTAATAAAAACATGGTCCATTTTTAAAAGCCTGTCTAATATTTGAGGCCGTTGCTGCGATGGTTAACGAGCGCAGACTTTTAGAAATATGTTACGTGACGTATTGGCTTTGTTCCCGCGGCATACATCACACCATATCCTTCCA
This sequence comes from Scrobipalpa costella, assembly GCA_949820665.1. NCBI lineage: Eukaryota > Metazoa > Arthropoda > Insecta > Lepidoptera > Gelechiidae > Scrobipalpa > Scrobipalpa costella. Next base: position 10,794,260 of record OX463304.1, on the reverse strand, counting down.
ACTATACTCCGCCAAAATACATTTTCACACAGAAAATAAAATAAAAAAGAAACAAAAATGTTTCGTGTAAAAATAAGTTTCTAGTAAGTTCCATGCTGGCCTGGGAGCGAGAGAAAATCATAGAATGGGCCAGCTGCATATCCTCCCGGGCATGCTGTAAAAACCAGCTAAGGGATCTGAGGATTTCAGTATATTGTAATTTAGGCGATGGGCTGACAACCTGTCACTACAGCAATATACCTACAAATCTATCTTAAAATATTCCTTAAAACGTTGTCAGACGTGGCGGAACGACCTTCGTCGTTGTCGTTTACGCTCTGCCTACCCCATTGGATGACGGCGGATGACGGCGTGATTGTATGTATGTATGTAAAAATAAGTTAGTAATAGGATTATATGACAATCAATCGGTACTTTAGCTGATTGACAATGTAATTTAATATTAGGCTATATTCTGTTCAGAAGAAGAAACTGTGGGTAGGAATGAATTACAAAAACTAAAAAAATAGTTTAAATTCCATATTCCCGATTACTGGAAATCCAAATAGAATTATTTCTACGGCTTGAAATAATAAATAACATGAACTGTAAAACTATTCAACCCTTGTGAGGGTTGTTAAATTAATAATCGTCTGATATTAACACTTTAGCTGCTCAAAATAACACACATGTGCTCTACAAAATAGTCTATTACTACGCAAATACATAAATTAATTTCGACATGATTAAATACCAAATAGTTTAGGCATTGGGAGAAGGTTACATAGACCTTTGTCCTGTAATAGACATTTCAGATTAATATAAAAAAAAAACAAATATTCTGGTATAAAGTGGTTTTAAGAGCTGCGACAGTGGCGCCATCAGTTTTAAATTAATTGTGCCTGAAATACAATCATTTTTAATGATATTTTACAATTGTCGCCCATAGTAAAATATTCATGAAACTGTTTGTATTTTAGACACAATTAATTTATTACTATTGAGGGCGCCACCTATGCTCGGCAAAATCACCTTAGACACTTTTATTGCACAGAATATGACAAATAAGACACACGTCACGTAAAGCGACTATTATTTAAGTTAGTAAGGTGTCATTTTGCTACGCGTCTACATCGTAAACATTTTTTTCGTGGTAATGTGTCGTTCTCCTATGCTGGACTGGGAGCGAGAGAAAAACTTAGAATGTGCCAGCTGCATTTCCTCCCGGGCATGCTGTAAAAATCAGCTAAGGGATCCGAGGGTTTCAGTATATTGCAATGTAGGCGATGGGCTGACAACCTGTCACTACAGCCATATACATACAAATCTATCTTAAATAACCCTCAAAATCTTTCTTTCTTCTTTGTCAGACGTGGCGAAACGACCTTTGTTTAGGTCGTTTACGCTCTGCCGTTAGGGATAAAGGCGTGATTATATGTATGTATGTGTCGTTTTAATGTTTTCGTAGCAATCACCTCGTTCGGTATATCGCTAAAACTGGAAAAGTTATTAAGGGGGAGCTCTTAAACATTATGAAAAATTAAGGTGACGACACTAGCCAAGTGGTATTAGTAAAAAGATCCAACAATGAATTGCTAATTATTAAGTTTCTAAATTATCTTAAATACTGTAATTTGATTTTGTTGGACCGGTTTTACGATTCACTTCGTTTTTAGTGTATTATGATTTTTTTACTAATGGGGGCGCCACTTGGCTAGTATCGCCACCATAAGGCCCGTATTTGTAATCAGCACTTGAGACTGACAGCGACTTTGAGTTCGTATCAGAAATGTTATTTCAGTACATTATGAACTGTCAAATACATACTTACATTGTTCTCAATCTTGAGATCGCTTTATAAATACGGGTCTAAGAGTTGCCTAATCGAATACAGAACTCTTAAAAAAGACAGTTTAAAATGTTGCATTTTCTAAAGACAGAAAGTCGTTAATTACAGGCCATAGTAATCATAACTTATTTCTGTGAAAAGTAAGTTATTCGTTATTCCTATGCCAAAGTGCCCATTACCACCGCATGCAAAAGACATCCGAGAATAAAATGCTACATATTGCATTAGGACTTAATAGACCATGCGATTCAGTACGATCGAAATATTAGGTTATAAATTTATTTAAAAAATAAACTGTAATTATTTAGGTTATTTTCCAGCAATAAAAGTACCTAATAAAAGTACTTCCATGCTAGACTGGGAGCGAGAGCAAAACATAGAATGTGCCAGCTGCATTTCCTTCCGAGCATGCTGTAAAAACCAGCTAAGGGATCCGAGGCTTGCAGTATATTGCAATTTAGGCGATGGGATGACAACCTGTCACTACAGCAATATACGTACAAATCCATATCAAATAACGTCAATAAGTTGTTTACGCTCTGCCTACCCCATTTGGGATAAAGGCGTGATTATATGAATTTGAAAAATACCTAGTAAAAATGATATTACTACCTATCTACTTATTACATGCAAACAAGCGTCTATATGTACTTGTAATCTATCAGTTGGCATCAGGAACGCAATCTGATACATCAGACCTAAGTAGGTTTATTTAATCTGATTGCAAACAAGTCCAAGACTTTCTGCCCTGATTAGTCTAAACAGGGTGTAATTTAAATAGTGAACTAGTCTTTATAACATGCTTATTTATGGCAAATGACTGATTCCGTGATCTAGCGCTCTGACGCATGGGATCACGACTTGGAGGTCCCGGGTTCGATACCCGGCGGAGACAATGGCTTTGTGTAGTTGTTTCTAGTTTGGTTAGGACGTAGCAGGCTGATAATCCATGCTGTCGGTTGGGCATGTAAATAGTCGGAACCGTGCTTGATATCTCTCTTGTTGTATCAGTCAATCTGTCTCATCAGAATAAGAGATTGAAGGAATAGAAAGTGCACTTGTGTGTTGCGTAAACACTTAAGTATTAAAAGCTAGTCCTGTGCAGTTGGCCGATCTCTGGGAGATGGGCCGCCATCATCGAAAATCGATAGGAGCACTATGTACACTATTTATGGCAAACAAATAAAATCCATGCTGGACTGGAAGTAAGAGAAAAACATAGAATGTGCCAGCTGCATTTCCTCCCGAGCATGCTGTAAAAACCAACTCTGCAGAAAACTATAACAGAAAGCCTCGAATCCCTTAGCTGGTTTTTACAGCATGCCCGGGAGGAAATTGTATGCCGCTGGCACATTCTATGGGACACATCGCACATCAACAACAACTTTTTCTAACAATTAAATATATTTCTCATTTATTTCTATATCCTGTATTATATTTAGTCATGTAGCAACAATGTAGTAGCGAGATGAGTTCTACGAGATTTGTTTGCTTTGCTTTACCTAAGGCAAATTAGGTGAACGTATAAAATCTGATCGTCCGAGATATACCTAAGTAGTTTTGTAAGTAGCTTGTAAGAAAGTCCACGTGGTATTAAGTTAGTAATAAGCTAAAAACGAACCAACATTTGCAAGTTCTCACAGAGAAGAGCCCGATGGTGTAGTGGATAGGGCCGCTGCCTCCTGAGGGGAGGTCGTTGTTCGAATCCCACCACGTACCAATGTGTTTTTCGGTTTTCGAATTTCATATTTACGTTTGATCGGCGCTTTTTCCGTGCTTCGGAAGGCACATTAAGCCATTGGTCCCGGTTAATATCGTTTAATACCGTAGATATTAGTCGTTAAGCCATGTCAGAGGCCAGTGCTAAGCATTGGTGGCTTGAAAACTATGACCTAATCTACGTAGGATTGGGTCTGGTTTCCGTTCTGGGTTGCGGAGGTCAGATGGCAGTCGCTCTGTGTAAAAACTAGTTCCCTCGTTTAATCACGTAGATTAGGTAGCCTAGGTAGATTAGGTTACTTCCATGCTGGACTGGGAGAGATAGAAAAACATAGAATGTTCCAGCTGCCCTTCCTCCCGGGCATGCTGTTGAAGTCAGCAAAAGGGACTCGAGGGTTACAGTGTATTGTAATTTAGGCGATGGGCTGACAACCTGTCACTATAGCAATACATATTACAATCTAAAATTGCCCTCAATTTTTGTCAGACGTGGTGGAAGCGCCTTTTACGAAGCGTTAAACGCTCTGCCTACCCCGTAAGGGATAAAGGCGTGATTTATGTATGTATGTATGTATTAGGTAGCCAAGCCCGTGATATACGTGATAAGGCTAGGGAAATGATGATTTGTAAATTCTTACAGTGTAATTAAATGGTTTTACAAGTGAATTTTCATACTTGGTATACAATATACTTAATAATAGAGCAACATAGGTAAGCAACATAATACGTAATTTTTTTTATTTATTTATTTATTAGGCCAGCCAACACAGTACATATCAACATGTATACAAATATTTGTGTAGATTTTTTTGCAAATATGAACCACACTTATAGGCTAACACAACATGCTTGAGATACTATAAGTAGCAATTTTAGGGAATGCGAAATAATACTATAGGTACTTAAAACTATTCTAACCTAAACATCTAAACATACAAAAAAAAAAACAAAAAAAAAAAAACAATCAAATTCTATTGTAGGTACCTATTTAACAAACACTCAAGAAGTATTTCTTAATTTTTTCCTTAAATACTGACAAGGAATCGTGGAATATATCTAGATCTATTTTATCCGCTATTTCATTATACTTCTTAACTATTCTGATATACCAACATTCGTTCTGGATGGCAGTGTTTTAAAGTGACCAAAATTCTTCCGTCTACTATGAATTTGAGGCACGATTAAATTTAATTAAATAGTAATAGAATGTATCGCCAGTGGATCACTCTGAATAACTAAGACTTGATAGGTCTAACTGAACGCTTCTTCAACCCTTGACCCTAAACCAGAAATATTACAGAAACCTTCGGATCCTTTAACTGCTTTTTACAGCATGCCCGGGAGGAAATGTTTAATTATAGTTTTATTTTATTTTGTGACATAGATTTAATTTTATTTGTAATAGGTTCGCTTGTGACTTTCTAAAAGTGTTCTTAGGAATCTATTTGGAAATAAATGATTTGACTTTGACTTTGAATGCAGCTGGCATATTCTATGTTTTTTTCTCGCTTCCAATACAGCATGGAGTAAGTAATAACAGATGTGATAATTAATTTCACAAACCAGTAATAACGTTGGTACAGCTTCTTTTTAATTAACGACAAATTGAGAATATTGGAATTGTATACATTGGAAAGAATTAATGAAAGAACGGAAAATATTAACTTTACAAATTGTGAATACCTTTACGAAATATATTTTCAAAATTTTCTACTGCTGTGTTTCGTATGTATTTAGGAATGCCACAGTGTATTTTAGTAAGCCAAAGCCATCATCAACTCTGTCTCAAACTAGACTTAAGATTTTTTTTATTCATAGGATTTTTTTTATACAGCCGAAGGTATTTGCATGTTTAATAATCTTCTTCTATATGGGGGGGCTAAAATGCACACAATATAATTTAGCCACTGAACAAAAGGCACTTTGAATTTCATTGTTTTTCATTTCGATTTTCAACAACTAAGAGTTTCAAGATCAATTTACCACAAAAACAAGTTAAAACTGGGAACAAAGAGTATATCAATAAAGTTCACCTCTTGATGAAGTGAAACCTCGCAGTCATAAAGGGAGAATCAGCTTCGGCCGGAAATTGAAGTTCCGTGGCGGCGCGCGGGCAGCGGGGTAGGGGGGCGGGTATAAACTTGGGCAAGTCTGTTGTACTATGTCTGTACTTATCATGCCACGGGTTAGGCAGAGCGAGAATGGCTTAGTGTTTCACCTCTTTATGAAGTGAAACCTCGCTGTCATAAAGGGAGTATCAGTTTCGGCCGGAAATTGAAGCTCCGTGGCGGCGCGCGGGCAGCGGTGTAGGGGGGAGGCGATAAACAGGGGCGGGGCAAGTTACGTTCTTGGTCTATACTTATGGTTTAATCAAGCCAGTCATGTCTAGGTATATTTAAAATTAAAGACGAAATCATTTACAGAACAGGATTATTACCACGATCATATTAATTTTTACCTTGATATTTCAAATTTGCATGTTTCATGGTCACGAGTGCACTGGCGAGGTGGATGTTGATATCTTCTAACGGATACCATATCGGTCTGACATTGAACTAATTTGCTTATCAAACCGATAAAATTTAATACAGAGGAATCGCCCACTGAAACCTATTACGAAGTAAACAAATGTTTAATTTTCACAATTAAATAAAACTTAAAGTTGAGTCAAGGACTAGTATCGTCAATATCTACGTATATTTGTGTAAAACTCTTCCAAATACTAGAGTATCTTTGCACAAAAAGAAATCATATATTTTTTTAAAAGATTACAAAAGGAATCGGTAACAAATCGGTAGTATAAAAAGGAAACGGTATTGTAATCCGAGATGGCGGCCGTGAGCCTCATTAAACTCGGAAAGTATCGGAAGTCACTCGATTTCGATCGAATAAAGCATTTAATCGAGACAGCCTATCGATAAGACGGGCCTCATTTAAAAAGATTTGTAGCAAATTCCAAATTGAAGTATCAATTTGCAAAGAATACGATAAGATATTATAAATGTTCTTAAAGTCATAACAGATCTACTCGTATTTACAAGAAGTTTTATTTTATATACCTATTAGTTATATCTTCCAAAGTCATTATCATATTATACAAACGCAACATTTGCCTGATGTGTCATAGATTTAGTTTGACGAAATCAAGGACCAAATATAAAGTAAGTCGATTTGTCGTTTCTTGAAGATGAAAAAATTAAATCAGTTAAAATTTTGGTACTAGGATCATCATGCACTCGGAATATCCAATAGGTGTGTTCTGCCACTAATAAAATTTTATACTGTATTGTTGACTTATAAGCTTAATAAATTCTTAAAGATTGGCATAGACATCGCTTTTACGCTAGAAGCCACAATAATTAGGTAGTGAAGGGAGGTAACATTCTATTCTATCACATCACACCTAAAGTATAACAAGCTGAACGTGTTAAAAAAACTCCAACATGAGGAAGTGATACACTCGTATAGCGTAGGTATATCATAATAACGTATCCTGTAACTTTTTTCTTCTGACGTTCTTCCAGACAGCAATATAACGGTCTAAGGCAACACCAATACACCGTCCCGTTGTTATCACTAGGGATAAAACAAACAAACTTCGACAATCCCCGTAACACGTGGTGTTATTTCTATTTTGTTTTATAACAAACCAGCTGAATAACGACGGCACCATGACATATGGTGATAAAACGGTAGAGTCAAAAACGTTAAATATAAAAATATTGGTTTATGTATGCTTGATGTAATAAATTTTGGAAGGCAAACAGATCCAATGAAATTTCGTCGTAATTAATAAATTAATTTACTTTTTGTTTAATTTCACCAAAATCCAATAAAAAAGTGATCACACCAAATTTTGGCGCTTACACGTTATTAAATTTCATCGCGAGAACAAATTTACTGGTGGGTTTTTCAGCGGCGGCTTTGCAAATAAAGTTACTGTCTGGAATTAATAATACTTTAAACTTGACTTTACGGTTGGTTTGTCAAAACAGATTTGAGCCGAGTTGACGGGATCCCGCCCGAGTCTCCGGGAATCCGGGATTCTCTGTATATAAAGGTCGTCTGTACTTCTGTTGGGTGGGCAGAGCTTCCGGACAGGAAATGGCTGGATATCCGAAACAATTTCATGGAACTGCTTAAATTGTGTCCGGGATATCAAAGAGTAGTTAGAATGTGTGTAATTTGCTCAGTCTGTGGGGGTTTTGTTTTGTCTTTGTGCAAGTTTATGTCAGTCTTGCTTTGTTAACAAAATTATGGGGCCTCACTTTGTGCTCCGTGGGAATTCACTCAATTTCAAAAGACCTTTGTTAAATAATATTGTATGTAAAATATACACAAAACTATATACAGCATATATACGAGTATATTAACCACCCGATAGTCTAAAACTAATAGCCTCTAAGTTTAGCTGCTCGTTCTTTGACTTCATGCCAATGAAAGTTTTGATTATAGCTAAGCCAATTATAAAGCATACATTTCCCAGAACGATAATTTTAACTGATCAATCTAACAACCCCCAATGGAACAATTTTCAAGGACATTAAAATTCAAATTTGATCCCTGACTGCCTATAACCTTCTATTAATTCCTTTGTAAGGTCAATACCTATATTTAGAACACATATATTCTATTCAAAGTTAATTTCTATACGACAATCTTGAGGATCATTACTGACTGAACTTAGATCCTATTTGGGAATTTGGTGTAAAGTTCCAGTGTTACTTGGGGCTGGCTTTGCGTCCGTTTGCCAAGTATCAACTACACTTGGCACATTAATTAATTCCACTTTGTCTGAGATTTCAGTGACCAACATACCTCATGTAATGATTCACATTTTATGTTTACTAAGTTTATAATTTATCAAGTATTTAATTTACCTAATCCTACATACATTGAGGTAATTCAGGTATTTATATGAGATGCAAAGGAAAATTTGAGAGGTGAAGGAAATCTGTTTTTGAATACGGATGGGGTCTTATCATTGTCATAAATATTAAAGTTTCAATGGGTTTGATAACGCTTTGGATCCACAAGGCGCATCAGATATCCTCCAAGTACATTAATCTTATTTGGTTGGCACTTGTAGAGCAAACATGCCATGGAATATGGGTCGATGGGTTTAACAAACCATATCCTGTCAACATTGAAACTCGAAACCTATACAAGCAAAGCCGTATTGTAATTAAAGTATCACTTTACCGAACTCATTTAATTAAAACCACTACAATAATAGTTTTAACGAGAAACCATAAAACTACTAAGCCTGAAAGTCGACGTAATGATGAATGACAAAATCGAGATAATCCTGGATAAATTCATGATCGATTTGGAATCCTTCTTACACTTTAACGAATATTTCTTTCCAAGTGAAATTAAATTCTGCTTCCACTCTCTGAATAAGCTTATTGGAATAAAATGTTTACAAAATAAGCAAAAAATATTGAACTGATTTCGGAGCTCAAAGCATTGGAGACAGCTGGCGCGCTATTTATGACATCAGAAAACGATGGATTACAGTCCCAGTGTCCAATAAAGTGCTGGATTTCGAAAACATCTGGACTTTCCAGACGTATTGATGAAATTATTTTATAAAGTTAGTGCTTCATTGAAATAAGGTCCGGCTTTTAGGGAAAATTGGATTCTCCGAAATATTATTAACAAGTTCGGAATTTATTTTTGCGATGGACATTTCTGAAATTTTGAACCATTACCTGATAGGTTTCTACTGAAAGGAATTAAGTAAGATCAATATAAAAACACCAAGTGGAGAGCCCGATGGTGTAGTGAGTGGATAGGGCCGCTGCCTCCTGAGCGGGAGGTCGTGGTTTGAGTCCCACCCCATACCAATGTGTTTTTCCGTTTTCGAATTTCATATGAAAAATCTTCGGCGCTTTTTTCGTGCTTCGGAACGCACGTAAAGCCGTTGGTCCCGGTTAATGTCGTTTAACACCGTAGATATTACTCGTGAAACCATGTCAGAAGCCAGTGCTAAGCATTGGCGGCTCTGACCTAATCTAGGGTTGGGTCTGGTTTCCCTTCTGGGTTGCGGAGGTCAGATGGCAGTCGCTCTGTGTAAAAACCAGTACCCTCGTTCAATCACCTAGATTAGGTAGCTGCCCCGAGAGATGCGAGATAAGGCTAGGGAGATGATGATGAGTATAAAAAGACCAAGAAAGAAATAGAGAAATTTCCGGGTGCCAATTTGAACAAAAGGAATTGATTACAATCACATAGGCGCTACAGCATAACGAGTGGCGCCGGAAAATTGGTCTTTATACTCGAGAATGAAACTCCAAGAGCAATTTAAATGTTAAATCGCAATTGATTCGGCAAATCCCTATATCCTTGTTCTTATTGGCTTAGGTCGGGACTCTGGAGCTGACTTAGACACAAAGAAGGAGATTATTTGGTAATCTCGGTGGACGATATCGGAACACGCATATCTTCTTATGGGTTTTTCGAGTCGACGATCGGCCTGATGAACCTTTGTGTCAGATTTTTTTAACTGCCTAATAAGACATATCTAATTAGACCTCTTAAATGGTTTGAGTCAGGTCTTCAACGTTACGTTTCCTTGTTTCTTGGTAGGTATTTAGGTGATTAAGCCTAACCTAACCGAACTGGGGAATATCTCACAAAGTGAAAAATATGAACATTTTGTTCCCTCCGTGGGAATTGAACCTATGACCTACGGATCGGGAGCCAATGACTCAAACTACTAGACCACGTCCACGCATAAAGGAGATTATTTGGTAATCTCGGGACACGCGGCTTTGGGTAAAGGACACATTAAACCTACATTAGCTCTCCATCGATTACCGGTTTGTGTCGTTTTCAGAGGCAGTGCATTTGCGGTAGTGTAACATTACCATTAAGAGGGTTTTATTCAGTTTTCTACATTTGTAGTTGTAAGGTTATTGGTAGTGGCTTATTTTCTACAAGGAAGGTAGTCGTTGGTGGGCGAGTTAGGCCGCCCAAAATTGTAAATGTGAAAAATATCTGTCCTCCTCATTCAAGTATTCATAACTTCTTATGTCATTTTAATTAGTGTAAAATTGTAACTGATTCTGGTTTGCAGTATCATGTTTATTAAAATAAATACTTTAAATATAATATTAGTTGCCGATAAAGAGTCTATTTTATGATTATTGAAAATATTTTATTTTAGTCTCCATAAAAAAATCGTTTGTCCCACTAACACATCTCGTACTTTGAAGTCACTTTAAAAATGCTCATTCCTTTGGAACTTGTTTTTGTCGGTATCGCTAAATTATTTTATCCATATGCTATATGTGACGAAAAAATAATTTGAATAAATAACGTAAAAGCAATAATAAAACTAATAATAAAATATGTCTCATTTTTGTTTCCCGAATGATACCTCACGTAAGTTACCATAAATAACAACTAAAATGAAGAGATTCCCGGTCAGTCAAACATAATTTTTGAAATAGCAGCACCATGTTTCACGTTAGCCAACCTAAGGAAATAAATCACCATATTGTTTTCCGTCAAGTGGTGTTCAATGTGGTCGGCATTTTTGTCTCGGGAGTTCTAAATGTTTTAATACGAGAATATCCACGGTAAGAATGAAAGTTTTACATATTATATCAAAGTTTGTGTGTAGATTTGCCATTCCTTTTACGAATTGAACTAAAGGGCGTCCTATTACATCAAAACTTGCAACTAAAAGATATGTTGTAGGTTATGTCCACGAGTTTTTGATTCTCGAATGATACCATGTGTTACCATTTCTGTTACGTAACGTTCGTGAACAGTTATTAAGAGTAGTACATATTATCAAATTCTTAAAAGAACCGAGTTTCCAGAACCGTAAAACAAGATCTCAAAAAAAATATCAAAGCACTACCGGTGTATTTGTGACAAATATTGACACTTTTTTTCACTCAGCGAATTTCACATGTGTTACCATCGTTCACGAATGTTACCATGTGTTACTTATTCACAACTGTTACCTTAAAATTTTTGGCGGCCTTACTCGGGCGATAAAAAGTCTGTCATTTCGGAAATCTTTGGCTCTATCTACACATTCAACCGGAAAAGAATTTTCAAAAAGTTATTATATATACAAAATGTTTTTTTATTTATGAGCCCATGGTGTGCCTCTGCAGGAAAAAGGCCTATCTCCCTTCCTTTTCACGATCCATTGCTAGCATTTGCCATTCTTTTTGATATGCGTCCAATTCATCGCGCCACCTCTTTAGGGCACGTCGCCTTATTACATTTGGTTCCCATTCGGTGGTAATTTTAGCCCATAGAACATTCGTGGTCAGCCTAGTCCCACTTTAAGTAGCAGTAATGTTTTTACTGGTATTTTTTATTGGTTGCAAAGTTTTGGATCCCAGATTGCAACCTATGAACAAAAAAATGTTTGCAGATTCTACCCAGTTTATCAACTTTAAAAATTAAAATAGTATTAGCGATATTCCATGAAGTAAAGCAACTTATCATTTCAGCAACATTCAGACAATCCCAGCAATGTAAGAGAAGTAAATAATTCAGAGTCTCTCGTGCACCAGCAGATGAAACTAACTAACTCTGAATGCAGAGCAACTGAGCACTAAATCACACGTAGTCTTTGTTTATACTCGTCCGATCGTCAGTTTAAGGCCCTATTCGTCTGGGGATCTCGGCTTAGCCCTGTCTGATGTATGCCCGAATTTCGGTGGCAATGAATCACGAGATATTCGACTCATTCTGATACGATTTAGTGAAAATAGTAGACAAAAATATCAATTTTTACATCAATATTAGCTTTACTCCGATTAAATATCGTAAAATGTAACTTATTCCATCAACATAAATATAAACTTCCAAAACATATGCCATATTGCTGGATTATTAGCTGTTAATGTTAAAGAACTGTTCAGTGCAGTTTACGGCCTTTATCACCTTCTCTTATGGCCTAAGCTGCGTCCTTTGTCTGCATTGACTAGATATTTAGTTCAGAAGTAATAGTCAGATTACATCTTTTCAGTTTTTAAAACTACGTGGGACGTTACGTTACGTCTACCGTATTTAATATCCAGTTACCGTTCTCGTGTCAACTGCTTGGTTAAAAATTATGCGCTTCCATGACTTTTGCATCTGTTTAGTTTTAAAAGCTCCGTGAAATGTTACGTACTGTATTTACTGGCCAGTTACCGTTCTCGTGTGTTAACTGCTTTTCTGCAGATAATCCCCTCTTCTGGCCTAAGCCGCTTTCATGACTTTTGCACTGACTATTTAGGTCCTGTAATAGTAGTAACTTCTGTTTAGTTTTTAAAACTCCGTGAAATGTTACGTACTGTATTTACTGTCCTGTAACCGTTCTCGTGTGTCAACTGCTTTGCTGCAGATTATGCCCTAATCCTCTCCTGTGGTCTAAGCCGCATTCTTGACTTTTGTACTGATTATTTAGGTCCTTTAATTTTATAACATCTCTTTAGTTTTGAAAACTCCGTAGAATGTTACGTACTGTATTTACTGTCCAGTAACCGTTCTCGTGTGTCAACTGCTTCGCTGCAGATTATGCCCTAATCCCCTCCTCTGGCCTAAGCCGCTTTCATGGCTTTGCGCTGAGAATGTTGCGCCGATGCCCGTCAAGTGCGGGCCAAATCTGTTTTCGGCCAACAGGCGTGTGTACAGATTATGAGCTGGAGTTCGCTTATGACAGTCGCGTTTGAAGTTGGCTCTTTGTGGGAGCGCTACTTATTTCCCTCATAATTTTAAAACGACAGAAACGAGAGTGTGAAAGATCCTGATATAGCTTTAAAACCAAAATCTTTTAAAATATCCTGCAAAACTAATCCTAGGTACGGATCGTAATGTAGCATTGGAGTACATAGATGGGGATTTGACTTTACTTACTTAAACTTATTACTAAGTCGCTGTCGTATTTCAAAACAGAAAATGTATTTTAAATAAGATATCAATGTAGGTATTGTAGGTACACTTTGTATGAAGGTGATAATTTTAAATAAAATGAGAAAAAGTACCTTATGACATGTTTAAACTGCAGTCTGCCGCTCTGATCTGAAACAATGGAATAAAACTGTAAGTGCAATTCAACTCAATATACAAAGGAACCGAATCAATTGTTCATACATTAATAACGCCTTTCGTAACATCCTTTTGATAGGAACACATCGACGACAATTTATACGATGCATCATTTAATCTAAGGACTATTACTTGAATGCAATAATTGAGTTCATGAGCCGGTCACAGTGACAAGGCTTTAAATGAACGCGGGTGGTTGAGCTGTAGTGTAAAAACTGTGAAATCTTATGATGGCGGCAACGTTAGTTTCATTTTTCGCTACGTTCATTTAAAACGTGGTCGTACTGTACGTCCAAATAAAATGACAATGACAATAAAGGAGGCGTAAAAATAACAAGCGCATTCTGTCACTTGTCAGGGTGGCAAGGAAGGCATGTGTCAAATGATTATGTGCATAGTGTGAGCATTCGATTATCTGTGGTGTGTGTGAGTCAGCGCTTGAAAGAGTACCTATTGTAGTGTAGAGACTTGATTGAACATCGATGAAAGAAAATGTTTCATAAAAATCTTGGGTGTCATTGTGGGGTACTTCTCCTTGACGGAATTTATTATCACTATTACAAAAAAACAGTTTTTTTTACAAATATAATTAAGTGACCCAAAAAGCTATATATTATTCACATTTAAAAGCATGTAGCTATAAAATTATTCTAATAGAATGTTTTATCACGGAACATACTCGTGACATTTCCGTCAATCAGGAGAACTACTCTGCCATATTTGATCCACCGCGCTGACAATATTACGTCAAAGTTTATCATCTAAGGCATCAGACAATAAAAATTTGCATCAGATTACAAATTAATTAATAAACATGAGTTTTAACGCGCAATAAAAGTACAGTAAAAACGGTTTATGAATACTTTAAAACACCTAAATACGGACATTTATTGACTCTAAAAAACCATTGGTTTCAAAGTTCACAGAAGTTTGTTTAATACAAAACGATGGTCGGATAAACTCGATAAAACCGCTGACGCTATCAAACCCATCATCGACATAAAACCATCGAATTATCGAGTTACCCAGCACTATTACTGTCACGAATGACCACTAGTGACCGCCGTTGACCAATTGGTCGATAATAGACCATCCAACCCACATGCGGGATTATTGACTTACAATAAAAGTCACCATATTTCTTCATAAACAGTGAGACCACTCTATTTCGACCGGTCGACGTGAAGTGTCCAATGATTTTATAGAGATCATGTTTTATTGCAATTGTGATAGGTATCAAGAGTTTCGAGTTTTCGTCGAATTATACGGGTAGAATTTGTCATTTTATAAGGGACTAACTAACTGAACAGTATTAAAACGGCATGAATTAACTGCCTCCGTGTTCTAGTGGTCAAAGCCATGGGCTTACCGGAGGTCCTAAGTTCGATTCATAGTAGTCCAGTTGATATTTGTCAATTTATCAGTTTGTGAGGTTTTTCCCAGTTCGGTTAGGACATTCCAGGCAATATCACCTGATTGTCTGAAAAGAAAAAGGACGCCGTGCTTCGGAGGGCACGTAAAGCTGTCGGTCCCAGTTGCTGTCTTTGAACGACCACTAGATCGTTACTCAAAAAACCATGTCAGAGGCCGAATAGCTCTGCTACTAGGTGGTTTGAAAACTCTGACACCAGGGTTCATCGGGTTGTTGTTCGTCTCGAGAAACCACTCGCTAAGAAGAAGAAGAAGAAATAACATTACAACAAAAATCACGCCTCTAGAGGAAGGCAGATAATCAAAGGCATAGTAAAAGACGTTGGAATCATGCATGTTATTATGTTGAGAGAACTTATCCATTTCATTGGTACATACATACATATAATCACACCTTTATCCCTAATGGGGTAGGCAGGGCTTAAACGACCAAAATAAAGGTCATTTCGCCACGTCTGACAATGTTTTGAGGGTTATTCTTGAAAATTAACCTAAAAGATTTATGCATGAATACCTACTGAATGAAACAAACCTATGATCAGAATTTTATGTTATTGAATAGGTAATTGGTAAACATTCGTGCATACCATATGTGTGAATTACCAATAAATTTAATAAACCTATTATTTAATACTACCATGCTGGACTGGGAACGAGAGAAAACATAGAATGTGCCCGCTGCATTTCTTCCCGGGCATGCTGTAAAAACCAGCTCAAGGATCCGAGGGTTTCTGTACATTGCAATTTAGGCGATGGGTTTGACTACCTGTCACTACAGCAATATACCTACAAATCTATCATAAATAACCCTCAAAACTTTGTCAGACGTGGCGAGACGACCATTAAGTAGGTCGTTTAAGCTCTGACTGCCCCGTTTGGGATAAAGGCGTGATTATATGTATGTACGTATGTAAATTATTATTTAAAATACCTCACTTCTGAAAAAGTATTTAATACCAAATTGAATACTCCAACAGTAAACAAATTTACTCTCCATTTAATTAATTGTAATACCACAGAACTGTGTTTCGAAAATAACTAGTTACCAATGGAAATCATTTTCAAATTCGACATTTCGAACTGAAATTATTGTAGTATGCCTCTCATTAATTAATAAATAACTGCGGTCCTACATACATACATATAATCACGCCTTTATCCCTAATGGGGTAGGCAGAGCGCAAACGACCCAAACAAAGGTCGCTCCGCCACGTCAGACAAAGTTTTAAGGGTTATTTATGATAGATTTGTAGGTATATTGCCATAGTGATAGGTTGTCAGCCTATGGCCTAAATTGCAACATACTTAAACCCTCGGATCCCTTAGCTGGTTTTTACAGCTTGCCCAGGATGAAATGCAGCTGGCACATTCTATGTTTTTCTCTCGCTCCCAGTCCAGCATAGAACTGCGGTCCTACTTATATTAATAAAATTGTAATGAATAAAATACGGGGTGTAAGGGAAAGCTTCCCACAAACTGATAGGGGTTGCTCAGTTAACGATACTGAACAACTTCCACCAAGAAATTACTTCAGGAAGTGAAAATAAAAATTGGCTTTTCCATACAATATGACCTCCTCGATCAGACAATTTGTTAGGAAATCCAAATTATTTTTTTTCACTTCCGAATAAAAAACCTAGTAATAGTTGTTCAGTCTCGTTGACTGAGCAACCCCTATCAATTTGCGGGACGCTGTCCCTTACGCCCCGTATAATATATCATGACCGCTATTAAAAAAAAGAGATAGGACTGTTGTAGGATTCCGTCCGTCACTTGTAGAAATAAACACTTCACAGCCTAAAATTATCGTTCAAAGTGATAGCTAACAAGAGATCGCTTCCAGCGATAAGACCGCCTTTGTGCACATTAATTTAAGTTGATTTTTGTTGCCTTTTGTGTTCAATAAAGTGTTTCTGCTGATAAATCAATGACCACTCACTGGAGGTGTTAGACTTGTATGTTTCGACTCTTTACGAGCGGCGTTGCGGTGTTGTGTGATTTCCACTCTCCACGAAGAAGACTCTCGTAAAGAGTCGAAAAGTAGAGGTCTAACACCTCTGTTAAACAAATAAGTGAGGAGTCGTTGATTTATCAGTATGAATACCACTTCTTCGTCATTTAGTGATAAAAAAGTTTTGTTACTTACTTACTTACTATTTAACATTAAGGCACGTTAAGCCGTTCGTCCCGGATAGTATCGTTTAATACCGTAGATATTAGTCGTTAAGCCATGTCAGAGGTCAGTGCTAAACATTGGCGGCTTGAAAACTCTGACCTAATCTAGGATTGGGTCTGGTTTTCCTTCTGGGTTGCGGAGGTCAGATGGCAGTCGCTCTGTGTAAAAACCAGTACTCTCGTTCAATCCCCTAGATTAGGAACCCGACCCCGTGAGAAACGGGATAAGGCTAGGGAGATGACTTACTATTTAACATTTTTATGTTTCCTTCTGGCATAAAGTGTTTTTCATATCCTAATTTGTTTAATGGCGAACTGCACTTACTTTGCTGCCGAGTAAATTTTTTGTGTGATGAGTGGCTGAGTGACAAGAGATTTTTCGCTTTTGAAACAAGTTAGTAGTTTTATAGATTTAATTATGCACTCAATAAGCTACCGCACTGCAAGCGGATCACAGGGCGCACTTATTCTTCTTTGTTTAGATTAAGCACCCTAAATGTTAATATTACAAAATAATTTACAATTTTGAAATAAACAGATTTAATAATATTTTTTTAGCAAAGAAGAATATATAAACGTACAAACGTACAAAAAACGTTGAGTCGTTCTACGTTTGAAATATTTCACACGCAGACACTAGGAATCCGTCTATAGTATACTAAATAATGGATTGGAAACTCACAAATCCTTGTTTATAAATAAAGCTTCAATCTGTTAGGAGTCAACGGGATTGATACAGCGTGTTCATTATTCATCTGCTTCAGCCTGCGTTCCAGACAGCCATTAGCATTTTAAATCACCCTAATGAATTTACTAGCCGGCTGGAAGTGAACTTGAAAACACAGCGGTAAGTTGCAATTATACTGACAGTTTGTTTAGCACCACTGATGGACATTGCTATCGATTCGTGGAGGGCACGACTTAACTAAATCTTTACTAAATTTATTGCCGTCCTTTTCTGTTCTCTCGTGATAGAAACTATATATATACTTGTATTAGTTAAAGTCGTATTATTGCAACTATGAATTGCTGCCATTGAGTTTTAATAGATAAAACTTGAGTTTTATCGCGCCACATCTTTGGTAGGATGGAGGTATTCATTTATTTATTCATACTACTAAAACTAGAAATTATTTCTAAAATAAATAATATATTTTTACACAGTTCATATAGGCTCGTATTTATAAAGCGATATCAAACTTGAGAGCAATATACAATACAAAACAATATACTTTATTGCACAAAAACACAGAAATAACAAATTAATATAAAGAAAAGTAGTACAATTGGCGGCCTTATTGCTAATGTAGCAATATCTTCCAGGCAACCAGGCAATAGGAAACAGAGGAGCAAAATAATTTGACGCGGGTCAGTGCAACAATCATGTTAATAAATTAAATATATATACTCCAGTATACAACAAGTATACAAATACAAACATAATATATACAGAAGAATAGAATATAAGGTATGGATTTCACAGACCAGTTTGTACTGAAATGACATTTCTGATACGAACTCAAACTCGTTGTCACTCATGAGAGCTGATTACAAATACGGCCCATAAAATGAGAAATTCTAAATAACTTATCTGCAACCTGCTAAAGTTATTTCAAAGCCTCTGTTATCGAAATCACACTGCACATAGATAAAACTATTGTGCTTATTTATTACTGCGGCTCTAACAAAGCTCAGATAATACATACATACATACATAAAATCACGCCTTTGTCCCTTACGGGGTAGGCAGAACGTAAAACGCCTCCTAAAAAGCTCAGATAATGTCCTAGACAAACAGTGAGAAACCGTGCAGAGGTATAGCTTGATACGATTGAAGTGAACTCGAAAACACAGCGGTAATTTGCAATTATACTGACAGTTTGTTTAGAAGCCACTGATGGATATTGGCTTTTTAAACAAAGCCTACTGGATTTAACGTCGAAAATCAGAGTGAGAAAATGAACAGAATAGCTTCCTGCACACACAATCGCGCTGTGATAGGTATCCCTAATAACAAGATAAAAGAGCCACATACATACATACATACATATAATCACGCCTTTATCTCTTATGGGGTAGGCAGAGCGTAAACGACGTAAGCATAGGTCGTTCCGCCACGTCTGACAAGTTTTGAGGGTTATTACAGATGATCATGAGGTATATTGCTATAGTGACAGGTTGTCAGCCCATCGCCTAAAATTGCAATATACTATAACCCTCGAATCCATTAGCTGGTTTTTACAGCATGCTCTGGAGGTAATGCAGCTAGCACAATTCTATGTTTTTCTATTACTCCCAGTCCAGCATGGAAGAAAAAAATAAAAAGAGCCACAGCTAAAATATGCAAAAAGTGTGATAATAGTTTTTATTTGACATTAAAAATCTTTGACATACAATGATGGATTGTCAAGAAGAAGATATAAGTAAAAGATAAATATTTATTTGACATGGTAGTATTGAACACTAGGTATACATTTGACAGGGATAATTTATTATATTCTTATTCTTATTTATTTGTATTCCACAATAGTTGTAATAGTTGGTGTAATCTAAGTGTGAACATGACATTATGGACCCTGTTGGGCACAGCACAAATAGCAGAGAGGAGGACATTAATAAGCAAATAATCAAATCTATTGTCTAGTCTTATTAATTAAATGTTAAAACTCAAGCATTAGATTCTGATAACAATTTTGTATTAATTTTAAATTTATTTAACATCATTTTATTAATTATAAGCTAATGATATGAAATAAATTGGTTGTCATACTAGTGTACACTACATATTTTCACTTAGCGTCGTTGAGCCAGCGTAGTAACTATATTTTCGGAATAATATTTTTATTTAAAATGCTACAAATAGGTTAAACATACGTCAATGGACCTATTTTGAATGTTTACTTTTAAATGTTTCCCACAGTAACCACATTTACCCAAAGACATTTCCACGTGACGTTTGTTTACATCACTTACTATACACGATAATTTGATTATTGTTTATGATCCTGACAGTTTTTATAAAGACATATGTGACACATCTTGCGTTTACCAAACACACAGATAATGTTTGTACGTTTTTTTTTTCTTTATGTCAGTGTTTTCTTTGAACCGTGACTTTGGCAGAATCATTGTCTAAAAACGATGGAAGCCAATACCATGTAAAAAAAAAGACAAAAATACTTTATTTCACATAAGAAAACAAATCATACAACACAATAGGTAACAACAAAAAACAAGTACAACGCAGACGGCCTTATTGTTAAGGTAGCAATATCTTCCAGGCAACCTTTGGGTGAAAGAAAAATGCGTAGCGGTAAGCGGGATAGTGCAAACCTACAGTAGAAGGTATAGGGAAGGCTAAAATATCGTTACGGTAGTTAATGACTGAAATCTGCCTTATCCTATAGGGATAGGACTTAATATCTGCCTTAAAGTAGGTATAAAACATTGACGCTTTTATCTCTGTACGCAATAAGACATTCTTAGCCAGTCACAAAATCTTTTTTTGGAGTGGACTGGAACATTGTTACGATAAGTTATTGGTCGTTTGCTTGGCTTAAAATAAGATAAAAATATTTTCATTAAACATATAAGTACACTCCACCAACATTCCTTGTTCACCTCTTACTAGACAGTTAGGCTCGTAATTATGAAGCGATCTCAAACTTGAGAGCAATATTAAGTATGGATTTGACAGGTCAGTTTGTACTGAAATGACATTTCTGATACGAACTCATGAGCGCTGATTGTAAATACGGCCCTTAAATACTTAGGGGCGCCGCAAAAATAATAATGTTCATAACAAATAAATACACAGTTGCAAAAAAATATGCAATTTACGTTTCTACTTTCGCAAAAAAGCATCCGTAATTATCACCAAGTTAACGATATTTTTCCTCGCCACGTGTTAATATTACAAATTCTTTGTTAGCGAAGCCCTAGAGAAAGGAGAGCGTGATAAATATCTATAAAGAGTATGTTAAGGCTCCCCTGGGCTAAGTGGCGCCCCCCATTAGTAAAAAGCTCATAATTCACTAAAAACACAGTGAATCGAAAAACCGGCTTAACAGAATTAAGTTATAGTAATTAAAATAATTTAGAACCTTATAAATTAGCGAATCATAGCTCGTTGTAGTAACAGAAAGAAAAATTGCGGTTGGTGGACGTTATTCGCAATTTGTCTTCCTGTTACTTCAACGAAATATAAATCGCGTATTTATAACGTTCTAAATTAGCTTAATTACTATAACTGGATTCTGTTGGACCGGTTTTTCGATTCAATGTGTTTTTATTGGATTATGCTTTTTTTTACTAATGGGGGCGCCACTTGGCTAGTATCGTTACCTTAAGTGGCCTAATTCGCGGTAAAAGGCCCGTCACCTGACCGACGGCATTATAATTATACTGCCTGAGCCAGATAAAGCTTTTTTAATTCCGAATGCTTATTATTTGGAACTGAAGGAAGGTATGAGAGCGAGCTTTGATCTCGGCAATGCCAATTTAAAAATGTCGACTTTGTTTCATGATTGATCCCCTTTGCTTGGTGACGTCAGATCTTCCCTTTGATCCAATATGAGATTGGTGCTTCAACATTATGAAAACCAAGTACAATCTTTTGAGACAATAAATTATTGTGTTTGTTACCTCATTATATATTACTCTAGGGCTTCCATATAACTCTACAAGTCAGTCGTAAATGTAGGTTAATACATATATACATACATAAAAACACGCCTTTATCCCTAATGGGGTAGGCAGAGCGAACACGACCTAAACAAAGGTCGTCCGCCTCGTCTGACAAAACAAGTTTTGGGGGTTATTACAGTTGATTATGATGTATATAGTGAGTAAAAATTGCAATACACTATAACCCTCGAATCCCTTAGCTGGTTTTTACAGCATGCCCGGGAGGAGATGTAGCTGGCACACTCTATGATTTTCTATTACTCCCAGTCTAGCATGTAGGTTAATACCTGGTGTATATATCCGTTTAGAATTGGGAAAATCAACCACAATTTAATGAGTTATTTTTTCTTTATCTCCTTAAGTTATTTTGTTCTTTACCTTCGTCACTTCCATTTTATAAGTGATCAACTTTTTAAAGATTGCACGCCAATATGTCAGTCAATAGTTCGGTTTAGAACAGTAAAGTTGTTAGTCAATAAGCTGGACTTGTCCTTTGTCTTTTGCTTTTAGGAAGAAAGGCAACTCTTCACAGTGTAATCTTCTGTTGTACGCTTCGCGTAGTTGGTCAACAAAATCATCTCAACCTAAACATAATTAGTAAGTAACTTGATTAGCTGTAGTGACAGGTTGTCAGCCCGTCGCCTAATATCTAGCAGCCTAATAATAGCCCAGAAATATACCTACAAATATATCACAAATAACCCTTAAAACTTTGTCAGACGAGGCAGAACGGCCTTGGTTTAGGTCGTTTACGCTTTGCCTACCCCATTAGGAAAAAAGCCGTGATTAGATGTATGTATATAAGTAACTAAATTTAAATAGGCTAGCATTACGAATTACAAACAAAGAAAACGATTAAAAGAGAAAATCAAGTTGTTTCAAAAACTTAATCCTAAAAGTCTTTTCTCTGCCCCAGACCGTTCATAACGAACGAGGCTTAACCGCGCCCACGCAGCCCCGCAGACGCTAATCGTTCATTTGGATTACAATTATGTGACCAAGTATGACTGTAATCGTTCATTTCGTTCATTCGGTCTTATGATTATGAGAACGAATATGCATGATGGGGCGTTATCGCTCCATTGCTTCTCAATAGGATTACTGTGACAAGTTTAGATACGATGTCGTTTTCGAAAGGAATGGCTGTTGTGAAATATGTGTATTTAGTTTGCTTTCGGTCTTAAGTGAGCATACTGTTACTTATGGCGTCGTTTGTGCGACCTTAAGACAGTTTTATTTATGAAGTTAATATGAAATGTTTTGGTAGTTTGAAGGTTAAATAATATTACTTACACCGCCATGACCATGAAGAATAGAATTATCTTATAAGCCAAACTAACGATCAACGGTTTTGTGTTTGTAGAAACAAAACAGGCTGAAATGAATAAGGGAATAACTGATCCTCAAAAAAATACTAAATTAGCCTCAAAATGTTCAATTCAGCCGCAATAGGTTACGTTAGGATCGAAGTTATTATTTTTGAGGCTGATTTAGAATTATTTGAGGATACATACAAACATAATCACGCCTTTATCCCAAATGGGGTAGGCAGAGCGTAAACTATCAAAGAATAGGTCGTTTCGTCACGTCTGACAAGTTTTGAGGGCTATTTTACACTGAAATGTGTACCGCTATAGCGACAGGTTGTCAGCCCATCGCCTAAATTGCAATACACTGAAGCCCTCGAATCCCGTAGCTGGTTTTTACAGCATGCCCGGGAGGAATTGCAGCTGGCGCATTCTATGCTTTTCTCTCGCTTCCAGTCCAGGATGGAAGAGCCATCGGGTCAATTTTCTTCAAGTGTGACCAGCGCGCTGGTTACCAATTTTTGTCTTCCTTAATTGGATGAATTGGAACTGCAGGGCATGTGGTTATATCGGTCTCGATTTAAAAACCATTTGTTAGGTAATGTATTTTACTCTGTTAAAGAGTATACTGACTTTAGATTTACATAATGACATTGTACATTTTATGAGGATCGGTTAATTAGAAGCCAATAAATAATAATATTACTTGTTATAATGGATTTCCGAGATTCTAAAGGTAAAAGGCATCATGTTGATTACATGTATGGAACAATGGGAGCGTCCTTCGTTGATGCTCTGTTGCCTACCTCGAAAAAGACTGAATGTGTTTATGGAGATGTTTTACCCTTCCCTAGCTCCTACTGTATTTTTCGTCAATTCAACAAGATTTGCTTATAAACTTAACTAGAAATCCTTTGAAATGTTACAGCGTACACACATCAGCCCATAAATGTCAAAGTATAAACTCAAAAATAGTTTCTACCTCTCTGAACATAGAGTCTATTAGATGGACATGTTGGCACTTGGGTATTCACTGTAGAGTACAGTCAACACGGCTCTCAATGCAAGTGGTTGGGGGCGCTGTGGTATAAGGAGAACTGTGCATCATCATTTCCCTACCCTTATCCCGCATCTCACGGGGTTAGCTACCTAATCTAGGGGATTAAACGAGGGTACACAGAGCGACTGCCATCTGACCTCCGCAACCCAGAAGGGAAACTAGACCCAACCCTAGATTATGTCAGAGATTTCAAGCCGCAACCTAAGCGTTGGCCTCTCACATGGCTCAACGACTAATATCTACGGTTTTAAACGATATTTATCCGAACCAACGGCTTATCGTGCCTTCCGAAGCACGGAATAAGCGCCGAATAAACGTACATATGAAATACGAAAACCGAAAAACAAATGGTGGGACTCTAACCACGACCTCCCCGCTCAGGAGGCAGCAGCCCTATCCACTACACCATCAGACTCTCTATAAGGAGAACTGTCCAGTCCATATCAAATCTCATGATGGCAGTGACGGTTCTTTTTTTTTGTTACGTTCATATAAAGCTTACATCCATGCTGGACTGGGAGCGAGAGAAAAACATAGAATGTGCCAGCTACATTTCCTTCCGGGCATGCTGTATAAACCAGCTAAGGGATCCAAGGGTTTCTGTATATTGCAATTTAGGTGATAGGCTGACAACCTGTCACTACAGCAATATACCTACTGCTATCTTAAACAACCTTCAAAACTGTGTCAGACGTAGCGGAACGACCTTTGTTTAGGTCGTTTACGCTCTGCCTACCCCATTAGGGATAAAGACGTGATTACATGTATGTATGTATATAAAGCATGGCCACACTGTACGTTATGGAGAGGCAATTAGTTCATGCGAGGCGTATGTAATAGAGGTGATCCATCGCACTCGATCTCGCAAGGAAGCCCGATGATATTTTAGACCTTGCATTGTTAGCCGATGGGCTATTGTGCTATACAGGGTTGTCAATGTTCAGTCGCAATAGGGTTGTGCTGAAAATACTTTCAAGTCCATATTAATACTGCTACTCAAGATTGAGTGATAAAGTAAAATCTGGAAACCTATGCCGGGAATTCTTTGGTACTCTGCCAGGTAATTTAAAAAAAGAACTCTAAGAAATATAAGCTGCTGCGCTTTTAGTGAGTATGTTAAAAATGGAAGGAAGTGGATCAAACGTTTTTTTTATTAGCTTAATTTAAACATTTATAAAACAACATAAACTGCTACAGCCATCACTCAATAAAGCTTGGTTAACAAATAAATAAGCTCATGTTTTCTTTTCTGCCAAACTCTTTTTCAACGTACATATTTGTTTAGTACTATTGTTGTGCCACAAAGCCCGCCTCAAAATTCCTTACTTTTTGTTCGTTTGCGTAGAAAGGATCGCAACCCTACCCTCACATGTAACTGGCCCTTTGTAATCAAGCCCTGCTCCTGACGTAGCCCTGTTAAGATAAATGAGACCGGACAATTATATTCAGTTCACCAAAATGAGCTTATAACTCACTATTATTTTAACCCAGGCTTGATAGTGACTGGGCTATTTAAAATAATGATTTGGGGATAAGAAATGCTTTGTTGGCGGCGCTATTGAGTTTTAGATCGCCTGTAAATTGATTAGCTGATTAGATGGATCTATTTCTTAAAGGAAGAAGGAGGGCTTGCTTTATGTTTAGTGAATGTACAAGAAAGTTTACATTTAGGTCTTCTGAATGCGACAAAGATCTACGCGAGTCTTATATTAGCGATAATCTGACTCTGACGTTACTTCGAGGAGTGTTTCGGTAGACTACCAAAAAAACCATGTCCATGCTGGACTGGGAGTGATAGAAAAACATAGAATATGCCAGCTGCATCTCCTCTCGGGTATGCTGTAAAAACCTGCTGAGGTATTCAAGGGTTTCAGGGTATTGCAATTTAATCGATGGGTTAACAACCCGTTACCATAGCAATACTTCTATCATCTGTAATAATCCTCAAAACTTGTCAGACGTGGCGGAACGACCTTTGTTTAGGTCGTTTTTGCTCTGCCATTAGGGATAAAGGCGTGATTGTATGTAGAATACAGTATCTATTACACCTATAACAGAGACCTTGAAAAGCGTTGGCACGAGTATAATAACAACATCTTAGCCAAAATTCGCAACACAGTTCACGTTTTCTGTTTACCTCCTAATGCTCTAATACCTCTAATCTGGGCATTAGGGGTAATGTCTCATAATTGTGCCCGTTACAAGCGAAACCGCGGAATAATAATGTTCTGGCAGAACTCACGAAATTATAGGCCCGGTGTACACGGCAACTTCCTCCGTGGTCTAGTGGTCAGAGCCATGGTCTTACGATACGGAGGTCCTGGGTTCAATTCTCAAGGGGGAACACGAAGTTGATATTTGTCAATTTATCACGTTGAGGGATTTTCCGCAGTTTGGATAGGTTATTGTAGGTCGAATGACTTGATTGTCCGAAAAGTAAAAGGATTCCGTGCTTCGGAGGGTATGTTAAGGCGTCGGTCCCGGTCGCTATCTTTTATCCCTATCATAGCGACCGGGACCGATGGCTTAACGTATCCCCTGGCTCAAAATCATGTCAGAGGCCTAATAGTTGTGCTACTAGGCTGTTTCAAAACACTGACACCAGAATTCAGCAGGTCGCTGTTAGACTCGAGAAACCACTTGCTAAGAAGAGACTGCAAAATGCGTAGTAGACGCAATATTGCACCAGGTGAAACGTAGACATGATTCATATTACTTTTTCTTATTACGTGCTGCTTTATTGCCAAGTTCCGTAACAAAAGGTAAGCTGGTGAATCAGGTAAGCCGTAGTGGCTAAGGTGGTTTCAGCATACTTGCTTTGCGAACCGCTGTGTCACCCGGGGCGATAACCGCGGGGGAGATTGATCCAACAACACATCAGAGTCATAAATATGCCTATAGCCAAATATTAGGCTAAGGTTATTAAACACATTGGCACAAATATTGCTAGTACGAGTAGGTACAGTGACCGTCAACTAATCGGCCCTTTAAATTAGGAAGGCACGGATGTACGTCAGAGCTGTTAAGTCATCAATATAGAGAGGAACTGGCAAAAGGCAAAAGCTCATAGGCTGGCAAAGTGCCACTGACAGTCATGGCCATATACTGGGCAAGTCTATTAATCATTTTCAAGGGCACCTTTATTTATATAAAGTAGGAGCTTTCGTTTACTAAAAGTTCCTTGTACACTGTGGCCCTCGTCTACTGGGCCTTTCAAATTAGGAAATCCCTGCAAGCGCGGATATACGTCAGAACTTTAAGCGTGTTAGTGGTGATATTGCGATC
Organism: Scrobipalpa costella; assembly: GCA_949820665.1. Classification (NCBI taxonomy): domain Eukaryota; kingdom Metazoa; phylum Arthropoda; class Insecta; order Lepidoptera; family Gelechiidae; genus Scrobipalpa; species Scrobipalpa costella. The sequence continues at coordinate 10,766,704 of OX463304.1, read as the reverse complement.
CTGCACCGCCAAAAGAGACTGGCAAAGGACCTTTGCTATTCACTAGTCTAATAAACACAAAAATTGCCATAACAGTGGTCCTTTTCGTCTACTCAGCCTTTAAAATTAGAAAGATCCTGCAGGCACGGATATACGACAGAACGGAAAGTGCGTTAGTGGTGATATTGCGATCCTGCACCGCCCAAAGAGACCGACAAAGGAGCATTGCTATGCGCTGGTCTATAGTCTAATAAACACAAAAATCGCCCTAACAGTGGCCATTCTCGTCTACACGGCCCTTCAAATTAGGAAGTCCATGCAGGCACGGATATACGACAGAACGGTGAGTGCGTTAGCGGTGCTATTGTGATCCTGCACCGCCCAAAGAGACCAACAAAGGAGCATTGCTATTCGCTGGTCTATAGTCTAATAAACACAAAAATCGCCCGAACAGTGGCCTTTCTCGTCTACACGGCCCTTCAAATTAGGAAGTCCCTGCAGGCACGGATATACGACAGAACGGCGAGTGCGTTAGCGGTGCTATTGTGATCCTGCACCGCCCAAAGAGACCAACAAAGGAGCATTGCTATTCGCTGGTCTATAGTCTAATAAACACAAAAATCGCCCGAACAGTGGCCTTTCTCGTCTACACCGCCCTTCAAATTAGGAAATCCCTGCAGGCACGGATATACGACAGAACGGCGAGTGCGTTAGCGGTGCTATTGTGATCCTGCACCGCCCAAAGAGACCAAGAAAGGAGCATTGCTATTCGCTGGTCTATAGTCTAATAAACACAAAAATCGCCCGAACAGTGGCCTTTCTCGTCTACACGGCCCTTCAAATTAGGAAGTCCCTGCAGGCACGGATATACGTCAGAACGGCAAGTGCGTGACGACACGCCGTAATGTCGCCTGCTTTATATCAATTAATCCGCAAAGTAAAGCCTCTAGGTCGCTATGTTACTAGTGTACGCTGTGTTTCTGGTTATAAAAGGTATAGTGTGAAAGAGACAGAAAATTAAGCTTTGTTGAAGGTTTCTGTAAAGTTTTTATTATGATTCTCTAAAATTATAAACCGTTATGTATTTAACTGCCTGCTAGCAACAACTACAACAAATCTGAGAGAGAGAGCTGCCTATTATAATAAGGGGTGTAAGGGACAGTGTGTCGCAAACTGGTAGAGGTTGCTCAGTCAACGAAACTGAAAAACAGTCAGAAAGTGAAAAAAACATTTGGTTTTCCATACGAATTGTCTGATCGAGGTAGTCATTTTGTATGGGAAAATAATTTCATTTCATTTCCTGAAAAAAAATTTGGTGATAGTTGTTCAGTTTCGTTGACTGTGCAACCCCTACCAGATTGCGGGACGCTGTTCCTTACACTCGGTACAAAGTAAGTGGTCATATTTCAACTAGGTTGGTAGAGATCAATATTTTACAAATTACAATATCGTTTCGCTGACGTCTGTAATTGAAGGATTCTGTGATTGGTTGAGACTAGACATCCAACCTCAAACCTAGGCTCCGGCTTCTGGTGAGATAAAATCTGAATAAATACCTACATCGGAAGACAGCAAATCATAGATAATGACACTTAAATGAAGTAGATGTCATGTTCGCTGAAATAAGTAGGTACCACTAAAACTGAAGCTCAGTTCTATACTGAACAACTTAGCAGAATTGGGTCAAAAATAAGCACCAGCCGTGACTACATTTTAGTTTAGTTTTACGTGACCCGAGGCAAGATTGTTTCCTGTTAACTAAAATAGTGGTTTGCCACTAATATTGGCCATATCGAAGTGTAAATGGATCTAGATAAAAAACGTATTTATTAACCCATTTTGGATTATAAGCCGCCTTTTCGTGGTAGTTGGCAACACGAGTCAGTATTTAAGGTGGCAACCTATTATAATTGTAACCAATTTCTTTTAAATGAGATTTTAATGTCTGTTGTACAACTTAAAATGGCTTTAGGAGTTTATAATTTGTTTTACAATTTGTATTGTAAGAAAGTTATTAGTAACGAGAACACGATTCAAGGACTGAAAGATTTTAACTCTCTCAAATAAACAAAAAAAAATCGTTATTATAAATGGGTTTGCTCTTAGGTAACACTAGGTAAATAATGTAAATAGGTAAATAATACAAAGAATGTTGAGTGGAACAGCAAAATCTGATAAAATTTGCCATGATACTACAACTTTTATCGCACAAAGAGAGTACTACCAATTACATACATACATATAATCACGCCTTTGTCCCAAATGGGGTAGGCAGAGCGTAAACGACCAAAACAAAGGCCTTTCCGCCGCGTCTGACAAAGTCTTGAGGGCCATTAAAGAAAGATTTGTACGTATATTGCTATAGTGACAGGTTGTCAGCCCATCGCCTAATTTAAAATATACTGAAACCCTCAGATCCCTTAGCTGGTTTTTACAGCATGCTTGGGAGGAAATGCAGCTGGCACATTCTGTGTTTTTCTCTCACTCCCAGTCCAGCATGGAAGATACCAATTATACGGGGTGTAAAGGACAGCATCCCACAAACTAATACGGGTTGCTCAGTCAACAATATTGAACGTCATTCACCAGGAAATTCTTTCAGAAAGTGGCAAAAATATATGACTTTTCCATACAAATTGACCACCTCGAGCAGACATCATCTCCCTAGCCTTATCCCGTATCTCACGGGGTCGGCTTCCTAATCTAGGGGATTGAACGAGGGTACTGGTTTTTACACAGAGCGACTGCCATCTGACCTCCGCAACCCAGAAGGGAAACCAGACCCAATCGTAGATTAGGTCAGAGTTTTTCAAGCCGCCATTGCTTAGCACTGGCCTCTGATAGGTCTTAACGACTAATATCTACGGTATTAAACGATACTAACCGGGACCAACGGCTTAACGTGCCTTCCGAAGCACGGAAAAAGCACCAATTAAACGTACATATGAAATTCGAAAATCGAAAAACACATTGGTACGTAGTGGGATTCGAACCACGACCTCCCGCTCAGGAGGCAGCGGCCCTATCCACTACACCATCAGGCTCTCGAGCAGACAACATATACGAAAAAAAATTTGCTCTTCCTATAAGAACTTCCTGGTGAAAGTTGTTCCGTGTCCTTTACACCCGGTAGATACTTTTAAAAACCTTTGTTTTTTTTTTTTTTTTTTAATTTATTAAACTAAAGGTAAGTACATTTTTATAACTAATATCTACTCGCCAAACTAAAAAGTTTGATAGCGAGATACGCCTTAATGTAATTTCTTACACCTACCTTAAGTTAACAGCATGCTTATAAATATTTATATATATATATGTATATCTAATAAAAAAAAATAATTAAATAGCGATTAAATATAAAAATACAACATTGCTCAATGACTTCCATTTAGAAGCGAGTCCCTTAATTTTGATTTTAATACCCCTATACTACTTAACTTAGGTTCAGTTCGTAATATTTGAAGCTGGTTAAATATTTTTGGTACTAGATATTTTGACACCCTTTCTCCATAATAGTTTACTGATTTTGGTATTACTAATTTACGTTCTCTTACACTTCGAGTATTATATTTATTTTCCTTTCTTTTTTTAAAATTATCGTTATAATAATGTTCAATACCAATTAAATATTTAACTTTATAATCTACCGGAAGTATTTTGTATGTCAAGACTTTACGAAATGATGTCAAGCCACTCATCTAATATCAAAAATAGACATTCACTAAAGTACATAGATACTCAAGTTTCTTATTACTCGGAATACAATGGATCATCTCTCCTCTAATTCCAATTACTTAGGATTATTTTCTTTTCGGTTGCTGTATGAATAGATTCAACTACCTACAATAGTAAATGTTAACTTATTTGATTTTATTCATGTAAGTATCTTGTTTCTAAAAATAAGGTTTAAATATTAGACAACATAATGAAATAGTAGTTTTAGTAATTTAACTAATTAGTATAATTTATTTTTGAAATGTGTTTTTGAGTTAAAAGACATGAAACTTTGTTTAACTGCGTTGGAAATACATAGTAAAACTGATTTTAGTTTTTGTTTTTTCTTTCGTATCACAAATTTTCCACAGAATAATATTCGTTTTTTATGTGTTTTTGCACTTATAATAAAATAGCACTCTATTTTATTATTAAAATTTGAGAAACAACAAATCAAAAATTTCAATTCCTGTCCGCGGTTAATTTTTTTTTTGAATAATGTTGATTTTCATAAAATATATGAAGAAACCGATATCTCGTCCATGTAAGTAACAAAGTACTAGGTTTAGTTCATATATATATACATACATCACGCCTTTATCCCTAACGGGGTAGGAACAGCGTCAACGATCTAAATAAAGGTCATTTCGCCACGACTGAAAAGTTTTGATCTGTATGTTGCTGTAGTGACAAGGTTTTCATTACAGCAATTCGTCTAAATTACAATATACTGAAACCCTTGAATCCCTTAGCTGATTTTTACAGCATGCCCGGGAGGAGATGCAGCTAGAACATTCTATGTTGATCTCAAGATTAAGAATAATATTAAGTATGGATTTGACAGACCGTTTTGTACTGAAATAACATTTCAGTAAATTATGAACTGTCAAATCCATACTTAATACTGCTCCCAATCTCAAAATCGCTTTATAAATACGGCCCTTAGTACTGGGTTTAGTTTATGTATCTATGATTTCATTTACAATAAGTTTATGCCTTCCGTAATCCACTCCGGTGAACGTAAACAATCACTAAAGACCTGCAAGAAGCGAAACGGTAATGTAAAGTAAGGCTGACGTATGGTAATCATGTGGATTTATAAGAGACTAGCTATGCCCGCGACTTCGTATGCCCGGTTTGAATGGAAAACACGCACTACGCGCGGAGAAGTGTTTTCAGTATGTTCGCCTCTGCGTGTTTTCCATACAAACTGGGGTACTTACTCAATATTAGAATGGTTTGCGTGGCTGTAGATATAAATTTATTTATTTATTATGTGGTATTTTCTTCCATGCTGGACTGGGAGCGAGAGAAAAACGTAGAATGTGCCGGCTGCGTTTAATTACGGGCATGCTAAAAACTAGCTAAGAGATCCGTGGGTTTGATTATATTGTAATTAAGGCAATGGGCTTATCACTACAGCAATATACCTAAAAAACCTAACTTAAATAATACTCAAAACTTTGTCAGACGTGGCAGAACAGGACCTTTTTTTAAGGTCGTTTACGCTCTACCTACCCCATTAGGGATAAAGGTGTGATTATATGTATGTATTATTTACTGCGAGCCGGTATTGTTGCACTCTTAGCACCGGCCGGGGTCACATGTAGGGTTTTTAAGGTAGTTCCTAAAGACGTGTAACAACATCGACCTGTAACGACCATTATTAAAGACAGTGACAGGAACCGACGGCTTTTCGTTCCCTCCGAAGCACGTAATATGTTTTCTTTCAGACAATCAGGACTCAGCCTGCTTTGTCCTAACCAAACTGGGGAAAATCTCACAAAGTGAAAAATTTACAAATATCAACTTTGTGTCCCCCTGGGTATCGAACCCAGAAACTCCGGATCGTGAGCCTATGGCTCTGACCACTAGACCACGGAGGCAGTTATGTAGATATGAATGACGATTTCCTTTGTGAGGTAAATGTAGATCGTAACGTAATAATTGGAATGAAGCGAATGCCGTTTTGTTTTGCTTTCCTGTCACGCGATACGACAAGATTTAAGTAGTCTGTTAACCAGTTAAATCACCTGTGCTTTGCGAAATTGATAAGTTGTAATGGTTTACATTTATAATGGTTCCATGGTTGACAAATATTTGACGAAAAAAAAAGTTTGATTCCCCATACCGTTTTTGTATATTGTATATTAGGCGATGGGCTGACAACCTGTCACTACAGCAATATACCTATAAATCTATCCAAAATAACCCTCAAATTTTTGTCAGTACTGGCTGGACGACCTTTGTTTAGGTCGTTTACTCTCTGCCTTTCCCATTAGGGATAAATGCTTGGTTATATGTATGTATGTATGTAGAACTGTTTTTTTTATATACCTTTTATGCCTTGCTGACAGCCTAAATAAACAGTCCTTGTTTTTTAATTATGGTCCTGCCCACGCAGGCAGCTCTAGCCTAGTAAAGTTTAATTAGATGTAGATTATTTTGCTGAGCTTTTGCTGGTATCTTTATGGACTCACTTTTTATAATATCGATTATACTCTTTTTTTTTGGCAGATTAGTTAAATTACTAAAACTACTATTTCATTATGTTGCAGTATCTAATAGCTAAAACATATTTTAGAAACAAGATCGTTGATCAATAAACATGAAACTTAGTTTACCTATTCTAAAACTGAGTTGGAAATACTATGTTAATGTTATGCCATAACTCCAAAATTTGCTACACAAAAAGCCAGCCACTATGAGCGCGATGTTCAATTGTTTAGGGTTCCGTAACCCACTGAGCTGGACCACTAATCTTTCTTTGACATCTCGCGCACGTGACGAGATGAAGGAAGCCGGTGGCCCGTGAACTTAGTAGTTGATAACCTGATTAATAAACTTACACTTCAGTGTGTAGGTACACTATTTTATAGTGGGTTGTTCTATCGTGTCGATGAGAAGACAACATCTTGTCTTTTTTCTTTAAATTTCCCTAGCCTAGTAGTCCACAATCCTGACTGCATTGTCGGTTGCCTGCATTAACTGCTCTCGCGAGCAAGTGGTGGGGCATGTGGAGCACACTATTAAATGGGATATGATCTGTGGATCTACCCCACATTTGCATCGCAGGTCGGAATCTTGTACGAATCCCCACCTCAGACGATTGTCTTTGCTCCGGCCGACTTGAGTACGGAGCCGATTTAAGTAGGTTTATAGTGGGTTGAAAGACTTGAAAGGTATTTGTAAAAAAAAAGCTGTGTAGTATACAGGATAAAAAAAATAGTAGTTTATTTTCTAATTTAAAAATATCAATTTAACAATAGATGTGACAAAACTGTTATTTGAATATTTAAGAAGAGCCCTGATGCCCAAACTAGGATTTAACCAATTATTTAATATGTAAGCAGATATGTCCCAGCTTCATAATTTGTATTTTTTGATATTATTTACTGGCATTTTCAGTTAAATTATATTTTACCAGACTGAGATTTTCCATGGGAATGAAATATTTCCCCGCGGTAAAAAGTAGCCTATGTCCGTCTCTAGGTTACCATCTATATCGTCCTGCCAAATTTTATTAGGTCTGTTTAGCAATTTAGGCGTGAAAGAGCAACAAACCAACAGACAGACAGAGTTACTTTCACATTCTTCTTCTTCTGTCGAGTGGGTATCGAGTCTATGGACCCGATGAAGGGGTGTCAGAGTTTTTAAACCGCCTAGAAGCACAACTATCAGGCCTCTGACATGGTTTGAGTAACGACCACTATCAAAGACAGCAACCGGGACCGACGGCTTAACGTGCCCTCCGAAGCACGAAATCTTTTTGTTTTCGGACAATCAGGTGATTCAGCCTGCAATGTCCTCACCAAACTGGGGAAAAATTCACAAAGTGATAATTTCTAAAATATCAACTTTGTGTTTCCCCCCTGCGAATCGAACCCAGGACCTCCGGATCGGGAGTCCATGGCACTAGCCACTAGACCACGGAGGCAGTTAACATTTATAATACTAGTATGGATTGAATCGGTTTGGTCTTCTTCTTGTCTCTAATTATACAACCTATTTTCAAAAAAATTACTTCTAAACGCGTTCATGATAGATACTTTGTGCGTGAAACCATAGAGCAATTACAGGTTGTATGTAATATATTACCTAAATTACCACTTAAATTTGGTACCAAAACCCGGTAATAGGTGATTAACATCAACCTCCCGCAGTTTTATACCTTAAACGTTTACATACCTACTACCTAGTTAGTGTAACTAACTTAGATTTTATTGGTTAACTGTTTTTTATAGGTCATTGCATTTTATATTACCTATTAAGTTTGTTATTAAGACGTAAAATTACATAATTGACTGTATTAACCATATCTTTGGTATTAACGGTAAAGTAAGCAAGTAAACGGCCTGTGCAATCTATTTGACATTTTATTTCATATTTTATGGTAGTATTTCCGCAATTTATATTTGTTTTTAATATACTTCGTAAACCGTTTTTAATTATGTACATAAACTACTAAGGTAAATCTATAAATGCTAAATCAAAACTGCACCTTTAAATTCATGAAGTCATGACTTTTACAAGCGTCATAAAAATTTAGGAGACCGAAATGCGAACAGAAACCGCACGAAATAAGTCATTTCAAAACTGCTCGTTCTGCATATAGCCAATATATTGACCTCATTCTGTTCCCCTCCGAGTGAAGGATTTACAAGCAGCAGCCAATAATAAACTCCAAGCCACTTTACCTCCAATGGTACTTCAGCCTTTGAACTCAGTTGATGACGAAACAAAAATGAAAGGCAAATCATTTCTACCTACTACACAGCCCTACAGCTCTTGTCCGACTGTAGAGTCTGCTTTTTAAATTTGGAATAAAATAAAAAAACTGGGTTTATTAATCTTTACGAATCTGCACGCGATCTCAAGTTGCCAAACAGAATAAAAAACAAAACTGGCGCTGTCTGGCACTCCGAAATATCGGTCCTGGCGACGATAAATAAATCGACAGTCGTTTGCTGTTATGAGCCCGATGAAACTAATAATATAAGAAGGGTGTTCCCACGCTATCAAATATAACGGATTTAAGATATTCCTAGCCATCAGTTACGAACGCCCAAAAAATGTGTTCAATTTGTCTCCAGCTCACGTACGGCACAATTCCCGGAATCTTTAAAGAGATGCGTAATATGTCAGTTCCGTATTGCCATCGGCATTCCTCCATACCGTCTAACCAAATTGAAAGATATAAATTCAAAAATCTATAGAGATATTTGTATTTTTATCCATATTGAAACTCTGCCAGTGAAACTCGGAAGTTTATTGAAATCCGAGTATAATCGCGTAACGTGACGAAACCATTATGATCCCTCGCCGACAGTAATTGTTTTTTATTAGGCGTTTATTTAAAATTTTCTTTGTAATGCCTCGGATATAAATTATAATTTGCGCTGCCGTCGCGAAGGGGAGGGTAGGGTGAATCTGCCAAGGGGTCAACTACGCACTTTAAGGGAGCGCCGGGAAAAGTGGAAAACCTCGGGGAAGGAAGGAAAGCTACCTAAGCTTATACCAGTCGGCTTATGAAAACTGTGTTCAGCATTTTAGTTGAGCCTTTTACAGACTTGCTGTTATGCGTTTTATGCTAACGAGGCTATAAGACACTGTAGCAATATGTATTCAACGAGGTTGGAACGGGCTAAGCTTCATTTTGCTTACAAAATACCAGGCTTTTCAAAGTTATGCAGAAAATAGAGTTGAAATTAGCTTCTAGGATGTTTTTCTTTGCTCTGGCTGTGTAGAAATGTTTCTAGGCATTTTGTATCTTTAAGATTACAAAAAAAACTTTTAAATTAAATAGACAACATTTAAGACCACTGAATCACTGAATCTCTCCTAGAAATCATATGCTGAGCGCACACACACACACACACACACACACACACACACACACACACACACACACACACACGTACTTCCGGTTTAAGTTTCTAGACTAAAATACTAATTTTAAGATACATTACTAACATCTTTTCTTTTTTATTTCTCTTATCTTTCTTTAGCACCAAATGCAAAAAAATCTATTAGCATAGCAATAAAAGGCACAAAATATATTTATCGAGTATCCAGCAGCAACAATGACACCGTGTCAACAGTCAATACCAACTGATAAGAGGAGATATTCTCTGCGATACAGTGCACACTAGTGCAGAGGGTTTCAAACCTTATTTAAGTTGGCCTATTGTAATTCATAAAATGTAAATTTTAACATAAAAATGTAGCATAACATTGTAATAGGCTAAGTTTTGAGATCAATAAAACTAAAAAAAAAAAAAAAAAAATATTACATTTTACACTTGGTGTCATAAGAGTTTACAGACAAGGTATTTAGAACAGTTTTAATGATGAAACTAAACCTGAAAAATTATCACCACATAGGAATAAAATACTACATAGGTTCTTTCATGCTGGCCTGGGAGCGAGAGAAAAACATAGAATGTGCCAGCTGCATTTAATCCCGGGCATGCTGTAATAACCAGCTAAGGGATCCGAGAGTTTCAGTATATTGTAATTTAGGCGATGGGCTGACACACTGTCACTACAACAATATACGTACAAATCTATCTTAAATAACCCTGAAAACTTTGTCAGACGTGGCGGAACGACCTTTGTTTCGTTGTTTACGCTCTGCCTACCCCATTAAGGATAAAGGCGTAACTATATGTATGTCCATTTTCTCCTTCTCTTTTTGGATGTATTGTTTGGCCTAAAAATCGATTTCTCTATTAAATAATTTTGCTACAACCTGGCCAGTGTGGCTAGTTACAATGGTCATGCTAAACTAAGTACGCGTGCAAAGTTGCCACAGTTTTTAGGGTGATTGTACACGGTCGATGGCTGTTGCGATAGCGTACAAAACGCTTCCTGGCTTGACGAGTCACTGCGCACCATAAGGCTTTAGATAGACGGACTGCTTTACAACTGAATTCCGACAGCCAAAATAATCAATTTTTGGTAGTGCAGATGTTCAAATTATTATTTTTTTACCGGATTTATGTTATAATGTTATTTATTTTGAAATTACTCTACGTTTGAGATCTTTTCCACGGCAATTTTGAACTTAAAATAATGTTACTCTACCTCACTCTATCATAGTTGCCTAGCTAGCGTAATGTTCCGCAAAAAACATAACTTAGATTTGTTAAACATAGGTTTATTAAATCAGACTTTCATGCTAGACTGGGAGCGAAAGAAAAACAGAATGTGCCAGCTGCATTTCCTCCCGGGCATGCTTTATAAAACAGCTAAGGGATCCGTTGGTTTCAGTATTTTGCAATTTAGGCGATAGGCTGACAACCTGTCACTACAGCAATATACCTCAAATCTTTCTTAAATAACCCTTATAAATTTATCAGTTGGACTACGTCGACAGAAATCCAGCTACCCGTTGACGTCTAGTTTTATATTGCGGTCGCGCCAACTACATACATACTTGATCTGAACAACGATTTGGCAGTCGGAATGCAGTTTCATTGCAGTCCGTCTGCCTAGAGCTTAATTATGATCTACACTCGGCCGAAGCGAGATGGAAGGTAGATAGGTATGATTAATAACAACTCCTTGTGGGTTTTGGTAATGCATGCTACGGCTATTTGTTAGACGTTCAAATTCTTGATTGTGATACGTTAACAGCAGCATATTATGGAATTAAGAACGTGTTATTAAAATTGATTGTGTAAGTTTCTTGGGGTTGAAAGTGGAAAGGTAAAATTATTATTTTTTATTTTTCTGTAGGCAAGTATAATAGTTTGTACCCTAAGAGGGACGCGGGGCGAGAGGTACAAGATGGCCTGAAAAAAAGGGCCTTTGTTCTACTGGGGGTACCATACAAAATATTATCTATACCTTAAAAACATTGCAAACACGTCAGTTGATATAAAATATTCATTAAGCATTTCTGTCAACAATTAATGGTACTTCTTATGTAATTGCAAGAAAACGCTACATCCTCAAGAGCGCTTCCTTAAATGTTTTATTCTGAAAATAAAGCCTCCGTATAAAGACAAATTACTGCAACCTGCAGCGTATTGTTACGCAAACTTAATTATTTAGGCTCGCATATATGAAGCGATCTCAAAGTTCTCAAAGGCCAGTTTGTACTGAAATGACATTTCTGATATGAACTAAAACTGGCTGTCACTCATGAGAGCTGATTATAAATACAGCCATTTGAATAAAGAATAAATATAAGTGTATACTAACATACATACATATCCTTAATGGGGTAGGTATACTAACATTATGCTCTTTAAATAACCATTTTGACAACCAATACTACCTCCCAAGGTAGACTTGCCTTGGCCGTCCCTGAACAGGCGCAAGTCACAATAAATCCACCGCAGTGATATATTGCAATGTAACATATTGGTGGTAACGTTAAAAACGTTTAAAAATATTGTTAAACAGAGGACGGAAATTCAAATTCAGCAGCTGTGCTACTGACTGAACCATGCTCGGCAAAATGCTGCAATGTGGCGAAACGCTAAGCAAATATATCATGGCAGTGGCACGGCAATTATTTACCCTTATGTCATTACCATACAATTAGGATTATGTGGACACTAGCTTACCCTGTCCCGTGGAATCACCCGCGGCATAAGTTATTCATTGGGAATAAGATTTTTTCCAGTGGTAGGTAAATAGCAAATGCGCCATTTCCCCCCACTTTTTAACAAAGAATAATGCAAATATCTCACACTAAAAAAACTCCAGAATGCCATTCTGGAAAATTGTATCATAACCCGTTAAGGCGTGAAAAGACAGACTATCGTATTTTACAATATTCGTATGGTTTCACAATTGCTTTGGCCTTCTCAGCGCCAACGTACCCCAACATAGGCCAACGTAGCTCCAACGTTCGCTTAGCTGGCATTAGGGCGATGATTAATGAACCAAGAGCATACGAAGGGTTAAAAATGTGTACGCTTTGCGCAATATTCGTTGCTCAATTTGAAATTAATGCATTTTTCATGAGCCGTAATAATACAGGTAGAGTATAAAAGTGAATTTTATTATCAGAGATATTTTTATGCCAATTTGTAGGCTTATTAACTCCAAATTATTAATGTGATACACTGTTATTAATTACTCGCAATTTTAACCTTATTGTGTACCAACCATATTGTTGTTAATGTTTTAAAAATAAACTTTGTTGACAGAAATGCCCAGCAGTGGGACACTTATGGCTAGATAAGATAAGATAAGACAGAAATTATGATTTCCTTCAGAGATCTTCATGGAACAAGAACTTTAGTCATATTTCGTGTATGATAATTATAAGTTACCTACTATTTATGGAATATATAAAATTGCTACAGGAAACTGTCAAAATATTTTTAGTCCCAATAACTTTTTTTATCTTAAATCAACAATCTTACAAAATAAAAGCAGACGAGCCCACGTGCGACCAGTAACTTGGTTAAATCGATTATAAATCGTCTATTAATCGAATCGAATCGATTCTTTTTAATGCTTTTTTTATGCTAAAGAAATAGATTTGGCCAAGTTTCAATTTTATATTCACGCTTAAAGCTCCGTAAAAATCATTAGCATAAATACCGCGAAGGTATTTTAAAAGGATTTAACTGTTCGGTATTCGTTAATAAAAACTATTTAGAAAAACTGCTAGCTATGGGATATTATAAAGGGTATAATTAATATAACTTTGACGCTTTATTCTTCATGTCCTATTTATGATGATAAATAATTCGACAAAAACAATATAACGGTACTTTTACTACTTTAGAGGTTTATATCACCATTTTGCATGAATAAAGTAGTAACAATTTTCAAATTGTTTTTTATTTGCGATAAAGCGCTTTACATACAGATAATCGCGCCTTTATCCCTAATCGGGCAGGCAGAGCGTAAACGATCTAAACAAAAGTCATTCCGCCGCGTCTGACAAAGTTTTGAGGGTTATTTAAGATAGATTTGCAAGTATATTTCTACAGCAATAAGCACTACAGTGACAGGTTGTCATCCCATCGCCTAAATTGCAACATACAGAAACCTTCGGATCCCTTATTTGGTTTTTACAGCATGCCCGGGAGGAAATGCAGCTGGCTCATTTTCTATATTTTTCTGTCGCTCCCACCCAGGGCATCATGGAAATTTTAGATTATAATAAATTTCCCTTTTCCTTCTACTTAATATAGATAAATATGGGCCATATTTGTAATCAGCTCTCATGAGTGACAGCGACTTTGAGTTCGTATCAGAAACGTCATTTCAGTACAAACTGGCCTGTCAAATCCATACTTAATATCGCTCTCAAGTTTGACATTGCTTCATAAATACGAGCCTTAGAGTGCTAAAAGATAAGCTCACGCATTTATGACAGCACAAAATACGCAAGTCATATTTTACAGGATACAATTAGAATTACTTTCATGCTGGACTGGGAGCGAGAGAAAAACATAGAATGTGCCAGCTGTATTTCCTCCTGGGCATGCTGTAAAAACCAGCTAAGTGATCCGAGGGTTTCTCTATATTGCAATCGATAGGCTGACAACCTGTCACTACAGCAATGTACCTACAAATCTAGCTTAAAAATAACCCTCGAAACTTTGTCAAAGTTGGCGAAACGCCCTTTTTTTTTTAGGTCATTTGCGCTCTGTCTACCCCCTTAGGGATATAGGCGTGATTATATGTATTTGTGAGTGCTATAAGGTAAGCTCACCCATTGACAACAGCGCACAGTTCGCAAGTCATATTTTACAGGATACAATTAGAATCTAATTGAAATTCCACCTGAACAAATCTGAATAGGGTAAGCGAGCCAACGCTCGGCTATCCTTACATTTATATCGCGTGCATTCTGAGCATAAGCATTTGTTACCGAAATGCTTTCCTCGGCGGCTGTCAGATGGCAAATTGAATACAATTTATCATGCAATACATACGAACGAGTTCAACGATCTGATATTTTTCAAGGAGGACATTTTTGTGAATGCTCTTCAATAACAGGTAACTGCTGTCATCATTCGCGTTTTTTTGGTTCTTATAAATAATTCTAGCCATAAACTTAGTACAAATTTAATAAACAGTAAAATTTTGTACATTAATAAAATTACACTTGTGATATCCACACATATAGTAACTGATTTTAAATAGGGACCAAAGACCCTATTTCTATTATGAGTTTTAGAACCATTCACTTTGCTTTTTTTATGCAAATATGTAAGGTACTTCATCAGCGGTTATGCATATGCATATCAGTAAAATATACCGAAGTAAATAATATGTAAATCTACTCAAAACCACATAAAATTTACCCATACAGAATGGTAGAGAAATTCCTTGTAATATTTCAGTGGGAGTCTATAGTAGTTTTAGCTTTCGGATTTATTAAGAGAAATGGGATTCAACATCGGATTTATAGTTGGAAAGCAAGAGGTGACATGTTTGAAAATAATGACGTCTGCATACTTATTCGCGTTTATATTTGCCAAAGTAATAAAATAGTACGTCCATGCTGGACTGGGACCGAGAGAAAAACATAGAATGTGTCAGCTGCATTTCCTCCCGGGCATGCTGTGAAAACCAGCTAAGGGATCTGAGGGTTACAGTATATTGCAATTTAGGCGATAGGCTGACAACCTGTCACTACAGTAATATACCTACAAAGCTATCTTTAATAACCCTCAAAACCTTGTCAGACGTGGCGGAACGACCTTTAGGAATAAAGGCGTCATTATAAGTTCTACTAATTTTGTCCAACTTGATAAAGTGTATTAAAAAAATATTATTATTATTATTTATTTATGACCCCGTGGTGTCCCACTGTAAGGCAAAGGCCATTAAAAATAACTAAGCGTTTAAAATATCAGAGAACTTTTTCTTAAGTAGATGATAGGTTAAAATAATTTCAAAAGAATATGTCGCAGAACAGTAAGATATTTGGTAAAAAATTTGGAATGAAAAAAAAAAAGTGTAATTAAATCAAAAGGACATGTCTGTCACCTTACATAAAGAACACAATAACAAAATAAATACGAATAATAAATATATTATTACTGGAAATATTTTCAAGCAAAACAATATTTACAAAGACACAAGAAAGATGCCAGCTGATAAAATCGTAAAAAAAACAGCCACAATATTCTTGAGTAAGTAAAGTACTTATATTGAAGTGAATTATATTTCGTGTCACAGAAAATATTTGAACAACAAATTACAACAATATTCTTCTACATCAGCGTGGAACGGAGCGTAAGTGCGAGTATGTAACAAAATGTGCAATATTTTAGACAAAATACCGTACTTTAGTTGTCTTGTACAAAATGAAACCTTCTGGATGCCTGCTCGAATTAAGTTCAGCATTCCTCTCTGGAGAAAAATAAAAATAAAGAATTTTCCTTTTAAGTTCTACCCAAAGAAGATTTTTAAATAAGTAGCTCAGGATCAGGAATGTTTCGTTGGCAGATGCAGACAACTATGCAATGTACTTAACTTTTTTAAAATGTTGCATTTACAAATATGGTATTATCTTGATCAAAAAGGTACTGAAATATGAAACAATCGTTAATCCCTGTGTGAGAATGATTGAAAATGTAATAAATAAAAAAAAAACATATTTTAGTAGCACGTAGAAATTTAATTAAAAAATTCTAAACCCATTTAAAACACTCAAATAGTTCATTTGGTACAGCTGCATAGTACGGATCACCATAGTTATGGCTTTGAGTTACGGTGGCGTTAAATATTATGTTTCTATTTTATTTAAATGTTTTAAAAAAACAGCTCTTAAAGCTACTTTCTAAATCTTTTGTTTCAGTAACTTACACAATTCACCAACACTTTACAACATTATTTTACTGAATTACTAAGTTATTGAAGAGCCCATTGAAAATTCGGCAGGAGTTCTCTCAATCTCAAGATATCTTCATAATAAGTTACAGCTCGTAACTAACTAGCTCTTTATTTTACGACTGTACTTCTCGGCTTGTGTTTTTAGATTCCAGTACTATCTTAATTTTTATGTTAGTTGACTGTAAAAGTGGCTCCCTATCTAACTATATAAAAGGTTGGATTTTTATGAGACCACCCGTGGTTGGTTGGTTAATTCCGATCTACAGAGTGTTCCCTTTATGTCAGTCCAATTAGTCATGATTAAGTTAAATTTATTGTTAGTTTAATGGTCCATTAGCTGGCTCCCTAGTGGGTAATGACTTCTTATTGTGAAACCTAACATTCCCCATATAACACTTCAGCCAATTAAATGTGAACATTGATACTTGATCCTGATACTGATAGGTCTATAACGGGAGGAATTCACGGTATGGTGAAACGAAATACAGCAGATTTGTGAACAAAGGAACAGCTAAGACAAAAAAGCATGTGATGTGGTGCTGTCTAGCAAAAATGTATGTATTTTGTAGAAGACCCAAAATATATCTGGTCATTCATCGGGTCGTTCGACTCGAAAATCCACTCGCTAAGAAGAAGAAGAATATATCTTAGGGCCGTATTTATTAACAGCGCTCATGAGTGACAGCGAGTTTGAGTTCGTATCAAAAATGTCATTTCAGTACAAACTGGTCTGTCAAATCCATACCATATATTATTACTGCTCTCAAGTTTGACATCGCTTCATAATTACGAGCCCTAGTTATTTGATCCAAAAGAGTTGACTAATTGTGTAGGTAAGCAAATGTAATTCATCATTTTGAAAACAAGAAAAGGTTTAAAGACTTATTTTCCAAATGCGATAGAAATTGTATTCTAATAAGTTGGCACGTTTTTGTAGAGCATCGTAAATAAGAATAAAAGAATATTCATATTATAAAAGAGAAAAAGATTTATAGGCTACATAAAAAAGAGAAAAATCTTTACAATTCTCATAAATCCTTTTAATGCAACAAGACTAGAAAGAGTTTAAAAAGTCTATCTGAAAGTATCTAACTCCTTGTTTCCGGTGAACCTGCAGACTCCCCACATAATTCCACCCTGAATCACATTTAAAATTTTAAAACCACAAATCGTAATAGAATCACTAATCAAGTTGATTCTCCCGGGATCTTCATTTAAGTAAAACCCTTCATTATACTTATCCGAGACGGATCTAAGCTCAAATCCGTGTTAACGTAATCGATTTTGAAACGAGAAGCCGCGAAGGACAAAGTGCGGTCATGAAATTTACATATAAATTTGGGATTATTTTAATTTAGGACGCATTTGGTAAGTTTATTTGCATAAACATGAGGGCTATTACAGTTTCTTTGTCGCTGAGTTGTAACGGGCCTTTTAGTTTACACTGCGGCTCGTGTAGTATACAAGTCGTCAAGGTTTTAAATGAACGCGGCGAGAAAAACAACTATCGCCTTCAAGGTGCCATCAACGCCATCTTTTGACAAATTATCATCACCAGTCTGTATCAGTCCACTGCTGTTCTAGACTTAGCACGCCATTCAGCTCGGTTTTTAGCCGATTACCAACTTTATTACGAACATCATAGCCCCACCTAATTTCCGGCCATCTTGTACGTTTGCCGATTCGCGGTATCCACTCTAGAACTCGTCTCCCGAAAGTGATAGAGGACTGATTACATCTGTCGTAAAACTGGTGGCCATTGGAGCAGACGGGTAAATTTTTGACTATTCTCCATAAAATACAGCGCCTCTTCCTGCGTTCATTTTAAAGCTTTGACGTTCTATAAATGTACAATAAACAAACATTTGGTAAGCCGATGTGACCACTCTATAAAATTAAGCAATTTGTCAAGTGCGCACACCCATATTGGTATAGGTGGGGCGAGTATTGCACTAGTTAAACAGATTTCGGTGGAGTGCGATACTTTCGGTTGATCGATATACTATTAGTCCGGTGGCGCATTATATACACTTTATAGTATGTTGCAAATACTCGTATACATTAAAAAAAAAGGTTGACTGATAGAGCGATTCATAGTTGACTGACAGAACTGTAAATCGAATGACTTTAAGGCGAATTCATTTTAGGTCGAAAAATTTAAATTCGGCATCAAAGGATCGACACACGTTATAGCGACATACCGATTAAAATCAACACACCTTAGATCATAAAAAATACATCTTACGTTTTACTCCCTATAAAGTGATTCGAACTATAGTTCTGTCGGCCAACCGTGAATCGTTCTATCGTTGGTGGCTTAAGTATCACGATCATTTCGGTGTGCGATTGAATTTCAACATTTTTACGTGCACCCTCCGACGCGATGCAATTCCATTAATTACATTCGCAACATTAGGTTTTACTGCGTATTTGCATAGAGATCTTTTCAAAAACAAATGGGCTATAATGTTCGGTTGATAGAGTTTCTACAGTCTAGCAACATATTGAATTTGCGTGGGTGAAAAGTCAAAAATAGAAACATGTTTCTTATTCATGGCCGTTTCATTGTTTTCTAACTATTTCAAGCTAAGTTTATCAAAAGTATCTATATCAAGAAGTCTTACTTCTTTTTCAATTTATAAACTCGTTAACGACCTATTGGCTATCAAAATAAAAACCCGTTTATAAACGCTGATTTCCGTCGTAATTTAATTTCTGACTCAGTTTCATGCGTCGCCTCAAATTATAAGACAACTATCGCACACTCACATCAAAGTCTACTAAAATATCATCCATGTACGTTAATTAGAGGGGCTTATTCTGTAGCGGTTCTAAATCAGTCATTTGCTAAGAGCGAAGAGGAAGATATGCGATCTGCGCAAGGTATTTGTTCTTGTTGCACTAATAGCTCGTAAATATTTCAGCGCTAGCGTCGGACACACATGCGGCCCGACAAAATGGCCTCTTATAAAATATATGTGCGTCGTCTCACTTTGAACCTTCCCATTTGAGACGTTTCCGACGACTGAAATAACAATGCTCGGGTTTAAAAGAACGGAAATGGTGATATCAATCACTTTTGGCGATCGCTTGACGCGCATGTGTTGCGACTCAATTTTAATGAGTTTTCAAGCGTTAGTAGAATAGTTATCTTTGTTTGATTACTTATTTTTAATGAGTTTTCTATCGTTAGTAGAATAGTTCTCTTTGTTTGATTACTTATTTTTAATGAGTTTTCTATCGTTAGTAGAATAGTTCTCTTTGTTTGATTACTTATTTTTAATCAGTTTTCTATCATTAGTAGAATTAGTCCGCTATGTTTGTTAATTTTTAATGAGTTTAGTATCGACAGTAGAATCGTCCTGTTTTCTTTACGTGCTTTGTAAGAAGTACTGGATAATCCGCAGTAAAATTTATGGAGACGGTATACTTACCATATGTTAAAATTTAAGGGTGCAGGGTCACGGTATACCATTAATTAGGATTATGTCTATTGCTGGAGGGATTTCTGTAAGGAGGGTTGTTCCTAGTTAAGATACCAGAGATACCCGTACGTAGATACATCTATTAGTTTTACAGATACATCATTTCCGGTATATAATTACCCATCTGTCGTGGACTAAATGAAGGAATCATTAATTACAATCATATCCTCTAACAATAAATAAAAATGATTGATTAAAGAAAACTCCTCCCTCTTAAGGGATGTAATGAAATTTATTACATTTTCAAAGTTGTTTGTAAAACCATTACAATGGAAGGTAACTTTTCTGTCTGAAACCTAAACAAAATCTTTAGAGTCAAGTCTGGAAACTTTTTAAATCTCCTTCGTTTGGTTACATAATATCCCAGTTACTCTTGCTCTCCAAGTTCTGGCCTTATTGGCACCATACAAGTATTTTCGCATTTAAGTTTGAGTTGTTAATTATATTATTTTATCTATGTCACATTATATAACCGTTTCAAGTACCTATCTTAGTTTATCTGCAAGTATAATTGTCTCATCTGGGTTTATCAAAGATTGAAAGGTTGACTGAAAGAGATCCCTTAATAGGATAAGCCCGCCTTTGTGCCACTATTGTCTTTTTCTTCTTGTATTTTAGTTTTAAGATTTTTACATACATACATACATAAAATCACGCCTTTATCCCTTACGGGGTAGGCAGAGCGATAAACGCCTCGTAAAAGGTGGTTTCGCCACGTCTGACAAAAATTGAGGGCAATTTTAGATTGAAAAGTGTATTGCTATAGTGACAGGTTGTCAGCCCATCGCCTAAATTACGATACACTGTAACCCTCGAGTCCCTTTTGCTGACTTCTACAGCATGCCCAGGAGGAAGGGCAGCTGGAACATTCTATGTTTTTCTATCTCTCCCAGTCCAGCATGGAAGGAAGAATAAATATTAAGATTTTTAAGGTACAATAAAAAGCATACAGACATACAAGTCATACAAGTCGATAGTAGGTGACATTTTACTACTTTCTAATTAAGGCATGCTTGTGCTGGTGATTGAAAAGTCAATATGTATGCCTCCATAAAATAAGCCTACGTACGTATAAAATGTTTGATCTCCTTGCATCACAATGACGCGATTTCTGATTATGCTCCATGTTCATAAGCATTTTACCTAATTGAAGGCATCGACCTCTAGTAAAAAGTTACACATAAAAATATAAGAAGGTAAATATAGGAGTATTTGAAAGTGCCACCTATTCATAACAAGAAATTTTGCGCGAAAACACATTCAAAATACACGCGGGGCTTACTCGATCGCGGCAGGCGAACAAACCCGTCACTTACGATAAGATGGCGTAGCTCATTCCTCATTCGGAGTCGTGACGACACTACCCAATGGGGAATACTCCAACCAAAATTTATGAAGTCGAGCCGAAACGTGCCGAAACGTGGCCGACGTAGCGAGACGTGGCAAGACGTGGCGACACCAAATCCCGTCTAAGACTCAGGTCATGCCGGGGAGCGACGCGACACAACGTGACGCGTATTTTTCAATAGCGTTATACTTTGCAGAAATATAGATTTTTTTATAGACATTACTTGTAAATTCGTTCAGCATGTCACTTCGAGGTACAACAAGCATTTATGCTCGAAAACATAATCAAAACACACGCGGAGGCTTAGCTCGAACGCGGCAGGTGAACAAACCCGTCACTTACGATATGATAGCTTAGCTCATTCCTGATTCGGAGTCGTGACGACACAACCCATGTCGAGCCGAAACGTGCTGAAACGTGGCAGACGTAGTGAAACGTGGCAAGCCCTGGTGACACCAAATCCTGGCTAAGAGTTAGGTCACACCGCAAAGCGACGTCACGTGAAGCTACTGGAAGATACATTTCGGTGTAGCACGAAGGTTCAGGGTAGGTATGTTTTTTTTTTTTAATATTTGATAGGCAATCATTTGTCCGCCATCTCACGTGATGGTAAGTGATGATGTAGACTATGATGGAGCATGATTGCCTAGAAAATGCCTGTTCACTCTCGCCTTGAAAAGGCCCAGGTTATAACGCGACATATATATATGTGCACCAGAACGCGACGCGACGCAATGCGGCGCGCACTTTTCAAGAGCGTGAGACCATATAGAACTTTATGTAAGCTTTACTCTGCAAAAAGATAGACATTTGGACGAACTCCGAAATTCCTCGCAGCATCACGCTGCATCGCACTGCACCGAACGATGCAGCCAGTTACTTTGTATGTCAACTCAACGAGATGCATTTTCAAGCAGCTCTGCGCTGTGTCGCGTCTCTTTCTGGTAAGATTGGCCCTAACGCGTGTCGCGAAAAATATACACAGAATACTCAAGTAACTGCTAATGAAGTCTTATAGAATTCTCCCACTAAAAATAAGCCCGTATATTCAGACGGAAGGAATTCGTAAAATTAATTTCCTTTTGAAAGGTCGTTTACCAAATTTTCATGTTTCATGCTGTACGCAGGTTAATGGAATTTCTTGCTATAAAATTGCGACCATTTAGTCTTAGCAAAACATATTTATTGAAGTTAATGTAAATAGTATTTTCATCTACATTTTAATTGCTTTTTAGTCGCCACGATTCCTTTCGCACCTAACTAAACGGATTTGAAATTTTGAAGGTCGATTATTGGGGGCGGATATAGTTTTTTTACTCAGGATAATTACCACATTCTTACTGGAAAATACCCATATAAAATTTCTCATTTTATGCTAAGAATGTAATAAACACTAAGATTACCCCCAGTGACATTTCCGTGCTCCAAATCCGAAGAAGCAGACGCTCCAATAAAAGAGGATGAATGAAATTCATAGTGGCCTTTACAACCTCATTGAAAGACAAAAGCGATATAATAAATCCTTCCCTCAGGATCTACAAGTCCTTTTTATTCCTATTCTGCTCAAACTTGGAGCCCGCAAAACATGAGACTTCATACTGCAACTTTTAGTCGGGAGCCGAGAAATCCCCCTCCAAACTAGAAAGTTGCCTTAAATTATATACAGTTTATTTGAATTTATATTTGTTCAGTAATGCGGTAGTTAAAGTCAGTTTCAAATTTGATACGGTGATAATAGGTTATTTATATAGATACCAAAAAATTCAAACAATTAACCACTCGAATAACGTATTTGCATATCACTACATACGAGTAGTATAGAACAAAGTCGCTTTCTCTGTCCCTATATCGTATGTATGTATGCATAAATCTTTAAAACTACGCAACGGATTTTGATGCGGTTTATATGTATAATACATGCATAATATAGTAGAGAAACACTGATAATTTCCGTGCGCCAGGGTGTAGTTAGTTAATAAAAATAGACACCACCTTTTTTTTTACACAGACTTTTCCTCAAGAACGCGTATTAAAGACTGAAACGTTAAGGTCAAAAACCTTTTTATTAATAGAATAATAGACATAACGGTTGTCGTTTTATTAAAAAAAACAGTAAGTACAATAAGAAGAAGATGAAAAAGTAAAACGTATCTGATGATAAACTAACATTTGTTAAAAGGATTATCCGAATATTTGAACTCATTTATCGAAGAAGAAAATTGGACAAAGACCTTTGAGATTGTAAAAAATTCGGCCCTACGAGTTAGGGAAAACATGAGTCCCCTTTTATCAGCAATTCTATGACGTGTAGACGTCTGATCACTCCCGAGGGTAGGTACGGTCTAGCACTCCAAAAGTTTACCCATGTATTCTCATTTGGCCTCAAGCCAAGGCTTACTTTCAAGCCTAAAGGGGTAAATAAACAGTGTGCTCGACTGTACGCCTGGTTCGATATACATAATGTATTGGCAAAATGTTGCAGGTACAGATCTGATAAATCTATAGAGTCGTACACCGGGACAATTTCTTTTATGTACAAAAGAATAAACAGACAGACATGTACAAACATATGTCGTTGATCATTTACGTTTACCAAATTATTCACTACAGTTTTCGAAAGACAAAAGTAACCAAAGAGAAACTTTATTTCCTAAAAGAGAAAGTTTCTTTGTCAATGTGCTAACTTTTAACTCAAGTAATTTGTTTGGTGTTTTTTACAAAATAAAATTTATTTATTAACTCCAAGTTCTTGTTCCAAAAGATACTGCTCCAAGTTTAAGAATAGCTAACCCACCTATCTAATTTCACGTAAAAGTTAGCAGAGAAATAGTACCTATTCCAGTTTAACAATATGGCCTCCGAAATACAATAAAGACGCGATCGCTTCGCGTGAGCACGTTTTCTTTTGCCTATAAGGAAACTTCACGCAGGATTTATTTGTCAACTTTCCTCTGATAAAACTTTGTTTGACGTTTGATTGCGAGGTCATGCCCTCCCAGATAAGTACGGTAAAGTTTTTTTAAGTCCCATGGAACCTTAAACTTTGTTCGGCCATGTTTTGTTACGGTTGAAGTACAATTTGCAGTACGTACTATTTTCTCCCATGCTGGCCTGGGAGCAAGAGAAAAACATAAAATGTGCCAGCTGCATTTCCTCCCAGGCATGCTGTAAAACCCAGCTAAGGAATCCGAGGGTTTAAGTATAATTTAATTTAGGCGATGGGCTGACAACCTGTCTCTACAGCAATATACCTACAAATCTATCTTAAATAACCTTTTGTCAGACGTGGCGGAACGACCTTTGTTTAGGACATTTACGCTCTGCCTACCCCTGTAGAGATAAAGGCGTGTTTATGTGTATGTGTGTGTACTATTTTCTTCGGAAAATGTGAATACTTTTGTTATAAAAAATCAAATTTATTTATATATATTTCCGGTAAAAAGAAAAGAAAGCTAGTATAAAAGATTATAAAATTAGTTTTAAATTCAATATATTGCAGGGGTGTTTTTTCTTAAAACAATCATTCTACGAAACACAAAATTTGTGTAAATATTTTGAACCTTATTTTTAACCCAAAGTGTTCAAGCACAAAAATAAACGCATTAAAAGTCACACATTACAACTTCGCACACATAAATCACAGAAATATCTCAAGTTCTTAGAAAACATTAGGGATTTGACTGCCGCGACCACCCTCTGCGCGACACATGGACTGAAATGCTAAAAGGAGCCCATTTCTTAAAACTTTTTTACCAAGATTAAAACTTTGATGTCCATTGCGAAGCCAGTAAGCCTTTGCGACACTTGGAAAGTTTAAACACTAACCGCCCAAGCAATGGACATTAAACTGTATTTGAAAATTAAAGTTTTTGAAATGAATCCAGTCATCAAAGGAATGCAGTTGTTGTTCGAGAGTTGACAAATGTTTTTCTTTCATGTCTATTAATTCAAGTATTTCGTCTATGGTGTATTAAATTAGATTAATAGAGATCAAAGACACGAAATGTAGAACATAAAATATTATTGGTTCATTTATAATTCTTTCTCTCTTGAGATGAGACATATTTTAATGTGATTTTTAGTCTAGACACTCTAATTTATTACTTTATTTTATTCCAAAATGGTAATTTCAAAAATATTTAAATGTAAGTGCTTTATCGACCTAGGTCAGCCACTTTTAATTTATATTATACCCAAGACATTAGAAATTATTATTAAAAATACAAGATCAAAGAAATTTTGCGAAAAGAAGTCTCAAAATCACACTCAATTTCAAAGATCTAACCAACGACCACCCCACTTGACACGTCAAATCTTTCCTCTCTATTCAAACGGCACCAATCGTGAGACATCGGCTCCTCAAAGGAATGCCGTATATGCTCGGAAGTTGACAAATCTCCCGCGTTTATTTCTGTACTAATTAGACAGCCAGGCGTGGGCGCTGTCAACCGGCCACGGAAAGGATAGCATTGTGACGAGGAAAATAGATTTTGTATAGTATCGCCCACAGACTCTTCACGACACTATATACGACTCTTCAGTCGAGGCGGGGGAAGCAAAATGTACGGCAAGGGCGAAAATAGCAAAAGTGCATCTAAATAGTGCAGATTACTCTTGTTGTGCTGAATTAGCTCGCCTCCGCCTAGAAGATTTCCGCCTCTACTTTTCAGTCTGCGTTGTAAACTGTCTATTTTTATTTAAATTACATGTTATTTAATGAATTATTGTAGATACGATAAGATAAAATTTATTGATAACATTCGGTTACACGTCTTCTTATTATATTAAACATTATTAAGCGTGAGATTAGATAACATAAAATACAACTTAATATCAATATTAAAGAAAATTAATAGCGTAATAATCAATAGCGTAATTGGCTGTGCAAGGGCGTGCAATTCATATACTACGTATTTTCCTAAGGAATATTTTTTCTTTAGGAGGCCGTGGTTCGTATCCCATTACGTACTAATATGTACGTTTATTCGGCGCTTTTGCAGTGCTTTGGAAGGCACGTTAAGCCGTTGCTACGTTAATATCGTAGATATTAGTCGTTAAGCTACATCAGAGGCAAGTGCTAAGCATTGGCGGCTTGAAAGCTTTGACAGCAGGGATGGCGGGACTCACTAACTTGGCGAAAGCTTAATCTAGGATTGAGTCTGGTTTCCCTTCTGGGTTGCAAAGATCAGATGGCAGTCTCTCCATTGAAAAACCAGTACCCTCGTTCAATTACCTATATTAGGTAGCCAACCCCGTGAGATACGGGATAAGGAAATGATGTGTTCAATATTTTTCTAAGAGCAGAGACACTGAGTTTTGTAGTCAGCTACACGGTCCAGTTACATCACAGTATAAATCTATTTTCTGTGTTTGTGGTTAAGGATTTTAGGGACAGTCGTCTGTAAAGGTCATTAATCTTTACTTTGCTCTTCTTATGGGATTGTGGGAATAGACGAGACGGGAATTCTGAATGTAAAGTATTAACTGGGCCGGTATAATACCATCTTTGTCCAGTGATAAATCGCAAGATATGTGTTGTTGTTTTGCTCACGTTTAGCATGTTACTATTAAGTATGTAGAGAAATGTTTATATTAAAGCTATACGTGGGACACTCAGAAAGATTTGCGACACTAAAAAAAATTGTTCTACAGGTACATATATTTTTATTAAATCTTTTCAAAGTACTCTCCACCAGCCTTTATACAAAGATTCATGCGTCTTAACCAGTTTTCAAAACACTTTTTCCAGTCCGCCGTAGACACCTCGTTTACAGCCTGCTCGAACGCAGCCAGCGCATCTTCCGGCGACGAAAATTGTATCCCCTTGAGCTGATTTTTTATTTTTGGAAATAAAAAGAAGTCACACGGTGCTAGATCAGGGCTGTAAGGAGGGTGACCCAGGAGTTTGACTGGTGTGCTGTCCAGGAAGTCCCTCGTTTTGAGCGCGGTGTGTGCAGGCGCATTGTCGTGGTGGAGCAGTAGTCCGCGGAGCCCTGTGTTTGGTCGCTTGTTGCTCACAACAGAAAAAACTTCTGGTAAACATTTGGTAGTATACTATTCGGCGTTAATGCTTCTTTGATCTCGTAAGGGAATTGAGGCTAAGTGGCCAGTCAAATTAAAAAAGCTGGCGATCAAAATCTTCCCCCCGCTTCGAGATCGCTTCACTTTGGTAGGCGTTGGTTCATTTTGAAACACCCAAACTGTCGACTGGCGCTTGGTTTCTGGATCGTATTGATAAATCCAGGACTCATCACCTGTTACGATGTCGTAAACACGCCGAGACGAGCCTGCTTCAAATTTGTTCAGCATATCACGGCACCATTCCACCCGGGCCTGCTTCTGAGCGTCGGTGAGGTAGTGCGGCACCCAGCGCGATACTATCCTCCTCACGCGAAGATGCCCATGTAGAGTCTCGTGAACGCTTCCCGATCCAATCTTTAATATGTGTTGAATCTCCTGATATGTAATTTGCCTATTATCTTGGATTAAATTTTTCAGTGCTAGCACGTTTTCTTCCGTAATAGCCGTCAAAGGGCGACCGCTTCTTTCTTCATCCCCCAAGGTTGGTCGACCGCGCCTAAATTCGTTATACCAACGATACACGGTTGCCTTGGAGGGGCTTTCATCCATAAATGCCATTTGAAGTCTATCGAACGATTCATCCGGTTTCAGGCGACACTTGAAATCGTAAAAAATCATAGCTCTAAAATGTTCCCGGCGCAGATCCATTTTTCAGTAAGACACGATACTTTGAATTGGCTCGCAAAAAATGTGAAGGGAAATTTTGAAAATGGAACACACATATTTTTACTTACAAGTAATCATATTTTCAAAAAAGATTCTAACCGGCCAGTCTGCCATATATAAAAACTATTTATCGCAATACTTTCTGAGTGGCCTGGTATTTTGCACTCACAGTGATTTTTTACATAAAATATGAGATACGTTCAACAAATCCTGTCCGAGTCAGTAGATAGACACAGTACAGTAGATAATATTAAATATTTTAATTTGCGATAATGGTATTCTTAAAATAATTTTAAGATATACCATTATAGCTTTGGATAGCTTAAACCATAGCTTGAACAATGTTCTTTACTACATAGTATAAAACAAAGTCACTTTCCCTGTCCCTACATCCCTATGTATGCATAAATCTTTAAAACTACGCAACGTATTTTGATGCGGTTTATTTTAATGGATAGACTGATTCAAGAGGAAGGTTTATATGTATAATACATGCATAATACAGTAGAGAAACACTGATAATTTCCGTGCGAAGCCGGGCGGGTCGCTAGTATATTATATTGTCTTTTTAAATATCGAAATTTAATTTCGAACACAAAACTCTTATGAAATTAATTCTGACACGAAAGAAGACTCAAAAGAAAAATGTATCATGTTCATCACAAACACATCAAAAGTGCTTCTGGGTGTAAATGTTCCAATACCCTCACTCAAAGTGACACGAATGACAAACGAATAGCAAGTGAAAATGTTTTTGGAGATAAATTTATTTTGTTGGTTGCCCAACGTGTACAAATAAATGCTTTTATTAAAGTTTAACTCCGGATTGCTGACACCCATTTGTT
The DNA here is from genome assembly GCA_949820665.1 of Scrobipalpa costella. Lineage (NCBI taxonomy): Eukaryota > Metazoa > Arthropoda > Insecta > Lepidoptera > Gelechiidae > Scrobipalpa > Scrobipalpa costella. Next base: position 10,737,767 of record OX463304.1, on the reverse strand, counting down.
TATATTGTCACCTCGCGTGGGTAGTAGAGTTAATGAGGAGTATTTGACATAAAAATATCACCTTTAGCTTGCATGCTGGACCGTAACCAATAAAAAAATTATGATTTCTAAGGCCCGTATTGGTAAACAGCACTTGAGATTGACGGCTAGTTTGAGTTCGTATCGGAAATGTCATTTCAGTACAATATGTCAAATCCATATTTAATATTGCTCTCAATCTTGAGATCGCTTCATAAATACAAGCCTAACAGTCAGTAGAGGGTCCTCAAGGTTTCAATGGGCTGACAAGAGATACACATTCTTGTTAGAAATATCTCTGAAAATTTTAATGGTTCAAATTTATGTACCTAAAGTTTTTATGATTTTTATGATAGAGGTGGGATACTAGTTTTAGGATAATTGTTATCTATATCTATACTTATATTATAAAAAGGAAAGATTTTTATGTTTATGTGTATGTTTTTAGGAATAAACTGATACCGTAGATATTAGTCGTAAAGCCATATCAGAGGCCAGTGCTAAGCATTGGCGGCTTGAAAAGTCTGACCTAATCTAGGATTGGGTCTGGTTTCCCTTCTGGGTTACGGAGTTCAGACGGCAGTCGCTTTATGTAAAAACCAGTATCCTCGTTCAATCACCTAGATTAGGTAGCCGACCCTGTGAAATACGGAATAAGGCTAGGGAGATATATGATGAGTTTGTTAGAAATAAACTCAAAAAATACTGAGCCGGTTTCAAAAAATCTTTCACCATTGGAAAGCTGCGTTCACCTTAAATAACACCGGTTACTTTTTACCGCGGGAAAATATCTGATTCCTACGAGAAAACTCATTAAGTAAGCCGCGAGTGAAACTGCAGCGTAAAAGACTAGTCCAATATTTTTTACTTACTTTCATTGAATTATGATGAATATCGGTTATGTAAAGCAGCGTATTTACCTGAAACAAGAATGTTTAAATAAGTATAAAAGCCATTGACAAAAATATAAAATAAATTAATTTAATATACGGGGTGTAAGGGACAGCGTCCCGCAAACTGATACGGGTTGCTCAGTCAACGAAACTAAACAACTAATAGCAGGTTTTTTTTTAAGAAGTGGAAAAATAATAATTCTGTTTTATACAAATTGTCTGATCGAAGTGTTAATTTTGTATGGAAAGGTCGTTTTTTTTTTCGTCTCCTGAAAGAATTTCCTGGTAATAGTTGTTCAGTTACGTTGACTGAGCAACCCCTATCATTTTGCAGTACGGTTTTACACCCGGTATTTCTCTCCTTTTAATAAAGCCATCTAGTACAATAACATAAGGAAAAACACGAAATGCATACACACGTCACGCTTTTATCCCTAATGGGTTAGGCAGAGCGTAAACGACCTATACAAAGGTCGTTCCGCCACGTCTGACAAAGTTTTGAGAGTTATTTAAGACAGATTGCTGTAGTGACAGGTTGTCAGGCAGCATGCCCCAGAGGAAATGTAGCTGGCACATTCTATGTTTTTCACTCGCTCCCAGTCCAGCATGTAAGAAAACACGAAATGCACCTTTGCTTATATAAAAATATGATCTCAATGAAAAAAGTATGTTATGTTTGTATGTTTATTATTTAGGCGATGGGCTGACAACCTGTCACTACAGCAATATACCTGCAAATATATCTTAAATAACTCTCAATACTTTGTCAGACGTGGCGGGACGACCTTTTTATATGTATGTATATGTATGTATGTATGTTTATCCCATTGACAACTTGACTATCATAAGGTTGTTTGTATTTTGCTGAGTATTTATTCGAGAAAGCGAATTCTGGATAATATCGGAGTTATTTCTAATGCTCGTTATTATGAAGCGATCTCAGAATTGAGAGCAATATTAAGTATGGATTTGACAGGCCAGTTTGTACTGTTTCTTCCATGCTGGAGTGAAAGCGAAAGAAAATCATAGAATGTGCTAGCTGCATTTCCTCCCGGGCATGCTGTAAAAACCAGCTAAGGGATCGGAGGGTTTCAGTATATTGCAATTTAGGCGATGGGCTGACAACCTGTCACTACAGCAAATATACCTACAAATCTATAATAATAATAAATAAATAAAAAATCGTTTATTTCCACACCACAAAAATTTGTTCATACACTGTAATATACTACGATTTACATTTGTTATTTTTTGTGGAGGGCTGATGCCTAAACTAGGTAAAGAAACCTGTGATATAGGTCACCAGGCCTTCCCATCTTCTTTGTGATATTTTTAAACAGCAAAGTAAAAGTAATATTCAAATAAATATGTTCCAATTAAAAAATCTGTAGGGGAAAAAAACTAGTTTAGTACCTACTTATATTAAAATTATATTTATTTGAAGGTGCATGCGCGCATATGCTTATGTGTGAGTGTGTGTGTGTGTGTGTGTGTGTGTGTGTGTGTGTGTGCAGAGAGCGCGTGTGCGTGTGTAAGAGTTGGTGAATGCTTCTTTAGCTATCATGCCAGACTTAGCCCTACGATAACGCGATCTTGGGATCGGTAACTATAGTTACCACTAAGTAAAAACTCTATCCTAAATAACCCTCAAAACTTTGTCAGACGTGGCGGAACGACCTTTGTTTAAGTCATTTATGCTCTGCCTACCCCATTAGGGATAAAGGCGTGACTGAATGAATGTATTTATGTATGTTTGTACTGAAATTTCATTTCTGATACGAACTCAAAGTCGCTGTCACTCATGAGCGCTGATTATAAATACGGTCCTTAGAATAGAACCGTAAATCATGATTCGTTGAACCATCCGCTCGATTAAATTTACTGTCGATAAGGACTTTTGGTACAATCTACGACAAAATATTCTGTCCTATCTTGTGGATTGAGTTCAAATAACATAAATAATCACGCCTCTATCTCTAATGGGGTAGGGAGAGCAAAACTACGTCTGACTAAATTTTAAGGGTTAAGATAGATTTGTAGGTATTTTGCTGTAGTGACCGGTTGTTAGCCCATCGCCTAAATAGCAATAAACAGAAACCCTCGGATCCATTGCTGGTTTTTACAGCATGCCCGGGAGGAAATGCAGCTGGCACATTGTATCTCGCGTCCAGTCCAGCATTGATAAAAGATAAAAACGATTTCGCAGTTGCTCTTCGATTTTATTTAACAATACTGCAATTGATGCAAAAAGTGTCAACATTAAAATAAAATTCTTCATCCCTTTTGAAGAAATTACTTATTACAAAGCAATTTTCAATTTGTATTAAATAAAATAAATATGAAACATGAGAATAATAAGGTGTATAATTAAAAATGGGATATCAGACAGAATGTCTGTGATGGCATTAAATAATGAGTTTTTATTTAGCCTCGCTTCCGTGGAAAAATTATAATACAAAAGCAGGTTAAAAATAAACACATTTGCCCCTAAAATTTAATCAAGCAAATCTTTTGCACGCGACTGTACCAATAAGCTACCAAGGCAACAAAGGGTAATTTTCATTATTATAAGGATTATGTTACGATACAAGTCTTCGTTTGTTTTCGCTTTGTTACAGCATCCCGCCATTATGATAACAAGAGGCTTATTAGACTGCTATTAAACTTGTTATTAATTGAGGCATTGTTTAATTATAGACCATCTTATTGCGTAGAGCGTGCAATGTTTACTAGAGAAAGTTTTGATTAAAAATCCAGGCTTATTTTAGAAAGCTTAGATAAAAATAGACACTAAGCCTATTTTGAGAAGCGCAATGTTTTGTTTTATAAGCCTTTTTACACTATAGCAGCTACAAAAAGCTTTCTGCTGAAATTAAATTCCGAAGAGGATATATTTAATTGTTCTGGCTGTGCCCGCGACTCCGTACGCGTGGTGGTTATGATTTTAAACATTGATGTATTTTTTTGTAAGGGACATTAATTTAAGCAGGAATAGATCACTCTGTTCTTTAAGTTTCGTCTCGATGAACGTTTTAATCTCTTTACTCTTATTTATTTGTGTCATCCTTCCATTCTGGCCTGGGAGCGAGAGAAAAACATAGAATGTGCCAGCTGCATTTCCTCCCGAGCATGCTGTAAAAAACCAGCTAAGGGATCCGAGGGTTTCATTATATTGTAATTTAGGCGATGAGCTGACAACCTGTCACTACAGCAATATATCTACAAATCTATCATAAATAACCCTCAAAACATTGTCAGACGTAGCGGAACGAGCTTTGTTTAGGTAGTTAACGCTCTGCCTACCCCATTAGGGATAAAGGCGTGATTATATGTATGTATGTATTTGTGTCATTACGAGTTAGCTAAGCCTAACACGTGGTAAACACGATACTTGTATGCGTAATGAGACTTACTGTATGAGATTTAAAAAAAATCTGGTTTAAATTTTCTGCCTACTCTCTAAGTCAGGAGGCGTGTTTTTTTTATGTATATCTATAAAGTTTTAGGTGAGGTAGCATTCAGCCGAATAAAAATACCATGGAATCGGGTAAGAAACAATCAAAATTTAATTTCCTACCTACCCCCCAACTCAGGTGGCGTGATTATTTGTACCCTAGATAACAATCAGTCGAGTAAAAAAGCTTTGATCGAAATCGGTTAAAAACAGCCAAATTCGAATTTCCTGCCTACTATCTAAGTGAGGTGGCGTGATTTTAGGTTTTTATATCCGTTAGGGTTAGGGATTTGGTCTTTGTATCCGTAATGCCTGCTGAAATTATTTTTTTTGTAAAATATTTAATGTACAGACACGACCCTTCTACAGATTTATTATATGTATAGATTAAGTATTTGACGATTCGAAGTTGCCTCACATAATGTATTCAATACTATATTCACTACGAAGTCAATACTATTTGATATAAAAAATAACACTTCATATTTAAAACCGTGATAATACTTGATATTTTCGTCCATACTGGCCTGGGAGCGAGAGAACAACATAGAATGTGCCAGCTGCATCTTCTCCCGGGCATGCTGTAAAAACCAGCTGAGGGACCCGAGGGTTTCAGTACCTATATTGTAATTTAGGCGATGGGTTGACAACCTGACACTACAGCAACATACCTACAAATCTATCTTAAATAACCCTCAAAACTTTATCAGACGTGCATGGCATAACGACCCTTTTTTTAGGTCGTTTACACTCTGCCTACCCCTTTAGGGATAAAAGCGTGATTATATGTATGTATGTATTAAGAGAGTGCACCTGTGTGTAGCGCAAAAACTTGGGCACTAAAAACTAGTCCTGCGCAGTTGGCCTGTCTCTGGGAGATTGGCCGTAATCACCGAAAAACGGTGGGAGGACTATTATATTATACATATATACATACATATAATCACGCCTTTATATCTAATGGGATAGGCAGAGCGTAAATGACCTAAACAAAGTTCGTTCCGTCACGTCTGACGACACAATTTTTTGAGGATTCTTTAAGTTACGATAGATTTGTAGGTATATTGCTGTAGTGACAGGTTGTCAGCCTATCGCCTAAATTGCAATATACAGAACCCCTCGGATCCCTTAGATGGGTTGACAGCATGCCCGGGAGGAAATGCAGTCGGCACATTCTATGTTTTTCTCTCGCTCCCAGTCCAGCATGGAAGGTTATAATATTATACGTATATATGTATGTATATTTTAAAACCCTCTCATCGTGCCATCAAATTTGATGTTGCAGTCTAAACAATGCTAACACAATGTTCATATTAGCACATCGCTAAGTCTTTGACCCTATTACCATGCAATTCGTATGAATCAGAGTTTCTGTAATCAACCATGTATTACGTACCAGTGTGCTCAATTAGAACATATCGTATTACATGAAATTCCTTACATCGCATAATTAAGGAGACTAATGAAGTGTCACGAAACTCATGAATTCAGTGTCTCAGGCAGTCTGGAGTAGAATCACTTTACGTGATAAGTTTAGAAAACAAATCCTCAACTTAATAATATTATAACATTAGTGCGAAAGTAAACTCTGACTGTCTGTCTCTTACTCTTTCACGCATAAACGGCTGAACGTATTTTTATGAAATTTACATGAATCATAAATCACGCCTTTATCCCTTTCGGGGTAGGCAGAGCGTTTAACGCCTCGTAAAAGGTGCTTTCGCCACGTCTGACAAAAATTGAGGGCAATTTTAGATTGTAATATGTATTGCTATAGTGACAGGTTGTCAGCCCATCGCCTTAATTATAATACACTGTAACCCTCGAGTCCCTTTTGCTGACTTCAACAGCATGCCCGGGAGGAAGGGCAGCTGGAACATTCTATGTTTTTCTATCTCTCCCAGTCCAGCATGGAAGAAATTTGATAGGACTATATACCTAGAAACGGACGTAGGTTACGTTTTACCGCGGGAAAATAACCAATTCCGACGGTAACACTTATTTAACGGATTCTAACATGCTGGACTGGGAGAGAGAGAAAAACATAGAATATGTCAGGTGCATTACTTCCCGGGCATGCTGTCAAAACCAGCTAAGGGATGCAATGGTTTCTGTATATCGCAATTTAAGCGATAGGCTGACAACCTGCCACTACAGCAATATACCTACAGATCTATCTTAAATAACCCTTAAAACTTTTATAGACGATCTCCTTACCCCATTAGGGATAAAGGCGTGATTATATGTATATATTTAAGAAACCGCGGGCAGAAAGCTAGTATACTATAAGTCTATGCGAAATAGAAAATCCTGCCGCGGGAAAGATTTGAACTCTCAACCTTTGAGTCCCGGCAGAACTTGTCCGCTAGGGGAATATGATATACCTAGGTATGTACTTGGTGTTTTTTTTCTTCCTACCTACCTATTTTTCGCTAACATCATCTTATTTGATAAGTTGGCCTAATAATTGAAGATTTTTAACGTAAAAGGTTTCTTCCATGCTGGACTGGGAGCGAGAAAAAATCAAAGAATATGCCATCTTTATTTCCTCCCGGGCATGGCATGCTGTAAAAATCAGCTGAGGGATCCGAGGGTTTCAGTATATTGCAATTTAGGCGATGGGCACTGTATCAATATACGTACAAATCTATTTTAAATGACCATCGAAACTTTGTAAGATGTGGCGGAACGACCTTTGTTTAGGTCGTTTACGCTCTGCCTACCCCATTAGGGATAAAGCCGTGACTGTATGTAGGTATTTCAGATAGGACTGCGTAGGCGGGTAAACTGCCCTCCAGCGTAATAGTACCCATAATTTAAGTCGTCTATATATTAGTTCAGGAAAGGTACCTCACCTATCTCTCTTATAAATAATACTTATACGTGATTAGACCTTGCGCGGCGGCTGGTAATGGCTAACTAACCGAGTGTATGCGCGGTAGGAATTAGCTGCTCAATTAGAATCACATTACGTGGAACAATTTACCGCTAACCGGCCCAGGGCGCCCGATGCGCTCGGAATAACAAAATGGTGGACTAGGTTTGGTCCACTTTGTTCCAAAATATTGTGGTTTTTGAAGGAATTTATTTGTACTACTACATATTTGTTTTATTTTCCTTTTTTTCTTGTGTCTTTTCTGTGCAAGTACGTTCTTATCTTATCTTTATTATGTATACCTGTACCTGATGCCAAGGCTTCAGACAAATCGTACGTACAGATCGACCGCGATTTTCGTACAAATGTCAGCGCCGCTGTAGTCAAGTAAAGTGTAGCGCTAAGCTGTGTATCTATTAAAGTAGTTCTCAATTTGTCCGCCTGAACAAAAATCACGGGCAATCTGTACTAAGGATCTGTAAGACATATGTCTGTGAAACATAACCAGATGACACTGTCTTTATCAAAGTGATCGCTTTGATCAAAATCAAATAGAAAAATCAAAAAAGGACGTCTTGTAGAAAGTAGTCACTGACGTCTTGGATAGGGCACCGGGGCACTACAGACATAACTTGAGGAGAAAGGAACTGATTAAACTTCAACGGAATGGGAAGAATCAGAACCCAAATCAACTTATTTGAGGCTCAGAAACTTTGGGTGGAATGGGATCTACCTCCTAGTGGTCCACCCTGGGCAACGGCAACACAGGCTTGCCTGTGAATAAGTCTGGCTGAACGATCCCTAAAAAGCGGCGGTAGGCTCCGCAAGGGGCCGACTGGCTTACAACCGCCCTCTCACCGTAGCCCGGCTCCAAACAGTTTGCTGTGTTCCGTCGATGCGTAAGATTGCCAGTGCCCTAACAGGCATCTTCTGGGTGAGCTCGCTCCATCGTTGACTTTGTCACGGTCATCCCTGTCCTAGTGTCTAGAGTCAAGAGCAAATCCATTTTTAATCATAAAAAAAAATAACTAGTTACGCAAAAACATATTTAAACCGTAGTGAATTAAGAAATGAAATTGCGCAAGTTTATTTATTCAAAATTAATTATTTTTGGAGCGCCGTAGAATCACCCGTCGACTCATGCTGTGGACACGAGACGGTAGGGGTTAGACAGGGCAGATTCAACAAAATCGAATGTACGTATTGAGGTAATCGAATGCAGGCAGGAAAACGTGAGTAGAAATAAAAGTAAGAAATAGGGTTTGGAAACATGAATTACTGCGAGCCTGTCTGGCATTTATTTCTTCAGAGAGACCTTTGACATGAACGCAATATGCCCAAGTACCAAACCAGTTTCAGACCGAGCCAATAATTTACCATAATTACATTCGCACCGCATAAAATACGCGAACAATCCATCCGTTCTCAACTCTACGTACCCAACTACCCAATCAGCGGAACTTATTGAACATCGCATCCCAAAATCGTGATCGGACCACCCACCGGCTCTGTGAGAAGGCAAATAAAATAAAACAGTAATAAATAACAGCGCTCGCGCATAATTGATCACAAATTAAAACTCGCGGCGCGTCCGAAATGTTAAACGCCGACGTCGCCGAAAGCGAAATTAAGTTCAGAGTGTGCTGTACGCATGGGACACACACACATGGGGGAGTCCTTTTTTAAGTAGGGTTGCCCCAATTTTTTGTCGGGTGATAAAATACACACTTAGTTCTTCACTAAAAGTTTTATCATTCAGCTCATGGCAAAAAAGGCTTTAGGTAGAGCCAGAACTGCAAATTCGAGCTGAATTTTTTGTCACGATATTTCAGTTTCTACCTGTATGTTTATTTCCTGTAAAAGCAGTACAATAGTATATAACTAAAGTTATGAATAAAATAATCTTGATAAATTATTAAAACCCTACCGCTACTGAATGCCAAATTAAAAGTTTTGCGCATGTGTGGTATACTTATTACAAATCCACACAAACGCACTCATTTAAACCATCGCATTGTTCGTACAAAGAGCTGACTCAAAATTTTTAAACGTAAGATAAAAGACACATTCGGGCTTTAATCTCCGTGAATAAAATGGTATTTTAGGCAACACTACCTGTCAGAGTGTATCTGTCTAATCGAATAACAAATTAAACCCTTCTCCCTTTCAAAGCGGAAAATAAAAGGAGTGTATTTTTTGCATTGGGTTTGCTCTTTGACTATAGCTAGAGATAGAGAACTACCCAAAAATATACCGAGTTTATCCAGAAGCTTCAAAGACACTGAAATTCCCACACTCATCATACAGGGTGCTAATTTTATTGTGTGTCGTAGCTCAGGGGCTGTTTTAGTATCGACAAAGGATCACATGAAACATTTTTTTTTGTAGGCTATAAATCGACCCACTGCTGGGCAAAGGCCTCCCGTTTATCTCTCCAGGCGTCTCTGTTTGTTGCCTCAGTCATTGTGCGCAGAAAGCATCTATAGATAGGTCGTCTCGCCATCTTATTCAAATTATTAAAAAAAAAAACAGTATAAAAAATATATAGTTCCCCATACAAATTATCTGGTTTTTGACATTTTGTATAAGAAAGTATTTTTTTATTGTTAGACTTTTTTAAATATTTTTTACGTGATTCTTTATCGTTATCAAAACACCCCCTTAGCTAAGAAATAAAATGAACACTCTGTATAATACTGTTTTTACGACAAATACACACACGCACATGGCAATCCTTTTAAGGAAGTGAAGTCAAAGATCGAAGTCCGATAAATCCTTCAGATAAGCAACATTATAGCTATTAGCAGGGCTTTAAAACAACGATTAGAGCCGCAGTAATAAATAAGCACAATAGTTTTATCTATGTGCAGTGTGATTTCGATAACAGAGACTTTGAAAGAACTTTAGCAGGTTGCAGATAAGTTTTTTAGAATTTCTCATTTTATGGGCCGTATTTGTAATCAGCTGTCATGAGTGACAGCGAGTTTGAGTTTGTATCAGAAATGTCATTTCAGTATAAACTGGCCTGTCAAATCGAGATAATACGAGCCATTATATGAACTGTGTAAAAAATATCTTATCTTAGAAATAAATTCTTGTTTTAGTAGTACGAACAAATTAATGCATACGTCCATCCTACCAAAGATGTGGCGCGATAAAACTTAAGTTTTGTCTTTTGGTATTTGCAACTACATATTTACAACAAAATTAAGTATCTACAATTTGATATCACAAAAACATAGTCTATATGGTAAGTATAATATTATTTTAAACAACTTCCTTCCTGTTTAAACAAATACCAATAGATTATTCATGAAAGCAATAAAACTTTCTAAGTTTATAATTTTAAACTTGCGATAACCCTACGCTAGCGTGCACATGTTTCCTTCTTCCTTCTCTTTTCATATCAAAACAATAGCTCGTATTCAGGACAATATGTCACTAAAAATAAATGGGCACAGAAATTGTGAATAGCATTATTGTTTTTTGTAACAATAATTGTATTGTTTTTATTATTTTACTATTCGACGCATAAACTTTGCTTCGGACATTTCGTGAACAGATGTTGGTGCTATAAAAATATTGTGGCTAAGATTTATGCCTTCCTCGCTTTGCTTTCCTTGTTTCAGCAGTTTTATTTTATGTTTCTTAGTAAACGCTAATTAGGGCGGTGTAATTTTGGGGTTACAACGCTGTATCTTATAACATTAAATCATAGTTTTAGTTTTTGATTTGTGAACAAAAGCATTTATAAAACAAGAAACATTTCGTTACTAGACAAAGCTTTAAATGATACCTTGAGCTAAAGTTTCATAGAGTGCAACAAATCATATTCATAAGGAACGCTGCTGAATATTCCCTGATTTTACGTCTCCTTAAGGCTCGTATTTATAAAGCGATCTCAAGATTGAGTGCAATATTAAGTATAGACATGCCACATTGTACTGAAATGACATTTCTGACACGAACTCAAACTAGCAGTCAGTCTAAAGTGATGTTTATCAATACGGGTCTAAGATTCCCATCGGATTGAAACCGTTTACTGATATTCTAACCCAGCTCCACACAAAATATTCAACCATGTCACAATCATACAAATTAGACCTATCGTTAAAGAGAAACTTGAGAAATATTTGACACTTTCTCTCTCCAGTAAGGGCACGATTATTTGTGTTGACAAGTTCAATAAGTAATAACAATTTAGGATTTTTATGGGCGTTATTATAAAGGAATGTTGTTTGGAGCGACGCCATATTTTAGGCCCAACATTCTGATTCTAAATGAACTCCTATTCTGTGAGTAATTTATGTGATTCGAGTGTTAATTTTAAAGCATTTCTCAGGTTACTGAAGCTGTATAAGGGTTTTCATATAAATGCCTGAACTAATCTCTTAAAAAGAGCATTATTAAGTTACTTGCAGTTACAGAGTGACTTGTAGTCAAAGAGTAAAGCAGGTTCTTCAAAATGTCTGAATTGTTTATAATATCATGAATGTAAAATATCAAGTTACGTAAAGGAATGTAGTGTAAAATAGTGCATATAAATGTCATCATCTCCATAGCCTTATCCCGTATCTCACGGGGTCGGGTACGTAATCTACTGGATTGAGCGAGGGTACTGGTTTTTATACAGAGCGACTGCCATCTGACATCCGCAACCGAGAAGGGAAACCAGACCCAATCCTAGATTAGGTAAGAGTTTTTAAGCCGCCAATGCTGAGCAGCCAGGCCAGCCTCTGATATGGCTTAGCGACTAATATCTACGGTATTAAACGACGAACCGGGGCTAACGGCTTAACGTGCCTTCCGAAGCACGGAAAAAGCGCCGAATAAACGTACATATGCAATTGGAAAACCGAAAAACACATTGGTACGTGGTGGGATTCGACCGACGACCTCCCCGCTCAGGAGGCAGCGGCCCTATCCATTACACCATCGGGCTCTTGCATATAAATGTATAATGCAATAAATGGATCTGCTATTAATGACAAAGCCGAAAGAAAGAAGGTGAAAATCTAGGCAAGTACAAACTGCTGTATGATACTAATTAGATTTTACATAAGAAAGTGCAAGTTTTACTTTATGCTTCGACCCTTTGCTATTGAAGAACCTTTAACTTACATAACACTCTGTATGATTTTAATTTGTTTCAACCTCATTAGACTTTACAGATGTTTAATAAGCACCGCAAGCCCTACATTCTAAACTCTCCTTGTTCAGTGAAATACACGATCAAAACTTTGCCACGAACATAATAGCTATCTGAAATACGCATTACGGTCGTTCTCAGAAAATTCAAGCTCAGATAAGCTTGCTCCATGAGCGCGTGTACGTACAAGTACATAGATAAGAAGTAGAGTAGAGAAGTAACTATAAGTAAGGTGATGCTACCCTTAAGAATACAAAATAATAACAAAATAACATGTAAAATAGTTCAGATGAAATTGACGTTAAAATAAAATTTGACATCAAGCTAAAACTTTTAATAGGTTTTTTGTCATTTGCCCTTACGGACAAAACATCTATTATTCTAGATTTTTCTAAATAAAACAACTGTATTTTTTTATCCTCATCAATAAGTTGTTAACCTCACATGCAAAAATCTTTTTACTTTGCCTTTTAAAACACACGATTTCTAAATCATTTTCGAGTTTTGTGACCTGTTTCCAAAACTATGATAATATTTTTTGATTATTATTTGTATTTCTTTGCATTTGTATGCCGTGTGGTGCGGGGTTAGAATAGCATCACCCCATAACTTCCCGTAGGTGTAAAAGGCGACTAAGGGATAAAGGGTAATGGGCAGCAGCGTTCCCTGTATGAATGCAAAACTTCTACTGCGCTCACCAACCCGCCTGCCAAGCGTGGTGAGTATGGCATATACCCGCTGTTTTGGAGAGGCCCATGTCCAGCAGTGGACTGTTGTGGCTGATGTTGATTATTTGTATTTATTTTCAGAGTCGTAATATTATGTACCATAGCTGCCCCTCTACTCGTTTCATCTAGTCTATAGTTAGGTATAATAACTCTCGTTGAAGAGATTCTTCCGACGATAGTATCTCACTTCAAACAAGTTACGGTTTCTACGGAATTCAGTGCCCACTTTTGTTTGAACAACAATTTTATTATGTTGTTAATGGTTTGGTTCAACCTACGAATTCTTACGCTATTGTTTTAGTTGTTATGTTTTGAGAAGGTTAGTTTCGCAAGTTGATACTGGTAGCGAGAGAAAAACATAGAATGTGCCAGCTGCATTTCCTCCCGGGCATTCTGTAAAAATCAGCTAAAGGATCCGAGGGTTTCGGTATAGTGCAATTTAGGCGATGGACTGACAACCTGTCACTATAACAATACCCTCAAAACTTTGTCAGACGTGGCAAAACGACCTCTGTTTAGGTTACAATCTGCCTACCCCATCAGGGATAAAGGCGTGATTATATGTATGTATGTTAATGGTTTGGTTCAACCTACGAATTGTTACGCTATTGTTTTAGTAGTTATATTTTGAAAAGGTTAGTTTTGCAAGTGGATTTCCAAGATCTAAATAGATCGCTTTAATGCAAGACACGTAGGTGCTTTTGTCTCAAAACAAGATACTTAAATAAATATCAAGCACAGTTCTACAAATAGACGAGGTCAATCAAGCTACCATTCATGCATTGCAATGAAAGCCTTTTATTTTTGTTGCTACAATGTTTATGCTCGTAATTGGAAACAGTACGTTTATGGCACAAAAATAAATGTCTCCTGGCCATGTTTGCTAAGTCAACATTGCGGTCCTCGCCTAGCAATCCCGCCATTAATCTTAATTCCCCTTAAGGCATTAGGGACTAATAAATACACTTAATGCTGTTTATGCGACACAAATCGCACAGATATGAGACGGGGCGGAGAACGCTTCGATCAATCACTCACGCGCACTCAATAGTGAATCTCCACATTAAAATTCATTGAAAACTTGTCTAATATGGCTATGCGTGAGACGATTACTGGCCAGACCCGCGGGGCTTGAATACGAAAATTCTACTTCGATTTAAGACCATACAAGATCTTATAAATATGCAGGGATGGACTTGGACGCCTTGAGGAGGTGCCCCGATGCAACAGCGCACCTTGATGTGTTTATTAGGCTAAGTTATGCAGATTTACATTCAATGCGTGGAAATCAGAGGTAGTGGGAATTCTTCCTTGCCTTTCAGATGCCATCGTTACTTGCAGTTTGTATGCTGTCGAGTGCATTGACTGTTGAGTTTTCGGCACGTTTGTGACACCGAATACCCGCCATATGTGGTGTAGAAAACGCTATTAAATTCACAGTCAAGTCAATTCATTTCCACGATTTAAAACTACAACCTAGTTTTTTAACAAGATATAAAAACAGACAGTTTTATTTTATAGAGGTATAACCCCAATTGCACAATCTGTCCACAGTTTACCCATGTTTCTTCGAGCATATCACCAGTATAATGACTATAAAACCGCTTTGGAACTATTAAAAAGACATAAAAACAACAACTGAGAAATGGTGACGAGATACCCGATGAGTTATCAGAATAACAGCCGGAGATTCTCCACGAAAATATGGTAGTTTTATTTTAGTTGTCCTTGCTTGTCCGAGCATCATTCGAGGGGCTATCGCTGCCACAAATCAGACCTTTGAAGCTCCCAGATAAAACAAAGGACAGAAAACTAAACTTAATGCTATTAGCACTACGACTGAATTTCCTTCAAACGAGATAACAAACGAACAACTGGTAAAGTGCCTCATTCTATGCAGCTATGGCTTATCAACCAGCGGCGATCTTATGCGAATACTATTTTGTTATTTTTGCAGAAGTAATGTAGATGAAGGAAGAAATATTGCCAGCTTTGCCATTAGGGTGGATATTTACGAGTATGACTCGAACTGTTTTCACTGGTTGCGTTGAAATTAATAATGGTACATTTCACTTCGGTGTTATAAAGTCGGAGTTGAGTGTACTTTGTAAACTAAAGTACCTTGTTTTGATGAGATTCGGGTTGAGTAATCTCGCGAAATGTGTAAAAGCGTTTTCTCTATTTGAAGTCTTTATTAGTTTATGGAACTACATTAGACCCGCCATTCTCCTCACATTTAGCTTGTTTATTTTCTATTGTATGCTAATGTGAAGAGATTTATTATATGGCATTTACGGAGCTTTATTCACTTAAATGTATAAACATAACAGTTTTATAGCACTGTTATAAGACTTTAGAAAATAGAGCTTTTCAGTTTCACAAGGTAGCATCTTGAACGTGTTTTAATACTTTTTTGGGTAGCTAGTAATATATAGTATAGTTTAATTAAGTAGGTATATTCTTATTTACTGTCCATGTACCTAATTTGTATTCTTATTGTGTACGTCTTATCCGCGTTACGTTCTATGCAATCTCACTTCTTAGGTCTGCTGAAAGACATTTCATTTTAGAAATAAGCAGTACCTGTTGTGCCTTGATTCCCTATGTAATTGTCCTATGTATATTTCTGTGTACAATAATCTGTTAAACAAATTAGTATAGAGAATACATACATACATACATATAATCACGCCTTTATCCCTAATGGGGTAGGCAGAGCGTAAATAACCTAAACAAAGGTCGTTCCGCCACGTCTGACAAAGTTTTGAGGGTTATTCAAGATGGTTTTGTACGTATATTGCTGTAGTGACAGGTTGTCAGCCCATCGCCCAAATTGCAATATACTGAAACCCTCAGATCCCTTAGCTGGTTTTTACAGCATGCCCGGGAGGAAATGCAGCTGGCACATTCTATGTTTTTCTCTCACTCTCAGTCCAGCGTGGAAGAAATAAAATAGAAGAAGAAAAAAGTATAGAGAATGGATTGTTTAAAACATAATTTACTTACGGTAAGAATAAAACGTCAGTTTGATTACTTCTTTTCTTCGGAAATGAGCGAAAATATCAGGTTGCGTATAGTCAATTCACTACCAAAACACAACAAAGTAAGAAACACGGCCTAAACGTGATACTTCACGTCGCCTTTCATTACCACCGCTTTTGTTCGCTTACCGCACTATTAGTTTTTGTCTCGACGCAACCCACAAAAACCTATGAACAAAGACTACCGCAACTTAACCGCTTAGTAACAGTATCAAAACACCACTAAATAGCTGTATAAGAGTCGTATAGGAGCGCTTCAAGCGCTGTATAAACAAATAAGCGACGTTAACCTCTAGACCCCGCATCGTCCGTCAACATTAACTCTGATTTTAAACTGAGATTACGGCATTCACAAGCTTGAAGATTCATTCGACACTTGACGGAATCCGATGAAAAGTTTACGATTAGGAAATTTCAACATGTTTCAATAGGTCGTTTAATATTCACACTTATCATATACATACATACATATATATAATCACGCCTTTATCCCTTATGGGGTAGGCAGAACATAAACGACCTAAACAAAGGTCGTTCCGCCACGTCTGCAAAGTTTTGATGGTTATTTATGATAGATTTGTACGTATATTGCTGTAGTGACAGGTTGTCAGCCCATCGCCTAAATTACAATATACTGAAACTTCGAATCCCTTAGCTGGTTTACAGCATGCCCGGGAGGACATGCAGCTGGCACATTCTATGTTTTTCAATCATTCCCAGGTCAGCATGGAAGTAATCGTTTATCATATAAATGCAAGAACAGATAACTTTTGTTTGTTACTTACTTTATCGACTAAACCGATTAAGGTTTAGCACCAAGGAGCACTAATTAGCGTATTATTTTTAAATCGATTAAGCCTGCTCTACCTACTATACTTTACCACAGGAAATTGATTCTCTTTCTTGGAAAAATCTGATGAAACGTAGGCGAAGCTGCAGAGTGGGCAGCTAGTAGCTTCATAAATAGTCTTTTGCACGAATTCGTTCAACAAAGTAAATACAGCAGGTAGTTGCAAATCCTACGAACAGATTCCAATCGGATATTTTTGTTCCTATTTCTCAGAAAACGAATCCGCAGAATAAAAAGGATACAGAGTGTTTATGAATAGCTACTCCACCCGTCCCCTAGAGCACTCACTGATTTATTTTATTATGTTAATAGAATCAAAATTGAAATTAATTCGAGTGATGAAAAAATTGCTGCCGGCCGAGCTTGTAATAATTAAATACGGCTTACTTCCTGCCCGCTTACTCCATATAAAACCGGCCGTTCTAAACTTTTATTCAGAGTCGGACAGCGAGTGATTTTAACAAGCTTTTATTCAACTTTATCCCGTATTAAAGGGAAGTATTTTTATGAAACTAATGAATGTCAAAGAGAAGTTGATTTACTTCCATTTCGCGATTGACGAACTTCTTTGATCTCTGTAATCACGTTCGCAAAGCCTTATTTCTGTCTACAAATAGTTCCACGTAATTTGTGACTTCAGTCGAAATCAAACGGATCCCGTTTAAGTGCAAAATTACCTTTGTCACGAATCTCGTTACTCGTTACGTCCTCTTGGGAGTTTTAATGCCTGCCTCTTGTTTTTCAAACGAGGCACGTTTTATAAAATACTTGTAACAAGTAAGTAACGAATGATAAAAAGTTAATTATAATCGCATTAGGTGGCGTCTGGAGGAAAGCGTGCGTGAAATTTAATTAGAAAGCGGTGCTTCTGAATGAGAATCGTTCTTTGGGGGGAGAGGAAGGTCGCAGCAAGGGGGAAGGGGGGCGTGGACGAATAATTCAAGCTATCATAAGTTGTAATGCGCGTGGGCACATATTTAGTCACGGCCCCGACCGTTCCACCGTAACTATGAGATATTTTAGTGATGTAGTCTGATTCCTTCCGTGTTGTGAAAGGTGTTTTTCTTACGTCGCGTCGTAAGTAGATTTCAGAGCAATTTTGAGACTGAAAAATTTAAAGAGTTACTTGCATCAGCTATAGCTCCACGCGTCATAAATCATAATTTGTCTTTATTGTCATAACAATAAGGTGGCCTTAATAAAAGCCATAACACAAAATTTGCAAGCTGTTTTTTTTAGCTGCTTTATACATATAATCACGCTTTATCCCTAATGGGATAGGCAGAGCGTAAACGAATTAAACAAAGGTCATTCCGCCAAGTCTGATAAAGTTTTGAGGGTTATTTAAGATAGTTTTGAATATTGCTGTAGTGACAGTTTACAGCCCATCGCCTAAATTGCAATATACAAAAACCCTCGGATCCCTTAACTGGTTTTTACAGCATGCAAGGGAGGAAATGCAGCTGGCACATTCTATGTTTTTATCTCTCTCCCAGTCTAGCATGGAAGTAGTCATTTCATGATCAGTATCAAAATTTACTTGAGTAGTACTTAATGTACCTGTTAAATAACCGTTATTGAGCATCTGAGTTCTTTCAGCTCAGCAAAAAAAAATTGTCTCTAAAAATGTGCTCTTTGAAAATGCACCTGTTACTTCATTCCCTCTCTCCCATCACTAGGCACAAACTATAGCTGCTTAATAAAAGTATTCCACAGCGCGTTCACGCTGGAACCTATTCCTCAGGGTAACCGGTTTGATTCCTCGGCCGAGACATGGCCATGGACCATGGTGTTTGGAGTAGTGTGGACATGCCCGAGTTTAAACACAGGAAATCGATGGTGTTTGGATAATGAATTCCTTGACTTGTCAATATTGTAGAGAAAGAGAAACTAAACTGTTGAAGAGAAAAACGCTATGAATTTTAAATAAAAACCTTTTACTTATTTTATTTCGATTAATCGAATATTTTAGTTGTCAAAAATTAAGTCAAAGAACTTTATCTGCGCTTAAAAATAACTTTTTTTTTTCCAGATGATGCATTATTTAATTCCGACAATAATACAGGTAACTGAATTTGTTTAGACAGGTAAAATTAACGGAAAATCGGTGAAAATCTTATTACATTCAACTTAATACAAAAATATGACTCTACTTTGACGCAGACCATTAATTTCCATACCTTTTATAAAAGTCATAAAAATTGGTAAATTTTCATAATTTAAAACATTTTAAAAAGTGTCCGTCAAAAACTCCACTTAACATCAAAAGCGCCGGTGTCTCTATGTAGCGTCAAATTGTTTATTAATATAAATCAGTTGCTTTCACCAGGAATATCCGCTTTAATATCATTAAAGTCCCATTTATAAAAGCCAAGTACCTACAATGTCCACTTAAAGCCGGCAACCTGTACTTTTATGCAATTAAAATTTATTAATTTTCAGTCAAAAGCTTTTATTTTTACTGGTCGTTAATGTAGGCGCCCCGCTGGTCTACATGCCCCGGGTACCCCTTATTTATTACGTGTTGTTGGTAAATTATATTACTGGACAAATTATTTATCTACCCAGTTATAATTAGTTCGAGACACACCGGTATTTTTTTACGAGACAGCACCAGCTGGTGTTTATTTTGTTTCTCGGTAACGTAAATAATGGTATTCCTTTCACATTTCTGCGAGAAATTTCTTTTCTGTGTGAGATAATTGGAAATATTCCTTTCCTTTCATTACTGTTATAATAATATACTGAATTTTATCAGTACATTCTCACGCATGTCTGGCGTTAAAAGGTTTGCGGGAACGAGGGTAGAAAAAACACGAATACGCTCCTTAAACTTTTCTCATATACGCCGAACAATTTTGGCTTCATGGCCGCGCAAAAACGTTGCCTTGAAAAACGCTCAAGTTTTTTGTGTAGCCAGCACATTCATAATAAGGTGAGGCGAGGAATGACAGGCCTGCCCAAATATTGGATGTAAGAGGTTCCTGTCCTGGGTCGGCTTTGTTTTTTATCAGAGCGTCGCAGCGGGGTAAAAAGTAGACACTTCACTTTATAAGAACGGCAGTGGCTTGCTTTGAAAATAGACTCTCCAAAGTGACGCAATCAAGTAAAAACTCGAGACACTTGAAAATACTTCTAGCTGGCTTAAAGAAAACACATGCGACAAAAACCTAAACTTAAGCAACACTAATATACGTATAAAAACAAAGGGACCATTATAATTCAACACATGAGTATTAAACCCAAAATGTGTTCGTCCTTGTTCCTTTACCTCTTATCCCTAAATATCGTTGTGACGTGACAGCAGACAAACACCCGCTCAACATTATCCATTTTTTTGAGCACAGGTGAACCGAACCCATACTTAGGCGGCGTTAACCTGTAATCTAAATTCATTTCTCGATCCGACCCACAAGACCCTATATCTCTGTTTTTATTATAGCGTTAAAGCCCATTTGCGGGTTTTTTTTACTCGGTAACAAATTACCCACTATTCTCTCATGGCGGCTGATCTTATTATCCGACGACAACAAGTCGTTTTTTGATGCCACGATGCCACGAACCTGTTATAGGAAATTGATTTTTATATAGGGTTAATTTATGTTTCGGTCAGACAATTTTACTTTGCGAGTCATTTATGGGTCTGATCTCATCAACTTGCAAATTTTGATATCCATCATCTACTTTTTATTTTCTTAATCTTTTTTCAGTTCCGCTTCACTATCTACCCAAGGTTGTCAGTTGTCGTCAGCGTTTCAAACTTAGGGCAGCAACACACTGTCAATGCTTCTTGCATTGAAAAAAATAAATTAAATTAAATTTCTTTATTTTCAGACAATACAGTCCATAGGTTTTTAGAAAAAGCTTATACACTATGTTAGATACTTATAATTGCTAAAACACACATGCGTCACCGTACACTCTACGCGCATACTGGCAGAGGGATGCGTCGACGTAGAGTTCATCGCTCCGCGCGCGTAGAGCGTAAAGTGACGCATGTGTGTTGTAGGCAATACAAAAAGTATTGACAGCGTGTTAAACGCAACCTTGCGCTCAGTAAGTGACGCCTATGTGTTGCAGCCTATAGACCTTTGGTTTTATATTTTCAGCTGGCACAAGACTATCTACAATCAACAATTCAACAATTAACAATTTAAAAATGTTTTCTTTTTTGTCACGTATTTCAGACAATATTTGTTGTAGATATACGACTACAAATCAATAATGCACGACCGTTCGACCGAATCATTCATCAAGTCATGACATTCATCAGACAGGAATCACTCAAATAATCGTGGTCGTTTTTGCCATCAATAAAAAAGTTGGCGTCGCTAAATTCAATTTACAAAGTACAATATTACCTTCATGTACAATAGTCGTTTTTTTTATTCTGTTTCTTCCGTGCTTGGACTGGGATCGATAGAAAAATAAAGAATGTTTCATCTGCTTCTCTTCCCAAGCATGTATCTTTTGTAGGAATCTCTTTCGAATCCCACCACGTACCAATGTGTTTTTCGTTTGTCGAATTTCATATGTACGTTTATTCGGCGATTTTTCCGTGCTTCGGAAGGCACGTCAAGCCGTTGGTCTGGTTAATATCGTTTCATACCGTAGATATTAGTCGTTAAGCCATATCAGAGGCCAGTGCTAATCATTGGCGGCTTGAAAACTCTTACCTAATCTAGGATTGGGTCTGTTTTCCCTTCTGGGTTGCGGAGGTCAGATGGCAGTCGCTCTGTGTAAAAACCAGTACCCTCGTTCAACCCCCTGGATTAGGTAGCCGACCCCGTGTGATATGGGATAAGGCTAGGGTGATGATGAGTAGAGTGAGACTAGGGTTTTGGTGTTAGAATATAATTATTACAATTTGGGCAAAAGGCTGAGAACCATCACTATAGCAAAACAGTTCTTTTTTGTCCAACGTCGGCGGGAGGCGGTTTGTGCATTTGCCATTTGTTGCGTGTGTTCTGTTTGTAACAATTTTTTATAAAAAAATTGCTAAACCCATTTTGAAGCAGTTTTTTTTATTGGTTTGTGGTGGATCAGGGGTAGTTTCTAGCTATGATTCATGGAAATATGTCGTGGGATTTTGAAAATTCTAATTAATATTGACTTATTTACAAAACGATCTTTAAGCCCTGTTAGACGTGACTAAATGTTCCTCTGCCTACCCCGTAAGGCTTGCGTGACTGCATGTATGCATGTAATGAAAAATTCAATTACAAAGTTATTACCTCCATGTACAACGAGCAGTTTCACGAAATGATATTGGAGATTGTCAGTCGTAAAGCATTCGATCGATTTGCGTTCAACCAATCGAATAATTGCGCTGGTTCCGTTCAGTAGATAGAATTTATATTGTTTTAAAAGAGCTTAATCGGGTCTGTAACAGTCTGTTATAGTAGTAAAACTTACATGAAGATTAAAATAAAAATAAGAGCTTTGGCTAACTTAGGCTCGTATTTATAAAGCGATATCAAGATTGAGAGCAATATTAAGTATGAATTTGACAGGTCGCTTTATACTGAAATGAATTTTCTGATACGTTCTCAAACTTGCTGTCACTCTTGAGAGCTGATTATAAACATGAGTCTATCTACTTTGGCAATGAAATCATGCTGTCTTCTGTGGTAAAATACTAAAAGTCTTTACTTATATGTAGTTCCCAGCTTAAAGTTTTAATCCTCTTATTTTAAAGTGTAGAGAGTAAGTACTTCATTAGTTTCTATATAAAGAAATACACTAAACCCGATGGAGTTGTTTACTTCTAGAAATGGCTTAGACCGCATCCTATATAAAGTCTGGCAGTAGAAGAGTAGAGTCTAATTACAAAGTCTAGTCTTTATCCAGACCATTAGGAATGTCGTCTATATATAGCCTTTCACTTAGATGTTTAACTATACAAAACCAACTCTTGCATTAGTCAATAGTTTCATAGAATTTGCCATTTGCGTGTATTTGTAATTGGAAACGATTGTTTCTTGTCTCATTTACATTAACACTTTAGTATTTGTGGTATGTAAGGTGTTATTTTATTGTTCATAAACATGTCCGAAGATATACTCAGCGAGGTTTTATGTACACTTATGCAACAAGCAAGTTCGTATATTAGACGACAGTATTAGCGCTAGAGGAATACACACCGACTAGACACTGTGGAAACATTGGTGCCGATTAGAAAGCAAACGCACTTAACTTAAATAAAACCATACCTGTAATTTTTCATATTGAGGAAACACAAAAGGATGACAGTTTAGACAGACTTTTAATAAGTAATGAAATTAAATAAAATATATTTTATTGCATTGAATAGGGTATTCATTCCAGGTGTTAAGTTAAAAAAGTCCGCTCTATCAAGCTAATTTAAATCAGCATGCAAAAACTTGTCAAACCCTGTCACATAAGACTCTTTCCAAAATTTCAAAGGATTTTAGTCGGGATTCGTTCACATCACGACTTAACTTGAAGTAACTATCCACAGATTTTTTAAGTGACAGAATTATAATAATAAGTCCATCTGTACTGCTATCCTATTATGTTCGCTCAAGTCGGAAATTAACGGGTATATGGTTTTATTTTAGTTAAAACTTGTTTACGCCGAATTGTAGCCATTGTTGACTTGATGTATTCCATTATTTATGCAGACATCTGTGGAAAGAATAACAATGATTACGATGGAGATGATAAGACTTTTGTTCGAACAACGATATGCATGAATATTAGCTTAGCATGTATTATGTAACATCACTACTATTTTATAGGAGACAAACAATCAGTGTGTGATCTGCGTGATGGAAAGCGGTTAGCCTAACTTAAATTACGTGAAGAGGTGTGTAATATTTAATAACTGTTGGAAGATATTATTCCTTTGTTTTCAGGTGCATAATATTTTTATACAAGTGATATCCAGATTGCCCATTTTTCTGCTTTAAAGTAAATCTTATCACAGGAGTCGACCAAAATTTCACACCGACTTCCAAACTCCGTTATAATTCAGTTTCGTTTCACGGAAGCGTGTGTAAAAAGCTTAACAACAGAAGTTTCCTCAACCATGCGTGTCGAGGACACTCATTACGGGCCATTACTGACCGATTTGGAGCCGTGAACGTAACTAGTAGAAAAACTATAATAAAAAGAATTACCAAGCGCCCGCCGCAGTCGACGACCGTTTTAGACACGTAAAAACTAGATGTCAACCATTAGGAATAAATTGGACGGAGCTCTGGCGCTGGCTTGTGAAAATACGTTAGGTTGTCTGTGGAATACGTACTCGTAGTGCCTTTGTTGGAATAGTATTTTTGTGGACTGTACCTGTGTAAGAAAATAATGGTGAGGTTAGATTTGAAAATAATTTAAGAAAAATAAATAATTCAGTTTTTATTAAATTTACAATAAACTACGAAAGCTCGGGTTTATTGTTGAGAAACTTAAAACATACATACATACATATTATCACGCCTTTATCTCTAATATTGCTATAGTGACAGGTTGTCAGTCCATCGCCTAAATTACAACATACTGAAAACATCGGATCCCTTAGCTGGTTTTTATAGCATGCCCGGGAGGAAATACATCTGGCACATTCTATGTTTTCCCTCGCTTCCAGGCAAGCATGGAAGAAACTTAAAACATGACGTGTTTATTCATGTAAATTTGGAAACACCTAACAAATAATTATCTACATTTTTGAACTTAAGTGAGCAAGCACCTATCAAACACTCCCACAGAATTAAATTTCCCGAAATCATTAATTTGATCTAACACATGCCGCTCTGTCAAAACATTGATGCCTCATCATTGTTTGTTTACACTGCCTAAACGTGTAACACCAGAAACTTGAAACTTAGGCAGAAACGTGCGCTTATATCAACCTCTGCAAAATCAAATAGGTATAATATCGTTAGCATCTCCAGCAATATATTCACTGAACTGATCAATTTGATCAGTTCAATGTATTTCTTTGATAATTTGATCTGTCAAAACACCGACGATGCTTCATCACTGTTCCTATCAATTTACATCGGCTATACGTACTACATCTAAAAATCATAACTTAGGGAGAAAAGTTCCTATATCAAACACTACAAAACTAGAGAAAGGTGGTGGTAATGGTAACAACAAAGATAACCATGTCTAGGAGGGCATATATCAGAAAATATATTCCCCGAAATCATCAGTTTGATCAGTTCAATGTATCTCTGTCAAAACACCGACGATGTAATGATTCATCCTCATCACTGTTCCTATCAATTACAACTGCCTATGCGTGCTACACGCAAGAACACCCACTGCTAACTACTATCCTGTCTCTTCGAGGGAAGTGAGAGAAACGCTTACAAGAACAATTAGCGGCACTTTTTCCATTATCCTATTCAGAGGGTAATGGAAAGGAGAGTCTTGTTACTACCATATTTTGTGTTAGTACTGACTATCTTACAGGATGAGGGGTTTTATGGTCATTAATTTGTTAAGCTCATTCAAAGTTCACGACTTAAAAATATTTTTGTACCAAGTCAATTCATTTATTTCTTGCACGTAATTTAATATTCAGTTTATTTCCTTGAACTTCTTTCTTTTCTACTGTTTTATTTTATCAATTTCAGTTCTTTTTTAAAGGACAAAATCTAATTACGTATTAGTATTGTTTATAAACTATTGTGTAGCTTTTTTTGTTCAGCTCTTTAGTAAATTGATAACATCGCGCTTGAGAAGATCAAAATGATAGGTTCGTCACGCGCATGTTTTGAGAATCGCATCATTAGTTGTAACGAGATATCTGTACGTCATGTTTTTGATTAACTATGTATTATTATGAGTACATTTTCACACGACTCTTTGTCTGCGTTTTTGTGAGAATTTTAAACTGTGCGATTTATGTGTCACTTTTCTGGGTTTCATGTGATTCACCAACAATTTTGAGTAATTGTCTAACGATATATTTTGGATCCAAAGAATTGCTGCTTTTTTATAAACAGAAAGTAACAAAAGTAGCTAGCCATATTTTATGGTTTAATTGTATTCATGAAACTAAAGAACTTACTTTCCCCAAGGAATATAGGTTGAAAAACAAAAAGAAATTGGCCCTCCCATACAAAATGGTCTCAGTAGCTCGAGTCAATTTGTATAGGAGGGTCAACTTCTTTTGCATATTTTGACCTATTTTTTCAGGGGAAGCTATTTTTTTTACTACCGGTATGAAGTTTTTTTTTTTTTGTTTTTGGAAAGTTCACTTTTCTTGGTTTAACATCCTGTATGAGTCGTTTCGATGATACTCGTATATCTCACGCCCGTAATTATAATCAGATCTTGAGACTGACAAGTTTGAGTTCGTATCAGAAACGTCATTTCAGTACAAAACGAACTGTCAAGTCTACACTCGAGATTGCTCTCAATCTATAGATCGCTCTATTAATTCAACCCTTACTCTCCCTTCTAGTGTAATTCACAGTTTACAACCCGTTGACTACACTCATCAACATCGCCTAGAGGCAGTCATTGCAAGTATCAATTAAAGCTTTGATGGCAGCTCTAGAGTGGAATAGCTTCGATGGAGAATCGTATAATGTGTACTTAGTGGTATCTCTGTAAATCCTGCATAAGTGAATGTTTATTCTGCCGTAGACGGTAGGATATTGATATCTTGTTTACATACATACATATAATCATGTCTTTAACCTAATGGAGTAAGCAGAGCGTAAACGACCTAAACATAGGTCATTCCGCCACGTTTGACAAAGTTTTGAGGGTTATTTAAGATAGATTTGTAGGTATAATGCTCTATTGACAGGTTGTCAGCCCATTGCCTAAATTGCAATATACTGAAACCCTCCGATCTCTTATGCCCGGGAGGAAATGCAGCTGGCACATTCTATGTTTTTCTCTCGCTCCCAGTCCAGCATGGAAGTAAATACAAACTTAAGTAAATAATTCAAGCCCTGACCTAATTACACATTTAGTAGACAGTCAAATTTGCACATTAATAAAATTACACTTGTGATATCAACTCTAATAAGAACTTCCAGTCTTGGAAGTGGAAGTGAGTATCTTGTTTACTAGTAAAATATTCCAATCTTGAGAATACTTACCATGAAATATCGATATATTGTGTGATCCAGGACACATTATTTTGAAACCACTGATATCGTTAACGTGTTCAAATTTATTTAATGATTTGTGTATTTTACGGCGTATTCAGTTTTCTTTACCTCGAGATGTTTTTTTATTTATTTGCTAATATTGTTTTTATTAGCAACTTGTTTTTATGTACTTAATTCTTGTACTTAATTTGTACCTTCTTTTGATGAGGTAGTGTAAGGACATGTTGTCTCCAACATGATACGATAATTGAGCCACTCTAGCGATGTTATTAAAAAAAAGACGTTTTAATTTGAAAGATTATTAAAAGCAATCTCGCTACGATAACTTTGCTGCTGTGTTTAAATTAATAGCTTCAAGACGACGATACCGTATGCTGTTATTAATTTTATTTATTACCTCTATATGCTTCCATATTGGACTGGGAGCGAGAGAAAAACGTAGAATGTGCCAGCTGCATTTCCTCCCGGGCATGCTGTAAAAGCCAGCTAAGGGATCCTAGGGTTGCAGTATATTGCAATTTAGGCGATGGGCTGACAACCTGCCACTACAGTAATATACCAACAAATCTATCTTAAATAACCCTGAACACTTTGTCAGACGTGACGGTACGACCTTTATTTAGGCCCCCCATTAGAGATAAAGGCTTGATTATATGTATGTATGTTTGTATGTATTTATTACGTCTTCGGTTATTTAACAAAATGCTTATCCCTTTTACTTTACAATATTTTTTTTTGTAATTAATTTTCATAATTGATGGCTTTGATGGAGACCTTGAAATCAAACCGCATTTAAAATACGCATAATGGTGTCTAGCAACCAGTTGAGCTAAGCTTCCTCTTATTTCAAAGCGGTAATCTCAAATCTCGTAATCGCTAATTTAAAGATCGCAAAACAAAGCTAGTGCGGTGAGAAACAAAGGCTATTCTCGGCCAATCACGATGCGCCATTCGCGGGAGGCGTGGCCAAACATCGTGCTTTAACTTAACCATGGAACAAAACAACGCTCTTACAATTTGCGCGAACAAATAAAAAATAATTAACGCATTCACTGTCGAGCCGTCATTTCTCTTTTGTTGGAATCGCTGGGCAGATTTCAAAGAGTCAGGCTCAAATTAAATGGCATAGCCTGATGTGTATGGGACATTCGCATAGTAATTTATGCCTACCATTTTATTTCCACCCAACTTTACTTCAAAGATTAACGAACAAATTATTCTGAAGTTTTTATCGGGCGGCATCCTTGTGGCTGTATACATCCGCATGCATTTGCATGAATCACCCTGTTTATTATTATAATCGCTACTTGCCGATGTAATTACCACTCCCATGCACTTTAAATTAATTTCCAAGAGCAGTGAACTGCAGGCACCCTGTTATTATCTTTGATATTACCGGCTGATACAAAGTTAATAGGATACGGGCTAGGCCTTTGTTTCTTACTCCTACGTAAAATGTTATCTTATAATTAAGTGTAATTTTATATGGTAAGCTGTGTCGTTTAATATCATCCGAACGGGGATGTGGACTAATTTTGTGCATTATACTTTCAAATTACTTCAAAATGATTTGACAACTAATGAGTGCTTTGAAAACTGTACAGATGCATAAAAAATGTTTGACATAAGGTAAAGTTTGCGTTAAATATCATACCTATAATTGACGTTCTTGGATCAGAAAACAAAATTATCCAATTTTTCATTAAAAATCTTCTGTATGTAGAAAAGTACTCAATACACCTACCTAAATTAGGCATAAAAATAAACAGACTTAATTAAACACGTTTATAATTAAAGTAAACAAACCTAATAACAGTAAAAATTTCTTGAACTGTTTCTTTTACTCCATAAACGAGCCGATTGAAATTCAAATGGGACAGGAATAAATAGTTTTGACGATAAAATGTAACGATAGTCGACCATTAGAGTCAGTTTTAGTGTAATTATTGGGATTGGGTGTAGAGAGCTGCAGGTGGTATGGAGGTATTTAATTTAAAACTTTGGGCGCACGCCGAGTTTGAAAACTGGAGAAAAGAGATTCCGACGGCGTATATACGTAATAGGGATAAAGGCGTGATTATACCGGGTGTAAGTGACAGCGTCCCGCAAAATGATAGGGGTTGCTGAGTCAACAAAACTGAACAACTTTAACGAGGAAATTCTTTCAAGAGATGAAAAATTGCTTACCATACAAAATGAAAACCTCAATCAGACAATACGTATGTTTTTTTTTTTAATTTCACTTCCTAAAAAAAACATACTGATAGGTTCAGGTTCGTTGAATGAGCAACCCCTATCAGATTGCGGGACGCTGTTCCTGACACCCAGTATGTATGTATGTTTAATCATGACGTGATTCTATTCTAGGTTTTAGGTAATAGGTAAGTCAGTGATATTTTTTCTTGTATTATTTTTAAAAATAATTTATGGAAAGTATTTGTCTCATCCATACTGGACTGGGAGAGAAAGAAAAACATAGAATGTTCCAGTTGCCCTTCCTCCCGGGCATGCTGTATAAGTCAGCAAAAGGGATTCGAGGGTTACAGTGTATTGTAATTTAGGCGATGGGCTGACAACCTGTCACTACAGCAATACACATTACAATCTAAAATTGCCCCCAATTTATGTCAGACGTGGCGAAAGCGCCTTTTAGGAGGCGTTTTACGCTCTGCCTACCCCGTAAGGGATAAGGGCGTGATTTTATGTATGTATGTATGTATTTGTCTCATTTTGTGTGTTATGTGTGCTACGCGATTAAAAAGATAATAAGTAAGGTTAAACTTATTATTATTATTATTATTTTTTTATAGCATGCCCGGGAGGTAATGCAGCTGGCACATCTTTGTTTTTTCTATCACTCCTAGTCCAGTATGGAAGTTCTGAAGTCGGCTTTAATGGCTGAGATGGCTCAAACATAAGTCGTAGTATGATATCTCTTTACTTCTATTTGGGATAAACGTAATCGCATGCCATTACGGGTTGATATGACGGTGACACCTGCGGTGTGTTTTCTATTACATGCTGAGATATTTTATTCCCTTTAAAATACGTAAATATAAATGCTGTATAACGACATATTTTTAGGCGAATAGAAAACTAACATTTCACTTTTAAAACCTGTATGAAGTTTAAAAGCTCTTTAAGTTAGTATTAAATACGGGGTCTAAGGAAAACTGATATGGGTTGCTCAGTTAACGTAACTTTACAACTATCACCAGGAAATTCTTACAGGAAATTTTAAAAGAAATTGCTTTTCCATACAAACTGTCCGATTGAGGTGGTCATTTTGCATGGGAAAGTGAAATATTTTTTTCATCTCCTGAAATTATTTTCTGGTGAATGCTGTTCAGTATAGTTGATTGAGCAACCTCTATCAGTTTGTGGGACGCTGTCCCTTACACCCGGTATAGAATTGTAATGACAGAAAAACAAAACTACAAAAATATTAGATTTGCCTGCAGAATTCGACAGATATCGGATCATATTTAGGCATAGTATTTTAATGACAAACACAAAACCATGGACAAAACTACTAAACATGTGAAATGCATACAAAATTGACATTAAGAATAAGGAAAGTTGTTTGTTTTTAACACATATTTTTAGGCAACGAAATAATATTATGTTATCTAACCTACTTACGTCAATGTCGATCATATCCGTACTAGAAGGATAAATCTGGAAAGGCGCAAATAATCGTAGATGTAACAAGAAATATATGAATGAGCCCTCATGTTAAACTTTAACCATAAAGAGAAACCTTTACTTTATTAAGGCAACACATCCATAATTTTAATGTAGGCCGTGATAGTGCCGGAGCTGAATGCTTTTTAATGGCTTCACTGCGCATTAAATTATTATAAAGTTAAATGTAACTATAAATAGTTGGACTAACTTGGACTCTACGTGTCCAGAGTACAATGTGAAAGCGACAATGAGTAAAATCTTAGTCTGCATCATACATTGCTTCTTCGTTTTAGGAATTACCACGCTTTCTTTTTAAAATGCTACGATGTATGTAAGTTACAGTTTTTGGCTGTGTTTTATCGTCGATTCAATACATTTTAAATAGTTTCTTCTTGCGTAGGAGTCGAAACGTTTAGGAAATTAATTTATATAAAATTCCAAGGCACAAATTGACACAGAACTCGCTCGGAGTTTTGAACCATAAATCGCACTATGACAAAACATTTGATGACACTTTTTATTGACGAATTATTTAAATTCCAAATAGCTGTCCAGTTTATCAGTGCTTAATCTATCTAAATGGTTATGGTAAGCAGTTGAGGAACAAAATGAAATACATTTTGATTAACAATTTTCATCGTAGCTTTAAATAACTAATGTAAATTTAAACGGTGAATACAGTTAGGAACTTTATCGATTTCAAAAATATAAATCAATAGGTTCTAATTTAGTGAATTAATGTATTTTTAAAACACCTATATCCACCCTTGAACTGTAACTCAAAATTAATGAGATATTTTTTATTGAAAGCTTGATAGGTACTATTATTTTCTTCCCTGCCTTGTTTTTAAACTTGACCGGTGCGGTTATTATTCTAATGAAATTAGGTAGAGTTCAGAATTCAATTCTTTCAAAAACAGTCCACATTTTTTTTCTACATATCAAGAATCCAAGAAACCCTCCAAATTCTATGCCCAACAACACCCTATTTCATTTTTGCAAATTAACTTTCCGCCCTATAAACCGCAAAGAGATTACGTAGAATACGCTACCGCAGTCGGGACGGGATCATTAATAAAAATTTGAAAGGCAACAAGTCCCGCCAAGTTGTGACTAAGCATTATCACGCCTCAACACAGGGTGGATAATAAAACATGATAAAAGAAACTACAAAAGAAAGCAAAAAAGAAAAAAACAAGGTTAGGATGTGCGAGCTCTTTGTTTAAATCCAAATCGCATTTGGAAGACGGAAGAAGTTAAAAACTTTGTAGAAGAGTTTTATGGAACTTTAAACCGAATGAATAAATGTATTTTTTTATGATTTAACCTAGTTTCTAATTGAGAAGAAAGAATAGACAAAAAGGTTATCGTTATTACCGTCTAGCGATAAATCTATAGGTACACTGTATGGACTACAAGGTATACTAGATTCGTATTCAATAACTCAATGTAAAGAACAATCATAGATATTCAAGACGAAATGCTGGTTGTACACTCACCCTAGCTGCTAAGTAGAATCAAATTATCTTGAAGTTAAACTGACGACAACGACCCTAACAACTTCTGTTACAACTTGCTTAAGAATGATATTGCGAGATTGGATTCACAAAAGGAAGCTTGGAAATAGTTCTCGTCCAAGACTACAAAACTCTTATCGTCGAGTAGGTACCTTTTGATATTAATTAACATTCAAAAGTTGCCCAACAAAAGTATCTCTATACACCCTATAGAGTAAAATAGACACCATGTAAACACAAGTCGTCGGTTTGAACGTGAATACTAAATGGACTTTTACCTTTTTACCGTAACGGGCATTGTCAGAATGTTAACGCATCATTGTCATGTCACAGCTTTAAAAAGTTAAAAAGGTCTTTTCCGATGGCCATGTCCGTAGACTGTATGTTAATTTCGTGGGGCGGTTCTGGCTGGCTGACGAAACACATGTCGTCGGTCTACCGATTGTTGAAAAAAATATAATTTGAATTTCGAATTCTACATGTATGTATAGGTAATGTACTGATACCATCGATTCAAATCAATTCTTCGAAATTTGAATATAGAATCATTAACTGTTCCGGGAAGCGGGTCATGTCATGTATCAGTGTCGGGTGTATGTTTTGTTTAATACGTTGGTCGTAAAACGTTCTTGTCAAATTAATTTAAACGCAAACAATTTACTCTCAAGCTTAAGCCGGCTTTAGCAAGATATTTTGTTTGATATGCGCTGCGGGAATACTTGCGAACTTTATTCAGAAAAATGTCGGAAACTTCGGAACTGGAGCATGTCGAATTTTCCCCTTGGATTTTGTTGTATCGCTTTGAAAACATAAAATGTTGTTAAAATTCGTTACGTAATATTCACTAAGTAACATTCATCGTTAACAAGTCTGAAAATTAAAATTTTATACGCGTTGTTAGTTAGTTTGCAAACAGGGCTAATTTAACAAAAGAGGCGCACTGTAGCGTAAGTCAGGGCAGGCACGAAGCAGAGTTTTGCCAGCCACATTTCTGCGGCATCAAATTCACGGAGTTTTCTAAAAAGCGCCCCGAATTCAGGAGAGAGTTAGATCGCGCTTGCCGCACTCCGCCGCTACTTTTAACTAAATTGAAGTTGCAGCCCAGAGAGTGGTGGATATGGGTGGATTTGTCGGCTGCATGTAATCTACCGACGCATCAGACCCTCTATATAGTACGGCAAGGCTTTAAATGAATGTGGCAATAAAAAGAACTAACGCTGTTACCTCAAAATTTGGAAGCTCTACCTGTGATGTAAGGGACAGC
Organism: Scrobipalpa costella; assembly: GCA_949820665.1. Lineage (NCBI taxonomy): Eukaryota > Metazoa > Arthropoda > Insecta > Lepidoptera > Gelechiidae > Scrobipalpa > Scrobipalpa costella. Next base: position 10,704,194 of record OX463304.1, on the reverse strand, counting down.
GTCCCGCAAACTGATACGGGTTGCTCAGTCAACGAAGCTGAAAAACTATCAGCAGGATATTTTTTAGGCAGTGAAAAAGAATATTTTATTTTCTATGCAAAATGTGTTATTTTGTAAAGGGATGGTCAATATATTTTTCATTTCATGAAAGAATTTCCTGGTGAAAGTCGTTCAGTTGCGTTGACTGAGCAACCCCTATCAGTTTGCGGGGTGCTGTCTCTTACACCTGCTATCCACGTTCATTTTAAGCCTTGTCTTACGTTACATACATTTGAGCACATTTAATTATAGTAATGTGCAGTTCAATAGCTTGGCGTTTTATAAGGTCACCCGTCGCATTTGCTTGTACTTAATCTTCTAAAAGCTCTTGGGTGTTTACGACGTTTTAATATACTTAACATTCACTTGTAATGCAATGTGTTACATTTTGTACCGTAATTTCTAGATGGATTTTCTTGGTACGCTTATTAATACAACACTTTTTATAGCTACATATTTCTTACTTAATAGGGTAGCAAATGCCAGATGATTGTAAAACGAATCCACTACATCGACATATTTTGTTTATTTATTTGAAGAACCTATTGCAATAGTGTCAAAATCCTTTCAAAAATCTGTTCCTTACATGTGCACCTAAGGGCGCCTTGCACACAGTGTGGAAATAGTGAACATACAGACTTGTACGTGAGTGGAGTGAATAGCTTCCTGTGAGAGCTTCCTTATTCACGACGATGCATAATATCTGTTATTTATTTGCAAAAGCCTTTCAAAAATCTTTTCTTCACATGTGCAGCTAAGGATGACTTAGACCGTCTGGTCATAGTGAAAATACATACTTGTATGTGAGCGGAGTGCAAAGTTTATTTATGCACGTCGATGTATAAAAACCGTTATTAATTTTATTTATTTGTACCTAGTGCGACAGTATTAACAGCAATTCAAAAATCTGTTCCTTACATGTGCAGCTAATGATGACGTAGACAGTTTTGCCATAGTGAACATACCGACTTGTACGTGAGTTAAGTGCATAACTGCTTTATTCTCGTTGATTTATCAAAACCGTTATTCATTATATTTATTTGTACCTAGTGCAACAATGTCAAAAGCCTCCCAAATATCTGATCCTTACATGTGCAGCTAAGGGCGTATTGCACAGTCTAGCGCTAGGAATATACAGACTTGTACGTGAGTTGAGTGCATAGCTTTTTTATTCACGTCGACGTATCAAAACCGTTATTTATTTTATTTATTTGTACCTGGTGCGACAGTGTCAAAAGCCTTTCAAAAATCTGTTCCTTACATGTGCAGCTAAGGGCGTCTTGCACAGTCTGGCGCTAGGAACATACAGACTTGTACGTGAGTTGAGTGCATAGCTTCTTTATTCACGACGATGCATTTCGGAGGGCGATGGGTGACCGGCATGCCAAGTGTTTTCGTTAGTCATTGCCTCGTCATGCAAGTGCTTGTGCTTCAAGTAACTTCAAATATTTGCTGTAATAGATATGCTTCTGGAGATTGTAGTTGAATTTAAGAAATTTATTGAACAAATTTTTCTGCAAAATTTTTATAACAGGAAAATATATTTTTCTACATTCAGTTTTAACGGACCAAACATCAAACCCTAAGGAACCCTTGGCCTTGGTAAACAGAAAAATATATCTACGAAATAACTTCTTCTTTTCAAAGACATAAAAAACTCAACATCCTGCCAGTATCTTCGTATTATTTACATCTTTGTTCGTTTTAATATCACTCCGCTTCCGCTCCCACCTCGCTGAATCGATTTATGAATGATTTGTAAAAAGCTAACCTATTTTCCCGTAGCTGATGAATCAGCAAAGACTAACAGCTATTGGTTACTTCAGCTCAGTTAATTACAAGCCAATGATTCACCTCACCGCCCTTTTAACAAGAGTTTTGAAATGAACCAAAGAGTTATTTGCTTAGAGGAATAAAATAACAGATTAGTGATATCTTGACCCGCTGGAAACTAAAACTATAATTTCACAAATATGATAAATAAAAAATCATAACCATGAACAGAAATATAATATCACTGTAAGTGTATAACAGAAGTTATAAATTTAATTTTAAAATAGATTTCATAGTCATTAATACTCCATTTGAATTTACATAAATTGTTAATAAAAGATCATTATTACATTGCCACAATAGTATCAAGTAACGTTATAATAATAACCAAATTACATATTCAATTATTAACGTGTAAACCAGCGCAACTTTAATCTGTATGAATTTATTCATAACTATGTGACATATACTCATAGTTTGCAACCACGTTTACTGCAAAGTGTACGTGTAGTAAATCATTTATCATTATGTGAAACATCTACCATCGTACGAGTAACATTAACAATGCATTCCCTGCCTATTACGTAATTACTTTCATGTGCAATTTACTCTGATTATGCTATGTGCTTTGTGTCACAGAAACTTGAATTAATAGATCAGGTACACATTTTATAGGTATGGAATTGTATTGTGGAACTAAATTGTCATGAGCGATGGTGACGGGCGTGAGCGATGTTTCTGAGAGTAAATGGGATAACATAATGTGATTAGTGAAGTTCTGGGTTGTGTAGAATTTTCTGTAGGTTATCTTTTTTTAATCCCACTGTAGTTACAATTTTAATCACATTACCTTTCTTATTTTAACACTAAACGGTAAACAAGTGTTATTCGTGAGGATCTTCATCAGGAGAGAAGAAAGTCACACTCCACCGCCCGCCAAGTATCAGTTTTCATTATTACGTGTCTTCTACAATTATTGATTGTTTAAAAATAAATTAAGTGTTGAAAATAGTATCCCATACATTCGGTATATCATTGATCGTTCTTTCGTATACTTTTTTGACCAATTAAAATTGAATTAGTAATTGTAGTTGCTTTTATTGTATACCATATCTACCAGGAAAATTATTAAATGTCTGTTTACGCTCATGTCTTGAAAATAGCAACGTTTACGCTACGCGTTTAGTAACGAAGTTATAACTGTTCCTAATAATTCTATTGATGTTACTTTATCATAATTAGTTCTGCTCTACTTCAGATTTCGTCTCCATTTACAAAACAATGTAGACAAAGAATTTGAAATAACTAAAAGTAAGTTGTAGATCTTCAACTTGTTTTTTCCTTAGCAGTAAGTTCCCAGTAATGTACCTAAGTGAAATGGCTTTGAAAGTTCCTCAAAAGAAGGTAAACCTCATTAAGCGCTATCTATCTTCTATGTACTCGTATCTTGAAAACTTTGAAATGTAAGATCGCCCGAAGGCTTTTGCCCTTCCCCTCTGAGATCCTTGAATGTCTAATAATACGAGAATTTCTAGCCGGTCTAAAGGTTTAACCTATTCCGCAGAGCTGTACAGAGTCTAGCTAGCTCTAAGGAATAGGTTAAATTGTGAGGACCGAATGTTGGAGCTTTCAGTTTGACTGGTACATTTCACAACTTCTACAGCCGTACGTCTACAGGAGCTATGGTACAGTCAGACTGATAATTTGTATAGTTAATTTGTACATTTCCATTATTAAGTTAGGTAGGTACTTATGTGGTTAAAACACAGTGTAGATTTATTGAATTCTGGCCGCTACGATGTCATTTCTCGTATTCCATCGACACGCTAAGAAGAAGTGTATATTTGTATTAAATCGAGTGCTAGTTATAAAACACTTACAGGTGCAGCTGTAAAGTTTTTCGGGTTACGTACCTGAAAAAGTTAAACATATTACATTAGTGAAATTAGTTTCTCTTTTTTAGTTATGTTTGAGTGCCCCAAAAATCTTTATATACTCCATTTGTAAATGCAAAAATATTTAGTGCTGTTGAGAACTTCCAATAAAAAAATATATTAAAAGAAACTTTTAAGTTTCTCCAACTGTACCTGAGGTACGCACTTCTCGTAGGGTAGGTACGCGAGAAAGCGTATCTCAAGTGGCACCGAGGCGCACAGTAATGTACACTCCACCAAGTGCAGATGTGTAAGTGACTTTCCAGCCACTTGCTCGTCGAGTACCACGGATTGGTAAACTCCAAGTTCAAATATCGAAACAGAACCATGAAGTACAAAATGGGCTCGGTTCTAGATACCACCATTGGCTAAAAGTAAAATTCACTTACAAAATAATAAAATTGGAAAATAACAAAGATTTATATACTCTATGGTTTTACACTTTGTTCGCTAGATTTTGACGCGCTTTGCATGTTTCCCCAGTGTTTCTGACAATTTTATCCGCAATATCAAATGACGGCGGATAAAATGATAAATAACGCATAAAACCACCGACAATAAATCAAAAACCGGAGAGAATGGATCTCCTGTCGTTTTCCAATGTTTTTAGTCTGAAAGTGACAAATAAATTTCAATTTTAGTTTTAGCCGGCAAATGTAGAATCGAGCCCAATGTACATACAATCACGACTTCATCCATAGAGAGTCAACGATCTAAGAAAATGTCATTCCGCCACGTCTGACTTGTTTCGAGGGATATGCCATGAACTTGGGTTATGTCAGCCCATCGCCTAAATTACAATACACTGAAAGACTCGAATCAGTTTTAGCAGCTGTTGAAAGAGCTGCTCGTTGGCAGCTGGCACATTCTATACGTATATTTGTACCGTTCCAGCATGGAAGTACAAAACGCTCCGTTAAAAAATCTAACGTAAAATGAAACACGCATTGTCAAAATAAGCGAGTATTCAAAAACAAAATGTCCGCATGAACGCTATTCATCCGAGCAACGAATTCAGTTTTGTTAGCGTCACTCACCGCACATTTTTTAGAATTTATTTAGAGTATAAAAGCGTCGGAGCGAAATTGGCTAAGGCTTAAAATTTCACAGGCTTCGAGCGCGTCAATGGCAGAAACGTTTGCAGCGAGCATTCGTCCTAATTGACAGCGGCCCGGCCCGACGACACGTCAGTTTCCGAGAGATGTATTGGCTAGTTTTAGACATAGACTCATGAACTAGTTCAACAAGCCCGTTTTAATTTGGACCCGTATTTATATACAGAAATGCAGTCAAGTTTTAAGTAACATTATCGACTATAAAAAAAGCAGGTATTTTTTATCTTGATATTTTATATTGCTCTTCATCCCCTGCAGCAATAACCTGTTCTCATTAAACTCCCTTACATCCAATATCAGAAATTTAACTTCGTATTACGCGAATTTCTTCGGTATTAACTTCTTTATACGCTTGAAGCCGTAATCCGTTTAAGGGGGATTGTGGTAACAAGCGAATGCACGAAGCTGCTTGAGCCCACGAGACTGGGAAATTAGTAGAGTCTTGCTACATGCCCTCCTACCCCCCAAGCCTCCTTACATAACTCCCCCCGCCCCCGAGCACGTGAGCCCCCTTCCTGCTTACAAGTGACAATCTGCAAGAAAGTGTCTTTCGACGTCTTATATCTTGGCAACGTTGACTTATAAATGCTAATGACTACGAGTGCTTGTGTCAAACTCTTTGCGGAATACACCCACTTTGGCGGGTTTCCGCAACAGAAAATATATCCGGCGAGACAAAAGAAAAGCCAATTGAAATTTTGCCAAAACTGAACCGAAATTAGATTGGGACGACAAAAAGCTGATTGATATCAAATGGCTCGTGTTTTTCAAGGCGGAATAACAGAATTATGGGAAAGTGTGGCGCAAAATTGTACGAGAGCCGCAGAGCGAATTGCAAAACAATTACTTCTTGTTGGCATAGTCAATAACAATAGCATTTATCGAATTACGTAGCCGATACTGAAGGAGGAAACGAAATTGACAAAGTAAGCAAAAGGCTTTCAAAGCTGGCTCGCGTGTGCGACGTGTTTGCATCAGTAATTTGTTTGTTGGCGGCACACGGCTGGCTACATTAATGGATCTTCGCCTCGCACGCGAGACGACTGGTACACTCACTCCGAACCACATTAAAGGAAAAATTCCTTATCCATCGCTGTTTTACTCCTTTTAAAACTTAGCTGCTGCCACAAGGGACCAGTCATGAATACGAAAATCGCCAATCGATGTTGCCGTCGTCTTTTTTTGCACGAGAAAGGCTAACATGCCACTCACTGCCCGCACCCGGGTTATCTCTAACGTCTTTTTTTGAAACAAAGTTTGCGTCGTAAATTCAATTTATACTACACGTAGGAGGTATAAAGTAGTATAAATGCTACCACGCAATGGTGCGACTTGGTTGAAAAATTACATTATAGTCTACGTCTATTAATGATAAATCAAAATCTTGTTAAGGAAAAATTTGATTATCGTCATCGTGATTGACAAATTCCAGAATAGCTATATTATTTAAAACCTAAATGAAGGCAAAAATAGTGGCTTGAAAATGGCTCTCATCTAAATATTAAATTAGCTTCCGAGCTATATCCAGATTTGGTCGACGCCGGTGGACAATATCGGAGCAATAATCCGAAACCGCACTCGGTGCTTTGAAAACCGCAACTTATCGAACCAAACCAACTTCGGTCGCAGGTCGCTCACCGATATTTACAGTCTCGAAGTTTGCTCAAAGTGCTAAGTAAATTATTAAACTTGTTTTTGTGGTTGGGAACTGTCAACGATGAGTTTAATTTTCAATTAAATGTTCATAATCATCTTCTGTCTATATACGTCAGAACCCACGATGGTAAGATAATAAAGAAATTTGAGTAGTCTTCCATTGTTATTCACAAGAAGTAGAAGATTCCTCAAACAGACGCTTCTAGTCTTATGAATATCACAAACATGTTAAATGCATACGTTGCCTTCTTCTGTAGTCTCTACATTAAGCTCTGTAAAGTCTGTCTGTCTGTCCTTAAATCTGTGCCTCCATTCAAACTTATGCAAATTGCAATTATTCGGTCTCCGTCAGCCTTCCATTTCGCCCAAATTATCTCGCTAAAATTGTTACCTGCCTTTTCGACTCTAGCCGTATAAGTTCTGGAGTTATATGAATTGTGGAGCTAGATACTAATTTTTCAGTGAATTTTAGATGGGTTTATGTATTAGACAAACTTTCTGTTCTGAGGTTTCCACGGCTTATCGATTTCTCCAGGGATTGAGGCATCTCCTCGCAGTAAACTAAAGAATAGTTCATGTCACTTCTAAAAACCTTAAGTTTCTGATACACCGAAGCTATTTCAAACTAGAAAACTTGCGGGCTGTCTTGTCCACCGTCCTGCTTCTCACTTTGTACTTATAAAATTTAATCCTTACTGAGCCACTTTCCGACAAAGTTGGAGCTAAAAATACAGGGGCACGTTGACACAATAAAGTAAGTGTGGCGGGGACGGTAACTTCCATGTAGCTGGTTATCTCTCTGGTGTGGCGTGCCAATTAAACGGCTTGCCTTGCTCCGTGCCGTGTTCGCCACGGAAAATAACCCTTGTGGCTTGTCTTATACGCTCATGATACAGAGTGTGATGGGACAGTTTCTTTCCTGCTTCTATTGCTCGGTCTTAAATGTTAGTAGGACAGTATTTCCAATGACTATGCCTTGTTCGTCATGGAAAATAATTATTGTGGCTTGTCTTATACGCTCGTGATACTGGATGTGATGGTACGCTTTCTCATCTGAATCTTCTGCTTTCACCACATGCAGTAGCTTAGCATTTCGCTACATCCTACTAATATGCTCTATTCAAGGTTCTTGAGCTGATGATGATGATAATGCATACCTACAAAATAAACTTTAAAGTGGTCACTGTGCTCATTATTTGATAAAAAGGATCGAAATACTGTGATCTTTGTAACAATGTTCTAGGAATTAAAAAAATATTTCAATAGAAGAAGATGACGAAGTAATGTTTTTTAATTTTATCAAACAATACAAAAAAATAACACCCTGTATAACGTGCTCGGCCACGGCTTGAACAAACACTGCGGGAATATAGCAGCTAATAAGTAAAGTTGTGTTGTTGTGGTAACTTAAACCAATTATGAGCAACTTACGCTGATGTAGAGCGATGACATGTCTTTGCAGAGAAATGTTAAACAAATCGCTGTTATTATTACCATCCATTTCTAGTTTATAAAATCATAAATTTTAAAGTATGTGTTTGTTTGTTTGATTTATTTTCACGCCTAATGAATGATTTTTATATATGGTTTGATGAAGATATCTAGGTATTCCAAGATACGTGACAATGCAGGATTTTCCCGTGTTGGAATACGTATTTCAAAAATACATTATTGGAAAACTTCTGAGGTGCCACCGTAATCCGAAAAGCTGGAGTCATAAATAAGTACATAGTTAAATATACTTCACCGGAATATTCAAAACTCTGTAATGTTTTGGAGCTCAATTCGATTATTTTGAATCACAAATGCGACTTAAGCCCGAAACCTTAAAAGTACCCAATCCGAGTACATAAATCGTGGATCTTGTTTAAATCCCCACTGATAAAGCGATTGCGTCCCTAATAATAAAACCATTAGGTTTGTACGTCTTTGTGTCACCAGTAAACAGCCAGAACCATAAATCCCTCAAGCTGACTTGTTCATTCGCTTCTTGGCTCATTTCGGCTCCAACGAACGAGGCACGCCAGGGGTGAGCCAAATACAAATTATGATACAAGAGTAAATAATGCATACACTTAAGAAGAAGTGAGAAGGAATTTACATTATGGGCTGCGGAATGAAGGCGTCACATAAATTTGACATGGTTTTGAAAGTGACAAAACTTTGTATCGTGTGACTGCCATACCTGTTCAGGTGGCGATGTTAGGAACTAAAATTTGGCTAGGATATACTGACAACAATTGTAGCAATGACAGCTATAGTGGCGACGTGACAGTTGCATATATATATTTCGGTATATCTGCAGTAGAATAGCATGTCTTCTGAGAACTATTTCTAATGAGGCAGTTGCTGAACTGATTAGTCTAGAACGAATCAAAACATAATACAATCACCTATACAAAAATCATTAATTTTTGTATAGGTGATGAAAAAAATACAGTTGATAATAACAATGAAAAAGAATAGAATTTATGAAATCGTGTGTATCGACCCTAATAATACAATTTCTTCAGACGCTATATTGCAACAACGTGTCGAAATATAAAGCACCTTAGATTTAGTTCTTTGAAAACAAATAACTTCATTAATTTTGGTAGATATTTTCATTATGACTAACGTCATTAGATAAATTGATGGCCTATTTTTTCGGTTTATTTTTATTTAAAAAAAATACGTCTGTCTTTTAACCTACTAGTAGACCATGAGATTGATATTCACTGATTGTAGAGTATTCTTTCAAACAAATTACGTTCAAGTAAATGTAGGCCAAAGACAATCGGGGAAATAGACGTTCAGAGAAGTGAATATTCCAGGAAATGGTCTTAATACCCCTAGTAGACATTCCGGTATTGGACCTTCCGTGCCTGAGGATCATATCAAAGAGACAAGACCAAGATGCAGAAATAAGTTACTGACAAGGCAGAAAAAAGTAATTTTGGACAGTTTTTTCTATCTAGTCAAATAAACAGAAGTGAAAAAGACGCCGTGTATTGCAGAATGCTTGCTGAATCTGCAACTTCTGGCAAAAAAAAGTCTGAAAAAAGTGAGAAGAATTATGAGAGCTTTGGTCCCAAAAAAATCATTTTACGAATGTTGACACTTAAAATCCTGCTAGTACTGATTGTATGGTGACATTAGTGACTAGTGGATAAACAAAGGTGGTTGCAAAAAAATAATTGTTAGCAGCGGACCATGCACCTTGGTCTTGTCAACCAAGACCCAGAAGCAGTACGCTGACAAGTCAGAAAAAAAGATAGTAGAGTCCTTCACAAAAAACAGTGCAGTTTACGAATGTTCTTTATATCCTGCCAGTACTGACTATATGGTGACATTAATGACTAGTGGATAAACAAAGGTTATTGCAAAAAATGCACTCTTAGCAGCGGACTATGCACCTTGGTCTTGTGAACCAAGACGCAGAAGCAGGACACTGACAAGTCAGAAAAAAAAGATAGTGTCCTTCACAGAAAAGGTGCAGTTTACGAATGTACTTTATATCCTGCCAGTACTGAGTGTATGGTGACTAGTGGACAGCAACACGAATGCTCAAGGCTCGTTATTTATTCACAGGCATGGCAGTCAAACGGCAAGGCGTGCGATGCGGTACGGCAAGGCTTTAAATGAACGAGAGCGGGGCTTTGCATGTAGGAAGAACTGTCTTCTTCTATCGTGTGGGTTTTCAGTCGATCGACCCAATGAACCCTGATATCAGAACTTTTTTAAACCGCCTAATAGCACAGCTAATAGGCTGACATTGTTTTGTGTAACGAACGATCACTATCAAAGACAGCGACTGGCACCGGCAGCTTAACGTGCCCTCCGGAAAAGTTCTTCCAGATAACCAGCTGCCTGATAGCCTGCATTGTCTTAACCAAACTGGGGAAAATCTCCAAAGTGGTAAATTAACAATTATTCCCCTGGGAATCAATCCCAGGACCTCCAGATGGCAGCGTTAGTTCCTTTTTAACCACTTTCATTTAAACCTTTGACGTACCAAGGTGTGCGCTGCGGTTTCAGCCTAAGTGGGAAACTTCGCACTGATTTAATAAGCAAGTGCACCGAACTTGAACATGCGATGCCATCGTTTCGTACTAAAGCTAATATTAATGTGGGAAGCCTATTGTTTTAATTATCTGCTAATGTTTTTAAATTTATAAATTAATGGCTTCGTTGTTAATGGATAATTAAAAGTGTAAGGGAAAAATCTGTGTTTTAAGTAGGTTAATTAATTCGGGGATTTCAGGATGAGACAAATAAAATAATAGGCACAGAATTTTTGTTTTTCTTTGTATTATTTACACACCGGGAAGACAAAACACCGTTCCCTGAACACCGTTTTTAAACAGAGATTTAAAAAAATACTGATTATTTAATTAATTAGGGAGTGATGCTACCCAGAAAACTAAACAACTGTCCCAAAGATAAAAAAACAATTTTGGTATTTCCATACAAATAGTTTTAGCGGCCCCAGAAAATTTAAAATCATTTTGATCAAAGTTAGAAATAAGGAGCGGCTCCAGTCATTGATTTTCATATTTCTACCTTGCTTCGGTGGGGAAAGTTGTTCAGTTTCGTGGGTAGGATACACACCCTATTTTTTTTACCCCTGTATAAGAACTAAAAACATACAAAATCTATGTATTACCATGCCCCGTACATCTTTCAACCCATCAACTCCACCTGGCTTCAATACGTGACCGTTTCCACCGGCGTTAACAAAGTCAGTAACTTCGTAAAAACGCGAAAGGTTTAGTGGGAACATTCAGATGTCACGATCAAAATAATATATGTGGCCTGGTGTAAGAGTTTCACTACGCCCTAAATATTCCATTGTTGGTGTAGGAACGTACAGTAACGGGCCATAAATATTGCAAATTGGCTATAGGTTCAGCTTCGTGGGTTCATCATCGTCAATATCTTCAGCCCACACCTTCCCAACTTTTGTAGGTTCTCTGATAAAAATTACTGCCAAAAGGTCCCCTTCATTGTAAAAAAGCTACCAAAGTAAAAGGCGCCTTTATTGTATTCTTTTACTTGTCTTTTGATTGTTCTTTAATATTTGTTTTAATTCTCCTAGAGGATTATCTCTGTCACACTTGGACAACCACGATTCTCTGTAAAATCTAAAAAGGAACCTGCGTCAGACGCCATTCCGAAGGAAAACAAAAGAAAATGTATCTGAAGTTTAATTGCATCTGTTACAGCTACCGTCCTTAGTATCGATGTGCAACATTAACGTCCCTATACAGTAGGAACGTAAAATCTGTGTCGAGACGGCGATTACTCAGGGATATAAAACAGCTCAATGGATGGATAGATGGCGCTAAGAAACAAGGAAACTTGCTAACGAGGGCTCTTGTAGTTTTGCAAATAAGAACAGTACTTTACTGATGATTAGGCGATGTTGATCTCTCTTGGAATCTATCCAGAAGCTTATTTGGAATACAAGGATAATTTGTTAATAATAATTTCGGAATAATAAAGAATAACCAAGCAAATAAAAGAGTCTTGCTTTCGCGACTGCTAAAGCAAGACTCTTTTACCCTTTACCAGCAATGTACATATATGACGCATGCATATTCATTAAAAAGCATCCTATGTTTTTTGTTAAATCATGTGACAGAAATCCAAGGAGTAGGAGAGATCCTAATAGACTGATTTTTGAGGAAGCTCCTCTTATAGAAATAAATAATAAAAATTGTATATGCATGTTTGTTAGATTATATAATAATATCCCTATTGACATAAGAAATTTGCAATTAAGATTATTTTCGTCAAAATTGTATAAATGGCTTAATGACCAAGTAGTATATACTACAAATGAATTTCTTGGACATGTTTAATAAATTATGATTGTACCATGAACTGTAATTTGAATTGATTATGTAAAAAAGCTTATTGACATTTAAAAAAATATTGATTTTATATTTTTTGTAATGTTTAATTATTATTTTTTCTATTGCATGCTAATTATCTGTATTGGCGAAACATGCGCTCTTTACTTTAAGTATAAATTGTGTCATCTATAATACCATGTTTGTTGCAATAAATATTTTCTGATTCTGAAAAAAAAAAAAAAAAAAAGGATTTTCAAAATTTGAAGAGATTGAGAGATTTGGCATTTTCACTGTGCGATCAAAAGTTTAGCCTTTTAATTATTGTAAATATCTCCAATTTCAAAAATTACTTCCATGCTGGACTGGGAGAGATAGAAAAACATAGAATGTTCCAGCTGCCCTTCCTCCCGGGCATGCTGTTGAAGTCAGCAAAATGGACTCAAGGGTTACAGTGTATTGTAATTTAGGCGATGGGCCGACAACCTGTCACTATAGCAATACATATTACAATCTAAAATTGCCCTCAATTTTTGTCAGACGTGGCGAAAGCGCTTTTTAAGAGGCGTTAAACGCTCTGCCTACCCCGTAAGCGATAAAGGCGTGATTTATGTATGTATGTAAAAATTTACCTCTGATACAATTTTCTAATATTGCTATAGAAATGAAACCTTGTAAAATGTCGAATAGTTTCACGAACCACCTACACTTCACGCTTTTACGCTTCGCAATTTCTCCCCTCTGTCCCTCCCAGGGTCCAATCTCTCAAACACTTGCTCTCAATTAAAAATTATTGCATCTGCAAACTTGCTCCGCTTCTAAAATTAACTTCATAAGAATTTCTGACTATCCAGCTTTTGTACAAAGTTGAAATGCAAATTTTAAAACACAGTGTCTTCTGTCCTCGTATTCTTCTTTAATACATTATATTCTGTTGTCTGTTGTTGAATTCAAAATTTCTCAGGAAATTACTAAACTTTCTGACGAAGGGGCTTTCCGATCCGATTAGATAAGAACTACTTTTGAAGTTTTTGATTGAAACGGGCTCCCCTTACGTAGATATCGCTCAACCAATTTCAATGAGTCATTGTCAACTTTAATAAGCTAAGAAGTTCCTGCGGTGCAATATGACATTTCACCAGGATTTATTCGAAAGCTTCATGTTTCAAATAAATCCGCTGTTATGGGCCCCGAGCACAACAATAAGATTTTTTAGTTTCTTTCACGAACTAAATACTCCATTGTGATGCAACCAGCGACAGTAAATCTCTGGACTTAAATGCGGCAATTATTTAGAGAAGGCAGGCAAAGAGGCTCATTGTGCGTACCTCAGCTCGACCGCTCATTTTGTGGAGACCACTAAATTTTGATTTTCATGCCTTGTCATCCAACATGAGTGTTTTAATGCGGTCACTATTATTTATATCTAATAACATGTTACCACATTCCAAACCACAATAAGTAGGATTCTTTGTACACTTTTTGTTACATTTTTTGTCAACTTGAAATTTTAGATGGTAAAATTTGAAAAGGCTTCGTTAATACAACCGGATACTTCCCCTCTGATATCTGTACGAGATAAAGCTGCAACAAGAGAAATGTTCAAGAACGATAGTGTACTTGCCAATATTAAACGGAGAGAGCTAAAAAAAATGAGCTCAGATCTCGTCTTGGAGATGTTTATCGCATTAATATAATACAGCATTAAGATTACAATAGGTCGGCTCAAGAGAGGTCCAATATAAGAAGCTCAGAGGCCCCGCGTGCTTTGTTGTGAAAATAACTTTATGCCTCAGATGGCAGGAATAGTACAAAAGCAAGCATGGCTTTCAATAAAGCCAATGGTCCTTCTATGAGATATACTTTTGTCGTTCATATCCTTTGTGCAAATAATGCAATAATATTCAAGCCTTTCTATACAGCTTTGATAACATGTATGGTGTGCTATCCATTCGGAACACAAGCATTCAAAATACAAAGTGCAAGGTGTTTGTATATAGACATTCCAGTAATAAAATGAGTCACAACTAGCATTGTTAGGTTCTAGAGGGCAGTGCTCTCGCAATTTGAATTCCATCACTATTTAAATTCTGTTGGCATCATCCAGCGCTGTTATATGAGGTAGCGCCATGTCATGTTTTATATACAGAATTCAACTTCAACCAGCTGTTTTTGAATGTTCACTGACATATTGTACCAGTCGAACATTACTCATACAGCAACATAAAGCGGTAGCACGCGAATGGCAAATACGCATAAGGCAGTCTCGAGCCTGGCACTGAACTGATAGCCATCAAACATACCCTCTTCTACATTTCCTACTTTATGTCTTCTTGTAAGAGTTTACTTTTGTTTAACAACGAACTTGGGTGGACCAACGTACCTCACAAGTTCCGCAATTACAAATAAGTTATTGCGACCAACCCTTTTATAGATGTTTAAGCTTATCTGTGGATCCGCGGCATTATGCTTTCCATGTTCTTATTTGGTTGAATCAAATGTCCATGTTTGTTTAAGACCTCGAAATGGACAATAACCTAACGGGTTTGATATTGAGGTAAAAAAATATAGAATTGATACAGCGTCATTTTTAAAATGCTATAGTTCGATTTTTCCAGTCTAAAAAAAACGTTTCCTGATCCAAATTAAAGTAAAATCGACTGCCCTGAAATTGATCTGTTGTTGATCAACAAGTAATTTTTTGATAGCTTGATAATAAGAAATTATGAAAACTCATTCTTTCTGAAAAGTTGATTTTAGTTTTCTCTGTGTCATCAAGTCATCATTCATCACATTGTCATCATCATCACCACCAGATTTTTTATGTTCCAAAAATTTACAAAATTTAAAGAGTAGGTAAGTCTGTATACTTTGTAGAAGTCGTAAGGCACATTATGAATTTAATGATTCCAATAGAGTCAAATTACTTCTTTGTTACCACTTTTATTTCCGCGGCCAACTCATAGCCAAACTCGTGGCACGCCGGGCATGAAAAGATCGAATTTATTACTTCATAAGTCATGAGGGTTAAGTAATAATCGTCGACAATGGGCAATAAAGAGTTTATAGGCAGTAAAGTTCGATCGCGTCGCGCGAAGGAGCTCGGAAGTAAAATGCACGCCATTCCGAATTATAACCCCGTGTACGCACGTCGTGAAATCACACTCATACGATAATGGCTTCATGGCTTTTCGGTCTTTGAGCAACTTGATTACTTTCAAATTTATCAAAGTTCGTATAACTGCTTCCGTGGTCTAATGGTTTGAGCCATGGGTTATGGGTTCCCGATCCTGAGGTCCTGGGTTCGATTCACAAAAAATATATTTGTTTATTCATCTCTTTGTGAAATTTTGCCCCACTTTGAAGGCTGAATCAGCTGAATCATCTAAATTAAGACTGAAACTGGTATTTATGTATCTTTAAGGTATATTTTTAAGATCTTTTGTGTTGTGACTTGCAATAAACGTTTTAATTTGAATTTGATTAATTGTCAAAAAGAAGGGCATGTTAAACCGTCGGTCCCGATCGCTGTCTTTGAATGTGGCGTCATTACACAAAACCAAAACCATGTCAGAGGCCTATCTGTCTAGCTCTATCTAGCTGTGCTATCAGGCGTTTGAAAACTCGGATATTAGGGTTCATCGGTTCGAATGACTCGAAACCCACACGACGAGAAGGTGAACTGTCATACTATCCCAACTCCAACATTCATGTTATTACAGCCGAATGTTGGAACATTATTGGTAGTGACTTTTGCTTTTAGAATTGATTGAAATTTAATCAATAGTCGAGGGTAATCAAATACTTCACGAAAACGAGGGAAATACAGTTGGAAAGGCGATAAGTTTAGTCAATATCACGTCAAACATATTTTTTATTACTTTTATATGGATGTTTTTACGACAGATTTCCAATATTATAGTCGCCAGATTCCGACGCGTATATTTTTTCATTTTCAATTTTAAACCATTAAATTGTCCGTTCGTAGCCAACCAGTTATGAGCATTTGGTTAACAAGAAGATTGCTTACCTCTATCGCCAGGCATTTACTCAACAAAAATGATTTAATGACGGCGTCTACATGACTATCATTTGGTATTAACAGATATAAATTGCTTCCAAGTAATTTAGGTAATGGGATCCCTACGGTAGGTAGAGTTCACGAGAGTTTAATCGTCAGTTGGCTGCTATGAAATATTAATGAATTATGTTTACCGATTTGTTAACAATAATTTGGGTAAACAGAGTGTGGATAGGCCGGGATCGTTAAACAACTAGAGGTAAAGCACACAGCCGGAGGGTATGGCATTACATGGAGGATAATCTTACCGCGGCTGGCGGCGAATGGCTGTTTTACCACTAGACGGCACGTCCACGACACGACGACGATATCGTAGCTCTGTTTTTCCACTAGACGGTATTATCGTCGACGGCATCGTCCGTCTTTACCCCGTCCATCATAAGATGAGCTGACAGCTCATACAACTTGTATGCAGAAAATGCAATTTTATATCAGCTGTCAGTAATCATAGTGGATGTGTTGGTTATAGTTCCACTCTGAGCACATACACACACGATCATGCTTCATACGTATACAAAACATGCAGTTTGGCCGGCGACGATAATGGGAATCAATGCCGTGCCGTTACCGTGACGTGGCCGTGCGGCAAGTGGAACAGCGTCTTATATAATTGTAAACATTTTTACACATTATCCCTTCCAAGATACTGTGCCGTTGCCGTTGCCGTGGACGTGCCTAGTGGAAAAACGGCGAATGTTTAAAATAAACACGCCGGTCTGTGGCCGCCTCCTATCATAATATTATTGTTTTGATTGTCCGAACAGCTCCAGTCGCTAGAGCAGTCAGTACAACCCTCCTCCATTATACACGCTTACATGGAAACTCCATAGCTGGAACGATATTTTTAATAATTTATAAGGAAAACAAACGCGTTACGTGACACTACTGCTGCTTTCTCGTCTGGACGTTTCTAACAACGTGACTCTGAAAGAAACGGACGCGAAAGAAAATAAAAAGAATGAAGCCACAGACAGTCATAAAACGCGGGCTACGTGAAACCGAACTTAGCGATAAACCCATACTTTGAAGAGCTTACCAAAACGTAGTCCAGTCAAAGCGAGCTTATTAGCAATGACTGACGTGCGCTTAGCTCTTAGCGGTCGCTTTGTACGTCAGTGGAAAACCGGCGTACTGCAACATTGCGGTGAGCCTAAACGCGGCTTATCTCTTAAGTCCAGGCGCGTTTGGTTCATATCTAAGCACCTGGTACTGACTGAGACATCTGAGAAACCGGCTAATTCACACCAGAAGAGACAAATATTGATTTATCGACGTTTATTCCGATGATCGCTCCCCAGCTATTTCTTTGATTCTCATACCCTCATACATAACACTTTACATTTGTCACGACATGACAGTTTCACACTTGGGCTGGAGTTGTTGTGATTGTTCCGCCGCCGAGCGAGATGTTTGTTTGAGTAGTGAGGAATGTAGGCACACGCTGTCACAGCCGGTTTACCCCTCCAATGATTAGCCGAAATCCAGTCTCGAACGATCTGTTATTGACATTGATATACGCCTCGAATTGAAAGCGATTCGTCATGTTTATAACGAACTCGCAGGCGATCCCGTTTGGTTTTCTTTTATTTTGTAGAATGCATAGCATATCTGAATAACAAAGTTTAGTTTACTCAGGATCGTAAGCTGTTGAAATAATGGGAATTCATAATGAATATGCAATTTCTTAAGTCATTCAGTAGCGGATGCTCATTGCTCATGCATTTTCATTAGATAGCACAATGTAATCAAAATCAGGAAGCAGATCATACAAGCAATGCTAGCAAAGGGTTGCAGCAAACAAAACTTTTGGTAAACTCACGTAACAAGAATATCAATTGTATCAACTAAAATGCCGACCTTTTGCCTAGAGGAATAGCACCTAAATTTGTCCGAAAATTGAAAAGAAAACAAAGTTTTTGTATCCGAAACTGTTGTAAAAGAGCAGTTGAGAAAGGTTATAACTATAAACTTGTTCTCTACCCTCCAGTAATAAGATGCAAAATCCCTCGACGGATTTAGTATATTTCATTTTGTAGGGATCATAAAGATTCGCTTACCTGCTTGTTTGTTGTGAGTAGGAAAGGGGCTGGAGGGTATAGGACCTTTTTTTCCAACAATTTTTATGTGTGGGAATTTTAATGTGCACCCAAAACGGCACGTTCTGCTCTCCACAGATGGGTCGCAGTTGGTGTCGAATCTTCGCAAAACACGTGTCGCTTTCGATCATAAAATTTTAGAGTAGTGGCCTTAACAAAGGATTATGGACACGTTTCATCTCCCCGAAGGACAGTGATAAAATAGTTTATTTCTCGACTTGGCTATTTCCATTGTTCTAGCTCAAACACCAGCTGTGTGTTTTCAATTACATCGTGATTGATGTTACACAGTTTCTCACAACATTCAAACGAGTTTATCGCTGCAATCGATAGTCGGCCTACTATTAATTTTATCACAGGCCGGCCGGTTTCACACACGAGATGGATTGAAAATGCAACGTCATCGGTTCTACATTTGCTTACAAACCCACCCGGCGGACCCTCGAAATTGCTCCAATCTTTTAAAATAAACACCGCTTCTTCGAACTCTGTCGATAGCGGTAGGTAGCTATTGGACCCATCAAGCGACCATAAAACCACTTTGATTTATGATATCGTGAGACCATTCTTTGTGCATCTGCCGATTTATATATTTTTTGGTATCCTCAAAATTTGAGTTCAAAATATGGCATATTAACAAGTGCTTGTTTCGGTCGTGACCATTCATGCGATATTTTAAATTAATAAGGCTTTCAAACAAGTGAGTTAGTGTCGTTGTGGAGCATTAAAACAGTCTTTTTAGTGTTTTCTTCCGCAATTGTAACATTTTAATGTCCGTTCTTAATCGATTTATAAGAATGAACGAATGTTTATAGCAGCTGGAACTCCGGTAAGAAATCCAGCGGGTGGCACTCAGCAGGACGCCTCGACAATGGCAACCAAATTAAAAGGAACCGTAAATGTTGAGACTTGAGACTTGCCAAAATTTATTGCTCCAAGTCTTTTTTACTTCTGTTTCCCTTACTAATGAGATTCGAATGCTGCAGCTGTATTATTTAAAACGCCGGGAATAGATTAAAAAAAACCACCACAGTCACTGTTTATTCTCTTTCACCACAGATCGAAGCGCTGTTTTTATTTTTTAGTTTTGCGGTACTGATATTTTTTTTGAGTAAGTACAGAACTCCACTCTACGCGAACCAATAATATGTTCTCGCATATTGAAATTGGCGCAGTAGACGCGAGTAGATTGTAGAGCGCCTTATTGCAAGTAAGACGATTGGTTACTATAAAGATAGGGTTTGAAGTCCTGTCTCGTTGTAATAAAGTTGGTATTGAATCGAAGGTAACGTCTACGCGGGTGGTCCTAGACTATGTAAGCTGTTGAAGCGAAGCGGGAATGCAAATTTCACTAGCGATTCTGGTCCGTGTGTTCTTGAACTCGCTTGTGATGCCACTCGATGAGGCCATTAGCCAAGATGAACAAGGAAATTAATAATTAAACCCGAAGCTAACATATCATTATGAGCAATAAACGTATTATTCACTGCTCAGGAGGAGTGTGCGTGCAATAAAACACTCGAGCAAAATGATCTCGAAGTGAGTGCTATATTCGAACTGGTTGCATCACAAAGTGCGAACGAATGTGTTATTAAAGGATGTATCAAAAAATATACAAAACGATGATTCGACAATATTCACGGCTCTCCTGCTCGACATGACGACACTCAGGGGGCTAGCGAGGCGATCGATGAAAAGCAAAAAGAAAATGGTGTGGAACGAATGATGCAATACGAATTAAGTGCGGCAAACTAGATCCGTGGAATAAAGAGCCGCTCTTTTGAGGGCCTGACGAAGAAGTAAGGACAAAGGGACAATAGCGAAAGAGCAAAGTACCGAAGCGTGGCGATCCAGTGCCGGTTTCCGGCAACGTGGGAACGCCTTTTTATTGCTATCTATGATTTGGGTGCTGATATTTGACAGTCCAAATCCCTTTACCCTTATTAGAATGATATTCTTGTTCGAAAGAATATCCCGTAATTTAACAAGTTTCATATTCAGTAGGTTTACGTTACGGACTTTGAGCGATATGAATCTATAAGAGCCTGCTATGTTTCTAAAAACTTCTTTTTCTTATCAATATATGGTTACTACTTTTTGAATCGTAATCTTACCCATATCTTAAAAATATGTTTTGACTCTCGTAAAAAGTAACTTTCGTATTTTCTAACAAAGATAAAGAAAAACTTTAAAAAATATCCTTTTTTGGTATTTTTTTTATTTTTGTGTTCTTGTCGCTTTCAATAATTTCTAATTACAAAATCGCTGTGGTAACAGGTAGAAAAAATTCCGTTGGTGGCCGTTAATCGCAATTTTTCTACCTGTACTAAAACGAACTATGAATCGCTTATTTACAAGGTTCTAAATTATCTTCATAACGATTTTAGATAAGATAAGATTAACTATTTTCGATTCTATTCTATTTCGAGTTATGTTTTTTTACTGATGGGGGCGCCACTTAGGCTCTATCGACACCCGGGATATCAAAACAAAAATACTCCAGTAAATGAAATCTATCACTAGCAGATAGAGAGAAAATCCTCTCCAATCCATTGTCTATAGAAAATCCAAGAGTGCGGCAAATCCGCCTCCGCCCGCCACAATCCTACACAATAGTTCATCAAATGGTGTTGGCTGTTGGTGAACTCGATACGTCATTTCACGGCCCATCAACTCTTGGTCTATTTAGCACTTCCATTTTCTTGACGAGACTCCGATGTTCTTCGATTACCCGCTTCGTTTTCACCCACCCTTTGACTGAACACATCTGAACATATCCGGCGGTATTGATTTTATACAATACGTAATTAATCGATCAGGGTAGTATTAAAGTGGCGTAAAAATTAGCTCAGTAAAGAGAGGAAGATATATAAGACCATTACGACGATGCATGTTTTATCTGCGCCATTGGTCGCAGACTAAACGAAAGTGTATCAGACTGAACTAACAAGTAGGGGGATCTTGCCAAATACTACCCCTGCGTCGGAAGCGTCTCTCAGTCAGGGAAAGCATGATTTATTGGTAAAAGTTGCGCCATTACTCATCTTACCATTCGTTACTCCAATAAAAAGAACGTCTCCTGATAATTTATTGGGAGAGTATGGATTTTTTATTAGTTGTCTATTTTAGAGTGCACTCCACGCCGGAGTTATTAGATCATAAATAACATATTTGATTTACTGTATCCTCAAAAATACATTAAAACTTGAGTGTGTAGAGTTGCAGGAAGTGCCTACTTTCATATACGCACGTTTTCCGACACATTCACAATTCATAGCACCTCACCTCCCGCTTCGTTGGTATATCATTAAGTTTGCCTTTATTATTGTATTTAGATTTAGACAGTCAAACAGTTTGATACCTTTGTTATTTAGGTTTTTCAATAAAAGCCTTTGCTGTAACATCGTTCAATATATTTTATAATATTTGGTTCCAATAAATATTATCAAACTGATACCAACACTATGTGATGATTAAATTTTCCAAACGGAATGACCGTCATAGACAGAATTATTGATGTAAGGTATTTTTTTATTTTAACAATTATTTAAAGCTATCAATAAATAGTAGTTTATGGAACAAAAGCTACGCAAAACTTTGAATATGATGTTCCTATTTTATTAAATTTTTATAACGTTCTCTTAAGTAAAGTTATTTGGTATAATGTATATGTAATGTATTAATGTACTGAATGAAATAATAACATTTTAGTTTAAAATTTAACTTTAATATTATAAAACTAACACCAACATAATGTAAAATCTAATAATACCTCTAACCATAAAACTAAAAGAAACTAAACTAAAAAGAAACAAGTCTTTGATTTATCAGTAGGAAACTAAACGTTTGATAAAGGAACGAACCAAAACAAAAGGTCCCGAAATAAAAGACGACTAAACGGCAGTCAATATAAATTAATTCCACCAAACGGTGCTAATGAACAGGGTAAATAAACCTGAAATTTATAAGATAAAGCGAAGAAAGAACCTGCAAAATGAGAAAGAACTAATATTTATTCAATATTCCCCCTCGCAAATGATAAAGGGGATGCGAACGAAAATAAAGGGGGTATCAAGGGAATTCCGGTGGAAAAATTGCAATTTTCCTCAAACACACCATATAAAGGAGCTGCTGGAAAGTAAAATTGCCAAGAAAGCTTCCATTCAAAACACCGGCAAAAGCTGTTTTAAATTAGTTAAATCTTTCATATTATGTAGAGATGAATAAACTGAGTTGGTAAATACCTGTGAGATTGTGACCATATGATGTTGACACTTGCGGACTTCCTCTTAAAATCGTAGATAAAACAGTAAAAGTTTAAACTTTACTGAATTTTAACATCCAATAGAACTCGACAAAACCAATTGAGACGCGGCACAAGAAATCACGATCCTCTCAAAAATTCTCTGTCACTAACTCCAATACACTGGGGACGAGAAAACTTCTCAAATAAACTTACACTTCACAGAAAGTATGTGGAATCGCACTTAACTTATAACTTTGTTTGTGGAGATAACAAAGCACTAGGTCCACGGTGCTGAAAAGCTTTTAGTGGTCCGGATAACACTACACAATTATTGGTCGCATACGGTGTAATCACATAGACCGGCTGGACCGGTTCGCTGAGTCGCGGTAGAGTCGGGAAAGATACCGGCGTGGAATTGACGTCCGATTGCCGCGAGAACGCGAGCCACTCTGAATCGCTTGCACCCGAGAAGCCCTGTGGCGGAGGGGGCCGCCGATAGACGAAAATGGCTTCACAAGTTAATTTTTTTCTCTTTCCTCCTTTAATATTCCGCATATGCCGTGCGCGGCCGACGATGCACGCGCATGCGTACCAACCCTGATGACTAGGGGTTGTAATACGCGATGCATCCGCACTTTACATAACTTATTGGGCCGTTTATCGAAGCCACTATTTAATACCGTTTCTATGTCGGCTTTGTATGTAGCTTCCCTCCGCAGTCAGAGCGCGATGGAATATTAATCCTTGTTTAAAATACTTTGATCCACGTAAACCTGAAATGTTTCATTAATCTCAATGTTAGAACCATTAGTCTTACATGTTCGGTTCTATCAAAATTCAAAGTTGAGTCGCTTAGGTACGTGTTTAACTTATAATAATAAATGTTCAAACTTTATACAATTTTGCTTAAGTTAATGAAAATAGCGTCTAAAAGGCTCTTTGTGATTTGAAGGTTTCAGACAGAAGTTTCTTTGAAATAACAGCTCATAAAAAATATTTGTTGCTTTAAAAGCAAAGCTATTTGAAATGGAATTATGTAGATACCTACTTGGAGTTTATTGGACTATTCCGGTAAAGCTTTTAATACTTTAATAAAAAATGAATTTGAGAACGACGGCGCATAAATAATTTATTGCTTGGCACTTGGACTCCCATTAGTACAGCTATTACATTTATTTTGGAACAGTACGAAACGGAAGTGAGGCCACACCCAAGTTAATTCAGGAAAACACGAAATAATTCGATAATTTTCAGGCAATTTCGGAAGCGAATAGACAGCCGTAAAGACGTCTTTGTTGGCATACATAAATTAGCAATATAATTATCAAATCCTCATTTTAGTCGAGGTCTGCGAACATCAAGACAGATCTTTTCTCGAGCTTTACTTTCAAGCGTTAGATCCGATGAACGCTGATGTCAGAGTTTCTAAACCGTCTTATAGCACGACAGTTTAACGTGCCCTCCGAAGCACGAGTTCTTTTTTCTTCCAGACAATCAGCTGGTTCAGCCTCCGTACCGTGAGCCCATCGCTGTGACCACTAGACCACTGAGGCAGTCATAAAGGCACTGGTATCACGCTCAACCTCTTGGTCCCGACACGATGGCATGAGTTTCTCTTAGGAAAATAACATACATACATATAATACATACATACATTACATATATTCATGCCTTTATCCCTAATGGGGAAGGCAGAGCGTAAACGATCTAAACTAAGGTAGTACCGCCACGTCTGACATAGTTTTGAGGGTTATTTAAGGTTGATTTGTAGGTATAATGCTGTAGTGACAGGCTGTTAGTCTTTCGCCTAAAGTGCAATATACTGAAACCCTCGGATCCCTTAGCAGGTTTTTACAGCATGCCCGGGAGGAAATGCTGCTGGTACATTCTATGTTTATCTCTCGCTCCCAGCCCAGCATGAAAGAATCAAATAATAATATTGTTGGAATAAATATAACTTAAGGCGATGTCTTATTCTTTTTGTTTTGTTCTTACTTTGTTAGTTAATAGGATACATATTTTTTGCACCTCCCTTCTCATTTTCACATGCCCTATGGTATACTGGTAGATAATGCCCTTTTCGTTAAATCTGCCCATGTAATATTTAGGCATAAAGCTAAATAAATAAAATAAAAATAAATGATATTTGAATCATAGATAATTGAAATGATAAATCATCTAAATATTAAAATACGACATCTGAATACGTTTTGTTTTCCAAGGAAAGCAGATTTCAAAGCGATGGTATTGTCCCAAATTTGGGGTACCTATGTGTACTTACAGTGTAGGTAAAGTAAAATGTATCTTCACGTGACGTATTCAAATTCACGTTTGTTCTGAACAAAAGCATTCTGGCTCGTTGACAAGTCTCTCCAAAAACCTCGCTGCAAATCCGTATTTACATACGGAACCTTGTAAACACACCCGTATATATACTTACATCAACCTTTATATTTACATTCTTTAGACAAGGGCTTTCTTTACATCATTTATTTGTCCGTCAATATTTTCCGCAATTAACATTGTATTTTTGCAAATATCTATCTTGGCTTTCGGCCCCTTAGCACAGAATATAGTTCCCTTGCGATATTATTTCCTATAGGATAAAGATGTATAAGATATAGTTACTTATCCATCTTTATATTTATATTGTTTCGGCAAGGGTTTTCCTTACACGCAGGTTATAAATTGTTGACTGTCTACTTCATTTATTTCATCCATATTTTCAACAATAAAATTATATTAATATCTTTCATTAAAATTAATTCGAGAAATACATTTTCATAAATGGTTATATGAGTTTTCCCATTGGTAAAAAAATATTTTCCTCATCATTGCACTTCTCGCTTTTCAGCCCTTCAACTATCTTTATGCAACTATCATAATACCAATATGCTCCGTTTTATATTGATTTAATAAAATGATTCATTTATTTCATTAAGCGATGTAAATATTTTGATTCTAATTACTATAATGTCGAAACCCTAGGCCATCACGTGAAATTTAGGTACTCTCCTTATTCAGAGATATTGGGCTCCATTCTAGATACCACCGACTAAAACTAAAATTAAAATATATCTGTCACTTTCAAAATAGAAAAAGGACGGGTGATTTATACTTCATGGTTTTACATTTTGTCCGATAGATTTTAACGCGGATTTGAACGTTTCCTCAGTATTTATGTCAATTTTATCCACCATATCATATGACGGTGGATAAAAATGACAAATAACGCGTAAAACCACCGACTATAAATGAAAAACTGGAGAGAAAAGATCTCTTGTCCTTTTCTAATGTTTTTAGTCTGAAAGTGACAAATAGATTATAATTTTAGGTTTAGCCGGTTGACTATAGAATTAAGCCCATTGGTTGGTATTGGTACGTACAGCGCCGACGACACGGCGGCGTCAGTGCCGAAACAGCGACCAATTTGCATACAGTTCCCATGTTCCCCTGTGAGCTGTCAATCGTCCGAGCTCTTGCATACTTTTACCTCGGTTTTACACATGTCGTAGGATTATTTGATAATTCGATTTTTTGCGTAAGCGCGGATAATTCGAACAATGGTGAAAACATTTTTTTATCTCACTGGAAAATGATTGTTTTCGTGCTAAAACACGAGTCGCTAGTAATATTGCGAAACGAAACGTAAGCTAGAAACAATAACGCCGCACAGTGGGCTGAAATTAACGTTTCATAGACATTCAATATATATTTTTTTTAATGACGCTTTTTTTGCTTGTAAACGATTGAGGATACCTACTGTATGCCTTATATAATGAACTTTCAGGTTTATAATTGTAAACAGCGCACTCAGATTTTTTTTCTAAAAAAGTTGTATGGAGTCGGCATAATAAATGATGATATCTCCATTATCGCACAATTGCGCGTTATATCCTCTTAGGTTATTAATAAGTGAATTATTTTGGATTTTTTGACATACTCCATGTTGAGGTCAAACTTGCGCCTTTTTTTAAAAAAATCTTTAAAAGAATTTTTTTTTTTTTGTTTTTTTTTTTTCGTTTTAAACTAATATTAAGCTTAACATGGATGTATGTATACAGACTAGCGCCTTTAAAAAAAATCGTTTAAAAAATTACCATTTTTTTTTTGTTTATGTTTTTGTTTTTAACTAATATTAAAGTTTAACATGGATTTACATAGACTGGATATTTACGAAAATTAATTGTGTGCAATATTAGATAGTGAAAATTGCTTAAAAACTCATTAGCTGTAATTAAAAATAGTAATTATCTAATTATTCTCAAAATCCCCGACAACATTAAGGAAACTGTTGTTTGTTTATGACATTTTAACTATCTACTGATTTATTGAATAGGTACCAATATCTATTAAGTAATTGGGTTCTCATTTGTTAGCAATTAAAAGGGTAGTTAGTAAATTAGTTGTTCAGGCACATACATTAAATTCGATTGCCATAAATAGGAACGTACTGAAAGAAAATTATTTAGTAATCTTCAATCATTGAAAGTACAAACATCATGGCAAGCTTTGTAACAAACTTGGATTTGTTCGTTACTCTGGAAAACGCTAAAAAACTCAGTGACTACAATTTTTTGTTTGTAACCATGCTATCTCGTTTAAACAACAGTGTATCTGAAGAAGATTGTGTGACTGTAAAATAATTTTGCCGGAGATTCACTAGGGCTGCACTTTGATAATTTCAGAGATATCAGTAAACCAAGTGCTTTTTGGGGTGAAAACGTTTCTTTACTGGTTGGTTTTGTAATTAAATCTTGAAGTTTTTCGACTGATTCTGGGTGCTTCACCATATATTCAATCACAGAAGCAATGTTGTTTTGGCCTTCATCTTTCAACTTAGAAATAGTTGCAAATACGAGCTCACTGGAATCTCTGTCCGTTGTTAGGTCTCCACTTCGCCTCTTTTTCTGCTTTGTTGCCAAGTCTTCAAAAGGTTTACGGTTTGAGAATTTTCTTTTCATCATAGTTCCAATTGATGATGTAGATGGCTCCAAAAGGGAAGCAGTAGCGCTTGATGATGGCTCCGAAAGTAGCACTATAGGGCTTCCCTCATGCTGAGTAATTGATTTTATATTTTCTTTTAAGCAACTCGGCCAATCAACATCAGCCTCAAGCCAACTTTCGTAATTAGTTCGGAACCTATCAAATTTCCGATGTGACAGTTCATATCGTTTCTGTGCAGCCCTAGTGAATCTCCGGCAAAATTCTTTTAAAGTCACACAATCTTCTTCAGATACACTGTTGTTTAAACGAGAGAGAGTTTTTGTTTGTAACCATGCTATGGTTACAAACAAAAAATTGTAGTCACTGAGTTTTTTAGCGTTTTCCAGAATAACGAACAAATCCAAGTTTGTTACAAAGCTTGCCATGATGTTTGTACTTTCAATGATTGAAGATAACTAAATAATTTTCTTTCAGTACGTACCTATTTATGGCAATCGAATTTAATGTATGTGCCTGAACAACTAATTTACTAACTACCCTCTTAATTGCTAACAAATGAGAACCCAATTACTTAATAGATATTGGTACCTATTCAATAAATCAGTAGATAGTTAAAATGTCATAAACAAACAATAGTTTCCTTAATGTTGTCGGGGATTTTGAGAATAATTAGATAATTACTATTTTTAATTACAGCTAATGAGTTTTTAAGCAATTTTCACTATCTAATATTGCACACAATTAATTTTCGTAAATATCCAGTCTATGTAAATCCATCTTAAACTTTAATATTAGTTAAAAACAAAAACATAAACAAAAAAAAAATGGTAATTTTGGAAACGATTTTTTTTAAAGGCGCTAGTCTGTATATATACATCCATGTTAAGCTTAATATTAGTTTAAAATGAAAAAAAAAAACAAAAAAAAAAAACCTTTTAAAGATTTTTTTAAAAAAAGGCGCAAGTTTGGCCTCAACATGGAGTATGTCAAAAAATCCAAAATAATTCACTTATTAATAACCTAAGAGGATATAACGCGCAATTGTGCGATAATGGAGATATCATCATTTATTATGCCGACTCCATACAAATTTTTTAGAAAAAAATTCTGAGTGCGCTGTTTACAATTATAAACCTGAAAGTTCATTATATAAGGCATACAGTAGGTATCCTCAATCGTTTACAAGCAAAAAAAGCGTCACTTAAAAAATATATATTGAATGTCTATGAAACGCTAATTTCAGCCCACTGTGCGCCGATTGGTCGGTAAGAGCACCTAAAACAACACTTCGTCTAATTAGATTAAATTAAAATTAGAGCAACTCGTATTTTTGCAAAAACCCTATCTATTTCCAGTAAGATTCAGTAATACTTTCACCATAGTCTCAATGATCTTATCACAATATTTCTAATATCCCTAGGGATCGGGACAGCGTCCTGCATACTGATAGGGATTGTTGAACTAAACAACTATCAGCAAGATTTTTTTCAGGAAGTGAAAAAAAAGATTTGATATTCCATACAAATTCACGGAAACTCTAGAGTTTCCGTGAAAAGTCGTATTATCAAATTACTATGCAACATACCTATACATAAAGTATGCTCTGTTTCAGCCTTTCTCCCATCCGCTTACAATCGCCCGCTTTCGGCACTTTGTTCTCGAATAAAAGTTCGGTTCCTGGAAAAGATGACTTTGATAAAACGCGCGATTGAGTTATATTTGCATAGCTCTTTACGCTATTAAAGGTAAGATATATTCTGGGGTTTTTTTTGGCTTTTTTACTCATTTGAAAATGTACGTGCTGCGGTATGGTGGATGCGGTGGATAACGAATTGTAAATGTTACTGACATTTCCGTAATTTCAGTTAAAATTGTAATTTAATTTGCAATTATTTATATACAGCGCTTCGTCTTCGTAATTTGTCTATAATTTACACACATAATTGTTGTTACAACTTTCTAATGGTGATAAGATGTGGTTCATAGTCAGTTTGTCCAGATATTTTTACGCTCTCTATCTCTGAACTAAAGAAAACAAAAGATTTATACGTGAAATGACTTCCAGTTTCTTTACGATAACCTCTACAACAAAATACAAAATGCATATTTATTTCCGTCACCAAAAGTCCTTCAATATAAATCATAGTTTACTTTACCAACCTTTCAACTTCCATGCTGGACTGGGACCGAGAGAAAAACATAGAATGTGCCAGCTGCATTTCATCCTGGGCATGCTGTAAAAACCAGCTAACCGAGCTAACAGGATCCGAGGGTTTCTGCGTATTGCAGTTTAGGCGATGGGCTGACAACCTGTCACTACAACAATATACCTACAAATCTATCGTAAAAAACCCTCAAAACTTTGTCAGACGTGGCGAACGACCTTTGTTTAGGTTGTTTACGCTTTGCCTACCCCATTCGGGATAAGGGTGTGATTATATGATTTCAAATCAGTAAACAAAATCCATCCAGAACCTATACATACCAGGTGTAAGGGACAGCGTCCCGCTAACTGATAGGGGTTGTTCAGTCAACGAAACTGAACAACTATCACTAGAAATTTCTTTAAGGCGATGAAAAATTAATTTGTATCAAACAATTTGTATGGAATATCAAATCTTTTTTTTTCACTTCCTGAAAAAAATCTTGCTGATAGTTGTTTAGTTCAAAAATCCCTATCAGTATGCAGGACGCTGTCTATTACACCTTGTATGGTTTAAGTGGTCAAACAAAATCTATCCAGAACCCCGGTCGGTCGGCACGAGAGGCGCATTGTGGTGAGGATATGGATTATGAAGGTGCTAAAACTTAGTTTACCCTATTAAGGATAAAGGCGTGATTCTAAGTAAGTATGTAAAACCTAGTTTTAAAGTGCATTCAACGCATGAACGTAAGATTGAAATTGCGATATATTTAAAATATACTTATTTACTACCTATACGGGGTGAAAGGGACAGAGTCCCGCAAACTTATAGGGGTTGCTCAGTCAATAATACTGAACAACATTCAACAGGAAATTCTTTAAGGAGATGAAAAAGAAATACTTTTCCGTACAAAATTACCAGTTTGTATGGAAAGGCTGTAATTACAAACTGACCTTACCATACAAAATGACCACCCCGATCAGACAATTTGTATGAAAAACCATTTTTTTTTTCGCTTCCTGAAAAAGGATTACTGGTGATAGTTGTTCGGTTTCGTTGAATGAGCAACCCCTATCAGTTTGCGGGACGCATTACATCCCTTATATTACTAGGCCACCAAAAGTCCTTCGCTACTTTCTATAGTTTAACTAGCGACCCGCTCCGGCTTCGCACGGAAATTATCAGTGCTTCTCTACTATATATTACATGTATTATACATATAAACCTTCCTCTTGAATCACTCTATCAATAAAAAAAAATCGCATCAAAATCCGTTGCGTAGTTTTAAAGATCTAAGCATACATAGGAATATAGGGACAGAGAAAGCGACTTTGTTTTATACTATGTAGTGATATATCTACATTACAAGAGGTCAAACAAAATCAATCCAGAACCCTGGTCGCTCGGCACGAAAGGCGCATAGTGGATATGGATTATGAAGGTGCTAAAACCTAGTTTTGATGTGCATTCAACGCGTGATTGTAGGATTGCGTGCGCCGACTTGATAACCGAGTTAAAAGCGCAACCCTGTGGATTTATTGGCGTTGGAAACTTGTGGATGTTCTTTGCTTTTGTTTAGAGGTTGTGAGTCCGTGCTAATCTTTAATAAATAAATGAAACACTTTATAGGTGGCAAGCGCAATCCTTATTAGTAAGTAAGTATATTAATATAAGTGAGTTATATTTATGTATGTTTATGTAGGTTATATATTGTAGAAGTCTAATGTGTACCTGTATGTAGTAGTCTTGTCCCCGTATATATTTTTATCTCATATTCAGTTTTACTGGTTGGCTGGAAGAGATATCTAAATTTAAGTTTGTTTATTTATTGTAAACTTTTTGTACACTACAATAAAGAATATAGACTAGTGCTTTCATTGAAATACATCAATAAAAGGTTTATGGTTATTATTTAGTAGTTAAACGAACATTCAACATTCTTTCATGCTGAACTGAGAGCGAGAGAAAAACATAGGAAGTGCCAGCTGCATTTCCTCCCGGGCATGCTGTAAAACCAGCTAAGGGATCCAAGGGTTTATGTATATTGCAATTTAGGTGATAGGCTGACAACCTGTCTTCTTCTTCTTATCTTATCTTATTTAGCCCACATCCTGTCACTACAGCAATATACATTCAAATTTATCTTAAACAACCCGCCAAACTTTGTCGACCTTTTTTTAGGTCGTGTACGCTCTGCTTACCCCACTAGATACAAAGGCGTGATAACATGTATGTATGTCAACGAACATATAAGACTCGATCTGAAAATACAGATTACAATAGGAAATATATGTAGTACATTTTTCGAATGGTTTTTACATTTTATTTATTTATCCTTATCTTGTTTCCTATCCGACGATCTAAAGAGTAAAATATTTTTCCCAACAAAATAATATACGTATGCAATGTAACTTATTTAGAGGAATATCTTGCACATTCTTTCGTCAAGCTTTAAGGATTTTAATTCTTGACCACTGCCGGTTGCGCGGAAACAGCGGGCGAATGTCATTAATAACTGAATAAACTCAGGCTACCATAAAAGTAGAATTTCCTGAGGATATGTTTTGTTTTGTGATGATCTGATTGCTCCTATGCCAGTATGTAGGGGCCAGCGTCCCGCAAACTGATAGGGGTTGCTCAGTCGACGAAACTGAACAATTATCAGCAGGTATTTTTCCAGGAAATTTAAAAAATTAAAATGCTTTTCCATACAAATTGACAAATCAAGGTGGTCATTTTGTATGGGAAGGTATATTTTTTTTATACATACATACATACATAAATCACGCCTTTATCCCTTACGGGGTAGGCAGAGCGTTTAACGCCTCTTAAAAGGCGCTTTCGCCACGTCTGACAAAAATTGAGGGCAATTTTAGATTGTAATATGTATTGCTTTAGTGACAGGTTGTCAGCCTATCGCCTAAATTACAATACACTGTAACCCTCGAGTCCCTTTGGGAGGAAGGGCAGCTGGAACATTCTATGTTTTTCTCTCTCCCAGTCCAGCATGGAAGAGATATTTTTTTTTATCATTTCCTGAAAGAATTTCCTGGAGAAAGTTGTTCAGTTTTATTTACTCAGTAATCCCTATCAGTTTACGGGATGCTGTCCCTTACACCCGGTATAAACTTGAAAAGGAAAGAGTCAACCGATGATGCCTGCAAAACCACCATCACCTGCACTTAATAAGCCCTGCTGGTATTGGGATCTATAACTGCCTCCGTGGTCTAGTGGCTAGTGCCATGGAATCCTGATCCGGAGGTCCTGGGTTCGATTCCCAGGGGGGAAACACAAAGTTGATATCTAAGAATTTATCACTTTGTGATTTTTTCCCCAGTTTGGTTAGGACATTGCAGGCTTAATTACCTGATTGTCCGAAAAGAAAAAGATTTCGTACTTTGGAGGGCACGTTAAGCCGTCAGTCCCGGTCGCTGTCTTTAATAGTGGTCGATACTCAAACCATATCAGAAGCCTATCAGGCTTTGTTGTGCTACCAGGCGGTTTAAAAACTCTGACACCAGGGTTCATTGGGTCGATAGACTCGATACCCACTCGACAGAAGAAGATTGGGATCTGGCCTCTCAGCAGTATACCTACCCCCCCGGCAGTACATACATACATACATATAATCTGCCTTTATCCCTAATGGGGTAGGCAGAGCGTAAACGACCCAAACAAAGGTCGTTCCGCCACGTCTGACAAAGTTTTGAGGGTTATTTAAGATAGATTTGTAAGTATATAGCTGTAGTGACAGGTTGTCAGCCCATCGCCTAAATTACAATATACTGAAACCCTCGGATCCCTTAGCTGGTTTTTACAGCATACCCGGGAGGAAATGCAGCTGGCACATTCTATGTTTTCTCTCGCTCCCAGGCCAGCATGGAAGTAACATCACCAAATGCTCTCGCCTCCAAATTTCAATATGAAGGTGGCATCCTATGATGATGGATGAGTAGCATCAATCGTATCGGCTTATATTTTCTTTGGATCAGTTTGGCGAATTGTAGGATTCCGCTTTTGGTATGCTTTGGAAGGATACTGAAGTCAAGACAGGAGTAAACTGAGAAAGAGTCAAAATAAAAAGCATTTCAAATAAATAAGTAAGTAAGTAAGTAGTCTATGCCCAGTACAAAACCCGTACCCTAGTTCAATAGTCTAGATTAGGTAGCCAACTAGCCTCGCAGGGACTAGGGACATGATGATGAGTCTATGTCCAGCGAGGGCAGGGCTTTTAAGTTCTGATAGGCTAATATAAGCTATAAATTACTACTCCCATGCTGGCCCGGAAGTGAGAGAAAAACATAGAATGTGCGAGCTGCTTTTCCTCCCGGGCATGCTGTAAAAACCAGCTAAGGGATCCGAGGGTTTCAGTATACTGTAATTTAGACGATGGGCTGACAACCTGTCACTACAGCAATATACCTAGAAATCTATCTTAAATAACCCTGAAAACTTTGTCAGACGTGGCGGAACGACCTTTGGGTCGTTTACGCTCTGCCTACCCCATTAGGGATAAAGGCGTGGTTATATGTATGTATGTATGTAATTACTAATGGTAAGAATATCTAAGTGCTTATTTGCTGTTTAATCGTATTGCCAACACTGTCATCTCCATAAAACCAGATTTTTATAAACCATAAGCCTAATGAAAGAAACTGTATGGTTAATTTATTAAAGTTGTAAATTAACAGAGTAATCCAAAGAGTTGTAAAGTAACACTTCATAAACATCAGTTAATACAGGGTGCATCGAAATATGAAGTACCTACAACTTATTTGAGACCAATTGTCTTGGTCATCTTCCATGCTGGACTGGAAGTGAGAGAAAAGCATAGAATGTGCCAACTGCATTTCTTTCCGGGCATGCTGTAAACCAGCTAAATGATCCAAGGGTTTCATTCAATATATTGCAATTTAGGGGACGGGCTTACAAACTGACGTACAAACTGCGTACAAATCTATCTCAAATATCCCTCAAGACTTTGTCAGACGCGGCGGGACGACCTTTGTTTAGGTCGTTTACGCTCTGCCTACCCCATTACAGATAAAGGCGTGATTATATGTATGGTATTGGTGTAAGCCCACGCGGAAGTAGATTTTGACATAAAGTTAATTTTGGTGTGACCAAATATAGGCCAAATGGAATCGTAGCCAACTAATGAAATTTGTTTTTTACTGAATACATACATACATATAATCACGCCTCTTTCCTTAAAGTTGATATTTGAGAATTTATCACTTTGTGAATTTTTCCCCAGTTTGGTTAGGACATTGCAGGCTTAATCACCTGATTGTCCGAAAAAGAAAAAGATTTCGTGCTTCGGAGGGCACGTTAAGCCGTCGGTCCCGGTCGCTGTCTTTAATAGTGGTCGATACTCAAACCATGTCAGAAGCCTATCAGGCTTTGTTGTGCTACCAGGCGGTTTAAAAACTCTGACACCAGGGTTCATTGGGTCGATAGACTCGATACCCACTCGACAGAAGAAGATTGGGATCTGGCCTCTCAGCAGTATACCTACCCCCCCCCAAGTACATACATACATACATACATATAATCACGCCTTTATCCCTAATGGGGTAGGCAGAGCGTAAACGACCCAAACAAAGGTCGTTCCGCCACGTCTGTCAAAGTTTTGAGGGTTATTTAAGATATATTTGTAAGTATATTGCTGTAGTGACAGGTTGTCAGCCCATCGCCTAAATTACAATATACTGAAACCCTCGGATCCCTTAGCTGTTTTTTACAGCATACCGGGAGGAAATGCAGCTGGCACATTCTATGTTTTCTCTCGCTCCCAGGCCAGCATGGAAGTAACATCACCAAATGCTCTCGCCTCCAAATTTCAATATGAAGATGGCATCCCATGATGATGGATGAGTAGCATCAATCGTATCGGCTTATATTTCCAGTGGATCAGTTTGGCGAATTGTAGGATTCCGCTTTTGGTATGCTTTGGAAGGATACTGAAGTCAAGACAGGAGTAAACTGAGAATGAGTCAAAATAAAAAGCATTTCAAATACATAAGTAAGTAAGTAAGTAGTCTATGCCCAGTACAAAACCCTACCCTGGTTCAATAGTCTAGATTAGGTAGCCAACTAGCCTCGCAGGGACTAGGGACATGATGATGAGTCTATGCCCAGCGAGGGCAGGGCTTTTAAGTTCTGATAGGCTAATATAAGCTATAAATTACTACTCCCATGCTGGCCCGGAAGTGAGAGAAAAACATAGAATGTGCCAGCTGCTTTTCCTCCCGGGCATGCTGTAAAAACCAGCTAAGGGATCCGAGGGTGTCAGTATACTGTAATTTAGGCGATGGGCTGACAACCTGTCACTACAGCAATATACCTAGAAATCTATCTTAAATAACCCTGAAAACTTTGTCAGACGTGGCGGAACGACCTTTGGGTCGTTTACGCTCTGCCTACCCCATTAAGGATAAAGGCGTGGTTATATCTATGTATGTATGTAATTACTAATGGTAAGAATATCTAAGTGCTTATTTGATGTTTAATCGTTTTGCCAACACTGTCATCTCCATAAAACCAGATTTTTATAAACCATAAGCCTAATGAAAGAAACTGTATGGTTAATTTGTTACAGTTGTAAATTAACAGAGTAATCCAAAGAGTTGTAAAGTAACACTTCATAAACATCAGTTTATACAGGGTGCATCGAAATATGAAGTACCTACAACTTATTTGAGACCAATTGTCTTGGTCATCTTCCATGCTGGACTGGAAGTGAGAGAAAAGCATAGAATGTGCCAACTGCATTTCTTTCCGGGCATGCTGTAAAAACCAGCTAAATGATCCTAGGGTTTCATTCAATATATTGCAATTTAGGGGACGGGCTTACAAACTGACGTACAAACTGCGTACAAATCTATCTCAAATATCCCTCAAGACTTTGTCAGACGCGGCGGGACGACCTTTGTTTAGGTCGTTTACGCTCTGCCTACCCCATTACGGATAAAGGCGTGATTATATGTATGGTATTGGTGTAAGCCCACGCGGAAGTAGATTTTGACATAAAGTTCATTTTGGTGTGACCAAATATAGGCCAAATGGAATCGTAGCCAACTAATGAATTTTTTTTTTACTGAATACATACATACATATAATCAGGCCTGTTCCCCGAAGGGGTAAGCAGAGACCACATCTTTCCACTTGCTACGATCCTTACATACTTCTTTCGCTTCATCCACATTCATTAATCTCTTCATACATGCTCGTCGGTTTACTTGGTACTCTTGACCTGACCTTTCTTTAGGACGTCCCCGATTTGATCCAAGTACGTGCGTCGAGGCCTTCCCCTTCCAACATTCCCATCCACACTCGCCATATATATCTGTTTGGTCAACCTGCTTTCACTCATTCTCTCAACATGTCCAAACCATTTAAGCATTCCCTTGTCAATACCTGTCACTATATCTTCTTTCACAACGTGCCCTTATCACACTATTTCGTATCCTGTCACTCAATTTAACTCCAATCATACTTCTTAACGCTCTCATTTCTACTGCATTTATTCTGCTTTCATGCTTCTTCTGCCATACCCAACTTTCACTCCCAAACATCAGTGTTGGAACCAACACCCCTCCATGCACAGCCAGACGGGCCTTATCGGACACCTTCTGACTGTTCATAAAGGCGTGCAATGCTCCATTCACCATGTTACGGGCATTCACTCTCCTTTCAATATACCTATCATTCTTTCCATCTGCTGTAAATATTGATCCTAAATACACAAACTCTTTCACTTGCTCCACTTTTTCATTCCCTATCAAAATGTTACACTCTGTCATATTCTCCTTTTCAAAAACCATTGCTTTCGTCTTACTAACATTTACTTTCATTCCTTTCTTGTTCAAAGCTTCATTCATAATATTTACCATCTCCTGCAACTCCTCTGCCGACGATGCAAGTAAGACTTGATCGTCAGCATAGAGCAGACATTTGACGAGTAAATCATTCAATCGCAATCCCCGTCCACCTTTCTTGTTCAAAGCTTCATTCATAATATTTACCATCTCCTGCAACTCCTCTGCCGACGATGCAAGTAAGACTTGATCGTCAGCATAGAGCAGACATTTGACGAGTAAATCATTCAATCGCAATCCCCGTCCACTTTCTTTTAAATTTTCCAAGCAACTATCCATGAATAGGTTAAAAAGCCATGGAGACGCTACACATCCCTGTCTAATACCTTTTTCGATGCTAAACAATTCAGTATATGCCCCGTTGATCCTGACACAAGCACTAGAATCTCTGTATAAGGATTTTAGTGCTTGTATCAAAATACTGCTTACCCCATGCATAGATAGTGCTGACCACAATTCATTCCTCACCACTCTATCATAGGCCTTTTCCAAATCAACGAATGCGCAATAGACTTTTTGGTTTTTAGCTAAAGATTTTTCAGCTATGCACCGCAAGGAAAAGACCTGATCCGTACATCCTATTCCCTTTCGAAATCCTGCCTGAGCATCCCATACCTTTTCATCAGTTTCTTTCGTCACTCTTTCAATCAATATCTTTGCATACAGTTTGCCGACAATGCTGAGTAGGCTTATACCACGGTAATTTTTGCAGTCTAGCTGTGACCCTTTTCCCTTATACAGCGGAACTATAACAGCCTTGCACCAATCACTTGGTACTCGGCCGCTGCTCCAACACAAGTTGAAAAGGCAGTACCGCTGACTAGCCACTACACCTTCGCCAGCCTTCAGCATCTCGACTGATACCCTATCATACCCTGCAGCCTTACCCGACTTCATACTTTTTAACGCTTTCACAATCACATCCATTTCAATCTCACTGTCTATTACATCCACTTCTGGAATATTCACCTCTTGCGCAGATTCTTCTTTTTCAAACAAACTTTCAAAATATTCCTTCCATCTTTTCAACACGCATTCTTCACCTTTTACGATACTACCATCCTGGCTTTGAATCCTACTCAACTCGGATGATGCGGTTTTACCTCGAGCTGTCCTTATAGATTTCCAGAAAACTTTCAGGTTCGAACGAAAGTTTTCTGTTAGCCTCTTGTCAAACTCATCCTTATTTTCATCTTTCTTTCGAGACACAGTTTTTTTCACTTCATCTTTCAAACTTTTATACTCCTTTATTTCTTTCTCTACATCCTCATCTGTAATTTTTTGAATTCTTTGGTTAGCTTTAGTAGCCAACCAATCCAACCATGCTTTCTTCTTTTTCTTAACCACTTCTTGTACATCTTTACTCATCCATACACTCTTTTGTTTATTCCCTTTCGCGCGTCTCGAAATACCACATATTTCTGTAGCAACTTTCAAAATTCCTTCCTTAAATCCCTTCCAACCTTCTTCAATATCAGCCATCTCATCTAAGCCACAAAAATCATCCTTCAATCTTTTAACATATTCTTTTCTTACATCCTGGTCTTGCAAATTTTCTACTTTCACTCTTTCCATGACACTAGTAGGCTCCGTTTTCCTGTGGCACCACCGACAGAACAGACCACTTACTCGGGACATCACCAGGAAGTGGTCTGAGTTGATTCCGGCACCACGATAAGCGCGAGTGTCCATGACTTTTGTCTTCAATCTTCCATCCACAATCACAAAATCTATCATAGTTCTACTAGAACCTTCTTCTCTTGTATATGTGTGAATCTTTTTATGTCGAAACATTGTATTTGACACAAAAAGACCCCACTCCAAACAAATCTCTAACAGACTCTTTCCATTCTCATTTATTCTTTCGTCACCAAATGCACCCAAAACCTTATCATACCCATCTCGCTTCACCCCAACCCATCCATTAAAATCTCCAAGCATGATAATCCTTTCATTCGCCTTACATATTTTCAGTACATCTCTCATACTATCCTAGAACTCCTCATTTTCCCTTTTAGCTTTTGTGGAACCACCCGAACCGCCATCTGTCGGTGCGTAGACACCTAGGACAAAGATTCGAGTAATTCCGACCTTCAGCCTAATCCAAAGAAGTCGTGGGCTTACGCACTCAAACTCAGTCACACATTCAGCCATTCGCGCAGAAAGAAAAACACCGACTCCCTTGCTTGCTCGATCAGTACTGGGTACCCCAGACCAATAAGCAATATAGGGTCCATGGTTGGTCGTGTCGCATCCTTTCCGCTTTGTTTCATTCACACACCTTACATCTATATGCCTGTCATCCATCATCTGGCATACTTCATCCATTTTATCTACCATTCCTCCTCTAACATTCGAAGCGCGGCTCTAACACGCGACTTTCCGAAGCCCGCGTTCCGCTTTTGCCAGGAACGAGACGTGATGTGTCGCGAACCACATCGCCGTCATATAGATTGTTCTTTAAAATCATTGCGTTCCCACGAGTAGCAAGGGTCAATATATGTCCCTCCTGGCAGAGCCCCGCTTACCAGGATAAGGTTAGCCATGATCTGGGGTCACAGGGTCCCAGGGCAATCGGCACGCTCAAAACTAGGCTCGCCCCTAGCCATGTATCCATCGGCGCGGCAGACCTTAGATTCGCGGAGAGGGAAGGATAAAGGAGGGTGGAAGGAAAAGGTGTGTAGGAGAGGACAGTTAAGGTTTGAGGTAGGAAACAAGGTGTAAGGATACTACTGTCTCGGAAGACTGGGTTTGTGACTGTAGTAGCTCGGGAAGCCGGGGTCGCATACCCGTATACAACACCATACTACCGGACAGGCAGCTTGGTTGTGTATCCCCTGGCTAATTTTTACCGAATAAAACTGCCCTAAGTATTTGGTTAGATTATGGTAAATCATTGTAAATTGGAGAGTCCAAAATTTTGTTCACAATTTTGTTTAAATT
Organism: Scrobipalpa costella; assembly: GCA_949820665.1. NCBI lineage: Eukaryota > Metazoa > Arthropoda > Insecta > Lepidoptera > Gelechiidae > Scrobipalpa > Scrobipalpa costella. The sequence goes on along the minus strand of OX463304.1, from coordinate 10,663,506 downwards.
GTTGTACATAAATAATTATATATAATTATAAAATCCTTTTTGAAGATCTTAGGTATAATTAATTATTACCTTCAATACTGAAGGAAAAACGTGAAATCCTTTTTGAAGATCTTAGGTATAATTCATTATTATATAGCTTACGCCAAGACCTTTGTATCTATAACACACCCCATATACGCCAATCTCCATTTAGAATCAAAACCAGGTCCTAAGGTGTTGGAGCTAATCACCTAGTTTGATATTCCAGTAGATTGTCCAGCCAGCAAACATGTAATGCATAAACTAAGTCCGAGTGGTTCCATTACTTACGGTTAACGATCTAGGCATACCTAGGTAAACCTGGAATACATACTAGGTATCTTCTGGGAGTAACTGCCTCCGTGGTCTAGTGGTTTGATCCATGGGTCACTTTCCTGAGGTTTTGAGTTCGATTCCCACACAAATTTTGATAATTTATCACTGTGAGAGATTTTACTTCGTTTGGTTAGGACGATGCAGGCTGAATCACCTGATTTACCGGAAAAAACAATTTCCTGCGTCTGAGGGGACGTTTATCTGTCGGCCCCAGTCGCTGTCTTTGATAGTGATAATTACACAAACCAAATCAGAGGCCTATTAGCTGTAATTTAAAGTGGTTTTAAAACTGTGACACCAGGGTTCATCGGTTCGATCTTGAAACCCACACTAAAAGAAGACGAAGATACCTGAAATACACACTAGCTACGTCCTAGGACTTCTCAGGTTTACAGGAACATAGGGATATATTTCACTGCTGATATATTCTTTGAATTAATTTGGAGCTAGCCTGGGTAGCATGTTAAAGGGTAAGTAAGATAAGGTAAAGTATTTACGTGCAATGAGTCCCATATCTTTGGTAAAACTTATTGGACGTTTTAAATCTTGAAGAAAAATTATAATATCTATTAAATAATTATTACAACTTTGTATTATTTTTAAACACAGTCCTTGAAAATAATAATTGTGAAACGAACAGAAGAAAACCTTAACTTATTTTTGACATCCAACATTTTTACCAAATTGGATTTTTATTTAATTTATTAGTTCAATTTCTAGTCTTATTTTTGTACTTCGACGTTTGGTCCAAATATAAGGAGATCACCTCTGTACCTGCCAGAGATACGAATCTTAAATCTTTGTTTTTCCTAACAACTAATCAAATAATAAAAAGAAATTCACAGAGTCCTCACCACAGAAGACCACCCTTCCACCTACCCAAGTCTGGTGCTACGCAGTTTTTCTGTATTCGGTCAGTGGGTAGAAGCTGTAAGCGAGGACTCCTGTGAGGAGATAATTTCATCAGTATCTTATCTTATCTAGCCCATAAATGATCCGACTGCTGGGCAAAGGCCTCTCTCTCCTTCTTCCAGTCTTCTGTTATGGGCATTATTTTGCTAGTCTTTATCGAATGCATCCAGTTCATAGCACAATCTGCGACGGGCTCTTCCGCGGCTTTCTTCATTATTATTTTAAAAAAACTTCAGCTAAGTAGTCTCTCTTACTTTAACCAGTAACAAGCGGCAGTCGCCAGGTCCTCATCATAAAGCGGGTTGTTGATATTCATGACAAGCCTCCTCTGGCAGCCGCCGCAACTAAATTGCTTTATTGATGTCTTCTACAAACACATAGCTATCGAAACACTGAACGATTAGGAGTTCCGGGAAATCGGAAACGATTATTGTAATTGCCTAGTTGTTGGTATTGGATGGTGACCTGTTCGTTTAAACTGTAAATACTTAGGAATATTTTTTCATGAAATTTAAACGATTTATTTTTAATTGTAATAAATAAAAAATATGGCCTTATCAATGCCAGACAACACTACTGAAACAAACCCTCTAATGTTATTTACGCTTTATTCATTTAAATCTTTACTCTACTACATAAAAATATCCAAGCTTCCGTGTCAAAGGTTTGCGTTACTTTTACCAACAATTTAAACAAAGTTTTTTTTTGTATAAATTAATTGAATTTTCATCATTTTTATTTTAATTTATTGAGAATTCAATTCAACAATCATGAATTTAAACATTATATTAACGACAAACAGAATTAGGTACTTTTTATAATAAAATATAGGGCTTGATTCTTGATACCACCGGCTAAACCTAAAAATATAATCTATCTGTCATATTCAAAATAATAAAATTGAAAATGAATAGGCGATTAATACTCTATAGTTTGACACTTTGTTTGCTAGATTTTGACGCGCATTTGCATGTTTCCCCTTTATTGCTGTCAATTTTATCCACCATATCATATGACGGTGGATAAAAATGACAGATAACGCATAAAACCACCGACTTTAAATCAAAAACCGGTGAGCGTAGATCTCGTGTCCTTTTCCAATGTTTTTAGTCTGAAAGTGACAGAAACGTTTTAATTTTAGGTTATGTCGGTTGAATCTAGAATTAAGCCCAAAAAATACCTAATTCTGTTAGAAGCTAATAAAATGATAAACTTCTGTCGACCAACCATAAAAAGACGACCAAAACACAGAACCATCAAACTCAGCGGGAACATTTGAAGTAATAAACAACTCAGAAACTACGCGGAAAGCCACAACAACGAAATTGCAAGTGCTTAAACAAAAACGTCAACTTATTCAAACTTTAGTGATTTTCTCGCTTTTAATAAACAAAGAAATAGAGAAAGTTATATTCGTTTTTCCGTGACCTAAATACGTGGCTACAATATAAACGAGGCTTCGGCGAATAACTCTCAAGGTTTTATTTATAGAATTCTCAGTATCGCCACAACAATAAAATAATATTAATGTATTTTTGTACCTATGATCCAGTTTTTATGGAACAGAATTAATTGGTTGGTTTTTGACGAGAAGAATTATGTTTGCTGCCTTTTCTCTTTCTCATTATATTTTGATTATTCCCGGAATTTTGCTAAATTTGGATAGTATAGCATGCTGGACTGAGAGTGAGATTGTTCCATGCTGGACTGGGAGTGAGAGAAAAACATAGAATGTGCCAGCTGCATTTCCTCCCGAGCATGCTGTAAAAACCAGCTTAGGGATCTAAGGGTTTCAGTATATTATAATTTAGGCGATGGGCTAACAACTAAATAACCCTTAAAACTTTGCCGGACGTGGTGGAACGACCTTAGTTTAGGTCGTTTACGCTCTGCCTACCCAATTAGGGATAAAAGCGTGATTATATGTATGTATAGTATAGAAATAGACAGGTACTGAACATGCTTATTTCTTTTGAGGTAGATAGATATGATGCTTATTTATGTGTTTTCTTTTCAAGCAAGATTATGCCTAGCACACTTAGGCAAGCAAGCAGTTGATTTTATTTCTCGATTGTTTTTCTAATTTGGAAATGACAGTTTTGAAAGGTGCTAGCCAAAATTAGCACCAGTAGCTTTACTGGCTGACAAAACATTTAAATGAGCATAATGCCATTCTAGCACTCCACACCATTCCCAGAAACCAAATAATAGCTTTTGTCATGAAAGCCCAGCAGATTCGGCCCTAATGGAACACACACAAAATAATGAAAAGATCGCCTATCAGCACTGCCGCGTTTTCACATTACACACGGCGGTTTTCCTTTTTCCATTTACCGATTTGTTTCATTCATTCGACTCTTGAAAAGGTATGATTGCCGTTTCGCGTGAGGTACGTTTACTATAGTTTGTTTCCTAGAAACGTTTTCGAAAGACTATAATAAGCAAAATTTTGTTTACATTGCGCCCCCAGCAAGCTTCGGAGATACTTGAGGGAACTAATACACTAACTGCCCGAGCAATGTACTTTAAATTGTAAGTACTCTTTAATTTGTGAAATGTAGTTTTAGAACGGGTGTTGGGTCTACTGGTTATCTACCGAATGAACGATCACTCACATAAATAATGTGCCGACGATGTAATGCTTACGATATTAATAATAGTCTACTCTTGTCTACCTCTTGTTTATCTTATGATCTATTAGTTTTCGCCCGCGGATGCGTTTGTTTATTTCTGGTATTTTAAATTTAATTCTGCAGGCCAAAGTGTTAAAAGCTTACTAAATTATGTTATTTTTATCTTTTTTTGAAATGGATTTGCTCCTTGACTCTAGATACAAAAGTCAGGGATGATCGTGACAGAGTTGATGATGGAGCGAGCTCACCCAGAAGGAGTCTGTTATAGCACTGGCGATGGAACACAGCAAGCTGTTTGACGCTGAACTCCGGTGAGAAGGTGGTCGCGAGCTAGGCGGCCCCTTGCTTATGTTAACAAATAGATGTTGCAAACTATTTGCTAGTAGCATCGTCTCTAATAGCTAGGCCTAGAGACAAGAGAAAACAAGTCGCAATCAAAAACATTTCATGCTGGTGTGTAGCTATTACATCCATCATGAACGAAGAATGAAGAAGTATACTTCTTATATAAATACCTTTTTATTTGTTTCTTTTTTATCGTTATTAATGGAATAGATTTTCTTTTTTCATTACGTGTTTCTATTTGGCCCATAAACCGTTTAGCTCAACCAAACAAATAGACTCGATTTATCTTTCGTAATATTATCAATATTAGTCCTCTCTTGAGCACCTCTCATATCTTATGATGTATGAGAGCTCTGATATTGGATGAGACGGAACAATTCAGGAGATGTTTCCTTCAAGTATAGTGTTTAGTCGTGAGAGCCCGATGGTGTAGTGGATAGGGCCGCTGCCTCCTGAGCGGGAGGTCGTGGTTCGAATCCCACCACGTACCAATGTGTTTTTCGGTTTTCGAATTTCATATGTACGTTTATTCGGCGCTTTTTCCGTGCTTCGGAAGGCACGTTAAGCCGTTGGTCCCGGTTAATATCGTTTAATACCGTAGATATTAGTCGTTAAGCCATATCAGAGGCCAGTACTAAGCAATCTAGGATTGGGTCTGGTTTCCCTTCTGGGTTGCGGAGGTCAGATGGCAGTCGCTCTGTGTAAAAATCAGTACCCTCGTTCAATCCCCTAGATTAGGAAGCCGACCCCGTGAGATACGGGATAAGGCTAAGGAGATGATGATAGTGTTTAGTTGAAAATAACAACAAAATATTATTTTTCTTTCGTACAAACTAGGCTTACACATGCTGCGCAATAATACTGGGTGGCGCAAAAGTACTGGCACTAAAGAAAATATTTTTATTTTTTTTATATGACATTTTCTGTCATTCTGTTGTTGAAAATTGTGTAGTGAACAAATGTAAAATACACTGAAAATAAACATGGACCGTTTTACTCTCCAAGAACGTGGAATAATTGTGTCAATGTTCTTACGGAATAATTCATCAGTGATAAGAACACAACGTGAATTTCGTCGACGATTTCCCCACCGTCCGGCACCGATTGGTCGCACAATTCGACGCTTTGCCACACGCCTTGAAGCAACTGGCTCAACATTGGATAGACCTAAGTCTGGGAGACCAAGAACAGGCCGTTCAGCTGAAAATATCGATGCTGTGCGCGAAGATGTGGAAGAGTGTCCAGAAACATCAACGAGGCGACGTGCCACGCAATTGGGCATTTCCAGACGGACCCTGCAGCGTATTTTGGTGAAAGACTTAAAGATGTTCCCGTATAAAACTCAAATGACTCATCAGCTGCTGCCTGCTGACCACCGAGCTCGTCTAGATTACTGCCAGCGCGTCATAAACCTCAACCTTGAAGAGGATAATTTTCCTTCAAAATTGGTTATGAGTGACGAAGCGCATTTCCATCTCTCAGGGCATGTCAATAAGCAGAATACTCGGTTCTGGGGCACTGATAATCCGCGCATTATTCAAGAAACACCTCTACACCCACTAAAAGTTACTGTATGGTGTGGCATCTGTGTTGACAGAGTGATCGGACCCTATTTTTTCGAAGACGCTGGAGGCAATGCGATAACTGTCACTGGAGAACGCTACAGAACCATGTTACGTGAGTTTTTGATACCCAGTTTGGACGAATTGGGGCTGGAGCACATCTGGTTTCAACAAGACGGCGCTACGGCACACACAGCGCGTGACACTATGGACTTAGTGAGGGACGCTTTTCCAGGCCGAGTTATCTCTCGTTTTGGCGATTTACCTTGGCCTGCAAGATCACCCGATCTGACCAGTCCAGACTTCTTTCTTTGGGGTTTTTTGAAATCTCGGGTGTATGTGAACAAGCCACAGACTCTCGCAGCTCTAAAAGAAAACATTCGTCAAGAAATAACGAACATATCGCAGGAAGTGTTACGGCAAGTTATGCAAAATGTCATAAATAGGGCTCAAATGTGTATCAACTCTGGAGGTCACCATTTAAAAGACATCATCTTTAAATCCTAATGGTACGAAATTTAATGGCACAAATATACATTTAAAAAAACCTAAATCTAGTTTTCTAATTTAGAAAAAATGTTATAGCTGAACCAAATAGGGTCTTTACTTTTGCGCCACCCAGTATATTCCAACACATTGCAATGAATAATTTCTCTCGGATATCTCCAGAACATTATTTAAAATGTAACCGAACTATAAAATGGTGAATAATTCATTGCTTCTATTAATTGCTTCCATGCTGGCCTGGGAGCGAGAGCAAAACATAAAATGTGCCAGCTGCAATTTCCTCCAGGGCATGCTGTAAAAGCCAGCTAAGGGAGCCGAGGGTTTCAGCATATTGTAATTTAGGCGACAGGCTGACAACCTGTCACTACAGTAATATAACTACAAATCTATCTTAAATAACCCTCAAAACTTTGTCAGACGTGGCGGAACGACCTTTATTTAGGTCGTTTATGCTCTGCCTACCCCATTAGGAATAAAGGCGTGATTATATGTATGTATGTATAATTCATAGCTGTCATTTTGATTGCCTTAAATAAATACTTTAACTGTACAAGCTGCATAAATTCTTGGCACGCCCATCTACTTAACCAACGAAAGGACTTATTATTTAATTTGCATAAACTGATAAATTGTAAATTACGACCACTACTTGGTATTAGATTTAAGATTACTTAAAACGACAAACCGTTTTAAGGTGGTTAGAGAACTACCTACGACAGAGGCGCCACCAGTTTTAAATTAATTGTTTCTGAAATACGGACATTTTCATAAGTATTTTACGAAAATGGGAAATTATTCAATTTATAAGCCATAATATAATAATTTACACAAAGCTATGTATTGCACAAGTACTAAAAGTGGCCACTTTAATGAACTTTTAGCAATTAGCATACATACATATTGTCACGCCTTTATCCCTATTATGGATTATAAAATGGAGAATTAGTTGCAATCGTCGCCAATCGTAAAATACATACATACATATAATCACTCCTTTATCTCTAATGGGGTAGGCAGAGCGCAAACGACCATAACAAAGGTCGCTCCGCCAATCGTAAAATATTCATGGAAATGTTTGTATTAAGGCACAATTAATTTAAAACTGATAGCGCCACAGTCGCAGCTCTCGAAACACCTTTTTATAAATTACTCAATCGAAAGTTTCGTATCGACTGCCTACTTAGAAATGTTCGTACGAAATAAACAAACAAAGAACTTCTTCTTCTTCTGTCGAGTGGGTATCGAGTCTATCGACCCGATGAACCCTGGTGTCAGAGCTTTTTAAACCGCCTAGTAGCACAACTATCAGGCCTCTGACATGGTTTTTGAGTAACGACCACTATCAAAGACAGCGACCTGACCGACGGCTTGACGTGCCCTCCGAAGCACGAAATCTTTTTCTTTTCGGACAATCAGGTGATTCAGCCTGCAATGTCCTAACCAAACTGGGAAAAAAAATCACAAAGTGATAAATTCTCAAATATCAACTTAGTGTTTTCCCCGCTGGGAATCGAACCCCAGACCTTCGGATCGGGAGTCCATGGCACTAGCCACTAGACCACGGAGGCAGTTGTCAATTCGGCTCAAAATCAACAATAGCTACGATAACCTCCAAACAAATGATATCCTCACAAAAACCCACGGAGGCAGTTAACAAAGTACTAAAACTCATGAACAGAAATAAGAATAGAATACACTTTCTCCGGGTGTACCTTATATTAGCGAGTCGTTTTTTAGCTAAGAATTATTAAAAACTAGAGTACCAACGTAAAGAAAATAAACTAGGCCAGTTGTGGATGTCACACCGGCCTGGCTGCATTGTCACAGTTGGCGTGGGTCCGGCTGGCTTGCCAAGTTGCCAAATATGTCGCAACAGATAACAGCCCGCAGAGATTTACTACTGAAACACTGTCACACTCGCTTTCCAGGCCCGCCGAATGCATGCACCTTAACAACCAACATAAATAGAACCCTCAGATAAGACGGCATAGCATGTTCCCCAAAGACAGCGATGAAAGAAGCTGACAGGTCACAGGTCTAAATAGACTGGTAGTCGAACTATCTACAGCCCTATCGATTTTATTTTACACAATACACGCAGCAGCTGGAAAGTTAGAAAGATTTATTTTAGAAATTTTATAAAAGTTCCATGTTGCGATGTTGTTGCTTAAGTTGTTTTATTTGTAGGCAGTCACGAATCTGCGCAGTAAATACTTATTTTATTTTCTGCAGATTCTCAGCGACTTGAACTTATTGCTCCGAATATTCGTAGCAGCGCTCGTTTCTCGTAACACTTGGAAAGGACTGTATGTATATACATACATAACATTAAGTTATAATGGGCTCGATTCAAAATTTTAAGGCTAAGAGTAAAATTAAAATCTATTTGTCACTTTCAGACTTAAAACATTGGAAAAAGACAGGACATCTTTTCTCTCTGGTTTTTGATTTAAAATCGTTGGTTCTGTCATTTCAACGTGATCTGTCATTTTTATCCGCCGTCATATAATATGGCGGATAAAATTGACGGAAATACTGGGGAAACGTGCAAAAGCGCGTTAAAATCTAGCGGACAAAGTGTCAAACCATAGCGCATAAATTGCCTGCCTTTTTCAATTTTATTATTTTAAAAGTGACAGATAGATTTTAATTTTAGTTTTAGCCAGTGGAATCTAGAATCGAGTCTATATTGCTCTTAACATTAGTAACAGCACTTTATAAAAAAAAAACTTGTGAAGATACACATTATAACTTATGGTCTAAATTAAAAAAGCCCTAATTGATTTCCAACTCACCTGTAAATATAACCACAAATAGGTACTTTAAAATTGTATTAAGAAAATTAATCACATTTCTATAAGAGTGAAATTTAACGATTTTCATAACCGGATGAGTTTAGGGAAGTTAGTGGGTTTGACTTCGTTACAGCGCTGAAACCTGAAAGTACAACTTTGAACCACAAAAACCACGTAACAAACTTGAAGTTGAAATATATTTATTTTGTGCAAGAAGCGTAACAGGGTTTATAACCTATTACAGCGAAGATAAAGTAGGTAGCTGATAGATTAGGTTACTCTTATAAGTAACGTATATGCTGGTTAAGAAGGTACTTTGAGGACATAGTTTAATTTAAAAAAAGAACTTATTAAAAATAAACATCAAAGTAAGATTAAATTGAAAAGAAAGAGCCAGTATAAATAACGCTCAGATTTTCTATGTAATTTTTCCAAAATCAACACTCAACAACAATCAGTACTCTTCATTTTTACTCTATAGATCTGTTTGATGACTCCTCAGAAGTTTTTTAATTCAATTATTCTAAAAATGCAACCTCTCATTCAATCCCCTAGATTAGATAGCCGACCCCGTAAGATACGAAATAAGGCTAGGGAGATGATAAAGATAAAATCAGATAAAGATAAAGATAATGTTTATTAACTGAAAGCCGTTTTACATAGTGTTGTACAAAATAAACGCTTAGGCTAATGAGAACATCAATACATAATTTCAGACGATGATGATTCTAGCAATGCAACCAACGAGTAAAAGATGTTAATCATCAGATATTAAAACAAAATAAAAATAAGTAAACAATTTTATTTCAGTCGGAATAAATCAACACTAGGGACGTAAACATTTTCCCATATAAATCTAACTGGAAATCCGAAGCTAGTAGCATTATGATCTTCAACCACTCAACAATAGAGCACTCTAGATAAACTGCAGAGTTATACCTCCAACTTTAATGTAGCAACAGAGCATAGGTGGCGCCACTTTTCGTAACAAATTATTTGTATCTTATGTCAAATACAATTTATTTATTTGTTTATCTTTATGCACAAAAAGTTACATGGGCGGACTTAACGCCAAAGGAATTATCTACCAGTCTACCTTAACCTATACTGTATATATGAATCCCACCAAAAACATAAATGTAAAAGTGAAAGCCAAGCTCATGGTGATCTTGGTGCGTGAATCTCACAGAAAGTTGTGAGATCTAAAAAGGGAGCCAAGACTAGACTTGAAACCCTAGGGTTTATTATAGTAATTCTTAGCTCTTTAATAAGGTTCATTTCATGTAACTTGGCCGTTGTAGAGTGGCGTTGTAGGTGACAGGTCGAATTATTCTCTACAACGGCCATGTTACATGAAATTAACCTTACTGAAGAGCTAAGAATTACTATAATAAACCCTAGTCTTGGCTCTATTTTTGGATCTCACAACTTTTTGTGAGATTCACGCACCAAGACCACCATGAACTTGGCTTTCACTTTTACATTTATGTTTTTGGTGGGATTCATATGTACAGTATAGGTTTTAATTATCTATGAACTCTTAATTTTTATTATTTTGTAAGTGACAGATAGATTTAGAATCTAGAATCGAGCCCATAGTGCTCGTACCATTAGTCGCAGCATACATACATACATATAATCACGCCTTTATCCCTAATGGGGTAGGCAGAGCGAAAACGACCTAAACAAAGGTCGTTCCGCCACGTCTGACAAGTTAAGAGGATTATTACAGATGATCATGACGTATATTGCCTTAGTGAAAGTTTGTCAGCCCATCGCCTAAAATTTACCCTCGAATCCATTAGCTGGTTTTTACAGCATGCTCTGGAAGTGATGCAGCTGGCACATTCTATGTTTTTCCATCACTCCCAGTCCAGCATGGAATTAGTCGCAGCGATTTATAAAACATACTTGTGAATATACAAATTATAACTTATGGTCTAAATTCAAAAAGCCCTTAACAATACTCAACTCACCTGTAAATATAACCACAAATAGGTAGTTTAAAATTGTATTAAGAAAATTAATCACATTTCTGTAAGGGTGAAATTTTACGATTTTCATAACCGGATGAGTTAATAAATTGATTCTTACATATTCTTATTGTTTTAATAAAAAAGCTCTATTGTAAATTTTTTCATGTTGAATTTTAACTTTCTATGACACCCATGATGACACCCCACGGGAAGGTGTCCAAAAAATAAGTTTTTTGAAATTGTTTCTGTTTTAGAATATTTCTAATATGATTATAATGATAAGCTATCTTTGCACCAAATTATTATTTTCTAGGGCTCGTATTTATAAAGTGATCTCAAGACTGAGAACGATATTAAGTATGGATAGAAGACATATTTTGTGCTGCAATGACATTTCTGATACGAACTCAAACTCGCTGTAACTCTCAAGTGCTGTTAATAAATACAGGCCTAAGACTTCTGATAGTGGGTTAGGCTTTTAATTATTTATTTTGTTTTTAAGAACGGCGACTTTGTCAGATGCAAATATCTCGAGGACCTTTTGAACTGCACTTATTTTCAAAAAAAGCTCCACCTAATTTTATGAGACCTGTCTATCGATACCCCACTCAATACAGTAGTTAAAAAATCAAAAATAAATGCCCCCCTTTCACTTGTATGGGAGGGGGTCCAATATATTTTTTTATTTATTTCATTTTTACATTTCTAACTTTCTGACCTTAAATTCAATCTTCGATCCAAATATCAGCTTCCTATATCATCGGGATTTTGATTAATTGATTTTTGATATTTATGTCAGTCAGTAAATCAATCAGTCATTTTTTTTTTAGTAATTAATATTTAAATAACCGGTTGATCTATGTTTATAAAATTTAGAGCACTTGTTTATCTAGAGGATCTAAATATATAAACCAAATTTGGTGTATTTAGTGTTTTAGTTTAGTAATTTTCGAGTTATAAAGTGGTCAAAAGTGGCTCCAAATGGGTCCTGTAAATATACACACGTTGCTGCCCGCCAGTTCTCTTCGTTTGGCTTAGCTTGGCTTGGACACGCTACGGCATGTATTTATAATCAGCACTTGAGAATGACAGCTAGTTTGAGTTCGAATAAGTACAATGTCATTTCAGTACAAAATTACCTGTCATATCCATACTTAATATGGTACTAAATACGGTCCTTAGTGAAAAACAAAAACAATAATATTCATCAATTTATTATGATTTGCCATAACATGAAGTAACGTTTTATTATAGTACCTAAGCTTTATTTTGCTGAAGTGCTACAAGTGACCACTATTTGCACTTTTACAACGCAAAGCATTTATGATGTATGATTATAGGTACCTAAATTGAGTCTTGATGGATTGCAAATTAAAGAATTTCTTCCTGTTTTAGCAAATCGTAATTACGTTATATTGATGAAAATTCTTGTATTTAAGATACTTTTTTTTAAAACGATAAGTGGCTCCACCTCTGCTCTGTAGCCAACTTTAAAACCTGAACCGAATAAGCCAATAAAATTGAGAAAGTTTTGGAATAAAGAACTTCTTGGTGACACAGATGACCTGATTTTTCAGCTTTTCAGAGTTGCTTTTATCGACCCAAGTCTAGTGCTAAAATTTTTGGTCTTGGCCATTATCACATAGTAAAATCTAACTTCGGTCTTATGCGAGAACTTTCTTTTATCTTTTAGAAACTTTCCGTCCAATAGTGGTTCTCCCATGTGTGTCATTTTGGGTTTTTGTGAGGATATCATTTGTTTGGAGATTATCTTAGGTATTGTTGATTTTGAGCCGAATTGACAAAGGTACCAGTAGCGAACGGTAAACGAAGCCGAAGTAAAAAACATACATACATAAATCACGCCTTTATCCCTTACGGGGTAGGCAGACCGTTTAATGCCTCGTAAAAGGCGCTTTCGCCACGTCTGACAAAAATTGAGGGCAATTGTAGATTGTAATATGTACTGCTTTAGTGACAGGTTGTCAGCCCATCGCCTAAATTACAATACACTGTAACCCTCGAGTCCCTTTTGCTGACTTCTACAGCATGCCCGGGAGGAAGGGCAGCTGGAACATTCTATGTTTTTCTATCTCTCCCAGTCCAGCATGGAAGAAAGTAAAAAACAAATACTTATATTACTCCATTCCGCATATCTTATTTTTAAGTTCTTCACTGATATCCCAAAAAGATAGTTTCGCTGGGTAACAAGACAACTAGGATAAATAAACCGATAGCAAAAGAAATACCAGTTGGGAGGATTTTTCATAATCTTCCGAAAATATTTTTTGAACTGTATTTTCTTCCGTTATCTATTTTCTTTACAGGATGTTGGCGCTCTAAAATATTCACGCTAATTAAAAACGCGCAAACAGAACACGCATTTGAGTATTAGGAAATTTTGCTTGATTTAAAAAGGGAAGCCGATGGGAATGGTGTTATATGGACCCTTCGATACTGGTAGGTACAAATCATACAAATCGTTCAAATTTATACTTCATCAACATAGGTAAGCCAGTGGGCGACACAAAAGCTACTAGGTATACTTAGTTTATCAAGACGTGGTGGTACTACCTACTTAGTGGATGAGTAGCAATTTTCTATGTCAATTTTATGCCTGATAATGCTAAAACCTTAAGAGAGCCCGATGGTGTAGTAGATAGGTAGCGGGAGGTCGTGGTCCAAATCCCACCATGTACCATTGTGTTTTTCGGTTTTCGAATTTCAAATGTACGTTTATTCGGTGTGTTTTACGTGCTTCGGAAGGCACGTTAAGCCGTTGGTCCCGGCTAATATCGTTAATTATCGGTTATTATCATAACGTAGATATTGGCGCCTTGAAATGCCATGTCAGCGGCCTGTGCTTAGCATTGGCGGCTTGAAAACTTTGACCTAATCTAGGATTGGGTCTGCTTTCCCTTCTAGGTTGCGGAGAGAGCAGAGACCATTGTTCAATCGCCCTAGATTAGGTAGCCGACCCCGTGAGATACGGGATAAGGCTAGGGAGATGATAATTGCTAAGTCCTTGTCCACTGATATTTCAACCGATTTTTGTTGGAGGAAGTTGTTTAGATAACCAAAGTTAATGCTTCTGATTATCATTCCGAAGGTCATCCGAAGAAAGTCGTTGTACTTACCTTCTTGGACATATTTCCTTTGGGACACAGAACTTCCCATGTCCCAGGGCGTCCATTCGGAACAAAAAACAAGGCAGAGCTTCCGTTCTCCGACAAAAGGAAATTCAATAAGAGCGAATTTCCCCTGATTTACGACCACTATTTCCTCGTTAAGGCTTCGCTGGCCCTCGAGGTGTGTCCAAGCAACATTTTATTTTATAGCAAAGACAAAATCGAGTTAGTTCCATGTGAAGGAAATGTTTTTCTATTAGTCATCCATTTTTATAATTCACTTCGACTTCATTAACACCCAATTTTTATGTTTTCCAAGTAGGTTCTAACTGCTCATTTATAATAATGTATGTTTTCTGTAGTTGTTAATATTTTTTTGCAGTTACCTAAACTAAAAACACTGCCTAAATTTTTCTTGCGATTTCTTTTTACCATAGAATGCTACGTTAGCCAAAAATAGTCGGTAAGTATACCAAATATTAGCATGGCAATATTTTTTAAAATTATATATGGATTTGCTCTCGACTCTAGACACTAGGTGAGGGATGCCCGTGACAGAGTCGACGATGGAGCGAGCTCACCCAGAAGATGCCTGTTATGGCACTGGCAATCTCACGCATCGACGGAATTACCCCCGGGTAAACTTATCCGGTTGGGTGACACCGCGGTTCATATAGCTGGGCAGCAACACACAGGTGTCACTTACTGGGCGCATGGTTGCGTTCAACACACTGTCAATGCTTTTTGCGTTGCTTACAATACACATGCGTTGAAATACGCTTTACGACCGCGTACTGGCAGAGGGAAGCGCTGACGTAGAGTTCATCGCTACACGCGCGTAAGGTGACGCAAGAAGATTGGTAGCGTAACCTTGCGCGCAGTAAGTGACGCTTTTGTGTTGCTGCCCTGAAACAGAAATATCCATAAATACATATAGTCACACTTTTATCCCTAATTGGGTAGGCACATCTGACAAAGTTTTGAGGGTTATTAAAGATAATATTTGTAGGTATATTGCTGTAGCGACAGGTTGTCAGCCCATCGCCTAAATAGCATTATACTGAAACCCTCGGATCTCTTACCTGATTTTTACAGCATGCCCGGGAGGTAAATTGTATGTTTTTGTCTCGCTCCCAGACCAGCATAAAGCAGAAGAAATATCCGTGTAAATATATTCTCCTCGAGTACCATATTTGGAATGTTCATCGTCGCTTTCAATCAGAATCGGTTGACAGAGTGGGCTCAGCGCAAAAGCTCTCTGTCACTCAATATTAGCCGCTTGAACGGAACGAGACTCATTTGGCTCACATGTTCTGTCACATTCGAGCACTTTTCCGTGTTTTGCGAAGAGATCTTAGGCCCGTAATTATGAACAGCACTTGAAACTTACAGATAGTTCGATTCCGTATCAGAAATGCCATTTTAGTACAAAACGACCTGTAAAATCCCAAATTAATTTTGCTTTTAATGTTGAGATCGCTTCATAAAAATAATTATAAACAGCTCCGTTGACTGACAGATAGTTTGGGTCCGTATCAGAAATGTCATTTCAGTACAAAACGCCCTGTCAAATCCTTACTTAATATTGCTTTCAACCTGAGATACCTTTATAAATACGAGCCTTACATTGTAGAGGCTCAGCTGCAACAAGAATTTAGTTGTAGTTGGTCGAGTTACTGGAGTGATTTATTACAGTGACCTAAAGTCACAGTTGAGGCTTTCGTGGTCTAGTGGTCAGAGCCATGGGCTCACGATCCAGAGGTCCTGGGTACGAATCGCAGGAGGCTAACACAAAGTTGATATTTGTCAACTGGTGATCTGTAACACAGGCTCACGCTTATCACAGACACCAGTCTCTCACCAGCAACTTTTACCGTTGAACTGTTGTTTTTATGTACGTGTGAGAGATAATAAACATTTTTTTATTTATTATTATTAATTTATCACTAGGGATGTGAGATTTTCCCCAGTTTGATTAGGACGCAGGCAGGAAAAAACGGATTCCGTGCTTCGGAGGGCACGTTAAGCGGTCGGTCACGGTCACTGTTTCTAATACAGGTCGATATAGCTTCACGTAATAAAAGGACCTACTATTTTATCACCCCGTTTGACCCAGAAAAGTCACTTGTCGTAGCTAATTGATATAAAGAGTCCCCTACAGAAAAACACATGAGAAAGTTTTCCAATATTTTAGTGCAGGTTGACATTTGCGAACATGTAGGCTCGTATTTATAAAGCGATCACAAGATTAAGAGCAATATTAAGTGTGGATTTGACAGGACGATTTGTACTGAAATAACATTTCTGACGATCTCAAACTTGCTGTCAGTCTCAAGTGCTGATTATTAATATCGGCCGTAGTGATTCAAGCTCAGGCTAGAATCTCAATAATTTGGTATTTTGTTATGCATCCTACTAAAATTATAAATGCGAATGTTTGGATTTTTGAATTTTTGAAGTTTGTTACTCATTCATACTTTAACCACTGGATGGATCGGGATGAAAATTGGTATACATGGGTTAGATCCGGGAATAAAGATGATATATCTAAAACAGGTGTGAGTGTTGAACTGACGGCTGACAGGGATGAATGGAAGAAGAAAACGTATTGCGCCGACCCCAAGTAAATGGGATAAGGGCAATCGAATGATGATGGGTTAGATCCGGGAATAGAACATAGGCTACTTTTCACTTTGGGAAAATCGTCATTCCCACAGGAAAACTCAATTATTGCAGGTGAAACCGGGGGCGAAAAGCTTGTATTACATAAAATATAGTTTCTTATCTTGCATATTTGCTTAGGTATAGTATTTATAAATAGTGATCTTGATCCGGCGGCAATATGTTCATAAGCAACGCAAATTACCTCCCTATTCGTGTTTCATCCATGCTGGACGGGGAGCGAGAGAAAAACATAGAATGTGCCAGCTGCATTTCCTCCCGGACATGCTGTAAAAACCAGCTAAGGGATCCGACTGATTCTGTATATTGTAATTTAGGCGATAGGCTGACAGCTTGCCATTACAGCAATATACCTACAAATCTATCTTAAATAACCCTCAAAACTTTGTTAGATGTGGCGGAACTAAATTTGTTTACGTCGGTTACGCTCTGCCTACCCCGTTAGGGATAAAGGCGTGATTATATATATGTATATAGCATTTATAGATAGTGACACGAAGCCTTGACCCGCCGGCAATATGTTCATAAACAACGCAAATAACCTTCCTATTTGTATTTCCGCCATGTCTTGCTTTCAACTTTTGACCTTTTTTCTGGGTCACCATACGGTGTGTAAGGGACAGCGTCCTTCAAACTCTCTCCGTCATCGAAACTGAACAACTATCACCGGGTATTTGTTTTCAGGAAGTGAAAAGAAAAGGTTGGTTTTCCATACAAATTGTCTGATCAAGGTGGTAATTTTGTATGGCAAGGCAATTTTTTTTTCCTTTCCTGAAAGAATTTAAAAGTAGTTCAGTTTCGTTGTGCCCCTATCAGTTTGCGGGACGCTGTCCATTACACCCGGTATACTCTTCCGCGATAAAATATGCTCCATAAGAAAGTCACGTTATTTTAGACGTAACATCTGCTCGGCTCGATCTGGTGCAATTTAAATATTTGCATTCACATATTGAATGTACACTCACTTGAATTGAAGCCAAGTGTCTAACCGGCGGACAACGTGAGAGCAATCTTCAATGCTAGCGTCTTATAACTATAAAAAAAAATAAAGAGACATAAATAAAATAAAATTTAATGTATAATTCAATTAAATTGTAAATACAAATTGTAAAGTCAAGTTTTTATCCCATACGACTTGAATAGAGCGTAAAATGCTTGGGAAAAAAGCGTATTGAGGGCAATTTTAGATAGTATTAGTGTTACTTCTATGCTGGCCTGGGAGCGAGAGAAGAACATAGATTGTGCCAGCTGCATTTTCTCCCGGGCATGCCGTAAAAACCAGTTAAGGGATCCGACGGTTTCAGTATATTAAAATTTAGGCGATGGGCTGACAACCTGTCAATACAGCAATACAAATCTATCTTAAATAACCCTCAAAACTTTGTAAGACGTGGAAGAACGACTTTTGTTTAGGTCGTTTAAGCTCTGCCTGCCCCGTTAGGGATAAGGCGTGATAATGTGTATGCATATCATCATCATCATCTCCCTAGCCTTATCCCGTATCTCACGGGGTCGGCTTCCTAATCTAGGGGATTGAACGAGGGTACTGATTTGCATGTGTATGCATATATATGTATTAGTGTATCGTTAGAGCGACAGGTTGCCAGTCCTTCGCCTAAATTACAAATCCTCGATTATTTTTGCTGATGTAGGAGAATGCCTGGGACGAACGGCAGTTGGAACATTCTATGTTTTTCTGTCCCACCTAGTCCATGGAAATTTGTAAAAATACGAAAACCTAATCATAGAAACATACGTAAAATCACTCACACACTCAAAGGTATCTAATGAGGGTTATTAATATTGATAGTAATGGAAATTCGAAATGCTACTACTGTCAGTATGCAAAATTCTAATGTACCTATATTATTTGTAACTGGATTTTAATTCAAATTATTCCAATAACTAAATTATATTCCCACGTCAATATCAAAAACGCTGATATTTTTTTTTCCGCGTTATGAAATCCTCATGAGGCGGGCTTAATAAAAAATGAGCGTTTGATTGATGGAGTCGATCTCGTTTGCGCTCCTTCATCATCACAGCGAAAATAAACTTTCCCATCCATTGTATCTTTTTTCTTAAAGACTTTCAAATTAAGCTCAACAAAACCAGCAATGGATTTGGAACCTGTCGCCATTTTGTCTGTAAATATTCTCAAAGCGAATTCTGTCCCTTCACGGGACGCTGTGATCAAGTCCTGACTGAAAGAAGTAATATAATAAGTAACAAGCTACTTTTCTTAGGACAAAGAACTTAAAATGAATTCTCTTCGGGTATAGTTTAAGTACATTAACCTTCGATAGTCTGAGTATTTAGATACTTTTTAAGACTAGAAAATTTACTGAAAATACAAATAAATAAATAAAGTTGGTATATTTTTTCGCCGCAGACACACAAACCGATTTTTTAAAATGAATTAACCTATTATTAATACTCAAAACCAATTTAACATTTTAATTAATAACATACCTACAAAAAAAAACAATCATACGTAGGTCATCATCTCCCTAGCTTTATCCCGTATCTTACGTGGTCTGGTACCTAATCTAGGAGATTTAACGATGGTACTGGTTATAACACAGAGCGACTGCCATCTGACCTCCGCAACCCAGAAGGGAAACCAGACCCAATCCTAGATAAGGTCAGTGTTTTCAAGCCGCTACCGCTTAGCACTGGCCTCTGACATGGCTTAACGACTAATATCTACGGTATTAAACGATATTAACCCGGACCAACGGCTTAACGTGCCTTCCGAAGCACGGAAAAATCTCCGAATAACCGTATATATGAAATTCGAAAACCGAAAAACACAATAGTACGTGGTAGGATTCGAACTATGACCTCAGGAAGCAGCCGCCCTATCCACTGCAACATCGGGCTCTTTTTCACGTAGGTACTAAACATAAATACGTATACACGATATGAAATACATACATATAATCACGCCCTTATCCCACGCGTTTTTCGCATTGTCTGATCTTTGTTTTTGTATGGATAACACGATTCCGCGCGCGAGCAAGCAGATCCCGCTCCTACGCGTGGATAAGCGTTTTCAGTATGTTCGACACTGCGTGTTTTCTATACAAACTGAGGTACTTACTCAATATTAGAATGGTTTGCGTGATTATTTCTAACCTAGGCTGGACACCAGGTAATAAAAAAACTAACAAAATAAAAAGTCCCTTTAAGATCGGTTAAAATCGATCAGAGTTCAGTTTCCCGCCTACCCCCTCAGGCAGGTGGCGTGATTATTTGTATCGTAACTTTGAGTTATGTAATGATCAGTCAAACAAAAAAATATCCATCAAAATCTCTTAAAAACGACCGAAATTCAATTTCCTGCCTACCTCCTTAGTCATGGGGCGTGATTATTTGTATCATAACTTTGATTTTAAATTATGATCAGTCTAATAAAAAACCATCCATAAAATCTTTTAAAAACAGCCAAATTTCAATATCCTGCCTACTTCCGAAGTCAGATAGCGTAATTTTAGGTATCCTAAGTTGCAACCCGGGTAACACACAGTTTAATAAAAAAAGTCCCATCGAGATCGGTTCAGTAGTTTTGGCGTGATGTGGTAACATACAGACTCGTTATATTATATTATGGCCAGCTGCATTTTTTTTATATTTTATGTACAGACACGACCCTTCTAGAGATTTATTATATGTTTAGATTTATGTATGTATGTATGCGCTCTATTTATCCTACATTAAGGGCCGTATTTATAATCAGCTCTCATTATTCTCTTAAGTTTGATATCGTTTCATAAAAACGAGCCTCAGTTAAATAATGGAGTTCGTTTTATTTGATTTTAAAACTCAAATATTCACCCTTTTCACTTTAATTGTATGAAAACGCTTTTTAATTAAATTATATACGTCTCTTCTGTATCAATAACAATTAACTTTGTAACGCATACCTACCTAAATTAGACACAAAACATGTCAAATGTTTAAAACAGTCTAGACTAAATTACCCGTTACATTACATACTTAGACTTTGTTGCAAATTAAATTACACGATAAATTAGTGAATAAAGGATGAACAAGTGTTATTAATATTAATAAAATACTAGCTGTGCCCGCGACTTCGTACGCCCGGTTTGTATGGAAAACATGCAGTGTCGAATATACTGAAAACGCTCCTCCGCGCGTAGGAGCGGGATCTGCAAACCCGCGCGCGGGAGCGTGTTTCGCATTGTCTGATCTTTTTTTTTGTATGGAAGACACGATCTCGCTCCTACGCGCGGAGAAGCGTTTTTAGTATGTTTGACACTGCGTGTTTTCCATACAAACTGGGGTACTTACTCAATATTAGAATGGTTTGCGTGATTATGTCTAACCTAGGCTGGACACCAGGTAATTAAAAAACTCAGTCAAATAAAAAGTCGCTCTAAAATCGATTAAAAACGATCAAAGTTAAATTTTCTGCCTACCCCCTAAGTCAAGTGGTGTGATTATATGTATCGTAACTTTGAGTTTAAGTAATGCTCAGTCAAACAAAAAAAGTTCCATCAAAATCGGTTAAGAAACAGCCAATTTTCAGTTTCCTGCCTACCCCCTAATTCAGTTTAGTAGTTTTGGCGTGATGTGGTAACATACATACAGACAGACAGACAAAAAATCTATAAAAAATCGATTCGGTTTTTTTATCGATAATAATGCCTGCTGCAATTATGTTTTTGTGAAAATATTCAATGTACAGACACGACCCTTCTAGATATTTATTATATGTACCTATAGATGTATAGATTTGGCACTCACTTGTGGGTTTGATAGAGATTTTCCTAAAGAAGATCCTCGTATAGGGTCGAAATATCGAGGAACCCACAAGTGAGTTGCCGAATATTTTATAATTACAATAAATTAGGCATTTAGTACAAATTATGGAAAGAAAAAAGAAAAATCGCCAATGTATTTGAAATCTAAGAGCAATATTTTGCCGTGGGAAATTCTACAAAATACCAGGCTACCATAAAGCATTAGCACTCTACCAGACATGAAATAACAATGGTAAACACTAACCACACTGGGGTGCGGAGTGGGGTGCAGTCTATATGTCAGCGGCACGCGAAAAGTGCATTAATCATGGCTCATGGCGGACAAAAGGTTTTTATCAGACCCGCTTGAAGCGTCTGCTACCTCGCACACATTTGTCACTTTTCCTTGGCAAATATATACGTATAATATAAATATAGTATATTTTAAGTGAAGAAATAGGACTCATATTTCTTCTTAAATTTGATAAATATTCACATACAATGTTGTAAAACATTAAAATTTACCTTTAACTGAGATATTATGAAACAAGCACCGTATCTTTTAAATGTGATGTAATTTTGCTATATCATGATAAATATGATTTTGACTCAAATCCTGCTCGTGTATATTTTTAATTTGTAGACACTAAGCAACTATCTTCAAAATGAAATTGAAGAAGTTTCTTGATGTTACAGTAATTTCATCATTTTGACGAAGAAATGTTGTTGTTAGAGTTGGTGGAAAAATTAGAGCATGGTTTATTGGAATCCGAGAATGAGCCTACAAAATACTTTAAATTCCTAAGCCTGAACTTAAAGCAGTTGAATCAATTCCCAAAGGGTTTACATTCGTGAGTAGGCACAATTCGTAATCCGGCTTCATTGCTGGTTTTGAACTCATTTGGAGGGGATTACCAGTGACTTTGACCGATCGCAACAATTGGGGACAACGACAACTGCCAGATTAGGTCAACGACACCGATATATTTCGGTTCGATTAAGAAGTGGACTAATTTTGAGCTTTATTCAAGTACAATTTTCAAGCGAAGCTAGTATGCTTCTATTATACGTAGATAAATTAATTTCCTCATAGTTATGACCTCTACTATTAAAATAAACTTTATTTTGTAAGCCGTTCAAGCACAAGTAACATCTTACAAATTATGCAAGTGCTTCGCTCTTGTGAGATTAGCTTGTTTGGATCGGAACGGAATCCAACTCTTTAGGAGCAGCCGTTAAGCATGATCTCCGCAGAGTGGTCCTCCCCGTCATCTTTTTATTATGCTTTTATGGTATCTGAATTGTCATTTAAAAACCAGCAAAATTATTGTATTTTTGTTTTTATTCCCATGCCTCTATAAACGATAGCGCGAATGTATTATGTACTAGCTGTGCCCGCGACTTCGTACGCCCGGTTTGTATGGAAAACACGCAGTGACGAACATACTGAAAACACGAATCCGCGCGCGAGCTAGCAGATCTCGCTGCTACTACTGCTGTTTTTAGTATGTTCGACACTGCATATTTTCCATACAAACTGGGGTACTTACTTAATATTAGAATGGTTTTTTGTAATTATTTCTAACCTAGGCTGGACACCAGATATTGAAAAAACTTACTAAAATAAAAAGTCCCTTTAAGATCGTTAAAAACGATCAGAGTAAAATTTCCTGCCTATCTCCTATGTCAGGTGGCGTGATTATTTGTATCGTAACTTTGAATTTAAGTAATGCTCAGTCAAACAAAAACAGTTTCCAAAATCGGCTTAAACGACTCAAATTCAATTTTCTACCTACCTCCTAGGTCAGGCGTGATTATGTGTTTTGCAAATTCATTTTAAATAATGCTCAGTCGAATTGAAAGAAAGTTCCATACAAATCAGTCGAGAAACAGCCAAATTTAAATTTCCTGCCTACCCTCTAAGTCAGGTAGCATGATTTTAGGTATCCTAAGTTGCAACCCAGGTAACACACAGTTGAATAAAAAAGTACCATCGAAATCGGTTCAGTAGTTTTGGTGTGATGTAGTAACATACAGACAGACAGACAGACAAAAATTGAAAAAAATAATAATTCTGAATTTTATTAATAATGCCTGCTGCAATTATTTTGGTGTAAAAATATTCAATGTACAGACACGACTCTTCTAGAGATTTATTATTATATGTATCGATATAGATGAGTGCCAACGTGATTATATTAGCAGCTATCATCAGCCTGCATCATCCAGTACTATATTTAGTCATTAAATTATTTGTATCTGTGGCATAAACTCGACGCCTAAATCGTAGTTTTGTCACAGTCACATATTTAGCTGTCTCTTCTTACCCTTTGCCGTCGTACGTATTCTTGTTTGATACGAATATTATTTTTCCTCGACAAACATTTTTAACACTGCGCAAACATTTAAGAATCAAGATTATGCAAAACCGTAAAAACTGCAAGCAAAAACTTGGCTTCGCTGCCAAGCAGTCAAATAAAAAGTTGTAGAGAAAGAAATAAACACGGACGAAGCCCATCCTAAGGGTTTTCACCGTGTGCTGGCAACTTAAAAAGCGGCTACAAAGTCGTATCTTGGAAGTTAGATTCTATCTGAAGCGCTGGGGAATAGCCTAGGTGGAGTGATGCGGGATGGAGCCAGTGTCAATATTGAATCAGCGGCTTCGTGTTTGTGAGAGGAATAAATTGCGACCTACGCCAGAAACGCTAGCTGCTGAATCATTTTCTTATTGGATCTGTTGTGCCAAATAATGCGGAATCTACGGAACATTATTAAAAGATTGAAACAATCTATAAAATTAAAACAAAAAATACACTAAGTGCAGTACAAGCGTCACTATTTGCTTTGCCTACAAGACACATGCGTTACCTTACTTACTTACTTACTCTACAAGCTAAGCTAAGCGCTTAGCGCGTATGATCGTCATCATGTGTGTTGTAGGCAATGCAAAAAGCATTGACTGGAAAGCGCGCAGTAAGTGCCGCTTGCGTGCTGCTGCACTAAGATAGAAACACAAATCTACTTATATCTAGAAATAAGATTCTTCTAACTTACAAAAAGAAGAGCCTACAAAATCATTAATACAAGACTAATATATTTGGTCACTTTGAATTCATATTAAGTCCTCTTATTGTTTGCAAGTCCAGAACAGAACTATCACAAATATGACAATAAATTCATACATTTTATCGCTAACCGGCTCGTTTTTGCTGCCAGTACAACAAACTGTAGCCGCATCTTTCAAACTATATTTTGATTTTGCCAATAAACTGCGATATTTCACTTATCCCGGTTTAAACAACGCGTGTTGCATTATTTCCAATCGATTAAATTCATTGCTATTTGTGAATAACCAGAAACGGAGTAGTTCCACACTGACCTAAGAATACTTCCCCATGGATGTTTGCATTGCAGATTAAAATTTTATTTACTTCTTCATATTTAGTACACAGCCTAAAAAGTCGCCGCAGTTTTATCAAGTGTATCGCCCCGCTCTCAACCGAACCCTCACAGGCTTGATGTTCACTTTGGCGCGAAAAAGCATCTCTGCCTACTCCCTTTGTCCCGCTTGCCAGGAATCTCTTTCCTGGACATGAACTACTGTGGCCGATCTGGAAGTCCTCAAACAGGCTTCGGACTCAGGATGGCAGAAGTGGTCAGGTGGGGATTTTCGGCTAGCTCCGATATGAACTGTGTTTGCGGTGTAGTGCAAACCATGACACACTTAACATCGTGCCAGGCGTGCCCCAATACACGTACTCCAGATGATTTAATGGACGGCAGTCAATCTGCAATACAAGTAGGTGAATTTTGGGCCGTAACCACAGAATATATAATAGTACTACATACAGAACGGACATTCACCTCCCTTCCCTAATCCGACATACGTCACACTCCGCGCCGGATTGTGGGCCACATTGAGCGTACGCTTAGCGGGCATGGCGCGCGCATATTTCCCAGTGTAACGGAAATAATAAAGTTTTGTGTTCCAAAGATGGTTAGATACTGTTCCGTGTACGGATGTCTTTCTACCATAAGATATGACTCCAATAGGAACTTTTTTAGATTCCACAGTGATGAGAGACGGTAAGTAAATTCATACAAAATATGCAACCTAATCTATTCTAACTATTTAGTTACAGTGAACTACTTTAAAACGTTGGTTTAATCAAGCACCAGATTAATCAAGTGATGATTATGACCGGTATAACAATTTTTGTCAACCCTTATAACACGCAAACAAACACATGCAACATGCCGTCTGTCGATGTGTGACCAAAATTACATGATAGTTAGGAGTGTCCGAGCTGTGCCGCTACGATGTAATTTTTCGTGTTCCATCGACACGCTAAGAAGAAGAAGTAAACGGCGTCCACGGCAGACCACTGGTTATAAGCTGGCCGACCAACGAGATATTTTAGATATGTGGTGAATATAAATATTTGCCATAAGCTTACTGTTACTATCAAGCGAATAGCGACAAATCACGCAAGACTGGAACAGTAGCGTGAAGACTAGTGGCAAACACAAACTATTGACTTACATCAAATCCACCTTAAGAATTTCAATACATTCGCGTTTTAATAGAAATTATATATTATCCCACTTGTAATATAAATTGGAGCACAGTGGCATAAATTTTTGGAGCACAGTGAAACTACACACCAGAAACGGGCCATATGTAGCGATCCGCATCTGTTATTTATATCGTGATGATTCATTGTGATTGATACCGGGATTAAGTATAATTTTGATCAATAATTTGGGCGCGTGGCGTGAGAGTGATGGATTATGTTTGCCCTTTTCTTTGATTATGTTTGGTTGATGCACGTGCCCTTAATGGAATCTTGAAACTGCATAAAATTGGGCAAAGTTCACGCCAGTCTTCGTCACATCATAACAACTCGAATTTTATTTTTATGTTAGTTAAACTTATTTGACACTTTTGTTTGTTTCTTCCATACTGGACTGGGAACGAGAAAAAAACATAGAATGTGCCAGCTGCATTTAATCCCGGGCATGCTCTAAAATCAGCTAACAGCAATATACCTACAAATCTATCTTAAATAACCCTCAAAACTTTGTCACACGTGGCGGAACGACCTTTGTCTAAGTCGTTTATGATCTGCCTACCCCATTAGAGATAAAGGCGTGATTATATGTATGTATATAAACTACACACACAATATATGTGTGAAATAGATCATGATAGACTTACGTTGTATTGGTGCGAAAGAGTGATCGCATCACTATGGAAGTTCAGTCTGAATGGAGCTGGCAAAAGCGACGGATGTAGTGTTTTGTGAAGATAATAAAGAAGTCAAATCATCATCATCTCCCTAGCCTTATCCCGTATCTCACGGGGTCGGCTACCTAATCTAAGGGATTGAACGAGGCTACTGGTTTTTACACAGAGCGACTGCCATCTGACTTCCGTAACCCAGAAGGGAAGTCAGTCAGTTATAAAGAAGTCAAATAAACAAGACAATTTCAGTTCAAGAGTTATTCCCTTGCATCCGTGCCAGCCCCCATCATACATTTGATTGATTGAATAAATCGTTTTTTTTCTAATGCAATCAACAATGAATAGCTAGAGAATAGGTAAACATCGATACTGAATCTTGTCCCAACAATTCCTTTTGAAAATGGAATGCATATCAATATAGCTTCTATAGAGCAGAGTAAAGAGGCACTTCTCTGCGGAAATTGACGGCAATTCAGCAATCTGTGCTGGAAACGCTGATCTATTTTATGAGCTGCCTCTAAGAGGAAAATAGCCTTTCAATATTTTATAGCTAGTGAAAATAGGAATTTCAATATGAACGTAAAAGGTGGCTTTACATAACAGTTACCTTTTTGGGCTGTGGAGATGATACTGTTGTAGCATGTATAAATATGAAACCCTAAAAAGGTTCTAGAAATGTCTTTTCACGGCTATATCATGTTGAATCCATACTTAGAGTTAAGAGTGCACATAGAGATAAAGTTTCATATAACCGCGCTGTAATGCTGGTAGGTAGGTAAGTAGTAAAGGAAGACAGGGCATTGTGTATATACATACATATAACCACGACTTTATCCCGAATGGGGTAGGCAGAGCGTAAACGACCTAAACAAAGGTCGTTCCGCCACGTCTGACGAAGTTTTGAGGGTTATTTAAGATAGATTTGTACGTATAAAGCTGTAGTGAAGATTGGGCTGACCACCGCCTAAATATTAATATACAGAAACCATCAGATCCCTTAGCTGTTTTTTACAGCATGCCCAGGAAGAAATTCTGCTGGCACATTCTATGTTTTCTCTCGCTCCCAGTCCAGCATGGAAGTACATAATATATTTACCAGCTACTTAAAACAATCTGCTGCTAACTGCCAATTACGATCAATTCCTATTTTGTCCATATTTTTTAGAAGAAAACAGCGCTCTCTATATTAAAAAAAAACAACTGATCTACTATTTTGCTTTTGGACTAACCGCTAGTTGAATGGTTAGTGAAATCACATCCAGACCAGACAGAAACTATAGGTATACTATCCACGTATTGTTTACAGTTTAAAGTGAGAATAGCTGTCGATACACAGACTCCCTCTCTCCTGCCTGGGGCAGAAATATTGCGAAGGCGTATAAAATTTCCGCCACACCTAATTTTATGAACATTTGCGGGGGATGTTGGACCGCTGTAGCATTATATTTATAACTTTTTCATTGAACTACCTAATAAAGATTAACAATTACATATGTTGACAAGTTGTTTATAAATTTATAAATTTAATTACCTTTATATAAAAAAGACAAATTTTAGGATTAGCTTAGAATCGAAGATCTTATATGACAATGACAATACCGTGTTAAGTTAAGATGGCGATTCTAGCCAAGTGACGCCCCCATAAGTAAAAAAAAAACATTATTCATTGAAAACGCAGTGAATCTTAATCGAGGTAATTGTACAAGGGTACTGATTTTTACACAGAGCGACTGCCATCTGACCTCCGCAACCCAGATAGGAAAACCAGACCCGATCCTAGATTAGGTCAGAGTTTTCAAGCCGTCAATGCTTAGCAGTGGCCTCTGATTTGGCTAAACGACTAATATATACGGTATTAAACGATATTAACTGGGACTAACGGCTTAACGTGCCTTCCGAAGCACGGAAAAAGCGCCGATTAAACGTACATATAAAATTCGAAAACCAAAAAACACAACGTGGTGGGGTTCGAACCACAACCTCCCGCTCAGGAGGCAGCGGCCCTATCCACTACACCATCGGGCTCATCATTACTCGTTGCAGTAACAGGAAGAAAAGTTGCCATAGGTGTCCGTCTTTCGCATTTTTTTTTCCTGTTACTACATCGAACTATGAATCGCAAATTTATAAGGTTCTAAATTATCTTAATTACTATAACTTGATCCTGTTGGACTGGTTTTTCGATTCACTGCGTTTTTAGGGTATTATGATTATTTTACTAATGGAGGCGCCAAGGCTGCTATCGCCACCTTTTGGTCGGCACTTTGTCTTTAGAGTAGAAACTCATCAAATGAAACAAACAGCTCACATTAAAGATAACTCTATTAGAAGTAAATCTTTGGACGCTGAACAAAGACTCTCCCACTGGCACAGAACAACTTTTAATTAAACAGAACGCTCTTAGTTGCACTTGGAAATTTGTGAAACGGCTCCCAGATAACATTGTTTTGCTTTAATACACTTTAAGAATGGCGCTGGTTATGTGTTTAGTTTTCATAAGTTGGCGACATTCAAGTTCGCAACAAGAGTAGTTGCAACTCGTTACTGAGTCACCTGCGAGAATTAATGTTAGGGGAATTGAATATTATTTTACAGAAATGAGTTTTGAACAAAGTTGAAAGAGTGAAATCAAGCAGGTCACGTAAAATAAATCAATTTTGAGTAAATGTTTTTTGATTAATTTGGTAAGCAGGAAAATTGTTAACAAACAATTTCTTGTATCAATTAGGTATGCAATTTGGGTCCAATCCGATCATAAGTATAAGTCAACAAGTAATGATAATTTTTTTTATACTTTTAAGATATTCTGATCAAGCTTATTGGGCGTCAGTATCGAAGGAAACTCAAATTCAAACTGCCTCCGTGGTCTAGTGGTCAGCGCCATGGTCTTACGATCTGGAGGTCCTGGGTTCTATTCCAGGGGGGGGGGGGGGGGGGAACTTGATATTTGTCAATTAATCACTTTGTGACGTTATCCCCAGTTTGGTTAGGACATTGCAGGCTTAATTACCTGATTGTCCGAAAAGAAAAAGGATTCCGAACTTCTAAGGACACATTAAGCCTGATCGGTCCGGGTCGCTGTTTTTGATAGTGGTTGTTACTCAAACCACGTCAGAGGCCTAATAGCTGTGCTACTAGGCGGATTGAAAACTCTGACACCAGGGTACATCGGGTCGTTTGATTCGAGAATCCACTCACTAAGAAGAAATATTAAAGGATGGTGATACTGATAGATAATAATAATAATATAACGAACGATGAATACTTCCATGCTGGCCTGGGAGGGAAAGAAAAACGTAGAATGTGCCAGCTGCATTTCCTCCCGGGCAAGCTGTAAAAACCAGCTAAGGGATCCGAGGGTTTCAGTAGGTATATGGCAATTTAGGCGATGGGCTGACAACCTGTCACTACAGCAATATACCTACAGGTCTATCTTAGATAACCCTCAAAACTCTGTCAGACGTGGCGGAGCGACCTTTATTTAGGTCGTTTACGCTCTGCCTACCCCATTAAGGATAAAGGCATGATTATATGTATGTATGAATAGAGCACTCATCGTGTTACCCATACTTCAATTTATTTTTCAATTAAATAATTTACCTAAATATTACAAAAAATCCGCGACCGACCCATAGTCACACCGAGTTACCACACCGGTGTGACTATGAACCAATAAAATGATCCTCAGTCACACCATAAGGATATTTATCCAACTAAGCGGTGTTATACGGTGTGAGTTTTCTATAGTGAGAACTGAAAAAAAGGAAGGAAGAAATTTAAATTTTACCGAAGGAGAAAAAAAATATGTAATTACCAAAGATTTAATGCATTATTTCTAGAAAATTGGCGACAGCGATGTCGTTATGAATTAACGCAATTTCTTAATTTATAATGAAATTGTCTTTCTCAATATAAATTTTTCGTCTTTTATTTGGATATATATTAATTTTAATATTATTAGTTGTCACTTCATGTTGCAAATCTTTCAGTAATTTTGTGACAGGTACATATTTTTTATTGTTTTTTTTATTTAACTGGGAATGCCTATTTTCGACCTCGTTATTAGTGCGGTGACGTTCACCGTAAACACAGCATTCTTTTATAAAGTTGTCACGTTCAATCCATGTATTCTTCATGTACTTACTTCATAAAATCCTTAAATTTTCGATTACTAAACAAAACGGATTCTGACTGGATGTAACTCCATCCGATTTAATTTTGTCAATAGGTAAAAGAGGCAGACATGTACATAATCCCGCAATGCGAGTAAAACGTTTCACTTTTTACTGGATGGAATACAAAATGTGTATTTTAATAAATTGAATGATTATTTCGTTTATATTTACATTTGTCTGAATAGTCAATACTGAAACATTCCATCTTTTATCAACAGGCACTGGTTAATTCCGAAAATAAAAAATATATATAACGCCGCCTATTCTATGGTGTGACTAAGGATCTTTTTATTGATCCATAGTCACACCGGTATGGTAACTGGGTGTGACTATGGGTCGGTCGCGCTAACTTAAGATCTAATAAATAGAAAACCAAAATCACGAAAGACGTATTATTAAATACTTTTCATAAACTTTTAAATTATTAATCATTCAACGAATCTGAAATGATCAGACAATCCGTTCATTCAAACTTTCCAGACTAATAAATTATAAGTTTAGACGACTATTTTTTTGAGGAACATTAGTTAGTTGTGAAAAAAGCCCATGTGCAATCAATTAAATTTCGAATTAAAAAAAAAATAGTTCGATTTCTAAAATTTGCTATACATTGTTCCAAAACAGTAATATTTTAAATGAAATATTTTATGGAACAGTTAATTTTAAAACGTTTCGAAATGTTGCCGAATCTTTATGTTCTGCTGTGCAATTTCTAATAAATCAAAGTTCACACACTTACTAAATGAGGAAAAGTTTTATGGGAAATGAAATTACTAACAGTCCTTGTTTATCTGTAGTCATGATCATGAAACATTAACACGAGATTGCTGTCATAAACTAGCTACAGGGCTAAATCACAAATCAATTCTGGTTGATTTGTAGAATGTTATTAAAAAGTTGCATGGTTACGGTGTTATTTAAAGCCATTTTCAACTCATCAATTTATTTTTATGTGTTTTGTTATGAGAAATGTTAGCTTTTTGCTGATCGCAATTTATGACTGCTGAAATTAAGAATAGCTTACAAACATTATTTCGGAAAAAAATATATATTGATTCGTCTACCGCTGGCGTATCCGGCGGTGGTCGCAATTTATTCCTCTCACAAACACGAAGCCGCTGATTCAATATTGACACTGGCTCCATGCCGCACCACTCCACCTAGGCTATTCCCCAGCGCTTCAGATAGAATCTAACTTCCAAGATACGACTTTGTAGCCGCTTTTTAAGTTGCCAGCACACGGTGAAAACCCTTAGGATGCGCTTCGTCCGTGTTTATTTCTTTCTCTACAACTTTTTATTTGACTGCTTGGCAGCGAAGCCAAGTTTTTGCTTGCAGTTTTTACGGTTTTGCATAATCTTGAGCGCGATTCGTAGTATGTTTGCGCGGTGTTAAAAATGTTTGTCGAGGAGACATAATTGTCGTATTAAACAAGAATACGAGTGCAGAGGGTTAAATATGGGCTTCCACTGCCAAGCCAGTTACTATAGAAAACTGCACATGGATTTATGTCTGGCGAGTCGTAAGTTGGAGGTGATAGACGCTCCTAACTTAATTTCGACCTCATTGACTCTTTTGAACTTATTCAGAGAGATTTACCGCCACCATTGACCGGACAAAGTACCGATTGAGGATAACAATGGTGACCAATAGGGTATCGACACTCTATCTAGTGACTAAGTCATCCGTGGTTCTCAAATCGCTTCTTCGTTGACATTTGGACCTGCATCCGTGGTCTAGTGGTCAGTGCCATGGGCTTTCGATCCGGAGGCTCTAGGTTCGAGTCCCCGGGGGGGAACACAAAGATGATATTTGCCAATTTTTGAGGTTTTCCCCAGTTTGGTTAGGACATTGCAGGGTGAATCACCTGATTGTTCGAAAATAAAAAAAAACCGTCTTCCTTCTGAGGGCACTTTAAGCTGTCGGTCCCGGCGCTGTCATTGATAGTAGTCGTTACTCAAACCATGTCAGACGCCTTATAAGTTTGCTACTAGGCGGTTTGAAAACTCTTGACACCAGGGTTCATCGGGTCTCTTAACACGAGAGTTCACTCGCTAAGAAGAAAAAGAACATTCGTAGATCATAATTATTAGAAAGATCAAATTATTTGAGATAAATATGATAGTTTAGAAATAAAAATCTTTGCTTCGACAAAAACTTGTAAAGCAAAAAGTGACAAATCTATTAAAATATGTGCAAAGTCGGATAGGATTCAAGTTTTTCTGATTTAAACCCTAGGTCTTCATGATTAATGTAGTTTTCGCGTGCTGTTGTCATATGAGTGCAGGGCAGACTATATCCCGATCCTAAGTACAGTGTCTGTATGTTTTCTTAAGGAACGCTTTTGATACTATATGTTTGTGATATTCTGCTATGTTTGTTGTTGTCAGCGTATAATTTTGTATTTTATTTCTAACAGTTTTTGTATCAAGTATCACACAACTGTGACAGAACTTAGATTGAAGGCACTTAGAGTTGTATTATTTTTGGTGTTTCAGGATTATCTTTCTAGCTATCTATCCCAGGCTACGGCCTATCAGGTATTCCGGTGAATAAAGCTGGCTGAACAATTCAACTTAAAAGAAATAGGCTTTCCCGATTGGCCTAATATCTACCATCCAAAGAATAGCTTATTTTTTTTCTTTCTATTAAGTATGTTGGTGTGTAGGAATGCTAGATCAATTAATTGAGCAAATGATTATAAAACCAAACTTATCTTTAAAAAAGTTACAGCTAGACATCTTATGTATTCAAATGCAATTGGATAAATTAAAATATAAACCTCTGCTCGCTTTTATATTCTCTGACAGGTGACAAACGAAGTGTGACTGCAATGCTGTATAATATTATTATTAAAATAACAAAATAAAACGTAGAAAGTCTAGACTGTGTAATAGTTTTAATTTGTCACGTTAGTAGAGTTAAGTATAGCTGCAAATTTAATTATGAAACTAAAAAGTTATTAACATCGCAAGTTCCAACCTGTACGCTATAAGTTATGAAAATTAAGCTCTTGTTAAAAATAATAAATCAGGACTTATTTACCCCGAAATTAATGGCAGTTCCTAGTTATAAGACAATATTTATATGCGCATAAAAAAAATGAAATTTAAATTAACTGTAGATGGCTAAATTCATAAAAGGAAATAAAATCGCTACCAATCTATACATAATTATAAACACGCTTTTATCCCTAATGGGGTAGGCAGAGCGTAAACGACCTAAACAAAGGTCGTTCCGCCATGTCTGACAAAATTTGAGGGTTATTTAAGATAGATTTGTAGGTATATTGCTGTAGTGACAGGTTGTCAGCCCATCGCCTAAATAGCAATATACTGATGCCCTCAGATCCCTTAGGTGGTTTATACAGCATGCCAGGGAGGAAATGCAGGTGGCCATTTATTTTTTTCTGTCGCTCCCAGTCCAGCATGTAAGATATCTATCATCAGTAAAATTTATACAACTTAATCTCAAGGGAGTTTCTTTGATACCGGCAAAGCAAAATCATAATTGAGCATTTGAATACGACGACTTTGATTTCAGATGACTTTTATTTCCGGTACAAACTACCTCAAGATGTAGTGACAGCACGAATATAAATGTCTTTAAGAACAAATTAGACATATACCTACAAAACTTCAATAAGACAAGCAAATCGTGAACAGTGGGATACAGGCACTGTCAGTTGCTACAACTGCCTGCCTAATTAAATACTATAATAATAAGAAGAGATTATCAAAAGATAAAAAGAAAACTAAAAATAATAATAAACTATGAAGAGTGAGTACAAACCATGATTGATTTTTATGGACAAAATCAAACATAAATTAACACATTTTTTTTTTAATTGCTAATATCTGAGGTCATAAAACTTACTAGCTATTATTTACAGCAGCGAAAAAAATCATTGGTAACAATTCCGAAAGCTTTGTTTATAAAAACATCATCATCATCTCCATCATCATCTCCTTAGCCTTATCCCGTATCTTACGGGTTCGGCTTCCTAATCTAGGGGATTGAACGAGGGTACTGATTTTTACACAGAGCGACTGCCATCTGACCCCCGCAACCCAGAAGGGAAACCAGACCCAATCCTAGATTAGGTCAGAGTTTTCAAGCCGCCAATGCTTAGCACTGGCCTCTGATATGGCTTAACGACTAATATCTACGGTATTAAACGATATTAACCGGGACCAACGGCTTAACGTGCCTTCCGAAGCACGGAAAAAGCGCCAAATAAACGTACATATGAAATTCGAAAACCGAAAAACACATTGGTACGTGGTGGGATTCGAACCACGACCTCCCGCTCAGGAGGCAGCGGCCCTATCCACTACACCATCGGGCTCTCTAAAAACATCACACCTTACTTTATTAAAAAAACATAATAAAACGATGAGTAAGTCTAAATACATACTTACAGATACATATGTGTAATGTTGTCGTGTAAGTTATTCTTCCATGCTGGCCAGAGAGCGAGAGAAAACATAGAATGTGCCAGCTGCATTTCCTCCCGGGCATGCTGTAAAAACCAGCTAAGGGATCTGAGGGTTTCAGTATATTGTAATTTAGACGATGGGCTGACAACCTGTCACTACAGTAATATACGTACAAATCTTTCTTGAATGGCCCTCAAGACATTGTCAGACGTGGCGGAACGGCCTTTGATTAGGTCGTTTACGCTCTGTCTACCCTATTAGGGATAAAGGCGTGATTTATGTATGTATGATGTAATAAAACGATGAGTAAGTCTAAATACATACTTACACACACAAATGTTAATGTTGTCGCGAAAGTTATTCTTCCATGCTGGCCTGAGAGCGAGAGAAAAACATAGAATGTGCCCGCTGCATTTCCTTCCAGGCATGCTGTAGAAACCAGCTAAGGGATCCGAGGATTTCAGTGTATTGCAATTCAGGCGATGGAATGACAACCTGTCACTACAGCAATATATCAACAAATCTATCTTAATTAAGTTTCAAAACTTTGTCCGACGTGGGGGCTGACCTAGTTTACGTTGTTTACGCTCTGCCTACCCCATTAGGGATAAAGGCATGATTATATGTATGTATGTCGTTTAAGTACCTATACGTAAACATGCACAATAATTTATTCCCCCTTTACCAACCTGGCCACCGCGAATCCAATTTTATTGTAAACAATACAATGCTGACAGTGCAAAACGAAAGAGGGTTATCTTGACTAACGATATGCATCCACTTCACATTACCCCTAAAACAGACATAATACCCTTATCCAACTAAAATAAATGTCACCCCTTCACATTAAAGTTGTAGTAAAAGACAAAATAAGTCAGTGTATCGCAAAGTTGGCTTTCTAAGGGATTTCCGTACATTGTTTATCTCTTCTCCTGAGGGACAAAGAGGGGAAGAGAGGAATATGGAATCTCTGAACTGAAAACTGTTTTGATTTAACAACACTCAGGAAGGACAATCTATTTTGGACTGTAAATCTATAGCAGAAATAGTAATTTCAGTGATGCAATAGGAGAAATTGGATAACAGTAATCGTTAGCTACTGTTTCAAAAATTTATAGATTTGTAACGGGATTTGACAACAAAGACAAACTAAAATGTTTGTGATCGCAACATATTATTATCTTGTACATATATTTCACTATGTTTTTATTTCACCATTGTGGACTGGGAGTGAAAGAAAAACATAGAATTTGCCAGCTGCATTTCCTCTCGGGCATGCTGTTAAAACCAGCTAAGGGATCCGAGGGTTTCTGTATATTGCAATTTAGGCGATAGGCTGACAACCTGTCTCTACAGCAATATACCTGCAAATCTATCTTAAATAACCCTCAAAACTTTGTCAGACGTAGCGGAACGACCTTTGTTTAGGTAGTTTACGCTGTGCCTAACCAATTACCGATAGAGGCGTGATTATTTGTATGTATGTTTGACATCATAGACAAACTAAAATGTTTGTGATCGCATCAAATTATCTTGTACAATTTCACTGTTTTTACTGAAATATAAAAGGTGCACAGATTTGTGTGACAGTATTTCCCTTAAACTTTAAATGGGTATTGTGAAAAAATACACAGGAGGGGTCTAGTATCAAACATGTGTTGAAAAAAAAAAAAATGTCGGCAAAGTTAAAAACAAAAACATGAATATAGAAACGACTATGTACTGTTTTAGCGAGTTTTGCAACAAAACATCCCTTTTCATGATATTTTTATCAGAGTTTTAGAGGATTTTGCTACGGAATGTTCCACTTATCTTACATAGGATTGAACGTACTATACAGTGATCACATCAGTAAACAACTACTATAACAGCATTTTAGCGGGTTTTGAAACTTAAATACTCAGTTATGTTTTTGAACCGAACTGATCACATGTTATTTTTGAGTTAGTCGAGGAGGGTACTAACCCTCCTCGACTACCTACACTATATGTGGAACGTGGTCACATCCCCGCAGCGTCTTCATGTTTAAAGCAAATAAAGCATTCTGTTCTATTCGCTTCTGTTAGCAGAAATATTCCAATTCTGTATTTTCAAAGACAAGTTTGGCAATCCCAACAATATGATAATATCCAATTCCTGTCTGGGTCTGACAAAAAATCTTTAGTTACAAAGATGGAGACCAAACTGCATTAAACTGTAATAAAACTTCTATTCTGTCGTCGAAGAAACTTGCTGCGTGGTAAACTCAGAAAAACGAGAAAAGATCTCAAACAGTGATATTGCAGCAAAAACTACCAACTATCGAATTTATCGGAATGTGATTGATGAGTCAAAACGACAGTTTTATTATGGAACCGACACTCGCTCCAAGTTATTCCGAGATTTGTAGGGATTCTTCTATCATAATACTTTTAGTAACTTTAACTTTGAAAGTCTCAAAATAAATGTGTCTGAGAATTTGTACATTGACAATATTTCCAATGCAAATGATGCAAAAAGTAAAGATCAGGATCACTAAAATGAAAATGTACACATAAGGGAAACTACAATATGCATCCTACGACAGAATCGTAAAATTTTTCAAACTTTTAATTTAAATCGTGATAACATTTTTTTTGTGTCTAGGTAATAAAATTAAAAACTTCTGGTTTTTACTAGCTAAATTCCTTACAAGCTGAATACCACTGGTTCAGTGTACGTAGATATTTGGCATGTAAATCCTGCGGTGCCAGTTTGCCAAGAGGATGTGCCTTCCACACACGCACACCAAGTATTCCGGCGATCCGTTCTCGGCGAATAGAAAAATAGTTTAGTTGATTCTTGAGGACGAGTTTGCCAAAATTAGTAGGTTTTTGATTGAAAATAAAAACTGACTGTACCCAAAAGGTTTTGTTTTTGCTACCCATATCTTTCCAAGATTATTTTGAAATATACTTATACCTAACCTTACACGTAACTTTGTATTTTGTTTCTAATCCTACTGTGCTATCGTTTCAATTCAGTACCAGGTAGTATTCAGTAACACCTACCAACAATATTGCAAGACCAAATTATTGTTATAAAACTATTGCAAATTCTTGAGCTGATCATAGAAGCTGTTTAAAGAAAACTAAAGTCCGGTTTCTGGAGCCATAAAAACAAACACAGTGACTTAGCAAACAAATTAAAAATCTTTCCAAATTGCCCTCGCAAAGAACTTCGCAGACCGTAAAGAATCCCCCAGAGCAAAGTTAAGGATATAAAATGGGAGCAAAAAAAAAAATAAGGACGATCGCTTTAAAATCCAGTGGCATAATGACACCCACGACAGCGAGGTCTCCAAAAACTCCATGCTCTAGAAACACGACGAAGTTTTT
This sequence comes from Scrobipalpa costella, assembly GCA_949820665.1. NCBI lineage: Eukaryota > Metazoa > Arthropoda > Insecta > Lepidoptera > Gelechiidae > Scrobipalpa > Scrobipalpa costella. The sequence continues at coordinate 10,624,631 of OX463304.1, read as the reverse complement.
ACGAGAAAATTTCACAAATAAATTACGTCACATACGTTCTTATCCGCCATTATTTGGTCTCCGAGTTTCCGCTTGCGTGTACTTTTACAATGTTTGCGAGAGCTCTATAATTTCTCTTTAGTGTGTGCTGATGGATTGACTGCTTGTTTTTGGTCCTTAGTAGCCCTTTATTTTTATCGTCATGTCCGTTCCCTTTATCCACTTGAGCACTATGTGATTAAAGTGAGGAGACACTTCTTATTCCAAATATTGAACGTATAGTTTAGAAAACTGGCTATTGCATTCATTTTAGCCGTCGCGTTGGCTTCAATTCAACACATTCAATATGTAAATGCAAATATCTAAATTGCACCAGATCGGGCCGAGCAGATGTTACGTCTAAAATAACATGGCTTTTCTTAGTATATTTTATCGCGATGAAATAGGAGCTGACCCAGAAAAAAGGTCAAAAGTAGGCAGTGAAAGCAGCACATGGCGGAAAAATGGTGAAATGAGGAAGCTATTTGCATTGTTTATGAAGATTCCTTTCCGAGGTTCAATGTTGGCTTCACATCATTATCCGCAACACACCATCACATTTTCGTAAATTTTCATGACATATTCGTGAATTCAAATTTATAGAGTGGTAAACACGTAGTTCAAAAATATTTGACAGTTTCTAACGGCAAAATGTCTACGAATTAAAATAAAATGTCAAAATGTTGATGGTATGTACTAATTTTCAAGCACGTGAAGTTTTATATTTTATTATCTTTTTGTTCTTCTGTATTTAAATTTAGATATCAAAAATGCATCTTTTATGTCCTTCTCATTATCATAACTTAAGGTTTTTTTTTATGAGTTGAGTTAATTTAATTAATTGATAATTGAATACTATTTTATTATAGGATGACGATTCATTTTACAATGTACAGGTTAAAATTATTTATACTTATTTTTTTATAAATAAAGTTATAAACTTAAGTGAGACATTATAAATGCAGATTTTAATAACGGACACTCACTTTGGAATATAAGTCGCGTACTTCACGAGATAAGGAGGATAAGGGGACTCCGAATGTCCCGAAACATGTCGTAAAATGCGCGACTTATATTCCACAGTGAGTGCCCGTTATTAAAATCTTTACTATGTAGGTTCTTATTAAATTAACAATATTCCATTTTATGTTATAAAATATAACCCTAAATAACACATATTCATCCCAAATAACTTTGTTTTTAGTAAAACAATCCATCAGCTCTAAGCGCTTTTTCTAGGTCAATGGACTTGATAAAATATAAGGCCTCTGTAGTTTATTGACAAGTTCCGAAACCCCGGACCCAAGAAACTAAGCACTTACTGGCCGATTTAGGGTATTTTCCACAGAAACAGGAAGGAAAACTGTTTTTGTGTATTATCTTTTACATACATACATATAATCACGCTTTTATCCCTAATGGGGTAGGCAGAGCGTAAAACGACCTAGACAAAGGTCGTTTCGCCACGTCTGACAAAGTTTTGAGGTTTATTTCAGATAGATTTGTAGGTATATTGCTGTAATGACAGGAAAATCTCCCGCCTGGACACAATCTGGCGAGGCCGACTTGGAAATCTTTAAATAGGCTCCGAACTCAAGTCGGCCGGAGCAAAGATAACCGCTTCGGGTGGGGATTTACACGTGACCCCGACCTTCGGTGCAAATGCGGAGTTGACCCACAAACCATGGCCCATCTAATATCGTGCTCTATGTGCCCTACCACCTGTACGAGAGAGCAATTGATGCAAGCCACAGCAGATGCGGTGAGAGTTGCCGACTACTGGGCTAGAGAAATTTGAGATGGGGTTTGACTTGCCGTCGACTCGATAGAAGAAGAAGATGACAGGTTGTCAGCACATCACCTAAATTGCAATATTCTGAAATTCTCGGATCCCTTAACTATTTTTTACAGCATACCCGGGAGGATATTCAGCTCGCGCATTCTATGTTTTTCTCTTGCTTCCAGTCCAGCGTGGAAGTAAAGAAAAAGATACAGGAATCAAAGTAAGTGTATTTAAGTATAAGTAAGTTTATATTTTGACTATAATATATTTTATTGTGAGTCCATCCATAAGTCTGAAAGAAGCAAATTTTCCCACAAACCAACAAATCAAGGCTTCTTCTTAGCGAGTGGATTCTCGAGTCGCAAGACCCGATAAACCATAGTGTAAGAGTTTTCAAGTCTAGGCGGCTAGCACAGCTATTTACGCCTCTGACATATTTTGAATAACGACCACTATCAAAGATAGCGACCGGGACCGACGGCTTAACGTGCCCTTTGAAGCACGGAATCCTCTTTCTTTCCGGACAATTAGGTGATTCGGCCTGCAATGTCCTAACCCAACTGGGGAAAACCTCACAAAGTGATTTATTGACAAATAGCAACTTTGTGTTGGGAATCGAACCCAGGACCTCCGGATCGTAAGCCCATGGTTTTGACCACTAGACTACGGAGGCAGTTAAGGCAAATCACAGCAAACAGCTGTGTGCTGGATTCCATTTTATCCCATTCTGGTCATATTCTAGGCAAGTTTAAACTGTGAATCGAATTAAGTTCATAAACTAATAGGCACGCATTTCTACGAAACAATAAAATTATTTCATCAGATTTGACGTAAAGACGTCAAGCGAAATTCAACTTTAATACCTAGCATATTTTTTTAAAGATATTGTATGATAATTATATTATGTTACAGTATATGCAATTTGAATATATTGCAATTTAGACGATGGGCTGACAACCTGTCACTATCTTAAATAACCCTTAAAACTTTGTCAGACGTGGCGGAACGACCTTTGTTTAGGTCGTTAAAGCTCTGCCTACTCCTGGATAAAGACGTGATTCATGTATATAATGAAATTGATAGTTTTGTTTTATTCAAAGATATTGTATGACACTTCTACGAAATTGTGTACTGTCGTAGATCTATCCAACCTTCAATAAAGGAAGTGGTATAATGTGAACCTGTTCGTTGTTTTCTAGATTTTTCATGAGGTGTTTGGTTTTAGTAAAGTTACCATAAAGATTATTTTGCGTGTGACCTTAATAAAGTGTAAGTTTCTGTTCTTCCATGCTAGACTAGGAGCGAGAGAAAAACATAGATAGTACCAGCTGCATTTCCTCCCGGGCATGCTGTAAAAGCCAGCTGAGGGATCCAACGGTTTCTGTATATTGGGCGATGGGCTGACAACCTGTCACTACAGCAATATACCTACAAATCTATCTAAATAACCCTCATAACATTGTTAAGTTTGTTTACTCTCTGCCTACCACATTAAGGATAAAGGCATGATTATATATTTGTTTCTAAAGGGTTAACTTTGTTTATATTTATTCGATAAAGAACTGGAGCTTTATGAATTTCATAGCAATGGCCTTCAGCTATGAATTAAACTTTGTTTGTTGTTTGTTTATGCGTACAGATTAAACACAATTGTTTATTTATGCCATAGATTAATTTTAATTTTGTTAGGCTCAGAATATCAATTTTCTCAATTTAATTAGTTACTAAATGTACAAAACGTGAAATATTTATGATAATGTTTGTATTTGAAACACAATAAATTGATTAGGTACTTGTGGGGAACCACTGAGCACAATGAACCACCTATAGTATCACTTTTTGGAATTGAAATTTTCTCGTCACGAAATCAATTTTCTCTTTACACAAATAGTAACATTGCATACAAACATACATACATACTATCGTGCCTGTATTCATAATGGGGAAGGCAGAGCGTCAACGTACCAAATAAAGGTCGTTCCGCCACGTCTCACAAGTTTTGAGGGTTGTATAAGATGGATCTGTATATTACTGTAGTTAAGGTTGTCAGCCCATTGCCTAACTTACAATATGCTGAAACCCTCGAATCCCTTAGTTACATTGCGTCCATAAAAACACCGTTTACAGCACAAAAGTTAAAAACAATGAAATGCAAAATATTATTGTTTTCATATATACATACATACATGCACAAATCACTTCTTTATACTACCCCAATGGTGTAGGCAGAGCGTAAACGACCTAAACATAGGTCGTTCCGCCACGTCTGACAAAGTATTGAGGGTAATTTAATAAAGACAATATACCAGGTATATTGCTGTTGTGACACGTTATCAGCCCATCGTCTAAATTACATTATACTGAAACACTCGGATCCTTTACCTGGTTTTTACAGCATGCCCAAGAGGAGATGCAGCTGGTACATTCTACGTTTTTCTCTCGCTCCCAGGCCAGCATTAGATTATTGTTTGTTATTATAATTATTTATTTCAGTTGCATTATTACCGTTAAAACAAGTAAAGCAAGTGCCAGAAAACATTTACATCAAGCCTACAATACTATATCAACTGAACAATCAGGTTTCAATTGCAGGCACCAATTCTAACTGATTTAGAGCAATGATTGCCATTCAAAAGCCTGCAATTTCCAAAGGTCCCATTGACAAATGTAATAGAATTACGTCAATAGTATATAGGACAAAATAGTAATAGATACTTATTAAAATTAAGTCCTCTGTGCTGGACTGGAAACTGCAGAATCATTTACATACATTTTCATATTATTATTATTATATTATTATATCAGCCTAAACTCGGGTCGATAGACTCGATACCCACTCGACAGAAGAAGAAGCCTAAACTGTCCCACTGCTGGGCAATGGCCTCCCCACTCTCTTTCCAGAGTACACGGTCCATGGCTGTTACCGACCAGTTCGGGTCGTAGTCGACCAGGTCACTCCGCCACCGCTTCCTCTTCCTCTTCCTTCCTGGTCTCCCTCTGCGCCGACGCTGTTGTGGGACAAATTCAGTTGTTAGTTTAGCCCACCTCTTCGGGTGCATTCGTCATACATGGCCAGCCACATTTGTGCCTTGCTGCTTTCTTGCCCACGTCATTTATCTGAGTTGTCGAGCGGAGGGCCGTGTTTTATTTTCATATGCAAGGTGGAAAAAAAAGTACTACGTACCTTTTAACCACGTAATGTATTAGTGATAAACAACACAAACCACATATTAATTAAGTAAAATTTATAAAATTATTTTAGTTTCAGTTTTATTCAATTCGTAAAAGAGAAAAAAGTAGGACAAACGTAGTCATGCACACTACGGCGGGCGCGGGGCGCGGGGCTGTGACGAACGCCGTAATGTGTGTGACTACAGTTGGCTCACAGTTTTACGAATTTAATGATATCTAAATATTTTAATCTATTTTATTTTATGTGTGTTTTGAATTGTATATCACTAATACATTTCGTGGTTTAAGGAACGCAGTACTTTTTTTACACCCTGTATTATTATTATTGCTAATTTCTGGTTTCCCTTATTTCTGAAGGATGATTCTTCTCTATTCGGTACAGTTTTGTGCTATGCTAGTAGGTTAATCTTAATTTGCTCATTGTATCTGGCCTCCATTCGTCTCCTTGACTTGGTTCTCCCATTGCCTGGCGCTCTTTCTCTAGCGCGCTTCCCCTTTGTTTGTCCAAGAAAGATGAAGGAGTCAAAATGAGTTCAATAAATAGAGTCAAATGTTACCGATCGCAAATAAAAAAATATATTTTTATCAACCACAAAATCATTGTCTTTCTCTCTGGAGTTTGACTTTACAATAAAATATTGCTTGGACACACCTCAAGGGCCCGCGAAGCCTTAACGAGGAAATAGTGGTCGTAAATCAGGAGAAATTCGCTCTTATTGAATTTCCTTTCGTCGGAGAACAGAAGCTCCCTTGCTTTTTGTTCCGAACGGATGCCCTGAAACATGAGACCACGTTTTATCAAACTACAATCTTCAAATTTCAAGTTCAATTTGATTTACATTGCGTGTCATTATTATCATCATCAGCAGATAACAATACGGTCCCACAGATGGGCACAAGTCTACTCTGAATTACTATTTGCGCGATTGGGCCTTAATTGACTACGTGGGCCCTTTACGGTTTGGTCAACTTCACACAAATCCTAATAATTTCTTCGCTGGTGTCAGCAGGTCATTATATTTTTCTTGGCCATAACACTGTTTCCGTATTTACTACATCAACGTGCTCTTTAATTACATGTAATGCGTGGGTGCTTATTAGTTTTAAATTATGTTTACAGCCGTATTTATAATCAGCGCTCATGAGTGACAGCGAGTTTGAGTTCGTATCAAAAATGTAATTTCAGTACAAAATGGCCTGTCAAATCCATAATTAACATTACTCTCCAGTTTGAGATCGCTTCATAATTACGAGCCTTAGTATCATAAAGGCTTACTGTGCTCGATTCTAGATCCCACCGGCTAAAACTAAAATTAAAATCTATTTGTCACTTTCAAAATTATACATACATACATACATAAATCACGCCTTTATCCCTTACGGGGTAGCAAAATTATAAAACTGAAAAAAAATAGACGATTTATACTCTATAGTTTTACACTTTATTTGCTTGAATTTAATACGCTTTAGAACGTTTCCATAGTATTTCATATAAGTAATATGAGGGCGGATAAAAATTACAGATAACACATAATACCACCGACTATTAATCAAAAATCGGAGAGAATAGATCTCCTGTCCTTTTCTAATGTTTTTAGTCTGAAAGTGACAAATATATTTAAAATTTAGTTTTAGCCGGTAAATCTAAAATCGAGCCCACTGGCTGCGCAACGTACGTCGAATCATTCTTTGCAGATTGTAAGTAGTTTCATGAAATGGGCCTATGGTAAGTCTTCTGACCCTGACTAGGCGAGTTACATGTTTGGGTCTGTAAGGGTCTAAGGGTAACATGGTTGTGGGTGGACTAATTTGATGATGCGTGAGCAGGCGCTTTTCAGTTTATTTGTACTAGATTTTGATAGAAAAAAAATGTTTACCTAGAACTTTTTTGATACCACAAAAACGTGGGACGTTTTCACTACTTAAATACTTACTCGTTGGAATGGTAGTTCCTTTTATACATATTAAACCTTCCGTCTTTCCGAAAGCTGAAAATTGGTAACATTAGTTCACAAAAGAGTTGAAAGATTAAAATCTAGATCTAGAACGTCTGCACTCGCTTCAGAGCGCCGAAAGCAGCGCTGAAAAATCAGGTCATCTTTGTGTCACCCTGACGATCTTTATTTCAAAACTTTCTAGATTTTATTGGCTTATTGGTTTCTAGTTGTAAAGTTTGGCCACAATTTTGAAATATTCGAAAATTTCCATTGTTTGGTGAAAGTAAGAAGTACAATGTAGGTACTAAAAAGTTACAGTGTAATGACATGACCTACTTCTAGGCTAACTTCTTTTTCTCTTTAGAAGTTTCTTTTTCTTCTGAATAGGTCAGCTGCCGAAGAAAACAAAAAATCTATAAATCAATAGGTAAATAACTTCTCAGTGTCAGTCCTGCACTTGATTTTTCTCTAATAAAATTTTACGTTTTGAGCAAAACTTATTATATTATTTCAGCGAACTTAAGTAAAAGTTTAAATAGCAACGTGAATATAAAACAAAGATGATATTAATTACCATGTATAGCATGTATGTATATCGTCTGAAAACCTCGGCTCCAAATAACCTAAATCTATATTGAATTCGAGTTTTCGCGGTTTTTGTTGTTCAAAGTTGCGCGCTCAGAGTTCGGCTCTGTAACGAAGTCGAACCGCAAACTCGCCTAAACTTACCCTGGTTATGAAAATCTTTGAATTTCCTCTCGGAGGAAACTAATTACTATTCTAGAAAGTTCTCGACTCAATCAGGCTCCTTTTTGTGAGTTTTCGTATGCGTTAATAGCCTTGCAAACTTTAGATTCGGTCACACTATGTAGCTAAACTTCCACTTGGTAGTAATAAACCTGATTTAAATACAGTTCTAACTAATGATTAGTGAAAACCTTAAAAATTTGAAAATGTCTTCGTAAAAACACAAATTTTATTTTACAGAAATAAAATGGCTTCCAGCAATCATGAATTTCACGTGTGTAACGTAAACACGTGCGAATCTTAATTGCAGAAACGGCGCAACGTTTACACTTAGCGTTTCAAAAATATTACTCCCGCATTTAATAACATTTGCGAAGAATTCCGACTCGAAGCGAAATAATGAGGCGCAGTGTATTTTAGAGCGAGGACGTGGTGAGAACGAGTGGTAGCTCAGTAGTAAAGAAAAATATGGACATCTCTCCAGCTAGCCCAAGTTTCACAGAAAACATAATGGTGTTCTGCAAGGTGTAAGAAAAGTAGAACAACCTTTAAAAGGTTCTTTTCTTTCTTTTTTTTCTTATTCCGCAGCAAGTGTATTAAACTAAAGTTCTTTCTTATTTTTCTTAGCGAGTGCAACCGAACAACGATCCGATGAACCCTGGTGTCTATCGATCATCATCATTAATAAGAGAAATCTATCTTTTTTCTTATTAAGTGGTGAAATTGGAATTATTTGTGGTCTTTTATATTAAGGGAGACTGTGCACAACTGGTAAATGTATAACAGAATTTTAAACCCAAAATCAACGGTGTGCTATGGAATCAAACATATATCTGGGATTGGGTCTCTATGGTGTTTAGATGATTTCCGAACGATGAAGTATGATAGTTTTTAGACGAAGATGTGGGAAAGAGAAGGTGATAGAATTATATTGTACAAGTGCGAAAGGGAGAGCGAATCAGTACGGAAATTCAGTCAGAATGGAGCTGGCTAAGGCGACGCGACGGGTGGTGATAACTTTACCATCCGTCGTCGTCGTTTTAGAAGTATAAGCTGAATAAAGAAGGTGATTTAAATTGAAGACGGTGGCGTTTACTTGCCTCCGTGCCAGCCTAACATCCTACATATAGTAAATTCATCGTAAAAACTTAAATCACTTTGTACTGCGTAGACACTCCATAGTAACCAATCTCCGAAGCGGCGCCTTGCGCTCAGTGTAGCGTGCCGCTGCTGCGCGGCGGAAAATGTTATGATACCGGCACCTCCAAGTGCTCCGACAAACGAGCACAGCTACGAATATTCGGAGCACTAGCTTAATGCTACCGTAACGAATAAACATACTTCCACGAGCGGGATTACGTAGCTGCTCTACGAAGCTGCAATTTGATAAGAAGTTCATAAGTCGCTGGGAATTTGTTGCATAATAAAATAATAACTTTCATTCTTTCAGCAAAGTTTCGTGGAAAATATCTTTAAAATTACAGTGCCGGCTATGTAGACTGTGCTACGAAAATAAACATATTGTTTGAGAGCTAATGATAAGAAGGTCCCAATTTAAAAACTTTTAGACTGGAGTCGTTAATCGAATCAACTGGAAATCGAAACCCCTCTTGAAAGATGAAGAAAAACACTGCATAACATAGATTTATACTCTAATCCTCTTTGTATTTCATTCATTATTATCATCATCATCTCCTTAGCCTTATCCCGTATCTCACGGGGTCGGCTTCCTAATCTAGGGGATTGAACGAAGGTACTGATTTTTACACAGAGCGACTGCCATCTGACCTCCGCAACCCAGAAGGGAAACCAGACCCAATCCTAGATTAGGTCAGAGTTTTCAAGCCGCCAATGCTTAGCACTGGCCTCTGATATGGCTTAACGACTAATATCTACGGTATTAAACGATATTAACCGGGACCAACGGCTTAACGTGCCTTCCGAAGCACGGAAAAAGCGCCGAATAAACGTACATATGAAATTCGAAAACCGAAAAACACATTGGTACGTGGTGGGATTCGAACCACGACCTCCCGCTCAGGAGGCAGCGGCCCTATCCACTACACCATCGGGCTCTTATTTCATTCATTATTATCCTATCATTATTATCTTTATATATACAAACTAAATTTATTTATCATGTTTATAAATATATATATATATATATATATCAATGACTAAACCTTACACCAACGTATACTTTTGCGCGCGCTGTAATTAGCCCGCGGACTTGGGTTCTGGCAGAATAACAGCGTTGAGGGAAACCACAGCACATGCTGAGTCAGTACCCTTTCTCAGCTACGAAACATGTTACACTCTTCTCTAACGTTACTGTTTGTAATCTGTGATTGTACTGTTTTTAACTATTGTATAATGTGTATACTCTTACCTTCTACTCTGTATCCTAATCTTAATTCTGTATTCTTAATTCTGTGCTATGTTGTTTTGTAACTGAGAATATAGATTTTCTATGTCTATGTCTAAAAAGTACCATATTATTGACTTTTCCAAGTAATACAAATACTACATTTCATTTAGGTAGGTAGTTACTTAATTCTTCTTAGCGAGTGGATTCTCAAGATAAACGACCCGATGAACCGCCTAGTAACACAGTTATTAGGCCTCTGACATGGTTTGAGTAACGACCACTATCAAAGACAGCGTTCGGGACCGACGGCTTAACGTGTCCTCCGAAGCATGGAATCCTGTTTTCTTTCCGGACAATCAGGTGATTCAGCCTGCAATGTCCTAACCAAACTGGGGAAAACCATACAAACTGATAAATTGACAAACATGAACTTTGTCCCCCCGTGGGAATCGAACCCAGGACCTCCGTATCGTTAGCCTATGGCTTTGACCACTAGACCACGGAGGCAGTTACTTAATATAAATACTATTTTAATTATAATTTGTCTTTATTTTTCGGTAAAAATGTTTTAATTATAAATCTTGTAGATACACTTAATGTAGAGACTCATTCGGTCCGTTCTTTGTACCACGCTATCTTCGGTCATCGAATAATTTAATTGGATTTCGAGTCCCTTAAACGAGAACGAATAGATGAATGAAGTATCTATACAAGGGTTCTTAAAAGAATCTTTAAATTAATTACATTACCAGGTACTGGTACCAGCGGGTGTATTTGAGGAATCAAAAATTAACATTCAAAATCGTAAAGTTTCATGTTGTCAAAGGAATAAGGCCCGTATTGATAAACAGCACTTGAGTCTGATAGCTAGTTTGAGTTCATATCATAAATTCGTTTCTGTTGTATTATGATTAAGTATATGATCATTATGATTGTAGGCACACCCTGTATTCGCTTGGAGAATTCCAATTTAACGCAGGACAAGAGAGACAAGAGAGAAAAGACGGGTGAAGAAACACGTCGGACTAAAGAGACATGAGAGACGTGAGAGACATGGTTCACGTGAGAGATGAGAGGTACAATAGAGACGAATAGGACGAGAGAAACAAGACGAGCAAGATAGACGCAAGAGACGCGAGGGACGAAAGAGACGTGAGAGCTTTAAAACAACATAACTACGCCTGGAATATAAACAGCAATTATTTGTCAACGTCTATTTTGATGTGATTATTACGCTTGTAGATGACACACCTGGGATGCAATACAATTTTAACATAGTATACGAGGCACGCGAATGATGATACGTGAAGAGAGACGCGAGGGATGAGAGAGACGGTAATGGCGAAAGGGATGAAAGAGATGAGGGGGACGAGAAGGATAAGAGGTACTTGGGAGACGAGACGGACGAGAAGGGCATAAAAGACACAAAGGACTAGAGGTATGAAAATGAAGAAAGGAATATGAGATCTTCACTTAAAACATATTCACCTTTCATCTTAACAACGTCAGTATACGAGAAATCTCAACAGCAATTTATTTGTCAACGTCTATTGTTCCAGTTCTTGTTCCTGTTATATTATGTTGATGTGATTATTACGCTTGTAGACGACACACCTGGCATGCGTTCACTTGGTTAATTCGAATCCAACACATGTTACCAACATGAGAGCGCGAATTAATTAATCTTTTGACTGTTGTTTTGTAATTGTGACATCTGTTTTAAATAAATAGAGCATAAAGTTTTCAGCAGGAACCCTTTGATAGTGCTCGTAGGTGGTGAATATGTCGCAGGGTTATTCTTCTTCTGTCGAGTGGGTATCGAGTCCTTCGACCCGATAAACCCTGGTGTCAGAGTTTCTAAACCGCCTAGTAGCACAACTATCAGGCCTCTGACATGGTTTTAAATAACGACCACTATCAAAGACAGCGACCGGGACCGACGGCTTAACGTGCCCTCCGAAGCACGAAATCTTTTTCTTTTCGGACAATCAGGTGATTCAGCCTGCAATGTCCTAACCAAACTGGGGAAAAAATCACAAAGTGATAAATTCTCAAATATCAACTTTGTGTTTCCCCCCTGGGAATCGAACCCAGTACCTCCGGATCGGGAGTCCATGGCACTAGCCACTAGATCACGGAGGCAGTTATGATGAAATCGGTGTTTTAACAAAAAACTTGGATTTTGATCAAAACCCGGACTTTGACAAAATACTGGTCATAATCCAAAAAAAGTGAAAGACTTTGTCAAAGTCCGGGTTTTGATTTTATTCGGTTGCTATTTTCTTTTTGAATAAAACAATAAAGATATGAGTGATTATTTTTTTGTTATAATTTTTCATATGACCTAACCAAAATTGTTTTTTTTTCTCTTCCATGATGGCCTGGGAGCGACAGAAAAACATAGAATGTGTCAGCTGCCTTTCCTCCCGGGCATGCTGTAAAAACCAGCTGAGGGATCCGAGGGTTTTAGTATATTGTAGTTTAGGCGATGGGCTGACAACCTATCACTACAGCAATATACCTTCAAATATATCTTAAATAACCCTCGAAACTTTGTCAGACGTGGCGGTACGACCTTTGTTTAGGTCGTTTACGCTCTGCCTACCCCATCAGTAATAAATGGCGTGATTATATTATGTATGTATGTATGTAAAATTGGTTTTCCACTAAATATTATAGCATTTAATCTATTAATTTGCCTATTGACAAAAAACTATCATTTTGATAAAAACCCAGACTTTGACAAAATACTGGCCGTAATCCAGTGAATAGTCCTTTTATAATCAAAAAATCGCATTCATCAATATCCTGCGACAAATATAAACAAAGTAAAAGAAAATGCTTTATTTTTTAAATAATAAATAAAAGAATAATTAAATAATAATATGTTTATTTCAGGCTACTACTAGTAACGGACAGGTCATGATGCCTATCGACCGACTTAAAAAAGGCATTTTTGGTGTTTTTCTTTATTGTAAATTATGGACATTACCTTAACACACCTTATTTCAAGGGTAGTACTTTTGAAATTTATAAAAAAATTAATGACTTATTAAATACCATACCCGATGCAAAGACCAACATTTCCGACCGTAAATTCGATGCATATAATTTATGCCTTCAGGATTCAGTCTAGACACAAACACAACTTAATACCGAGAAGCCAAAGCTTGAGAGCATGTTCGTTAAAAGCCTGACAAATGCTTCCAAACTCCGTCTTAGGAAACCGCTTTGAGTACGTACTTAATACTTGATGCGTTTCACTGCACATTATGTTAGGTGTTCCAGCTGCCAAGCGTTAGACTTCGTATGATCGGTAAGTTATTAAGGTAAGTGTTTAAACTTTGAACCTTCCATGGCCTGGGAGCGTGAGAAATACATAGAATGTGCCAGCTGCATTTCCTCCTGGGCATGCTGTAAAAACCAGCTTAGGGATCCGAGGGTTTCAGATTATTGTAATTTAGGCGATGGGCTGACAACCTGTCATTACAGCAATATACCTACAAATCTATCTTAAGTTACCCTCAAAACTTTGTCAGACGTGGCGGAGCGACCTTTGTTTAGGTCATTTACGCACTGCCTACCCCATTAGGGATAAAGCACGGTTTTTGTAGTCTTTAAAGCGAAGATATCAACATTTTTAGTTTTTAATTAAAACTTGATTTGATTTTGCATTTGTGAGCACTGTGACAAGTTCCAAAACAGTTGTAACTACCACCAAGAAATTGTTGTATTTTTTTATTGTCAAATGCGCCGTTGTTGCAACTTTTGAAGAGTTTTTTTTTCCTATCCGGATTTGTCGCACTGCTGGCTAGATACATAAAGTGCAAAATTTATTTAGAAAGTCTTTTAACTTTTAAAACAAAATATATATGACACTGACATAATACTTACTCGTATACAAAGCGTAAATTTAAAATTATTTATTGGGATCAAATTGTTATAAATGTAAAGTAGCATCCGCCGTTGACTGAGCAACCCCTATCAGTTTGCGATGTCCCTTACACCTCGTATATGACAGCAACATGTATAATATTCAAAAAGCAAGCACAAGTCACTAACATCTGACAATATAGGGGTTGAATTCACCCTTGGGTCCCAAATGGGGGGAGCACTTAAGACGGTGTGGTCACTGATCCGTAGTAACACTGTTTACTGTTTAAATTTTAAATGGGGTATCTCTTTACTAGAATCACATACATGAAGATTACATTACTTTCAAGCTGGCCTGGGAGCGAAAGAAAAACATAGAATGTACTATCTGCATTTCTTCCCGGACATGCTGTAAAAACCAGCTAAGGGATCCGCGAGGCTTTCAGTACAGCAAAATACCTACAAATCTATTTTAAATAACCCTCAAAACTTTGTCAGAAGTGACGAAACAACCATTGTTTAGGTCGTTTACGCTCTGCCTACCCCATTAAGATAAGATAAGATATTAATTTATTTGCAAGAATACAGATTAATAAGGTCTTAAAAATAACAAAAGTACAGTGTATTCAGCCTACATGCAGGCGTGCAAATATGACTCATATGACATCAGGGTTAAAGGCGTGATTATTATGTATGTATATATGAATGATTACAGTACTGTCACAGAATACATAATAGTACTGTACTGTGCTGAAACGTTTGCTTAGGGACTTAAATTTATAACTTAAAAACAAAAAATAATTACAAATGATTGCATTCTATCAGTGTCAGAAGCAAACTTAAAAAAAAATGGTCTGCCGGAGTAGTGAAATGCCATACAAATGTAGTTTCGATTTTATTCCTAAACAGTAAAACCAAACTTAGCCAAACTTCGTACACATGACCAAATGCACCATATCTATGCTTCTAATTGGGTTTGGTTTAATATATTAAGCATAAACAAAATAAGACCGTAAAAACGATTTTTAGTGAAAATGGCCAATAAGTAAATACGATAATTTTTTTGTATTTTTAAAGCAAACCTTATTAGAAGCAAAGATATGATGCATTTGGTCATGTGTACAGAGTTTGGTTAAGTTTAATTTTACCGTTTAGGAATAAAAGCGAAACTACGTGAGTATGGGATTTCGCTACTCTGTCAGACCCTTAAGTAAATAAGTAAGTAGTGTAACTAAATTATGAGTTGTAAAGGTGACAGGTATTTTATTTGTAAAATGTTACGTTCCTTGGCTTCTGAACAACGACAGTTAGTTCGTAACCAAGATAATGCTGCAGTGACAGGATGTCAGCCCATCGCCTAAATTGCAATATACTGAAACCCCCGGATCCCATGGCTGGTATTTACAGCATGCCCGGGAGGAAATGCAACTGGCAAATTCTATGTTTTTCTGTCGCTCCCAGGCCAGAATGGAAGAAAATAATGATTGTATATTTTTGTACCCAAAAAGTCTAACTATTGTTCGCTACTAAGCGGAAAGCTAAATAAATGCTTTCCTTACCACTTTATCATCTGCTAGTTAATATTACTTCCATGCTGGACTGGGAGAGGTAGAAAAACATAGAATGTTCCAGCTGCCCTTCCTCCCGGGCATGCTGTAGAAGACAGCAAAAGGGACTCGAGGGATACAGTATTGTATTGTAATTTAGGTGGTAGTAATTTAGGTAATTTAGGCGATGGGCTGACAACCTGTCACTATGGCAATACACATTACAATCTAAAATTGCCCTCAATTTTTGTCAGACGCGGCGAAAGCGCCTTTTACGAGGCGTTTAACGCTCTGCCTACCCCGTAAGGGATAAAGACGTGATTTTATGTATGTATGTAGTTAATATTATCATTACTATCATAAAATAGTAATGTAATCAGTGTAATGTAATAGATGAGTGGGAAATGGGAAGCGACGCGAGTGGCTCGGTTCCACGCGCGGTGTTAGTTCTCAAAGTTAATTTTCCAGTTTACCGAGTTAATTTACTTCGCCAATCAACAAACTTTCTGCCATTACAGACGCTATCTCATCAAATAATATTGGTTGTTGGGAAATTATACAGGGCGGTCTAATCATAATCATTACATTCAAGAAATTATAATAACTGCCTCCGTGTTCTAGCGGTCGGAGCCATGGGCTCTCGACCCGGAGGTCCCGGATTTGATTCCCTGCGAGGGACAATGACTTTGTCTTTTGTTTCTAGTTTTGTTAGGACATTGCAGGTTGTCGATCTCTGGGAGATTGGCCACCATCACCGAAAATCGTGGAAGTACTATTATAATAATAATAATAACGTACGTACGTACATATAGTAACGCCTTTATCCCTAATGGGGTAGGCAGAGCGTAAACGACCTAAACAAAGATCATTTCACCACGTCTGACAAAGTTTTGAGGGTTATTTAAGATAGATTTGTAGGTTTGCTGTAGTGACAGGTTGTCAGCCCATCGCCTAAATTACAATAAACTGAAACGCTCGGATCCCTTAGCTGACTTTTACAGCATGCCCGGGAGGAAATACAGCTGGCACATTCAGACTATGTTTTTCTCTCGCTCCCAGTCCAGCATGGAAGAAAAATAACGTTACACGCACTTTTCTTTCTTTTTCACATGTACCTTAGCTGTGTGTAGACTGTGGAGCATACTTATATTATTATCTGGCGAGGCAGATTTTTAATATGCAATAGTTTAGTTCGTAAGATTAGATTCAGGTACGTCATAGTTCGTGGGTTGAATCATGATTGAATCTAACTCATATGTTTCTGTTTATCAATAGATTCATTCTTTACACGAGTTTGGGTAATGATGAATACCAGATGTAAGAGATATCATCCCGCAAACTTGCTCAGTCAACGATACTGAACAACTTCCACTAAGAAATTCTTTCAGGAAGTGAAAATAAAAATTGTCGTTTCTAGACAAAATGTCCACCTCGATCAGACAATTTGTATGGAAAACCCGTTTTATTGTGCTAAGCATTGGCGGCTTGAAAACTCTGACCTAATCTAGGATTCGGTCTGGTTTCCCTTCTGGGTTGCGGAGGTCAGATGGCAGTCGCTCTGTGTAAAAACCAGTATTCTCGTTCAATCTTCTAGATTAGGAAGCCGACCCCGTTAGATACGGGATAAAGCTAGGAAGATGATGACTAAGATAATGTTTTATTTAGAATGTAGATTGTTAAATATCTTTTCTTTTTATTAAATTTATTTCTTTACTACCCTGTATCATAAGACAATCATACCTTTTACTAGGTCTTATTACGTCTGAGTACATTTATCAAATTGATATTGCTCGCATTAAAGTCAGCAAGTCATAGAAATAGGACTTATTAAAAAAGGGTATTCTTCTTCTAAGCGAGTGGATTCTCGAGTCGGACAACGACCCGAACAACCCTGGTGTCAGAGTTTTCAAACCGCCTAGTAGCACAGCTATTAGGCCTCTGACATGGTTTTAAGTGACGACCACTACCAAAGACTATCAAAGACAGCTGCCGGGCCTGACGGCTTAATGTGCCCACCGAAGCACGGAATCCTTTTTTATTTTTCGGACTATCAGGTGATTCAGCCTGCAATGTAATAACCAAACTGGGGAAAACTTCACAAAGTGATAAATTGACAAATATCATCTTTGTGTTCCCCCCTAGGAATCGAACCCAGCACCTCTGGATCGTAAACCCATAGCTCCGACCGCTAGACCACGGAGGCAGTGGAAATAGGTAGAAAGGGGTATTAAACTAGGTAGACTTAAGAGGTCTAGAAGAAAACTAAAAGCTGCACGTGACATATTTTTTAGTCCAGTCTAAATGTTTCGTTTGTTTATTTATTTTCATCTTTATTTTATAATAACAAGACTCATTATTATGTGTAATAAATATATAACAATACACAAAATTACTAATTTGTACCATCCCATAACTTATCTCCCTGTGGGTGTTTTATAGTTAGGCCAAATCCAAGGTATGGGCAGCATAGGCGTCTTCAGGTACCATTTTTTGGCAACTCATTTGCCCAGATTATTGTCTAGTAGCTTATCCGAAAAGAAGTTTTGACACTTAGCTTATGTAAAAATACAAAATCCTGGCTACGTCTTTGATGGCTAGCCTTTGATGCAGAGCCCGATGGTGTAGTGGATAGGGCCGCTGCCTCCTGAACGGGGAGGTCGTGGTTCGAATCCCACCACGTACCAATATGTTTTTCGGTTTTCAAATTTCATATGTACGTTTATTCGGCGCTTTTTCCGTGCTTCGGAAGGCACATTTAGCCGTTGGGCCCGGTTAATATCGTATAATACCGCAGATATTAGTCGTTAAGCCATGTCAGAGGTCAGTGCTAAGCATTGGCGGCTTGAAAACTCTGACCTAATCTAGGATTGGGTCTGGTTTCCCTTCTGTCGCAGTCGCTCTGTGTAAAAACCAGTACCCTCGTTCAATCCCCTAGATTAGGTAGCCGACCCCGTGATTTACGGGATAAGGCTAGGGAGATGATGCCTTTGATGGCCAGCACTTTCGACTTTGCTTTCAAGAGTGGTACCAGTCCCTCAATACGTAGGTTAAAACGATTCACATGACTTGTTCATCAAAAGCTATCTAACATGTCATAAACGCCACGATTTACATTTCTTATATTTTCAGCAAAACAATTTTCTATTCAAGCAAACATTAATTCTCGCAGGTGACTTAGTAACGAGTTGCAACTACTCTCGTAGCGAACTTGAATGTCGCCAACTTATGAAAACTAAACACATAACCAGCGCCATTCTTAAAGTGTATTAAAGCAAAACAATGTTATCTGGGAGCCGTTTCACAAATTTCCAAGTGCAACTAAGAGCATTCTGTTTAATTAAAAGTTGCTCTGTGCCAGTGGGAGAGCCTTTGTTCAGCGTCCAGAGATTTACTTCTAATAAAGTTATCTTTAATGTGAGCTATTTGTTTCATCATTTGAGGAGATTTGAAATGGTGGAAGATTGTACTTTATAGTACACTGAAAATCAGTGTTGCTCTCTATGGGCAATAATACACTGAGCTCTGACCCTCTGCATAGCTTCAGTACACATGTAACAGAATTTAGAAGGTGAGTTATAGTTCAAGTTTTTCATGTTTATGTTTCTTACTTGTTTTTTTGTTACGTGTGTGATGATTTTTTGCAATAAACCTTTTATCTATCTATTTATCTATTAGTAGGTAAGTATATCGTTGGCGTCAGATATTGACATTTACAGACTATAAATTTCGCCAAGTGGTGCGTGGTTTAACCAGTGGCACTGTTCACATACAAACATCACACCTGTATCCCTAATGGGGTAGGCAGAGCGTCAACGACCCAAACAAAGGTAACAAGTTTTGAGAGTTGTGTAAGTAAGCTAAATGTGTATATTGCTGTAGTGACAAGTTGTCAGCCCTTTGCCTAAATTACAATATACTGAAACCCTCGAATCGCTTAGCTGGTTTTTACAGCATGCCTGGGTGCAGATGCAGCTGGCCCATTCTATGTTTTTCTATCGCTCCCAGTCCAGCATGGCACAGTTCATCGGGGCTGAAATCCCTCTCGTGCAAAAAACATCTACGAAAGTAAGTATAATATTTTTTTGTTGTAAAAAAGTAAGCAAAGGGGTGTATATCAGCACACATAGGTTCATCAAAAGTTAAAAACGTTGGGAGGAATAAACAAACAAACATGCATTTGAGAATTTATTGAGGAAACTTTAAATCATATCCTACTGACAAATATTGAGGGTCATTTTAGATAGATCTGTGTATTGCTGTAGTGACAGGTTGTCAGCCCATCGCCTAAATTACAAGTCACTGAAACCCTCGAATCCCTTAGCTGGTTTTTACAGCATGCCCGGGAGGAAATGCAGCTGGCACATTCTATGTTTTTCTATCGCCCAGTCCAGCATGGATATTATTGATAACAAATTAAACTCATCAAATTTAACTCGACTTATGTGATGGATATCTTATTCCGATGTAAAAGTAGTCAATGCTTGTAAAATTTTAACATTGTATGTGATCAACTGATTTCTGCTTAGTATTGCAGGTCGGTTTTGAATTAAGATACGTTGTACACTCTAGCAATCCAGTTATAAGGTGCTACAAAACTTGTGTATTTTCCATACAAGTGAGTATCTCCCATACAAGTGTACAGTGCAGCAATAAAGCGCTGAACGATCAGAGCGTATCACTTCCAGCGCATTTGATCCGCTATGGCCTCGTAAAGGCGTTTGGCATCGTTCGGAGCCGGGACACAGAATATTATAAACAATTGACGCTATTTCCAGGGTATCGACACTGAAATATAGAACCTGGAATAATAGAGATGAATAGACTTTTACTACTACTTAAATAAGGTATTTTATATTAAATGACGCTGTCAATTCTCGCGACATAATTCTAATTCTTAGTAGTGTTGTCAGTTTCTTTGACATAAGAATAGTATAGCAAATATACACATGACTTTGACATTCCTAATTTGACGGAAGACTGCTTATTTGACTTGAAATGCGTCTGAGGGTCGAAAGTCAACCTTTAGGGCGTATTTACACGGGGTAAGTGACTGACTCGGAAACCGAAACAAATCAGCGCTAACCCGAAAATTCGTATAATAATAATAATCTTTATTTGGTATAAAAAGAGAAAAGAGTTACAAAGGTTGTTTTATAATACTATGACAAACATTAAAATGTGATTGCACAAATTGTTCAACCCTACAACTCAAACTAAGAATATAGATTCCTGTATCTTGGGCTGTAGTGGTCGACCGTGATGATAGGATACGTATTAGTGTTTAATAATGAAATATCAACTAAAATTTATTACAAAGTGGGTGTAAATAAAAGTAAACAAAGGGAAAGCAATTGTGTATGTGAGTGTGTGCGCGTGTGTGTGTGTGTGAGAGAGAGTGTGTGTTGAGTGAGAGTGAAGAAGTAGCATATTTAATGAGCTACTAGATCTCGCATCCCCGAGTCCACAGTTTGTGACCTCTAGGATACAAACTCCAGCAACTTTTCTGTAGCGTCGTAGCTCTGTGCAGATAACCATGCGGTAAGTTTATTTTTGACTTCAAAACGGTTGTTTTTGACAATTGTAATGTGTTGTTTAGTTTACGATAATAAGAGAGCTTAGCACATAAAACTGATGTTCAGAAAAAGAATTTCTATGTGAGACACTGTCTGGGTCATTTCTACGTTTGTTAGGATCAGGAGTAGGGGTGCTTTGGTGTTTCCTGAGTGTAGCGAGTAATACATAGAGCTGTCTTACTGTCAGTACTTTTCATATCTTATACAGTTCTTGGCTTGGGAAAGCTCTTTGTGCTCGCTCAAGTTCTATCATTTTTGTTTTGTATGCGCCACCCCATGCAGTAATACAATATGTTGCGACGGATTGACAGAGTGCTATATAAGTTCATCTTAGTAGCTCAAAGGTGGCTGCGGATCTTAAGGCTTTAAAAATGTGCAAAACACGAATGATACTAGTTGTAAGGATATCAATTTGTTGATTTCAATTAAGACAGTCATCTATTTGGACGCCTAGATATTTTACTACATCAGATTTTTGAAGTTCTTGGCAGCTACAATCTAATTGACCTGTACACGTGTGTGCTTTGATGGACTAGTTGGGTTTAGAGTTCTTAAGAATAGAGAAAAGCAGGTATTTGGTTTTGTCTAGGTTAAGAGTGAGTAAATTTAGGTTAAGCCATTTCATGATAACTTTTAGTGTTTGTTATGCATCGCGTTTAACCTGATTCCAATTACGACCATGTATGAGTAGAGATGTGTCGTCGGCATATGTGTAAATTTGACAGTTAGGTAGATTTAAATTGCAGAGCTCATTTATATAAATTACGAAAAGCGTAGGACCTAAAATACTGCCCTGAGGTACTCCATATGTTTTGGTTTTTTCGTCACTGAGCCAAGATTCAATTTTACGCGTTGTTTACGGTTACTAAGGTAATCTGTAAACAGCTTAAGTGCACACCCACGAATTCCTAGTTGTTCAAGCTTGTAAAGGAGTGTGGGAGCTGAGACAGTGTCGAATGCCTTTGACAGGTCCAGGAAGATGCCAATATACTTCTGTTTTTTGTCCAAATAGGTTGCGATATCCTGAGTAAGCTTCAAAACAGCGTCGTCCGTGGATAAACCCGGTCGAAAATCGAATTGATTTGCACTTAATAAACTGTTTTTGTCCAGGTAGCTTCTCAGTCTCTTGTTTAGAATCTTGTCTAATATTTTGGATAAAGCGGTCAAGACGGATATTGGTCGTTAATTACCGACGCTGTCTTTGCTCCCTCCCTTATGAATAGGATGAACTATTGCAAATTTGAATGCTTTCGGGAAGGTGCCTGTGTTGATACAAAGATTACAGATATGGCATATAACTGGGGTTAAAACATGGCGTTTCTCTTTAAGAAGACGTGGTGAGATGCCATCCCACCCCGTGGAACTATCGATGCGCAAACCCTTAATAATCCTTTCAATTTCATCATTGTTTGTTTCAAGGATTACCATTGACTGACTTGAAGGATTAGTTATGCCCTGTTCCGGTCGAAATGGTTGAATATTTTTATAGGGAAAAAGTTTTTGATTGCGCGTTATCAGATCCTGGGCAAGATTGACACCAACGTCAGTAAAGAATTCGCAAATCTTATTAACTGATACATGCGGATAGTCACCAATCTCTAATAGGTCCAGAGGAGCACAAATAGTTTTTTGGGTGTAAGTGATCTCTTTTATAACTTTTCATACATGTTTTGGGTTTTTTCCTGCTTTTAATAATCTATGTTGTTCGTATTCACGTTTTAATTTACGTAAGAGGCGGTTACAGAAATTGCGATACCGGGTGTAGGTGGTTTTTTATATTACATTTTCAGGATCTTTTTTTAATTTAAAGTGAAGTTTGTCTCGATTTTTGATGCATCTGATTAGCCCAGGGGTTATCCATGGCTTAATCGTACGATTTTTTCGTTTAAATTTTTTAGTAATAGTATGCTTATTTATGAGACACCTTTGAGAATACCAATAAATTTAGTCGTATGGAAATTTATAAGTCAGCGGTGTGAAGTCAGCACTGACTTCGAAATTCCCAGAATTCCACGGAGTAAGTGACTGACTCCGAAACCGAGACAAGTCAACGCTGACCCGAAAATTCATATGAAAATTTATAAGTAGGGAGTCAGGTGTGAAGTCGGCATGGACTTCTAAATTCCCAGAATTACACGGGGTAAGTGACTGATTCCGAAACCGGGACAAGTCAGCGCTGACCCGAAAAATCATATCGTAATTTATCTATATTTATATAATAAATCAGCGGTGTAAAGTCAGCACTGACTCCTAAATTCCCATATGAACTTTCGGGTCAGGGCTGACTTGTCTCGGTACAGAGTCAGTAAATAGGAATGTCAAAGTGCGTATTTGCTATCCTATTCTTATGCCAAAGTTAAGTAATTGACAGCGCTACTAAGATTTAGAATTATGTCACGAGAATCGACAGCATTACCAGTATTACCCACGTACCGAATGATACAATAGGTATAACCTCATGTTCAAAATAAAAACTAGTTTCTGAATGGGAAGCAACGTTTCGTGTACAACATCTTCAACTGCGCTCGCCAATCCTTGTGGTCACCATTATTATCATAATTATTATTTATTATTTAACAGTTTATTGTACACAATAAAGTACAAAGAACATATACATATAAAACAAAAACACAACAGGCACAGCTTATTTCTAAAAAGAAATCTCTTCCAGCAGACCTAGGCTAGTGAAATAGCATTCTGAGAGGCAGATACGACGTGCGCAATTAAAAATTTTGAAAACAATAAATTATAATTTACTTATCACTAAAAAAATAAAAACAAACACAATTACTTGAAAAATATGCAAAATAATCCTACTAATAAATATTAATTATATATACTTATCATTATTATCGTTCGGCCAGTTGATAAAGGTAGCTAATTAAGTTGCCTGCGAATATTTCTTTCAATCAGGTGTGTTGTCAAGCTATTTTAAGCTACAAAAATATTCATTGACTTTAATAGCACATCATCAAATTTATTTTATCCACTACGTACGACATGAACGAGAAATTGATCGATTTGTAATAAGTACACCTGTTTTTTTTAGGAACCTGCGGAAGTACACTTAAAAACTAGGCCACATCTTGTCTCAAGATAAGTCTGTATCTTTAAGAGTTAAAAGTGAGAATAGTTGTTGGCACACGGAGGCGGGGGCGGGTGTAGGTACTAGGAAAGAGTGTAAAATTTCCGCAACACATAATTTTATAGATCCTTGATCATAACATCACTTTGCACACTTAGTGCGGAAATAACATTATGCCACATCTAGTGGAAGCTAAGTCTGTATCTTTAAGAGTTTAAAATGAGAATAGTTGTCGACACACAGAGGCGGGGGCGGGTGTAGGTACTAGGAACGAGTGTAAAATTTCCGCAACACATCGTTTTATAGATCCTTGATCATAACATCACTTTGCACACTTAGTGCGGAAATAACATTATGCCACATCTAGTGGAAGCTAAGTCTGTATCTTTAAGAGTTTAAAGTGAGAATAGTTGTCGACACACAGAGGCGGGGGCGGGTGTAGGTACTAGGAACGAGTGTAAAATTTCCGCAACACATCATTTTATGGGTCCTTGTGGTTGGAGATACTGAGTACAACTCTGTTTACTCTGGAAACTGTAGTAAAATGACGTCATAAAGACCACTATGAATACATTGATGAATAAGGGAAGCTCCTAAAGTAAAGTAATGGATTTGTAACTTATATAAACCAGAAAACATATCAAATTGATATGTTATATTTTTTTCATTTAATCTGTCAACCTATCAAATCATAACCTGATCCTACCTATTGACTACGATCAGCAGATTAAGACATCTACTTGATCTTAAATTTTTGCCAACATAGACAGGGTAACGTTTGGGCGCGATTTTAAACGGAATTTAGTAATTAATTACCGGAATCCAGATGCCAATTACACGATTTCATACCTCATGCTGACTGCAAATAACAATACATAATAACAATGCATCACCATCAGTCCAGCGTATGACGTCATCACACCACGCGTCACCGATCATCAAAGTTTCATTAAAGCAAGGTTTGCCCTCTGTTTGAACAGTGCCGGATATGTGTATGTTTCCAACGTAAAACTATTTAATAAAAGCCTTTGACACAGGATAGGCTGGCTATGAATAGAGCTGTCTGCATATGCTAAAAATAAAATTCAATTTAATGTAATCAATATTCGAAGTGCGGTCATGAGGAATATTTTCACAATCGTTACATACATAAGCTCGTATTTATAAAGCAATCTCAAGATTGAGACCAATATTATGTACGGATCTGACAGGCCATTTTGTACTGAAATGTCATTTCTGATACGAACTCAACCTAGCTGTCAATTTCAAGTATTGTTTATCGGTACGGGCCTTAGGCCAGGTTGTACTGAAATGACATTTATGATACGAACTCAAACTCGCTGTCACTCTTGAGAGCTGATTACAAATACGGCCCTTAATTAGTGTTTGATTATTTTTCTAGAGTCGTTTTGCGAGATAAGTACCTACTACCTCGTATTATAATAAGATGAATTGATGAAATTTCAACAAAGCTTAAAAAAATAATCTATGCAACCGTTTATATGTAAACAACACCCTTGTCTAGCTGGCTGCATTTTCAGCAGGTGAAATCAAATTACTATATTGAATAAGTATGCAATTACTACTAATGATTCCAAAATTGCCAGCCTCCTCTAATCGATTTTGCCCGGGAGGTGAAGCAGCTGGTAGATGCATGTTTTTTTTATCTCTCTCAGTCTAGAACCGTAATTTAGGAAGCCGTTCAATGCTCCCAATATTCCAAACACATCCGTGAGCCGGCTAAAATATCCGAAAACTCCATGTAAAAACGCTCTCGAAAATCAGTCCTACCGTTCAAAATTAAAGTGGGGGAGCAGACGCAATAATAAAATTCTCAAATTTCAAAGTGCAAGCGTGAAAAGTGCTGCGAAAATCGCATGAGCCGAACCGTTTCACAGCCATAGGCGATACAGAAAATATTTTCCATTTAACTAACGCCGCTCTGTCACACGGGGAACTAACACAATTCGAAATTTATTTCCTCTGCAGACGGAGGCAACTGTACCACGGAAAATATAAGGTATTTTTCAAACTTGTGTTTGATCAAGTTTGTCTATCTTCAAACTATTTGTAGACGATCTGCTGGATTTGATAGAAAAGAGGGGAATGAATTCGTGGGTTTGTGAAACTAAACAACTTCTCGCGTGGGAGACAGAACAAAAAAGGGAATAGAATTATTTTTTACCTTAACACTAGTGTGAAGAATCAGCTAGGTTATATGTCAACCTATAGAATAAACTGCCTACCTATACCTAGAGTTCTACCTCAGCAATCTTGCTTCCTCTATCCATCCCGCCCAAATCATATTTTTTTTGTCGTGTATCATACACTTTATGTAGAAGATACTCATTGAAAGCCGCGCCTTTGAACATCGAATCCCTGTGATATTTGACGAGGCAGGTTACTTGCACCCCACAGTCACAGTAAATGTTAAGTGCAGCATGTTTTCATACCAGACCACCGAAACTGGTAAAGAAAAAAGAGGTCGTTTTGCGATCTGGTGCAATCAGAGATTCAAATTCAAGATACAAATTACATACAAATGGCATACAAATCTTTTTTTCTGTTGATAAGTGTTGTCAACACTGAGTAGGTAAAGTAAAACCTGAGATGAATACTAAGAGTTTCTGACATGGCCTGTGTAAAGACTACTATCAAAGACAGTGATTATTGTTGAATACAACCTCTTTGCAGATGTTCGTTTGTATTCAACTCTGTCTGCAGCGAATAGATGTGCTAATTTGTAACGTATCCAAAAATAGTGCCAATAAAGGCTTATTTACCATAATATTGGAAGTTACTTCGAGCTACAAACAAACCCACAGTCCACTAGCTCAACAAGAAGCGAACAATCTTGAACGGTGGCTTAAAGTACCATGCGATCCTTCCTTATGACCATCTAATGATAAATTGGTAATAACAAGGTTAGGTATCAATATTCTTTTCTCTGAAAGACTTGAGTTCGACTACCTCTGGACGACCGTAGGACCAAATTTACTAGAAGACAGCATAGCTTATGAATGATGATTTTGATTCCAGTTTGAAGGATGGTTGACTGTTCTTTCTCTGTACTGTAATGCAGACTCGAGATTGCGCCCGCGATGCAGGTCGCGCACAAAACATTCGATGCAGGAGCCTAATGTGGGGGTGCCAACTGAGTTCGAAAAACAGGTCAGAGATAAAGTTGAAAACATTGGCAATATTGGTAAGTATGAAAAAAATCTTAGGGGAAAATCAAAGAAGAGTAAAATGCACTGGCACTAGCAACTTCTCTCTAATGAGTGGGAAAGAATAATTGTTTTTTTTTTACATAACTAATGTTTTGCTCAAAGACTATCTTCAACGGCCATCAAAAAGCTACGAGTATTAAAGTTTAATATTCTTGTATAATATTTTAGCAATAACAGTTTCCCTATGTAGGTCAGAGGCAATTAAAGAGATTTTCCAAATATTAGTTTTATTTTGTAGTATTCAAACATAGTTTTGGAATAATTGGTTTTAGAGCATCGGAATTCAGCCAAAATGAAATACCTTATAAAAGCGATCGCAACCGCGGAGCTGGAATTTGTATGAAAAATTATAACTGGCTAGTTTGGCAACACTGAGGGGGTGTAATTTAGCTCAAGTGGAGCACTCACGCCTTGCCCTGCGCTGCGACGCAATCTACTGACAAGCACCCTAGTCTCGCTCGAAAATAATGCGATGATGCATCAGAAAGGCAGGTCGAGATTGTCGAGATAGTCGAGTGCGTCGGCAGATGCGAGTCTGAACTATCTGTTTGTAAGCAATTCACTGTACCTAGATATTTTGAAATGTGAGGGGGTTGAAAGTGCTCCAAAGTCGTTCGAGTAAAGTATGGAACCACCGCGCCTATTTACTCGACTTGGCGGAGGCGCTTCTGTTCCTCTAGAATTTAGATTATACCTGACTGTCATGTAAATCCACCAAACTGATAGGGGTTGCTCAGTCAACGACACTGAACAACTATCAACAGGATTTTTTTTTCAGAAAGTGAAAAAAAATGGCTTTTCCATACAAAATGTTTACCTCGATCAGACAATTAATATGGAAAAGCCAATTTATTTTTCACTTCCTGAAAAAAACCCGCTCTGATAGTTGTTCAGTGTCGTTGACTGAGGAACCCCTATCAGTTTGAGACTCTGTCCTTTTCACCTGGTATATGTGCCGAAAATCCCTTTTAAATCACATAGAAATAAAATTAGTCGCCTCTGCTCTATTGTGTACGTACAAACCAAACGAAATAATATCTCAAAATCTCGCATTTATGTTAGGTAATCCGAACAAAGAGCAACAAAGTGTGGAGAAAAGAGGATCATAATATAAATCTATGCGTAATAAACAGATAATCTTATTATACACTTGTTTTTCCGGATGAAATTTATATTCGGCGAATCCTATACATATTGGAAAACAATGAAGAAAGTCAAAGACGCAAATTGAGGGTAGAGTATAATTCATTGCTAAGTGTCTTTGAGTTCTAGAATAGTGGACTGATTTTTGAGGATTGCAGATCATGCTCCATCTGACTACCGTTTTCAGCTTCTTCTTAGAGAGTGGATTCTCGAGTGATGAAACCTGGTGTCAGAGTTTTTACACCGCCTAGTAGAACAGCTAATAGGCTTCTGACATGGTTTGTTTAGCGACCACTATCAAAGACAGCGACCGACGTCGACGGTTTAACGTGCCCTCCAAAGTTTGGGATACATTTTCTTCCAGACAATCAGGTGGATTCAGCCTGCATTGTCCTAACCAATTTGAGGAAAATCTCACAAAGTGATAGACAAATATCAACTCTGTTCATTCCCAATGGGCATCGAACCCAGGACCTCCGGATCATGAGCCCACGGCTCTGACTACTAAACCACGGAGCCCGTTAGCATTTTCAGCTGAAAATAAGCCAGAACTACCCCATTGGCCTCCAACAAAAAATATTATGAATACCTATTTCAGGATCTTTCCAACATTCTTTCGTCCTACGTCCTTTAACATTACTTCCGCAATTTTCCAGTGAAATTATTAATATATGAAAATGTTCTTTTCTCTGTTCGCATGTA
Organism: Scrobipalpa costella; assembly: GCA_949820665.1. Lineage (NCBI taxonomy): Eukaryota > Metazoa > Arthropoda > Insecta > Lepidoptera > Gelechiidae > Scrobipalpa > Scrobipalpa costella. The sequence goes on along the minus strand of OX463304.1, from coordinate 10,595,433 downwards.
AATTATTCTACAACGTACGAGTGACTGTTATTTTGTCCTTTTCCTTTTTTATTTTTATTATTTGAAAACAAAACTCCGAAACAAGCGCATAGCCGGAAGCGATGGACATTTCTGTGTCTTCCGGTTTAGAAATCAATATGAAAAGCTGGTACTGGCACAAGTGTATTTCAATGTTTTTTTATTATTACGTAAGATTTTGACAGATTTTTCTACTCATAATGTTTGTACAATTAATAAGTGAGTTACACAAATTCATTCAGATTTTACCAATTCGTTTTTTGATAACCTTACTACATACATACATATATATAATCACGCCTTTATCCCTCATGGGGTAGGCAGAGCGTAAACGACCTAAATAAAGGTCGTTCCGCCACGTCTGACAAAGTTTTGAGGGTTATTTAAGATAGATTTGTAGGTATGTTGCTGTAGTGACAGGTTGTCAGCCCATCGCCTAGATTGCAATATACTGAAACCCTTCGAATCCTTTAGCTGATTTTTACAGCATGCCCGGGAGGAAATGCTGCTGGCACATTCTATGTTTTTCTTTCGCTCCCAGGCCAGCATGGAAGCAACCTTTAACCAACCTTTCTAGTTTTAGAAAAATAAGTCTTCGTCTTTGAGTAAGGAAACCTTTTATTTCATATGATATTCATGAATTTCATGTCATATTAGTTCATATATTTAGTTAATAGTCTGTTTTATACTTTTGATAGTCTTGGGCTGTCAAATTTACACAATGAGGCAGATTATTATACAAAAAAAATATGTTTACATTTCTCTAATTCTAGATGAAACATCTGGGAAACAAAGGAATAATGCAAACAAAAAATCGTACGCCAGGAATTCCTTGTAAACTAAATAGTGCAGCGTCTAATTAAATTGGCCAGGCGTCAACATAAAGTTTCGTTTCGTCCGAGCCAACATTTGAATCGCGTTGCGAGGCGGCTCACGTCCTGCACTGAATCAATTTCGTGTCAGTCGGCTCCCAGCCCGACAGTGTACTTGGCACTTGTGTTACTGACACCGGATTTTATGCTCGGAGGAATGTTGCTGGCAGCAAAGAGTTTTGTTTTTCTGTTTTGTGAGAAATGAGGTTTTATGTAAATAGGCCAGTGGGCATTATGAAACACTGTTGATAATAAATTAATAGTATCTTTCGGCTTACTTAAATAATTTCGTGTCGGTCGGCTCCCAGCTTCACAGTGTACTTGGTACTTGTATTACTGACACCGGATTTTATGCTCAGAGGAATGTTGCTGGCAGCAAAGAGATTTGTTTTTATTTTTGTAAGAAATGAGGTTTTATGTAAATAGGCGGCCTGTTGGCATTATGAAACACTGTTGATAATAAATTAATAGTATCTTTCGGCTCACGTTCTGCACTGAATCAATTTCGTGTAAGTCGGCTCCCAGCTCGACAGTGTACTTGGCACCGGACACCGGATTTTATGCTCGGAGGAATGTTGCTGGCAGCTAAGAGTTTTGTTTTATTGTGAGAAATGAGGTTTTAATTTACATAAAAGGCCAGTGGGCATTATGAAACACTGTTGATAATAAACTAATAGTATCTTTCGGCTTACGTTCCGCACTGAATCAATTTCATGTCAGTCGGCTCCCAGCTCGATAGTCTACTTGGCACTTGTGTTATTGACACCGGATTTTATGCTCGGAGGAATAATGCTGGCAGCAAAGAGTTTTGTTTTTCTTTTTTGTGACAAATGAGGTTTTATGTGAATAGGCCAGTGGGCAATGGGTATTATGAAACGCATTTGATAATAAATTAATAGTATCTTTCGGCTTACATTCTGCACTGAATCAATTTCGTGTCCGTCGGCTCCCAGCTCGACAGTGTACTTGGTACTTGTGTTACTGACACCGGATTATATGCTCGGATGGATGTTGCTGGCAGCAAAGAGATAATTTTATGCAAAATGAGGTTTTATGTAAATACGCCAGTAAGCATTATAAAACATTGTCAACATTAAAAGGTACAAGAACCTTTCGTACAACTTGAACTTGCTTACAATTTTATATGTAGATTTTAAAAAAAATGTATCATTATAGAGACGGATTGGCAACAACTGACATCTTCTTTTTAACGTGTCGATAGCAGACATTACGCTGTTGCAGCCCAGACTGATAATATAAAATACTGATCAAAAAACATGATAGGTATGAAATAAGAAAAATCGTCGAAGTAGTTTTTCGAGTTCAGTGATCCGTCTGACTTTTAAGTTTGTTTGTAATTTAATTTGATGCTCATTATTCTGCAAAACTATCTTCAGATCCAGACGCGAAAATATAGCAAAAATGTTATGAATTTGCTTAGATGTTCTTTTTATTTTTTTTATTCAATAAAGTTATTTTCAGAATAAGTATAATCTGTTTACCCACGCATTAAAGTGCACATTTAAATATTTCTAGCTGATGTTGAAAAAACAGATTCTTCCATTGAATGATTCCCAGGTGTTGTAGAAAAGTTCAGTTTTTAGTTGATGGGATGCCAGTTTAAAAACATTCATTACTAAATTATAATCATAACTCAAGATCAAGACGCATGGAGATTATAAACAGTGAGTTGAAAATATTTCAGAGTTCATAGAAGGAGTTTGATATCTTTATGCAGATTGTCTATCACTTACTGTGTTTGGGAGATGTTCGAGAACAACTTTTTTTTGAGAGATGTTTTTGAGTTACTGAAAAGTTTACTTACATTATTAGTGTTGTACTGTACAGAAGACGGATCAATTTCGACTAGTAAATACAATATCTTTACCGGGAGTACACACCCGCGGTAGCTACGATGCACTCGCCACCATAACGGGGCAATAAATTCCAAATAGTGCTACTATCTCGGGTAATGTAAACGTTCTTTAGTTAATCGGAAAATATTTGCAGGTATTCCTGGCGAATAGTGGAGATTTCCACATTGCCGCAGGGACCGCTGCAGCGCTGCACAAATGGTGATACAGTGACAATTTGTGTGCGGCTAAACGCTGTCTTGGGACGCTTTCACTGCAAAAGTGTGTTTTATTTAGTGTTCAAGAAGTGCCGTTTAAATCTTATCGATTATTAGTGGGTATCGAGTCCTTCAACCTGATAAACCCTGGTGTCAGAGTTTTTAAATCGCCTAGTAGCACAACTATCAAGCCTTTGACATGGTTTTAAGTAACGACCACTATCAAAGACAGCGACCGGGACCGACGGTTCAACGTGCCCTCCGAAGCACGAAATCTTTTTCTTTTCGGCCAATCAGGTGATTCAGCCTGCAATGTCCTAACCAAAAAAAATCTATCTTAAATAACCCTCAAAACTTTGTCGGACGTGGCGGAACGACCTTTGTTTAGGTCGTTTACGCTCTGCCTACCCCATTAGGGATAGAGGCGTGATTATATGTATGTATGTATGTATGTATGTCCTAACCAAACTGGGTAAAAAATCACAAAGTGATAAATTCTCAAATATCAACTTTGTGGACCTCTTGATTGGGAGTCCATGGCACTAGCCACTAGACCACGGAGGCAGTTGTTTGTTATAATTATTTTATGAGAATTATACATGCATGTTCCTTCTTTCGCTACTGGACAAAATTAGAGCTGACAATACTAGGTGTAAAAGACAGCGTCCCACAAACTGATAGGGGTAGCTCAGTTAACGAAACTGTACATCTAGCAGCACGATTATTTTCAGGGAGGGAAAAAAAAATTGCTTTTCCATACAAATTGTCTGATCGAGGTGGTAATTTTGTATTGGAACGTCCATACTTTTTTCATCTCCAGAAAGAATTTCCTGGTGACAGTTGTTAAGTTACGTTGGCGGAGCAACCCCTATCTGCTTGCGGGACGCTGTCCCTTACACCCGGTATTATAGGTAGAGATCCAAGGAAATGGAGCTTTCTTTATAGTGCAGCAGGTTATTGCCCTCTTGATGATATGTACATAGACATTTTTTTTAAAATAAATCACTTGGGCTCGTATTTATGAAGTGATCCCAAATTTGAGACCACTATTAGGTATGGATTTGACAGCCTAGTTTGTACTGAAATTACATTTCTGATACGAACTCAAACTCGCTGTCACTCTTGAGAGATGATTACAAAAACGGCACTGAGTAATCATTCAAAGCGTGCAAATTAGTATTTGTAGGTTTAGATTATATTTTCTAGACATTTTATGATATAACATAACGCATTCGCTCCCCTGGTACAAACTTATCGTATGTACACAAGTTGTACAATGAACTATGATGCTGTGCGGTACACCCCAGGACTAGGAAATTCATAAGTATTGCGCGAACAAAGCACGTGCGTGCTTACATCTAAACAATGCCGTCATCGCTGCTCTCGACTGTTGGGCGGCTAAAATGGTGTGAAATCGTAGGTTCTAAATAAAATGGCTAAATGAAGGATTGTCCAATTCTTCCATACTGGACTGGGAGAGAAAGAAAAACATAGAATGTTCCAGTTGCCCTTCCTCCCGAGCATGCTGTAAAAGTCAGCAAAAGGGATTCGAGGGTTACAGTGTATTGTAATTTAGGCGATAGGCTGACAACCTGTCACTACAGCAATACACATTACAATCTAAAATTGCCCTCAATGTATGTCAGACGTGGCGAAAGCGCCTTTTAGGAGGCGTTTTTACGCTCTGCCTACCCCGTAAGGGATAAAGGCGTGATTTTATGTATGTATGTATGTATGTCAAATTCTTGAATAGTGCACTCAGCAAAGTAGACGTCTGGGCAGGTCTGTTCGAAACGGATGAGGTTATTTCAGGAAGTTATCTATGGATTTTCATGAAATTTCGTGTACTCGCGAAATTAATTTACAGTAACAAATTTTATGAAATGAAATCTGTAAATGATTTCTTGAAATAATCTCATCCTTTTCTAGCAACCCTACCCCGCATTTGCCGTTAGTGGATTACCTACTTCATGAAATGCCACGTTGTTATGGAATAAGAGAAATCTACAACTGGATTCATAACTCATCATCATCTCCCTAGCCTTATCCCGTATGCTACGGGGTCGGCTTCCTTATCTAGGTGATTGAACGAGGGTACTGGTTTTTACACAGAGCGACTGCCATCTGACCTCCGCAACCCAGAAGGGAAACCAGACCCAATCCTAGATTAGGTCAGTATTTTCAAGCCGTCAATGCTTAGCACTAGCCTCTGATATGGCTTAACGACTAATATTTACGATATTAACCGGGACGAACGACTTCGTGCGTGCCTTCCGAAGCACGGAAAAAGCACCGAATAAACGTACATATGAAATTCGAAAACCGAAAAACACATTGGTAAGTGGTGGGATTCGAACCACAGACTCAGCTCAGGAGGCAGCGGCCCTATCCACTGCACTATCGGGCTCAACTGGATTCATAACTATTTACTAAATTATTCCAAACAGTAAAATTCGACTGAATGAATAAACACACCTACTACCTAATGCTTTCATTTCCAAGAGCGTATGCTTAATGTTATATTTATAATGAATGAGTGATCAATTTGTTCACTTTAGTTATCACTACATAGTATAAAACAAAGTCGCTTTTTCTGTCCCTATATCCCTATGTATGTTTAGGTCTTTAAAACTACGCAACAAATGTTGATGCGATTTCTTTTAATGGATAGAGTGATTCATGAGGAAGGTTTATATGTATAATACATGCATAATATAGTAGAGGAACACTGATGATTTCCGAGCGAAGCCGGGGTGGGTCGCTAGTATTTCATAAATCCTAAATATGGTGGGTACCCTTTATAGGTAAATACCTAAAGCTTCCGTAACAAAACACCGTATTTACGCGCTTGAAACAGTTTTGTAACAGACTATAAATTAAAAACCATTGAGTCGTGAATATGTTTTAATAACTTTATTAGTTGCTACGAAAACAAAGCTTATTATAATATACCTATTTTTATTTTAGGCAATATGTTAGCAATAGGTAGCTTTAATATTTTCTAATTTTACTCACGGGGCTGACGCGAAAATCAATGCGATAAAGACGAGCAAGACACCGCTATGTCATTTTATACATACATACATACATATAATCACGCCTTTATTCCTAATGGGATAGGCAGAGCGTAAACGAATGTAATTTTATTCAGTCTTCAATCGTAAAAATAAGGGGCTGTTGATTATTTTAGAAGACGTGTAAATAAAAAAAACCGCTTAGAGATATTTTGATAATTTAAGGGGCTTCCTGGGCTATGTGGCGCCCTCATCAGTCAAAAAATCATAGTTCACTTAAAACACAATCAATCACAAATTTAGTAGATCAGATTGAAGTTAAAACACTGAAGGTCGTTTAGAACTTCATAATTCATTCATTTTGTACCCAAGATTAGATGTGCTTATAGGTATAAAAATACATGTGTTTTAAAAATAAAAACGTAAAATTTCGTAAAGATCCAAAAAAATATATCAAAAAAATACTTTTTTTATTTTGATTATTCCAATTCATTATTATTTCATAATATAATAATTATTACAAATAGCATAATTTAATAATGATAAAACTACTGCATAGAAGCGTGGAACAAATAAACCAAAACAAATGAATACCCGAAATATATTTTCTATTAACACGTCTAGACCTATTTAAGGCGTGATTATATGTATGTATGTATGTATGTATGTAGACCTATTTAATTAATTAACACCGCGTACCTAAATTGAAATTAATGAAAATTCTATTTAATTTCATTCGTAGTCTAAATTCGCAGTATTTACCTGTTTAATATTATTTTGATGACAATTTGATATTAAAGTTCGTGCAACCAAAGCGCAAAGGTAAAATCCCGTGAAATTAGAAATGTGATTGTTATTCACTCATGTAAACTAGAAGAAAAAATTTGATTTGGTTTATTATATGGTATAGATAGCTGCAGTGCAGAAGTGAAAAATTACAGGCTACTTCATAATTCAGCTACCTTATCCCGTATCTTACGGGTCGGCTACCTAATCCAGGGGATTGAACGAGGGTACTGGTTTTTACACAGACCGACTGCCATCTGACCTCCGCAACCCAGAACGGAAACTAGACCCAATCCTAAATTAGGTCAGAATTTTAAAGCCGCTAATGTTTAGCACTGGCCTCTGATATGGCTTAACGACTAATATCTACGGTATTAAACGATATTAACCGGGACCAGAGGCTTAGCGTGCCTTCCGAAGCACGGAAAAATCACCGAATAAACGTACATATGAAATTCGAAAACCAAAAATATATTGGTAGGTGGAGGGATTTGAACCACGGCCTCCCGCTCAGGAGGCAGCGGCCCTATCCACTACACCATCGGGTTCTAAATTATAGGCTACTTATTTCAGTGAATCTTACTCCCACATGAAAATTTATTTGTGTTTACTACTATATATATACATATAATCACGCCTTTAAACCTGATGGGATCGGCAGAGCGTGAACTACCTAAATAGAAGGTCGTTTCGCCACGTTTGACATAGTTTTGAGGGTTACTAACTTATGTACGTATATTACTGTAGTGATAGGTTGTCAGCCCATCGCCTAAATTACAATATACAGAAACCCTCAGATCCCTAAGCTGGTTTTCACAGCATGCCCGAGAGAAAATGCAGCTGGCACATTCTAGGTTTTTCTTTCACTCCCAGTCCAGCATGGAAGTGCGATATAAAATAGCCTGTCTGTGTTAATACACAGACAGGCCATTTTATAGTCTAATGACTATACGAAAATCAGCAATCGTGAGGTTCGTCGATCAGACGACCCTCCCAATAAAGAAAAATAAACTCAACCAATTCCAATACACACCAAACCACTCAAACCGAACACATCCCTCTATCTGCCCCAGACATCATTTTATCGCTCACAGGAGTTAAACAACAGAGGAGCGAGTATACCTCCAGAGAGCAGAGTAGCCCACTTAAGTAAAATTAGCTCTTTCTGTGAGCGCAAAGAACACTATCGGATGTTTTCAGGCGCACCCCGGTGACGGAGATTAAAAGGGGGCGCGTAGGCCCGCAGATTTCCCAATACACCCTTCGTAGGTATACCTGTTATAGACAAACGTGTGTTGTAGAGAGACACTTAAGTTGATTTTTAGTTCGGTTCGTTCTTGGTGACTTATTTGCACCATTCGTTTGGAAAACGTTCGACATTTAACATTTTTTTTCTGGAAGATTTTCACCTTAGTTTTCGTGGTGTCGTATTATAGATGTGAGGATGATAATTATTTGCGTAGGTACCTAAATTGTAGTTAATAATTAAATCTCCATGCTGAATTGGGAGCAAGAGAAAAACATAGAATGTGCCAGCTGCATTTCCTCCCAGGCATGCTGTAAAAAACAGTTAAGGGATCCCAGGCTTTCAGTATAATGTAATTTAGGCGATGGGCTGACAACCTGCCACTTCAGCAATATACATACAAATCTATCTTAAAGAACCCTCAAAACTTTGTCAGACGTGGCAAAACGACCTGTGTTTAGGTCGTTTACGCTGTGCCTACCCCATTAGGGATAAAGGCGTGATTACATGCAATTATGTATAATTAAAAACTTTACCAAAAGTATTTTTTCTTACAAATTTTACATTGGTAAACAGTCGACGCAACCATGGTCACCGTCAACTCTCTGCTGCCGGCTCCAGCCATTGATTTTATTAGATTAAGATAACAAGACTAATTTTTAAATTTAGGTGCTTGTTGTGATCGATTCTAGATTCCACAGGCTAAAACAAAATTAAAATGTATGTCTTACTTTAAAAAAATAAAATTGAAAAAGGACAGGCGATTTATACTCTATGGTTTTACATTTTGTCCAGTATTTCTGTCAATTTTATGACGGCAGATAAAAATGACAGATAAACACGTATAAAACGACCGAGAATGGATCTCCTGTGCTATTCCAATGTCAAAACATTGAAAGTGACAAATAGATTTTAGTTTTAGCCGGAAAATCGAGAATCGAGCCCGTTAATAAGGTAAATAATTTGTGTTTAAAAGAACTGTAGTCAAATTCACGTAAAAACTTGACTAGTAGTGCAGTAGACAGTATCAGTAAAATTGGTTAGCGGACGTTGATCGATCCCGGCTCCTTGTAATTGGTGTGATGCCGTGACAGTGATCGAGTTCCGCAAGATATTAGCACTATCGCATCGTGTCTTATTGAATTAAAAACTAATTGTTTAATAGTTTTTCATTTAATAATATCTAGACAAGGGTCTATCTCTAGATTGACTCAATAAATTGTAGAACAAATTAACTTTACCCTCAGATGCGTTTATACACAAAATGGCCATTGCACCTTATGCACGGAGCCACCTCACCATAAGGTATAAACCATTAAAATGTGCTTTATCTTCCTTGCTGTAAATATGAACTCTTGTAATTATTGAGCTTACGATTTAAGCCTAGTCAGACCTTGAAGTTCTAATTGACAACTAGTTCTAGGATCAGATAATTGTACCAAAACCAGATGGAAGGAAAAACCGATCAAAAGAGACCTTTACATTATATATCGGTCACAAGCTTCGTCAACAAAACCAGACAAAAAGTAATTACATTGTGTAAAGCTAAGCAAAGCCTCTTCAGTTGCGGATATCCACAAAATGGCCATTGTATCTAATGTACGGAGCCACCTCACCACATAAACCACCGAAATGTGCTTCACCTTCCTTGCTTTAAATATGCAATCTATAATTATTATGAGCTTGAGATTGTAGCCTTGTCAGTCCTTCAAGTTCTAATTGACAATTAATTCTAGGATAAGATGTACGAGTATCATAGAATAAGAACCAGATGGAGGATAAAAAAACATATTCAAAAGGGACCTTTATATTATATATCAGTCACAAGCTTCATCAAAATCATACACAATACTTTTTTTTTAGAAGTAATTACGTTGTGAAAAGCTTAGTAATGCACCTTTTCAGATGCGGCTGTCTACAAAATACCAATTGCATCTAATGTACGGAGCCACATCAACACATACACCACTGAAATGTGCTTTACTTTCCTTGCTTTAAATATGCACTCTGTAATTATTATGAATTTGAGATTTTTGTTCAATTAGTTCGTAAAGTTCTGATTGACAATTAGTTCTAGGATAAGATAGTTGTACCAGAACCAGATGGAGGAAAACACCATTCAAAAGAGACCTTTACATTATATATCGGTCACATGCTTCGTCAACAAAAGCAGGCAAAAAGTAATTACGTTGTGTAAAGCTAAGCAAAGCACCTCGTCAGTTGCGGCTGTCCACAAAATGGCCATTGCATCTAATGCACGGAGCCACCTCACCACATTAACCACCAAAATGTGCTTTACCTTCCTTGCTTTGAATATGCACTCGCTCTTTATTTTGTTGGATAATTTATGAGTTTGAGATTTTAGTCTAGCTAGAACCATTGACAAGTTCTAAGTTGACAAATTAGGACCAGTTGAATCATTAGGTACAGTTATTCTCTTGTTAAACTGGGAACGATAAAAACATTTTATGTAACCTGCTGCTTTCAAGGCATACTGTAGAAGCCAATTAAGAGATTCGAGGGTTTAAGTATACATAGCTATATTCTGAAAAACCAATGATAACACTTCGCGTCTTTCGTTCTACTTATGTAATGTCATTTATTAGGATAAAAATATACAAAACGTATATTAGTATAATACTTTATTTGTACAAATATTAATGATAAAGATAAGAAGGCTTCTGCTAATAAAGATAAGAAGAAAAAACAAGTGATTCAAACAACAGGATATCTTTTGCAAATAGAAATATGTTTATTTTCTTTGGACCTCATATCGCCCTGGGCCAACATGCTTTCTTCGTTTGCCAAGATATTTTTTTAAGAAACGTCTACTCCTCATTCCTTTGTTAATAATAAAGACTAATTAATTACGATATAATGTGAATAAATAAATAAAGACCCATTTTATGTTTTTATTTGTTGGAATATTTCTCAACGTTTTTACTTTATCAAACAAAAAATAGGTACAGTGATTGCATTTATGGCTATATACCTTTTCTTTGTCGCCTTAATTTTGCATAATTAAAGACTTCTTACGTCACGTTGACAGCTAGTATATCGATGCGATAATCTAACTCATCCATCACAAACAGTTTATAAAGACAAAATTTGATGAAGCTCTCAAATTAATTTCAAAACTTCACTTTATGTGTTTAATTTTTTCTTCTTTGCAAACCGGTCGAACCAGAAATACAAAAGAAGCAGTTAGCAAGCTACGACTGTAACGGAAATAGTTTTATTTTTCTCACAATACTTTGTAAAGGCTTGGCATTGTTTCTTGGTGGCGGAACGGTGGCGAATTCGCATTTACAACGAATGCCTGCAATTCAATTACTAGCAAAGTGCGGGATCTGTGCGTATTGCATCGTAAACTGCCGGCTATAAGGCGTTTCAGTTAATTCACACCGGGAAGCGATGCAACGCACACTTTCAAGAGCGTGATACATAAAAGAACTTATAATCTTCGAGAGATAAAGGCTTGACTAAATGTATGTATGTATCTCCTAAACATCATCCTAGTTTTTAAAGCCCAAGTGTTTGCGCTGCACACAGGTGCACTCTCTATTTCTTCAATCACTTATTCTGACGGGATTGATTGTCTGGCATGACCAGAGAGAAATCAAGCGCAAGACCGACTATTTACATGCCCATCCAACAGCATGGATCATCTTACTTTTCGGACAATCAGGTGATCAGCCTGCAATATCCTAACAAAACTAGAAACAACAACACAAAGTCATTGTCCCCTGGCGGCAATCGAATCCGGAACCTCCGGGTCGAGAGCCCATAGCTCAGATCACTAGACCACAAAGGCAGTAAAAAAACTATATATATATTTTTTTTAATAAAAAATAGAGATCTATTCAAAAAGATAGAGATCTCTCAGTGCCGAGCTGGGCCACGCGGTGTAGCCTGTCACTTCCACTCTGGGCGCCTGACGCCGCGCCCAGTAACCTGTGCTTCTACCAAGAACAACCGTTGTACCAACAACGGGATGCATCTTCAAGCAGCATCTCGCCGCGTCTCGTCGTGTCACGTCCCAGTGTGAACTGACCGTTATGACTACGCGCCGAGGAATAAAACGTGCTAGAATACCTGCGGTGACCTAAATCTCTTTTATTTTACTTTATTTGCGAGCGTTTAGCTTTCACCTGCGGAAAGCGTCCGCGGAATTGTCGTTTTTGCAAGTTACATATTAGTGTTACCAACTTTCTAAGCGATCTTTGTAGTATGAAATAAATGCTCTTATTATGCTAAATTACAATAAAAACAAATTGTAAGCTTCTACTTACAGGAAAATTAATGATAGCAGTATAATTATAAAACTTGAGTAATTTCCTTTTCAAAGCAATTATATGAAAATAAAATAAACTTCATCAATGAATATCAACTTGTTATAATAAGATGATTACAGTCTAAACAAGTCAATAGGAGCTATGTTAAATTAACAAGAAATTTTATTTGACATGAGGTTGAAAACGGAACAATTTTAACATTGAAATAATTATAAAGTATGCTTTACGAAATCATTTTAAAGTTTGGATTACGACATAAAATAAGCAAAAAACATACCATTGAAATCCTGTTGGTCCTATATTTAGCTAAGTCATTCATCCTTCCCCATTACTACCCAACAAGGGCAACCCTACTGTGTAGCCGTCTTGCCAAAACAAACACACCATAACCTACAAACTTTGCTTATCCAAAGGTCGATTCGTCGATAAATTTTCAATAATCGCCGGATTTTAAACTTTCCTCGCGAGTGGAGTAAAGTGAAAATCCCATTTATATTTTGGCCGTTACGCTGAACATTCCCAAGGGCTTTGCACATAAACTCGCGCCATTGTACTCGTAATTTTGCTTCGAGAACACTCCTTCCTATACAGGGTGGATACGAACGACATACGTTTCTAGAGCGTATTTGCTCTACATATTAAACTGTACTGTTACTTCCATGCTGGTCTGGGAGCGAGAGAAAAACATAGAATAGGCCAGCTGCTTTTCCTCCCGGGCATGCTGTAAAATCCAGCTAAGGGATCCGAGGGTTACAGTATATTGTAATTTAGGCGATGGGCTGACAACCTGTCACTACAGCAATATACCTAGAATTCTATCTTAAATAACTCTCAAAACTTTGTCAGACGTGGCGGGACGACCTTTGTTTAGGTCGTTTACGCTCTGCCTACCCCATTAGGGATAAACGCGTGATTATATGTATGTATGTATGTATTAAACTGTATATTTTTTGAGAAGAACAGTTAATAATATTGAACTATCGTCTGGAATTGGGTACTAATTTCACCTTTCGATCCAAGTCTTCCGAAAACGTTTTTCAATTTCATGAGTAGAGCTTGGGTTTGAATATGATACGGCAATTTGTGTCATATCACTTTGTAGCTCGCTACAAACACCCAAATCTTTCGACATTTAGTGCACTGTAAATAAATATTATGTGGCGTATGTCTCGTACAAAATAACTTGTAGAGCCATACCATTTGTACGGATGGCAAATTTCGACCCATGTCTTCAAAGACAGATATTAAATGTAATTACAAGCTCAGTGTGAAATGTAATATTGTTGGCTCCTATCATATCACCCTGTTTGTACAAACGCAAGTAGGCACCCAAAACTTTTGACATTTGCTAGACTGCAACAATTCACATAAATTATAAACCCCAAAATGAAATTTAATTCTTGCCGCCTTATCCCACAAGTTGTCGGATCATAATTATTTTAAGATAGTTTTGGGATGTTCATTACGAGTGTTTCATTGGACGAGAAAGTGACTAACTTTTGTTTGATGTAATTATACTCCATTGCTGAATGTTGTGCTTGTTTGTTATCCATTAGTTTCTGGTCTGGGATTAAAACAAGAGATCGTCCAACTATTTATGATGAGATAATATAATTGTTAGAGTGTTAAATAAGATCTTCTTCTGTCGAGTGGGTATCGAGTCTATGGACCCGATGAACTGAACTGAGGGTTAAATAAGATGATCAGTTAATATCATGATTCATGTTTTAAGTTATGTTCCTTGTAGAAAATGGTGCAGTTTCGTATATAGTATTGCTCCTTAAAAATATTCACAACGAATATCATATTGAAATAAATTAACAATATTAGGTTAGGTATGCCCTCTACATAACAATATCTGCTACCAATATCGATGCATCAACCCATCGCACGTACCATCGCTATCAGATAGCCGATAGTGATCGTCCAAAGAACCTCACTAATCCGGAGACAAATAATCCGGGGTGGGCAGCGGCGACTGCGAAGTTTTAAATCGATTCACCGGCTATCTCCGATGTGGAGTGGTAGCAATTCGTCAACGTCGCGGTATAATCCCACCCCCCGCCTCATCCCTCCTAGTCCTAAGCCGGAGGGATGTCGCGTCATCCATCACCAAGAGTGCCTCGACCCAACCGATTCTGCATCGTCATCGGATTGAAACTATCGCTAATACTTGAAAAACTGTTGCCGTGCACATCGTGGGCGAAGAAATCAAGCTCTCATCTGACAACCAAAACTTCTTTACTATGAAGTAAAGTATGTGTGTAAAGTAAAGAATGAGACTATTAATTAAAAAATTAACAACTAGTCTTGTTTTATTACTATAATTATTATTGTATACCTCTAAATATAACTTGCTCTAAATAAATTTGATATTTGATTTCCAAATGAAATTTATTTATTTTGATTATTTTATGATATGGGATCTACCTCTTAGTGTTTCACTCTGGGCAAAGGCAACACAGGCTTGTCTGTGAATAAGTCCGGCTGAACGATTCTAACAAAGCGATGGTAGGCTCCGCAAAGGGTCTCCTGGCTCGCGACCACCCTCTCATCGAAGTCCGACGCCAAACAGCTTACAACAGCTTGTAACTGGTATATTCTGGGTGATCTCGCTCTATCGTCGACTCTGTCATGGTCATCCCTGACCTAGTGTTTAGAGTCAAGAGCAAACCCATTTCTAATAAAAATAAATATAAAATAAGGTATACTCCCTTATTCTTATGAGAAGTAAGTAGGTAGATATTTTCATATAGGTATATTCAACTTATAAGGACACGTACGTAAAACCTCATATCCACCTCGAAAACCGATTATAATATCTTCACATCTCCATTTATTTACACGACAGAGGATTCAATTTCGACAAAGTCTGCAAACATCGGCAAATAACCTCAAAATGATAGCTACGAAATATTACTGAAGAATATTCTTCTGTCGAGTGGGTATCGAGTCTATCGACCCGATGAACCCTGGTGTCAGAGTTTTAAAACCGCCTAGTAGCACATCTATCAGGCCTCTGACATGGTTTGAGTAACGACCACTATCAAACACAGCGACCGGGACCGATGCCCTCCGAAGCACGAAATCTTTTTCTTTTCGGACAATCATGTAATTCAGGCTGCAATGTCCTAACCAAACTGGGGAAAATTCACAAAGTGATAAATTCTCAAATATCAAGTTTGTGTTTCCCCCTGGGAATTGAACCCAGGGCCTCCGGATCGGGAGTCCATGGCACTAGCCACTAGACCACGGAGGCAGTTAAGAATGATTTAGTTTATTTACACCGGATGACTATTAGGCTAGTTTAAATTGCTCAGACCCCCTTAGCAAATCCCGGAAAATTGCTACAAGAGATTGTATTGTATTAATGGCTTCATTTATTGCCCAATATGACTCTCTTAGTTTACCCACCCTAACGGCGCTGTGCATAAGTAGGGTCCTTTTTCGTATGTTTTTTTAGTTCTGATTCCTATCGTGTGTGATACCAAAATATGAAGGGCCATTTTAAGCTGATTCTAAAAATATGTAACATCATTATATTATTAAGGTCACCAATGGGCACGATTCTAGTTTACACCGGCTAAAACTAAAATTAAAATCTATCTGTCACTTTCAAAATAATAAAATTGAAAAAGGACGATTTACTTATGTAGGTAAAATAAATAAGCTAATGAAATAACTTAAAATTATTGTGTTTTGTAACTCTCAAACTAAATAAATACGAACAAGTAGGCCTAATTAACACTCGCGGCAAGCTTTTATAGGTATCATAATAAATTGCGTAATAAAGACGTTATGGTGGTAAAAATCCTATATTGGATAAGTTTATTTTATTCTTTATTGCGCATCTAAATAAAACCTTGTTTATAAAAACTCTTTTTCCCACTTCCACCTCGAAAAGAACACATTTCGCGCCTAAATTCCGTGAGTAAAATGCCTATTAATTCTTAAGTGAGGCAAAGTAGCTTTTTAATTATTTCGAAAGAGGCAAAGGATGGGATAAGGTTTAACAGTAATTTTTTGACATACTAGCAACCATATTTTGTTTGTTCTCCCATAACATAAGGGAAGGCGAAGAGCTTGAGCCCATGCAACCTAGAAATTTAAAATAAAATTTAGGGGTGCGTTACGAAAATTATTTTAGCCCAAAATTTAAATTTTGTAGCAACTTTTCTTGTTACGTTTTACTTTTTGTTATATTAAAAAAAATGGTTATGATGTTCTTTGTAATATTAATACTAAAAACTATAAAATAAATAACACTTACTGTTAATTTTAGAATAATCACATGGTAATTTTTCAGGTGTTGTTGCAATTCCGAAACGCAACTTAAAAAAAACAATATTTTCTCACTACAAGTGGGAAAATATTGTTTTTTTTTTGACAATATTTTCTCACTAGAAGTGGGAAAATATTGTCAAAAAAATATGTTTTTTTTTGGGTAATAAAAACGAAGTTTGGTCTTTAGTTGAACAAATAACTATTTTACTCTTAATTTATTTGTTAGAAAATAATATACCTGATATTATATAGTCTGCCTTTCTAGTGCATTCGTGACTTACATACATACATATAATAACGCCTTTATTTTATTCGTGACTTGACTAGGCTTAATATTTGCAAAGTAATATTTTTAAAGGATAAAAATTTAAATTTCTAAAACTTAACTTAACTTACAATTCCGTCCTCAAACATACACAATTTAGAATCATCATGTGGGAAATCAATTTATCGTTGCGACGGCGACGTAGCGGCTTCTGTTGTTTTGGTTCTTTACTAGAACCACCTACAACTGACTTAGATTGTAACACCATTGAAATAAAAAGTAAAATATATCTGTCAGCGAATAATTTTAATTTGGTAACTTCGCTTGAAAATCCATTCCATATAATTACTTGCTTTACAAACTTTACAAAGTTGTTACAAACTTCATGGTTCAATAATATTAATTAAGCTAAGTATCCGGTTGAGTTTTAGACCAATATCTTGGACAAAATTATCAAACACAATATCATTATTATGAGATACATTAAATAAATGTTTCTTCATTTCCTGTAATCGTTTCTTTCTCCATATCTTTTAAATGAATTTCATTAAAAGAAGTATTACGTATAGCTTTTTTTTTTAGTTGTTACTTTGTTTGGGTGACTTTCTCACATCTCTGATCATTAATCACTGTATTTGTCACATTTTGAAATTTATAATTACCTTCTTCACCTATTTTATTTACACGTGCATGAAATCATCGGAAACAAAATGTTTCCGAAATAAGAGTTGATTGGAACTTCTTCATCTCTATTTTGCAAAATAAAAGGTTGTCCTAAAAACGCCAACTCACTTTTATTTACAGCTATTTTATTATTTATATTATAGTTTCCATGTTGGATTGACGTATTTTTTAATGACTAGCTTATTGTTTTCTGTCACTTTTGAAAAAAAATGTGATTTGGCTGTGTCTTGTTTTCACTGATCGATTTGATTTATAACTCCCAGGAAATGTGGTTCGAAGTAAAAAAACGATGCTTAATTGTTTTAAAACTTAACGTCAGAACTGTCTCCATGTTTACTCGGTTTACTGTAATAGTTTGGTTGCAAAGTACGATAATCATTTTCAGGACTTCTTAAGTCAGTCACATTATTTTTCCTTTGCGATTCCACAGCAGAAGCAAAGTGAATTATAGCTTTATTTTTTTCTTCTTTTAATGCGTTTGGGTTACCTAGTACCATAAGAAATTCATCTGCTAGTTTTTTTAATTCACCATCTTGTTGTATAAATGATGATGCAGAAGGAGTAATGGAAAGCAATTCGTCTTTAAAATTACTATTGGGTTCTATTTTAGTTGTTTCTATATTAACAAAAGTTTCCAAGGTAGTGTAGTTTTTCGTTTTGTGTGAGCCTTTTGGTTTTTGTAAATCGACATCAGTGCCAAACTGTTGTAAAGCTGTATTTTTTACTTTACCCAAAATATTGAAAAAGCCATCTCTTACTTTTTTTACAATATCTTCTTTGACAGTCGATGCCGAAGTCGTAATATTATTCTCTAATAAATTACTATCCTTTTGAGAAAACAAAATTAACTCTTCATTGTTTACATTTTGTAACTGATTAATCGTTTCCATTGGGAATTCTGTAAATATTAAATCTTCAGAATGTAAATCACGCAGGTCTTTACTTTTATTTGAATCTTTTATAACTGCACTTTTAGGTCCCAAACCGGAACCTAAATGTTCCAATGCTTTACTTTTTACTTTTCCTGCTGCCCCCAGAAATCCAAAAAAGTTATTAGTCATATCTTTTAATATATTGTTACGTATTGGATGTGACACATTTAACTTAGATGGAATGTATTCATTCCTTAGTAAATTATTCGTATTTTCTAATTTAATAACCTTCTGCTGACTATCTGTGTTGCCATTTGTCACTAGAATGCTGTGGTTTGCAGTTTTGTCAATGTCATTAACATTATATGTTTTTATTTTTTGTGATTCTATAACAGTTGATATCTGCTTAGCAGCACCACCTACAGCACTGAAAATGCTATTTGACATAAATTTAAAAATTCCACCCTGTGTTTTTGTAAGGACTGGAGATGAAGTAGACAATATACTATTAGTTTGTTTAATATTTTCTGTGATTGGAATGCGATTTTCTTCTTCTGAATACTTTTTATCTAACTTGTCAGTATTTTTATTCGCTTGCGAGTTCACAGAAGCTAACTGCAATGAAGCATTTTTTATTTCATTGTCAGGAAGAATGGCGTTCAAAGAATCAGAAATATAATCTTGTTCATATTTCATATTAGTTTTGCTCATCTTTACTTTGGAGATGTCTTTTTTTTGTGATTTTAGAGTATTTTCTAGCTTCACCAGAGCAACTTCGTTTTCTCGGTCTTTTATTTTTTGTATTTCTGAAGCATTTAAATCATCCTCTACATTTACATGTTTATCTACTTTTATATATTGTTTAATTGGCACTAAAGAGGATAAAGTTGAGGAATAAATGTTATATGTCTCTATATGTGTTGCACTTGCATAAGAAATTGCATCTTTATTAGGCTTTGGGTCCATAATTGTATTTTCTTTTTCTTTCAATGAAACTTGTTTTAGAGATAACAGAGGAGGGCGAGTAGAAAAATATTTGTATTTTTTTATTGTGTTATAGCGATTTTTATCCTTCTTCCAAGTACTTTTCCCTTCCGAATTGTCCTTTAAGAAGGTAATTCCATTATTTGTATGAATATTGTTTGTTGTATCGATTCTCGTTTCTTTTTTAGACTTAGTATCTAGTCTTAGGTCATCACGTTTTAAACTTAATTCTTGTGTCACAAGCAATGATGGAGGCAAAGTTGAAGAATAAGAAATCTCTCTGATTCGATTAGGTAAAATAGTTGTTTGATAAGTATATTCATTCCAATCGCTCTCTTCTCTTAAATTATTAACTTTGTTTTGGTTGTTTAACTCGTTATTTGTATACATGGTGTTTGTGATGTCCGAAATTACATCGTTATAACTGACTGCTGATGCTGATGCTATACGATCATTTTGTTTATCGTCATCACTTTCTTCTGATAACAATGTCGCAGGAGTTGAAGCAACCTTATTTTTGGAAATATTTTCATTTTTAGGCAGTTTATTATAGGACGTCATAAAACCATCAAATTCTTCTTCATTATTACCTACCAATTTTAATTTATCATTTTGTTGATTGTTATGAGATTGTTCTGACAATAATGTTGACAGGATTTCTGCAACCTTATTTTTAGCAATATTTTCATTTCGAAGAAGGTTATCATAGGTTTCCAACAAATTGACAAACTCCTCATTGTCGTTACCAAACGATTTTAAACGATTGCTTTGTTGATTGTTATCAGTTTCTTCTGACAATAATGTTGCTAATATGTTAGCAACTTTATTTTTAACAATATATTCATTTTGTAGAAGTTTGTTATATTTTGCCATTAAAGTATCTAATCCCACTTTACTATTTCCTGCTGGTAACATAAGATTGTTTGGTTCATCGTAAACTTTTTCTTCTGACAGTAATCTGGATAGAATTTCTGCAACTTTATTCTTGGAAACATTTTTATTTTGCAGAAGATTAATATAAGATGGCATCAAATTTTCTAATTCGTTAACATGTGATCTAAGGAAAGCAGTAGGTATATCTTGATTATGTACTTGCTGTATCAACTCTTCTTCTTTTTCTCCTACAACTTGGTTAGTATCATTCTCGATAAAGTCTTGTTCATCTATCTCATATTGTGGCAATAAGGAAAATATGTTTTGAAGATTATTTTTCATATTTTCAAAATTGCTTCCAATGCTAACAATTTCGGAAGAAAAAGTGTTTACGCTATCTTTTTTTGTTTCATTATCAAATTGTACAGGCATGACCATAGCTTCTTGCGGTGTTAGTACACTGCTAAGTAACGTAATTAATTCATCTGTTTCCATATTTTGTAATTTTGTACTGTCTTTTTTTAATACTGGTAAAGCAAATGACGGTAAAATAGTATCGTCATTGTTTTCTTTATTTTTTGCTACTGTATTCATTATTTTTATGCCCTGACCACCTCCTGTATATTTTTCTAATTCAGATAAGGATTGGAAAATATTTTCAAAATATGCTGTTCCGTTATGAGAATCGCTTTGGGTTAATTTATTTGAAGATATTTTAAGCTGTGGGTTAGTAGCTTGCGTTGAGTTTTCATTCATCTTCGGTTTAAAAGATTTAACAAAATCTAGCATGCTATCAAGATTTGAATAAATAGCGCTATCAAACTGTTTGTAGTTGTTATTTTGTTCTTTTATTACTGCAGTCACTTGTGTCTCTGATTCAACAGGTTGCAAATTTTTATGTGTATTTTCTTGATTTTGTAAGTAAGTTGCACCGAATTCTTGAATCATTCCTTTATTAGTATTTTTATTTGGTTGTATTTTGTCAATATTAAATGTTGATTCAGTAAAAGAAACCGATGGCGATGAAGTGTTTTCGGATCCCGATCGTAAAATTCCTTCGTTATGTGTATTGTCTTTTATAAGAGATTCACTATGTACTTCATTTATGTTATTTTCTATTATTGCAGGATAACCAGTATATTTGTTAAAATTCAGCTTAGGACTATTCATGATTTCAAGTATTTGATTATAAGCCAATTTAGCACGTTCTTCCCTTTCTTGTGTTTCAGCTTTATCTAATATTTCAATCTGATTTTGTAAATTCTCAAATGGGATCAAGTTGTTTTGAGTTTGATTTATTTGGTTTCGAAGTGTATCTAACTCATTGTTGATTGCATTGCTCTGATCACCAATTAAATTCATGATTGTCTTATATTTTTTGTCATCATCCATTTTACTATTACTGAGAATATTTTGTATATTGTTTTCTAGATCATCAATCTGATAATCTTCTAACATGTTTTTGTTTCGTAACGAATCTAAATTATCAAAATTTGTTGTTACTGATTGCATTATAGCTTTATATTTGGATTCGTCGTCCATTTTATTATCATTAAGAATGTTATGGATGGTATTATATACGAAATCATTATTTTGCATATATTGCATGTCGTTTCCAAGATTATTAAATATTTCTGTGATTGTGTCATTGATTTTTTTTGTTCTACTTTCATTGTCTTGAGCTGCTGCTTGATCTAACCATTGAATTTCAATTTGAAGTTTTTCGATTGGGGAAGGATTAACTAGATTATTTTCTGTTACATTAAATGTTTCCGTTGTACCGAGTATCTGGGAAATATATTTTTCTTTTTGTTCATCTTGAAGTTCTGGATTATCGAGAATTTGCTTAATAATTGTATCAAAATTACCATTTTTATTCAATCCGTTACTTATATCAGATTGATTATGCATTGAACTTTTAAACCATATTTCATTCGTTGATTTCATTAAATAGTCCTTAAATTTATCATTTTCTTTTGCAATCAGTATCGTTTTAAGCTTATTTTCGATATCTTCCTGATATTTCATTTCAGAAGCCAAAAGTGATTTGTCATATATAGTATTAGGATTATTATGATTTTTTGATATTTCCACATTGTATAGATTTATATTTTCAGTTGTACTTTCTTCCCGTTGAACGTTTTCCTGTGTGGATGACTGGAAAACATATGTTTCATCTCCTTCTGATTCTGATAACCCTTTAATTGCATTTTGAAATATTGCGTCTTGATTACTTTTTTTTAGCACAATATTTTGTTGATTATTTACAGTATCGAAATATTCTAATAAACTACTTTCAGTAAAACCTAGATTTCCTAATTCATCTTTCGTTACATATCGTAAGATATTCTGCTGATGCTCAAAATCTTCTGTTTTTGGTTCAAGATTATGTTGTTGTTCTTTCTGTGTATTTTTGTTTTGGGTTTGGAGATTTAAATCAATTAACTCTTGTTTCAAATTATTATTTTTCGCATGTTTATTATCTGTATTTTTTTCATTTTCAACTATTTCATTGACTGATTCGTCTATTTGATTTTGTATTTCTTTATTTTTGATAATAGTTTTCAAAAAGAAATCATATTTGTCACTTTCTTGCTGTTTAATTTTTTCTCCTAATTTGTCAATGCTATTCACGTAATTTTTTTCTGATTTTGCCCGTAAAATATTATTATTTGATATATTTGTTTGCTCTTTTTTAAATGCTTTACTGTTTGAACTATATGCTTGCTGGCTAGTACCAAGTAAATGTGAAAGGAGGTCATATTTGTTTTTTGGGAGTTTATTTTCAAGAGAATTTGTGATATAACTTTCTTGTTCCTTTAGTTGTGTGTTGCCTTCATAAAGTTCACGCCCTTTACTAAAATTACTGTTGATATTGTTTTCACCTAGATTTACATTTGTAGCTTGCATAATTAGATCATATTGCTCATTTTTTAGTAATTTGGGATCTTTAAGTACATTCATGATATATTTTTCTTGTTGGTTTAGTTGCATATTATCTTCCGGAAGTTCCTGTTCCTTAACCATATTTCTTTCGATATTATATGGTTCCAGATCTAAATTGATTGCTGGAAAAATTGAATTGTCTTGTTTTTGTTCATAATTTATGAGATTCCTTGAAACATAACTCATATGATTTTTCTGGTAAGGTACTTGCTCGGATTCTTTTGTTTGACCTTCGTTATTATCAACTATGTGGAACTGACTTGGACTAACTTCTTCTATAGCATGTGGTAGTCTGAAATTTGGCTCTGCGGCATTGTTTTTTATATTATTATTTGTTAAATCATGTCCAGTAACTAATTGCAGAATAAAATCATGTTTTTCTTTGTTACTCAGGTTTGAATCTGCCAGCACAACCTTAATACGATTATTTAAATTTTGTGATTTTTGATAACCTAAATTATGTAAAATCAGATCATGCTTTTCAAAATCATTTGATTTTGAACCCATCAAAATATTTTGAATTTCTTCGGGCGATATTTCTTTTTTCAGTGTTTCTGTGTTCCCAATTATTTGCATTACATGGCTTTTTAATTGCATTTGTCGTGCTTTCTGTTCTTGTTCTGCTGTGTTAATAAATTCACTTAATTGATTTCGTAGCGATTCAATCGGTATTATTTTCTGCGTAGACGCCTCGTCATTTTGCTGTGTGTTATTTGCAATGAGTTCTATTTCAATATTGGATATGTCATCTGGTAGTAATATTTTTTGATGATAGTTATTTTTTATCAAGGTATACGACTTATTGCCCTGTTCTAAATCTATTTTCACTTTGGTAGGCGTGTTATCGATAAAAAATGGCGATTCTATAAATACTTCCGGGTAAGTTCGGGTCGTCTTAATATTTTTCTTGGTTCTTTTCTTTTTTATTCCATGTTTAGGTGGTCGTTGAACATTCCATGGGGGTAATCTTAGTGCTTGCTGTTTAGGATTTTTAATATGTATCGGCTCGATCGCAATCGGTTGTTGAATAAAAGATTGAAATTTTATCGGGTTAATAGAGTTCACATTGTTAATTACCCGTGGTATATTATTTGTGTCATTCTGTTCTTTCGGTAATTCTATGTTTGAAAATTTATTTTCCTCTCCTTTATTTTCGAACATGGTTTCAAAATAATGTTTCAATGAATTATCTTCATTTCTTAATTTTAAATTAGAAAGTTTTTTTTTACTTGCTCGTCGTTTTGTCGTTTTGTGCTTTGAAGCTCGTAGATATTTTTTTTTCACATGTGTGTATCTTAAAGGTATAGGAGATTTAGTCGTAAGTTTATTTATGATCGGTGATTTGGTCAGGGGCACAAGTTCAGCATGTTTGTTTTGATATGACCATGTATGATGCTTCAAAGTAGTTCTCTTCCTATAAGTTGGTATATCCTGTAAAATAAAATAAAAAGTTCATTATACTATGGTATCAAAATAAACTTTTTAGCAACTTATACAGTAATTTTAGCATGGTAGAAATAAGTTGTCAGTGGGTTTTAATCCCGTATTTATAAACAGCACTTAAGACTTACAGCTGGTTTGATTCCGTATCAGAAATGTTATTTCAGTACAAAAGGACCTGTCAAATCTGTACTTAATATTACTCTCAATCTTGAGATCGCTTTATAAATACGAGCTTTAGATTCAGTTCATGGCCATTAGATAGTTGAGTAAGGCATTTTTAATATATCTTTGTATACTTTTGCGACCGGTGCACACCGGCCACGAACCATAGAAAGCGAACTCATGGTCAAGGGATTGACGTAGGACAAAGCCAAGAGGCAGGCACAAGATAGGGGAGAATGTAAAAAGCTCGTGAAGGCCCTATCTAGTAGTGGGGTTCCCTAGGACAAAATACTTTTATGACTCTTTAATATAATAATTAATATTATTTATATAATTATTTGGTTAGCATTTATACTTATGTATGTAAGGATATTTATATGTAGCCTATTATAGTCTTTGCGTACACTCTTGCCTGCTGTTATCTATATATATATATTTTCCTCTCACACGGTAAGCTGGAAGACAACTCAAATATTTTGAGTTAAGCTCGCCTTTGTACATAATGTATCTAGATTAAGTTAATTTTAAGAATATCTGTGTGTACAATAAATAATTTCTAGTAAAATATCTAAGGCTCGTATTTATAAAGCGATCTTAAGATTAAGAGCAATATTATCTTCGGATTTGACATTTGATTTGGTCGTTGTGTACTGAATTGACATTTCTGATGCGAACTCAAACTAGATGTCAGACTCTAGAGCTGATTATAAATACGGGCCTGAGTTTGCTATTTCTTAGTATTAACAATTAGAAATAATACCTTTTCCATAATTTCTTCTATCCAGTCGTAATAAAACCCAAGCTTTGTGAAAACTGTAGGAGCGTCAGGAGTTCCGCAACTAGGGGATCCAAAACTGATTATTCCGACCAGAGTGCCCGATATTATACCTGGTCCACCAATATCACGCTGAAATTTAAAACAAACATAACTTTCAACAATTTCGAGTTAAATATATATTTTACTTAATCGTTAAAAAGAAAATGAAATATTTATCCCTCCAAAAGACTCTATTAAAAATTGAGTATTACCATTAAAGTTAAAAATTAAATAAATAATTAATTAAATATACAGATAGATACAGATTTATGTTACTTTTTCAATTAGATACCTAATATTCACATCCACGAAAACACTTATAACCTAAGCCGCTGATAACACAATAGAAAAGCTACGGCAGCAGTAAAGTAGGCACCATTCTAATAGTGGCTACTGTAAAGTAAGTAATAAAACATTATTTATTCAGTTTACCAATGAAATTAGACAGACATAATCCAGCCACAATACAATTATATAAAACTTACATTGCATGCTCCTGTTCCCTTTGAAATGTATCCAGCGCAAAAGTTTGTTTTTGTTACGTATTCTCTAAAAAACGATTTGGCAATATTTTTTAAATTTATATTTTCATGTTTCAAAGAAACAAGGGGTAAAGTTAGGCACCAAGAGCATAAACAGTTTTGAATCTTGAGATGGAAACCAAAGCTTTTTTTTTTTTTTACGAGGAATAAATTTAATAATATTTTACGCACTTACTTAGAATAAAGTTCCCGACATTCATCGTGAGGATAAATATGCAGCAAGGCATGTTTTAACTTATCTTCCCATGATCCGTGCAGTTTGTTACTTCGCTGAAATATTATTGGAAAATTGTTACCTTTAGTATTCTGAATCGTATGTTATATTTTAGGTAGTTCAATTTTACAAAGCACACTTCAATTTCATAAAAAAAAAAAAAAAAATACATTTTATTTAAGATTTTATTCAACTGTCCCTTCTTGGCCAATATAAAATGTTTTGTCAAACCAAAAATATCATCACCATATCATGATAAATTTAAGAGTTTTACTCTTGTCAGTGGAGTAATTGCAAGCTTTCTCGGTATTCAGCCTTCTCTTTAACCTCTCTATACGATTTGATCTCAATCTTTTCTTTGATTGAACCAAAAATATATTGCATCAAATATCTAGGATAATTAATCATAATTATATGACATGTTAAATAAGTGGCAAAAGCTAAATGTATCAATGTAAAAATCTCACCGTGGTTGCACCCCATCCTATTATTTCAACTCTCCCAGCTTTGTTGGACAATTTATGGGTTTCTTTATCAATGTGAATCTTCTTCACGTTTTTCTTTTTTAGATTGATCTTTCTTTCAAGTCTGATTAAAGCCAAATTATTTTCTAAGTTCTTTGGTTTGTAGCTTGGGTGGAAATAAACCTCTTGTACCCCAATTCGTTCACCGCCAATCTCGTAAAAGGAACTACCAATACGTACTGATAGAAATGGCGGGTTTTCACGATAGTAGCGGTTGTTCCAAGCTCTAAAACAAAGATAAATATGAAAGGTAAATAATCTATAATGGCATACGAATGTATAATGTTCACTGATCCAAAACCAATACTTATCGGGTGAAAAGAATAAAATCAATTTTAGGTAATAAATAAATGAACAAACCTAACTACACCGAAAGAACCGAAGAAATCATTGCCAATATATACTTACAATTGTAAACAAGAAGCAGCGGTAATGACTAAGTCAGATTTTATGATGCAGCCAGCGCATTGAAACTTGTTAAAAATTTCGATACTAGTCATGAATGGGAAATGTTTTATCTTCGTACGTTTTCCATCAAAGATACGTCGTGCTCCATAGAAGTTGTCAGTTTCATCTGTAAAATAGCAAATCGATGATATTACTATATTTGTGTTCTCTTTAAACTTAATAGTTATAGTGTTAATTATCTAAGTTTATCTTACTTACGCCAAAATGTGTTTTCGTCCAAAAAATTGTTACTACTGTTATCAACCCTAGTATTGTTTTGTAAATTTTCTGTCTTTTGAATTATGTCTAAAACCTGTTTATTGATTTGAGAATCTTCTTCTAAGTTAATTCTATTTAAATAATTGAGTTTTTCTACTTCATCTTCAATATTGTATCTCGTTTCACCATCTTCGTTATTTAATGTATTTTCTAGGTTTAGGATATTCTTTTCGTCTAAAATTTCATTTAGTAAAGCAATAAAATCAGCAGTTACATTTTCTATATCGCTCTTATCGACTCTCGTTAATTTCGCTATTTCCTTTAGTGTGTTGTAATCTTGTAGAGTCTGTGATACGAAATAGTTATGTATCAGGGACTTTTCCTTTGCCCAAGTTTTGTCCCTGATGTTTGTTATTCTCAGAGAAGAGAATAGAACGTTGGTCGTATTCCGTATTACTACTTCTGTCTTCAAGATGTCGTTCTCTTCAACCTTCGGCAATGTGACCAGCGCTGCAGATTGACCGAAGATATACAAGATTACCAGCGAGAAGATGCACGGGATCCTAAACATGTGTATTTACAAAAACTTAAAAAAATAATTAATAAACAAAATTAAAATTTTAATACTATTATACGCTTCTTATTACTTTGTTTTAACCAATCGGACAAGTTACCGCAATAAATTTTTGTATGTTTATGGAGTTGTTTTATTTTTTCCTATAAATCATAATTTGAAAGTATAAAAATATTCAATTTCTTATGTAAGTAAATTGAAATTTTCGCAATATTTTATATCGGTTTCGAAATATTTTCTATGATGTTGAAATTCAAATTGCTTACGCAATTCAGTAAAACGGACTTAATTGATGAACGTTCAAAATCTCTAAAATGAATAATGCACAGTAATAAAGTAAAGCTGCTATTAAAACGTGTAAAACATTCGTTATAATGATTAATATATTTAACACTTATTACAATAAAATCTTTTTTTTTATGGTTCAAAAAATTAATACCATTTATTTGACATGCGCAAAGATGGTTAAAATAGTATAAAAAATTTCATTATTATTGAGTAGAACATGTTTTTTTAAAAAAAGGTTCTTTACAAACAGATACCTTTAATTTATGAACGAAACACGCCCACTGGCTATCTCTATAGGCGCTTTGACTTTTTCTGCGTCACCTTATTTAATGCTCTCTCGGTAAACAGGAACAGGTAAAAATAAAATGGGTTTTCTTCTCAACACATGTACGAGTATACCTACGAGTATATCCATCTACCTAAAAAAATGCTTAAATTAGCAGCTATAAATATAAACGTGTCCAACTCCAAGCTATATAAATTTTATGCAGAGCAAAGATACATAATAAATCTACATATAATTACGCATGTATCGCAAATGGGGTAGGCAGAGCGTAAACGGTCAAAGGCCACTTCACAACGTCTGACAAAGTTTTGAAGGTTATGTATGATATATTTGTAGGTATATTGCCGTTGTGACAGGTTGTCAGCTTATCACCTAAATTGCAATATAATAAAACCCCTTAGGTAGATAGATAAACTCTTTATTGCGCATAAATCGTACAGTTTGGAAAAGCTTAAAAATAACAATGTGCGCAAAGACCTTAGCCGGGTTTTACAGCATGCTCGGGAGGAAATGCAGCTGGCACGTTCTATGTTTTTTTCTCGTTCCAAGGCCAGTATCGAAGTACAGTAGAACAACAGTAATTCATTTTACTAACGAAAAACAAAGCAACCCCAACAAATAATTTATGACTGACTAACCACTCCAATATAAAAAATCGGCTGCAACCATCACCTCAAAAGCTGTTCCCGATATAAATGCAGTAGGGCGAGTGATTACGGGAAAAGCGATAAAAATCGTCTGTGAAACTGGACATAAACCGGCCTCCGGCCTGCAATGGCCCATAAAAGGCCATTAAACGGCTCTGGGCCAGTTTACGGCCACGACAATGTTGTGGTACTACTGGTTGTCGTGTCTCGTGGCACTAAAACGGCGCACTTACTGGGCTTGGATGGATAAATAGTTCATGGTAGAGTTGGCCGCCAATGGGGGCTAGAGTTTGCGCTACAAACCGGGTAGTGTACCGATGCATACATACATACATACATAAATCACGCCTTTATCCCTTACGGGGTAGGCAGAGCGTTTAACGCCTCGTAAAAGACGCTTTCGCCACGTCTGACAAAAATTGAGAGCAATTTTAGATTGTTATATGTATTGCTTTAGTGACAGGTTGTCAGCCCATCGCCTAAATTACAATACACTGTAACCCTCGAGTCCCTTTTACTGACTTCAACAGCATGCCCGGGAGGAAGGGCAGCTGGAACATTCTATGTTTTTCTATCTCTCCCAGTCCAGCATGGAAGAAATATGTACCGATGCGCTGTCTGCTTATAGAAAAAAATTGTCGTAGCAAGCAGTATATTACTTCTTTTTCGTTTGAAATAAAATATTTAACGCTACATATTATAACGAACTAACTTTTGAACCGCGGTCTTCCTTCGTTAAATTAATTTTCCCGTAGAAATTGAGGTTTTTCCGTGGTAAAATACTTTTTAAGCCTATGTTTTAATCCAGAACCTAACCTTTAAGTATGTACGTTTCATCCTAATTTGTTCAGTGGTTGAAGCGTGATTGAGTAAAACATCCAAACACGTTGTGCTACTACTGGTTGTCGCTTCTCGTGACACTAAAATGGCGCACTTACTGGACTTGGATAGATAAATAGTTCGTGGTAAATGGGGGCTAGAGTTTGCGCTAGAAACCAGGTTGTGTAGATGCGTTGTGTTATTATATATATAGTTATATATAGTTGTGTTATAGAAAAAATAATTGAACGCTACATATCATAACAAAGTAACTTTCCACCCGCGATTCTTCCTTTCTTAAATGAGTTTTCCCGTTGAAACGAAGGTTTTTTCCCGCTGTAAAGTACTTTTCAAGCTTATTTCCTATTCCAGAACCTAACCTATAAGTATGTGCGTTTAATCCCAATCAGTTCAGTGGTTGAAGCATGATTGCGTAAAAACATCCAAACACGTTGTGCTTCTACTGGTTGTCATTTCTCGTGGCACTAAAACGGCGCACTTACTGGTGGATGGATAAATTGTTCATGCTAGAGTTGGACGTCAATGGCGGCTAGAATTTGCGCTACAAACCAAGTAGTGTACCGATGTGCTGTATGCTTTTAGAAAAAATATGTCGTAGCAAGCAGTACATCGTCTTCGTTTGAAATAAATTATTGAACGCTACATATTATAAGGAACTAACTTTCCACCCGCGGTTCATACATACATATATATACTATCACGCCTGTATCCCTAATGGGGTAGGCAGAGCGTGAACAACCCAAACAAAGGTCGTTCCGTCATCCGCCACCCGCGATCCTTCATTCGTTAAATGAGTTTTCCCGTATAAATGAACGTTTTTCCCGCGGTGAAGTACTTTTGAAGCCTATGTCCTATTCCAGAACGTAACCTATAAGTATGTGCGTTTCATCAAAATCAGTTCAGTGGTTGAAGCATGATTGAGTAAAAACATCCAAACATGTTGTGCTACTACTGGTAGTCGCTTCTCGTGGCACTAAAATGGCGCACTTACTGGTGGATGGATAAATAGTTCATGGTGGAGTTGGCCGTCAATGGGGGTAGAGTTCGCGCTAGAAACCGGGTTGTGTAGATGTCTGCTTATAGAAAAAATAAACTAGCAAGCAGTAGATTTACTCCTTTTTCATTAAGCTCTCCTTAGATAAAACTACTCTCGACTCATACATAGAATACATATCTTCCAACATAGGTACAAAAATAAATTTACATGTGCATGTGTTTAAAAAAAAGTAATTAAAAAATGGTATCCACGAATGTAACTTTGTTCATTCGGCATAAAAAGCAGTAACCTACATTTTTAAACGTCTACCTTTTAGGTGCATCTAGATTACGGGAGTAATGAACGAATTCACGAATGAATTTCATTCGGAGCAGTAACTTTGCACAAAAATATGAGGCTACGTGTGACCTACATTCATACTCTTCTCCTACGTAGCACACCGTAGCGCTACGGCTATAAGTTTTAATGAAAAAAATGGAAACTATTGTAGATGACGATGATGTTGTAAGTGCTAAAACTCCTCAAAAATATGCAAAAAGTGAGGAAATATAATTATTGATTTGAATTCCAAACTTAATTTGGACTAGTCCAGCCCTACGTAGTTCTTAAACCACATGGCTAGATATATCTAATGTCGCTATGATGTATACATAACAAAGGCTATGATAGATTCATCATTCCCTCTACTGTTTCTGTAGCTCAGTTGGTAGAGTGATGAAGCGGCATTCCAGAGATGCATGTTCGAGTCCTGCCAGAAATGAAATTATTATATTATTTCTTTCATATTATATTGTAGACTAGCGACCCGGCCCGGCTTCGCACGGAGTTTGTCAGTGTTTCTCTGTTATATTATGCACGTATTATACATATAAACCTTCCTCTTGAATCACTCTATCCATTAAAATAAACTTTATCAAAATCTGTTGCGTAGTTTTAAAGATTTATGCATACATAGGGATATAGGGACAGAGAAAGCGACTTTGTTTTATACTATGTAGTGATGACGTGCAACTATTTCGTGCTAAAGACTGAGTGCATTGCTTGGTGATGTTCATAAGTTTTACAACAGTAAAATTTTCAGTCTATTCTCTTGAGGGTCTGCCAGAGTAGTGAAATCTCATACAAACGTAGTTTCACTTTTATTCCTAAACAGTAAAACCAAACATAACCAAACTTCGTACACATGACCAAATGCACCATATCTATGCTTTTAATGAGGTTTGGTTTGAAAATATTAACCGATTAGAAAGCAAATTTAATTTTTGGCTATTTCCACACAAAATCGTGTTTTCGGTCTTTTTTTCAAACCAAACCAAATCAGAAGCATAGATATGATGCATTTGGTCATATGTACAAAGTTTGGTTAAGTTTGGTTTTACTGTTTAGGAATAAAAGCGAAACTACGTTTGTATGGGATTTCACTACTCCGGCAGACCCTTAAGCTAAAATAAATTTTTCACTCGCTTACTGTCCAGTGCTCGATAAATAGCCATAAAACAAAAAAAGTGCCAGCTTCGCCGTCACATCCCTTCCGCCACAAGATGAATGTAAAGAATATTTCCACTACATACGTCTTTATCTGGCCCCAATAAGTGGGTCGAGATGTTTACAGCTAATGCTGACGTGCGCCGGAAGAGCGCGACTTGTGCATCCGGGAAAACCTAGAGAGAAAATTTACTGAGGTTGTATACAAGATTTTAACTAACAATATTTTTACACAGTTTTCAAACGGATTCTTCTGTTATTGAAAACAGCGGTCTGAGATTTTTGTACCGCCTAATGAAATCGAACAGGCACGTAACCTCCAAAGCACGAACACATCTTCCAGCGGTGCTGAGGAAAAAACTAGATAGAAAATGTTTTTGCGAAATCACGACTACAGATTTACATGACGCCCATCAGCGCTTTTTTTATCTCGTATTGAAGCCATCCATGTGACCGCTCTCTTTCCATCTTGAATCTTTTATTTCTCGTTTTACCACAAAACTGATCTTAAATAAACAACATTTTACATGCTCATTCCTATAAATATTCCCGTAAAAAGTGTGCCAGGATGTTTACTGCTAATGCTGACAGTAAGCCGGAAGGACGCCACTACGTCCAACGGGAAAAATGTGAGAGAGCATATCCTGAAATCGTATGGGATTTTTACTAGAAGAGTATTTATCTAGTTTATTTTAACAAAAATAAAACTTTATGTTTAGTACCTTTTTAACAGCCTCCGTAGTATAGTGGTCAGAGCCATGAGCTTGGGATCCGGAGGTCCTGGATTCGATTCCCAGGGGGAAACACAAAGTTGATATTAGTCACTTTATCACTTTGTGAGGTTTTCCCTAGTTTAGTTAGGACATTGCAGGCTGAATCACCTGATTGTCCGAAAAGTAAAAAGGAGTCCGTGCTTTGGAGGGCACGTTAAACCGTCGGTCCCGGTCGCTGTCTTTGATAGTGGTCGTTACTAAAACCATATCAGAGGCCTAATAGATGTGTAACTAGGCGGTTTGAAAACTCTGACACCAGGGTTCTGCGGGTCGTTGTTCGACTCGAGAATCCACTCGTAAAGAACAGTATCTTTTTGGACAATACTCTTTATTTTCACTAACTACCTATTTCCTTATTATAAGATGAAAATATAGTGGTCATTTAAATAACTTATTTAGACTCAAACTGTCAAGCTACAATACGGATCAAATAAATTGTGTTTGGATCCAAGTTGTAGCATAAAAGTTTACCCATAAAATGGCATTAAGTGAAATGACTACCAATTAATGCCAATAAATCGTTGACTATATCAACAGGTGACCAAATAAAACAGCAATGACTCTGTTTAATTATCGCCACCCGTAGCTGCTGAAATAAATGATGACCATTATCACCTCGTAGTGTATATGACATTTATATTTACCACCTTTATAAATAGGGTGGTAGAACTAGTAAATGCCTACAGTAGACAACATGGAAATCACTAAACCGACTACGCACAGAGGTTAGCCGCTGTAAGGTTAATATACTTCCATGCTGGACTGGGAGAGATAGAAAAACAGAATGTTCCAGCTGCCCTTCCTCCCGGGCATGCTGTTGAAGTCAGCAAAAGGGACTCAAGGGTTACAGTGTATTGTAATTTAGGCGATTGGCTGACAACCTGTCACTATAGCAATACATATTACAATCTAAAATTGCCCTCAATTTTTGTCAGACGTGGCGAAAGCGCTTTTTACTAGGCGTTAAACGGTCTGCCTACCCCGTAAGGGATAAAGGCGTGATTTATGTATGTATGTAGGTTAATATGGCAAAATGGAGTTTCATCGATAATACGCAAATAAACTTTGACTGTGGAGCCCCATCACAATCAATGCCACACCTAATCACCTGTCCTCTATTGCCCGTCACATGCAGTATCTGAACCTAGCGACTGATAACGGAATAGCCGTCGCCAAATACTGGCAAGGGACGATTTTACTTAATCTAATAATAATAATGGACATTTGAAGAAGAAGAAGAAGTCTAGTAAATATATCACGAAATCAACCTGCAGGCCTATGACGCGCACAGTAGACTTCGTTTTGTCTACATATTATATTATCCTTCGTTGCGCACTTCACAACGGAAAATGACAGGCATTAGTCATAGTGAAGTATGCAACACGTGAAGACAAATTGAAGTCTACAGTGCGCATCATAGCCCTGTTGACCCGTGCCATGCTGGGACAGAAAAAAACCACTATGAGATCAAATTAGGAATATAATCGATGCGATTCTAAGATCTTGTACTGCGCTTTTCAGGTCACCATACTGACATACATAAAATCACGCTTTTATCCCTTAAGGGGTAGGCAGAGAGCTTTCGCCACGTCTGACAAAAATTGAGGGCAATTTGAAATTGTAATAATGTGTATAGCTGTAGTGACAGGTGGTCAGCCCATCGCCTAAATTTACACTGTGAGCCTCGAATCCCTTTTGCTGACTTCTACAGCATGCCCAGGAGGCAGGGCAGCTGGAATATTCTGTTTTTTATCTCTCAGTCCAGCATGGAAGAATTCACCAGTATGGCAAATACTTCCCAGTTAAATGTTTTATAGTAAGTAAGCAAAATAAATAGTAAATATTCTTTTTTATTTTAATATTCTGATACAAGGGTTTTAATATATTGCAATTTAGGCTGCCAACCTATCCCTACAGCAATATACCTACAAATCTATCTTAAATAACCCTCACAACTTTGTCAGACGTGGCGGAACGACCTTTGTAGAGGTCGTTTACGCTCTGCCTACCCCATTAGGGATAAAGGCGTGATCATATGTATGTATGTATTTTAATATTCTTATAAAATCCGCTGTTGTGAGCAACGCTGCGCCACCGGAACAAAAATAACAACAGTGTGTAATATTGGCAGCTAACAAATTCGGTTTCCTTCGAATGCTACGAGCGATTTGTGATTGATTTCCGCCGTACCTCACGGTGGCAGGTGTGGAAGAGGCACAGACAAAATGATGAATAAAGGAAATAGAAGTAACATGTTCATACATACATATAGTCCTTCTGTCGCTGTCTTTAAAAAGAGAGTAAGAGAGCATTACCTTTCACTTTCCGTATAGTATTAGTATGTATATACGTGGGACACTCAGAAAGTTTTGCGACACTAAAAAAAATTGTTCTACAGGTACATATATTTTTATTAAATCTTTTCAAAGTACTCTCCACCAGCCTCTATACAAAGATGCATGCGTCTGAACCAGTTATCAAAACACTTTTTCCAGTCCGCCGTAGACACCTCGTTTACAGCCTGCTCGAACGCAGCCAGCGCATCTTCCGGCGACGAAAATTGTATCCCCTTGAGCTGATTTTTTATTTTTAGAAATAAAAAGAAGTCACACGGTGCTAGATCAGGGCTGTAAGGAGGGTGACCCAGGAGTTTGACTGGTGTGCTGTCCAGGAAGTCCCTCGTTTTGAGCGCGGTGTGTGCAGGCGCATTGTCGTGGTGGAGCAGTAGTCCGCGGAGCCCTGTGTTTGGTCGCTTGTTGCTCACAACAGAAAAAACTTCTGGTAAACATTTGGTAGTATACCATTCGGCGTTAATGCTTCTTTGATCTCGTAAGGGAATTGAGGCCAAATGGCCAGTCAAATTAAAAAAGCTGGCGATCAAAATCTTCCCCCCGCTTCGAGATCGCTTCACTTTGGTAGGCGTTGGTTCATTTTGAAACACCCAAACTGTCGACTGGCGCTTGGTTTCTGGATCGTATTGATAAATCCAGGACTCATTACCTGTTACGATGTCGTAAACACGCCGAGACGAGCCTGCTTCAAATTTGTTCAGCATATCACGGCACCATTCCACCCGGGCCTGCTTCTGAGCGTCGGTGAGGTAGTGCGGCACCCAGCGCGATACTATCCTCCTCACGCGAAGATGCCCATGTAGAATCTCGTGAACGCTTCCCGATCCAATCTTTAATATGTGCTGAATCTCCTGATATGTAATTCGCCTATTATCTTGGATTAAATTTTTCACTGCTAGCACGTTTTCTTCCGTAATAGCCGTCAAAGGGCGACCGCTTCTTTCTTCATCCCCCAAGGTTGGTCGACCGCGCCTAAATTCGTTATACCAACGATACACGGTTGCCTTGGAGGGGTTTTCATCCATAAATGCCATTTGAAGTCTATCGAACGATTCATCCCGTTTCAGGCGACACTTGAAATCGTAAAAAATCATAGCTCTAAAATGTTCCCGGCGCAGATCCATTTTTCAGTAAGACACGATACTTTGAATTGGCTCGCAAAAAATGTGGAGGGAAATTTTGAAAATGGAACACACATGTTTTTACTTACAAGTAATCATATTTTCAAAAAAGATTCTAACCGGCCAGTCTGCCATATATAAAAACTATTTATCGCAATACTTTCTGAGTGGCCTGGTATATGTATTTATATTATATTCATGTATATATTGTTATTATGATTTTAAGTATATATATAATTAGTTATTTATGTAATTTATAATTTTCTGGTATTATTTTAATATTATGCTTTATTTGTGCACGCCTAATTTGCCTCTCATTTTAAGTCTCACTTCCGTAGGTAAGCTGGAAGAAATTTCTTAGTAGAAATAAGCTGTACCTGTTGTGTCGTTATTCCTTGTGTATTGTCTTTCTCATGTTACTTGTGTACAATAAACAGTAAATAAATAAATAAATATAGCGTAAACGACCTAAACAAAGGTCCTTCGCCACGTCTGACATAGTTTTGAGGGTTATTTAAAATAAATTAGTAGGTACATTGCTGTAGTGACAGGTTGTCAGCCTATCGCCTAAATTGCAATATACAGAAACCCTCGGATCCCTTAGCTGGTTTCTACAGCATGCCCGGGAGGAAATGCAGCTGGCATATTCTATGTTTTTTCCAGCATGGAAGAAATAACATGTTCAACTTGTCTGTAATTCTTTTATTAACAAAGATAGCTTCTATTTCTGTTTAGAAAAAGCCACATCCATTAAGACTGATTATGTAATTTTAAACAACATAAAATCGTTTTACAGACTTCAATATTTCATGGCATGTTTGGATTATTCAAGATCAAGTTCTATTTACGATTGCCGGTGAGTTTTTTTTTCATTTGGTTAAAGCAAATTTTTGTGTAACGTATGAAGTACACTTGTCTTTAAAAAAATCCGGAATGGTTCCCTAGGTATCAGAAAAAAGTGCAAAAAAAAATATTACCAGAATCACTTTTTTCTGAAAAGTTCAATATCTCCATGAGTTTAGATTTTCAGTAACTGACTTAACTAAAACAAAACAATAATTTTTACCTACAAGTTTGAAAATGGAATAAAGCTGTTTGTTTGACTTGGTAATCTGCTATGTTACCCTAGCAATAAGGCCGCCTAATTCTACTCTGTTTATTTTGTAATGTTTGTTCCTGTACAATGTGTTGTTTATGTGCAATAAAGAATATTTGCATTGTATTGTAAGTCAAAATAGGTACTAGTAATGCTGGTGAAACCAATTCTACCAAAAATTTCAACTTTCTGTGAACACAACGTACACACACGTAACATTTCATAAACACGTATTTTATTGAGTTCCTATTGATTGATTGTGTGCTTAGCCTCTCCCAGTCGCTTTCAAAGGAATATGTGATCTAACAATATTTTGTTTGGGCTATGAGTATCTACTGCTATCAACAAATCTTGGTACCACTTTCTTTACACC
Organism: Scrobipalpa costella; assembly: GCA_949820665.1. Taxonomy (NCBI): domain Eukaryota; kingdom Metazoa; phylum Arthropoda; class Insecta; order Lepidoptera; family Gelechiidae; genus Scrobipalpa; species Scrobipalpa costella. The sequence goes on along the minus strand of OX463304.1, from coordinate 10,557,024 downwards.
TATTTAGGTCTAATAATAATGGTCCTCCCACCGATTTTCGGTGATGGCGGACTATCCCCCAGTGATCGGCTAACTGCGCAGAACTAGTTTTTAGTGCCCAAGTGTTTGCGCTACACACAGGTGCACTCTCTATTCCTTCAATCTCTTATTCTGATGGGACAGATTAACTGACACAACCAGAGAGAAATCAGGTGCAGGACCGACTGTTTACATGCCCATCCGACAGCATGGTAGGTCTATAATATTTGTCGTGTATAAGGAAAGACTCTATATTGCTGTTTTAAAATGAAAACAAAGCGTTCATACAAACAGCTTTAATTCAATTTGAAGATATAACTTTAGAAGTTGTTTTAATCCATTAAAACCTAACAATTTTTAATTAAGAATTGTTACGTGAACATCGAACTTTCAAAGACACTATCAAAGTGATTTCTTTCTTGGAAACCTAGCTTGATTAAAAAAATATATTAATCGAATTCTTTAGCGTAGTACAAAGAAAAAATGTACTTAAATGTTTTATTTGACTAATTTTAAACAATCTTAATTCTTCCATGCTGGACTGGGAGCGAAAGAAAAACATAGAATGTGCCAGCTGATTTTCCTCCCGGGCATGCTGAAAAAACATTTAAGGCATCCGAGGGTTTCAGTATATTGTAATTTAGGTGATGGGCTGACTACCTGTCACTAGAGCAATATACCTACAAATATATCTTAAATAACCCTCAAAACTTTGTTAGACGTGGCGGAACGACCTTTGTTTAAGTCGTTCTACAGACGCTCTGCCTACCCATTAGGGATAAAGGCGTGATTATATCCTATGTAATTTTAAAATATTTGAAATCTTTAATGGTAACTTGCCTATTGCTTACAGCTGAGCTTAAATATAGATTTTGCACTGATTTTGAATAAGTATTATAACTTATTATTTTTATTTTTTTTATTTAAAATTTTATTATTCAATATAATACAAAATTAATGAAAAAATGCGCTATACCAGGTACCATTCGTCGCGAGGGGTATATATCACTACATAGTATAAAACAAAGTCGCTTTCTCTGTCCCTATATCCCTATGTATGCATTAAAAATTTATAACTACGTGGGACACTCAGAAAGTTTTGCGACACGTAAAAAAATTGTTCTACAGGTACATATATTTTTATTAAATCTTTTCAAAGTACTCTCCACCAGCCTCTATACAAAGATTCATGCGTCTGAACCAGTTTTCAAAACACTTTTTCCAGTCCGCCGTAGACACCTCGTTTACAGCCTGCTCGAAGGCAGCCAGCGCATCTTCCGGCGACGAAAATTGTATCCCCTTGAGCTGATTTTTTATTTCTGGAAATAAAAAGAAGTCACACGGTGCTAGATCAGGGCTGTAAGGAGGGTGACCCAGGAGTTTGACTGGTGTGCTGTCCAGGAAGTCCCTCGTTTTGAGCGCGGTGTGTGCAGGCGCATTGTCGTGGTGGAGCAGTAGTCCGCGGAGCCCTGTGTTTGGTCGCTTGTTGCTCACAACAGAAAAACTTCTGGTAAACATTTGGTAGTATACCATTCGGCGTTAATGCTTCTTTGATCTCGTAAGGGAATTGAGGCCAAGTGGCCAGTCAAATTAAAAAAGCTGGCGATCAAAATCTTCCCCCCGCTTCGAGATCGCTTCACTTTGGTAGGCGTTGGTTCATTTTGAAACACCCAAACTGACGACTGGCGCTTGGTTTCTGGATCATATTGATAAATCCAGGACTCATCACCTGTTACGATGTCGTAAACACGCCGAGACGAGCCTGCTTCAAATTTGTTTAGCATATCACGGCACCATTCCACCCGGGCCTGCTTCTGAGCGTCGGTGAGGTAGTGCGGCACCCAGCGCGATACTATCCTCCTCACGCGACGATGCCTGTGTAGAATCTCGTGAACGCTTCCCGATCCAATCTTTAATATGTACTGAATCTCCTGATATGTAATTCGCCTATTATCTTGGATTAAATTGTTCACTGCTAGCACGGTTTCTTCCGTAATAGCCGTCAAAGGGCGACCGCTTCTTTCTTCATCCCCCTAGGTTGGTCGACCGCGCCTAAATTCGTTATACCAACGATACACGGTTGCCCTGGAGGGGCTTTCATCCATAAATGCCATTTGAAGTCTATCGAACGATTCATCCGGTTTCAGGCGACACTTGAAATCGTAAAAAATCATAGCTCTAAAATGTTCCCGGCGCAGATCCATTTTTCAGTAAGACACGATACTTTGAATTGGCTCGCAAAAAATGTGGAGGGAAATTTTGAAAATGGAACACACATATTTTTACTTACAAGTAATCATATTTTCAAAAAAGATTCTAACCGGCCAGTCTGCCATATATAAAAACTATTTATCGCAATACTTTCTGAGTGGCCTGGTACGCAACGGATTTTGATGCAGTTTCTTTTAATGGAGAGTGATTCAAGAGGAAGGTTTATATGTATAATACATGCATAATTTAGTAGAGAAAGTGTCAATTTCCGTGCGAAGCCGGGGCGGGTCACTAGTAATAATAATAATAATAATATTTATTTGGTATAAAAAGAGAAAAGAGTTACAAAGGTTGTTTTATAATAACTGTGACAAACATTAAAATGTGATTGCACAAATTGTTCAACCCTACAACTCAAACTAAGAATATAGATTCCTGTATCTTGGGCTGTAGTGGTCGACCGTGATGATAGGTTACGTATTAGTGTTTAATAATAAAATATCAACTAAAATTTATTATAAAGTGTTTAATATAAAACTGAATTTAGACGGAAAGTATAATGACGTCGTCTATAAATGCATAGCAAATCAAATCATTTTCACAGCCACATTGCTGATTATTCATCTCTTATTAAATTCATTTTACATAAAGTAACTGAAAAAAAAAGTAACAGGAAAATATTAAAATTATTAGACAGACAGAATCGACATCTAACTATGAGCATGCATGGCATTTAATTACAGCTTACAGCTGCGGGAAGGTATGCTTTACGTCGGTTAGCTGTTCGCTGCTAATATTGCTATTCGGGCTTTCGGCGCGGAGATGAAGCGACAGTAGTGATTAAACGGCAATTTACTAACTATAACTATAGGATTACATAATATTATGTAGTACCTAGGCTACTTACTCGTCTTTTTGGTGATACATATAATCACTCCGTTATCACACTAGGCATAGGCAGAGCGTAAACGACCTAAACAAAGGTTGTTTCGCCACAACTGACTAGTTTTGAGGGTGAGGGGATCTGTATACTGCTTCAGTGACAGGCTGTCAGCCCATCGCCTAAATTAGAATACTGAAACCCTCAAATCCCTTTGCTGATATTTACAGCATGCCCAGGAGAAGATGCATTTGACACATTCTATGTTTTTCAATCTCTCCCAGTCCAGCATGGAAGACCTTTTTTGGTGATGGTGGAGCGTGATATAGTTATTTGTGAAAGATAAGTGAAACGAGTGTAATGTGCAATAAAAAGAATAATTTGTGATTGTTGTTAATCATTTCTACAAAAAAAAAATGATACAAGAACTATAGGTACCTTAGCCACTTTTTTACTCTGGCTTATTCCAATTTCATTCTTGGTTGAAGCCGCAATTCGAAAGCTAGTTTAGTAAAAATAAAATAAAGATTGCTTCCAAAATATTATAAAGTATCTTTAAAAAAATAATAGTTCTACCTACCGACTGATGATATGTCCCACATAAGCCTTTGAAATACCAGTATGCATGGCATTTAATAACAGCTTACTAGGTTCACAGGCGTTTGATGAAGGTATGCTTTATACTGGTTAGGCTTTGACTGCTGATATTGCTAGTCGGCCGGTCAGTATGATGTAAATACTAATTTGTCGACGATAATCGTAGACAGAAATCATCATGTCAACAAACCCCTAATTAATATTTAGTTTTTTTTGTTTCTTTTTTAACAGTAAATATGTTGTTTGCTCAGCGATCAAGGGGTGGGACCCTGGTGCTCTGTGACACGGGTTTATCCTAGTATGGACACCAGACTCTCACAAATAAAACGTTATTCATTTAACAAATTGTACCTACATTTCAGTCTGTTTTGTTCGTGAGATAAATAATAAATATTTTCACATTTTGAAATTCAATTCAAATTTGTAGTCAGATTTGTAGATATACCTAGGAGTAGAAAGAAAAATGTTGTGGTTCATAAATGTTTTAATTTATGATAATAAAAATGGGAGCATCGATAGTTACCATAACACTAAACGTAGCTTTAAAAAGACTAATAAAATAATATTACTTCCATGCTAGACTGGGAGCGAGAGAAAAACATAGAATGTGCCAGCTGCATTTCCTCCCGGGCATGCTGTAAAAATCAGCTAAGGGATCCGAGGGTTTCAGTATATGTCAATTTAGGCGATGGGCTGACAACCTGTCACTACAGCAGTATACCTACAAATCTATCGTAAATAACCCTCAAAACTTTGTCAGACGTGGCGGAACAACATCTGTTTAGGTCGTTTACGCTCTGCCTACCCCATTAGGGATAAAGCCGTGATTGTATGTATGTATGTATGCTTTAAAAATTAGGTAGTAATAATAAAACAGGCCATGAAATTAACAAGTTTCTGTCTTTGACTATAGAGGATAAAAAGGTAAAATATGCGTACGCTACCATAAAATCTATATTTATTACGTGTCTCTGACACCCTTGGCTGATTTTTCCAAATAGACGACGAAGTCACCAATACAGCACATTTAGAATTCCGAAGCAAACTTAGACCCAGCACAGACCCGTATGTGTTCGGCATAAATAACTTACGTTCCTACCCTCAAGGGTCCCAGAAAGAAAGTTAAAGTATTCATGCCCCTTCATATAATTAGCATGCCCCGTGTTTCCGCCCCCGATGGCCCTTCAAACTTGAAAACAAGATTAGGAGCTGGAAACGATAAAAACTGGCGAAATTCCCCAATCCGTACGATTTCAGTAATTGGGCCCATTGTGCTGCTGAATTTCCGACGACCTTCTCGCATTCACGGCAAACTTGAAAGTAATAAACTTGTTCTTTCGATGAATTGCCTTATTCCGAAGTTAATCACTAGACGTGCGGGGAGCAAGCGAAGAAATTCCGTCGTATAGGACTACGCATCTAAGACAGACATTTTAGATCCTACACTTTCTTATTCTTATCGAAACGAGAGCTTTTCGTGTTGACAAATAACCCGATTAACCCTAGTGTGAGAGTTTTTAAACCACCTATTAGTCACAGCTAATTAACAAGGCTCTGACATGGTTTGTGAAACGTAAAGGCAAGGTAATTGGGAATAGGCAAGTGGGAAAGGCCCGCCTTTCGGAGAGGACCACTCTACGGAGATCATGCCTAACGGCTGCTCCTAAAGAGTTGGAATCCGAAACTAGCTGAGCTCACAAGAGCAAAGCCTGCAAACCAACTGTCATGCGGACACTCCCGTATCTGAGGAGTTGAATTGAAGACGAAACAGTGGTGGACAGAGAAGCGATGCGTTTCGTGTTCTTGGACATTCATTAGAAAGGCCATAGAGACTTTCACTCTTGTAAAGGCAATACCTCTAAACAGTAACCTACCATTTAAATTTAATACATACATACATACAATCATGCCTTTATCCCTAATGGCGTAGGCAAAGCGTAAACGACCTACACAAAGGTTCCGCCACGTCTGACACAGTTTTGAGGGTTATTTAAGATAGATTTGTAGGTGTATTGCTGTAGTGACAGGTTGTCAGCCCGTCGCCTAAACTACAATATACTGAAAGCCTTAAATCCCTTAGCTGGTTTGTACAGCATGTCCGGAAGGAAATGCAGCTGGCACCTTCTATGTTTTTCTCTCGCTCCCAGGCCAGCATGAAAGAAGTTTTTAGTTTAATAATTATTTATAAGATACTGGATTTTTATTGCTTTTTTTGTGCTATTAAAACTGTTCTAACAATGTCACAGTTTCGTGGTGTTGCATGCTAGCTTGTGCGATATGGGCGACATATGCGGTAGTAAAAACACATCATTTATTCTTTCGGATGTAAACTATTTTACTGCAGCCGTTCCATATGTTTTATGACTGCAAGAATACAGCAAAAATGTATTATAAGAACAATAGCACAATACTGGCCTGGAAGCGAGAGAAAAACATAGAATGTGCCAACTGCATTTCTTCCTGGGCATGCTGTAAAAACCAGCTAAGTTTTCAGTGTATTGTAATTTAGGCGATCGGCTGATAACCTATCACTACAGCAATATACCTACAAATCAATCTTATATAACCCTCATAACTTTAACAGACGCGGCAAAACGTCCTTTTTTTAAGTTGTTTACGCTCTGCCTATCCCATGACGGATAAAGGCGTGATTAAATGTATGTATGTAGCACAATTCTGCAAGATTTTACAGCTTTTGGTTTGGGGTGTATGATATAGTCACCAACTAATGGTGCGGAATGAGCAAACGCTAACAAATGGATCACCTCATTTCTGCGATAGAGCAGAACAAGAAACTGTCCGATTTGATACTATTCGTGAAATCTAATATGCGATCTTATATATCAATATTATTCAGTGTGGATATATTTACAAACATGAAAATAAGGATGTTGAACGTTTCACTCAGGTGGAATTTGAACCAACGACCTTTAGCATTCGGCGTCGAATTAATATTTACGTCACACAGCCTACCTAGGTATCTGCGTCACACATTGACGTTTCAGAGGTTACGTTTCTACATACATACATATAATTACGCCTTTATCCCTAATGGGGTAGGCAGAGCGTAAATGACCTAAACAAAGGTCGTTCCGCCACGTCTGACAAAGTTTCGAGGGTTATTTAAGATAGATTTGTAGGTATATTGCTATAGTGACAGGATATCAACCCATTGCCTAAATTGCGATATACTGAATCGGATTCCTTAGTCGATTTTTACAGCTTGCCCGGGAAAAAATGCAGTTGGCACATTCTATGTTTTCTCTCGCTCCCAGTCCAGCATGGGAGAGAATTGGTTATGGTTATTGGTTAATTGGCATGCAATACGTTTCTTCGGGTAGATTAGGTCTTGGTTTCGAGTACCACTTAAGTGAAACTTTTAGGTTCGTCCTTATAAAGCAATCTCAAGATTGAAAGCAATATTAAGTATAGATTCGATAGGTCATTTAGTACTGAAATGACATTTCTGATGCGAACTAAAATTCGCTGTCAGTCTCGAGTACTGATTACCAATACGGGCCTTAGTCTCTTTATTTCGTGATCGCTCTTGTAGATCGTTCTTAGGTTCTGGAACAAGGCAGCGGCAAGTGAGGCCGGCTTTGAAGAATGAGTTAAGTTCCTCCGATTAATTTCCCTCCGACGCTTACCATCGGATCGCGTTGACTGACAGCTCTGGCTATTTTGTTTAGAGCTCAATAAATAACCAACTTTCCTCCCTTGTTTATAAACCAAACACCCTTTATTATCACCCGTAGGCTCTCGAGTGTTTTTGTTGCTAAAAGAAGATCGATTTCTGTTAGTGGGAAAACACTTTCGGTGTTTATAGTTATTATTGTTTTCTCTGCTCCTAGTTTCTGAAGGAGGATTAATGGTTCAAGAGTTTGCTTCATAACAATGGTAATTATGTGGTATTTTTTTACGATCGAAAGAAAAAATAGATTGGTTATCATGTAATAACCAAAAACTTCTATATAAACTAAGGTAGACGCGGCTTACTAAATAAATCGTCACTTAAAAAAGCGATCCTGAAACTACAACATTAATTCAATTCAATACTTTATTTATAAAATAATAATTTTACACGTCACATAATGCATTATACTTCTAACATAATACAAAATTTGTTTTTGATTTAGTCATGTCTTGTCATTTTAAAATACAAGATACTTAATTTAATTTATACAATTTCATCTATAATGTCAGGCCTGGCCAAAACAAAGTTATGTCAAAAAATCATTTTCTGTAAAATGCATTAGCAGTTAATCTGTTCACACCAAGAACACTGAAGTGAAGGATGCCAATTGCCCCTCGTTGAAGCGCTTCAAGTTTTGACAATAACAAACTTTGGTAATAACAAACAATTCTACTGAAGCAATTTTAAGTCGAAATGTGAAAATCATCCACAATACAATATGCACGCACATCCATACGACATAAGGATACTTTATAATTCCAATCAAATTATCGATCTCTTCCGTTCGATAAAGTTTGCAGACAATCGTCTGTCTGTAATAAATTTTGGTAACCATTTTGTTCATTATATACACTATGCATGCATTCCATGCTGAACTGGGAGTGAGAGAAAAACATAGAATGTGCTAGCTGCATTTCCTCCAGAGCATGCTGTAAGAACCAGCTAAGGTATCCGAGGGTTTCAGTATATTGCAATTTAGGCGAAGGGCTAACAACCTGTCACTACAGCAATATACCTACAAAATCTATCTTAAATAAACCTCAAAACTTTGTCAGACATGGCGGAACGTCCTTTGTTTAGGTCTTTTACGCTCTGCCTATCCCATTAGGGATAAAGGCGTGATTATAATATGTTTGTATGTACTATGCATCTCATCAGAATAAAATTCATCTAGTTCTTGCTTTACAAGTGTAATGCAATTTCCTGTGGAATTACCAGGAGCACAGCAGTACAACAGAGGTCACGTGTAAATATCCTCGTCGGCTATCGCGCTTGTTATCTTGATTTGTAGTCCACTCGGGCGCTCTGTATAAAAATAACAGCCACTATCCTTTACATTATGTTATCCCGGTGTTTCAAATGGTTTGTAGCGGCCTTCCGTTATGGAGAAAGCAATAAAGAATGGTCATTGTTCTGCATAGTGTATTTATTCTGGAATACTGTTTATTTATACGGATTGTTTGCTAAAATGCAGAATCAATATATAATTTACGCTTTGGTAGACGCTGCTGAGAATATAGACCAATCAAGCATTGTACTAAGTTCCTTAGCAGTGTTTGTGGGCTATTCTGCCAAACCCTGGATGAAGCTTTGCATATTCCACAGAGGTACCCGACGTCCACTGATTGTATATTCATCTGGGGCAATAAATTGTTCCTTGTTAACATGGTCTAGACCCTTGCAATGTGAGGACCTTTGTCACAGCTACTGTGATTGGGTCGTCTTGTATTATTACTTCCATAAACTACAACGCGAATGTAGTCGTGGGCACCAGCTAGAATACTTCAAATAAATTGGATCTATTATGTCACAAATGTTTAAAAGGTTAAAATTGTGTAAAATGTACCTAATGGTATTTTTTGTAATGAATGAAGGTAGTTTTATAGCCTCTATGTGTTGACGACAATGTCGCGTGGTCACTGCGCAAACTTTAACGGGTGCTTTTATAGGTCGTTATTCGTTTTAGTGGTTGTTCCAGGCCTAATCTCTTAGCGCTTTATTTTCAGCCATCTTTCAGCACTTCTTGACTTTGCTTTTCAATTCTAGTGGTCTATGCCGGTTTTCGATATGGAGGTCCTAGGTTCGTTTCTTTACGAACTCAGTTTAAATAATTTATCACTTACCTTCTGAGATTTTTTTAAATAGTTGGCTATGTTTGGTTTGTGATTCAGACTCCATGATGACTTTGTTCTTTGGAGGGAACATTAAGTCCTAGGGGTCACTGTCTTTTACAAAGGTGTGACATAAATATACGTACATAAAAAAATATTGTCGTAAATGAGTATCACTTCTTCATAGCAAACATTGCTTGCATTCTACACTTTAAATACATTTCTGAATATTCTTAATATAAGAATAGTTTTAAAAATCTGACCAGTCACTAACTCGCAGAGTATTTCTCAAACAAAGAACTTATAATAAAGAAATATATAGGTAGACTTTGCTAGATAGATTTAGCAAGAATTATTATTGTGTCTACAAGAGCTTAAATAAATCCATTAAGAAAGTAGAATAATCTGTACCTACTAGACGGTAAGCGGCGTTTCGTTTAGGCAAAGTTTATCCCTTTTAAATCACTTAGGCGCAGACTTTCAGCACAGGTAAGACCGCTCAATTTAATTAAAAGTAGTGCCTTAGGGATTTCAACTCGAACTACCGTGGGTAAAGATATAACGACGGAGAATAACTCGTTTGAGGGGAGTATGCGTTTGCAGACCAACTTAGTTGAATCGATCAATCTATGTAGGTACTTACACCCAGTTTAGGATGGCGACACTTTATTTTTTCCGCAAATAAATTAAATAACTTTTGATTGCAAAAATCACAATCAAAATAATCATACTGCGCTCGCCAACCCGCTTGCCAAAAGTTGAGTACAGCAATTTGCTTTGGGAAGGCTTATACATCATGTAACAGAAATGGTATATGCATCCGAAAGAATATGAACCAAGAATCTGAACAACTTTCCCAAAGGAATATAGGTCAAAATATGAAAAAAAATAACCTCTCATACAAAATGCATCAGCTGATATGCGCGTGTAGAATGGGAAGTTTTTTTTTGTTTTCGTATTTCTACCATTGTTCCTTTGAAAAAGTTGTTCAGTTTCATGGACTGGTTCATATCCTTTCGGGAACATATACCCTTTCTGTTACACGTTGTATACGTATATGCCCTCAGGGACTTAAGTATATTCGGAATTCCGGAAGTCAAATGTTGCATTTTCTGCTTAATACATTAAATAAATAAAATACAAATACAAATCACTTTATTTCCACAAAACACATTACAAAAAATAAAAACTCACAATCAAGAATAACATAACAAACAGGACAGGTAGGCAAGTAAATAAGGTTGGTAGGTAAATTAGGAATGTAAGTGATATTTAAATTTCAAAAGACGATTGTACCTACTAAATTGCTTTGATTATAATTTTGATATATAGTTATTTTCTATATAAATTTTGAAGTTCCTTTATAATCTCCGTGCTATGAATTTATTAATAGTTTATTAATAACAATTTGAAAACATATTTTGCAATTTTTATAAAGCCACGTTTAGTTTGATGACCTAATAATTTAGACATTATCAGTACTCTCTTCGTCCCAATAATATTATTCTACATTTATGAACCAGTCACTATATTTTATTTCCTATATCCGTATTTCCTGGTAGCAGAAAATGCATTGAAGTGAAGATTCCAGTTCTCCGCAGACAAATGTCGACATCCGATAGTGGTGCGTTTATAACATTGTACTCTGCTCTCTTGAAGGAGTCTAGACGGCTATAGGAGTCAGCTGATTTAAAGACATTTATTTAACGAGGTTTCGGAATGGAGACACGTTTAGAAAAAGGCAAGAACCGGGCTTAGTGCAGCAACACAAAGGTGTCACTTACTGCGCGAAAGGTTGCTCGTACTGGCAGAGGGATGCGCCGACGTAGAGTTCCTCGATACGCGCGCGTAGTGCGTAAGGTGACGCATGTGTGTTGTAGGCAATGCAAAAAGCATTGGCAGCATATTGAGCGCAACCCTGCGCGTAGTAAGTGACGCATGTGTGTTGCTGCACTTAGTGGCCGCCTTAAGACCTACCTATGACCAACACTAGAAAAAAACAAAATAACTTTAATTATGGGATAGACTTCTTCTTCTTCTTCGTGTCATGGGATAGATGATATGGGCTGATTAAATAATGATTACAGTCTAAGTAAAATCAAGTTCGTCAATGTGACAATTTACCTAACAATAACTTATTATCACTGTTATTGTATTATATTCAGCCGTTATTTTTCCCACTCCTGCAGGCAAACCTTTTTCCGCTCCCTCATCAGTCTAAATAACTAATTTTCATAGAACACGCTTCCCTTTCAGTAGTATGCAAAGCTAATGGACAAGCGTTTAGTGGAATCTTTTGACGAATAGCTGCAGCGGCGGCGCCGTAAAACAAAGCGGCATTGAATCGCGCGCGCTTACAACAATCGTCAACTTAACGAGGGCTGCTGTGTAACGCGAGTTGGAACATAACTAACTTACATCTGAGATATGTGACTAAAATTAAGATGAGTCAAAGTGGCATTGAATCGCGCGCGCCTACCACAATCGTTACCTGAACGAGCGCTGTATAATGCGAATTGGAACAGACCTAACTTACATCTTAGATATGTAACTAAAATTAGTCAATGTGGCTTTAAATCGCGCGCGCTTATAACAATTGTTAACTTAACGAGCACTGTGTAACGCGAGTTGGAACAGAACTAACTTACAGCATAGATGTGTGATTCAAATTAAGTTGAGTAGTCAGTGAGACAAGCAAGATGCTGCGATCGTGGCGGTGAGATGTCCGTTCATCCTATTCTACTTAGTAACAAGTCATCATGAGGGCTTCAATCGCGGCGCCGCGAAGTCTCTTTGCTCTATGTCGCTTCGTGTGGCTTCTCGGTCTTCTCCTTCTTCTTAGCCAGTGGATTCTCGAGTCAATCGACCCGATGCATCTCGGTTTAAACGCTACATGTTTAGACAATCATGCACCAGACACTTTAGGCGAAGTAAGTAGTAGTAGCTACTAATATTTTACACACTGTTGATGAGTCAGTTTATCTTCTGTCACACATCTCACAGTTAATTTAATTCGTGATAGAGTCAACGATTTGCCGAGATAATTCCACGAGACGGATCGAGTTGCGTTGAAGGATTAATTTGTCGCAAGTGCTGTAACCAGGTCAGTGGCTCTTCAACTATCTACTTGGTCAAAATTAATAATAAATGAAGATTACCTTTTATAATACCTAAGGGACTTAATTTTTTCTAAATGTCGTATTTTGTGATCATTGTTTGTCTTCATGAACTTAAATCTACTGTTCTAAGGCTTGTATTTGTAAAGCGATCTCAAACTTGATACCAATATTAAGTATGGATTTGACAAACCATTTTATACTGAAACTACATTTCAGATACAAACTCAAACTCACTGTCACTCATGAGAGCTGATTATAAATACGACCCTAAATTTAAGCTACTTGAAAATTGCGAACATGTACTTATTTTTGATATAGTGTACCTATCAGTAACAGAAATTGAATCATACATTGTTTGAAATGAGAGTGTAATCGAAATAACCTCCTACTTTTTAATAAATTTGCTCTAAGTGAAATAAACAAGAAAAGAAAATAACTTCGAAACAGTTGCAAAGTAATTTGCACTCGAAATCGGCGTGCATCTAAAACGGATATTTTATTGAATTCGATGAATAATAACTGAATACTGAACCGCACTGGATTGGAGCATCTTTAATCAAAACGTTCAATTTCAAATTTGGAATTCATTCCACTTACAGTACGACTACGCTTTAAATGAACGTGGCGAAAAACCTCCATGGTCTAGTGGCCTGAGCCATGGGCTCCTGATCCGGAGGTCCTGGATTTGAATCCCATAACACAATGTTGATATTTTTGATAATTTACAATTTTGTGAGATTTTCCCCAGTATGTTTAGTTAACTTTCATGCTGGCTTGGAAGCCAGAGAAAAACATAGAATGTGCCAGCTGCTGCTGTGAAATCCAGCTAAGGGATCCGAGGGATTCAGTATATTGCAATTTAGGCGATGGGCTGACAACCTGTCACTACAGCAATATACCTACATCTTAAATAACCTTCAAAACTTTGTCAGACGTGGCGGAACGACTTTTGTTTTCGTCGTTTACGCTCTGCCTACCCCATTAGGGACAAAGGCGTGATTATATGTATGTATGTATAGGAAAATTCAGGCTTAATCACCTGATTGTCCGAAAACAAAAGTGTTCCGTGCTTCGGAGGGCACATTGAGCCGTCAGTACTTGTTCCTGTCTCTGATAGTAGTTGTTACACAAACCAACTAAATATTAGCTGTGGTATTAGGTGGTTTAAAAACTCTGACACCAGGGTTCTTCAGGTCGATCGACTTGCATCCCACACGATAGAAGAAGAAGACTGCAGTGCCCCCCGCCCACGTTCAATGAGAACCACATCTAAATGCAAGCCATTACGTGAGTTATCCACAAAAAAAGAAAACTGCTTGTATATGCAAAAACTCTTTATGCATTTCAAGGGTACCACTCCAGTCTCTACCCCTTCTTGTATTGGTGATGATGAAGCTGGTTATGTATTTATGGGATACACTACTACGCGTTTTAATTAATTATTAACACAGGCGTAGTTTTAAAGTCAGTGTAGTTAATAATTATAGTCTACATCAAAAACTAGATAACATTTTTCTGAACTAAATGAAATATTTTAAAGATAAACCTTCATCTATCGCTAGACAAAGTAACCTACAAATAACATTTTTTTATTTAACAGTCTACCAATGTGTTATCTTAACAAAGATGCAAAGTATTTCTTTTTATTGCGTAATACGAATGTAGTGCAGTTTTTTCCGAGCTTTTAGTGTAATTTTGTTACTATGTACAGTACAATTTGATTTGATACAAACGAAACGGTAGCTTTTTTGGAAATGCCACATAGCTGTATCATTGCAGATGTCAATAATGTCTCCAAACGCCATGCAACACTGCCTCCCATAACCTGACACAGTTTTGTTGCCTCTCCAACCGCAGAATGCGATGGAGGAATTGAAAATAGAGCCCTTGTTATTTCGAGTACATGTGGAGTGGAATACAAAGGGGACATTGTCTCTAGTTCCTCGTTATGCAGCGCTCCAGACTTTCTGATAACAAACCGCGGGTTAAGCGGAATAACGCCCTTATTTTCTTTACCGATAGAAAAATAGATGGCGGTGGAATCGACAGACAAGAGAGTTGTAGCAGTCGTACAAAGAACCGTACAGAGCCACTTTGGCTAATCATGAGAGCAGAGATCGTTAGCTTACATGCCATCATCTCCCTAGCCTTATCCCGTATATCACGGGGTCAGTTACCTAATCTAGGTGATTAAACGAGGATACTGGTTTTCACACAGAGCGACTGCCATCTGTCCTCCGCAACCCAGTAGGGAACCCAGACCCAATCCTAGATTAGGTCAGAGTTTTCAAGACGCCAATGCTTAGCACTGGCCTCTGACATGGCTTAATGACTAATATCTACGGTATTAAACCATATTAACCGGGACCAACGGCTTAACGTGCCTTCCGAAGCACTGAAAAAGCGCCGAATAAACGTACATATGAAATTCGAAAACCGAGAAACACATTGGTACGTGGTGGGATTCGAACCACGACCTCCCTGCTCAGGAGGCAGCGGCCCTATCCACTACACCATCCGGCTCCTGTATCCACTACACCATCGGGCTCCTGGTCCGTTAACTTTCATATATACCATATTATGAGATACATAATCTTTAGTCACGCCAGTAAAGGGGTAGGAAAAGCAAGTTAAGAGGAATCTTGTTTTTCTTCCCAGGGTAGTTCCCATTTGATGACGGGGTCCGCCTTCGGTAACATACTGTCGTCGTCTTCGGTAACATAGCAGCTTTGCATGTCTTTCTGTGTTACACTCAGCTAACGCAGTTTCAGCCTGCCTCTTTGGCGTTGAGCTGGTACATTCAAAAGCAAGTTAAGAGGAACAAACCCCTTATTTTATTTTCCGATAGATGCAGTGGCAGAAACGGCAGACAGGACTCGTACAAAGAGTACAGCCACCTTGGCTAATGGTGAGCAGACATCATTAACTTTCATACATACCTACATTATAGTTAAACCTGTAGCTCTTACGGGGTACGCAAAGCCAGTTAAGTGGTATAACGCCATTACTTTCTTTGCCGATAGAAAAATAGAGGCGGAAAGTTGTTGTTGCGGTAGTGGCGGAAAAGGCAGACAAGAATCGTACAAGATAGTCGTAGAAAGAGTACAGCCACTTTGGATAATCATGAGAGCAAACGTCTTAGTTTGTAGTTCTTATGGGGTAGACAGAGTGTAAAAACCATTTTCTAATCATCATTGTTGAAGATTGTTTTTAGATAATTGACAGTCTTTTTTTCCTCTTCTCTGAGTGGGTTTTTGGAGCCAACGTCATCAATACTTCTGTCTTTTGGCTTTCAGTATGCCGGGAAAGACATGGAAGTTGAATTCTTCTATTCAATTCAAGAGATAATTTTTACCGTACAAAATTTTCATTTTAGTATGGAAAGAATTATATCTATTCAAAATTAATGGGGAATTTAATTTACATCTTAAGGTATTTCTTTCTTTTTTTCTATAAAGACATGGATAAGTAAATCCTACGTCTACAAAGCCTTTTCAGGCATTTTCACCAGATTGAACACTTCAAAGTCCAAGGCTCAGACACATAGCCAAATAAATAACAAAAGCTGAATAGCGACTGAAAGCTCGCATTTGCAATTTTTTCATTAGGTAACCAAGACGGATTTAAAGGCTTAACAATTGAGACCCTTTTCAAAGTGTTTTTTACTTTTTGTGGGAGAAAGCTATTGTTAACTTTTTTTACTTTCAAATACGAAATTCGTACGACCCGATAGACTCTGGAAGCATAGTTTTTAAATGACTTTGGGATGGCTTGGGATGTTCTTCGTGTAACGATCATCATCAAAAACTGTGGTCGTTATAAGAAAACCCTTACTACGTACTTACAAACAAACACAACTTACTAGGTAATTCATTATTTTTAGTATTTTACGGTAATAAACATTTGAAGAGATGTCACAGACCTAGATAGAATACAAGAAATTTATCTTCATAATTTGCTTCGAATTACCCAAGTTCAAAACCTTTGTAAATTGTGATTGCTTATAGGTATTAAAAGGCGTATTTTCCTTCAATGAAAACGTACGCATAAACGTTTCATAATATAACACATTTGTACGTAATAATTAGTACAGTGAGGTTCACTCAAACGTAGAATATTGTACAAAGTAATCAAAGTTAGTTGTAATAGAGCTGAGCAGAAGCGTACTGGGAAAACAGGGACGTATTTAGTTACGAAAGGGGGGTCGTGTGGGGTCATGCGGTTGAACGTTATAACTAACATAGAAAGCTTACTCAGTTGTAGCAATTAGACGCAGTAGAATAAACATAGGAAAATTAGATTTGACTAAATTGCTTCTTCTTCTTATAGGATGAATTTTTCAAGTCGACGAACAACTCATACTTTTCCGTTTGAAAAAATCTGACTACATGTAAGTATTTAATTTTTAAAATGTACCTAATAAAACAGCTTTCTGATCAAAGACTTCTATATAAACTCAGTTTCTATAAAAGTTTTTGCTTCTGATATGGCTTATGTACCGACACCTGTAACGACCACTGTAAAAGATAGCTACCAGCAGCGACAGGAGCCCGAAAATTGGAAGCGCCCTAAGTTGCTAAATAAATCAGAATGGGTAGGTACTTATCAAGGTGTAGTGTCGCACTGTACGGCTGCGAGACGCGGACCATGACGAAGAGAGACAGAGAATGCCTAGAGGCTTTCCAAATGTGATGTTGGCGCAGAATGGAAAAAATAAGTTGTAAAAAAATGAAGACAAACGAAGAACTGTTACAAATAGTAAATGAAAAACGTAACATACTCAATTTGTTCCATGCTGGCCTGGGAGCGAGAGAAAAACATAGAATGTGCCAGCTGCATTTCCTCCCGGGTATGCTGTAAAAACCAGCTAAGGGATCCGAGGGTTTCAGTATATTGTAATTTAGGCGATGGGCTGACAACCTGTCACTACAGCAATATACTTACAAATATATCTTTAATAACTCTCAAAACTTTGTCAGACGTGGCGGAACGACCTTTGTTTGGGTCGTTTACGCTCTGCCTACCCCATTAGGGATAAAGGCGTGATTATACGTACGTATGTACGTACGTACGTAACATACTCAATATAATAGAAAATAGAAGAGGAAAGATGTTGGGACACCTGACACGACATGGCGAGTTATTAAAGACGATTATTGTAGGAAAGATAGAAGGAAGGAGAGGAAGGGGAAGGCCAAGAATAAGTAACATCGATTAAGTAAAAGAAAAGATTAAGGTCAAGTCGTACCAGGCAGTCAAGGAGAAAGCAGAATGCAGAGAGAGTTGGCGTTTACTTCATTCTACTCAACCGACAAGATGATGGGTAGCTACTTATTAAGTATTTGAAAATTAAATAGCTCAGTTGGTAAAGCGATTGAACGGTAGGTATTCCAAGGTCACAGTTCAAATCTGTCATAAGAAGTCTGGTTTTATAGTAATTAAGGGAGGTTAAAATAATCCTAGATCCATTCCTGTCTTTACACGACATGTGTCTCGTATTATCGTAATTATGACATGCCATATGTCAAGAAGCGGTTGAATAGTTCTGTAATAATGCCTCTATCTGCTACAAAATGTTGAGCCTAATCGGGAAGAGTTATAACTTTTGCAAGCGACAGAAATAAGAAAATCTGTAATTGAATAGAAGTTTTATTTATTATTCTTCTTTATTATTATTGCTTACAATATTTCTCCCGACAGGGTCGATATCATCATCATCATCATCATTCGCTATATCCCATTGATCGATATATTGGATACAAAATTAGGGCTCGTATTAATAAAACGATCTCAAGATTGGGAGCAATTATTAAGTAAGTCGTTTTGTACGAACTCAGTTTCGCTGTTTGTCTCAAAAGCTGCATTATTTATACGGGCCTTAATGTACGAAGAGTTCATTTATTACATAGGTAGGTAGATGTAGTAGGAATATTCCTACCCTATTTCACAGGTGCTCATGTATTGAATTCTAAAGCTAGCATTGAATCCTAGAATCTCAGTGGGTACCTTAAATAGAGGGGTATTTCTCTCTTCATATGTACATGCAAGTATAGGTTGAACCATGCATTGGTAAAATTGGTTGGCAAAATTAAAATCTATCTGTCACTTTCAAAAAAATTAAATTGAAAAAGAACAAGCGATATACACTCCATGGTTTTACACTTTGTCCGCCAGTTTTTGACGCGCATTTGCACGTTTTCCCAGTATTTCTGTCAATTTATCCACCATATCATATGACGGCGGATAAAAATGACAGATAACGCATAAAACCACCGACTATAAATCAAATAAACGAGAGAATAGATCTCCTCTCCTTTTTCAATGAGAATGTTTTGAAAGTGACAGATCTATTTTAACTTTAGGTTCAGCCGGTTGAATCTAGAATTAAGCCCATTATTTGGGTTTAACCAGACAAACAAATTTTCATATTTTTATACGATTGGTTATTTTGTATGCGTTTTTTTGCCAACAGCTTTGAGGGTTGTTTAAAATAGATTTGTAGGTATATTGCTGTAGTGACAGGTTGTCAGCCCATCGCCTAAATTGGAATATATTGAAACCCTCGGATCCCTTAGCTGATTTTTACAGCGTAACCTAACTAAATTCTATAATTAAGTGAATACTAATTGTCCAGAAAGAGACCGATTGGAACCATTTCTTATTGAGATTTCAAATCACTTGTCGAACAAAAGTAGTCAGGCACTCACACTAGAGACGCAATACGTTATTTAACACCCTTTATTAAATTCCAAAGGCAGCGAATCCTCGAATCGCAGTGGGTGAATGCGCCGTGGACAATAGCGGGGCGTTTCACATCATTCATGCGAGCATATTGTGAAGTCAAATAACGTTCACATACTCATAAAGCCGTATAAATCATTAACACAAGGGGATAGGCTGAGAGATGAACGGATTTTGCTACGAAATACGCTGGATTTGCTACGGCGTAGCAAGCGTAGCAAAAAATACTTACGTGTTAATAAGTAAGATTATATTTCTGTGATGTAAGTGTAAATCGGTCATTATTACCATATTATAAGATAAATCGCTGGGTGTCATTTCACATAATTTATGTGAACATATTGTGAAGTCAAATAACGTTCACATATAGCCGTATTAATCATTAACACAAGGGGATAGGCTGAGATATGAACGGATCTTGCTACGAAATAAGCTGGATTTGCTACGGCGTAGCAAGCGTAGCAAAAAATACTTACGTGGTAATAAGTGAGATTATATTTCTGTGATGTAAGTGTAAATTGTTCATTATTACCATATTATAAGATAAATCGCTGAATGTCATTTCACATAATTTATGTGAACATATTGTGAAGTCAAATAACGTTCACATACAGCCGTCTTCTTCTGTCGAGAGGGCATCGAGTCTATCGACCCGATGAACCCTGGTGTCAGAGTTTTTAAACCGCCTAGTAGCACAACTATGAGGCCTCTGACATGGTTTGAGTAACGACCACTATCAAAGACAGCGACCGGGACCGACGGCTTAACGTGCCCTCCAAAGCACGAAATCTTTTTCTTTTTCAGACAATCAGGTGATTCAGCCTGCAATGTCCTAACCAAACTGGGAAAAATTCACAAAGTGGTAAATTCTCAAATATCAACTTTGCGTTTCCACCCTGGGAATCGAACCCAGGACCTCCGGATCAGGAGTCCATGGCACTAGCCACTAGACCAAGGAGGCAGTTATACATAGAGCCGTATAAACTAAGCCAAGGGGATAGGCTGAGAGATGAACGGATCTTGCTACGAAATGAGCTGGATTTGCTACGGCGTAGCAAGCGTAGCAAAGTATACTTACGTGTATTTAAGTGTAAATCTTTGATTATATTTTTGTGATGTAAGTGTAAATCGTCTCTCATTACCATATAATAATCCAAATCGCAGAGTGTCATTTCACATCATTTATGTGAACATATTGTGAAGTCAAATAACGTTCACATATAGCCGTATAAATTATTAACACAAGGGGATAGGCTGAGAGATGGATGGAATTTGCTACGGCGTAGCATGCGTAGCTAAAATATAATTTAGAGTCATCATCTCCCTAGCCTTATCCCGTATCTTACGGGGTCGGCTACCTAATCCAGGGGATCGAACGAGGGTACTGGTTTTTACACAGAGTGACTGCCATCTGACCTCCGCAACCCAGATGGGAAACCAGACCCAATCCTAGATCAGGTCAGAGTTTTTCAAGCCGCCAATCCTTAGCACTGGCCTCTGATATGGCTTAACGACTAATATCTACGGTATTAAACGATATTAACTGGGACCAACGGCTTAACGTGCCTTCTGAAGCACGGAAAAAGCGCCGCATAAACGTACATATGTAATTCGAAAACCGAAAAACACATTGGTACGTGGTGGGAATCGTACCACCACCTCCCGCTACACCATCGGGCTCTCTATATAATTTAGAGTAATGTAAAAAACAATTTTGTTTATTTTTGGTAAGGTAATATATTCTGATATTTCTGTACCGATTTGTATTATTGAGTGTATGCAAATTATTACTGCAGAGATAAGCATCATCATCTCCCTAAAGCCATATCCCATATTTCACTGGGTCGGCTACCTAATGCAGATATAAGTAATTTTATTATTATCTTCTTCCTTTAACAAAAATAACTGAGCCAAATATTGAGCGGAAAACTGGTAACCAATAAATGGAATGTAAAAAACATGATTACAAAAATATACTGGTATTTTTAAAAACACCTCGCGTCCAATCACAATTTCATTTTATGCTACCTTTCGCATCACTGGTGTAAAGTTAGATTAAAAATGTTTCCAATCATAAGTAAAAAATGTCATACATTTATTGCGAATCAAAATAAGTGGAGCATACATAACTGGAAAATTACGCAACATATTTGCGTAGGTGGAAACGATTTTCAAACCAATATTTTATGTGTTTACTTTTAGTACCTAAAAAGATTAAAAACAAGCTTTTCGCTCGGTGGGTTTGCTCTTGACTCTAGTCCAGCATATGATAATAGAGCAAACTCATCTAACATAACATATAATCACGCGTTTATCCCTTATGGGGTAGGCAGATCGTCAACGACCTAAACAAAGGTTGTTCCGCCACGTCTGACAAAGTTTCGAAGGTTATATAAGATAGATTTGTAGGTATATTGCTGTAGTGACAGGTTGTTAGCCCATCGCCTAAATTGCAATATACTGAAACCCTCGTATCCATTAGCTGATTTTTACAGCATGCCCGGGAGGAAATGCAGCTGGTACATTCTATGTTTTTCTCTCGCTCCCAGTCCAGCAAGGAAGAACTACGCCTGTAACTTTTATCCTTCTAGGTGAGCTTACTGCTTACTCTATGATAGGCTTTTATACTTCTATAGTATTTCCAATTCAGTTTTAGAATAAAGGTAAACAAAGTGCCATGTCTTTTTATTCAAAAACACATTTCAAAAATAAATTCTAAAAAAACTCTGACTCCAGGGTTCATCGGGTCCATAGACTCGATACCCACTCGACAGAAGAAAAATAAATTATACGAGTACGTGTTGGCGAATTAGTTATATTACTAAAACTACTATTTCATTATGTTGTTATATCTAATAGCTTAAACTTGGATTAAAACACACGCAACTTTGATTTGGAAACACTATAGATGATGCTCGTCTGCCTGTACGGGCATACTGACGGAACTCAACAAGCTGTTTGGCGCTAGACTACGCTGGGAGGGTGATTACAAGCTAAGCGTCTTCTAAACTATAATCAAAAGATAAAGTGGAAAATTACTGGGCTCGATTCTAGATTTACCGGTTAAAACTAAAATCAAAATCTATTTGTAATTTTCAGAATAAAAACATGGAAAAAGGTCAGGAGATTTATTTTCTCCGGTTTTTGATTTATAGTCGGTGGATTTATGCGTTATCTATAATTTTGACCTGCCGTCATATGATTAGGCTGATAAAATTGACAGAAATACTGGGGAAACGTGCAAAAGCGCGTCAAAATCTAGCGGACAAGGTGTAAAACCATAGAGTATAAATCGCCTGTCCTTTTTCAACTTTATTATTTTGAAAGTGACATATGAATTTTATGTTTAGTTTTATGGTATCTAGAATCGAGCCCACTGTTACATGAATTCTAAGAAAAATCTGTTTCCATTTTAGGTACATTATCCTTTCTAAACTTGTAATTCAGTCAACAAAGTCACGTAACACTCGACTCCTGTACTATCGCGCCGGTGACTCGACCGCGCCAGGAAATTGCATCCTTGTCCCGCACTGCCGTAATTTATTAATTTGTCTGCTCAGAGAGATTGTAGAGTGGAGTCAAAAATGTCTTTTTCCGGGGTTGTGTGGATAGGGTAAGACCGTGCGATGGGGAGAGACAAATTAAATCTTGTAGTTGTGATATTTATATTGTTTGGTTTCGGTAACAATGAATAACTGAGAGTTTTATCATGAAATAAAATATTTGTCTTTGTTTCTGATCGTTTCCTCAATGGTGAGCATTGTGACTCTGATCGATCGTACTGATTCAGCGACTACTCACTTGTTTGTTGAACGGAGGTGTTAGACGTCTACGTTTCGACTATTTACGAGACAAATTAAATTGAACAAACATGTGAGTAGTCGTTGATTTATCAGTATGAATAACTCTTGTTCGTCATTTGGTGGTGATGAAACTGATCGATCGAGTTTTTCTTCTCCATTCGGTCCAGTTCTGTCCCATATCCAGTCGCCTACATGACTTGGACTTGTCCACTTAGATGATGATGATGATAGATGCTTATACTCTTCCTCTAACGCGTTTTCTCTTCAATGTCCGAGAACGATGAATTTTCCCAAACTGTGCCATGGCAATCGCATTATGTGTTTAAAGAAATTCTGGAGCCTTCCCTGTCACGTATCGAATTCAGAAGGCACTTAAAATAATCTGTAAATTTTATAAATTCTTTCGCTAGGAATTCCTATAAAATTCACTAGCTTCTACAAACTATGGCCATGCCAAAACCGTTTAATCTTCCTAAAAGATTCTCAAATTCAATTCGTCCAGTCTTCTACAGCGTGGTTATCGATCGAGGCATCAAAGTGGACATCGGGACACGGTGCCGTATTTAAGAACCCATTTGAGGGGCTTTACACGGGACAGTGACGGATTGCAGCCTCTTGAACGCTGCCCGCTCGGACAGTGAGAACATCCTGTATGGACATGCAATATAGCTAACTTAGTGTATGCCTTATACATTGCTGGTTTTGTGTGAAATTATTTTGTGTGGGGAAGCTAATTTTTTATATCTCGTAAAAGAATTTCCTGGTGAAAATGGTACAGTTTCGTTGACTGAGCAACACCATCAAAGTGGGCATCGGGACACAGTGCCGTATTTAAGAACTCTTTTGAGGGGCTTTACACAGGACAGTGACGGATTGCAGCCTCTTGAACGCTGTCCGCTCGGACAGTGAGAACATCCTGTATGGACGAACGTGTAGTATAGGGAACTTTGTGTGCTTCATACATTGGAGGTTTTGTGTGAGGCAAGGGAGACTTAGTTTGTTCAATATGTGATGTCATTGAGCAATGTTTTACATAGATTATTAGCATAAAAACATTTGAATGAATGTTCTAATTAGTAGGTAATTATCACATGTATCTTTTATTTATTTATTAAACTCTATTGCATAAGAAAGTACAAAGGGCAGACTTAATAATATGTCATGACATTGAAAAAAGCGTCGTCAAGCTGTTACATTAGGAAAAATAAGTATGTATTTTTCTATTTAGTAACTATTTATTTTATTTTATTCCTTTAGGTGGACCAAGGACAAAAAAAAAATTGTTATATAAAATTGAAACTGACAGCCTGACAGAGCTTTTTTCACCAACATCAAGAGCTTTTAATCCCACTGTCTTATTTTCTTTTATCTAATTTTTAGTTTTCACAATAAAGCCGCATTGGATAATAAAGTATGGTTCGTCACGTTACTGTTTTCAAAATGGAGTCCACTGCGGCTCGACGCGTCCAAACTCTCGTAATAAATTGATTCCTTGATTCCATCATTCATTTTAACGGCACTTTTTGTCTGCGTTCATTGATTAGGGCTTTTATTATGCGGAGAGAATGATGTGTGATTTATGAAGGTCTAGTAGCGAACAATCAATGACATTTTTATTTAAAAGCGGTAGGCCGTTGACATCGTTACAGTATTTTCATTGTGAATCAATAACGTTACTTAAGAGTTATTTCTAAGAAATCGGGGTATTGTGATTGAGACTTGTTTAACATATTTCAGGTAAGTAATCCAATAAGACTGTAGTAATGTAACTCTACATAGAAAATACGTATCGGGTGTAAGGGACAGCGTCCCGCAAACTGATAGGGGTTGCTCAGTCTAAGAAACTGAACAACTTACGCCAGGAAATTATTTCAGGACATGAAATAAAAATGAACTTCCTATACAAAACGACCACCTCGATAATACGATTTGTACGGAAAATCTAATTTTTCTTTTCACATCCTGAAAAAAATCCTGCTCATAGTTGTTCAATTTCGTTGACCAAGCAACCCCTATCAGTTTTCGGGACGCTGTCCCTTACACCCCATATAAAATAGTACATTACTTTAGAAGTCGGAATAAAAACAATATATGTTTGAGTAAATTTGGAACCATTCATTCATTAATACATACTTATACATACATTCATACTTTAAAGACTTCGGGTAGTGGTCGTTAACGGTCATTGTTCTCGTTTGGAGAAATTGCTGACGTATATGAATTTGAGGACCGAAAATAGTGAATATAGGTTAGGTTTTTAAATTTTTCGTCTATGAAAATTTTTACGAGCAAATGAGAGAAAAATACATAAGAATACAAATACGAAATTAAAAATATAAATATTTATATAAAATATGGTGCTTTATTTTATTTGACAGAGCATTTTGAGGCACACAGATAAAGTAGCTGACCCCGTAAGATACGGGATAAGGCTAGGGAGATGATGATGATTTAAAGGCACTAAAATCTAGTCCTGCGCAGTTGGCCGATCTCTGAGAGATTAGCCGCCATCACCGAAAATCGGTGAGAAGACCATTATTATTACTTTTACGTAATACAAACTGGACTTCCAGTTCAGTGTTAAAAACTTTCCCTAGGTTAGGTTTCAAATTTCAGAAGACTCATTTTATAACTTTTTCCGGCTCGTTAAGCTTGTTTTCAAACTTATCTCCACAAAGTTAGCAGAAAATGAGTTCATAAAAGCCAATCTACCTATGATGTTATACATACATACATATAATCACGCCTTTATTCCTAATGGGGTAGGCAGAGCATAAACGACCTAAACAAAGGTCGTTCCGCCACTTCTGACAAAATTTTGAGGGTTATTTAAGATAGATGTTGTGTATACGATGTTATAAGATTGGATAATGTTACGAAGTTCTACTTATAGAGGTAATTCTATCAATTATATTTTTGTACAAAACCAAGTAAGAAAATCTTACTCGAGAAAACTAATAGGGGTTGCACAGTCAACGAAACTGAACAACTATCACCAAGAAATTGTTTCAGATTTTTTTTAAAAAATATTTGTGTATATATACTTTATATATACTTTATTGCATAAACACAAAAGAAATGTAATTTACAAATATAGTGTGCAAGGGCGAACTTATCTCTATGAAGAGATCTCTTCCAGCCAACCCAATGGTAGTAAGAGAAAGTGAATAATTTTGAGGGGACAAGAAAATGCAACATTAACAGAGACTAGTAAAACAAAAAATTTAAAATACTTACATACCTATACATAGAATAAATACCTACCGTATATTACTATCTTAAATAAACATACATATATACTAAACAATATATTGATACATACATATACGAATAAACTACTACATAAATACATACATCAAAATTGTTCAGATAAGAAGTGCTCTTTTAATCTTTTCTTAAAGACATTCACTGAGGGACTGTCTTGAATTGTCTTAGGCAGTTTATTCCACAGTTTGTTTATCCATACAAAATGACTACCTCGATCAGACAGTTTGTATGGAAAAGCAATTTCTTTTTATTTACTGAAAGATTTTTTTGGTGATAATTGTTCAGTCACGTTGACTGAGCTACTCCCTTACACCCCTTATAATATTTTGTCTAACGTATAATCATAAAATGTTGTTGATGAAAATCTTAATTACAATCCCTTTGCGTAACTTAAAATTTAGTTTAGAATTTAATTCCAAACATGACTTAAGGTTTAGAGTTATATATAGTTTATTATTTACAAAAAATATTACAAGGTTTAGGTACTTTTTTAATTTAGAATTTTATTCCATGCTGGCCTAGGAGCGAGAGAAAAGCAAAGAATGTGCCAGATGCATTTCCACCCGAGCATGCTATAAAAACTAGGTCAATATTTTGCAATTTAAGCGATGGGCTGACAACCGGTCACTACAGCACGTTCAACGTTCGTTACGTTCAAATCTATCTGAAATAACCTTCAAAACTTTGTCAGAAGTGGCGGAACGACCTTTGTTCAGGTCGTTTACGCTCTGCCTACCCCATTAGGGATAAAGGTGTGGTTATATGTATGTATGTATAATTTTATTACAATAAATGATCCTACGACAATCTTTAAGACATCGCTAAACCCGTATTAGGTTTGAGATAGAGAGATAGAGATAAATTTATTAATAATTGTAAATTACAAGTCGAAAATTATAAGCACTTAAGTATATCACATTAATAATCATTGAAATTGTATTGCTTTATTATCATTAAAATTAATAAAATCATTATAACTATAGAATGCCTGTTCGACAAGCCAATGCTTAAGCCGTGATTTAAAGCTATTTAAGCTTGGTGCCTGCCTTATTACATCGGGTACTTTATTAAATACATACAATACATTTGTCTCGATGACTATACTTACTATATAGTAGCTAGCGCGGTATATAAAAAGTAGAGACTTTTTAAAATCCTTTAGCTCGAAAACTCTATTTGAAATGAACTCAGCTTAAGAACAATAAATAGATGCGCATGGGCTTTGTACCTGGAGTGGTATTTTTGAATCGCTTGAACCGAATTCACATACGAAAGACTAACATTCGCATGCCAAAGAGTATGAAAATTTCAGACAAATGTTGCTGTTTCGTATGCGCATTTCGATTCGAGTGATTCAAAAATACGGCTCCTGTACATTTTGTTTTTACATCATACCTCGACATGCCACTCCAAAATAATTGCGTTCCATTATACCTACGCGTTTACATTTCAACTTTTTAGTGTAAAGGTTTTTCTGTTTTCCGAAAATAATTTTAAAGAGTGTTTTTTTGTTAGTTTGTAAATTTTGTGAAAACGAAACATTTAGGATTGCAACCAATTGAATTGAAATGTGATTTTTTATTTGTCTAAAAAACCTCCTTCAAAATTAAAAAAAATATGGAATGTTTCCTATATGAAATCTCAAATATTGAAATTTTTTGCTCCCTTCTGAAACAAAATTAATTTCACTTTTCAAAAAACTCAATATTCAGCGGCACATCTCCTATCTCATAAAACACAATATCATTTAATTTGACGCAGCAGAAACACAATACCGAAGAATAATACGGTTTCAGTATTCTGAAGGTGGAAATAGTATACAGGATGTATCCGAAAGGTGCAATGAAATGTAAAGTAACTTAAGGGTATATTCCAAGAAGGATAGTACACAATTTCCTGAAAGGATATACCATGGTAAGATAAGACATTTACTTGAAACTATAAACTATCCTCAATGAACCTCTACAAGTTTTAGATGACCAAAAGTTATTTAAAGTTACACGTCAGTACATTTTAGCCCCTAAACTAAGCTATACTTGAGTAGTATTCATTAAAATGTACCTAGATACTATGTTAGTTACGTTAGGGTACTACATTTTTTTTTCAACAATGTGAACAAATAAAGAATAGGCAATCATATAAAGGTAATGATGCCAGCATCTTGAGTACTTTTTTTTAATAGCCTGTGATGTCCTACTGCAGGTGCAGGGTTTTTTATTTTATTTATTAAAAAAAAACATTAAATAAATAAATGTGTATAAGTTAATTACAAACTTGTCATTGTAAGAATATATCAATGAAGTTCCGAGAATACGCAATTCGAGTTTTGCGAATGCATTGGCCCCTAAACACTGAAGCAGGAATAATTCCTATAAAAAAAAAGAACTTTTTTCACAACCTGTACACTACGTATGTATAGAATGAGCAAATAAATCAATTACTACGCGGCAAGAAACGCCGCGGGACATAATTGAATTTGCACTGAACACCCGGGGGGGCGATTGGTGTTCTATCAGCTAGCATTCCTCGATTCCCCGGGTAAACTGAAACGACCAAGCAGTTTTTAAACTGCCAAGACGAACACCTACGGAAGCGATCTGGGAAATGGCTGATATTGAAGCCATACGCGCCGAAAACCTCAACACTCAGGGCCGTTTTATGAAGCGATGTCAAACTTGAGAGCAATTTCAAGTATGGATTTGTACTGAAATGACGTTTCTAATACGAACACAAACTCGCTGTCACTCATTTACTAAGAATTGTATTCAAAAATGATTGGAAGAAAAATAAAGAATATTATTACTCATGAGAGCTGATTATTCGTTAGTTATTATTAGAAATAGAAGATCTTGTACTCTTCGGCGATATCTATCAGGCTCACGGTGAATTCATCCCCCTCAGGGTTAATCACAGAATAGGCGAAATATTGTATGACCCCAATAAGAAAGGATACATGCGGTGGCCCACTGACAAAACTAAGTCTAAAAAATATTTTTTCTATTAAATAATTAATAATACTATATTATAAACAAAACACTTAACATTTTATGTATAATTAGAACACAGCAAACACAGATCCATTAGAACATATAAGTTAGCTGACTCAACCCTGTACGGCCCACCGGCCATAGGGTCAATTTGTAATACACAAAGTAGGCAAATAAATGCTGTTCTGATTCTGAATAAGTTTTTAAGAATTTAAAATGAGGTCAATACATCATCCGACTGAAAGCTTTAAATTTCGGTCATTATTGTACTGAACACCTTAAAGAATGAGTGCTGTTCTATTAGCTAGCGTTCCTCGATTCCCCGGGTAAACTGAAACGCTCAAGCAGTTTTTAAGAATTTAAAATGAGGTCAAGACCTCATCGGACTGAAAGCCTTAAATTTTGGTCAAAATTCTACTGAACACACTGTGCGGCGATTGCTATTAAATTAGCTAGCATTCCTCGATTCCCCGGGTAAAATTAAACGTCCAATCAGTTTTTAAGAATTTAAAATGAGGTCAATACCTCATCGGACTGAAAGTCTTAAATTTTGGTCATAATTGTACTGAACACCCTGAGGGGCGAGTGTTGTTCTATCAGCAAGCATTCCTCGATTCCTCGGGTAAAATAAAACGCCCAAGCAGTTAAGAATTTAAAATGAGGTTAATACCTCATCCGACTGAAAACCTTGAATTTTGGTCAAAATAGTACTGAACACCCTGAGGGGTGACTACTGTTCTATCAGCTAGCATTCCTTGATTCCCCGGGTAAACTGAAACGCCCACGCAGTTTTTAAGAATGTAAGAGGTCAATACCTCATCCAACTGAAAGCCTTAAATTTTAGTCATAGTTGTACTGAACACCCTGAGGGGCGATTGCTGTTCTATCAGCTAGCATTCCTCGATTTCTCGGGTGAAATGAAACGCCCAAGAAGTTAAGAATTTAAAATAAGGTTAATACCTCATCCGACTGAAAACCTTAAATGTTGGTCAAAATAGTACTGAACACCCTGAGGGGCTACTGCTGTTCTATCAGCTAGCATTTCAAGTCTTAGGTAGTTAAGCTTCAAAATTATTATTATCTGCTTAAACTAATACCTATTGCACCCTAGCGCCTAGAATTTCATAAAAAGCAACATTGAAAAACTTGTCAGTGCTGGTCAAGCCAAATTCTGCTAGAATGCTAAACTTTCAGGGAAATCAACCTACCTCACCTTTTCCGTTTCCTATTTTATGTAGGCCATCTACACTACAAGCTCTGACAGTTTTTTCAGCAGGAATCTTATATTTTACCATCAACACCGATAATTCGATTACAGGCTCGCAGGATGTGGTAATAATTGTGTTTGCTTGCAGACTGAACGGCCTTTGCCACCGGTAGCCACTGCTAACCGGAAACTGGGGGAGCAGGGAATTTCATTTCCTGTACGGAAAGCGGTTATTTTCGAATAAAATTCCCGAGAAAAATTAAAAGTTTTGCTTTATACAGTCTAAAAGCAAATAACTATTTAATATTTTGTCTCTTTTACAAACACGTTATAGATATTCACTTCATTTTAATTGCTGATGAGATTAAAGTGAAAAAAAAATTTACATACCCATTACCCACTGATAACATTTAGTTTTATATTTTACAACATACATATAATCACGCCTTTATCTAAAATGGGGTAGGCAGACCGTAAACGACCTAAACAAAGGTCGTTCCGCTACGTATGACAAAGTTTTGAGGGTTATTTAAGATAGATTTGTAGGTATATTGCTGTAGTGATAGGTTGTCAGACCAACGTCAAAATTGCAATGTACTGAAACCCTCTGATCCCTTAGCTGATTTTTACAGCATGCCCGGGAGGAAATGCAGCTGGCACATTCTTTGTTTTTCTTTCGCTGCCAGGCCAGCATGGAAGAGAAAATGCTCTTGAAAATTATTATAATTAACAAATCAAAAATTTGACCGCTGACGAGATTTTTGATTTGTAATTTCTAATATTTTTAGAAATAAAATAGCACTGTAGTGCAAAAAAACTGAACGGCCTTTGCCACCGGTAGCCACTGCTAACCGGAAACTGGGGGAGCAGGGAATTTCATTTCCTGTACGGAAAGCGGTTATTTTCGAATAAAATTCCCGAGAAAAATTAAAAGTTTTGCTTTATACAGTCTAAAAGCAAATAACTATTTAATATTTTGTCTCTTTTACAAACACGTTATAGATATTCACTTCATTTTAATTGCTGATGAGATTAACGTGAAAAAAAAATTTACATACCCATTA
This sequence comes from Scrobipalpa costella, assembly GCA_949820665.1. Lineage (NCBI taxonomy): Eukaryota > Metazoa > Arthropoda > Insecta > Lepidoptera > Gelechiidae > Scrobipalpa > Scrobipalpa costella. The sequence goes on along the minus strand of OX463304.1, from coordinate 10,525,325 downwards.
CCCACTGATAACATTCAGTTTTATATTTTACAACATACATATCATCACGCCTTTATCCAAAATGGGGTAGGCAGACCGTAAACGACCTAAACAAAGGTCGTTCCGCTACGTATGACAAAGTTTTGAGGGTTATTTAAGATAGATTTTTAGGTATATTGCTGTAGTGATAGGTTGTCAGACCAACGTCAAAATTGCAATGTACTGAAACCCTCTGATCCCTTAGCTGATTTTTACAGCATGCCCGGGAGGAAATGCAGCTGGCACATTCTATGTTTTTCTTTCGCTGCCAGGCCAGCATGGAAGGCATATATTTTAAATGCACGATAATACTAAACAATCACTATCTATCACACTACAGGTATGTAGTACTATTATATATTCTGTGCTAGAGAACAAAAAAATTGCATATTACGTAGTTTAGCCTATGAATTATACGAGTAGATTGATATCATACAGTATTTACAAACATTTCCTGTCAAATAAATTTTATGGTCTGTCACAATCTTTGATAAGAAGATAGGTGCATTTTAAGTTTTCTAATAGTTTTTTTGCACTACAGTTCTATTTTCTTTCTAAAAATATTAGAAATTACAAATCAAAAATCTCGTCAGCGGTCGAATTTTTGATTTGTTAATTATAATAATTTTCAAGAGCATTTTCTCTTACATGGTGGACTAGGAGCGAGAAAAAACATAGAATGCGCCAGCTGCATTTCCTCCCGGGCATACTGTAAAAACCAGCTAAGGGATCTGAGGGTTTTTGTATATTGCAATTGAGGCGATGGTCTGACAACCTGTTACTACAGTAATATACCTACAAATCTATCTAAAGTATCAAAACTTTGTCAGACGTGGCAGAACGACCTTTTTTAGGTCGATTACGTTCTGCCTACTCCATATTCGATAAAGGCGTGATTATATATGTTTTTTTTTAATTATGACTATTTTATTTTTACATTTATCAATTAAAAACATCCATCTTTCATCCAACCTACATCCGTTCCACGCAAAACAATCTATGGAATTGTCGCCGGCTCATTATTCGCAAGTGAGATAGTTTAACAACACTCGCCGAGATTAAATCGAAACGTTACACGCTTAGGCTTGTATTTATAAAGCAATATCAAGATTGAGAGCCATATTGAGTATGGATTTGACAGGTCGTTTTGTACTGAAATGTCTTTTCCGATACGAACTCAAACTCGTTGTCACTCTTGAGCGCTGATTATAAATACGGGCTTTACAATCAAATTAAAGTAGAATGTATACGCGCGCCCCTTTAAAGGTAACCATATATCTTGTAATAAATAATTTGATTCAGGCACAAACTTACTATTAACATATCTGTTTAAATAATTGAATTAGAAAAATGTAGTTACATACATACATACATACATAAATCACGCCTTTATCCCTTACGGGGTAGGCAGAGCGTTTAACGCCTCGTAAAAGGCGCTTTCGCCACGTCTGACGAAAATTAAGGGGACTATTTTAGATTGTAATATGTATTGCTTTAGTGACAGGTTGTCAGCCCATCGCCTAAATTACAATACAATGTAACCCTCAAGTCCCTTTTGCTGACTTTAACAGCATGCCCGGGAGGAAGGGCAGCTGGAACATTCTATGTTTTTCTATCTCTCCCAGTCCAGCATGGAAGAGTAAAATGTAGTTAAGTCTTTTTTAATTGAATTACTCCTGATATTTACTTCAAACAGTCAATGGCTTATCTAAGTATGCCAGGTAATTATGTAGACTGATAATCACTCAATCATTACTATTAAACATTTGTTTAATAGCAGTTTGCAAACCATGTTTCTCATAACCAGCATACCCAAAATATTTGCAACATTTTTACATCCCCTTAAACTGCTTTACAACCCTAATAAAAACTAGCACCTCCGAAATTTGCCTGGCATTAACAGTTAGCTCCTCATTTTACTTATTCGCACATAAAAACCAGCCAACTATTAGCCGGTACATTAGTACAACAATACGACTGGCTGTATTCCACTAGTGCAATTCAATTTTAGCTTGGGGTTTTACACTTTTCGATTATCATTGCTGCCTGTGATTGTCTCTTTTACACAGGTGTTCTCAGAACTGCCTCCATGGTCTCGATGGAGCTTTGGGCTTCCGATCCAAAAGTCGTGGGTCTGATTCCCCAAGGATCACAAGGATCACCCCCTAAACTCAGATAATTGGTCGATTTGTCATTTTCTTAAGTTTTTCCCAGTCTGGTTAAGACAGTTCAGGTTCAGCTAAATCGTTATACGAGCCACGTCAAAGGCCTGTGCAATAAGCAGTAAAAAACTCTTATACCAGTCTCCATAGCATACAGTCGCAATAGCCATTTGAACAGACACTTTATCACATTCAATCTGTGCATTTCCTTCCGGGCAGGCTGTAAAAACCAGGTAAGGGATTCGAGGGTTTCAGTGTATTGCAATTTAGGCGGTGGGCTGACAACCTGTCACTACAGCAATATATCCGAAATAAACAACCATTAAAACTTTTTCAGACATGACGGAACAACGTTTGTTTACGTCGTTTACGCTCTGCCCCATTAGTGATAAAGGCGAGATTATAATAATATGTATGTACGAGTATGTATCTGTCAAATAGTATGAGAATTTGACGTATAGATGCGATATAATTTGTGATAGGGCTGGGGCAGGGCATCAGGCAGGTCGTTCCGCCTTACAAAAACATATATACATAAATATAATCAAGCCTTAATCCTTAATGGGGTAGGCAGAGCGTAAACGACCTAAACAAAAGTTCGTTCTGCCACGTCTGACAAAGTTTGAAGGGGTTATTTAAGAAAGATATAGGTATATTGCTGTAGTGACAGGTTGTCAGCCCATCGCCTTTATTTTAATATACTGAAACCCTCGGATTTCTTAGCTTATTTTTACAACATGCCCGGGAGGAAATGCAGCTGGCCCATTCTATGTTTTTCTCTCGTTTCCAGTCCAGCATGTAAGAAATGAAATTCAAAAACAAAGAAGAAGATATTACATAATATTATAATAATTAGATATAAGCAGCAGTGGATATTTAACACTGTAAGCGACTACATCGGTGGGCATACATCGGTTGGCTTAGTCGTTCGACTAACTGAAAATTGCGGTGCCCCGAGTCGGCAAACGAACTGTGAAAATAATGGGCCGGTACCGACTTAAATCGACTAATGCACTCCGCCAGTGACTTAGTGGCGAGAAATTACTGGAATTCTTAGCGCTTTATGTCGATTCTGGATTGCTCAATGACCTATTTTATGCACTACTTAAATGTATGGTACTTTCAGGTTATAAAATGCTTCGAATAGAGTAATTTAGCTTCACTTATACTTCATCTGCTTTGCGCGTTGGCTTACCTACTTATTTTTTTTACTTAGCTAAAATCTCCTAATCGAAAACTTATAAAATTGTAAAGCAGCTAATTCAATATTAAGTTTTTTTAAATTGATACAATGTAGTGTTGGTGCACCTATTTTAATAAATAAAAAATGAAAGTAGCCATAAGCGCTCTAATCTCTAATACCATAACAGCCACCATAAGTCCATGGCCAGATCTTCAACCTTCCCCAAATAGGATCTATTTTTTTATACTCTTCATCATCATTTTTTGCAAGGGTATTGATGAGCCTGCTAATTATTTTCTGGAGTTATATCGAATAAGCAGTCCCCGACCAAACAGCGGCAAGATCTTCAGGATGTGGTGGGGAGTCCAGTGGGATGGGCTTCCCTAAAAAATGCCACAATGTCCGAAAAAGATCTTGTGACTTAGCGATCCAATGCCGCCACTAAATATGCATTCCTCTGGTGTCAGGCAACGGCGGCACCAGTACTGGTTGGAGACCGAAGAAATGGATTCCGGAAGGGCTCATGTCCGGACCGTATGACGCGGAGTAGTTCGCTTCATATACTGCGGTGTGAAAGGCGAGAGGGAAACCACCACACAAAAAATCCCGAAAAAGGAGTATTATGAAAATTAAAACAACAGAGATGACTAGCGTTTACTTCATACTCCACCGACAAGAGCAGCGCTCTTAAGTTTATGATGACGCATTATTCGACTTTCACTTCCTTTTTTTATTAGAAATTGATTTGCTCTTGACTCTAGACACTAGGTCAGGGATGACCGTGTCAGAGTCAACGATGGAGCGAACTCACCCAGAAAATACCTGTTTTGGCACTGGCAATCTCACTTAATCCTCGGGAGGATTACATTGGCGTTCATTTTACCCATAACCACCAAGAATCTGACTCAATGTTGTTAAAAATCTTCCAAACCTGTCGATAGCCCCCACTGTCTATAAGTGCTGAAATCTGCTCCTCCCACAAGCTACAATTATGTCCCACGTCAGCTATTTACATAACGGTGCAATTTTGCGATCGCGCTTTCACAAATTATTTGCATTTAAAATGCACTGTAGTCGGTATAAGATCCTAATTTCTATGCAAACTGCAGTTTGCTGCTTTGAGGTGTCCGCTACTTAAGCGACGCCCGCGAATAATTTTTTGAATAATTTGAGCAGAATTAGTGTACCCCAGACGGTCTTTACCAAGTTTTAATGTAAAACTTGAGTAATCTTGTACCTTAACCTCATGTTGTCGTAAACATTTTATTCGCAAGATTTTGGCACATTTCCGCCATTTCCTCTTCATTCGATTCCATATTGGTCTATGGTCTAAAATTACTGGAACTGTGTAAACAAATTCAGATCATACAGCGTAAAATCAAAACAAATTTTGAGGATGTGAAAGACAGGTATATAATAAGGGGACTAAATATCAATTTAGTTTTAGAAAGTGACCAAATTGAACCTATATACCACACAATCCTTTTACGCAAAACCCAATGGCGCGAAAGGAACGTGAAAATTCGTCCGAGGAGAGCCCTACTGCCCCCATAATTGGCTTTTTTGACCTCATCCATACTAATGGCCAACACAGCTCATACATCACCAAAGATAGACCTCGGTGGAACTATTTCCTCGCCGAAAACACTCCGGAAATTAAAACCAGAGAAAACTCGCCCGGGACATTAGCTCTAGAGAAAGGATTTAATTTTAAATTTGTATTGTGGTTCACATTTTACTTGGGAAACTGGAAAAGTACAAATTGGTGGCTGGTGAGGAAAAACGAGGTGAGATTAGGAAGAATGTTACTTACGCTGTTTTGTATTACTAGGTTTTCGCTTTGCAGTTCGTCTGGCTTAGCTTAATGCGTTTTCCTGTGAGAATGACAGATTTCAAGTAGTAAAAAAACCGGCTAAGTTCGAGTTGGACTCGCGCACGAAGGGTTCCGTACCCTTACCTATAAGTGTATAACATAACACTTATGTTATAGCTTTTTTTGTCTTGCTCGCACGATGGACCATTATATACACCGGCCTCTTAAATGTGCTTCCATGCTGGCCTGGGAGCGAGAGAATAACATAGAATGTGCCTGCTGCATGTCCTCCTATCAGCTAGCATTTCAAGACTTAGGTAGTTAAGTTTCAAAATTATTATTATCTGCTTAAACTAATACCTATTGCACCCTAGCGCCTAGAATTTCATAAAAAGCAACATTGAAAAACTTGTCAGTGCTGGTCAAGCCAAATTCTGCTAGAATGCTGAACTTTCAGGGAAATCAACCTACCTCACCTTTTCCGTTTCCTATTTTATGTAGGCCATCTACACTACAAGCTCTGACAGTTTTTTCAGCAGGAATCTTATATTTTACCATCAACACCGATAATTCGATTACAGGCTCGCAGGATGTGGTAATAATTGTGTTTGCTTGCAGACTGAACGGCCTTTGCCACCGGTAGCCACTGCTAACCGGAAACTGGGGGAGCAGGGAATTTCATTTCCTGTACGGAAAGGGGTTATTTTCGAATAAAATTCCCGAGAAAAATTAAAAGTTTTGCTTTATACAGTCTAAAAGCAAATAACTATTTAATATTTTGTCTCTTTTACAAACACGTTATAGATATTCACTTCATTTTAATTGCTGATGAGATTAACGTGAAAAAAAAATTTACATACCCATTACCCACTGATAACATTTAGTTTTATATTTTACAACATACATATAATCACGCCTTTATCCAAAATGGGGTAGGAAGACCGTAAACGACCTAAACAAAGGTCGTTCCGCTACGTCTGACAAAGTTTTGAGGGTTATTTAAGATAGATTTTTAGGTATACTGCTGTAGTGATAGGTTGTCAGACCATCGTCAAAATTGCAATGTACTGAAACCCTCTGATCCCTTAGCTGATTTTTACAGCATGCCCGGGAGGAAATGCAGCTGGCACATTCTATGTTTTTCTTTCGCTCCCAGGCCATCATGGAAGGCATATATTTTAAATGCACGATAATACTAAAAATCACTATCTATCACACTACAGGTATGTAGTACTATTATATATTCTGTGCTAGAGAACAAAAAAAATGCACATTACGTATTTTAGCCTATGAATTATACGAGTAGATTGATATCATACAGTATTTACAAACATTTCCTGTCAAATAAATTTTATGGTCTGTCACAATCTTTGATAAGAAGATAGGTGCATTTTAAGTTTTCTAATAGTTTTTTTTGCACAACAGTGCTATTTTATTTCTAAAAATATTAGAAATTACAAATCAAAAATCTCGTCAGCGGTCGAATTTTTGATTTGTTAATTCTAATAATTTTCAACAGCATTTTCTCTTCCATGGTGGACTAGGAGCGAGAAAAAACATAGAATGCGCCAGCTGCATTTCCTCCCGGGCATACTGTAAAAACCAGCTAAGGGATCTGAGGGTTTTTGTATATTGCAATTGAGGCGATGGTCTGACAACCTGTTACTACATTAATATACCTACAAATCTATCTAAAGTATCAAAACTTTGTCAGACGTGGCAGAACGACCTTTTTTAGGTCGATTACGTTCTGCCTACCCCATATTCGATAAAGGCGTGATTATATATGTTTTTTTAATTATGACTATTTTATTTTTACATTTATTAATTAAAAACATCCATCTTTCATCCAACCTACATCCGTTCCACGCAAAACAATCTATGGAACTGTCGCCGGCTCATTATTCGCAAGTGAGATAGTTTAACAACACTCGCCGAGATTAAATTGAGAGCCATATTAAGTATGGATTTGACAGGTCGTTTTGTACTGAAATGACTTTTCCGATACGAACTCAAACTCGTTGTCACTCTTGAGCGCTGATTTGATTATAAATACGGGCTTTACAATCAAATTAAAGTAGAATGTATACGCGCGCCCCTTTAAAGGTAACCATATATCTTGTAATAAATAATTTGATTCAGGCACAAACTTACTATTAACATATCTGTTTAAATAATTGAATTAGAAAAATGTAGTTAAGTCTTTTTTAATTAAATTACTCCTGATATTTACTTCAAACAGTCAATGGCTTATCTAAGTATGCCAGGTAATTAAGTAGACTGATAATCACTCAATCATTACTATTAAACATTTGTTTAATAGCAGTTTGCAAACCATGTTTCTCATAACCAGCATACCCAAAATATTTGCAACATTTTTACATCCCCTTAAACTGCTTTACAACCCTAATAAAAACTAGCACCTCCGAAATTTGCCTGGCATTAACAGTTAGCTCCTCATTTTACTTATTCGCACATAAAAACCAGCCAACTATTAGCCGGTACATTAGTACAACAATACGACTGGCTGTATTCCACTAGTGCAATTCTATTTTAGCTTGGGGTTTTACACTTTTCGATTATCATTGCTGCCTGTGATTGTCTCTTTTACACAGGTGTTCTCAGAACTGCCTTCATGGTCTCGATGGAGCTTTGGGATTCCGATCCAAAAGTCGTGGGTCTGATTCCCCAAGGATCACAAGGATCACCCCCTAAACTCAGATAATTGGTAGATTTGTCAATTTCTTAAGTTTTTCCCAATCTGGTTAAGACAGTTCAGGTTCAGGTAAATCGTTATACGAGCCACGTCAAAGGCCTGTGCAATAAGCAGTAAAAAACTCTTATACCAGTCTCCGTAGCATATAGTCGCAAAAGCCATTTGAACAGACATTTTATCTCATTCAATCTGTGCATTTCCTTCCGGGCAGGCTGTAAAAACCAGGTAAGGGATTCGAGGGTTTCAGTGTATTGCAATTTAGGCGGTGGGCTGACAACTTGTCACTACAGCAATATATCTTAAATAAATAACCATTAAAACTTTTTCAGACATGACGGAACAACGTTTGTTTACGTCGTTTACGCTCTGCCCCATTAGTGATAAAGGCGAGATTATATGTCTGTATGTATCTGTCAAATAGTATGAGAATTTGACGGATAGATGCGATATAATTTGTGATAGGGCTGGGGCAGGGCATCAGGCAGGTCGTTCCGCCTTACAAAAACATACATACATACATATAATCAAGCCTTAATCCCTAATGGGGTAGGCAGAGCGTAAACGACCTAAACAAAAGTTCGTTCTGCCACGTCTGACAAAGTTTGAAGGGGTTATTTAAGAAAGATATAGGTATATTGCTGTAGTGACAGGTTGTCAGCCCATCGCCTTTATTTTAATATACTGAAACCCTGGATTTCTTAGCTTTTTTTTACAGCATGCCCGGGAGGAAATGCAGCTGGCCCATTCTATGTTTTTCTCTCGTTTCCAGTCCAGCATGTAACAAATGAAATTCAAAAACAAAGAAGAAGATATTACATAATATTATAATAATTAGATATAAGCAGCAGTGGATATTTAACACTGTAAGCGACTACATCGGTGGGCATACATCGGTTGGCTTAGTCGTTCGACTAACTGAAAATTGCGGTGCCCCGAGTCGGCAAACGAACTGTGAAAATAATGGGCCGGTACCGACTTAAATCGACTAATGCACTCCGCCAGTGACTTAGTGGCGAGAAATTACTGGAATTCTTAGCGCTTTATGTCGATTCTGGATTGCTCAATGACCTATTTTATGCACTACTTAAATGTATGGTACTTTGAGGTTATAAAATGCTTCGAATAGAGTAATTTAGCTTCACTTATTCTTCATCTGCTTTGCGCGTTGGCTTACCTACTTATTTTTTTTACTTAGCTAAAATCTCCTAATCGAAAACTTGTAAAATTGTAAAGAAGCTAATTCAATATTAAGTTTTTTTTAAATTGATACAATGTAGTGTTGGTGCACCTATTTTAATAAATAAAAAAATAAAAGTAGCCATAAGCGCTCTAATCTCTAATACTATAACAGCCACCATAAGTCCATGGCCAGGTCATCAACTTTCCCCAAATGGGTTTTTTTTTTTTTTTTTTTTTATATTTGATAGGCAATCATTTGTCCGCCAACTCACGTGATGGTAAGTGATGATGTAGACTATGATGGAGCATGATTGCCTAGAAAATGCCTGTTCACTCTCGCTTGAAAAGGCCCAGGTTATAACGTTCCGGAAATAGATCCGCAGGAAGGGGGTTCCACACTTTGGCCGTTCGCATTAAAAATGTAGAAGCGTACCGCTTTGTGCGAAAACTTGGAATGTCGACAACATAAGGGTGGAATCCCAACCGGCGTCTCGTAAGCCGGAGATGGAATGGGGAGGGGGGTATCAGGTCATGAAGCGATGCTGCACATTCTCCGAAATGTATCCTGTAGAATACAGACAAGCAAGCTACTTTGCGACGATGTTCGAGGCTCTGCAGCTTTTCTTCTACCAGTGACGGGTCGGCGATGAGTTTCTTGGCGCGTTTTTCAATAGAATCCAAGGTTGCCAGTTGGTATTTGGCAGATCCGTCCCAAAGGTGGCAGCAATCCTCCATACACGATCGGACTTGAGCTTGGTAGAGCTGTAGTAGCTGTCCCGGTGTGAAGTATCGCCTAACCTTTGAGAGAATACCAAGTTTTTTGGCTGCATACAAAGCCAAGGATTCTATATATCGTCCAAAGTTCAGGTCTGACGTAAGGTTCATACCAAGAAGTTCGAGGTGATCGGAAATTGGCACGAATACATTTCGGAAAGTGGGAGTTAGATTGAAGGGACTCAATTTAGTCGAGAATAGACAGGCCTGTGTCTTAGATGCATTAAATTTCACCAGGTTGGCATCACCCCATTCGGAGATTGCCTTAAGTGATAAATTTAAATGATCTACTACGGACTCTCGACAAGACTGAATAGCTTCCTTGCTGGACTTTGAATTTGCTTTGCTTTGGATCTATTGTATCATACTCTTCATCACTTTTTGCAAGTGAATTGATGAGACTGCTAATTATTTTCTGGAGTTATATCAAATAAGCAGTCCCCAACCAAACAGTGGCAAGATCTTCAGAATGTGGTGGGGAGTCCAGTGGGATGGGCTTCCTTAAAAAATGCCACAATGACCGAAAAATATCATGTGATTTAGCGAGCCAATGCCGCCACTAAATATGCATTCCTCTGGTGTCAGGCAGCGGTGGCACCGGTACTGGTTGGAGGCCGAAGAAATGGATTCCGGAAGGGCTCATGTCCAGACCGTATGACGCGGAGTACCTTCGCTTCATATACTGCGGTGTGAAAGGCGAGAGGGAAACCACCACACAAAAAATCCCGAAAAAGGAGTATTATGAAAATTAAAACAACAGAGATGACTAGCGTTTACTTCATACTCCACCGACAAGAGCAGCGCTCTTAAGTTTATGATGATGCATTCGACTTTCACTTCCTTTTTTTTATTAGTAATTGATTTGCTCTTTACTCTAGACACTAGGTCAGGGATGACCGTGTCAGAGTCAACGATGGAGTGAACTCACCCAGAAAATGCCTGTTTTGGCACTGGCAATCTCACTTAATCCTCGGGAGGATTACATTGGCGTTCATTCTACCCATAACCACCAAGAATCTGACACAATGTTGTTAAAAATCTTCCAAACCTGTCGATAGCCCCCACTGTCTATAAGTGCTGAAATCTGCTCCTCCCACAAGCTACAATTATGTCCCACGTCAGCTATTTACATAACGGTGCAATTTTGCGATCGCGCTTTCACAAATTATTTGCATTTAAAATGCACTGTAGTCGGTATAAGATCCTAATTTCTATGCAAACTGCAGTTTGCTGCTTTGAGGTGTCCGCAACTTAAGCGACGCCCGCGAATAATTTTTTGAATAATTTGAGCAGAATTAGTGTACCCCAGACGGTCTTTACCAAGTTTTTAATGTAAAACTTGAGTAATCTTGTACCTTAAGCTCATGTTGTCGTAAACACTTTATTCGCAAGATTTTGGCACATTTCCGCCATTTCCTCTTCATTCGATTCCATATTGGTCTATGGTCTAAAATTACTGGAACTGTGTAAACAAATTCAGATCATACAGCGTAAAATCAAAATAAATTTTGAGGATGTGAAAGACAGGTATATAACAAGGGGGCTAAATATCAATTTAGTTTTAGAAAGTGACCAAATTGAACCTATATACCACACAATCCTTTTACGCAAAACCCAATGGCGCGAAAGGAACGTGAAAATTCATCCAAAGAGAGCCCTACTGCCCCCATAATTGGCTTTTTTGACCTCATCCATACTAATGCCCAACACAGCTCATACATCACCAAAGATAGACCTCGGTGGAACTATTTCCTCGCGGAAAACACTCCGGAAATTAAAACCAGAGAAAACTCGCCCGGGACATTAGCTCGAGAGAAAGGATTTAATTTTAAATTTGTATTGTGGTTCACATTTTACTTGGGAAACTGGAAAAGTACAAATTGGTGGCTGGTGAGGAAAAACGAGGTGAGATTAGGAAGAATGTTACTTACGCTGTTTTGTATTACTAGGTTTTCGCTTTGCAGTTCGTCTGGCTTAGCTTAATGCGTTTTCCTGTGAGAATGACAGATTTCAAGTAGTAAAAAAACCGGCTAAGTTCGAGTTGGACTCGCGCACGAAGAGTTCCGTACCCTTACCTATAAGTGTATAACATAATACACTTATGTTATAGCTTTTTTTGTCTTGCTCGCACGATGGACCATTATATACATCGGCCTCTTAAATGTGCTTCCATGCTGGCCTGGGAGCGAAAGAATAACATAGAATGTACCTGCTGCATTTCCTCCCGGGCATGCTGTAGAAACCAGCTGAGCAGGGATTCAAGAGTTTCAGTATATTGTTATTTAGGAGATGGGCTGACAACCTGTCACTTCAGCAAAATACCTACAAATCTATCTATAATAACCCTCAAACCTTTGTCAGACGTGGCGGCACGGCCTTTGTTTAGGTCGTTTACGCTCTGCCTACCCCATAGCCAGGCATATATATATGTATATTAATCAACTAACGTGATTTTCTGTCTATCACCAGTCTGTATCTCAAGAACCGTGATAGTTAGGGAGTTGATATTTTCGCCGATAATGTATTTCTATTGCCGGTATAACTACGAATACATATTTTTAAATAAAGTAAAATAAACATCCGAACTTTTGCAGTTATAATATTAGAATATTGTTTCAACTTCTTGGTTCCAGATGTCTATATATAGTCTCAGTAATAGGTAGTCTCAGTATTTTACCCTTTGGGTACAAAACCCTAAAAAAACAGCCTCTTCTTGATTTTAAATCTCATATGTACGTATACTTACCTACCTACTAAAAAACACTTCGTCATAAAACTGACGTATTGCTAGTACTTCTGGGACAACAAACAAAACAAACGCATATATATATATATATTAAAAGGCATATATATATATATATATATATATATATATGCCTTTTAAAACATCTACTTACAGACAAGTTGAAATGAATGAAGAAGCACGAAATGCACAATTGCCTAAGACGTAACGATATCGCGTTTTATAAATCTAGTAGCGACATCTGGAACCAAGAAGTTGAAACAATATTCTAATATTATAACTGCAAAAGTTCGGATATTTATTTTACTTTATTTAAAAATATGTATTCGTAGTTACACCGGCAATAGAAATACATTATCGGCGAAAATATCAACTCCCTAACTATCACGGTTCTTGAGATACAGACTGGTGATAGACAGAAAATCACGTTAGTTGTATGGGAGCCCCTTAAATATTTAATTAATTCTATTTTTTATATTTGTTGTTATTGCATAAACAGAAATACATTATCGTTGAAAAATACAATTGTCAAGCTATAACGTTTCATGAGATACAGCCTGGTGACAGCCCCCCTCAAATATTTATTTTACTCTGTTTTTGGTATTTGTTGTTATAGCCATATTTGGTATTTTCTTCCATTCTGGACTGGGAGCGAAATAAAAACATAGAATGTGCCAGCTGCATTTCCTCCCGGGCATGCTGTAAAAACCAGCTAAGGGATCTGAGGGTTTCAGTATATTGCAATTTAGGCGATGGGCTGACAACCTGTCACTACAGCAATATACGTACATATCCATCGTGAATAACCCTCAAAACTTTGTCAGACGTGGCGGAATGACCTTTGTTTAGGTCGTTTACGCTCTGCCTACCCCATTAGGGGTAAAGGCGTGATTATATGTACGTATGTATGTTGTTATAGCCGCAACAAAAGTTCATGATCTGCGAAAATTTCATCTCTCTAGGGTACCGAGTCTATGGACCCGATGAACCCTGGTGTCAGAGTTTTTAAACCGCCTAGTAGCGCAACTATTAGGCCTCTTACATGGTTTTGTATAACGACCACTCCGACCGGGACCGACAGCTTAACGTGTTCTCCGAAGCACGAAATCTTTTTCTTTTCAACTTGACAATCAGGTGATTCAGCCTGCAATGTCCTACCCAAACTGGGGAAAAATTCACAAAATGATAAATTCTCAAATATCAACTTTGTGTTTCCCCCCTGGGAATCGAACCCAGGACCTCCGGATCGGGAGTCCATGGCACTAGCCACTAGACCACGGAGGCAGTAACAGCCAGGTGAAAGACAGAAAATCACGGTAGTTGTACCCTTAAATATTTATTAAACTTTGTCATTAGTATTTGTAAATATTGCGACATACAAAACTGAATCATCGTTGAAAATACCAACTAACTAGATATCACGGTTCATGAAATAAAGCCTGCGGTGACAGAGAGAAAATCACGTTTCTTTATGGTTTTTTAGCATTTGTTGTCATAGCGGAAACAGCAATGCATCATCATCATCATAGCCTTATCCCGTATCTCACGGGGTCGGCTTCCTAATCTAGGTGATTGAACGAGGGTATTAGTTTTTACACAGAGCGACTGCCAACTAACTGAAACAGCAATGCATAATCTGCGATAATTTTAACTCTCTAGCAATCACGGTTCATGAGCCTGCTGATAGACGGACGCACCAACGGACAGCGAAATCTCAGTAATAGGGTCCTGCTTTTTACCCTTTGGGTACAAAACCCTAAAAAACAGCCTCTTCTTGATTTTAAATCTCATGTGTACGTATACTTGCCTACCTACTAAAAGACACTTCGTCATAAAACTGTGGGACAACAAACAAAACAAACGCATTTAAAAAAAAAACCTAATCTTACATTACAATGAAAAATAAATAATGATGAAATAATTGCGTCCAGATACCAAAGCAGCATAATCATTATTAATTTCTATATTAAATAAAATAAATCTCCGCAAAAAATGGCAATCAAAAGGTTATTACCTACTTTAATTTTAAGTAAAGAAGTATCATGAAGTTAAAAAATAAAACCTGACTAATAAATAATACTACCGACTAATAATAAACCTTTGATAATTTCTGAACACTACATTTTTGTTCAATTTGCTTTAAAAAAGCAACTTAGATTCAAGGAAGCAAATATGTTACTACCAATGTATTTCAACACAACCACTTTATGTAATAAGTAAATAACTAACACACCAACTGTTTTAAAAATAAAAGAGGGCCTATAATATGTTTTTATTTACATTTATATATTTTTTTTAGTTTTTTATTCTTATCTATACAGTATTTTCTTGTCAATAAGAGCAAAACGCACTAAATACGCTAGTTTCCTACTAGTCAAATCAGCAACTTCTTATGAAATGCCAAAAACGCTTTTTTTGTATGAAAATAGCGAGCTCTTGGTAAATATTTCACTACGTAAATCAATAGCTTCTATATTTTTTTGAAACTGATGAATGAGATCCACAATATTTTAGCCATCAGTTTTAAGTAAAGACGCTTTGTTTTTTTTTGCCACCCAGTCAACATGCCTATTCGGGACAGAAGGTCACAAGTGTTTTTAGTCTACGTAGCCCTAAAAACAGATAAGACCATGGCAGTACGATTTTAAATGTCATTTAATACGTCACTGTGGATAGCGAATGTCAGAGGTTACATCATAAAACGGACCCCCGAATACATGTTATTGTTTAAGTCAATGAGCTCACTTATCAAATGGAGTATTAATGGCTCGCAAATCACCAGTCCACGAACTCTATATCTAGATATCGGTTTTGAACATAGTAGAATAAAGAATATTATTTCATCAATTCTGTTAACTGTTTTTATGGGCTGTGATTTTATCTAAGAAATAATAAAGTAAGTTAACTTATTCGCGCTCATTTTGAAGATATAAAAAATCATGAATAGTGAAACGATCTGAAAATAAAATTTTATTTCAATTCGTTGCCCTCGCTGTTTACTTCGTGATTTGTGCGATTCCGAAGCAAATTTAGAAGACACGACGTTCCAATTTACAACGAAACGAGAAAAACCTATTCAGCGCTCGAATCAGTTCTTTCTCAATCGACTTTTCATGTTAGTTCAAAAAGTTTGTTTGAAAGTGAAGTAATAAATATTTATCAGCTGCATTTCACGGTTGACCCGACTGCGAGGAGATGACACTTCAGTCTGCGTCTTATTTGCCTGCAAGGGTCCTCAAGAGATTCTGCACAGGAACATACTTGGACCGATCTAGGAACATATATCGTATAGCTCTTCACAGATGTCTGTAGAACAATTTCCAGAAATATTTGAATTTGAAATAGCCGCGAATGAATGTGCATGACTGGCCGGTTGGATCCCACGGGAGTTGGATCGCAAACTTTTGAATTTGGAACGCCTTCGGTAGTTCCTAGTTCCACCCCTGTTTGCAGTTCGCTCGGCTCTCGTCCGCTGGGAGCTGGATAGCATCGACAGTCGCGCTGGGAATCGAATCAATTTGTCGAAGCAACATTGAGCTTGTTCGATCTTCGTCACGTCTCAATTTCACAATATAAACTCTTATCTGTCTTCGGTCCCTCATGACCTGCCACTTTGACCTGCTCATCGTTCAATCCCTGTTTGTAAACTAAGGCGTATTCTCAAGCGCTTTACAGATTTATCTACATACATATATTCACGCATTTATTCTTAATGGCGTAGGTAAACAACCTAAACAACTTTTGTTCCGCCACGTCTGACAAAGTTTCGAGGGTTATTTAAGATAGGTTTGCAGGTACCAGGTGTAAGAGAAAAAGGAAGAAAAGGCTTTTCCATACAAATTGTCTGATCAAGGTGAACATACTGGATGGAAAAGCTTTTTTTTTTCACTCCCTGAAAAATAAACCTGCTGATAGTTGTTCAGTGTCGTTGACTGCACAACCCCTATCAGTTTGCGGGACCCTGTCCCTTACACCTGGTATATTGCTGTAGTGACAGGTTGTCAGCTCATCGCCTAAATTGCAATATACAGAAACCCTCGGATACCTTAGCTGGTGTTTACAGAATGCCCGGGAAGAAATGCAGCTGGCACAATTTATGTTTTTCTCTTGCTCCCAGTCCAGCATGGAAGAAGAAGATTTATCTCTATCGTATTATCTTTTATCAGGCAAACAGGCTTCAATGAAACATTATGTCTTTGCCTACGTTTAAATCTTATTTTTGCTTAGTATATTATTTTCTACTATTAACCAGGATTTTAGTTTCTTTAAATATAAGGAAACAGCTGCTATCATTACACAGTCTTATCTGAAATGTATCGCAAGAGTCTCACTAGGAAAAATCGTCAACACTTAGGCCCGTAATAATAAACAGCACTCGAGACTGACAGCTAGTTTGAGTCCGTATCAGAAATGTCATTTCAGTACAATATTACCTGTCAAATCCATACTTAATATTGCTCTTAATCTTGAGACCGCTTTATAAATAAAACCAGTAGCCTAGCTAGGTACCTCTTGCGATTCATTTCAAACAGGACTGTATATTGATAGCAGCTAGCATTTATGGGTAAGTGATGTAAGTTCTAATAAACAATATCGTCACCTTATCTGATGTTTACATCTACATAACAGGTGACGGATTGTTAAACAATAATTCTAAAACCGGGCACGCGCACCCCGCAACCCGCACACACCCCGCTAAGTAACGTCAGTTTTGCGATTGCGACTGCTAGTCGCGGTGGCGCGGAACATCGACATCCTGGAGTTTTATTCATATATGTTTTTATAATTTACCTAATTTTTTTTATTGCTTGTCTTTTCAGAGATAATGTAACACGTGATAATGTTTTCCAAATAACATTTTTTTTTTTTACAGTAAAGTATTTAAAATATTTCATGTTTTTTTGATAATATCGACACCCGCAATGAATATCATTGGATCTCACTTTTCGTTACTTTTCAGGAGAGAGCTTTAAAGCTTAAAAAAAAATGTGAATAAAGTGAAATGGAAAAAATATGGTTGTTTTAAAAAATCGACTCTTATGCTGAAAGCATAAAACATTATAAATATATATTTCACCGACTTTAGTGGCATGCAATGCAAGACAAAATGTAGATTTTCGATAAAAAACGTCGTAATCTTAGTTTCGATCGCACACCTCGGTAAAATATACGATGTTATATAGCGTACCTATTTAAAAAAATATTTAAAGTCAAAGCCAAAGTCAAATAATTTATTTCCAAATAGATTCCTTAGAACACTTTTCGAAAGACACAAGCGAGTCTATTGCAAAGAAAATTATATCAATGTCACAAAATAAAATAAAAATATAGCATAAGAAACTCGCTCTTTGCGGCGTTTTCTCTTGCTCTTACTTTTGACCTTCCTTTTGCTCAAAATAAGGTTGGTCAGCGCAATGTGTGCCAATTTTTTGGGCTTCACTGAAATATCAGAGCTCCATACATCTTTGTCATTAATATAATATAATATAATAATAATTAAGTCATCAATTAATATAATAATAAATATAGTCATCTTACTTATCTAAATTGACTTTCTGACATAATGTGTTTTTAATAGTATCTTTAAGTTGATTTTCGAACAAATTTAATATAATATGGTCAGGTTCTTATAAACCTAAAAAAAATTTTTTTACTTAAACTAACCTAAAATGGGGTTGGTCAGTTTTATTTTTGCTTTTAAGGTTCCGATTATGCCTGTCACGGTTTTTTGTAAAACTATAAATATTTTCCTTACGTACATAATATTTTCATATATAAATTGACATGGTACAGTTAAAATATTTTTCTCTTTGAACAAGTCTCTTAGGGAAGCACGACATCTGAGTTTGTATATTATTCGAATAGCCCCTTTTTACAGAACAAAAATTGAATCAATGTCAGTAGCGCGGCCCCACAGCAATTTTCCATAGAACAATATGAATAATGCTGTGAAAATAACTAAAATATACAAGTCTTGCTGTAGCAACATCCGTTAGCTATCGGATTCTTGGCACAGCAAGTGCGGCTGAACTTAGTCTCCCCGATAAAGATGTAATGTGTAATGTGCCATTGAAGTTTCGAGTCAAGTGTAATCCCTAAGAAAATTGTGCTTTCGGTAAACTCTAATTTTTCATTAGTACTATCAGGCCTCTGACATGGTTTTAAGTAACGACCACTATCAAAGACAGTGACCGGGACCGACGGCTTAACATGCCCTCCGAAGTACGAAATCTTTTTCTTTTCGGACAATCAGGTGATTCAGCCTGCAATATCCTAACCAAACTGGGGAAAATTCACAAAGCGATACCTAAATTCTCAAACATCAACTTTGTGTTTCCCCCTGGGAATCGAACCCAGGACCCCTCCGGATCGGGAGTCCATGGCACTAGCCACTAGACCACAGAGGCAGTTAAATTATGATTAATTATGAAGTATAACATGGAAAGAATGTACATAAGGCAAAGTGAATTTTATACTTTTTTTTTTTTTGCATTCAACACTAAATTGTTAACAGTGAACCAATTATAAATTTTTCCAAGAGTGTTATTTACGTTATCATAATTTTGTGCATGTCTATCAACTTTAAATATAAGATATGTGTTATCTGCAAATACTACAATCTTTGATAAATTCTCTATCATGTAGGGCAAATCGTTAATATACATTAGAAATAGAAATAGACCTAATATCGAACCTTGAGGTGCACCTATTTTATCACGAGACCCTGATGATTTAGCTCCGTTTACATGTACCTTCTGAATCCTATCGTCCAAATAAGAATTTACAATTGCCAAGGCTTCATTTTTGATTCCATAGTGTTTTAATTTTGACAACAAAGTTTCGTGATCTACGCAATCAAATGCGTTAGAAAGGTCACAAAATACGCCAATGGCATCTTTTGATTCCTCTCAAGCACTGATGATTCAAAAGGGCAACACCAGCATATGTAGTAAAAAGGGCAACACCAGCATATGTAGTGCAGCGTCCCTTTGTAAACCCAAATTGCTGGTTATGTAATAAATAAGTTATTGTGATTAAAATGAGAAAGCATTTGATTGAGTATGATCATTCCAAACACTTTGCTCAATACTGGCAAAACAGATACAGGTCTATAGTTGCTTGGATCTTCCTTGTGTTTTTCATCAAATCAGGAAATATACCGTGATCGGGATCCCTTTCGTTGACATAATTTTTTTTCACTAATATGTTTTGGCATACCATGTCTGGCATTATTTTTTTTCCCCTTTTTTTTCTTTGTCATTAATATTTTTTGGCATAATGCTTATTTTGGCATATTACTTTTTTAGACTATTGTATTTATGACTATCAAATGTTTTGGACAATAGGCTTTGGAATAATCTTTTGTTGACTAATAGTTTTTTGACATAAAGTTGAAATAGCTGTTTATTGCAGAAAATGAAACTCAGTTTTTTTGTTATAAGTATAAGTATATTTTCATGCAAAAAATATTGTTTTCTATTAATTAATAATTTTATCATTTTTTAACACTTGTACGTTCAAAATTAATAATAATTCTGTTTTTTTTTTTTTTTTTAATGGAATTATGGGGTTTTTATATGATTTCATGTTTGTTATGTTTGGTACTCTTTCATTTTAAGTGTAAATTGGTAGCAATTGCTTGTAATAAATCAAGTTTTGATGGATATTCATTTTTTTGGTTGATAATTTTTTCCAGGCGATCATATTTGTCTGTGTATTTCTTCTTTTTTGCTGGTGTTGGTGATGTCCCTTTTTGAAGTTTCTCTATTTCAATAGTTTGATGTTTTAATTCTTGTGTAATTTTTTGTGCCAAATAATAAAATCCAGGATGCTGTTTTCCTACAAAATGTGCAAATCTATTGTGCCACGCTTCTGCATGATTTTGAGTTCTTGGTATGTTTTCTTCTGTCAGTTCATATGTACTCCAGACTTTTGGTGGAAATTGTGGTGGAGAACTTGCAGTTCCCCACACATAATGCTGAGAAAACTATTGTGCAATCTGTTCTGTAATTAAAAAATATGACTATATGTACTTACTTTGGTATATTAAATACTGCTAATAGGTACTTTTATTTTTATTAAGTATTTTACATTACCTGCTTCTGGAGATATATTTTGTTTGTATTCGTCGAAATAAATTGGTATATCCTCTACTGGTAAGAAGACTAAGGCGTATATTCATTTTATTTCCATGCTAAATGTTATATTAGTTCCATATAATTTCTGAAATCCTTTTTTTTGTACTCTTCGGTAAATGATTTGTCCCAAATGAAAATTGCAGCCTTTTATGCTTGTATTTTCAAATATTTGTCTGGCACATTTATGCGCCGTTATTTCAAAATCCATTAATATAAATCTGGGTGACAAAAGCATATTATTGGCATCACAGTATTCAATAATTGTTGTTAATAATAAATTATAGGTCGTTTTATCCTTATTGGTGCACAGTGCTAATATACATGGAAATGTATGTGAATTAAGAATGCACCCATGAATCGTATAAAGTTGGTAAAATATTGTTGGAACAACTTTAAATGTTCCATCCATCAGTATAAACTTTGACATGCATAACAAAGTAAGGAGTTTTATTGTAGTAAATATTATTATTCTTTTGTTTGATTCATATTTTTTATCAATAATTATTATCTCATTATTATCACTGTTTTGTTCTGTGTGATCGCTTTCTTTGAGAATATAGTCTTTATTTAATTCAAATTGTATGTCTTGTGGTTCAGTTATTTTATTAATGTTTTTCCTTTGTTTGTATATAATTTGTTTCAAATTGCCATTGCTGGGTAAACTACATAGAACAGAAGGTGGGGTTATTTTTTCAATATCGGTTATAACTTGAATTGGCTTTTTATTTGGGTTTGATTTCGCATCTTCTTTAATTTTATTGATGGTAGTTTGAATCTGAAAATGAAATTAAATGTACTTTAGCCAATAAAATATTTATTGTTATACTTAGGTAATAAAAAAATAGGCTCAAAATAGGTTAAGGTGCGGCGAGGGTGGCCCTTGGGCCACCCTTAAGCCGCCTCTTTTTTGTATAGACAGGCCCTTATTAATTTTTTTTACAAATTTAAAGTTAAAACTTACCTTTTCTCTTAGAGCATTTGGTCCATGATTATGATTTGCTATTTTTTTGGATTAGAATATGTTGTTGGTCTTCATTTTTTGTTGTGATAACTCGCGAGTTACATTTATAATTGTTATTTCGCCCTAATTCGCACACCCAATAATATTTGTTATTTTTCTCATTATTTTTCTCGTATGTGAATCCATTGACATTTAATTTGATTCCTCCTCTTTTAGTTCTAAAGGTATTAACTGTATTTTCCATTTTTTAGTAGGTAAGTATTGACACTTTATTATTTTATAACTTTATTTATTATTTATTTTATATGTAACTGCGTAATAGATGTAAACGATACGATGAGTAACTGACAGAATTCTTAGTCGGCTGTTTTCTTCCCTATATTTATAAATTATTTTCCTTCTACCGACAGTTTGTAGTGCCTGCAAATTGTATTAGAGCAATGTACCCGTAGCGTGTAGTTCTTTCTTTTTTATTTTAGGAGTTCTTATTTTGTTTTAGATGTTTATGCCTAGTTTAATTATGACTTATTATTGTTATGCTTTTCTTGATTTATGGTTTTGTATTTTATGATTAAAAATAATTATGGTAATATTTGTTATGCGTTAATAAATTATGCTTAAAGTGTTATGCTTACATAATATTATGCGTATGCATCATTAGTATATATTACAATGTGCCATTCAATATTATGACTAATTTTTTTATGCAAATGGATAGGGAACCACCGTGATCAATACATTTAATAAAAATATCTGACAAGTATGGTGCTAGTACATCGATAATTGAGGTACACACTTTGGCGGGCAACGAATACCTAACACCGAGCATAGCACATAGAGAAGTGATCAAGCAACAAAGTGAATCTGGAGAATGGCTTAAGCTACGTCGCAGACAAATTCTTGCCAAAATATAGTATTGAATGACAGATTCCATGGGTACGAGGGTGTTGCCTTATTTGGGACGCCACTTGCCTATGTATATGCTTCGGAAGGCACGTAAAGCTGTTGGTCCCGGTTAATATCGTTTAATACCGTAGATATTAGTCGTTAAGCCATGTCAGAGGCCAGTGCTAAGCATTGGCAGCTTGGAAACTCTGATCTAATCTAGGGTTGGGTCTGGTTTCCCATCTGGGTTGTGGAGGTCAGATGGCAGTCGCTCTGTGTAAAAAAAAGTACCCTCGGTGAGATACGGGATAAGGCTAGGAAGATGATGATTAGCGTATGTACGTATGCGGCGTCCCATTTGAGCAGTACCCAGCGGGAAGCGGGAGCAGTGGCTGAGACTGCCGCTGGTCTTAAACGTGTCAAGTACGCCAACCTGGAATCTGCGTACGATTTCGTCCCAGTGGCTTTTGAGAATGCAGGTACATGGGGCTCCGATGCGAAGGTGCTGGTGCGCAGCGTGGGCTAGCCGACATTTCTTGATTTTTATTGCAATCAGATGACGACTCCATTGTTTTGTTTTCCGAACATTGTTCCAAAGATTGTTTCCTAAAATATAACACATACCAATTGAAACTAATATTTAACTTTCTACACTTATCAGAAGATATTGTAATTGTAGGATAATAGGAGGAAAAAAAGTTTAAAGTATTTTTTTTATGTTTGTATTTTTTTATTACAAAAATAAATAATGTAAACTTACCTTTCTTTGGTCATATATACTAATTTTTCTAAAAAACTAGCTCTTCTAACATCAAATAAAACCGCCGAATAAATTTGTGCAATGACAATGCGGTCCGGAAGCCGACTAGCACAGACCTGTCGTCGCTGACAGTGGTCAAGAGGGGACTGAGCGTCTCAGCAGCGGGGCGAGGATTGCATACGCGCGTTAGCTTATAATATAACTAAAGGACGTAAACGAAAAATGCTTTCTGTTAGTTTATTTAGTTAGAAACGATAACTTGAGAAATTCCATCTACAATTTTAAAGAGTATGTACAGACTTATCTACAGAGAAAGTTAAGAGGCTTAAATCGGTCCCGTTTGCCCATAAGATGGGAATCTCTTTTTGAAAAGAGGTATGTTTGACATTTTTTTCTCTGTTACAAAAGTTACCTAATCATATATTCACAACTAACAAAATAAGGGTTTTATCATGAACTATCAGGTAACTAAATTATATTTTCATTCGTTTCGTAATTAATGAAATTAATTGACATCACTGATGAATAAATTACCAATGCGTCCTCTAATTACATAATTCATTAAATAAACAGTAAATAATCTCCGGTTAACTGTTACATTTCAGTTATTTGTTGCTGTTCTCTGCGCTGATACAGTTGTCTCTACCTTATGTGATAAAAGGTAAATTAATTGTACTATAGCAGAACTAGTCACTTATCTGTTAAAATTTTGTTTAACAGTTATGTCTGTGAGTTTTAGACACTGGGCTCGATTCTAGATATGCCGGCTAAAACTAAAATTGATTTGGCACTTTCAAACTTAAAACATTGGAAAAAGCCAGGAGATATATTCTCTTCGGTTTTTGATTTATAATCGGTGGTTTAATGCGTTATCTGTCATTTTTATCCGCCGTCATATGATATGGCGGATAAAATAACAGAAATATTAAAGAAACGTGCAAAAGCGCATCAAAATCTAGTGTGAAATTATTATTAAATCCGGAAGAAAATTCTGCTTTATTCGCATTTATAAAAAATGTGGAAATCAAGCACAGTGGGCTCGATTCTAGATTCCACCAGCTAAAGCTAAAATTCAAATATATCTGTCACTAACAAAATAGTTAAATTGAAAAAGGGACAGGCGATTTATACTCTATGGTTTTACACCTTGTTCGCTAGATTTTGGTGCGCTTTTGCACGTTTCCCCAGTATTTCTCTAATTTTTTTTCGCCATATCATATGACGGCAGATAAAAATGACCGATAACACATAAAATCACCGACTATAGATCAAATACCGGAGAGAATAGATCTCCCGTCCTTTTCCAATGTTTTTAGACTGAAAGTGACAAATAGATTTTAATTTTGGACTTAGCCGGGAAATCTAGAATCCCAATGTTTGCTTCAGTATTTAAATTGAAATAATACTTAATTTTAGGCATAGGGACTCAGTTCCAGTCGTTTTCAACTTACTGTTCAGCTCAAAGTGTATTTCTTCATATTTGATATTCCGTTTTGAAAAATAACAGAAAACTTGAGCTGCACTGTGAAACTTGGTCGGTCTACAACATTGCAGCAGATTTAGCAGTAAATTGGCATGTAAAAACAATTGTTAACCGCTGCGCTGGCTGAGTCGATAGCGGAACGAATATGGGGCTGGAACTGGCACCATTGGCACTCTGGCACGGTTCAGGCGCCCCGGGCAACCTCCTCTTGCCAAATGTGCCATCCGATAGCGCCAGAACATTGTAGCGAATTTACTACCGCCCTATTAGCACTAAATCTAAACATTAACCCGATTCCCCTAACCAAACTTCACGGCTCCTCGTTGCAAATATCGGTCAACAAGAGAATATTTTCACTGCGCTCACTTGCATTTGGCGACCGGCCGAGCGACAATAAATATGGCGGAAAACTTAATTGTGTCCAAATTGGAGTATTATTTAGTTAATTTCCGGTTCATTGTGGTTTTAACTGGTTATATATAGATGAGTTTGTGGTTTTTCGATTGTTATAATGTAGCGTGGAGAGAATTGTAGGGAATCAATAGCCAATTAAACTATGCGAAACTGCGTTAAATTGAAAATAAATTTAAGTAGGTACAACCAACTATGTAATTTCATTACTTAAGTATCCACATTTTGAATTTTATTTTCTTTATCATAAAAAAATAGTACCTACTTATTTGTTTTTTTTTATAGAAAGTGAAACAAGATGCAAGCAAACAAGGTGACAATCCCGCCTCCAGTAATCAAGGAGCGTAAGTTTGTGAAGCCCTTGTTATGTGCCCCCGGGCCCTGTGACTTGTGGCCCTCAGTGATTAATGCCCTAGGCAAGCCGTGCATCACGCCTGTTTGTGATGAATTCATCTATGTAAGTTACACATCAGCTGGTAAAGAGAAATATACATACATACATACATAAAACCACGCCTTTATTCCTAATGGGGTCGGCAGAGCGTAAACGATCTTAACAAAATAAAGATCGTTCCGCCATGTCTGACAAAGTTATGAGGGTTATTTTTATTTAAAATAGATTTTTAGATATATATTGCTGTAATGACCGGTTGTCAACCAATCGGCTTAATTGCAATATACAGAAACCCTCGGATCCCTTACCTGGTTTTTACAGCATGCCGGGAAGGAAATGCAGCTGGCACATTCTATGTTTTTCCCTCGCTCCCAGGCCAGCATGCAAGAGAAATATTGTACAGCATAACAGGTACTTTGGACACTTTGCTGAAAATACTTAAAGGTATTTTTTTTTTACTTTTTACTACATCTGTCTGATATGGATTTAATTTAGTCCAATGTTCTTAGCTTTGTCTGGGCTCTCGGAAGTCATGGATTCAAATTTGGACCAGGATATTTTGAATTTATTATTTCCACTTAGTTGCGTTAAGTAAGGACATCGAAGGCTAATAATCTGATTGTTGTAAGATAGCCATTGCTATAAAAAAATATCTGGTCGAAAGATTATTACTCGTATTACCTACTAATCCCATAAATTGTATGTATTTAACTTATTCACAGGTACTTGACGAGATCCGCGATGGTATCCGGTACCTCTTCCAGACGAAAAGCAAGCTAGTACTGGCCTTGAGTGGGTCAGGCCACAGTGGCATGGAGTCTGTAATCACTAACCTGGTAGCTCCTGGCGAAACCCTCCTCATCGCCACTAGGGGTATCTGGGATGAAAGAGCAGAAAATATCGCGCATAGATTTGGTAAGTTTCCTATCAATGCTCCACATTTTGTACTAGCCTGGAGTGTGTCAGGGCATAGTGGCATGGTGGCTATAATCACATATCTGGGGGCTCCAAGGAAAACCCTCCTCATCGCCACTAGGGGTATCTGGGATGAAAGAGCAGCAAACATCGCGCATAGATTCGGTAAGTTCCACACCTATGCTCTATTTATTACTAGCCTTGATTGCGTCAGGGCACAGTGGCATGAAGTCGGTGATCACCAACCTGACGGCTCGAGGGGAAACCCTCCTTATCGCCATCACGGCTATTTGGGATGAAAGAGCATTAAACATCGCTCACAGATTCGGTAAGTTTCAACCTACACCTAAACCTGGTCTACATTTAAGTAAAAAATATCTGGTTTTCCGGACCGCAATGTCGCCTGCGGCTTAATGAGTTTTCCCCTGGTAACAAGATATTTTCTCGCGGAAAAAGGTAGCCTTCAGACCCAGTTACAGTAACTTACTATAATACTTCTTCTAGTAAAAAGATGTGGTCTCAGATTTGAAATAAATAATGTGTTGTAGATGTAGAGCGCTATCCAGTTACAGCTAACGTTTTTTCCTTTCTAGGCATAAAAACCGTAGTCACCAGCGTGCCTATGAACCAGACCTTCACTTTAGGCCAACTGGAGCAAGAACTGATACGTGTGAAACCAACAGCCCTCTTCATCACACACGGAGACTCTTCCACCGGCACCGTGCAGAAGATTGAGGGGCTCGGAGAATTATGCCACAAGTACGTAGACCTGTATAATCAGTTTCCCTATCAGACCTTCACTCTAGCCCAACTGAAACAGGAACTTAAACGTGTGAAGCCAACAGCCCTGTTCATCACACACGGAGACTCTTCCACCGGCACCGTGCAGAAGATTGAGGAGCTCGGAGAATTATACCACAAGTATGTAGACCTTTATAACCAGTTTCCCTATCAGACCTTCACTCTAGCCCATCTGAAACTGGAACATAAACCTGTGAAGCCAACAGCCCTGTTCATCACACAGAGACTCTTCCACCGGCACCGTGCAGAAGATTGAGGGGCTCGGAGAATTATACCACAAGTATGTAGACCTGTATAACCAGTTTCCCTATCAGACCTTCACTCTAGTCCATCTGAAACAGGAACATAAACGTGTGAAACCAACAGCCCTCTTCATCATACACGGAGACTCGTCCATCGGCATCATGAAGAGGATTGAGGGTCTCGGAAAATTATGCCAGATCCGAGGGTCTCAGTATATTGTACTTTAGGCGATGGGCTGACAACTGTCACTACAGCTATATACAAAACTATCTTAAATTACCCCTCAAAACTTTGTCAGACGTGGCGGAACGACATCACTTTGTGAGCGTTTCCCCAGTTTGGTTAGGACAATGCGGGCTGAATCACCTGATTGTACGAAATTAAAAAAGGATTCCGTACTTCGGAGGGCACGTTAAGCCGTCGGTCCCGGTCGCTGTCTTTAATAGTGGTCGGTACTCAAATCATGTCAAAAGCCTAAAAGCTGTGTGTCTCCGGTCATTGTTCGGCTCGAAAATCCACTCGCTAAGAAAAAGCCCGTGGTTACCCACTGCAGGGCATAAGCCTTCTTTTTCTCGTGACATGACTGCCTAATAGTATGTAGGTAGACCAGAATACAGATGTTTGTTTCTAGGCTTGGTATTTAGTTCACTGTGATCCCTCGGTTTGTGAGAATGTCAGTGTCTTTGGGCTTCTATATCACTGACTCTATGGGCGCTTTTGCGCTGGTCCGAATCCGTATCCGAATATACGGGTGTAAAAAAAACTACTGCGTTCCTTTAAACCACGTAATGTATTAGTGATATTCAACACAATACACACATTAAATCATTTAAATTTAATTATGAAATTTGTATTAATGTCATCAAACAGAAACAAGTAACCCTAAGTCTACGGCACGCACACTAAGGCGCGGCGGCACGGCGGCCGGGCGATCGCGGGGCGGTGGCGGCAGTGTATCGTCGTAGTGTGCATGCGTGCCCCTCGACATAGGGATGCGTAATTTATTTTTGTTTTACGAGTTTAATAAAAAAAATAAAAAATATATTTTATTTAACGCGTGTATTGTGTTTATACAACAGTATATCACTAATACATTACGTGGTTCAAAGGAATGCAGTACTTTTTTTGCACCCTGTATCTGATAATTAAGTTTATCTTTTATAAATTTTCGGGTTTGTTTTGCTGACCGTAACCCTACTGATAGGATAATTGTTTGTACCGACTGTTGGGGACACTGTTGGCTGTCGGATTTTAGCATAATAAGATAATTAGCTTAGGTATTTAATTTCTATCGTTGACGCACGACGATACTGCGCTGTGTAACACAGTTGCAGAAACGTGAGGTGTCTGGTGGGGCTACGGATTGGATTTCCCATACTCGTAGTTGTACCGGACATCTTTGCACTCCTCCACAAGAGGGTGCTGGTAGCAGAGCTGCTTACGTTATCTTGCTTACCAGTGGCGCGTTCATTTTCTGGTAGCAGAGCGTGGTTTTTGTGCGCCCAGTAGCGTGGTTTTTGCGCGCCCAGTAGCGTGGATTTTGCGCGCCCAGTGGCTCAGTTGCCCGATCCACGTTTGGTAGCTGTTTTATTTCAAGTTATTTAATTTAAGTTTACTGAATTACGATGGCTGCTCTTACATCGTTCGCTAGTTGCCAGTCCGCACTTACCACGAACCTCAAGTGGTTTGAATCGGCTGCGGCCCTCATAGTCAGATCCGACCGTAAGGATGCTCTTTTGAAAAGAGCGTCGGATGCTCCCGGACGCGTCATAGTAGTGGAAGAAATTCACCGACGGGCTTTGGATTTGGTAACTGCTGCGGTTACGGAGGAGCAGAAGGAAAGATTAGAAAGAGATTTCCTGCAAAGTTTGGATCTTTCAGACGATATATTATGTCAAACGGCAGCGGAAATCAGCCGTAATGCATCAGGGGAGAGTTGTAAGGTCAGCTCGAAGGGGGTCCGTTTGATGAGTTATCTTCCCACCCTGCAGTTGCCGTCCTTTGATGGGACTTTGGAAAGCTGGTTAGAGTACATCGGCCTATTTGAAAGTTTGGTTGACTCTAGGCCCGACCTATCTGACGCCCAAAAGATGGCGTATCTTGTGGGCTCGTTGCAGGGAGAAGCTCGTAGTTTGGTGCAGCACCTAAAGGTAGAGAATGCTGCCTACGAAACAGCCAAGGAGTTGTTGAAGAGCCAGTACCATGACGTGCGACGTGTAGCGGATGCGCACGTCGCCCAGATCTTACGCTTGTCAAATTTCCGCGAGTACTCCTCATTACGTGCGGACATTTTGAACCCAGTTACGGTCTCGCTTAATGCATTAAAGCGACTGGGGCTCCCGGTTGAGGAGTGGTCTTTTTTGATTATGCACATTGTTCTTGCGAAACTGCCGGCAGACATGCGTCTGCGCTTTAAACGGGATTGTGGAAGGGATGATTCCACACACATCTCCCCGATTAAAAGGACCTGCAGCGGTTCTTAGAGAACGAATGTCGCCGCGTGGACACCGCCGAGGGAAGCTTCGCGCAAAATTTGGATAATCGCGATCGAGGCCGGCGAGTGCAGGTCTAACGGCCCACCCCCCTCACAGCGAGGTTACGTGGAGCCCGATTTGGTGCTGTACAAGGGAGTGCGGCCCTTTGCAATATTTGTAGACGTCCGGAGCACCCAACTACGCGTTGTCCCAAGTTGTTGGAGAAGCCAGTGGTTGCTGGTTACAGATCGCAAAGGATAGGCGACTTTGCTTCTATTGTTTGGGCGATCACTTCGCCAAGGATTGCTCCAGACCCAATCCTTGCGGACACTGTGGTGGAAGCCACCACTCGATATTGTGTGCCGAGGGGCGATTCTTTTGTTGTTCGTGCCCTTTTGGACTCGGGTGCCCAGGGGTGCATTGTTTCAGCTTGGCTGGCGAGGAAATTAGATATGTTTGTTGTTACGTCCCCATTTCCGGTTGTGGGAGTTGGTAATGTGCCAGTTGCGTGCCCTGTTAGGCGCACAGGTTTTAAGTTTTCTCCGTTGCCACACGACTCTTGTCGTATTCCGATTTCGGCTATGGTAATGGAAGTCATTTTGGGGGATCATCCAGTGGCAACTCTCCCCGATTCGGTAGTTAAGTTGACAAAAGGTTTTGTACCTGCCGACCCTTTGCTCCATACACCTGGTCCGGTGGACCTGATGATAGGTTGTAATGTTTTGGGCAAAGTTGTTACGGGTGCTTGGAGAGAGTTGCAGACAGATGGTTTGACGGTGGTCCCGACTATTTTTGGTTCTGTATTTTTGGGTCCTATCCTTCCGTTGGTGAACGCAAGTTCGAAGGAGGAAGCGCCATTTGTTGGTTCGGCGCTTTCGGACGCGGTGCAGAAGTTTTGGGAGGTTGAGGAACCTCCATCTGCTCCTCGCTCGAACCCTGTCGACGAGGAATGCGAGCAGATCTACCGATGTAACACTGAGCGTTTGGCTTCTGGCAGATTTATGACCAGGCTCCCCTTTTTGGCTAATAGACCTTCTCTTGGTGAGTCTAGACCGAACCGATTGTTGTCAATGGAGCGTTGCATGAGAAGGGACAAGGCCTTTCGAGACAAGTACGTCGAATACATGCATGAATTTTAAAAAGCCGGATACATGGTTGAGGCTAGGTTCGATTACAGTTCGGTCGAACATTGTTTTCTTCCTCAGCATGGGGTTTAAAGAACCCCGCAAGGGAAAATCAGAATTGTTAGTGATGGAGCTGCGATCACTTCCTCTGGAGTGTCCTTGAATCAGTGTCTTCACACTGGACCGAAATTGCATCGCGACATTGGAGATATCCTTATTGGATTTCGTCGGTATTTGATTGTTTATGTGACTGATATCCGCCAGATGTTTCATCAGACGGTGATTTATCCTGATGACCGCCGTTATCAGTTGATTTTGTGGAGAGACGAAATCACGGTCTATACATTTGGGTTGAGATCCAGTCCTTTCATAGCGATACGGTCTCTTTTGCAGTTAGCAGAACAGGAAAGAATTAGATTCCCTCGCGCGGCGGCTGTCATCCAGGAGGACTTTTACGTCGATGACTGTTGTACTGGAGCCGCGTCTGAGGAGGAGGCCCTTGTTCTGCGGGACGAATTGATTGGTATCATGAAGGCTGGAGGCTACGAACTTCGTAAATAGTTATCCAACTCTCCTAGGCTTCTTGCAGACCTGCCGGAGGAACATCAGCAGAATCCTCACGTATTTCAGAACGCTGATAATCCGGATATGCTGACTGTGCTTGGGGTACAATATCGACCAGTCCAGGAATCGTTCACTTACCATGTGGGTATAGAGCACCGGGACAGTTGGTCCAAGAGGTCGGTGTTATCCACTATTGCTAGGACTTTTGATCCGAATAGGTGGATCAGTCCGGTAATCTTTTGGGCAAAGTTCTTTTTGCAGAAGTTGTGGGCGGCAGATTTGTCATGGGATGAGCCTTTATTTGGAACTTTGCTTTTAGGATGGTTGTAATTTGTGTCCACTTTGCCAGAAATCAATAAGATTATGATGCCCCGGAGATTTCTTCCCAGTGGAAAATATAAGGCGAGCCTTCATGGCTTTTGTGACGCCTCGGAGAGGGGGTACGCCGCTGTTGTATATCTACGAATAATAGATGCGGAATGCGGATGTCGTGTCCACGTTAGGGAGATCCGTGGACTTTACGGAAATATTTGCCTGGACCGACATTCAGATCGTTTTGTGTTGGCTACGATCATCGGTTCACACTTTAGAAGTGTTTGTTGCAAATCGTGTATCGGCTATACAGTCTTCGGAGGCCAAGTTGGTTTGGCGGCACGTGCCCGGTAATCTGAATCCCGCGGATTGTGCATCACTTGGCTGCATGGCCCCGCAGATTTTGAATCAACCTTTGTGGTGGAGACCTGACTAGCTTCACGGAGATAGCTCTACTTGGCCGATGGGTTTGTTGCCTCCTGTCCCACCTTTAGTAGGCTTTGTTGAGTTGTCGGTGGTAGACAAGGAACCCCCCTTCGATCCTGATGTTTTGTTGAACAAGTATAGCTCGCTGGACAAGTTGTTGAATGTCACAGCTTGGATTAAACGATGGCGTCATAATGTTAAGAATCGTGATGCCAATCGAACGGCACCATTCCCGACTCCACGGGAGCGTCAAGAGGCTCTCATTGTATGGATTCGTGTTGTACAATCCGAGAACTTCTCTGACGAAATTACGATTTTGAAGGAGGGCCGTCAAAAGCTGAAGGGCGCTGTTGTGCGGTTGAATCCTTTTTTGGACAGCAACGGTTTGTTGCGGGTTGGAGGTCGAATTCGCAACTCCAAATTGGTTTATGGAGCCCGACATCAACTCCTCTTGCCTAAGGACGGTCACTTTGTGCGTTTGTTGGTGATGGACCGTCACATTAAAAACTCCCACGCTGGCTGTAATTCCTTGATGGCTATCTTACAGCGAGATTTTTGGATATTGGCAGCCAGGCGTCTTGTACGGGGAGTTGTGTTCCGTTGTTTGCCGTGCTATCGATTGAAGGCATCCACTATGCAGCCTTTGATGGGTGATTTGGCAGCGGACCGTGTTACTGAACAGGTTCGGCCCTTTGTTTCAGTCGGCACGGATTTTGCGGGTCCCTTTTGGATAAAAGCTTCGCATCTTCGAAATGCCAAGTCCCTAAAGGTCTATTTGTGTGTGTTCGTTTGTATGGCCTCGAAGGCCGTATATTTAGATGTGGTGTCTGCGCTTACTACGGAAGCCTTTGTAGCGGCCCTAAGCCGATTTTCGTCTCGACGGGGAGTTCCGTCGGTAATCAGATCCGATAACGGGACCAACTACCACGGTACAAACAATTATTTGAAGGAGGTTTACGAATTCCTTGAAAGTCAAAAGGGTGCATTGGGTCGCGAGATGGCTCTCAGGGGAATCACTTGGAAATTTAGTCCTCCGGTTTGCCCCCATTGGGGCGGCTTATTTGCAGCCGTTGTAAAATCCGTGAAGACTCATTTGCGTCACGTGATCGGTGAGACGATACTTTTGAGGAGCTCGCGACTGTGTTTGCCAAAATTGAGGCAGTACTAAATTCCCGTCCATTGTGCCCCTTGACATCTGATCCAAATGATCTGGAGGTATTGACGCCCGGTCATTTTTTGATAGGACAGCCGCTTACCGCTCTGCCAGAGTACCCGTTGTTGGAAGTTAATTGTAATCGACTGTCACGTTTTCAATTGATTCAGCAGCTCACGCAGAGCTTCTGGAAGCGTTGGCATCTTGAATATTTGCACACTCTGCAGCAGCGCGTTAAGTGGACGGATACGTTCGCGAGCGGTAGGCTCATTAGGCAGCGTGGTGATTTTTTGCGAAGGTTAGTCAGTTATTACGATTATAACCAAGACGCACGCTTTTTTGTTGGGAGCGCATTTTCGCGACGCTTCGGTGCTTTGTAATATTTGTAGTATAATAGAAGATTTTTGGATTAACGACTGCCGTCTTCCGGAAGACGTTGCAAGGCAGATTTTGTGAAACTTAATTCGCGATTTCGGAACTTTGTGGCACCCCTGATCTAACAGGGTGTGGTCGGTCGGATTCGTGACGGACATTTTGAAACATTGCTGGTGTCAATTGTATCGAAGGTCGGAAAGCGACGCGTGGCTGGATTAGCTGCCTTTTGGATGCACCGCAGGCTTTTCCTTGATCCCACTATTTATATATTTTATTTTCCTATCCAATTGAATCCTATCTTTCTTACCCGAACTGCGGACTCGCCTGCGTCGGACAATAAGGTTGGTGATACAACTTATATACTATTACGTGTTTATTGGATGTTTCCGTTTATGTTGAAGATTTTCAAGTATTAAAAGACGTTTATTTTCTCTTTGTTGGCGTGGTTAATTGATTTGATTGGGGGGAAAATAATAGGCATCTCGGCTCGATATATTCTGCACGTACATCTCATTCGGGGCTCGAATTCAATTGTTTGTTCGGATCGGAACTCTTCTTTGATTTTGGCAATAGATTTTTTTTTGGTCAAGCGCGAGTCATATTTGAGGATAAAAGATAATCGGGATTAAATTTCCATTTGATTTATACTTTTCGTCCGGGACGCTCATGGAGACGTTTGGAACCGATATTGGGGTTATTCTCCGAATTTAACATTTTGAGGGAAACGGATAATTAAGTTTATCTTTTATAAATTTTCGGGTTTGTTTTGCTGACCGTAACCCTACTGATAGGATAATTGTTTGTACCGACTGTTGGGGCACTGTTGGCTGTCGGATTTTAGCATAATAAGATAATTAGTTTAGGTATTTAATTTCTATCGTTGACGCACGACGATACTGCGCTGTGTAACACAGTTGCAGAAACGTGAGGTGTCTGGTGGGGCTACGGATTGGATTTCCCATACTCGTAGTTGTACCGGACATCTTTGCACTCCTCCACAAGAGGGTGCTGGTAGCAGAGCTGCTTACGTTATCTTGCTTACCAGTGGCGCGTTCACCTGGGATTATAATGGACAACACGCAAGGTCCAGCAGCGTATTGAAAACCGCGCATGGTCCTGTGTTTGCCCTGCAAACCGTACTTATAAAGAACGTTGCAAATACGTTCGTAAGAGCAGATCTGCTTACGATCTACTACGCTGGCGGCTGCGTAGCTCTGAGTACTACAGATTCCTGTTCTACACAGCGTAGCAGTGTGAGAAACGCGTCCCTACATCGCATGTTGTCAACATGTTTGCAGATGACCTACTTTACTTACTGACCTATGAAAATATTTTAGAGCTACACTGGAGGCTGGTCTACTTTTCTTGATTGGTGAATCCGGCTAAAACAGTTCGCTCTAGAGTTTTTCCGAGGTCACTTAAAAAAAAAGTATTAAAGAAAATACTGTTTTTAATTAAAGCTGCTGTTATCATGAAATACTGTTACTTACCTATAAAATAGTCCTCACACCGATTTTCGAGAGATTGGCCAATCACCGCAGGACAATTTTTTAGTGCCCAAGAAGTTGCGCAACACACAAGTGTACCATATGTTCCTTCAATCTGTTCATTGATAAATCAGACCAGAGAGAAATCAGGTGCAGGACCGACTATTTACATGCCCATCCGACAGCATGGATCATTTTACTTTTCGGACAATCAGGTGATAGCCTGTTATGTTCCAACCAAACTAGAAACAACAACACAAAGTAATTGTCCCCCGCCGGGAATGGAAAGTCCCCAGTCGTGAACCAATGGCTCAGACCGCTACACCACGGAGGCAGTTTCTTACCTGTAATCTCCTTAAGTTGTGTATTTTCCTACCGATTTCTATGAAAGCATTTCTATGAAGGTATCTCTTGATTAAATTGGACTTTTCTGCGAAAGGTTTGCGATTACCTTTCTCTGTATTTTACATCGCATTTTCAAATTATAAACTTGCTCGTTCCTAGAATCGGATTGACATAATTCCGTCTGCAAGAGAAGAGAATGTAATTTCTAGAAACTCCTCGTTTCCCGATATCGAAGTTAAATGAAAAGGCACTTAATAAACTAGTCCACGAGGAAATTTGACCCTGGCAGAGTGATTATAATCCAAAGGTATATAAAATTGATTCGGAATCTACAACGTTTATTTAGTCAAGTCACCCTACGAAATTTAAGCGGACGAGAAATTCCCCGTTGATTAGACTAGACTAGATTCTCGATATCGAACTAAAAAGACAGCAAAGTTCAGCAGAAAAACTTTTTGATTCCCCGTCGACCGTAACACCGGGGCCGAACATTTTAATTACATTCGCTCCCTCTTTCACACCTGCAGTTTCTTGGAGTTGGGTTCAAACGGACTGCATCAGTTAAAAATTATGTGGTTAATCCTTAAAATAATAATACCAAGTAACTCTTACACATTACATACTGTCATCAGTTTTAAAATTTGTGATTCCACAGGAATTTAATTTAGTTGCTTAATAAAATATAAAGTTTGAATATGTTGTCGAACACCATTTAGGAACAGTATTTTCATCTCAAAATAACATCAAGCACGAACTCTCATGATTTGTTATGGGGAATGGCAAATTATTGCAAATGAAGTTCCCGTTTTTACCAAATCACTTTTTTAGGGCAGCAACACACAGGCGTTACTTATAGCTCAACACGCTGACAATGTTTTTTGCATTGCCTGCAACACACATGCGTCACCTTACGAGCTACGCGCGCGTAGCGTTGAACTCTACGTCGGTGCGTCCTTCTGCCAGTACGCGCGCATAGAGCGTAAGGTGACGCATGTGTGTTGCAGGCAATGCAAAAAACATTGACAGCGTGTTGAGCTATAAGACAAAATATAAACAAAATTTTATTAAATTTCATAAACTATTTTCTGAAATATTCTCATCCATTTCGAGCGGCCCTGCCCAACAAATGCCTTTGCTTCTTCTTCTGTCGAGTGGGTATCGAGTCTATCGACCCGATGAACCCTGGTGTCAGAGTTTTTAAACCGCCTAGTAGCACAACTATCAGGCCTCTGACATGGTTTGAATAACGACCACTATCAAAGACAGCGACCGGGAACGACGGCTTAACGTGCCCTCCGAAGCACGAAATCTTTTTCTTTTCGGACAATCAGGTGATTCAGCCTGCAATGTCCTAACCAAACTGGGGAAAAATTCACAAAGTGACAAATTCTAAAATATCAACTTTGTGTTCCCCCCCTGGGAATCGAACCCAGGACCTCCGGATCAGGAGTCCATGGCACTAGCCACTAGACCATGCAGATATAGATATAGACTATGCCTTTGCTGACTGTACGTCACGACTGAAACATATACGAGAAAATACAAACTAAATCACATGAACTTCAGATTATCCTCCAGCGAGTTGCGAACTCTACCTATCTAGTAGGTATTTCAATCTCAAGATATGTTGCAAAAATTTTAAATCGCAAGTCCTGTAAGTATTTCTGAAATCACTTTTCGTCACTGAATAGTTCGAACTTCATCCTCAATTTCTTACAGTTTTATTTCAGAAATAAAGCAAGGCCGAAAAGTCCACCAAACTCTCACGAATTTGGTTTCGAAAATTACAAGTCAGTTTGACCTTCATTTCGAAACGATCTTTTAGTTTTCCTTCTCGGTACAGCGGTACCGAAGTTTCGCTCGTTTGCATCCTCATCTCGGAACACCAGCGAGTTGCGAACTCTTTCTATATAGTAGGTATTTGAAACTCAACATATGTTCCAAAATTTCCAAACCGCAAATAATATTCCTGTACGTATTTCTGAAATCACTTTTCGTCACTGGATAGTTTAAACTTCGTCCTCAATTCCTACAGTTTTACTTCAAAAATATAGCGCGACCGAAATATCCACCATAAACTCTCACGAATTTGGTTTCGAAAATTACAAGTTACTTGCATCGCAGATAAAGTTTCTGTATTTCCGAAATCACTTTTCTCCGAGTAGTTTGACCTTCATTCCGAAACTCTTTCAGTTTTACTTCAGCGTAGCGGTACCGAAGTTCCGCTCGTTTGCATCCTCATCTCGGAATACCAGCGAGTTGCGAACTCTTTTAATTGCATCCCGTGAAGGAGTCTGCAATTAGCATGCAGCGGAAATTACCGAGTGCGGCAAAAGTTAAGATAAAACCGTTCTTTGCGAACTTAGTTTTCTAAATAATTTGTCTTCGCAGTGCAGTCATGGCGTCTTTTACTTACACGGCTTAAGCGCTCGGCAGAAGTATTAGAATAAAACTCAGCTGAGGTAATTTCTTTACATGGAAATAAGTCCAAGATTACGGGCGGGACTTTGTCGCCAAAGAAGAGGAACGGTCCTTTTATTTGAGAGACTTTTGCCTATCAAGGAAATTTTCAAGTTTTGTAGAGGAAACGGACTCTTCTACAATATTGAATGTAAAAAAAACCCTGTCGCGTAGATCTGAATTTGATTTTTTCTGTTTTCTTACAACGATGATGAAGTGGATATTCTACATTCAATATCGACCCATGTGCTTATTCAAAAAGTATTCCAGGGGTAATTCTAGGTAAATAGCGACAGCAAGAAAGTTTCAATACGTATCTAACCTAACCATTGTTATTTTTTTTTTCAGATATGGCGCACTCCTGCTTGTCGATACAGTAGTATCCATCGCCGCGATTCCATTCTTAATGAACGAATGGGGAGTAGACGCAGTGTACACTTCCAGTCAGAAAGCACTAAGTGGTCCAGCTGGAATATCACCAGTAGCATTCAGTTGTCGGGCCGAGTAAGTAGATGATATTGAAAAAAGTCCTATTATTCAAGATAGGTCCTCAATATTCTAAGTCGTATTATTGAAGCTAGGTCCTTAAGTTCTCATCATATTCTTATGTCACAAACAGAAAAAGTGGGTATCGTGATATATCCTGATGATTAAACATAAAATAAATTATTTTCTTCTGTCACGGATTGCGCTTACCCCTGCTTGTTGCAGAAGAGAGAAGAGAGTTACAATTTGGTGCCGTGACCAGGATCACAATTGTAGTTCCTAAACATTTTTAAAACGTGTTCACTATGTTTGTGCCTCAACGTCTGAAATGTTTTAGTTTTTGCACTCACAGTGCTATTTTATTTCTTCTTCTGTCGAGTGGGTATCGAGTCTATGGACTCGATGAACCCTGGTGACAGAGTTTTTAAACCGCCTAGTAGCACAACTATCAGGCATCTGACATGGTTTTGTGTAACGACCACTATCAAAGACAGCGACCGGGACCGACGGCTTAACGTGCCCTCCGAAGCACGAAATCTATTTCTTTTCGGACAATCAGGTGATTCAGCCTGCAATGTCCTACCCAAACTGGGGAAAAATTCACAAAGTGATAAATTCTCAAATATCAACTTTGTGTTTTCCCCCCTGGGAATCGAACCCAGGACCTCCGGATCGGGAGTCCATGGCACTAGCCACTAGACCACGGAGGCAGTTATTATCAGAAATAACAAATCAGAAATTTGAACGCTGACGGGATTAGAACCCGCGTCTGTGGAAAACGGACCCAAGTGTAGCGGTACCTTACATTGAACTGAATTCCTTCTGCAAAGAGGACTAGTTATAATAGTATTAGTTGTAATATTATACGACAGATGTCGCTACCGTCCACTTATGTTGAGTAATAAATAGAGCAGATCGTCGCTCGGAACATGGCTGCTGTAGGTTAGTGGTTAAGATCGTTGGGCCGATTTTTCAAAGACACGGGTTCAAAACCCGTCAGTGGTTGAATTTGTTATTTCTTATATTGTCTGCAATGTTATTTCAGAGAGAAAATTAACAAGAGAATTCACCAGCCACCGTTCTACTACGATATGAAGTTGTTGGCTGACCAGTGGAACTGTTACGGAAACACAAGAAAGTAAGTAGTAACTAAAGGTATAGGCCGGTCAGATAAGCAACTCGATTTCGAGCTAATCAAATATCGAACGTAACACCATTGCAATATCGTCTCAATCAGCGCGCGCTACGGTGTGGCGGTTACGTCCCTGATCACGCCAAAAATATGCGAAAATCACTCAAAAATGCGATTTAATAAATATGGTAACAAAATTTCAAAAAAGTGAGCAAACCATGTTCTAGCTTATATTTTGAGAAATATATTTAGTAAAAAATACATAGTTCTGACTTATAATTAAAAAGTACAACTACCTCAAAATGTTTTTGAAACATGACTCGGTGATTGTATTTTGTAAAATAAAATGAAAAATATTGAAAAAATAGGCAAACCATAGCCTAAAGCATATTTTCTAGCTTTACATATATTTTTTTAAGGCTGTGATATGTTAATAGTAACTGAGTATAACTACCTTAACTTTTGCGAAATTTCTGATTATTTCTGATACGAACTGAAACTTGCTGTACCTCATGAGCGCTGATTATAAATACAGCCCTAATATTGCTTACTAATAAAGCCATTTCAAATTTTCAGATACCACCACACTCTCAGCTCACCTTTAGTGTGGGCCCTTAGGGCTTCTTTCCAGGAACTTATCAAGGAAACCTTGCCCAAGTCCTGGGAACGCCACGCCAAGGTTACATCACACTTTCACAAGAGACTTCAAGAGGAAGGCTTTGAGTTCCTCGTGCCAAAACCTGAAGACCGCTTGGCTACTGTCACCACCATCACTCTACCGCGAGGATATGACTACCAGCAGTTCACTAAATATATGAGAGAACAGTAAGTACATACACTTCTTTTTTATAATGATGTCAAAGAAAGATGATCCCATTAACACAGGTTGTCCTACTTCTTGTGCTATTATAATTAAGACTTGGATGAAAATATCAAAGTTCCTTATATTTCTGATACTAGCGACCCGCCCCGGCTTCGCACGGAAATTATCAGTGTATCTCTACTATATTATGCATGTATTATACATATAAACCTTCCTTTTGAATTACTCTATCCACTAAAAGAAACCGCATCAAAATCCGTTGAGTAGATTTAAAGATTTATGCATACATAAGGATATAGGGACAGAGAAAACGACTTTGTTTTATACTATGTAGTGATAGGCTTTTTTCACTATGTTAGGAATTTGATATGCATGTTTAATGAAAAAAAAACACGTCCAAAAATAGTAACAATCTGTTTGTGGGTAGGGTCAATACAATTAGGAAGCGGCGAGTCTTTTTTGTATAGAAATTTACGTCTGCGCAGCTTGAATTAAAGTTGCACTGCGCGGACGTGATTTTCCATACTAAAAGCGGTGCGCCTTCGCCGCGTCGCCATCTTGCCGCTTTCTAATTGAGATGCACCTTATATTACTCCATGCTACCAAATACATTGTACTTACTTGTTTCTGCTATGTACTTACTATTTTACAGATTTAAAAAGACTCTCTATCGTTTTTAAGGGATCCGAGGGTTTCAGTATATTGCAATTTAGGCGATGGGTGACAACCTGTCACTACAGCAATATACCTACAAATCTATCTTAAATAACCATCAAAACTTTGTCAGACTTGGCGGAACGACCTTTGTTTAGGTCGTTTACGCCCTGCCTACCCCATTAGGGATAAACGCGTGATTATTATTTATGTATGTATTGTATTTTCACAGCTACAATATCCTGATCTTCGGTGGTTTAGGACCTACAGCGGGCAAGTCTCTTCGTATCGGCATCATGGGAGTGAACTCCACCATGGAAGTCGCTAATGCCGTGGTAGACGCCATGGTAGCCACCAGGAATGCGCTGAGGAAGTCTTAATTATAAGATCTGAATTTACCCTTTTAATACTATAGTTACCTGATATATACGAGGGGTGGCTGATAAGTAATCTACCTTACCTCCTGCAAGTGAAATACACTTATGACATTTGCAAATAAGTGACATCATGCCGTTATAATAGTAATTTTTATTTTGCTCGTCAAAATGGTCGGTCACAGCCTCTCTTTTCTTCGTCCGTCGAAAATCTGCGACCCCTCATTTTTTTCTTTAAATCTTTGAATAAGAAATAGTCACAGGGAGCCAGATCTGGACTATAAGGTGGATGGTTAATTTTTGTGAAGCCGTTTTTGCTCAGGGCTGATCTCGCCGTTAAGGCTGTGTGTACAGGAGCATTGTCTTGTAAAATCAGAACACCTTTGCTGAGTTTGCCTCTCCGCTTTTCTTTGATTTGTTCACGAAGCTGGTCAAGCAAGTTTGCATAATATTCAGCATTCATTGTTGTATTTATAGGCAAATAATCTATCATCAAAATCCCTTCGACATCCCAAAATACGGTGGCCATTAGTTTTCCAGCCGACGGCCGAACCTTGAACTTCCTTGGCGGCTTTTCTCCTTTAAATTTCCATTGCATTGACTCTTGTTTGCTTTCCGGATCCCACTGGCGAATCCAAGTTTCATCACAGGTCAAAATTCGAGAAATAGTCTCTTCTTCTTTACCTTTGACCAGGTCTAGAAATGCCTGACAACATTCTACTCGCCTTTGTTTGTCAAAGGCGGTCAACATTCTAGGGACCCAACGCGCGCTCACCTTGGACATGCCCAAATGTTCGTGAATAATTTCATGAACTCGTTCCTTGCTAATGCCCACATCTCTGGCTATCTCCCACTGCTTGATTCGCCGATATGCAAGAATCAGGTTCTTCACCTTTTCAACATTATCTGCGGTAACAGCAGAAATTGGCCTTCCACTACGTGTGTCGTCTTCCAGGCTCTCACGGCCATGTTTAAATTGCTTCGACCAAAACTTTATGACGAATTCAGAAGGATTTGAATCACCAAACACCTTTAACATGCGCTCTCTGATTTGCGTAGGCGTATTTCCTTCTTTACTTAGGAATTTAATCACTGCTCGATGCTCAAATTTCATCATTTTGCAATTTTCTTTCGACATGGTGAAATCAAAGCCGCGCCTTAAAAAACAAAAGCAAGCGAAAAAAAATAAGCGTCATAATTTTGAAAAAGGAATAAATATAGAATATGATTTTGCAATGGCCAGTTCGATTTTCAAAACTTTCTTTAACGAAGTAGATTTTATATCAGCAGCCCCTCGTAGGTATTACGCAATATACCTACAAATCTATCTTAAAAAACCCTCAAAGTGTTTGTCAGACGTGGCGGAACGATCTTCGTTTACGCTCTGTCTACAGTATTAGGGATAAGGGTGTGATTATATGTATGTATGTATATTAATCTAAAATAGCCAAATAACCAATTTTATAAGACTTTTCTTGGCTGACAAAACGATTAACTACTTTTTTTTCATATCTAATTGTATGTTCTAAATAAAAACAATATAACTGAGTTCACAGGCATTCCTTTTCATCACATCGAACATTTGGACTAGCTTCCTTAATTACGTAGCTATAAAACGTAACCTAGTAATTAAAACAAACTAGTCACGAAATTCACATAAACTATTTCATATCGGTACAATCCGTAACCAGTATAAAATAGTATACAATATGTTAAAATGTAAAATGTGTTAACTAGATCAAAAAATGTATATTGCTAATAATTATTTACAGTATCAGGAAGACAATCGTATTGCCCACACTATGTTACTACTATTATATAAAATCTAAATAATAGATGCCGATAAACCTAAGGCAATGTTGGCACAACATCACCCGTAAGGTGTAACATTAAAATGGTACTGTTACTAAAATTTACACACATTTTCGTAACAGTGTGTAAATTTTAGTACCAGCACACGGACTCATGTGGTACTAAAATACAAAACTAAAGCAAATGCACAAACCTTGTTTGTGCATTTGCTTTAGTTTTCGACCAATACAAATAACATTATTTTGTGATGGTTCGACGCGATGCGGTGATCCCGTTCAATATACATTAGAATTGTAAATAAATATGCACATAAGTAAAGTTAAAAGTAATAATTTATATTTACAATTAAGAAAATATGGCACATCTTTAACGTTATCGACCGCGCTCACTGCTTTGTCTCCTATCGAGCGATCGAGCCTTAAGACTAATAATAGACATTCGGTTTGACCTCCATAAAATAATAGATTTCAACTTAACCAACTTAACAGAGAATGCTGAAAAAATAATTGCACAAAATACGTATATATGCAACATTCTCTATTAATTTGGTGAGAAATCTGTATCGATATAGGGATAGTGTCGGATAATCTGATGTAATGCGCCTATGAAAATTTCGGGACATTCATAATACCAATTAAAATAGCGGTGGGTAAGTAAATATTCAACGTCTTTAAATAATACACAGTAGAAGCTAGCGATTTGCAATCTTTCAATCACACGACTTTAGTAGGATAGGCTATAGTCGTACTATGGAAAGTTGCAAATTTCCAACCTTAAAGCTACTCCGTCGATCGTTCGACTCGTCGCCGCGCGGCCGACGCCTCACTCCACCGACTTAAACTAGACACATTCGAATCGCACGAGTACATAGAGCAGTGAACACACTTCTTTCAGGCTTTAATTTATTCACGCAGTTTTTATTCGTTATCCTGGTCACGGCACCAAAAATAGTTGTATAACGTTTATCGATAAGTTCATGCAAAACGGT
The DNA here is from genome assembly GCA_949820665.1 of Scrobipalpa costella. Lineage (NCBI taxonomy): Eukaryota > Metazoa > Arthropoda > Insecta > Lepidoptera > Gelechiidae > Scrobipalpa > Scrobipalpa costella. The sequence goes on along the minus strand of OX463304.1, from coordinate 10,480,757 downwards.
GCAGTAATTTAAATAAGTTTTTTCGCAGCACACTCTGTGATAAGTTGGCAGCTTTACAGTGCCTAGAAACGCTAGAAAGAAATGTGTCCGGTACGCCCGTTCTATTTCAGCGTGTCGGGGCGGAGCTGGTCCGGCGTTCAGCTAGGAGGGCGCGGGTGGCGCGCGGGCGGCGGGGGCAACGCTGGATGAGGGGGCGCGCGTTGGCGCCTGTGTCGTGTGCACGCGCAGCAAGCGTCGCCTCGCCGCCGCCGCGCGCAAGCTGCGCGCCCGCAACGTTTCCGTACGCATGTTACTTCTCCGTCCTGAAAATAAGAAAACTCTCATCAGCATTTTGATAGGTTATAAAAATATAATAATGTGAACCCATCTCTACCTTGGTTTTTATGGAGATTTTTCTTTAGTTTCAACCTACAGTGAAACCATGATAACTTTGAATGTGTCAGCGGTACTACACTGACAGGAATTGACGCAATTACAGCCGCTGACAAATGCACACTTATCATGGTTTCACTCTAAGTATTATTTTATCTGTGACTCTACTGAAGTTCACAGCATTTTATACAACATTTTATTTGACTTTAAATGTCAATATATCTGTTTTTTTTTTTATATTACAACTAGCTGACCCGGCGAACTTTGTTCCGCCTTAGACGCCATAAATGAGCAGATTTTTACGCATTCAGTCAATTCTATGTCAAATGTCTTAAGGTTACATTAAAAAAGTTTAATAACTTTATATGGTGGTTAAGTAATTTTAAATTTTCTAATTTTCCGTGCAATTTCCTTAATTTTTTCTTTCATAAGAACCTTCTCCTGATAATAACAAACAGAACAAAAAAAGAATTAGCGAAATCGGTCCAGCCGTTCAGGCGTGATGCCGTGACCAAGGGAAATAGGGATTAATTTATATATATATAGATTACAACCCTCATCTCTTAAGAAGTACTTACTTTGCATCGGCAAGTGACGCATCTCTGTTCTCCATGCGAGTGTATTGACGGATGCACTTCCTTCCCATTAGGAAGTAGTCCATCAGGGAACTTGCACCCACCTTCAGCTAGTATCTCCTCTGCTGTCCTTGGTGCGCCCTGCTCTTTTGGAGTGTCTTCTTCTGGACTCTTCTTTTTCACCTGCAATTGATGAATGTAAATTTAATACTCTATGACACTATGTTTCAAATTAAGTTTTATTGTTTTTTATTGTTTGCTTATTTATAAAGACACTCTGGCTATCAAATTCATCAAATTATCCGGTTAAGTTTTGGTTTTATAGAGTGAACAATTTCAATTTGCATTCTTCTAAGTATGGATTAGAAACCAATAAAATACAGAATTAAAAGAAATTGAAGCCGTTTGGCCCAAGTCAAGACGTTCCCAAAAATTTATCAATTTCAACATTGTGTTTTCATGCCTCTGGGCACACTCTGCAGCAAGCCTTTTTATCCGGCCGGTACGCTTCCTTCTCAGCACACTTCAACGGAGGACACCTTACACGGGAACATTTCACTTGTCTCGTAGGAAACTCGCAGGTGCACACTGCGCAGGTGTCATAACCCCCTGGTACCAGGTATGGATGCCAGGAGGTACCAGGGGCGTGATACTGGCCGGAGAGGTGGCAGCCGTGGGACTCGTTCCATACTGCTGTTGTTGAATCTGGAATAGATTGTAAGAAGTGGTGAGTACTACATGAAAATACATCCTATCAATTTACACAATCTCACACTCACTCTGTGGTAAGTTGGCAGACTTGGCAGTTTTACAGTGCCTAGAAACGATTTCGGTCTCAGACACGTTTTTCGATAAACGAACAAGACATTATCTTGTAGGTTTGTTTGTGTTTTCATAGTTAGGTCTTTCAAAGTTAGCTTCTTTAAATACAAGATGTACTTTTCGCCTAAACAATAGTCAATTGATTTTATCAGCTTTTATAATGTATTTTTTTTATTGCCTATATTGTGATTTACCAGAGTGGGTTTTATTTCATTCGTAACATAACAGTTCAGGACCAAAGCGTTACAAATAATTGACTGTCAGCTCCTATAAATATTTATAACACCCCAAAAGGATTGACTTACTCGTGCAGATAGGACAGCATTGCCCCGGTGGCTGGATAGTAGGCACGGCGCAGTTTACTGGTGGACAGCGCACTGGGTCGCAACGTATCGAACCCTGGACGCAGCCGCACATGTGACAAGACTGGAAAAAAGACGAGGAATAAATTATGTTGATGTCTCGTATCAGTGAACATTCTCTGGCTAACTTGTAGCAAGTTTTCAAAAATAAAATATTCAAAAGGAAGATAGGTACAAAAACATTCCATTCCTTATAATCTTAAATGCACTATATTGATGAACATTTTATGTCAACTTGTAATACGATTTTAGAAAATTAGGCTCTTTTACTGGCTTTGCCTGGCTTAAAATATATATTTTATTACTGACTTGATAGTATTCTCTTTTAACATGCATGTAACACACTCATCAGAATTTAGTTTAGTAACCATCTATTGGGCGCCATTTTCCAAGAACCGTCCCGTGGCAGCGTAAAAGCAAGACGCAGGCAGTGTTTGACAGTGAGTTGTCGGGCGGTGGCAAGTTCACGTGGGTCGGGACGTAGTTTTGAGTCAGCATTTTGTCAGGACACTAGTATAAGAGGGACTTACTTCAGTTGCCATATATTGGGCGCCATCTTCGAAGAACCGTCCCGTGGCAGCGTAAAAGCAAGACGCAGGCAGTGTTTGACAGTGAGTTGTCGGGCGGTGACAAGTTGACGTGGGTCGGGACGTAGTTCTGAGTGAGCATTTTGTCAGGACCTTTGTATAAGAGGGACTTACTTCAGAAGCCGTCCATTGGGCGACATCTTCGTAGAACCGTCCCGTGGCAGCGTAGAAGCAAGACGCAGTGTTTGACAGTGAGTTATAGCTAAGTGGCACCTCGATGTCAGATCACCATAGTTTCTATAGTGGTACATACTTCAGTAGCCATCCATTGGGCGCCATCTTCGTAGAATCGTCCCGTGGCAGCGTAGAAGCAAGACGCAGTGTTGGACAGTGTGTTGTAGCTTAGTGTCACCTCGATGTCAGATCACCGTAGTTTCTGTAGAGGTACATACTTCAGTAGCCATCCATTGGGCGCCATCTTCGTAGAATCGTCCCGTGGCATCGTAGAAGCAAGACGCAGTGTTGGACAGTGTGTTGTAGCTTAGTGTCACCTCGATGTCAGATCACCATAGTTTCTATAGAGGTACATACTTCAGAAGCCATTGGGCGCCATCTTCGTAGAATCGTCTGCATTCCTCTGGTGTCAGACAGCGGTGGCATCAGTACTGGTTGGAGGCCGAAGAAATTGATTCCGGAAGGGTTCATGTCCAGACTATATGATGCGGAGTACCTTCGCTTCATATACTGCGGTGTGAAAGGTGAGAGGGAAACCACCACACAAAAAAAATCGAAAAAGGAGTATTATGAAAATTAAAACAACAGAGATGACTGGCGTTTACTTCATACTCCACCGACAAGAGCAGTGCTCTTAAGTTTATGATGATGCATTATTCGACTTTCACTTCTTTTTTTTTATTAGAAATTGATTTGCTCTTGACTCTAGACACTAGGTCAGGGTTGACCATGACAGAGTCAACGATGGAGCGAACTCACCCAGAAAATGCCTGTTATGGCAATCTCACTAAATCCTCGGGAAGAGATGCATTGGCGTTCATTTTACCCATAACCACCAAGGATTCGACTAAATGTTGTCAAACATCTTACAAACCTGTTGATAGCCCCCACTGTCTATAAGTGCTGAAATCTGCTCCTCCCACAAGCTACAATTATGTCCCACATCAGCTATTTACATAACGGTGCAATTTTGCGATCGCGCTTTCACAAATTATTTGCATTTAAAATGCACTGTATTCGGTATAAGATCCTAATTTCTATGCAAACTGCAGTTTGCTGCTTTGAGGTGTCCGCTACTTAAGCGACGACGCCCGCGAATAATTTTTTGAATAATTTGAGCAGAATTAGTGGACCCCAGACGGTCTTTACCAAGTTTTTAATGTAAAACTTTAGTAATCTTGTACCTTAAACTCATGTTGTCGTAAACACTTTATTCGCAAGATTTTGGCATATTTCCGCCATTTCCTCTTCATTCAACTCCATCTTATTGGTCTATGGTCTAAAATTAAAGGAAAACAGCGTAAAATCGAAATATTTTTTTAGAATGTGAAAGACAGGTACTTAACAACGGGACTAAATATTAATTTGTTTTAGAAAGTGACCAAATTGAACCTATATCCCACACAATCCTTTTACGCAAAACCCAATGGCGCGAAAAGAACGTGAAAATTCGTCCGAGGAGAGCCCTACTGCCCCCATAATTGGCTTTTTTGACCTCATCCATACTAATGGCCAACACAGCTCATACATCACCAAAGATAGACCTCGGTGGAACTATTTCCTCGCCGAAAACACTCCGGAAATTAAAACCAGAGAAAACTCGCCCGGGACATTAGCTCGAGAGAAAGGATTTAATTTTAAATTTGTATTGTGGTTCACATTTTACTTGGGAAACTGGAAAAGTACAAATTGGTGGCTGGTGAGGAAAAACGAGGTGAGATTAGGAAGAATGTTACTTACGCTGTTTTGTATTACTAGGTTTTCGCTTTGCAGTTCGTCTGGCTTAGCTTAATGCATTTTCCTGTGAGAATGACAGATTTCAAGTAGTATAAAAACCGGCTAAGTTAGTGTTGGACTCGCACACGAAGAGTTCCGTATCCTTATCAGCTATATAACATAAGACACTTATATTATAGCCTTTTTTGTCTTGTTCGCACGATGGATCATATCCATCGGCTTTTTAAACTTTCTACTTACAGAAAAGTTGAAATGAATGAAGAAGCACGAATTTCGCAATTGACTAAAACGTAATGATACCGCTTTTTTTAAAACCTACTAGCGACATCTAATATCAAGTAGGCAAATTAATCAAATTAACGATACCTCGTTTTAAAAACCTACTAGCTAAATCTGTAACCAAGAATATGACATGATATTCTACTAATATTATAACTGCAAAAGTTTGAATGTTTATATTATTAATTAGTATTTGTTGTTACCTACTGAAAAAACTTCGTAAGATTCGCTAGATTCCTACTAGTCAAAAGACTGAAGTATTGCTACTACTTCTGGGACAACAAACAAAAAAAAACGCATTTAAAAAAAAATACCTAATCTTACATAATAATGAAAAATATATAATGATGTAATAATTGCGTACAGATACCAAAGTAGCATAATCAATATTAATTTGTTTTAATAAATAAAATAAATCTCCGCAAAAACGGTAATCAAAAGGTTATCATTACTTAAATTTTAACTACAGTAGTACCATAACGTTAAAAAATAAAACCTGACTAATAATACTACCGACTAATAATAAACCTTTGATAAACTCTAAACACTACATCTAGCTCAATTTGCTTTAAAAAAAACAACTTAGATTCAAGGAAGCAAATATGTTACTACCAATGTATTTCAACACAACCACTTTATGTAATAAGTTAATAATATGTTTTTATTTACATTTATAATTTTGTTTTTAGTTCTTATCTTTACAGTATTTTCCTGTCAATAAGCGCAAAACGGACTGAATACGCTAGATTCCTACTAGTCAAATCAGCAACTTCTTATGATGCCAAATAAATGCCAAAAACGTTTTTTTGTATGAAAATAGGAGTTCTTGGTAAATATTTTACTACGCAAATCAATAGCTTCTTCTTCTTTTTGAAAATAATGAATGAAATCCACAATATTTTAGCCATCAGTTTTAAGTATACACGTTTTGTTTTTTTTTGCCACGCACTCAAGATGCCTATTCGGGACATAAGGTCACAAGTGTTTTTAGTCTACGTAACCCTAAAAACAGATAACACCATGGCAGTACGATTTTTTTAAAGTCATTTAATACGTCACTGTGGATAGCGAATGTCAGAGGTTACATCATAAAACAGACCCCCGAATACATGTTATTGTTTAAGTCAATGAGCTCACTTATCAAATGGAGTATTAATGGCTCGCAACTCACCAGTCCACAAACTCCATATCTAGATATCGGTTGTGAACATAGTAGAATAAAGAATATTCTTTTTATCAATTCTGTTAACTGTTTTTATGTGCTGTGATTTTATCTAAGAAATAATAAAGTAAGTAAACTTATTCGCGCTCATTTTCAAGATAAGACCATGAATAGTGAAACGATCTGAAAATAAAATTTTATTTCAATTCGTTGCCCTCGCTGTTTACTTCGTGATTTGTGCGATTCCGAAGCAAATTTAGAAGACACGACGTTCCAATTTACAACGAAACGAGAAAAACCTATTCAGCGCTCGAATCAGTTCTTTCTCAATCGACTTTTCATGTTAGCTCAAAAAGTTTGTTTGAAAGTGAAGTAATAAATATTTATCAGCTGCATTTCACGGTTGACCCGACTGCGAGGAGATGACACTTCAGTCTGCGTCTTATTTGCCTGCAAGGGCCCTCAAGAGATTCTGCACAGGAACATACTTGGACCGATCTAGGAACATATATCGTATAACTCTTCATAGACGTCTGTAGAACAATTTCCAGAAATATTTGAATTTGAAATAGCCGCGAATGAATGTGCATGACTGGCTGGTTGGATCCCGCGGGAGTTGGATCGCAAACTTTTGAATTTGGAACGCCTTCGGTAGTTCCTAGTTCCACCCCTGTTTGCAGTTCGCTCGGCTCTCGTCCGCTGGGAGCTGGATAGCATCGACAGTCGCGCTGGGAATCGAATCAATTTGTCGAAGCAACGTTGAGCTTGTTCGATCTTCGTCACGTCTCAATTTCACAATATAAACTCTTATCTGTCTTCGGTCCCTCATGACCTGCCACTTTGACCTGCTTATCGCTCAATCCGTTTGTAAACTAAGGCGTATTCTCAAGCGCTTTACAGATTTATCTACATACATATATTCACGCATTTGATCTTAATGGGGTAGGCAGAGTGTAAACAACCTAAACAACTTTTGTTCCGCCACGTCTGACAAAGTTTCGAGGGTTATTTAAAATAGTTTTGCAGGTACCAGGTGAAAAGGAAAAAGAGGAAAAAATGCTTTTCCATACAAATTGTCTGATCGAGGTGAACATTTTGTATGGATAAGCCATTTTATTTTCACTTCCTAAAAAATAAATCTGCTGATAGTTGTTCAGTGTCGTTGACTGCACAACCCCTATCAGTTTGCGGGACACTGTCCCTTACACCTGGTATATTGCTGTAGTGACAGGTTGTCAGCTCATCGCCTAAATTGCAATATACAGAAACCCTCAGATCCCTTAGCTGGTGTTTACAGCATGCCAGGGAAGAAATGCAGCTGGCACATTTTATGTTTTTCTCTTACTTGGGAGTAACCCCAGCATGGAAGAATAAGATTTATCTCTATCGTATTATCTTTTATCAGGCAAACAGGCTTCACTAAAACATTGTGTCTTTGCCTACGTTTAAATCTTATTTTTGCTTAGTATATTATTTCCTACTGTTAACCAGGATTTGTTTGTGTTTTAAAATATAAGGAAACAGCTGCTATCAATACACAGTCTTATCTGAAATGTATCGCAAGAGTCTCACTAGCAAAATCGTCAACACTTGGCCCGTAATTATAAACAACACTCGAGACTGACAGCTTGTTTGAGTCCGTGTCAGAAATGTCATTTCATGTTAACTTTATTAAATCGATAGTATAATAATACTAATAATAATAGTCAATATTATCCATTATAATATTTTATCTTAAATTATATTTAGTAATTGTTTTGATCAGAATCAGTATTGGTATTGACTACACAGTATGGTTAGTGGTTTGTGATTGGCCGGCCAACGGTTGTGATTCGTCAATGTTTGTGATTGGTTGATCCAGCTCTGCAACTTCCCACCCTGACTGTCTGACGAGAGTCAGGGTGGGGCTGGATCGACTAACGGAGCGGGCAGTCTGTAACTTGAGGTCGTGAAGTGAATACGTTTAAAAGTGTAAGTGAAAAGTGATCAAATAAAAACTACAAGTTCTGAAGAAAGCTTGTTTCACTTAATATTTCAGAAGTGGGATTGGATATCGTACGCTCACAAATGTAAGTACTTTCAGATTTTATTTTTTCTTTACGATTTCGTTTTGCTTTTAAAATATTTTCGATTTGACATGGCTAAAACAGTTTCAATATACGAAGTTTTTTTTTTTTAATGCTTTAATGAGTAGAATAAAACCATTTAAAAATACATGCATTTTTTTTCTCTCTTTTAATACGCGATAAAAACAAATGGAGAAAGGAAAATTTCCTATGTACGTTTGATCTTAGTTTATTTAAAACGTTTTCATGTTTTTTTTTTTTAGAGCAGAATAATGTATTTTTTTTTAAATAATGATTCGTGAATACTAAAGTCACAAAATTTTACGATTTATGATTTTATTTTTGTTATATTTTTTATTAATGTGCATAGATTTTGAAACATATTGACTAGTGATTTTGATAGTGAATTATAACATTATCATGATGTTTTAAAATAGTCAAATTTTGATTATTCAGTTACTGTAGATAAAATTATTCATTTAATATTATGTCTACTTAATATGTAATATAATCACGCTTGCATCCCTGGTGAGAGGGCCAGAACGTGAGCGGCCTAAGCAAGGGTCTTTCCGCCACGTTGTAAAGGGTTTTGAGGGTTAATTAAGATAGACTTGTAAGTATATTGCTGTAGTGACAGGTTGTCAGCTCATCGCCTAAATTCCAATATACCCTCGGATCACTTAGCTGGTTTTTGCAGCATGCCCGAATGAAAATTCAGGTGGCACATTCTATGTTTAACGGTCGCTCCCAGGCCAGCACGGAAGAATATTATAATATTTTATTAGTACGTATTTATTAATTTAATTCTTATATATATTTTTATTTTTATTGAGTTACCAGTACATTTATCTCTCTATTTTGGTCATTAACAGAAGTTCTATTTACATGCAATGGATAAGATTCATGCTTTATTTATAAAAAAAGTTAAGGCAAAATTCTTTTGAGCGTATTATTTTAAATCATTTATTATTTTAAACCATTAAATGATTAATAAAATTTAATTACCTATTTACTATTGATATACATATTTCCCATTTAAGGATGAAGTACCAATATTAGTTAATCTACTTCTTAGCGAGTGGGTCGGACAATGAATTGATGATCCGTTGTGTTTTCAAATTATTGAATCATATTATTGTAATTTTATTTTATTGACAATGAACTAATATTTACAATACAAGTTTCAGTTGCAATGATGGGAGATGAAAACAGCGATGCATCCAACCGTGTTTCGAGGTCAAAGAGCCGTAACCGCCATGATCGTAGTCGGGAATCGAATGAAGAACGAGCTTCGCGGTCCCGAAGCCGAAGTTTGATTTTGGGTGAGCCGTATCTGCATTTGATTAACAGGAAGACGAATAGAAAACCTTCTGCAATAGATAACGATGTTGATTTTGATAAACTTGCAAAGAAAAATAAACCTAGATTCTCACGCAATGAATTTGATAAACGTTCTGGATCTCGTCATCCACCTGAAATAGACCCAATACCGAGACCCTCACGCAATGATTTAGATAGAGATTTGAGGGCCCGGTCGCAACGCCAACGCTCTCATTCACTTAGTGATGATGACGAATACTATCGTCAACAATTAATAAATACTTATAGGAGAGTAGATAATGTAAAAGCACGGTCATGTGGCCGTCGGATTGATGACGACTGTAATGATCGCGCTGGTTCAAATAATCATTCAGAACATTTACCCTCTCAGTCCCGTAAACGTCATCATGAACGTTACCGTGAACGTACAAGATCAAGAAGCCCTGTTTATCGTTCTCGTTCAAGATCTCGTGGTAAATATTATAAGAACCAGTCACGTCAGTCCGATCGTCACGGTGACCGTCGCAATAATGTTGACAATAATCAAATGTTTATTCAATTTGTAAAAGCATTTGAAGAAGCGAATAAGTCCAATAATCATAAGTTAACTTCTGTTAATAATGTTGTGCCAGAATTCGATCCATTGTCTAAGACTCAAACGATTACTAGCTGGTTGAGAAAGGTAGAAGAATGTGCAAATATTTATGATTGGGATGAAAGGGAACTTATTCACTATGTTTTACCGAAACTGACAGGTTTAGCTAAAACATGGTATGAAAGCCTGCCGACTGTTCATTTTTCTTGGAGCGAATGGAAAGCTAAATTGATAGAGTCGTTTCCTTGTAGGGAAAACTATGCAGACCTTTTAACTGAAATGTTATCCGTAAAAGCTCGATATGGAGAACCTCTCGAACAGTATTTCTATACAAAGTTAAATCTGCTTAATAGATGCGACATAAAGGGAAGTAAAGCAGTTGACTGTATAATACAGGGTATAGAAGATCGCGGTATTAAACTTGGAGCGCAAGCTGGGCAATTTGATTCTCCGGAATCAGTTCTTAAATATTTGAAAACTGTAAAAGTCGCTGCTCCTAGGGATAATACATCGAATTTGAATAGAAACAGGTTTGACAAAAAACCACTTGTAACTTCACTTGATGCCAATAAAACAATCTCGGCAAATAAAGATAGCAAAAGGGGTCCAATCAAATGTTTCAATTGTGGTGTTGAAGGGCACCCCAGTTTTAACTGTCCAAAACCGATCATGAAATGCAATAACTGTCGTAGGCTTGGTCATTTAGTAACGTCTTGCCCGTATTTGAAATCTTATAATCCACTTAACAGATCAACTGAAACTGATAAAAATAACAAAATCAATGAAACAATTGAAAAAAAAGTAATGAAAATTAATTTGTACAACTTTGTTGATATATCAACAGATTTTAGTGACGATATGAATAAATCAAATTCAAATATGAATAAAAAAGATAAATATTATTTAAACGTTAAAGTTAATAACAAAGAGCATTCTTGTTTTGTGGATTTTGGCAGCGAATGTTCTTTAATCCGTCATTCAGATGCATTAGCTCTTGGTGTTGAATTTACTAAACATGAGTTACCACTGTTGAGAGGATTGGGAGATGGATTAGTATGGGCAAAGGCTCGTATCGAAGCATTGGTGTCAGTTCAAGATGTGGCTTTACATATAGAGCTATTTGTTGTAGATGACCACATATTGAATTGTTCAGTCTTCTTAGGTCATAATTTTACTGAAGACCCTAGTCTTTTCATGACTAAGACAAGTACTGAACTATTCTTTGAGCCATTATGTAAATCAAACAAATTACTCCTTACAATTCCAGATGACTTAACAATAAATGGTAATGAAATTAAAGCCGTGCCAATTAAATCCAACTTTGAATATACTGGTCCAATTTATGTTGATGGTACTATCAGAGGTAAAGTTAATAATGAATATTTTTTACTTCCGGGTGAATATATAATAGGAAAAGGTAAAGGTCAACTAATGATTCAAAATTTGTCAGAGAAAGATGTGAAATTTGTAAAAAACTCTTTGATAACTAGGGCTCTGTGTACAAACAACGTTAAAAATGTTCAAAATGTTGAAATCATTGATAACGCAGAAGACGTCATCAATTCTGGAAAAACAATAACGAATGAACAAAAATTGCAACTAGAACACTTATTAAAGGAATTTAAAGATTGTTTTTCTAAGAATATGAAAGACTTGGGTTATACAACAGCAGGTGAAATGACCATAAATTTGAAAGACTCTGAACCTATCGTTTATCGCCCGTATAGGATGTCACACTATGAAAGACAACAGGTGCAAGGCATGATTGATGAGATGTTAGAAGCTAACATAATACGTGAATCACACTCGCCTTATGCCAGTCCGATTGTTTTAGTAGACAAGAAAACGGGTGATAAGCGGCTCTGTGTAGACTATAGAGCACTAAACCAGCGCACTATTAAAGAGCATTACCCTTTACCCCTTGTTGAAGATCAACTGGATCTACTCTCTGGTCATTCTCTTTTTATATCACTAGATCTTGCTTCTGGATATTACCAAATACCGATTGCAGAGGAATCTATTCCTAAAACATCATTTGTGACCCCTGATGGTCAGTTCGAATATTTGCGTATGCCCTTTGGCCTTGTCAATGCACCCTCTGTGTTCCAACGTACTATAAATAAAATTCTAGCTGAGGCAAAAGTCAAATACGCTATTGTGTATATGGACGATATTCTTATTCCAGCTCATAATTTTGAAGAAGGTCTTGACAGATTAAAAGAAATATTGACACTATTACGCAAAGGAGGGTTAACTCTAAAACTATCTAAATGTATTTTTTTTTTGACAAAATAGATTTCTTAGGATTTGAAGTAGGAGTGGATGGTTTGAGACCCGGAAGTCGCAAAACCGAAGCTGTAGACAAATTTCCAACGCCTAAATCACAGCATGATGTTCGTCGTTTTCTTGGTCTCGCAAGCTTTTTCAGGAGATTTGTAAAAGATTTCGCAATCATAGCACGACCACTGACAGATCTCTTGAAGAAAGATATAAATTGGGAATGGTCGGAAAAACAAGAATCGGCCTTTTTGCAACTAAAGAACATACTAACGGAGAGACCAATTCTGGCATTATACGATCCCTATGCAGAAACAGAATTGCATACAGATGCAAGTAAAATTGGAATAGCTGGAATACTGATACAAAGAAATAAGGATGGTTTGCTTCGACCAGTGTCGTATTACAGTCGTAAGACATCTGTAGACGAACAGAAGCTACATTCTTTCGAATTAGAAACTCTCGCTGTTATAGCTTCATTGAGCAGATTTCGTGTATATCTTATCGGAATTCCATTTAAAATATATACCGACTGCAATGCGATTCGGACCACATTAACTAAACGGGATTTGGTACCTCGCATAGCCCGGTGGTGAGTCCAAATTCAAGAATTTGACTGCACTATCGAATACAGGTCGGGTGATCGAATGGCGCACGTGGATGCCTTGAGCAGACACCCTGTCGGACCTGATTCAGTTGATCCTCACGTTTTAGATGTTTTGACCATAACAAATGATGATTGGCTTAGTACTGTCCAAATGGCTGATGAAGAAGTCAAGGGTATTAAAAATGTTCTGAGTAACTCCGAAACTGTTAAAATTGTAGATATTCATAACAATTATTCTTTAAAAAATGGTAGAGTGTACAAAAAGGTGGATGGAGATCTCCGATGGTTGGTACCCAAAGGGGCAAGGTGGCAAATCTTAAAGATGAACCACGATGATGTCGGGCATTTTGGATTTGACAAAACATTTTCCAGAATAAAAGATTCTTATTGGTTTTCCAAAATGCGACGATTTGTGAAGAAATATATTAATGCATGTCTTGAATGTGCTCACCACAAAGGGCAGGGTGGCCCTCGGTCTGGCGAACTTCACCCGATTCCTAAACCGGAGATCCCATTCCACACTATACATGTTGACCATCTTGGTCCTTTTATTCGAAGTAAAAAGGGCAATTGTTATCTTTTGGTTATTATAGACGGTTTCACTAAATACATTAATATCACTCCAGTACGTAACACTAAATCCTCTTCTACTATTCGTGTAATTAAAGAGCACATTAGTTATTTCGGTACACCAACACGGCTGATCACGGACCGAGGATCGTGTTTCACAAGTAAAATTTTTAAAGTTTTCATTTATTCCACGGGTATTAAGCACATCTTGAATGCTGTAGCTACGCCCAGGGCTAACGGGCAGGTTGAACGATTTAATCGGACAATTCTCGATTCGCTTTCAGCCAAAACACACGGAAAAGACGAGCGATCTTAGGACGAGTATGTTGCCGATGTTCAAATAGGGCTTAATACGACAGTACACAGCACTACCAAAAAGAGTCCCTCTGAACTACTGTTTGGATACAGACTAACGAATACTTCCGAAAGTATAATGAATGATGTAATTAATGAATCTACCACCGTTCATTCCCCAGAAGAGTTAGCTGATATTAGACAGGAAACAGGAAAGCGTATAAGGGACCAGCAAGTTAAAGATAAAATAAGATTTGATGCAAAAAGAAAACCTATTGAAACTTTTAAAGAGGGTCAATTAGTACGAGTAGAACGTAATATTAATAGCAATGATGGTAATTCAAAAAAATTACTACCCAAGTTCCAAGGTCCGTATCGAGTTGTTAAAGTCCTTCCTAATGATAGGTTTGTTATTGAAGATACCCCAGTCACTCGCAAAAATAATCGCCGCTACGAAGCTATTATAGCTGGGGATAAAATGCGACCTTGGCTTAATTTATGTACTAATTTTGACAGTAGTTCTAGTGAAAATGAGAGTGAAGTCGAAGAAAAATCTGATGATTAAAATAACTTAGACAATGAGTAGAAACTGGCCATTACTTATAATAATTGATTGTTATGATATTAATCACCTTTGTATTTATTATAGTAAGTATTTTTAAGCTATATTTAATAATAATACAATGTTAAGATAAATGTAATAGTTAAGTTTATGTGTACGAGGACGTACCTATTACATTTTGGATGGCCGAACTGTTAACTTTATTAAATCGATAGTATAATAATACTAATAATAATAGTCAATATTATCCATTATAATATTTTATCTTAAATTATATTTAGTAATTGTTTTGATCAGAATCAGTAAATCAGTATTGGTATTGACTACACAGTATGGTTAGTGGTTTGTGATTGGCCGGCCAACGGTTGTGATTCGTCAATGTTTGTGATTGGTTGATCCAGCTCTGCAACTTCCCACCCTGACTGTCTGACGAGAGTCAGGGTGGGGCTGGATCGACTAACGGAGCGGGCAGTCTGTAACTTGAGGTCGTGAAGTGAATACGTTTAAAAGTGTAAGTGAAAAGTGATCAAATAAAAACTACAAGTTCTGAAGAAAGCTTGTTTCACTTAATATTCAGTACAATATTACCTGTCAAATCCATACTTAATATTGCTCTTAATCTTGAGACCGCTTTATAAATAAGACCAGTAGCCTAGCTAGGCTGTATATTGATAGCAGCTAGCATTTATGGGTAAGAGATGTAAGTTCTAATAAACAATATCGTCACCTTATCTGATGTTTACATTTACATAACACCATTACTATTAATGTGTATTGATAATTACATAAGTAATGAAATTAACAGTAAATAATCTCCGGTTAACTGTTATATTTAAGTTTATCAGAAATGTATAAACAAATAATAACTATAATGGAAATACAATCACTTATTTGTTGCTGTTCTCTGCTCTGATACGGTTGTCTCTACCTTATGTGATAAAAGGTAAATTAACAGTACTATAGCAGAACTAGTAACTTCCTTGTTGAAATTTTGTTTAACAGTTATGTCTGTGAGTCTTAGACACTGGGCTCGATTCTTGATATGCTGGCTAAAACTAAAATGTATTTGTCACTTTCAAACTTAAAACATTGGAAAAGGCCAGGAGATATATTCTCTCCGGTTTTTGATTTATAATCGGTGGTTTTATGCGTGATCTGTCATTTTTATCCGCCGTCATATGATATGGCGGATAAAATAACAGAAATATTAAAGAAACGTGCAAAAGCGCATCAAAATCTAGTGTGAAATTTTTAATAAATCCGGAAGAAAATTCTGCTTTATTCGCATTTATAAAAATGTGGAAATCAAGCACAGTGGGCTCGATTCTAGATTCCACCAGCTAAAGCTAAAATTCAAATATATCTGTCACTAACAAAATAGTTAAATTGAAAAAGGGACAGGCGATTTATACTCTATGGTTTTACACTTTGTTCGCTAGATTTTGGTGCGCTATTGCACGTTTCCCCAGTATTTCTCTAATTTTTTTTCGCCATATCATATGACGGCAAATAAAAATGACCGATAACGCATAAAATCACCGACTATAGATCAAATACCGGAGAGAATAGATCTCCCGTCCTTTTCCAATGTTTTTAGACTGAAAGTGACAAATAGATTTTAATTTTAGATTTAGCCGGGAAATCTAGAATCGAGCCCAATTCAGTATTTAAATTGAAATAATACTTAATTTTAGGCATAGGGACTCAGTTCCAGTCGTTTTCAACTTACTGTTCAGCTCAAAGTGTATTTCTTCATATTTGATATTCCGTTTTGAAAAATAACAGATAACTTGAGCTGCACTGTGAAACTTGGTCGGTCTACAACATTGCAGCAGATTTAGCAGTAAATTGGCATGTAAAAACAATTGTTAACCGCTGCGCTGGCTGAGTCGATAGCGGAACGAATATGGGGCTGGAACTGGCACCATTGGCACTCTGGCACGGTTCAGGCGCCCCGGGCAACCTCCTCTTGCCAAATGTGCCATCCGATAGCGCCAGAACATTGTAGCGAATTTACTACCGCCCTATTAGCACTAAATCTAAACATTAACCCGATTCCCCTAACCAAACTTCACGGCTCCTCGTTGCAAATATCGGTCAACAAGAGAATATTTTCACTGCGCTCACTTGCATTTGGCGACCGGCCGAGCGACAATAAATATGGCGGAAAACTTAATTGTGTCCAAATTGGAGTATTATTTAGTTAATTTCCGGTTCATTGTGGTTTTAACTAGTTATATATAGATGAGTTTGTGGTTTTTCGATTGTTATAATGTAGCGTGGAGAGAATTGTAGGGAATCAATAGCCAGTTAAACTATGCATTATTGTGTTTAATTGAAAATAAATTTAAGTAGGTACAACCAACTATGTGATTTCATTACTAAGGTATCCACATTTTGAATTTTAGTTTAGTTATCATAAAAAAATAGCACCTACTCTTTTGTTTTTTTTTTTTAAAGAAAGTGAAACAAGATGCAAGCAAACAAAGTGACAATCCCGCCCCCAGTAATCAAGGAGCGCAAGTTTGTGAAACCCTTGTTATGTGGCCCCGGGCCCTGTGACTTATGGCCCTCAGTGATTGATGCCCTAGGCAAGCCGTGCATCACGCCTATTTGTGATGAATTCTTCAATGTAAGTTACACATCAGCTAGTAAAGAGAAATATACATACATACATAAAATCACGCCTTAATCCCTAATGTAAACGACTTAAACAAAGATCGTTCCGCCACGTCGGACAATGATATGAGGGTTATTTTTATTTAAGTTAGATTTTTAGATATATATTGCTGTAGTGACAGGTTGTCAACCCATCGGCTTAATTGCAATATACAGAAACCCTCGGATCCCTTACCTGGTTTTTACAGCATGTCCGGG
Organism: Scrobipalpa costella; assembly: GCA_949820665.1. Lineage (NCBI taxonomy): Eukaryota > Metazoa > Arthropoda > Insecta > Lepidoptera > Gelechiidae > Scrobipalpa > Scrobipalpa costella. The sequence continues at coordinate 10,463,519 of OX463304.1, read as the reverse complement.
AGGAAATGCAGCTGGCACATTCTATGTTTTTATCTCGCTCTCAGGCCAGCATTGAAGAGAAATATTGTACAGCATAACAGGTACTTTGGACACTTTGCTGAAAATACTTAAAGGTATTTTTTACTACATCTGTCTGATATGGATTTAATTTAATCCAATGTTCTTAGCTTTGTCTGGGCTCTCGGAAGTCATGGATTCAAATTTGGACCACGATATTTTGAATTTATTGTTTCCACTTAGTTGCGTTAAGTAAGGACATCGAAGGCTGATAATCTGATTGTCCGTAAAATAAGATAGCCATTGCTATAAAAAAAATATCTGGTCGAAAGATTATTACTCGTATTACCTACTAATCCCATAAATTTTATGTATTTAACTTATTCACAGGTACTTGACGAGATCCGCGATGGTATCCGGTACCTCTTCCAGACGAAAAGCAAGCTAGTACTGGCCTTGAGTGGGTCAGGCCACAGTGGCATGGAGTCTGTAATCACTAACTTGGTAGCTCCTGGCGAAACCCTCCTCATCGCCACTAGGGGTATCTGGGATGAAAGAGCAGAAAATATCGCGCATAGATTCGGTAAGTTTCCTATCAATGCTCCACATTTTGTACTAGCCTTGAGTATGTCAGGGCATAGTGGCATGGTGGCTATAATCACTAATCTGGGGGCTCCAGGGAAAACCCTCCTCATCGCCACTAGGGGTATCTGGAATGAAAGAGCAGCAAACATCGCGCATAGATTCGGTAAGTTCCACACCTATGCTCTATTTATTACTAGCCTTGATTGCGTCAGGGCACAGTGGCATGAAGTCGGTGATCACCAACCTGACGGCTCGAGGGGAAACCCTCTTTATCGCCATCACGGCTATTTGGAATGAAAGAGCATTAAACATCGCTCACAGATTCGGTAAGTTTCAACCTACACCTAAACCTGGTCTACATTTAAGTAAAAAATATCTGGTTTTCCGGACCGCAATGTCGCCTGCGGCTTAATGAGTTTTCCCCTGGTAACAAGATATTTTCTCGCGGAAAAAGGTAGCCTTCAGACCCAGTTACAGTAACTTACTATAATACTTCTTCTAGTAAAAAAATGTGGTCTCAGATTTGAAATAAATAATGTGTTGTAGATGTAGAGCGCTATCCAGTTACAGCTAAAGTTTTTTCCTTTCTAGGCATAAAAACCGTAGTCACCAGCGTGCCTATGGACCAGACCTTCACTTTAGGCCAACTGGAGCTAGAACTGATACGTGTGAAACCAACAGCCCTCTTCATCACACACGGAGACTCTTCCACCGGCACCGTGCAGAAGATTGAGGGGCTCGGAGAATTATGCCACAAGTACGTAGACCTGTATAACCAGTTTCTCTATCAGACCTTCACTCTAGCCCATCTGAAACAGGAACTTAAACGTGTGAAGCCTACAGCCCCGTTCATCACACACGGAGACTCTTCCACCGGCACCGTGCAGAAGATTGAGGGGCTCGGAGAATTATGCCACAAGTATGTAGACCTGTATAATCAGTTTCCCTATCAGACCTTCACTCTAGCCCAACTGAAACAGGAACTTAAACGTGTGAAGCCAACAGCCCTGTTCATCACACACGGAGACTCTTTCACCGGCACCGTGCAGAAGATTGAGGGGCTCGGAGAATTATACCACAAGTATAGACCTGTATAACCAGTTTCCCTATCAGACCTTCACTCTAGTCCATCTGAAACAGGAACATAAACGTATGAAACCAACAGCCCTCTTCATCATACACGGAGACTCGTCCATCGGCATCATGAAGAGGATTGAGGGTCTCGGAAATATATGCCAGATCCGAGGGTCTCAGTATATTGTACTTTAGGCGATGGGCTGACAACTGTCACTACAGCTATATACAAAACTATCTTAAATTACCCCTCAAACCTTTGTCAGACGTGGCGGAACGACATCACTTTGTGAGCGTTTCCCCAGTTTGGTTAGGACAATGCAGGCTGAATCACCTGATTGTACGAAATTAAAAAAGGATTCCGTACTTCGGAGGGCACGTTAAGCCGTCGGTCCCGGTCGCTGTCTTTAATAGTGGTCGGTACTCAAATCATGTCAAAAGCCTAATAGCTGTGTGTGTCCGGTCACTGTTCGGCTCGAAAATCCACTCGCTAAGAAAAAGCCCGTGGTTACCCACTGCAGGGCATAAGCCTCCTTTTTCTCGTTACATGACTGCCTAAAAGTATGTAGGTAGACCAGAATACAGATGTTTGTTTCTAGGCTTGGTATTTAGTTCACTGTGATCCCTCGGTTTGTGAGAATGTCAGTGTCTTTGGGCTTCTATATCACTGACTCTATGGGCGCTTTTGCGCTGGTCCGAATCCGTATCCGAATATACGGGTGTAAAAAAAACTACTGCGTTCCTTTAAACCACGTAATGTATTAGTGATATTCAACACAATACACACATTCCATCATTTAAATTTAATTATGAAATTTGTATTAATGTCATCAAACAGAAACAAGTAACCCTGAGTCTACGGCACGCACACTAAGGCGCGGCGGCACGGCGGCCGGGCGATCGCGGGGCGGCGGCAGCAGTGTAACGTCGTAGCATGCGTGCCCCTCGACATAGGGATGCGTAATTTATTTTTGTTTTACGAGTTTAATAAAAAAAATAAAAAATATATTTTATTTAACGTGTGTATTGTGTTGATACAACAGTATATCACTAATACATTACGTGGTTCAAAGGAATGCAGTACTTTTTTTGCACCCTGTATCTGATAATTAAGTTTATCTTTTATAAATTTTCGGGTTTGTTTTGCTGACCGTAACCCTACTGATAGGATAATTGTTTGTACCGACTGTTGGGGACACTGTTGGCTGTCGGATTTTAGCATAATAAGATAATTAGTTTAGGTATTTAATTTCTATCTTTGACGCACGACGATACTGCGCTGTGTAACACAGTTGCAGAAACGTGAGGTGTCTGGTGGGGCTACGGCTTGGACGAATAATCCTCTGGACGCGTCACCAAACAAAAATGTATGAGAACTCGTTCAACCAAAACTAGGGGGGAGAGAGGTATGACAGATAATACCCGAACAGATTTAAAAACTACGCGCTTCCTAACATATTTGTTTATTTTTGACACTTTTTAAATATTCGGGTTGTATGTCTTTTTTGATCGTGTCATAGATAGTATTGTACCCTAGTCGATAATCGATAAAGAATGAATGTTGAGTGAATGATGTTTCCTGAATCATAGAAATATGAACACGTGTTTTTATTAAATTATTTTTTAAATAAAAGTAAAGTAAAATTTTCAAATCGATCACTGTTCATTGAATTTATACCATTATCGATCTATACACTAAGAAATCTCTAGAGGGGTCTTGCCTGTACTTTAAATATTTTCATGGAAACATTATTGCATTAGGCATTAAAGCGATACCACCAACGCCTATATAATAAATTTTGAATATTTATCTGTCTATCTGTCTGTATCAACATGACGCCAAAACTACTGAATCGATTTCGATGGTAGTCTTTTTATTCAACTAAGTGACATTTGACTCAACAAAGGATACATATATCATACTGCCTTATTTAGGGGGTTGGCAGTTAATTGAATTTTGGTTGTATTTCAATCGATTTTGATGCATCTCTTTTTTCATCTAAATATTTTGTAGACTCAAACATAGATTTCATCACGCTACACGTAGCTTAAGTTACGACTTGGGGAAATGAATAAATTGTATTTTGGGTTTTGACTTGGAACTAAATACACATATCTATTAAGCTACGTGGCTTCGATTTAAAAAATGTACCTTTTCATTTACATACTATAATAATTAGTCCTCCCACCGATTTTCGGTGATGGCGGCTAATCTCCCAGGGATCGGCAAACTGCACAGGATCCGTTTTTTAGTGCCTAAGTGTTTGCACTACACACAGGTGCACTCTCTGTTCCTTCAATCTCTTATTCTGATGGGACAGATTGACTGACACGACCAGAGATAAATCAGACACAGGACCAACTATCTACATGCCCATCCGACAGCATGGATCATCTTACTTTTCGGACAATCAGGTGATCAGCAATGCAATATCATAACCAAACTAACAACAATGCAAAGTCATTGTCCCCCGCCGGAAATCGAACCCGGGACCTCTAGGTCGAGAGCCCATGGCTCAGACTGCTTGACCACAGAGGCAGGAGCTTTTTAAACAAAGAACAGCATAACCAACATTGTTCATGACTACCACGCGTACTAAAAAGTAGGCATAATTAGCTGTAAATGAAAATAAAAAGTCACGCAACCACAGATGAAGCTTATACCAGTCAACAGATCACAAAATATTAGCGTTGTCCGATCAAATGTTTATGTTTTTCTTAGACCTACGACATGCCGGCGACGATACAGTAAATAATTCCTATCGATATCGTTCATCGATTGTGTCACGTCTCTAGATTAACAAAAATGAATGAACGAATGGAAAAAATACAATTATAATCCGACTCATTAGAGAATGACAACATACTGGTTTACATGCATTCAGAACCCTGGATATTTTATTGGGTCGTATTATTCACTCCTGTCACCGCGCATTTTATTCATTTTAGAAGAAAATAACAAGAAATATTGATCTAAAATACAATTGCATATGAAAAAAAGTATTGCTGATTCGATTACTATAAGTTTTGCTAAACAAAACAGCATATTTCACCATTTTCAAAGGTATTTTTCCTCCTCGAAATTTGAAGTCACACTGACGTTGGTAGTTTGTTTACTGTGTCCAAATTTCACACTATCGGTCTAGAGGGGTAAGGTGTAAAATGTCATAATTGCACGTCCAGAGGTTGTTTCGTCCAAGGGCTACGGATTGGATTTCCCATACTCGTAGTTGTACCGGACATCTTTGCACTCCTCCACAAGAGGGTGCTGGTAGCAGAGCTGCTTACGTTATCTTGCTTACCAGTGGCGCGTTCATTTTCTGGTAGCAGAGCGTGGTTTTTGTGCGCCCAGTGGCGTGGTTTTTGCGCGCCCAGTAGCGTGGATTTTGCGCGCCCAGTGGCTCAGTTGCCCGATCCACGTTTGGTAGCTGTTTTATTTCAAGTTATTTAATTTAAGTTTACTGAAATACGATGGCTGCTCTTACATCGTTCGCTAGTTGCCAGTCCGCACTTACCACGAACCTCAAGTGGTTTGAATCGGCTGCGGCCCTCATAGTCAGATCCGACCGTAAGGATGCTCTTTTGAAAAGAGCGTCGGATGCTCCCGGACGCCTCTTAGTAGTGGAAGAAATTCACCGACGGGTTTTGGATTTGGTAACTGCTGCGGTTACGGTGGAGCAGAAGGAAAGATTAGAAAGGGATTTCCTGCAAAGTTTGGATCTTGCAGACGATATAATATGTCAAACGGCAGCGGAAATCAGCCGTAATGCATCAGGGGAGAGTTGTAAGGTCAGCTCGAAGGGGGTCCCTTTGATGAGTCATCTTCCCATCCTGCAGTTGCCGTCCTTTGATGGGACTTTGGAAAGCTGGTTAGAGTACATCGGTCTATTTGAAAGTTTGGTTGACTCTAGGCCCGACCTATCTGACGCCCAAAAGATGGCGTATCTTGTGGGCTCGTTGCAGGGGGAAGCTCGTAGTTTGGTGCAGCACCTACAGGTAGAGAATGCTGCCTACGAAACAGCCAAGGAGTTGTTGAAGAGCCAGTACCATGACGTGCGACGTTTAGCGGATGCGCACGTCGCCCAGATCTTACGCTTGTCAAATTTCCGCGAGTACTCCTCATTTCGTGCGGACATTTTGAACCCAGTTACGGTCTCGCTTAATGCATTAAAGCGACTGGGGCTCCCGGTTGAGGAGTGGTCTTTTTTGATTATGCACATTATTCTTGCGAAACTGCCGGCAGACATGCGTCTGCGCTTTAAACGGGATTGTGGAGGGGATGATTCCACACATCTCCCCGATTACAAGGACCTGCAGCGGTTCTTAGAGAACGAATGTCGCCGCGTGGACACCGCCGAGGGAAGCTTCGCGCAAAATTTGGATAATCGCGATCGAGGCCGGCGAGTGCAGGTCCAACGGCCCACCCCACTCACAGCGAGGTTACGTGGAGCCCGATTTGGTGCTGTACAAGGGAGTGCGGCCCTTTGCAATATTTGTAGACGTCCGGAGCACCCAACTACGCGTTGTCCCAAGTTGTTGGAGAAGCCAGTGGTTGCTCGTTACAGATGGCAAAGGATAGGCGACTTTGCTTCTATTGTTTGGGCGATCACTTCGCCAAGGATTGCTCCAGACCCAATCCTTGCGGACACTGTGGTGGAAGCCACCACTCGATATTGTGTGCCGAGGGGCGATTCTTTTGTTGTTCGTGCCCTTTTGGACTCGGGTGCCCAGGGGTGCATTGTTTCAGCTTGGCTGGCGAGGGAATTAGATATGTTTGTTGTTACGTCCCCATTTCCGGTTGTGGGAGTTGGTAATGTGCCAGTTGCGTGCCCTGTTAGGCGCACAGGTTTTAAGTTTTCTCCGTTGCCACACGACTCTTGTCGTATTCCGATTTCGGCTATGGTAATGGAAGTCATTTTGGGGGATCATCCAGTGGCAACTCTCCCCGATTCGGTAGTTAAGTTGACAAAAGGTTTTAAACCTGCCGACCCTTTGCTCCATACACCTGGTCCGGTGGACCTGATGATAGGTTGTAATGTTTTGGGCAAAGTTGTTACGGGTGCTTGGAGAGAGTTGCAGACTGATGGTTTGACGGTGGTCCCGACTATTTTTGGTTCTGTATTTTTGGGTCCTATCCTTCCGTTGGTGAACGCAAGTTCGAAGGAGGAAGCGCCATTTGTTGGTTCGGCGCTTTCGGACGCGGTGCAGAAGTTTTGGGAGGTTGAGGAACCTCCATCTGCTCCTCGCTCGAACCCTGTCGACGAGGAATGCGAGCAGATCTACCGATGTAACACTGAGCGTTTGGCTTCTGGCAGATTTATGACCAGGCTCCCCTTTTTGGCTAATAGACCTTCTCTTGGTGAGTCTAGACCGAACCGATTGTTGTCAATGGAGCGTCGCATGAGAAGGGACAAGGCCTTTCGAGACAAGTACGTCGAATACATGCATGAATTTGAGAAAGCCGGATACATGGTTGAGGCTAGGTTCGATTACAGTTCGGTCGAACATTGTTTTCTTCCTCAGCATGGGGTTTAAAGAACCCCGCAAGGGAAAATCAGAATTGTTAGTGATGGAGCTGCGATCACTTCCTCCGGAGTGTCCTTGAATCAGTGTCTTCACACTGGACCGAAATTGCATCGCGACATTGGAGATATCCTTATTGGATTTCGTCGGCATTTGATTGTATTTGTGACTGATATCCGCCAGATGTTTCATCATACGGTGATTTATCCTGATGACCGCCGTTATCAAGTGATTTTGTGGAGAGACGAAATCACGGTCTATACATTTGGGTTGAGATCCAGTCCTTTCATAGCGATACGGTCTCTTTTGCAGTTAGCAGAACAGGAAAGAATTAGATTCCCTCGCGCGGTGGCTGTCATCCAGGAGGACTTTTACGTCGATGACTGTTGTACTGGAGCCGCGTCTGAGAAGGAGGCCCTTGTTCTGCGGGACGAATTGATTGGTATAATGAAGGCTGGAGGCTACGAACTTCGTAAATAGTTATCCAACTCTCCTAGGCTGCTTGCCGGAGGAACATCAGCAGAATCCTCACGTATTTCAGAACGCTGATAATCCGGATATGCTGACTGTGCTTGGGGTACAATATCGACCAGTCCAGGAATCGTTCACTTACCATGTAGGTATAGAGCACCGGGACAGTTGGTCCAAGAGGTCGGTGTTATCCACTATTGCTAGGACTTTTGATCCGAATAGGTGGATCAGTCCGGTAATCTTTTGGGCAAAGTTCTTTTTGCAGAAGTTGTGGGCGGCAGATTTGTCATGGGATGAGCCTTTATTTGGAACTTTGCTTTTAGAATGGTTGTAATTTGTGTCCACTTTGCCAGAAATCAATAAGATTATGATGCCCCGGAGATTTCTTCCCAGTGGAAAATATAAGGCGAGCCTTCATGGCTTTTGTGACGCCTCGGAGAGGGGGTACGCCGCTGTTGTATATCTACGAACAATAGATGCGGAATGCGGATGTCGTGTCCACGTTAGGGAGATCCGTGGACTTTACGGAAATATTTGCCTGGACCGACATTCAGATCGTTTTGTGTTAGCTACGATCATCGGTTCACACTTTAGAAGTGTTTGTTGCAAATCGTGTATCGGCTATACAGTCTTTGGAGGCCAAGTTGGTTTGGCGGCACGTGCCCGGTAATCTGAATCCCGCGGATTGTGCATCACTTGGCTGCATGGCCCCGCAGATTTTGAATCAACCTTTGTGGTGGAGACCTGACTGGCTTCACGGAGATAGCTCTACTTGGCCGATGGGTTTGTTGCCTCCTGTCCCACCTTTATTAGGCTTCGTTGAGTTGTTGGTGGTAGACAAGGAACCCCCCCTTCGATCCTGATGTTTTTTTGAACAAGTATAGCTCGCTGGACAAGTTGTTGAATGTCACAGCTTGGATTAAACGATGGCGTCATAATGTCAAGAATCGTGATGCCAAACGCACGGCACCATTCCCGACTCCACGGGAGCGTCAAGAGGCTCTCATTGTATGGATTCGTGTTGTACAATCCGAGAACTTTTCTGACGAAATTACGATTTTGAAGGAGGGCCGTCAAAAGCTGAAGGGCGCTGTTGTGCGGTTGAATCCTTTTTTGGACAGCAACGGTTTGTTGCGGGTTGGAGGTCGAAATCGCAACTCCAAATTGATTTATGGAGCCCGACATCAACTCCTCTTGCCTAAGGACGGCGGTCACTTTGTGCGTTTGTTGGTGATGGACCGTCACATTAAAAACTCCCACGCTGGCTGTAACTCCTTGATGGCTATCTTACAGCGAGATTTTTGGATATTGGCAGCCAGGCGTCTTGAACGGGGAGTTGTGTTCCTTTGTTTGCCGTGCTATCGATTGAAGGCATCCACTATGCAGCCTTTGATGGGTGATTTGCCAGCGGACCGTGTTACTGAACAGGTTCGGCCCTTTGTTTCAGTCGGCACGGATTTTGCGGGTCCCTTTTGGATAAAAGCTTCGCATCTTCGAAATGCCAAGTCCCTAAAGGTCTATTTGTGTGTGTTCGTTTGTATGGCCTCGAAGGCCGTATATTTAGACGTGGTGTCTGCGCTTACTACGGAACCCTTTGTCCCTAAGCCGATTTTCGTCTCGACGGGGAGTTCCGTCGGTAATCAGATCCGATAACGGGACCAACAACCACGGTACAAACAATTATTTGAAGGAGGTTTACGAATTCCTCGAAAGTCAAAAGGGTGCATTGGGTCGCGAGATGGCTCTCAGGGGAATCACTTGGAAATTTAGTCCTCCGGTTTGCCCCCCTTGGGGCGGCTTATTTGCAGCCGTTGTAAAATCCGCGAAGACTCATTTGCGTCGCGTGATCGGTGAGACGATACTCACCTTTGAGGAGCTCGCGACTGTGTTTGCCAAAATTGAGGCAGTACTAAATTCCCATCCATTGTGCCCCTTGACATCTGATCCAAATGATCTGGAGGTTTTGACGCCCGGTAATTTTTTGATAGGACAGCCGCTTACCGCTCTGCCAGAGTACCCGTTGTTGGAAGTTAATTGTAATCGACTGTCACGTTTTCAATTGATTCAGCAGCTCACGCAGAGCTTCTGGAAGCGTTGGCATCTTGAATATTTGCACACTCTGCAGCAGCGCGTTAAGTGGACGGATAAAACGGATCCTCCTAAGATAGGTGACCTCGTTTTGATAAAAGAGGCGAATTTGCAACCCCAACATTGGCGTCGGGGACGTATTGTAAAATTTTTGACGGGATCCGACGGGGTTCCCAGGTTAGCCGAGGTCTTGGTTAAGGATACCGTTATTCAACGTGCGGTTTCTAGTTTGTCCCGCCTTCCTTTGGAGTAACGACCCGAAATTGATTCGGTTAGGGACGGAGGATATTATCGATTGCGACGCGCCATAGGGCCGTAGGGTAGCCGAGGTCCGGCGCGCGGGGGGGGGTTCGCGAGCAGTAGGCTCATTAGGCAGCGTGGTGTTTTTTTGCGGAGGTTAGTCAGTTATTACGATTATAAACTAGACGAACACTTTTTTGTTGGGAGCGCATTTTCGCAAAGCTTCGGTGCTTTGTAATATTTGTAGTATAATATAAGATTTTTGGATTAACGTCTGCCGTCTTCCGGAAGACGTTGCAAGGCAGATTTTGTGAAACTTAATTCGCGATTTCGGAACTTTGTGGGACCCCTGATCTGACAGGGTGTGGTCGGTCAGATTCGTGACGGACTTTTTGAAACATTGCTGGTGTCAATTGTATCGAAGGTCGGAAAGCGACGCGTGGCTGGATTAGATGCCTTTTGGATGCACCGCAGGCTTTTCCTTGATATCACTATTTATATATTTTATTTTCCTATCCCATTGAATCCTATCTTTCTTACCCGAACTGCGGACTCGCCTGCGTCGAACAATAAAGTTAGTGATAAAACTTATATACTATTACGTGTTTATTGGATGTTTCCGTTTATGTTGAAGATTTTCAAGTATTAAAAGACGTTTATTTTCCCTTTGTTGGCGTGGTTAATTGATTTGATTGGGGGAAAAATAATAGGCATCTCGGCTCGATATATTCTGCACGTACATCTCATTCGGGGCTCGAATTTAATTGTTTGTTCGGATCGGAATTCTTCTTTGATTTTGGCAATAGATTTTTTTTTGGTCAAGCGCGAGTCATATTTGAGGGTAACAGATAATCGGGATTAAATTTCCATTTGATTTATACTTTGCGTCCGGGACGCTCATGGAGACGTTTGGAAACGATATTGGGGTTATTCTCCGAATTTAACATTTTGAAGGAAACGGATAATTAAGTTTATCGTTTATAAATTTTCGGGTTTGTTTTGCTGACCGTAACCCTACTGATAGGATAATTGTTTGTACCGACTGTTGGGGCACTGTTGGTTGTCGGATTTTAGCATAATAAGATAATTAGTTTAGGTATTTAATTTCTATCGTTGACGCACGACGATACTGAGCTGTGTAACACAGTTGCAGAAACTTGAGGTGTCTGGTGTCCTGTGTTTGCCCTGCAAACCGTACTTATAAAGAACGTTGCAACTACGTTCGTAAGAGCAGATCTGCTTACGATCTGCTAAGCTGGCGGCTGCGTAGCTCTGAGTACTACAGATTCCTGTTCTACACAGCGTAGCAGTGTGAGAAACGCGTCCCTACATCGCATGTTGTCAACATGTTTGCAGATGACCTACTTTACTTACTGACCTATGAAAATATTTTAGAGCTACACTGGAGGCTGGTCTACTTTTCTTGACTGGAGAATCCGGTTAAAACTGTTCGCTCTACAGCTTTTGCCGAGGTCACTTAAAAAAAGTATTAAAGAAAATACTGCTTTTCATTAAAGCTGCTGTTATCATGAAATACTGTTACTTACCTATAAAATAGTCCTCACACCGATTTTCGAGAGATTGGCCAATCACCGCAGGACAATTTTTTAGTGCCCAAGTGGTTGCGCAACACACAAGTGGAGAGAGTGGGAATGGAAAGTCCCCCGTCGTGAACCAATGGCTCAGACCGCTACACCACGGAGGCAGTTTCTTACCTGTAATCTCCTTAAGTTGTGTATTTTCCTTTTTTATGAAACCGTTTTCTATGAAAGCATTTCTATGAAGGTATCTCTTGATTAAATTGGACTTTTCTGCGAAAGGTCTGCGATTACCTTTCTCTGTATTTTACATGGCATTTTCAAATTATAAACTTGCTCGTTCCTAGAATCGGATCGACATAATTCCGTCTGCAAGAGAAGAGAATGTAATTTCTGGAAACTCCTCGTTTCCCGATATCGAAGTAAAATGAAAAGGCACCTAATAAACTAGTCAACGAGGAAATTTGACCTTGGCAGAGTGATTATAATCCAAAAGTATATAAAATGTATTCGGAATCTACATCGTTTATTTAGTCAAATCACCCTACGAAATTTAAGCGGACGAGAAATTCCCCGTTGATTAGACTAGACTAGATTCTCGATATCGAACTAAAAAGACAGCAAAGTTCAGCAGAAAAACTTTTTGATTCCCCGTCGACCGTAACACCGGGGCCGAACAATTTAATTACATTCGCTCTCTCTTTCACACCTGCAGTTTCTTGGAGTTGGGTTCAAACGGACTGCATCAGTTAAAAATTATGTGGTTAATCCTCAAAATAATAATACCAAGTAACTCTTACACATTACATACTGTCATCAGTTTTAAAATTTGTGATTCAACATTAATTTAATTTATTTGCTTGATAAAATATAAAGTTTGAATATGTTGTCGAACACCATTTAGGAACAGTATTTTCATCTCAAAATAACATCAAGCACGAACTCTCATGATTTGTTATGGGGAATGGCAAATTATTGCAAATGTAGTTCCCGTTTTTTCCAAATCACTTTTTTAGGGCAGCAACACACAGGCGTCACTTATAGCTCAACCCGCTGTCAATGTTTTTTGCATTGCCTGCAACACACATGCGTCACCTTACGATCTACGCGCGCGTAGGGTTGAACTCTACGTCGGTGCGTCCTTCTGCCAGTACGCGCGCATAGAGCGTAAGGTGACGCATGTGTGTTGTAGGCAATGCAACAAGCATTACTACAAAATATAAACAAAATTTTATTAAATTCCATAAACTATTATCTGAAATATTCTCATCCATTTCGAGCGGCCCTGCCCAGCAAATACCTTTGCTGACTGTACGTCACGACTGAAACATCTACGAGAAAATACAAACTAAATCACATGAACTTCAGATTATCCTCATCTCGGAAAACCAACGAGTTGCGAACTCTACCTATCTAGTAGGTATTTCAATCTCAAGATATGTTGCAATAAATTTAAATCGCAAGTCCTGTAAGTATTTCTGAAATCACTTTTCGTCACTGAATAGTTTGAACTTCATCCTCAATTTCTTACAGTTTTATTTCAGAAATATAGCAAGGCCGAAACGTTCACCAAACTCTCACGAATTTGGTTTCGAAAATTACAAGTCAGTTTGACCTTCATTCTGAAACGATCTTTTAGTTTTCCTTCTCGGTACAGCGGTACCGAAGTTTCGCTCGTTTGCATCCTCATCTCGGAACACCAGCGAGTTGCGAACTCTTTCTATCTAGTAGGTATTTGAATCTCAAGATATGTTCTAAAATTTCCAAACCGCAAATAATATTCCTGTACGTATTTCTGAAATCATTTTCGTCACTGGATAGTTTGAACATGATCCTCAATTCCTACAGTTTTACTTCAGAAATATAGCACGACCGTAACATCCACCACAAACTCTCGCGAATTAGGTTTCGAATAAACAAGTCACTTGCATCACATGAACTTCAGATTATCCTCATCTCGGAAAACCAGCGAGTTGCGAACTCTACCTATCTAGTAGGTATTTGAATCTCAAGATATGTTGCAACATTTTTAAATCGCAAGTCCTGTAAGTATTTCTGAAATCACTTTTCGTCACTGGATAGTTTGAACTTCGTCCTCAATTCCTACAGATTTACTTCAAAAATATAGCGCGACCGAAATAACCACCATAAACTCTCACGAATTTGGTTTCGAAAATTACAAGTCACTTGCATCGCAGATAAAGTTTCTGTATTTCCGAAATCACTTTTCTCCGAGTAGTTTGACCTTCATTCCGAAACTCTTTCAGTTTTACTTCAGCGTAGCGGTACCGAAGTTCCGCTCGTTTGCATCCTCATCTCGGAAAACTAGCGAGTTGCGAACTCTTTTAATTGCATCCCGTGAAGGAGTCTGCAATTAGCATGCAGCGGAAATTACCGAGTGCGGCAAAAGTTAAGATAAAACCGTTCTTTGCGAACTTAGTTTTCTAAATAATTTGTCTTCGCAGAGCAGTCATGGCGTCTTTTACTTAAACGGCTTAAGCGCTCGGCAGAAGTATTAGAATAAAACTCAGCTAAGGTAACTTCTTTACATGGAAATAAGTCCAAGATTACGGGCGGAAGTTTGTCGCCAAAGAAGAGGAAAGGTCGTTTTATTTGAGAGACTTTTGCCTATTAAGGAAGTTTTCTAGTTTTGTAGAGGAAACGGACTCTTCTATAACCATGAATGTAAAAAAACCGAGTCGCGTAGATTTGAAATTGATATGCTCTGTTTTCTTACAACACTGAATTTCACATTCAGTGAAGTGGATATTTTACATTCAATATCGATCCATGTGCTTATTCAAAAAGTATTCTAGGGATAATTCTAGGTAAATAGCGACAACAAGAAAGCTTGAATACCTATCTAACTTAACCATTATTTTTTTTCTTCCAGATATGGCGCACTCCTGCTTGTCGATACAGTAGTATCCATCGCCGCGATTCCATTCTTAATGAACGAATGGGGAGTAGACGCAGTGTACACTTCCAGTCAGAAGGCGCTGAGTGGTCCAGCTGGAATATCACCAGTAGCATTCAGTTGTCGGGCCGAGTAAGTAGATGATATTGAAAAAAGTCCTATTATTCAAGATAGGTCCTCAATATTCTAAGTCGTATTATTGAAGCTAGGTCCTTAAGTTCTCATCATATTGTTATGTCACAAACAGAAAAAGTGGGTATCGTGATATATCCTGATGATTAAACATAAAATAAATTATTGTCTTCTGTCACGGATTGCGCTTACCCCTGCTTGTTGCAGAAGAGAGAAGAGAGTTACAATTAGGTGCCGTGACCAGGATCACAATTGTAGTTCCTAAACATTTATAAAACGTGTTCACTGTGTTTGTGCCTCAACGTCTGAAATGTTTTAGTTTTTGCTCTCACAGTGCTATTTTATTTCTTCTTCTGTCGAGTGGGTATCGTGTCTATGGACTCGATGAACCCTAGTGTCAGAGTTTTTAAACCGCCTAGTAGCACAACTATTAGGCATCTGACATGGTTTTGTGTAACGACCACTATCAAAGACAGCGACCGGGACCGACGGCTTAACGGGCCCTCCGAAGCACGAAATCTATTTCTTTTCGGACAATCAGGTGATTCAGCCTGCAATGTCCTACCCAAACTGGGGAAAAATTCACAAAGTAATAAATTGTCAAATATCAACTTTGTGTTTTTCCCCCTGGGAATCGAACCCAGGACCTCCGGATCGGGAGGTGCTGTAGGTTAGTGGTTTAGATCGTTGGGCCGATTTTTCAAAGACACGGGTTCAAAACCTGTCAGTGGTTGAATTTGTTATTTGTTATTTCTTATATTGTCTGCAATGTTATTTCAGAGAGAAGATTAACAAGAGAACACACCAGCCACCGTTCTACTACGATATGAAGTTATTGGCTGACCAGTTGAACTGTTACGGAAACACAAGAAAGTAAGTAGTAACTAAAGGCATAGGCCGGTCAGATAAGCAACTCGATTTCGAGCTAATCTAATATCGAACGTAACACCATTGCAATATCGTTTCAATCAGCGCGCGCTACGGTGTGGCGGTTACGTCCCTTATCACGCCAAAAATATGCGAAAATCACTCAAAAATGCGATTTAAAAAATATGGTAACAAAATTTCAAAAAAGTGAGCAAACCATGTTCTAGCTTATATTTTGAGAAAAATATTTAGTAAAAAATACAAAGTTCTGACTTATAATTAAAAAGTACAACTACTTAAAATGTTTTTGAAACATGACTCGGTGATTTTATTTTGTAAAATAAAATGAAAAATATTGAAAAAATAGGCAAACCATAGCCTAAAGCATATTTTCTAGTTTTACATATATTTTTTTAAGGCTGTGATATGTTAATAGTAACTGAGTATAACTAATTTAACTTTTGCGAAATTTCTGATTATTTCTGATACGAACTGAAACTTGCTGTCCCTCATGAGCGCTGATTATAAATACAGCCCTAATATTGCTTACTAATAAAGCCATTTCAAATTTTCAGATACCACCACACTCTCAGCTCACCTTTAGTGTGGGCCCTTAGGGCTTCTTTCCAGGAACTTATCAAGGAAACCTTGCCCAAGTCCTGGGAACGCCACGCCAACGTTACAGCACACTTTCACAAGAGACTTCAAGAGGAAGGCTTTGAGTTCCTCGTGCCAAAACCTGAAGACCGCTTGGCTACTGTCACCACCATCACTCTACCGCGAGGATATGACTACCAGCAGTTCACTAAATATATGAGAGAACAGTAAGTGCATATACCTACTTCTTTTTTTATAATGATGTCAAAGAAAGATGATCCCATTAACACAGGTTCTCCTACTTCTTGTGCTATTATAATTAAGACTTGGATGAAAATATCAAAGTTCCTAATATGTCTGATACTAGCGACCCGCCCCGGCTTCGCGCGGAAATTATCAGTGTATATCTACTATATTATGCATGTATTATACATATAAACCTTCCTTTTGAATTACTCTATCCACTAAAATAAACCGCATCAAAATCCGTTGAGTAGATTTAAAGATTTATGCATACATAAGGATATAGGGAAAGAGAAAACGACTTTGTTTTATACTATGTAGTGATATGCTTTTTTCACTATGTTAGGAATTTGATATGCATGTTTAATGAAAAAAAAACACGTCCAAAAATAGTAACAATCTGTTTGTGGGTAGGGTCAATACAATTAGGAAGCGGCGAGTCTTTTTTGTATAGAAATTTACGTCTGCGTAGCTTGATTTAAAGTTGCACTGCGCTTACGTAATTTTTCATACAAAAATCGGTGCGCCTCCGCCGCGTCGCCATCTTGCCGCTTTCTAATTGAGATGCACCTTATATTACTCCATGCTACCAAATACATTGTACTTACTTGTTTCTGCTATGTACTTACTATTTTACAGATTTAAAAAGACTCTCTTTCGTTTTTAAGGGATCCGAGGGTTTCAGTATATTGCAATTTAAGCGATGGGTGACAACCTGTCACTACAGCAATATACCTACAAATCTATCTTAAATAACCCTCAAAACTTTGTCAGACGTGGCGGAACGACCTTTGTTTAGGTCGTTTACGCCCTGCCTACCCCATTAGGGATAAAGGCGTGATTATTATTTATGTATGTATTGTATTTTCACAGCTACAATATCCTGATCTTCGGTGGTTTAGGACCTACAGCGGGCAAGTCTCTTCGTATCGGCATCATGGGAGTGAACTCCACCATGGAAGTCGCTAATGCCGTGGTAGACGCCATGGTAGCCACCAGGAATGCGCTGAGGAAGTCTCAATTATAAGATCTGAATTTACCCTTTTAATACTATAGTTACCTGATATATAGGTATTACGCAATATACCTACAAATCTATCTTAAAAAACCCTCAAAGTGTTTGTCAGACGTGGCGGAACGATCTTCGTTTACGCTCTGTCTACCCTATTAGGGATAAAGGTGTGATTATATGTATGTATGTATATTAATCTAAAATAGCCAAATAACCAATTTTATAAGACTTTTCTTGGCTGACAAAACGATTAACTACTTTTTTATCATATCTAATTGTGTGTTCTAAATAAAAACAATATAACTGAGTTCACAGGCATTCATTTCCATCACATCGAACATTTGGCTTCCTTAATTACGTAGCTATAAAACGTAACCTAGTAATTAAAACAAACTAGTCACGAATTCACATAAACTAACTTAACTATTTCATATCGGTACAATCCGTAATCAGTATAAAATAGTATACAATATGTTAAAATGTAAAATGTGTTAACTAGATCAAAAAATGTATATTGCTAATAATTATTTACAGTATCAGGAAGACAATCGTATTGCCCACACTTCGTTACTACTATTATATAAAATCTAAATAATAGATGCCGATAAACCTAAGGCAATGTTGGCACAACATCACCCGTAAGGTGTAACATTAAAATGGTACTGTTACTAAAATTTACACACATTTTCGTAACAGTGTGTAAATTTTAGTAGCAGCACACGGACTCACGTGGTACTAAAATACAAAACTAAAGCAAATGCACAAACAAGGCGACCAATACAAATAACATTATTTTGTGATGGTTCGACGCGATGCGGTGATCCCGTTCAATATACATTAGAATTGTAAATAAATATGCACATAAGTAAAGTTAAAAGTAATAATTTATATTTACAATTAAGAAAATATGGCACATCTTTAACGTTATCGACCGCGCTCACTGCTTTGACTCCTATCGAGCGATCGAGCCTTAAGACTAATAATAGACATTCGGTTTGACCTCCATAAAATAATAGATTTCAATTTAACCAACTTAACAGAGAATGCTGAAAAAATAATTGCACAAAATTCGTATATATGCAACATTCTCTATTAATTTGGTGAGAAATATGTATCGATATAGGGATAGTGTCGGATAATCTGATGTAATGCGCCTATGAAAATTTCGGGACATTCATAATACCAATTAAAATACCGGTGGGTAAGTAAATATTCAACGCCTTTAAATAATACACAGTAGAAGCTAGCGATTTGCAACTCTCAATCACACGACTTTATTAACTTATCTTATTCGTTTTGATTTTAGGGCGCTTTGATTGAAATTTTGAGGTAGTAGGATAGGCTATAGTCGTACGATGGAAAGTTGCAAATGTCCAGCCTTAAAGCTACTCCGTCGATCGTTCGACTCGTCGCCGCGCGGCCGACGCCGCACTCCACCGACTTAAACTAGACACATTCGAATCGCACGAGTACATAAAAATATATCAGTCTATAGAGCGAAGCGTTCACTCACTTAGCCTACGAGCAGTCTGGGGTAGACGCAATCTGGAAAAAGGAGCAGTGAACACACTTCTTTCAGGCTTTAATTCATTCACGCAGTTTTTATTCGTTGTCCTGGTCACGGCACCAAAAATAGTTGTATAATGTTTATCGATAAGTTCATGCAAAACGGTGCAGTAATTTAAATAAGTTTTTTCGCAGCACACTCTGTGATAAGTTGGCAGCTGTACAGTGCCTAGAAACGCTAGAAAGAAATGTGTCCGCTACGCCCGTTCTATTGCAGCGTGTCGGGGCGGAGCTGGTCCGGCGTTCAGCTAGGCGGGCGCGGGTGGCGCGCGGGCGGCGGGGGCAATGCTGGATGAGGGGGCGCGCGTTGGCGCCTGTGTCGTGTGCACGCGCGGCAAGCGTCGCCTCGCCGCCGCCGCACGCAAGCTGCGCGCCCGCAACGTTTCCGTACGCATGTAACTTCTCCGTCCTGAAAATAAGAAAACTCTCATCAGCATTTTGATAGGTTATAAAAATATAATAATGGTAGAGTTGTGAACCCATCTCTACCTTGGTCTTTTATGGAGATTTTTCTTTAGTTTCAACCTACAGTGAAACCATGATAACTTTGAATGTGTCAGCGGTACTACACTGACAGGAATTGACG
The DNA here is from genome assembly GCA_949820665.1 of Scrobipalpa costella. NCBI lineage: Eukaryota > Metazoa > Arthropoda > Insecta > Lepidoptera > Gelechiidae > Scrobipalpa > Scrobipalpa costella. The sequence continues at coordinate 10,444,083 of OX463304.1, read as the reverse complement.
CAATTACAGCTGCTGACAAATGCACACTTATCATGGTTTCACTCTACTGAAGTTCACAGCATTTTATACTACATTTTATTTGACTTTAAATGTCAATATATCTGTTTTTTTTATATTACAACTAGCTGACCCGGCGAACTTTGCTCCGCCTTAGACGCCATAAATGAGCAGATTTTTATGCATTCAGTCAATTCTATGTCAAATGTCTTAAGGTTACATTAAAAAAGTTTAATAACTTTATATGATGGTTAAGTAATTTTAAATTTTCTAATTTTCCGTGCAATTTCCTTATTTTTTTCTTTCATAAGAACCTTCTCCTGATAATAAGAAACAGAACAAAAAAATTTAGCGAAATCGGTCCAGCCGTTCAGGCGTGATGCCGTGACCAAGGGAAATAGGGATTCATTTTTATATACATGTATGTTCAGCGATTTTTAGTAGTTTAGGAGTTATGAATTTTTTTGCTAATTTTCTAAGAAAATTGACCTCAGTGGATTAATTATTTTTTATTATTTTTTTGGATAACTTTTTTTTTTTTTTTGTGACATCCTCTTAAATTGTTCTTTTAACCATAAAAGTTTCAGCTTCCTAGCTGTAATGTAAGTTAGTTATTTTTTTATCGAAAGTTCGAATTTTCAACTTGAAATTAAAAATTGAAAAAGATAATCTCATGGTCCCTTATTCATTTTAAAAACTCCGCAAGGTTTCAAAATTACATAAAAATAAAAATAAATTATTGCTTAATGGGGTATTATTTGCAGAAAACAGCCTTCAAAGGTACTTGGGTGGAATTTACAAAAGTTCATTTATAGCAGTTCGTTCGTTTTATTGGTTTACTTAAATTTATTGTCAATTAGCGGAGAAGAGGTGTGAGGGAGATAGCAACTATGTTTAAAGTTGAGTCTAAGCACGTATGGTTTTTATAGACATAACATAACATTAAGATAATAAATGCATGACCCACTCCGAGACATTACTTTGAGTTGCATGAGAGTCGCAGTCGCGAATTTACTGGAGCGGTAAGGTGAGCATGTTGAACTACCCTCATTTAAAAGTGCGATTTGATCATGCCACCCTGTTTTTTTTCCGGTAGCAGTTTGTTTGCTTCTTGGTGATTATCTTACCACGAAAACAAACTTTGCTTTGCCCACGGACCTTGCTGCCTTCTTTTTGTAATTAGATTACTTGTGCTTGTATTTAAGACTTTGCTTAATCAACTTGGATTTAGATGACTTGGAAAGTGTTGTGATCTTTTATGTTCAATGACGCTGGCTGGCTGAGGTGCTGGCTGGCAAACAATGACTGTTGGACAGAAATACTATCTAGAAAAATAAAATTTGAAGGAAATAAAAAGACAGGCAGAATTTGTAAAATCGATAGTCGTGTCGTGGTTTTCTTTCAAGTCACAGATTATTATTATTACGAGTATGAACTACACGTTGGCCGAATATGCAGAAATGCATTATTTTTATGGAGTTGCTCAAGGCAACGGCCATGAAGCGGCAAGACTTTATCGGGAGCAACTTCAACGCCGTGGAGGACCGCAGCCTAATAGGTATCCCGACCATCGTGTTTTTATTAACACACACAACACTTTGATGGCAGGCCGCATTCCTGGTCGAGAAGGCAGGCGTGAAGGTATCCCAATAGTTGATCCGGGCCGTCGAAACCTCGTATTGGACGAAGTAGCTGAGCACCCTTCAACAAGTACAAGAATAATGGCTCGCAATTTGAACATCCCCAGAACATCAATCCAAAGAATATTGAAAGTCGAAGGGTACCATGCATATCACATTCAACGGGTTCAAGCTCTAATGCCTGCTGATTACCAACAGAGAGTTGATTTTTGCCAGACTATGTTAAGGATGGAGAGAGACGACCCGGGATTTTTCGAAAAAGTTTTTTGGACTGACGAGTCGCGTTTTGAGCGCACAGGAATATTTAATATTCATGACACCCACCACTGGGCAGTAGAGAATCCCCACTTGACCTGAGTTACTAGGTTCCAGCATCGCTTTAGCGTCAACATGTGGTCAGGCATACTGAACGGAGAAATGATCGGGCCGTTCGAATTGCCGCCGAGGCTCAATGGCGAGGCATACAAATTGTTTCTCGAAAATGATCTTCCCTTGTTATTGGAGGAAGTCAACCTCGATTTACGAAGACACATGGTTTTCCAAAATGACGGTGCACCATGCCACTACGCAGCACAAGTGCGTAATCATTTGAATGAAACGTATCCCAACAGGTGGATCGGACGAAACGGTCCAATCAGATGGCCTCCACGATCGCCTGACCTAAATCCGATTGAATTTTTTATTTGGGGACAAGGACATAGCTTACGCCCGAGAATCGTTAAATGAAGAGGAGCTAAGACAGCGAATTGGAGAGGCCGGAAATGTCGTTAGAGGAAACAGAGAAGCGTTTAGGCGACTTAAAGAAAATTTCTTGCGTAGATGTAGGTTGTGTATTGCTGTGGGAGGTCGCCATTTTGAAAATTTATTGTGAGTAAATGTGTAAAAGAATTATCCGAGTTTATTTACTTATTATTAATAATACAATTGTCTCATAAATCTTACAACTCACACTAAAACATTTTACTAAGAATTTTCATTCAAAAATGTAACTTAAATAACATTTTTTAGTAAATAATTTTATTTTCCCTTTAATTTGATACATTTTCTAACTTAATTAGTCCTTAGTAATGACATAACAGGAATCTTTCAACTTTCTGAAACAATTTACTAATTAGGTAATTTCCACCCAAGTACCTTTGAAGGCTGTTTTCTGCAAATAATATCCCATTAAGCAATAGTTAATTTTTATTTTTATGTAATTTTGAAATCTTGCGGAGTTTTTAAAATGAATAAGGGACCATGAGATTATCTTTTTCAATTTTTAATTTCAAGTTGAAAATTCAGAGCAGACTAGCTCGATCGTAAAATTCGAACTTTCGATAAAAAAATAACTAACTTACATTACAGCTAGGAAGCTGAAACTTTTATGGTTAAAAGAACAATTTAAGAGGATGTCACAAAAAAAAAAAAAAAAAAAGTTATCCAAAAAAATAATAAAAAATAATTAATCCACTGAGGTCAATTTTCTTAGAAAATTAGCCAAAAATTTCATAACTCCTAAACTACTAAAAATCGCTGAACATACATGGGGGAGATTTGGCTACCCCTTGACCTAAGGAATCAAAATTTTTCCTTTGGACGTCACTCTTTGCGCCACCCTGTATATAGATTACAACCCTCATCTCTTAAGAAGTACTTACTTTGCATCGGCAAGTGACGCATCTCTGTTCTCCATGCGAGTGTATTGACGGATGCACTTCCTTCCCGTTAGGAAGTGGTCCATCAGGGAACTTGCACCCACCTTCAGCTAGTATCTCCTCTGCTGTCCTTGGTGCGCCCTGGTCTTTTGGAGTGTCTTCTTCTGGACTCTTCTTTTTCACCTGCAATTGATGAATGTAAATTTAATACTCTATGACACTATGTTTCAAATTAAGTTTTATTGTTTTTTATTGTTTGCTTATTTATAAAGACACTCTGGCTGTCAAATTCATCAAATTATCCGGTTAAGTTTTGGTTTTATAGAGTGAACAATTTCAAATTTGCATTCTTCTAAATCTGGATTAGAAACCAATAAAATAAAGAATTAAAAGAAATTGAAGCCGTTTGGCCCAAGTCAAGACGTTCCTAAAAGTTTATCAATTTCAACATTGTGTTTTCATACCTCTGGGCACACTCTGCAGCAAGCCTTTTTATCCGGCCGGTACGCTTCCTTCTCAGCACACTTCAACGGAGGACACCTCACACGGGGACATTTCACTTGTCTCGTAGGAAACTCGCAGGTGCACACTGCGCAGGTGTCATAACCCCCTGGTACCTGGTATGGATGCCAGGAGGTACCAGGGGCGTGGTACTGGCCGGAGAGGTGGCAGCCGTGGGACTCGTTCCATACTGCTGTTGTTGAATCTGGAATAGATTGTAAGAAGTGGTGAGTACTACATGAAAATAGATCCTATCAATTTACACAATCTCACACTCACTCTGTGGTAAGTTGGCAGACTTGGCAGTTTTACAGTGCCTTGAAACGATTTCGGTCTCAGACACGTTTTTCGATAAACGAACAAGACGTTATCTTGTAGGTATGTTTGTGATTTCATAGTTAGGTCTTTCAAAGTTAGCTTCTTTAAATACAAGATGTACTTTTCGCCTAAACAATAGTCAATTGATTTTATCAGCTTTTATAATTATTATTTTTATTGCCTATATTGTGATTTACCAGAGTGGGTTATCACTTAATTAACTTTAATCGACCAGTCAGATAATTGATAATTCGTTTATTTCATTCGTAACATAACAGTTCAGGACCAAAGCGTTACAAATAATTGACTGTCAGCTCCTATAAATATTTATAACACCCCAAAAGGATTGACTTACTCGTGCAGATAGGACAGCATTGCCCCGGTGGCTGGATAGTAGGCACGGCGCAGTTGACTGGTGGACAGCGCACTGGGTCGCAACGTATCGAACCCTGGACGCAGCCGCACATGTGACAAGACTGGAAAAAAGACGAGGAATAAATTATTTTGATGTCTCGTATCAGTGAACATTCTCGGTTAACTTGTAGCAAGTTTTCAATAATAAAATATTCAAAAGGAAGATAGGTACAAAAACATTCCTTTCCATATAATCTTAAATGCACTATATTGATGAACATTTTATGTCAACTTGTAATACGACTTTAGAAAATTAGGCTCTTTTACTGGCTTTGCCTGGCTTAAAATATATATTTTATTACTGACTTGATAGTATTCTCTTTTAACATGCATGTAACACACTCATCAGAATTTATTTTAGTAACCATCTATTGGGCGCCATTTTCCAAGAACCGTCAAGCAAGACGCAGGCAGTGTTTGACAGTGAGTTGTCGGGCGGTGGCAAGTTCACGTGGGTCGGGACGTAGTTCTGAGTCAGCATTTTGTCAGGACACTAGTATAAGAGAGACTTACTTCAGTTGCCATATATTGGGCGCCATCTTCGAAGAACCGTCCCGTGGCAGCGTAAAAGCAAGACGCAGGCAGTGTTTGACAGTGAGTTGTCGGGCGGTGACAAGTTCACGTGGGTCGGGACGTTGTTCTGAGTGAGCATTTTGTCAGGACCTTAGTATAAGAGGGACTTACTTCAGAAGCCGTCCATTGGGCGACATCTTCGTAGAACCGTCCCGTGGCAGCGTAGAAGCAAGACGCAGTGTTTGACAGTGAGTTATAGCTAAGTGGCACCTCGATGTCAGATCACCATAGTTTCTATAGTGGTACATACTTCAGTAGCCATCCATTGGGCGCCATCTTCGTAGAATCGTCCCGTGGCAGCGTAGAAGCAAGACGCAGTGTTGGACAGTGTGTTGTAGCTTAGTGTCACCTCGATGTCAGATCACCATAGTTTCTATAGAGGTACATACTTCAGTAGCCATCCATTGGGCGCCATCTTCGTAGAATCGTCCCGTGGCAGCGTAGAAGCAAGACGCAGTGTTGGACAGTGTGTTGTAGCTTAGTGTCACCTCGATGTCAGATCACCATAGTTTCTATAGAGGTACATACTTCAGTAGCCATCCATTGGGCGCCATCTTCGTAGAATCGTCCCGTGGCAGCGTAGAAGCAAGACGCAGTGTTGGACAGTGTGTTGTAGCTTAGTGTCACCTCGATGTCAGATCACCATAGTTTCTATAGAGGTACATACTTCAGTAGCCATCCATTGGGCGCCATCTTCGTACAATCGTCTGCATTCCTCTGGTGTCAGACAGCGGTGGCATCAGTACTGGTTGGAGGCCGAAGAAATTGATTCCGGAAGGGTTCATGTCCAGACTATATGATGCGGAGTACCTTCGCTTCATATACTGCGGTGTGAAAGGTGAGAGGGAAACCACCACACAAAAAATTTCGAAAAAGGAGTATTATGAAAATTAAAACAACAGAGATGACTGGCGTTTACTTCATACTCCACCGACAAGAGCAGCGCTCTTAAGTTTATGATGATGCGTTATTCGACTTTCACTTCTTTTTTTATTAGAAATTGATTTGCTCTTGACTCTAGACACTAGGTCAGGGATGACCATGACAGAGTCAACGATGGAGCGAACTCACCCAGAAAATGCCTGTTATGGCACTGGCAATCTCACTAAATCCTCGGGAAGAGATGCATTGGCGTTAATTTTACCCATAACCACCAAGGATTCGACTAAATGTTGTCAAAAATCTTCCAAACCTGTCGATAGCCCCCACTGTCTATAAGTGCTGAAATCTGCTCCTCCCACAAGCTACAATTATGTCCCACGTCAGCTATTTACATAACGGTGCAATTTTGTGATCGCGCTTTCACAAATTATTTGCATTTAAAATGCACTGTAGTCGGTATAAGATCCTAATTTCTATGCAAACTGCAGTTTGCTGCTTTGAGGTGTCCGCTACTTAAGCGACGACGCCCGCGAATAATTTTTTGAATAATTTGAGCAGAAATAGTGTACCCCAGACGGTCTTTACCAAGTTTTTAATGTAAAACTTGAGTAATCTTGTACCTTAAACTCATGTTGTCGTAAACACTTTATTCGCAAGATTTTGGCATATTTCCGCCATTTCCTCTTCATTCAACTCCATTTTATTGGTCTATGGTCTAAAATTAAAGGAACTGTGTAAACTAAACTGTGTAAAATCAACTGTGTAAAATCAAAATATTTTTTTAGAATGTGAAAGACAGGTACTTAACAACGGGACTAAATATTAATTTGTTTTAGAAAGTGACCAAATTGAACCTATATCCCACACAATCCTTTTACGCAAAACCCAATTTCGCGAAAGGAACGTGAAAATTCGTCCGAGGAGAGCCCTACTGCCCCCATAATTGGCTTTTTTGACCTCATCCATACTAATGGCCAACACAGCTCATACATCACCAAAGATAGACCTCGGTGGAACTATTTCCTCGCCGAAAACACTCCGGAAATTAAAACCAGAGAAAACTCACCCGGGACATTAGCTCTAGAGAAAGGATTTAATTTTAAATTTGTATTGTGGTTCACATTTTACTTGGGAAACTGGAAAAGTACAAATTGGTGGCTGGTGAGGAAAAACGAGGTGAGATTAGGAAGAATGTTACTTACGCTGTTTTGTATTACTAGGTTTTCGCTTTGCAGTTCGTCTGGCTTAGCTTAATGCGTTTTCCTGTGAGAATGACAGATTTCAAGTAGTAAAAAAACCGGCTAAGTTAGTGTTGGACTCGCGCACGAAGAGTTCCGTATCCTTATCAGCTATACAACATAAGACACTTATATTATAGCCTTTTTTGTCTTGTTCGCACGATGGACCATATCCATCGGCTTTTTAAACTTTCTACTTACAGAAAAGTTGAAATGAATGAAGAAGCACGAATTTCGCAATTGACTAAAACGTAATGATACCGCTTTTTTTAAAACCTACTAGCGACATCTAATATCAAGTAGGCAAATTAATCAAATTAACGATACCTCGTTTTAAAAACCTACTAGCTAAATCTGGAACCAAGAATATGACATGATATTCTACTAATATTATAACTGCAAAAGTTTGAATGTTTATATTATTATTTAGTATTTGTTGTTACCTACTGAAAAAACTTCGTAAGATTCGCTAGATTCCTACTAGTCAAAAGACTGAAGTATTGCTAGTACTTCTGAGACAACAAACAAAAAAAAACGCATTTAAAAAAAATTCCTAATCTTACATAATAATAAAAAATATATAATGATATAATAATTGCGTACAGATACCAAAGTAGCATAATCAATATTAATTTGTTTTAATAAATAAAATAAATCTCCGCAAAAACGGTAATCAAAAGGTTATCATTACTTTAATTTTAACTACAGTAGTACCATAACGTTAAAAAATAAAACCTGACTAATAATACTACCGACTAATAATAAATCTTTGATAAACTCTAAACACTACATCTAGCTCAATTTGCTTTAAAAAAAACAACTTAGATTCAAGGAAGCAAATATGTTACTACCAATGTATTTCAACACAACCACTTTATGTAATAAGTTAATAATATGTTTTTATTTACATTTATAATTTTGTTTTTAGTTCTTATCTATACAGTATTTTCCTGTCAATAAGCGCAAAACGGACTGAATACGCTAGATTCCTACTAGTAAAATCAGCAACTTCTTATGATGCCAAATAAATGCCAAAAACGCTTTTTGTATGAAAATAGGAGTTCTTGGTAGATATTTTACTACGCAAATCAATAGCTTCTTCTTCTTTTTGAAAATAATGAATGAAATCCACAATATTTTAGCAATCAGTTTTAAGTATAAACGTTTTGTTTTTTTTTGTCACCCACTCAAGATGCCTATTCGGGACATAAGGTCACAAGTGTTTTTAGTCTACGTAACCCTAAAAACAGATAACACCATGGCAGTACGATTTTTTTAAAGTCATTTAATACGTCACTGTGGATAGCGAATGTCAGAGGTTACATCATAAAACAGACCCCCGAATACATGTTATTGTTTAAGTCAATGAGCTCACTTATCAAATGGAGTATTAATGGCTCGCAACTCACCAGTCCACAAACTCCATATCTAGATATCGGTTGTGAACATAGTAGAATAAAGAATATTCTTTTTATCAATTCTGTTAACTGTTTTTATGTGCTGTGATTTTATCTAAGAAATAATAAAGTAAGTAAACTTATTCGCGCTCATTTTCAAGATAAGAACATGAATAGTGAAACGATCTGAAAATAAAATTTTATTTCAATTCGTTGCCCTCGCTGTTTACTTCGTGATTTGTGCGATTCCGAAGCAAATTTAGAAGACACGACGTTCCAATTTACAACGAAACGAGAAAAACCTATTCAGCGCTCGAATCAGTTCTTTCTCAATCGACTTTTCATGTTAGCTCAAAAAGTTTGTTTGAAAGTGAAGTAATAAATATTTATCAGCTGCATTTCACGGTTGACCCGACTGCGAGGAGATGACACTTCAGTCTGCGTCTTATTTGCCTGCAAGGGCCCTCAAGAGATTCTGCACAGGAACATACTTGGACCGATCTAGGAACATATATCGTATAACTCTTCATAGACGTCTGTAGAACAATTTCCAGAAATATTTGAATTCGAAATAGCCGCGAATGAATGTGCATGACTGGTTGGTTGGATCCCGCGGGAGTTGGATCGCAAACTTTTGAATTTAGAACGCCTTCGGTAGTTCCTAGTTCCACCCCTGTTTGCAGTTCGCTCGGCTCTCGTCCGCTGGGAGCTGGATAGCATCGACAGTCGCGCTGGGAATCGAATCAATTTGTCGAAGCAACATTGAGCTTGTTCGATCTTCGTCACGTCTCAATTTCACAATATAAACTCTTATCTGTCTTCGGTCCCTCATGACCTGCCACTTTGACCTGCTTATCGCTCAATCCCTGTTTGTAAACTAAGGCGTATTCTCAAGCGCTTTACAGATTTATCTACATACATATATTCACGCATTTGATCTAAATGGGGTAGGCAGAGTGTAAACAACCTAAACAACTTTTGTTCCGCCACGTCTGACAAAGTTTCGAGGGTTATTTAAGATAGGTTTGCAGATACCAGGTGAAAAGGAAAAAGAGGAAAAAATGCTTTTCCATACAAATTGTCTGATCGAGGTGAACATTTTGTATGGATAAGCCATTTTATTTTCACTTCCTAAAAAATTAATCTGCTGATAGTTGTTCAGTGTCGTTGACTGCACAACCCCTATCAGTTTGCGGGACACTGTCCCTTACACCTGGTATATTGCTGTAGTGACAGGTTGTCAGCTCATCGCCTAAATTGCAATATACAAAAACCCTCAGATCCCTTAGCTGGTGTTTACAGCATGCCAGGGAAGAAATGCAGCTGGCACATTTTATGTTTTTCTCTAACTCCCAGTCCAGCATGGAAGAATAAGATTTATCTCTATCGTATTATCTTTTATCAAGCAAACAGGCTTCACTAAAACATTGTGTCTTTGCCTACGTTTAAATATTATTTTTGCTTAGTATATTATTTCCTACTGTTAACCAGGATTTGTTTGTGTTTTAAAATATAAGGAAACAGCTGCTATCAATACACAGTCTTATCTGAAATGTATCGCAAGAGTCTCACTAGCAAAATCGTCAACACTTAGGCCCGTAATTATAAACAACACTCGAGACTGACAGCTTGTTTGAGTCCGTATCAGAAATGTCATTTCAGTACAATATTACCTGTCAAATCCATACTTAATATTGCTCTTAATCTTGAGACCGCTTTATAAATAAGACCAGTAGCCTAGCTAGGCTGTATATTGATAGCAGCTAGCATTTATGGGTAAGAGATGTAAGTTCTAATAAACAATATCGTCACCTTATCTGATGTTTACATTTACATAACACCATTACTATTAATGTGTATTGATAATTACATAAGTAATGAAATTAACAGTAAATAATCTCCGGTTAACTGTTATATTTAAGTTTATCAGAAATGTATTTACAAATAATAACTATATTGGAAATACAATCACTTATTTGTTGCTGTTCTCTGCTCTGATACGGTTGTCTCTACCTTATGTGATAAAAGGTAAATTAACAGTACTATAGCAGAACTAGTAACTTCCTTGTTGAAATTTTGTTTAACAGTTATGTCTGTGAGTCTTAGACACTGGGCTCGATTCTTGATATGCTGGCTAAAACTAAAATGTATTTGTCACTTTCAAACTTAAAACATTGGAAAAGGCCAGGAGATATATTCTCTCCGGTTTTTGATTTATAATCGGTGGTTTTATGCGTTATCTGTCATTTTTATCCGCCGTCATATGATATGGCGGATAAAATATTAAAGAAACGTGCAAAAGCGCATCAAAATCTAGTGAGAATTTTTTAATAAATCCGGAAGAAAATTCTGCTTTATTCGCATTTATAAAAATGTGGAAATCAAGCACAGTGGGCTCGATTCTAGATTCCACCAGCTAAAGCTAAAATTCAAATATATCTGTCACTAACAAAATAGTTAAATTGAAAAAGGGACAGGCGATTTATACTCTATGGTTTTACACTTTGTTCGCTAAATTTTGGTGCGCTATTGCACGTTTCCCCAGTATTTCTGTCAATTTTTTTCGCCATATCATGACAGCAGATAAAAATTACCGATAACGCATAAAATCACCGACTATAGATCAAATACCGGAGAGAATAGGTCTCCCGTCCTTTTCCAATGTTTTTAGACTGAAAGTGACAAATAGATTTTAATTTTAGATTTAGCCGGGAAATTTAGAAACGAGCCCAATGTTTGCTTCAGTATTTAAATGGAAATAATACTTAATTTTAGGCATAGGGAGTCAGTTCCAGTCGTTTTCAACTTACTGTTCAGCTCAAAGTGTATATCTTCATATTTGATATTCCGTTTTGAAAAATAACAGATAATTTGAGCTGCACTGTGAAACTTGGTCGGTCTACAACATTGCAGCAGATTTAGCAGTAAATTGGCATGTAAAAACAATTGTTAACCGCTGCGCTGGCTGAGTCGATAGCGGAACGAATATGGGGCTGGAACTGGCACCATTGGCACTCTGGCACGGTTCAGGCGCCCCGGGCAACCTCCTCTTGCCAAATGTGCCATCCGATAGCGCCAGAACATTGTAGCGAATTTACTACCGCCCTATTAGCACTAAATCTAAACATTAACCCGATTCCCCTAACCAAACTTCACGGCTCCTCGTTGCAAATATCGGTCAACAAGAGAATATTTTCACTGCGCTCACTTGCATTTGGCGACCGGCCGAGCGGCAATAAATATGGCGGAAAACTTAATTGTGTCCAAATTGGAGTATTATTTAGTTAATTTCCGGTTCATTGTGGTTTTAACTGGTTATATATAGATGAGTTTGTGGTTTTTCGATTGTTATAATGTAGCGTGGAGAGAATTGTAGGGAATCAATAGCCAGTTAAACTATGCATTATTGTGTTTAATTGAAAATAAATTTAAGTAGGTACAACCAACTATGTGATTTCATTACTTAGGTATCCACATTTTGAATTTTAGTTTAGTTATCATAAAAAAATAGTACCTACTCATTTGTTTTGTTTTTTTGAAGAAAGTGAAACAAGATGCAAGCAAACAAAGTGACAATCCCGCCCCCAGTAATCAAGGAGCGCAAGTTTGTGAAACCCTTGTTATGTGGCCCCGGGCCCTGTGACTTGTGGCCCGCAGTGATTGATGCCCTAGGCAAGCCGTGCATCACGCCTATTTGTGATGAATTCTTCAATGTAAGTTACACATCAGCTAGTAAAGAGAAATATACATACATACATAAAATCACGCCTTAATCCCTAATGTAAACGACTTAAACAAAGATCGTTCCGCCACGTCGGACAATGATATGAGGGTTATTTTTATTTAAGATAGATTTTTAGATATATATTGCTGTAGTGACAGGTTGTCAACCCATCGGCTTAATTGCAATATACAGAAACCCTCGGATCCCTTACCTGGTTTTTGCAGCATTCCCGGGAGGAAATGCAGCTGGCACATTCTATGTTTTTTTTCTCGCTCCCAGGCCAGCATTGAAGAGAAATATTGTACAGTATAACAGGTACTTTGGACACTTTGCTGAAAATACTTAAAGGTATTTTTTTTAAACTTTTTACTACATCTGTCTGATATAGATTTAATTTAGTCCAATGTTCTTAGCTTTGTCTGGGCTCTCGGAAGTCATGGATTCAAATTTGGACCAGGATATTTTGAATTTATTGTTTCCACTTAGTTGCGTTAAGTAAGGACATCGAAGGCTGATAATCTGATTGTCCGTAAAATAAGATAGCCATTGCTATAAAAAAATATCTGGTCGAAAGATTATTACTCGTATTACCTACTAATCCCATAAATTTTATGTATTTAACTTATTCACAGGTACTTGACGAGATCCGCGATGGTATCCGGTACCTCTTCCAGACGAAAAGCAAGCTAGTACTGGCCTTGAGTGGGTCAGGCCACAGTGGCATGGAGTCTGTAATCACTAACCTGGTAGCTCCTGGAGAAACCCTCCTCATCGCCACTAGGGGTATCTGGGATGAAAGAGCATTAAACATCGCTCACAGATTCGGTAAGTTTCCACCTACACCTAAACCTGGTCTACATTTAAGTAAAAAATATCTGGTTTTCCGGACCGCAATGTCGCCTGCGGCTTAATGAGTTTTCCCCTGGTAACAAGATATTTTCTCGCGGAAAAAGGTAGCCTTCAGACCCAGTTACAGTAACTTACTATAATACTTCTTCTAGTAAAAAGATGGGGTCTCAGATTTGAAATAAATAATGTGTTGTAGATGTAGAGCGCTATCCAGTTACAGTTAACGTTTTTTCCATTCTAGGCATAAAAACCGTAGTCACTAGTGTGCCTATGAACCAGACCTTCACTCTAGGCCAACTGGAGCAGGAACTCATACGTGTGAAGCCAACAGCCCTCTTCATCACACACGGAGACTCTTCCACAGGCACCGTGCAGAAGATTGAGGGGCTCGGAGAATTATGCCACAAGTATGTAGACCTGTATAACCAGTTTCCCTATCAGGCATTAACTCTAGCCCATCTGAAACAGGAACTTAAACGTGTGAAGCCAACAGCCATCTTCATCACACACGGAGACTCTTCCATCGGCATCATGCAGAGGATTAAGGGTCTCGGAAAATTATGCCATTATCACTTTGTGATACTTTCTTCCATACTGGACTGGGAGCGAAAGAAAAACATAGAATGTGCCAGCTGAAATTCCTCCCGGACATGCTGTAAAAACCAGCTAAGGGACCCAAAGGTTTCTGTATATTGCAATTTAGGCGATAGGCTGATAACCTGTCACTACAGCAATATACCTACAAATCTATCTTAAATAACCTTCAAAACTTTATCAGACGTGGCGGAAAACCTTTTATTTTTAGGTCGTTTACGCTCTGCCTACCCCATTAGGGATAACGGCGTGATTATATGTATGTATATATGTATGTATCACTTTGTGAGTGTTTCCCCAGTTTGGTTAGGACAATGCAGGCTGATTGTACCAAATGAAAAAAGATTCCGTGCTTCGGAGGGCACGTTAAGCCGTCGGTCTCGGTCGCTGTCTTTAATAGTGGTCGGTACTCAAATCATGTCAGAGGCCTAATAGCTGTGTTTATCCGGTCATTGTTCGGCTCGAAAATCCACTCGCTAAGAAAAAGCCCGTATCCACTGCAGGGCATAAGCCTCCTTTTTCTCGTGACATGACTGCCTAAAAGTATGTATGTAGACCAGAATACAGATGTTTGCCTTTATTCTTGGTATTTAGTTCGCTGTGATCCCGCAGTTTGTGAGAATGTCAGTGTCTTTGGGCTTCTATATCACTGACTCTATGGGCGCTTTTGCGCTGGTCCGAATCTGTATCAGAATATGCGGGTGTAAAAAAAACTACTGCGTTCCTTTAAACCACGTAATGTATTAGTGATATTCAACACAATACACACATTAAATTATTTAGATTTAATTATGAAATTTGTATTAATGTCATCAAACAGAAACAAGTAACCCTAACTCTACGGCACGCACACTAAGGCGCGGCGGCACGGCGGCGGCCGGGCGATCGCGGGGCGGCGGCGGCAGTGTATCGTCGTAGTGTGCATGCGTGCCCCTCGACATAGGGATGCGTAATTTGTTTTTGTTTTACGAGTTTAATAAAAATATATTATTTTTATTTATTTTATTTAACGTGTGTATTGTGTTGTATATCACTAATACATTACGTGGTTCAAAGGAACGCAGTATTTTTTTTATACCCTGAATCTGGAAACGAACACGATCCGAATACGGAGCAGTGCAAAATCGCCCTATCTCAGTTGCCCTTGACTTTGACATACCCATTATGCATTATGAAAAAACATTTACTAGATAAAAACATGAATTATGAAAAAATACCAAGAATAGCGTCGATTTAAATTTATCAAATATACTTTATACAATAAATATCAATGACCTACAATACGTATTTGATAGTAGAGTTTTGACGTAGACGATCCTAAGTTTCACTTCCGTTTTTATTCATGTATTATACTACGTTGTAGCAAAAGTCTTTCCTGATATTTTCAAAATTAGAAACAAATAAATTACAATTATGATGTGAATTGCTAACTCTATCATCATCAGCCTGTATCAGTCCTCTGCTGGACTTTGGCCTCTCAAAGCCTCTCAAAGCCGTTCAAATCCAATTTCTGCCATATTTCTAAATGCATCACATGAATCGCAAATTTTACATACATATACATACAATCACGCCTTTATCCCCAGTGGGGTAAGCAGAGCGTAAACGACCTAAACAAACGTCGTTCCGTCACGTATGACAAAGTTTTGAGGGTTATATAAGATATATTTGTAGGTTGCTGTCGTGACAGGTTGTTAACCCATCGCCTAAATTGCAATATACTGAAACCCTCGGATCCCTTTGCTGATTTTAAAGCATGCACGGGAGGAAATGCAGCTGGCACATTTTATGTTTTTCTCTCGCTCCCAGGTCAGCATGGAAATAAACAAAAATAACTGTGTGAAATCTATTGTTTTAGTCTTATTAGACTTGGCAAGTTTCAGCCATACCCTCAAACTGAAAATTTCCTTACCCTTAAAGCGTACTGTTTAGCAGCTCACTTCTATGTAAAAAGAAGTCTTGAATCGCAAACAAATTACGGACTAAAAAGATCATGTTACCTCGTTTTATTATGCAAGCTTTAAGTATCAAGTTTCGCTCAAGAAGCACAGCTGAGCAGCTGAAGTGTAGTGAACTGAACTAGCCAACTATGAAAGTTACGCCATCTCCGCTTTGCTTGGATGTTTTTACACTTTCTTTCCTTAGAAAGTGGCTAAAATTTTAGTTTTAAACTAGGTAATGAGACAATTTAACGCTGCGAAAACTAAGTAACTGAGTACCTACCTAGTAGTACATAGCGACAAAAACTGCAGCGAGAAATAGTAATTTCAAGCGCAATATCGCATGTCAGTACTTATCGTATTTTTTCACGCACCACGTCGCAGACTACCGAGTTAAAGCTAAATACATTACGCGCCCTCACCCTCTCTACGGCGATTCGCACGCTGGCCCGCGCTCTGAAATCTGCTTCTACGGACGTAGCTTTAAAGTTTTTTGTAAGCATTCATAAATAAAACAATTAAAAAGAGGCAGGGACGTTTACTAATCGTTGAACAAGTATGACAAAGATAACAATCTATAAAGCCGAACTTATCCAATGTGTCACGCCTTTATCCCTAATGGGGTAGGCAGAGCGTAAACAACCTAAATAAAGGTCGTTCCGCCACGTCTGACCAAGTTTTGAGGGTTATTTAAGATAGATTTATAGGAATATTGCTGTAGTGACAGGCTGTCAGCCCATCGCCTAAATTACAATGTACTGAAAACCTCGAATTTTTTAGCTGGTTTAACAGTAATTTACCTGGGATTATAATGGAAAATACGCAAGGTCCAGCTTATTAAAAACCGCGCATGGTCCTGTGTTTGCCCTGCAAACCGTACTTATAAAGAACGTTGCAACTACGTTCGTAGGAGCAGATCTGCTTACGATCCACTACGCCGGTGGCTGCGTAGCTCTGGGTACTACAGATACCTGTTCAACACAGCGTAGCTGTGTGAGAATCGCGTCCCTATTTGTCAACATCGCATGTTGTCAACATGTTTGCAGATGACCTACTTTACTTACTGACCTATGAAAATATTTTAGAGCTACACTGGAGGCTGGTCTACTTTTCTTGATTGGAGAATCCGGTTAAAACTGTTCGCTCTACAGCTTTTGCCGAGGTCACTTAAAAAAAAGTATTAAAGAAAATACTGTTTTTCATTAAAGCTGCTGTTATCATGAAATACTGTTACTTACCTATAAAATAGTCCTCACACCGATTTTCGAGAGATTGGCCAATCACCGCAGGACAATTTTTTAGTGCCCAAGTGGTTGCGCAACACACAAGTGTACCATATGTTCCTTCAATCTGTTCATTGAGAAATCAGACCAGAGAGAAATCAGGTGCAGGACCGACTATTTACATGCCCATCCGATGGCATGGATCATTTTACTTTTCGGACAATCAGGTGATAGCCTGTTATTTTCTAACCAAACTAGAAACAACAACACAAAGTCATTGTCCCCCGCCGGGAATGGAAAGTCCCCCGTCGTGAACCAATGGCTCAGACCGCTACACCACGGAGGCAGTTTCTTACCTGTAATCTCCTTAAGTTGTGTATTTTCCTACCGTTTTCTATGAAAAAAATTCTATGAAGGTATCTCTTGATTAAATTGGACTTTTCTGCGAAAGGTCTGCGATTACCTTTCTCTGTATTTTACATCTCATTTTCAAATTATAAACTTGCTCGTTCCTAGAATCGGATCGACATAATTCCGTCTGCAAGAGAAGAGAATGTAATTTCTGGAAACTCCTCGTTTCCCGATATCGAAGTAAAATGAAAAGGCACCTAATAAACTAGTCAACGAGGAAATTTGACCTTGGCAGAGTGATTATAATCCAAAAGTATATAAAATTGATTCGGAATCTACATCGTTTATTTAGTCAAGTCACCCTACGAAAATTAAGCGGACGAGAAATTCCCCGTTGATTAGACTAGACTAGATTCCCGATATCGAACTAAAAAGACAGCAAAGTTCAGCAGAAAAACTTTTTGATTCCCCGTCGACCGTAACACCGGGGCCGAACAATTTAATTACATTCGCTCTCTCTTTCACACCTGCAGTTTCTTGGAGTTGGGTTCAAACGGACTGCATCAGTTAAAAATTATGTGGTTAATCCTCAAAATAATAATACCAAGTAACTCTTACACATTACATACTGTCATCAGTATTAAAATTTGTGATTCAACAGGAATTTAATTTAGTTGCTTGATAAAATATAAAGTTTGAATATGTTGTCAAACACCATTTAGGAACAGTATTTTCATCTCAAAATAACATCAAGCACGAACTCTCATGATTTGTTATGGGGAATGGCAAATTATTGCAAATGAAATTCCCGTTTTTCCTAAATCACTTTTTAGGGCAGCAACACACAGGCGTTACTTATAGATCAACACGCTGTCAATGTTTTTTGCATACGTCGGTGCGTCCTTCTGCCAGTACGCACGCATAGAGCGTAAGGTGACGCATGTGTGTTGTAGGCAATGCAACAAGCATTACTACAAAATATAAACAAAATTTTATTAAATTCCATAAACTATTTTCTGAAATATTCTCATCCATTTCGAGCGGCCCTGCCCAGCAAATGCCTTTGCTGACTGTACACGACTGAAACATCTACTAGAAAATACAAACTAAATCACATGAACTTCAGATTATCCTCCAGCGTGTTGCGAACTCTACCTATCTAGTAGGTATTTCAATCTCAAGATATGTTGCAAAAATTTTAAATCGCAAGTCCTGTAAGTATTTCTGAAATCACTTTTCGTCACTGAATAGTTTGAACTTCATCCTCAATTACTTCCAGTTTTATTTCAGAAATATAGCAAGGCCGAAACGTCCACCAAACTCTCACGAATTTGGTTTCGAAAATTACAAGTCAGTTTGACCTTCATTCCGAAACGATCCTTTAGTTTTCCTTCTCGCTTTCGCTCGTTTGCATCCTCATCTCGGAACACCAGCGAGTTGCGAACTCTTTCTATCTAGTAGGTATTTGAATATCAAGATATGTTCCAAAATTTCCAAACCGCAAATAATATTCCTGTACGTATTTCTGAAATCACTTTTCGTCACTGGATAGTTTGAACATGATCCTCAATTCCTACAGTTTTACTTCAGAAATATAGCGCGACCACCACAAACTCTCGCGAATTAGGTTTCGAAAATTACAAGCATTGCATCACATGAACTTCAGATTATCCTCATCTCGGAAAACCAGCGAGTTGCGAACTCTACCTATCTAGTAGGTATTTGATTCTCAAGATATGTTGCAACATTTTTAAATCGCAAATCCTGTAAGTATTTCTGAAATCACTTTTCGTCACTGGATAGTTTAAACTTCGTCCTCAATTCCTACAGTTTTACTTCAAAAATATAGCGCGACCTAAATATCCACCATAAACTCTCACGAATTTGGTTTCGAAAATTACAAGTCACTTGCATCGCAGATAAAGTTTCTGTATTTCCGAAATCACTTTTCTCCGAGTAGTTTGACCTTCATTGCGAAACTCTTTCAGTTTTACTTCAGCGTAGCGGTACCGAAGTTCCGCTCGTTTGCATCCTCATCTCGGAAAACTAGCGAGTTGCGAACTCTTTTAATTGCATCCCGTGAAGGAGTCTGCAATTAGCATGCAGCGGAAATTACCGAGTGCGGCAAAAGTTAAGATAAAACCGTTCTTTGCGAACTTAGTTTTCTAAATAATTTGTCTTCGCAGAGCAGTCATGGCGTCTTTTACTTAAACGGCTTAAGCGCTCGGCAGAAGTATTAGAATAAAACTCAGCTAAGGTAACTTCTTTACATGGAAATAAGTCCAAGATTACGGGCGGAAGTTTGTCGCCAAAGAAGAGGAACGGTCGTTTTATTTGAGAGACTTTTGCCTATTAAGGAAGTTTTCTAGTTTTGTAGAGGAAACGGACTCTTCTATAACCATGAATGTAAAAAAACCGAGTCGCGTAGATTTGAAATTGATATGCTCTGTTTTCTTACAACACTGAATTTCACATTCAGTGAAGTGGATATTTTACATTCAATATCGATCCATGTGCTTATTCAAAAAGTATTCTAGGGATAATTCTAGGTAAATAGCGACAACAAGAAAGCTTGAATACCTATCTAACTTAACCATTGTTTTTTTTTCCAGATATGGCGCACTCCTGCTTGTCGATACAGTAGTATCCATCGCCGCGATTCCATTCTTAATGAACGATTGGGGAGTAGACGCAGTGTACACTTCCAGTCAGAAGGCGCTGAGTGGTCCAGCTGGAATATCACCAGTAGCATTCAGTTGTCGGGCCGAGTAAGTAGATGATATTGAAAAAAGTCCTATTATTCAAGATAGGTCCTCAATATTCTAAGTCGTATTATTGAAGCTAGGTCCTTAAGTTCTCATCATATTGTTATGTCACAAACAGAAAAAGTGGGTATCGTGATATATCCTGATGATTAAACATAAAATAAATTATTGTCTTCTGTCACGGATTGCGCTTACCCCTGCTTGTTGCAGAAGAGAGAAGAGAGTTACAATTTGGTGCCGTAACCAGGATCACAATTGTAGTTCCTGAACATTTTTAAAACGTGTTTACTGTGTTTGTGCCTCAACGTCTGAAATGTTTTAGTTTTTGCTCTCACAGTGCTATTTTATTTCTTCTTCTGTCGAGTGGGTATCGAGTCTATGGACTCGATGAACCCTAGTGTCAGAGTTTTTAAACCACCTAGTAGCACAACTATCAGGCATCTGACATGGTTTTGTGTAACGACCACTATCAAAGACAGCGACCGGGACCGACGGCTTAACGTGCCCTCCGAAGCACCAAATCTATTTCTTTTCGGACAATCAGGTGATTCAGCCTGCAATGTCCTATCCAAACTGGGGAAAAATTCACAAAGTAATAAATTCTCAAATATCAACTAGGTGTATTCCCCCCTGGGAATCGAACCCAGGACCTCCGGATCGGGAGTCCATGGCACTAGCCACAAGACCACGGAGGCAGTTATTATCAGAAATAACAAATCAGAAATTTAAACGCTGACGGGATTAGAACCCGCGTCTGTGGAAAACGGGCCCAAGTGTAGCGGTACCTTTCATTGAACTGAATTCCTTCTGCAAAGAGGACTAGTTATAATAGTATTAGTTGTAATATTATACGACAGATGTCGCTAGCGTCCACTTATGACGAGTAATAAATAGAGCAGATCGTCGCTCGGGACATGGCTGCTGTAGGTTAGTGGTTAAGATCGTTGGGCCGATTTTTCAAAGACGCGTGTTCAAAACCCGTCAGTGGTTGAATTTGTTATTTGTTATTTCTAATATTGTCTGCAATGTTATTCCAGAGAGAAGATTAACAAGAGAACTCACCAGCCACCGTTCTACTACGACATGAAGTTGTTGGCTGACCAGTGGAACTGTTACGGAAACACAAGAAAGTAAGTACTAAATTAAGGCCTATGCCGGTGTCAGATAAGCAACTCTTTTACGAACTAATCTAATATCGAACGTAACACCATTGACATATCGTTTAAATCAGCGCGCGCTACGGTGTGGCTGTTACGTCCCTGGTTACGCCAAGAATATGCGCAAATCATTCAAAAATGCGATTTTAAAAATATGCTAACAAAATTTCAAAAAAGTAAGCAAACCATGTTCTAGCTAATACTTTGAGAAATATATTTAGTAAAAATTACGAAGTTCTGACTTATAATTTAAGAGTACAACTACCTCAAAGTGGTTATTAAACCTGACTCGGTGACTTTATTTTGTAAAATAAAATGAAAAATATTGAAAAAATAGGCAAACCATGGCCTCAAGAATATTTTCTAGTTTCACATATATTTTTTATGGATGTGATATATGTTAATAGTAACTGAGTATAACAAGCTCAACTTTTGCGAAATTTCTAATTATTCGCCTTAAGTTTCTTTCTGAATAGAATATAATAGAGCGAATGCTCGTGACAGAAAATGACAGATATAGATTTTTAGTTGTGTCACCGAATCGAGTACTTGTATATACATATCACCTATTTATCCCCAACAGTAGGCAAAGCGTGATTGGCCTAAATAAAGGTCGTTCTGCCACGTCTGACAAGTTTTAAGGGGTATTCCAAATAGATCTATACAGATAACTTTGCTTCGTCATATCCAGTAACAGTGCTTAGTAAAATACTAAGGCTTGTAATTTTAAAGCGATTTCAAACTTGAGAGCAATATTAAGTATGGATTCGACAGGCCAGTTTGTACTGAATGACATTTCTGATACGAACTGAAACATGCTGTCACTCATGAGCGCTGATTATAAATACGGCCCTAATATTGCTTACTAATAAAGCCATTTCAAATTTTCAGATACCACCACACTCTCAGCTCACCTTTAGTGTGGGCCCTTAGGGCTTCTTTCCAGGAACTTATCAAGGAAACCTTGCCCAAGTCCTGGGAACGCCACGCCAAGGTTACAGCACACTTTCACAAGAGACTTCAAGAGGAAGGCTTTGAGTTCCTCGTGCCAAAACCTGAAGACCGCTTGGCTACTGTCACCACCATCACTCTACCGCGAGGATATGACTACCAGCAGTTCACTAAATATATGAGAGAACAGTAAGTGCATACACTTCTTTTTTATAATGATGTCAAAGAAAGATGATCCCATTAACACAGGTTGTCCTACTTCTTGTTCTATTATAATTAAGACTTGGATGAAAATATCAAAGTTCCTTATATTTCTGATACTAGCAACCCGCCCCGGCTTCGCACGGAAATAATCAGTGTATCTCTACTATATTATGCATGTATTATACATATAACCCTTCGTCTTGAATTACTCTATTAATTAAAACCGCATCAAAATCCGTTGAGTAGTTTTAAAGATTTATACATACATAAGGATATAGGGACAGAGAAAGTGACTTTGTTTTTTACTATGTAGTGATATGTTTTTTTCACTATGTTAGGAATTTGATATGCATGTTTAATGAAAAAAAAAACACGTCAATAAATAGTAACAGTCTGTTAGTGGGTAGGGTCAATACAATAAGGAAGCGGCGAGTCTTTTTATATAGAAATTTACGTCTGCGCAGCTTGAATTAAAGTTGCACTGCGCGGACGTGATTTTCCATACAAAAAGCGGTGCGCCTCCGCCACGTCGCCATCTTGCCGCTTTCTAATTGAGATGCAATGCTACCACATACATTGTACTTACTAGTTCCTGCTATGTACTTACTATTTTACAGATTTAAAAAGACTCATTATCATTTTTAAGGGATCCGAGGGTTTCAGTATATTGCAATTTAGGCGATGGGTGACAACCTGTCACTACAGCAATATACCTACAAATCTATCTTAAATAACCCTCAAAACTTTGTCAGACGTGGCGGAACGACCTTTGTTTAGGTCGTTTACGCCCTGCCTACCCCATTAGGGATAAAGGCGTGATTATTATTCATGTATGTATTGTATTTTCACAGCTACAATATCCTGATCTTCGGTGGTTTAGGACCTACAGCGGGCAAGTCTCTTCGTATCGGCATCATGGGAGTGAACTCCACCATGGAAGTCGCTAATGCCGTGGTAGACGCCATGGTAGCCACCAGGAAGGCGCTGAGGAAGTCTCAATTATAAGATCTGAATTTACCCTTTTAATACTATAGTTACCTGATATATAGGTATTACGCAATATACCTACAAATCTATCTTAAAAAACCCTCAAAGTGTTTGTCAGACGTGGCGGAACGATCTTCGTTTACGCTCTGTCTATCCTATTAGGGATAAAGGTGTGATTATATGTATGTATGTATATTAATCTAAAATAGCCAAATAAGCAATTTTATAAGACTTTTCTTGGCTGACAAAACGATTAACTACTTTTTTTTCATATCTAATTGTGTGTTCTAAATAAAAACAATATAACTGAGTTCACAGGTAATTTATTACATTAAAACTGTAGACGGTTTACATACTATTGACTGGATCCACCTAGGTATATCCAAATTATGCAACAATAATGTCAAAACATTTGATATGTTCACAAATTTCATAGATGATATTCAAAATATCATTTTTTACAAATACACCGATCAAGGGAAGGGAGCTACTATGATAAAAATAATTATTAAATAGAAAACAATGCAATACAAGCAAGTTCACAGTACTCCTTTATGGCCATTAGTTTTGTTATTTGCAAGCCATATGATAGGTGAATATTTTTCTATTGTTAGATTATACAAAAATATTAAAACCAAGATAACTCTTGCTTAATAATCGAGTGATATTCTCAATATGTCAAAAAACATAAAATTAAATAGCCAATAACATGATCATAACACTATACATCCTCCTAAGCATTTGTACAGATCAAGTGAGCACATGCAACAAAGAGATATAAAACGCACAATATTTGCGGAATTTTCATTGAACCTAACAACAAGTAAGTAGTTTGTTTGCCGTTTGTACTCATTTGATCCGGACAAAGCCATACAATTTTGATGGACTAGAACCCACAACGAACCGCGAATTTACATTACAAAGTTTATACAATTTTTGGCAATGTCTATCTTCCAAAATTCCTAGAAATCATGTCGTCGAAAGAAATACTTTAGATTATAGACTTACAACAACGCTATGGCGGAGCATACGTACCTCGAGCACTTGCGCGTGAGGCTTTACGTTAAATAAACACTAGTTTGTAAAACTTGACTGCAAGCATGCTCAAAATGCATTCTCATGCAAGAAGCCAAGATTCAAAGGAGTTTTAAACTTTGTGTCATTCTAAGCTTGGATTGACCTCAATAGCTTATGCTTACGCTTTTGCGTTCTTAAACGAAAGAAACGCATGTGCCAACGAACATTCGTAAGCGAATGTATTGACTGTTGCTCGGAGGCTTGTACACACCAGACAGACAGTAATCTACATGGCATTCATTTCCATCACATCGAACATTTGGACTAGCTTCCTTAATTACGTAACTATAAAACGTAACCTAGTAATTAAAACAAACTAGTCACGAATTCACATAAACTAACTTAACTATTTCATATCGGTACAATCCGTAATCAGTATAAAATAGTATACAATATGTTAAAATGTAAAATGTGTTAACTAGATCAAAAATTGTATATTGCTAATAATTATTTACAGTATCAGGAAGACAATCGTATTGCCCACACTATGTTACTACTATTATATAAAATATAAATAATAGATGCCGATAAACCTAAGGCAATGTTGGCACAACATCACCCGTAAGGTGTAACATTAAAATGGTACTGTTACTAAAAATTTACACACATTTTCGTAACAGTGTGTAAATTTTAGTAGCAGCACACGGACTCACGTGGTACTAAAATACAAAACTAAAGCAAATGCACAAACAAGGCGACCAATACAAATAACATTATTTTGTGATGGTTCGACGCGATGCGGTGATCCCGTTCAATATACATTAGAATCGTAAATAAATATGCACATAAGTAAAGTTAAAAGTAATAATTTATATTTACAATTAAGAAAATATGGCACATCTTTAACGTTATCGACCGCGCTCACTGCTTTGACTCCTATCGAGCGATCGAGCCTTAAGACTAATAATAGACGTTCGGTTTGACCTCCATAAAATAATAGATTTCAATTTAACCAACTTAACAGAGAATGCTGAAAAAATAATTGCACAAAATTCGTATGTATGCAACATTCTCTATTAATTTGGTGAGAAATCTGTATCGATATAGGGATAGTGTCGGATAATCTGATGTAATGCGCCTGTGAAAATTTCGGGAAATTCATAATACCAATTAAAATACCGGTGGGTAAGTAAATATTCAACGCCTTTAAATAATACACAGTAGAAGCTAGCGATTTGCAACTCTCAATCACACGACTTTATTAACTAATCTTATTCGTTTTGATTTTAGGGCGCTTTGATTGAAATTTTGAGGTAGTAGGATAGGCTATAGTCGTACGATGGAAAGTTGCAAATGTCCAGCCTTAAAGCTACTCCGTCGATCGTTCGACTCGTCGCCGCGCGGCCGACGCCGCACTCCACCGACTTAAACTAGACACATTCGAATCGCACGAGTACATAAAAATATATCAGTCTATAGAGCGAAGCGTTCACTCACTTAGCCTACGAGCAGTCTGGGGTAGACGCAATCTGGAAAAAGGAGCAGTGAACACACTTCTTTCAGGCTTTAATTCATTCACGCAGTTTTTATTCGTTATCCTGGTCACGGCACCAAAAATAGTTGTATAACGTTTATCGATAAGTTCATGCAAAACGGTGCAGTAATTTAAATATAAGTTTCTTCGCAGCACATTCTCTGATAAGTTGGCAGCTTTACAGTGCCTAGAAACGCTAGAAAGAAATGTGTCCGCTACGCCCATTCTATTGCAGCGTGTCGGGGCGGAGCTGGTCCGGCGTTCAGCTAGGCGGGCGCGGGTGGCGCGCGGGCGGCGGGGGCAACGCTGGGTGGGGGGGCGCGCGCTGGCGCCTGTGTCGTGTGCACGCGCAGCAAGCGTCGCCTCGCCGCCGCCGCGCGCAAGCTGCGCGCCCGCAACGTTTCCGTACGCATGTTACTTCTCCGTCCTGAAAATAAGAAATCTCTCATCAGAATTTTGATAGATTATAAAAATATAATTTTGATAGGTTATAAAAATATAATAATGGTAAAGTTGTGAACCCATCTCTACCTTGGTCTTTTATGGACATTTTTCTTTAGTTTCAAGTAGCTACAGTGAAACCATGATAACTTTAAATATGTCAGCGGTACTACACTGACAGGAATTTATGAAATTACAGCCGCTGACAAATGCACACTTATCATGGTTTCACTCTAGTGAAGTTTACAGCATTTTATACAACATTTTATTTGACTTTAAATGTCAGTATGTCTGAATCTTCTTTTATATTACAACCCTCATCTCTTAAGAAATACGTACTTTGCATCGGCAAGTGACGCATCTTTGTTCTCCATGCGAGTGTATTGACGGATGCACTTCCTTCCCATTAGGAAGTGGTCCATCAGGGAACTTGCACCCGCCTTCAGCTAGGATCTCCTCTGCTGTCCTTGGCGCGCCCTGGTCTTTTGGAGTGTCTTCTTCTGGACTCTTCTTTTTCACCTGCAATTGATGAATGTAAATTTAATACTCTATGACACTATGTTTCAAATTAAGTTTTATTGTTTTTTATTTCTTGCTTATTTATAAAGATACAACTCTGGCAACTGGGACCGTATAAAATCATCAAATTATCCGGTTAAGTTTTCGTTTTATAGAGTGAACAATTTTAATTTGCATTCTTCTAAATCTGAATTAGAAACCAATAAAATACAGAATTTAAAAAAATTGAAGCCGTGTGACCCAAGTTAAAACGTTCCCAAAAGTTTATCAATTTCAACATTGTGTTTTCATACCTCTGGGCACACTCTGCAGCAAGCCTTTTTATCCGGCCGGTACGCTTCCTTCTCAGCACACTTCAACGGAGGACACCTCACACGGGGACATTTCACTTGTCTCGTAGGAAACTCGCAGGTGCACACTGCGCAGGTGTCATAAGGTACCAGGTATGGATGCCAGGAGGTACCAGGGGCGTGATACTGGCCGGAGAGGTGGCAGCCGTGGGACTCGTTCCATACTGCTGTTGTTGAATCTGGAATAGATTGTAAGAAGTGATGAGTACTACATGAAAATAGATCCTATCAATTTACACAATCTCACACTCACTCTGTGGTAAGTTGGCAGACTTGGCAGTTTTACAGTGCCTAGAAACGATTTCGGTCTCAGAAACGATTTCGATAAACGAACAAGACGTTATCTTGTAGGTATGTTTGTGATTTCATAGTTAGGTCTTTCAAAGTTAGCTTCTTTAAATACAAGATGTACTTTTCGCCTAAACAATAGTCAATTGATTTTATCAGCTTTTATAAAAAAAAAAATATTGCCTATATTGTGATTTACCAGAGTGGGTTATACATACATACATACATACATAAAATCACGCCTTTATCCCTTACGGGGTAGGCAGAGCGTAAAACGCCTCCTAAAAGGCGCTTTCGCCACGTCTGACATAAATTGGGGGCAATTTTAGATTGTAATGTGTATTGCTGTAGTGACAGGTTGTCAGCCCATCGCCTAAATTACAATACACTGTAACCCTCGAATCCCTTTTGCTGACTTATACAGCATGCCCGGGAGGAAGGGCAACTGGAACATTCTATGTTTTTCTTTCTCTCCCAGTCCAGTATGGAAGTTAGTGGGTTATCACTTAATTAACTTTAATCGACCAGTCAGATAATTGATAATTCGTTTATTTCATTCGTAACATAACAGTTCAGGACCAAAACGTTACAAATAATTGACTGTCAGCTCCTATAAATATTTATAACACCCCAAAAGGATTGACTTACTCGTGCAGATAGGACAGCATTGCCCCGGTGGCTGGATAGTAGGCACGGCGCAGTTTACTGGTGGACAGCGCACTGGGTCGCAACGTATCGAACCCTGGACGCAGCCGCACATGTGACAAGACTGGAAAAAAGACGAGGAATAAATTATTTTGATGTCTCGTATCAGTGAACATTCTCGGTTAACTTGTAGCAAGTTTTCAAAAATAAAATATTCAAAAGGAAGATAGGTACAAAATCATTCCATTCCTTATAATCTTAAATGCACTATATTGATGAACATTTTATGTCAACTTGTAATACAACTTCAGAAAATTAGGCTCTTTTACTGGCTTTGCCTGGCTTAAAATATATATTTTATTACTGTTTTGATAGTATTCTCTTTTAACATGCATGTAACACACTCATCAGAATTTATTTTAGTAACCATCTATTGGGTGCCATTTTCCAAGAACCGTCAAGCAAGACGCAGGTAGTGTTTGACAGTGAGTTGTCGGGCGGTGGCAAGTTCACGTGGGTCGGGACGTAGTTCTGAGTCAGCATTTTGTCAGGACACTAGTATAAGAGAGACTTACTTCAGTTGCCATATATTGGGCGCCATCTTCGAAGAACCGTCCCGTGGCAGCGTAAAAGCAAGACGCAGGCAGTGTTTGACAGTGAGTTGTCGGGCGGTGACAAGTTCACGTGGGTCGGGACGTAGTTCTGAGTGAGCATTTTGTCAGGACCTTAGTATAAGAGGGACTTACTTCAGAAGCCGTCCATTGGGCGACATCTTCGTAGAACCGTCCCGTGGCAGCGTAGAAGCAAGACGCAGTGTTTGACAGTGAGTTATAGCTAAGTGGCACCTCGATGTCAGATCACCATAGTTTCTATAGAGGTACATACTTCAGTAGCCATCCATTGGGCGCCATCTTCGTAGAATCGTCCCGTGGCAGCGTAGAAGCAAGACGCAGTGTTGGACAGTGTGTTGTAGCTTAGTGTCACCTCGATGTCAGATCACCATAGTTTCTATAGAGGTACATACTTCAGTAGCCATCCATTGGGCGCCATCTTCGTAGAATCGTCCCGTGGCAGCGTAGAAGCAAGACGCAGTGTTGGACAGTGTGTTGTAGCTTAGTGTCACCTCGATGTCAGATCACCATAGTTTCTATAGAGGTACATACTTCAGTAGCCATCCATTGGGCGCCATCTTCGTAGAATCGTCCCGTGGCAGCGTAGAAGCAAGACGCAGTGTTGGACAGTGTGTTGTAGCTTAGTGTCACCTCGATGTCAGATCACCATAGTTTCTATAGAGGTACATACTTCAGTAGCCATCCATTGGGCGCCATCTTCGTAGAATCGTCTGCATTCCTCTGGTGTCAGACAGCGGTGGCATCAGTACTGGTTGGAGGCCGAAGAAATTGATTCCGGAAGGGTTCATGTCCAGACTATATGATGCGGAGTACCTTCGCTTCATATACTGCGGTGTGAAAGGTGAGAGGGAAACCACCACACAAAAAATTTCGAAAAAGGAGTATTATGAAAATTAAAACAACAGAGATGACTGGCGTTTACTTCATACTCCACCGACAAGAGCAGCGCTCTTAAGTTTATGATGATGCATTATTCGACTTTCACTTCTTTTTTTATTAGAAATTGATTTGCTCTTGACTCTAGACACTAGGTCAGGGATGACCGTGACAGAGTCAACGATGGAGCGAACTCACCCAGAAAATGCCTGGCAATCTCACTAAATCCTCGGGAAGAGATGCATTGGCGTTCATTTTACCCATAACCACCAAGGATTCGACTAAATGTTGTCAAAAATCTTCCAAACCTGTCGATAGCCCCCACTGTCTATAAGTGCTGAAATCTGCTCCTCCCACAAGTTACAATTATGTCCCACGTCAGCTATTTACATAACGGTGCAATTTTGCGATCGCGCTTTC
The DNA here is from genome assembly GCA_949820665.1 of Scrobipalpa costella. Lineage (NCBI taxonomy): Eukaryota > Metazoa > Arthropoda > Insecta > Lepidoptera > Gelechiidae > Scrobipalpa > Scrobipalpa costella. The sequence continues at coordinate 10,414,019 of OX463304.1, read as the reverse complement.
ACAAATTATTTGCATTTAAAATGCACTGTAGTCGGTATAAGATCCTAATTTCTATGCAAACTGCAGTTTGCTGCTTTGAGGTGTCCGCTACTTAAGCGACGACGCCCGCGAATATTTTTTTGAATAATTTGAGCAGAATTAGTGTACCCCAGACGGTCTTTACCAAGTTTTTAATGTAAAACTTGAGTAATCTTGTACCTTAAGCTCATGTTGTCGTAAACACTTTATTCGTAAGATTTTGGCACATTTCCGCCATTTCCTCTTCATTCAACTCCATCTTATTGGTCTATGGTCTAAAATTAAAGGAACTGTGTAAACACATTCAGCAGTAAAGCATACAGCGTAAAATCAAAATATTTTTTTAGAATGTGAAAGACAGGTACTTAACAACGGGACTAAATATTAATTTGTTTTAGAAAGTGACCAAATTGAACCTATATCCCACACAATCCTTTTACGCAAAACCCAATGGCGCGAAAGGAACGTGAAAATTCGTCCGAGGAGAGCCCTACTGCCCCCATAATTGGCTTTTTTGACCTCATCCATACTAATGGCCAACACAGCTCATACATCACCAAAGATAGACCTCGGTGGAACTATTTCCTCGCCGAAAACACTCCGGAAATTAAAACCAGAGAAAACTCGCCCGGGACATTAGCTCGAGAGAAAGGATTTTATTTTAAATTTGTATTGTGGTTCACATTTTACTTGGGAAACTGGAAAAGTACAAATTGGTGGCTGGTGAGGAAAAACGAGGTGAGATTAGGAAGAATGTTACTTACGCTGTTTTGTATTACTAGGTTTTCGCTTTGCAGTTCGTCTGGCTTAGCTTAATGCGTTTTCCTGTGAGAATGACAGATTTCAAGTAGTAAAAAAACCGGCTAAGTTAGTGTTGGACTCGCGCACGAAGAGTTCCGTATCCTTATCAGCTATACAACATAAGACACTTATATTATAGCCTTTTTTGTCTTGTTCGCACGATGGACCATATTCATCGGCTTTTTAAACCTTCTACTTACAGAAAAGTTGAAATGAATGAAGAAGCACGAATTTCGCAATTGACTAAAACGTAATGATACCGCTTTGTTTAAAACCTTCTAGCGACATCTAATATCAAGTAGGCAAATTAATCAAATTAATGATACCTCGTTTTAAAAACCTACTAGCTAAATCTGGAACCAAGAATATGACATGTTATTCTACTAATATTATAACTGCAAAAGTTTGAATGTTTATATTATTATTTAGTATTTGTTGTTACCTACTGAAAAAACTTCGTAAGATTCGCTAGATTCCTACTAGTCAAAAGACTGAAGTATTGCTAGTACTTCTGGGACAACAAACAAAAAAAAACCTAATCTTACATAATAATGAAAAATATATAATGATGTAATAATTGCGTACAGATACCAAAGTAGCATAATCAATATTAATTTGTTTTAATAAATAAAATAAATCTCCGCAAAAATGGTAATCAAAAGGTTATCATTACTTTAATTTTAACTACAGTAGTACCATAACGTTAAAAAATAAAACCTGACTAATAATACTACCGACTAATAATAAATCTTTGATAAACTCTAAACACTACATCTAGCTCAATTTGCTTTAAAAAAAACAACTTAGATTCAAAGAAGCAAATATGTTACTACCAATGTATTTCAACACAACCACTTTATGTAATAAGTTAATAATATGCTTTTATTTACATTTATAATTTTGTTTTTAGTTCTTATCTATACAGTATTTTCCTGTCAATAAGCGCAAAACGGACTGAATACGCTAGATTCCTACTAGTCAAATCAGCAACTTCTTATGATGCCAAATAAATGCCAAAAACGCTATATGCCAAAATAGGAGGAGTTCTTGGTAAATATTTTACTACGCAAATCAATAGCTTCTTCTTCTTTTTGAAAATAATGAATGAAATCCACAATATTTTAGCCATCAGTTTTAAGTATAAACGTTTTGTTTTTTTTTGTCACCCACTCAACATGCCTATTCGGGACATAAGGTCACAAGTGTTTTTAGTCTACGTAACCCTAAAAACAGATAACACCATGGCAGTACGATTTTTTTAAAGTCATTTAATACGTCACTGTGGATAGCGAATGTCAGAGGTTACATCATAAAACAGACCCCCGAATACATGTTATTGTTTAAGCCAATGAGCTCACTTATCAAATGGAGTATTAATGGCTCGCAACTCACCAGTCCACAAACTCCATATCTAGATATCGGTTGTGAACATAGTAGAATAAAGAATATTCTTTTTATCAATTCTGTTAACTGTTTTTATGTGCTGTGATTTTATCTAAGAAATAATAAAGTAAGTAAACTTATTCGCGCTCATTTTCAAGATAAGACCATGAATAGTGAAACGATCTGAAAATAAAATTTTATTTCAATTCGTTGCCCTCGCTGTTTACTTCGTGATTTGTGCGATTCCGAAGCAAATTTAGAAGACACGACGTTCCAATTTACAACGAAACGAGAAAAACCTATTCAGCGCTCGAATCAGTTCTTTCTCAATCGACTTTTCATGTTAGCTCAAAAAGTTTGTTTGAAAGTGAAGTAATAAATATTTATCAGCTGCATTTCACGGTTGACCCGACTGCGAGGAGATGACACTTCAGTCTGCGTCTTATTTGTCTGCAAGGGCCCTCAAGAGATTCTGCACAGGAACATACTTGGACCGATCTAGGAACATATATCGTATAACTCTTCATAGACGTCTGTAGAACAATTTCCAGAAATATTTGAATTTGAAATAGCCGCGAATGAATGTGCATGACTGGCTGGTTGGATCCCGCGGGAGTTGGATCGCAAACTTTTGAATTTGGAACGCCTTCGGTAGTTCCTAGTTCCACCCCTGTTTGCAGTTCGCTCGGCTCTCGTCCGCTGGGAGCTGGATAGCATCGACAGTCGCGCTGGGAATCGAATCAATTTGTCGAAGCAACATTGAGCTTGTTCGATCTTCGTCACGTCTCAATTTCACAATATAAACTCTTATCTGTCTTCGGTCCCTCATGACCTGCCACTTTGACCTGCTTATCGCTCAATCCCTGTTTGTAAACTAAGGCGTATTCTCAAGCGCTTTACAGATTTATCTACATACATATATTCACGCATTTGATCTTAATGGGGTAGGCAGAGTGTAAACAACCTAAACAACTTTTGTTCCGCCACGTCTGACAAAGTTTCGAGGGTTATTTAAGATAGGTTTGCAGGTACCAGGTGAAAAGGAAAAAGAGGAAAAAATGCTTTTCCATACAAATTGTCTGATCGAGGTGAACATTTTGTATGGATAAGCCATTTTATTTTCACTTCCTAAAAAATTAATCTGCTGATAGTTGTTCAGCGTCGTTGACTGCACAACCCCTATCAGTTTGCGGGACACTGTTCCTTACATCTGGTATATTGCTGTAGTGACAGCTTGTCAGCTCATCGCCTAAATTGCAATATACAGAAACCCTCGGATCCCTTAGCTGGTGTTTACAGCATGCCAGGGAAGAAATGCAGCTGGCACATTTTATGTTTTTCTCTTGCTCCCAGTCCAGCATGGAAGAATAAGATTTATCTCTATCGTATTATCTTTTATCAGGCAAACAGGTTTCACTAAAACATTGTGTCTTTGCCTACGTTTAAATCTTATTTTTGCTTAGTATATTATTTTCTACTGTTAACCAGGATTTGTTTGTGTTTTAAAATATAAGGAAACAGCTGCTTTCAATACACAGTCTTATCTGAAATGTATCGCAAGAGTCTCACTAGAAAAATCGTCAACACTTAGGCCCGTAATTATAAACAACACTCCAGACTGACAGCTTGTTTGAGTCCGTATCAGAAATGTCATTTCAGTACAATATTACCTGTCAAAACCATACTTAATATTGCTCTTAATCTTGAGACCGCTTTATAAATAAGACCAGTAGCCTAGTTAGGCTGTATATAGGCTGTATATAGCAGCTAGCATTTATGGGTAAGAGATGTACGTTCTAATAAACAATATCGTCACCTTATCTGAAGTTTACATTTACATAACACCATTACTATTAATGTGTATTGATAATTACATAAGTAATGAAATTTACAGTAAATAACCTCCGGTTAACTGTTACATTTAAGTTTATCAGAAATGTATTAACAAATAATAACTATAATGGAAATACAATCACTTATTTGTTGCTGTTCTCTGCTCTGATACGGTTGTCTCTACCTTATGTGATAAAAGGTAAATTAATAGTACTATAGCAGAACTAGTAACTTCCTTGTTGAAATTTTGTTTAACAATTATGTCTGTGAGTCTTAGACACTGGGCTCGATTCTAGATATGCTGGCTAAAACTATAATGTATTTGTCACTTTCAAACTTAAAACATTGGAAAAGGCCAGGAGATATATTCTCTCCGGTTTTTGATTTATAATCGGTGGTTTTATGCGTTATCTGTCATTTTACGCGGATAAAATAACAGAAATATTAAAGAAACGTGCAAAAGCGCATCAAAATCTAGTGTAATTTTTTTAATAAATCCGGAAGAAAATTCTGCTTCATTCGCATTTATAAAAATGTGGAAATCAAGCACAGTGGGCTCGATTCTAGATTCCACCAGCTAAAGCTAAAATTCAAATATATCTGTCACTCACAAAATAGTTAAATTGAAAAAGGGACAGGCGATTTATACTTTATGGTTTTACACTTTGTTCGCTAGATTTTGGTGCGCTTTTGCACGTTTCCCCAGTATTTCTGTCAATTTTGTTCGCCATATCATATGACGGCAGATAAAAAAGACCCATAACGCATAAAATCACCGACTATAGATCAAATACCGGACAGAATAGATCTCCCGTCCTTTTCCAATGTTTTTAAACTGAAAGTGACAAATAGATTTTAATTTAAGATTTAGCCGGGAAATCTAGAATCGAGCCCAATGTTTGCTTCAGTATTTAAATTGAAATAATACTTAATTTTAGGCATAGGGAGTCAGTTCCAGTCGTTTTCAACTTACTGTTCAGCTCAAAGTGTATTTCTTCATATTTGATATTCCGTTTTGAAAAATAACAGAAAACTTGAGCTGCACTGTGAAACTTGGTCGGTCTACAACATTGCAGCAGATTTAGCAGTAAATTGGCATGTAAAAACAATTGTTAACCGCTGCGCTGGCTGAGTCGATAGCGGAACGAATATGGGGCTGGAACTGGCACCATTGGCACTCTGGCACGGTTCAGGCGCCCCGGGCAACCTCCTCTTGCCAAATGTGCCATCCGATAGCGCCAGAACATTGTAGCGAATTTACTACCGCCCTATTAGCACTAAATCTAAACATTAACCCGATTCCCCTAACCAAACTTCACGGCTCCTCGTTGCAAATATCGGTCAACAAGAGAATATTTTCACTGCGCTCACTTGCATTTGGCGACCGGCCGAGCGACAATAAATATGGCGGAAAACTTAATTGTGTCCAAATTGGAGTATTATTTAGTTAATTTCCGGTTCATTGTGGTTTTAACTGGTTATATATAGATGAGTTTGTGGTTTTTCGATTGTTATAATGTAGCGTGGAGAGAATTGTAGGGAATCAATAGCCAGTTAAACTATGCATTATTGTGTTTAATTGAAAATAAATTTAAGTAGGTACAACCAACTATGTGATTTCATTACTTAGGTATCCACATTTTGAATTTTAGTTTAGTTATCATAAAAAAATAGTACCTACTTATTTGTTTTTTTTTTTAAAGAAAGTGAAACAAGATGCAAGCAAACAAAGTGACAATCCCGCCCCCAGTAATCAAGGAGCGCAAGTTTGTGAAACCCTTGTTATGTGGCCCCGGGCCCTGTGACTTGTGGCCCTCAGTGATTGATGCCCTAGGCAAGCCGTGCATCACGCCTATTTGTGATGAATTCTTCAATGTAAGTTACACATCAGCTAGTAAAGAGAGATATACATACATACATAAATCACGCCTTAATCCCTAATGTAAACGACTTAAACAAAGATCGTTCCGCCACGTCGGACAATGATATGAGGGTTATTTTTATTTAAGATAGATTTTTAGATATATATTTCTTTAGTGACAGGTTGTCAACCCATCGGCTTGATTGCAATATACAGAAACCCTCGGATCCCTTACCTGGTTTTTACAGCATGCCCGGGAGGAAATGCAGCTGGCACATTCTATGTTTTTCTCTCGCTCCCAGGCCAGCATTGAAGAGAAATATTGTACAGCATAACAGGTACTTTGGACACTTTGCTGAAAATACTTAAAGGTATTTTTTTTTAACTTTTTACTACATCTGTCTGATATGGATTTAATTTAGTCCAATGTTCTTAGCTTTGTCTGGGCTCTCGGAAGTCATGGATTCAAATTTGGACCAGGATATTTTGAATTTATTGTTTCCACTTAGTTACGTTAAGTAAGGACATCGAAGGCTGATTATCTGATTGTCCGTAAAATAAGATAGCCATTGCTATAAAAAATATCTGGTCGAAAGATTATTACTCGTATTACCTACTAATCCCATAAATTTTATGTATTTAACTTATTCACAGGTACTTGACGAGATCCGCGATGGTATCCGGTACCTCTTCCAGACGAAAAGCAAGCTAGTACTGGCCTTGAGTGGGTCAGGCCACAGTGGCATGGAGTCTGTAATCACTAACCTGGTAGCTCCTGGCGAAACCCTCCTCATCGCCACTAGGGGTATCTGGGATGAAAGAGCAGAAAATATCGCGCATAGATTCGGTAAGTTTCCTATCAATGCTCCACATTTTGTACTAGCCTTCAGTGTGTCAGGGCATAGTGGCATGTTGGCTATGATCACTAATCTGGGGGCTCCAGGGAAAACCCTCCTCATCGCCACTAGGGGTATCTGGGATGAAAGAGCAGCAAACATCGCGCATAGATTCGGTAAGTTCCACACCTATGCTCTATTTATTACTAGCCTTGATTGCGTCAGGGCACAGTGGCATGAAGTCGGTGATCACCAACCTGACGGCTCGAGGGGAAACCCACCTTATCGCCATCACGGCCATTTGGGATGAGAGAGCATTAAACATCGCTCACAGATTCGGTAAGTTTCCACCTACACCTAAACCTGCTCTACATTTAAGTAAAAAAATCTCTGGTTGGACCCCAATGTCGCCTGCGGCTTAATGAGTTTTCCCCTGGTAACAAGATATTTTCTTGCGGAAAAAGGTAGCCTTCAGACCCAGTTACAGTAACTTACTATAATAATTCTTCTAGTAAAAATATGTGGTCTCAGCATTGATATAATAATGTGTTTTAGAGCGCTATTTATCCAGTTACAGCCAACATTTTTCCTTTCTAGGCATAAAAACTGTAGTCACTAGCGTGCCTATGAACCAGACCTTCACTCTAGGCCAACTGGAGCAGGAACTCATACGTGTGAAGCCAACAGCCCTCTTCATCACACACGGAGACTCTTCCACAGGCACCGTGCAGAAGATTGAGGGGCTCGGAGAATTATGCCACAAGTATGTAGACCTGTATAACCAGTTTCCCTATCAGGCATTAACTCTAGCCCATCTGAAACAGGAACTTAAACGTGTGAAGCCAACAGCCATCTTCATCACACACGGAGACTCTTCCATCGGCATCATACATACATACATACATATAATCACGCCTTTATCCCTAATGGGGTAGGCAGAGCGTAAACGACCTAAACAAAGGTCGTTCCGCCACGTCTGACAAAGTTTTGAGGGTTATTTAAGATGGATTTGTAGGTATATTGCTGTAGTGACAGGTTGTCAGCCCATCGCCTAAATTGCAATATACTGAAACCCTCTGATCCCTTAGCTGGTTTTTACAGCATGCTCGGGAGGAAATGCAGCTGGCACATTCTATGTTTTTCTCTCACTCCCAGTCCAGCATGGAAGGCATCGTCATCATGCAGAGGATTAAGGGTCTCGGAAAATTATGCCATTATCACTTTGTGATACTTTCTTCCATACTGGACTGGGAGCGAAAGAAAAACATAGAATGTGCCAGCTGAAATTCCTCCCGGACATGCTGTAAAAACCAGCTAAGGGACCCAAAGGTTTCTGTATATTGCAATTTAGGCGATAGGCTGATAACCTGTCACTACAGCAATATACCTACAAATCTATCTTAAATAACCTTCAAAACTTTATCAGACGTGGCGAAAAAACCTTTTATTTTTAGGTCGTTTACGCTCTGCCTACCCCATTAGGGATAAAGGCGTGATTATATGTATGTGTATATGTATGTATCACTTTGTGAGCGTTTCCCTAGTTTGGTTAGGACAATGCAGGCTGATTGTACCAAATGCAAAAGATTCCGTGCTTCGGAAGGCACGTTAAGCCGTCGGTCTCGGTCGCTGTCTTTAATAGTGGTCGGTACTCAAATCATGTCAGAGGCCTAATAGCTGTGTTTATCCGGTCATTGTTCGGCTCGAAAATCCACTCGCTAAGAAAAAGCCCGTATCCACTGCAGGGCATAAGCCTCCTATTTCGCGTGACATGACTGCCTAAAAGTATGTATGTAGACCAGAATACAGATGTTTGCCTTTAGTCTTGGTATTTAGTTCGCTGTGATCCCTCGGTTTGTGAGAATGTCAGTGTCTTTGGGCTTCTATATCACTGACTCTATGGGCGCTTTTGCGCTGGTCCGAATCTGTATCCGAATATACGGGTGTAAAAAAAAACTACTGCGTTCCTTTAAACCACGTAATGTATTAGTGATATTCAACACAATACACACATTAAATTATTTAAATTTAATTATGAAATTTGTATTAATGTCATCAAACAGAAACAAGTAACCCTAACTCTACGGCACGCACACTAAGGCGCGGCGGCACGGCGGCGGCCGGGCGATCGCGGGGCGGCGGCGGCAGTGTATCGTCGTAGTGTGCATGCGTGCCCCTCGACATAGGGATGCGTAATTTGTTTTTGTTTTACGAGTTTAATAAAAATATATTATTTTAATAAAAATATATTATTTTTATTTATTTTATTTAACGTGTGTATTGTGTTGTATATCACTAATACATTACGTGGTTCAAAGGAACGCAGTATTTTTTTTATACCCTGAATCTGGAAACGAACACGATCCGAATACGGAGCAGTGCAAAATCGCCCTATCTCAGTTGCCCTTGACTTAGACATACCCATTATGCATTATGAAAAAACTTTTACTAGATAAAAACATGAATTATGAAAAAATACCAAGAAAAGCGTCGATTTAAATTTATCAAATATACTTTATACAATAAATATCAATGACCTACAATACGTATTTGATAGTAGAGTTTTGACGTAGACGATAATAAGTTTCACTTCCGTTTTTATTCATTTATTATACTACGTTGTAACAAAAGTCTTTCCTGATATTTTCACAATTAGAAACAAATAAATTACAATTATGATGTGAATTGCTAACTTTATCATCATCAGCCTGTATCAGTCCTCTGCTGGACTTTGGCCTCTCCCATGACACGCCACTCAGCTCGGTCTTCAGCCGTTCAAATCCAATTTCTGCCATATTTCTAAATGCATCACATGAATCGCAAATTTTACATACATATACATACAATCACGCTTTTATCCCCAGTGGGGTAAGCAGAGCGTAAACGACCTAAACAAACGTCGTTCCGTCACGTATGACAAAGTTTTGAGGGTTATATAAGATATATTTGTAGGTTGCTGTCGTGACAGGTTGTCAACCCATCGCCTAAATTGCAATATACTGAAACCCTCGGATCCCTTTGCTGATTTTAAAGGATGCACGGGAGGAAATGCAGCTGGCACATTTTATGTTTTTCTCTCGCTCCCAGGTCAGCATGGAAGTAAACAAAAATAACTGTGTGAAATCTATTGTTTTAGTCTTATTAGACTTGGCAAGTTTCAGCCTTACCCTTAAACTGAAAATTTCCTTACCCTTAAAGCGTACTGTTTAGCAGCTCACTTCTATGTAAAAAGAAGTCTTGAATTGCAAACAAATTACGGACTAAAAAGATCATGTTACCTCGTTTTATTATGCAAGCTTTAAGTATCAAGTTTCGCTCAAGAAGCACAGCTGAGCAGCTGAAGTGTAGTGAACTGAACTAGCCAACTATGAAAGTTACGCCATCTCCGCTTTGCTTGGATGTTTTTACACTTTCTTTCCTTAGAAAGAGGCTAAAATTTTAGTTTAAAAACTGGGTATGAGACAATTTAACGCTGCGAAAACTAAGTAACTGAGTACCTACCTAGTAGTACATAGCGACAAAAACTGCAGTGAGAAATAGTAATTTCAAGCGCAATATCGCATGTCAGTACTTATCGTATTTTTTCACGCACCACGTCGCAGACTATCCAGTTAAAGCTAAATACATTACGCGCCCTCACCCTCTCTACGGCGATTCGCACGCTGGCCCGCGCTCTGAAATCTGCTTCTACGGACGTAGCTTTAAAGTTTTTTGTAAGTATTCATAAATAAAACAATTGAAAAGAGGCAGGGACGTTTACTAATCGTTGAACAAGTATGACAAAGATAACAATCTATAAAGCCGTACTTATCCAATGCGTCACGCCTTTATCCCTAATGGGGTAGGCAGAGCGTAAACAACCTAAATAAAGGTCGTTCCCCCACGTCTGACCAAGTTTTGAGGGTTATTTAAGATAGATGTCTTGGACGACGGACGTGTGCGCTAGTTCCGTATACTTATATCTCAAATTTAAATCAGTTTAAAAACATATTGTCGGGAGATAATTATCGGACCCTCTCGTATTATCTTGTGATATCGCTGATTTGGTGTGGACGCCATATTGCATTTTGTAGAGCACTGTCCCACTCGTTGCCACCATCCCACCACCACCTGTGTTGTGAAGTGATTTAGTGCAGTGTTCAATAGACTAATACGCCAAGCTTGGTAGGAGCGCCTGGCGGGGATCGAACCTTGACTCGCTGTTCCGCCCCGCTTTAGCCGCTGCCGGCCGTTCGACCGCTGCGCCACAGGAGAGTTGGAGTCGCTCGCCGAAATAGCGCCCTACCTGTGGTTGACCGTTGAACTGCGCATCACCTGGTACCACGCTACTCGCGACAGCAAAGCGACAGTAAAGCGATAGTGAGCGATATTATACTAACGTCATAATGAGTTCGTGCGCTGCGTGTAATAGGATAATAAGCGTAACTGAGAAATTAACTTGTGTCCAATGCAACCTGTTGTACCACTACGGATGCGTAAACTTAACCAAAACGGCCTTTTCTAGAATGGCCGTGAAGGCAAAATCTGCATGGTTATGTCCCCAATGCAAAGTTCCTCGTAAAAATGCAGACGATACGCCGATCAAGGAGACTCAGGATTTCTCCGACGACGACGACAAAGGTAGAAAGACCCCTTCTCCACAAATTGAAGGAAGCACCCACCTTACGGAACAGAAAATTAAAGAGATCTTTAGAGCTGAACTGCTGGCCAATAACGTTTTGTTGCGTAAGGAGTTTCAGGAGAGCTCTGCCAAAGTCGAAAATAAAATTGCAGACCTCGAAAAGTCTTTTAAATATATTAATGATTATTTCGAAGAGATGCGGGCAGACTTTATGGAACAAAGGAACTTGGTTATTAACTTAGACAAAGATAATGAAACTCTTCGTGGTACAGTTCGTGATCTTACTTCTCGTTTACAGCAAATCGATCAACTCTCAAGAGCCACAAATGTTGAAATTCAATGCGTACCGGAGCATCGTAACGAGCACTTAATATCTACTGTCCAACAACTAGGTACTACTATTAAGTGCCCAGTAAAAGAACAGGACATTCATTACTGTTCAAGAGTCGCAAAGCAGAAGCCTGACAGCCCCCGCCCGCGCAACATTCTAGTCAAATTCAGCAGTCCGCGCCTACGTGATGAATTTCTCGCAGCAACTATAAAGTTCAACAAAAACAACAAAGATAAGAAACTGAACACAAGTCACCTCGGTATGGCAGGCGATAAGGTAACACCCATATACGTTGCTGAAAATTTGTCACCAGAATTCAAGGTCCTTCACGCTGAAGCTAGGAAAAGATGCATAAAGGACCTGGGATATAAATTTGTATGGGTCCGCAATGGTCGCATTTTCGCTAGAAGAACAGAAGATTCCACTTACATCTACATCAAAGATATCGCGACACTTAAGAATCTTTCGTAGTTATTTTTTTTTCTTATTTGCTGTTTTTGATTATTTTCGTTCTTAAAATTTCTAATTAGAGTCTGTCATAATTTATAACATTCAGTGATTTAACATTCTATTACCAAAACGTAAATGGTCTTAAAACTAAAACTATAGGTCTTTTTAAAAATGTTGTATGTAATAACTTTGACTTAGTTTTGTTTAATGAAACTTGGATTAATAGCAGTGTCTTTGATGGTGAGCTTTTTGACGACAGATATAGGATTTATAGACGTGATCGCGAATCTACTGGTTTTCACAATAAAAAAAGGACGGTGGCGGAGTATTGATCGCAGTTTCTAAACGTCTTATATCTAAGCGAGTACAATGTGCCGAATCCAAATGCGAGGATATATGGGTATCGGTGCAAATTCCGCATGTGGATGGTAGTAATACATCACTCCTAATTTGCTGTGTATATCTGCCTTCGCCTATCAAGAAGCATATCTTAGAGCATTTTATCGATAATGTTAATCGCGTCGTAGACTCTTTTCCTCAAAATTTACTGATTGTCGGAGATTTTAATTTACGTATGATCGAGTGGTCACCTGTACCATCTTCTAATGTTCTTTCCGCTGTTAATACTAATAATAGCATTTTGGCAGATTCACTTTTAGACTTCATGTCCCTTAATTGTCTCGAACAGTATAATTATGCCCGAAATGTCCAAGATAAAACACTTGATTTGGTACTAAGTCAGATAAAGGTTAATCATTTGCGTGTGTCTACGAACCCTCTTTCAAAAATTGATAATCTACACCCTGCTATTACATTTAATATTGAATTTTCTGTCCCTGCTACCTTATCTCCAAACAATCAAACGTATAGATTTTGTTTTCATCAGGCTGATTATGAAGCACTGACAAATGAGCTAAATAAAATGGATTGGGATGATCTCTTGTCGAAATGTGCAGATGTTGACGGGATGGTTTCTGTTTTTTATGGAGTTTTACGAGACATTATTAACAGGCTAGTACCTAAGAAAAAAATAAGAGGTAAACATAAATACCCTATATGGTTTACTCCTACACTTATACGGCTATTGCGTGAAAAATTTAAATTTCGAACTAAATTAAAAAAGTTTAACAATAATCCCTTAGATGAGATAGCTTTTGATCTCTTGAAAAGTAGATGTGAAACTCTTCAAGCAGTTTGCTATACTGCGTATATGGATCGGTTGGAGCAAAGCTTAAGGTCTAATCCTAAATTGATTTGGTCATTCGTTAAGGGTAAAAGAAAAGGATCAAGCTCTTTTCCGTCATCTTTGTCCCTGAATGGCAAATCAGCCTCCACCGGACCAGATATTTGTAACCTTTTTGCCTCTCATTTTTCATCCGTCTACAATGTTGACGTTAGGCCTTCTATGTACTCAAACATTTCATCTACGGGCAATTACCTGTGCTCAGTATCATTTGAGACTCATACCGTCTACAAAGCTTTAAAAAGACTTGACATTTACAAGGGTGCTGGTGCAGATGGAATCCCCTCGGTGTTTGCTGCCAAATGTGCAAAAGCTCTTGCTCTTCCTCTGACATATATTTTTAATAAATCTTTGGTCACTGGCATATTCCCATCTTATTGGAAGGAAGCTCGTGTCGTGCCATTACATAAGTCTGGTGATGAGGGCAATGCTCAGAATTATAGACCTATATCTATACTGCCTGTGTTCGCCAAATTATTTGAAAAGCTCTTGTGTCCTATATTGGTCTCACATTTCGCACAATCTTTATCTCCTCATCAGCATGGGTTTGTTAAGTCCCGGTCCACAGGCACAAATCTTGTATCGTTCGTTAATGAGCTTTGCCAGTCCATAGATTCAGAAAAATCAATTGACGTTATATACACAGATTTTAGTAAAGCTTTCGATAGGGTTTTACATAGCATACTCATTAACAAGCTTATTGAAAATGGTATAGCTGGTAGTTTATTGCTTTGGTGCATCTCATATCTGCATAATCGTTTTTCACGTGTGGTTTTCGGGGGATACATGTCAGATGTATTTCCTGCCATTTCTGGTGTGCCCCAGGGCTCACATTTGGGTCCATTATTCTTCAATATCTTTATTAACGATGTAAGTCAATGCTTCCTTTATTCTAAACCATATTTATTTGCAGATGACCTAAAGCTTCTGAAAGTTATTGAAACTCCTGATGACTCAATTTTATTACAATCAGACTTAAATCGTTTGGTGGCGTGGTGTGACGCTAATGGTATGAGTCTTAATGTTAATAAATGCTATCATGTTCTTTTCTCGCGAAAAAAGCACATTGATACTACTGAATATTACCTAGAAGGAGTTAAATTAGGCTTTACTGCTAATATTCGCGATCTCGGCGTTATCCTTGATACGTTTTAATATTCACATTGATAACATAGTCTCCAAGGCGTATAGAAATCTAGGTTTCTTACTAAGGAACATAAGAGAGTTTAGGAACCCTTCTACAAAAATTATATTGTATAACGCGATAGTTCGTTCTGGTTTAAAATATTGCTCAGTAGTTTGGAACCCACACTATGATATTTATGTGAAACGTTTAGAGAGTGTTCAGAAGAGGTTCTTGTGGCATGTATCATTTGGTTGCTTCATGGCCAAGAAACTTTCCAGCTACCAGAGTAGGTTAGATCATTTTAAAATGAATTCATTGTCTGAAAGAAGACATTTAATGGACAACACTTTTCTCTGGAAAATTCTCAACGGCCAAATAGATAGCCCAGAGCTGCTACGTAGCATTAATTTCCAAGTGCCATATCATCTTCCTCGTGCAGGAAGGTATGTGGTTTTTTCTGAATATTCCGCAAGAACTAATCTTGGGCAGTATTCACCGATTAATCGTCTAATGAGGCAATATAACTCGCTGTTCAAGGACAAAGACAAAGATATTGACATCTTTTTTGATAATTTAAAAAGGTTCAAGGACACTGTTTTACCTCCTAAAATTACTTCTAAGCAATAATTTGTTTGTTGTCATTTCTTAAATATTGTGATTTGTTACTTATATTTTTATTATTTCTCTTTTTTTTATGGATTATTTTTATATAGCTAGTTTACCTTGTATCGTTTTAGCGTACACTAAGTCGTTCTTTCTTGTCTACCCAGTATTATGTACCTAAGTATTTTGTTTTATTAATATTAATTCTGTCAGGTACTTGTTCATTTGCATGCCGTTGTAGCCTATAATTAGAGTAGCATTAAGCTTATTTTAAGAAGTTTTTGTTGTGCATTGTAATAATGTATACTCTGTTGGTTACCTAATAAATAAATAAATAAATAGATTTATAGGAATATTGCTGTAGTGACAGGCTGTCAGCCCATCGCCTAAATTACAATATACTGAAAACCTCGTATTTTTTAGCTGGTTTAACAGCAATTTACCTGGGATTATAATGGAAAACACGCAAGGTCCAGCGTATTAAAAACCGCGCATGGTCCTGTGTTTGCCCTGCAAACCGTACTTATAAAGAACGCTGCAACTACGTCCGTAGGAGCATATCTGCTTACGATCCGCTACGCCGGTGGCTGCGTAGCTCTGGGTACTACAGATTCCTGTTCAACACAGCGTAGCTGTGTGAGAATCGCGTCCCTATTTGTCAACATCGCATGTTGTCAACATGTTTGCAGATGACCTACATTACTTACTGACCTATGAAAATATTTTAGAGCTACACTGGAGGCTGGTCTACTTTTCTTGATTGGAGAATCCGGTTAAAACTGTTCGCTCTACAGCTTTTGCCGAGCTCACTTAAAAAAAAAGTATTAAAGAAAATACTGTTTTTCATTAAAGCTTCTGTTATCATGAAATACTGTTACTTACCTATAAAAATGTCCTCACACCGATTTTCGAGAGATTGGCCAATCACCGCAGGACTATTTTTTAGTGCCCAAGTGGTTGCGCAACACACAAGTGTACCATATGTTCCCTCAATCTGTTCATTGATAAATCAGACCAGAGAGAAATCAGGTGCAGGACCGACTATTTACATGCCCATCCGACAGCATGGATCATTTTACTTTTTGGACAATCAGGTGATAGCCTGTTATGTTCTAACCAAACTAGAAACAACAACACAAAGTCATTGTCCCCCGCCGGGAATGGAAAGTCCCCCGTCGTGAACCAATGGCTCAGACCGCTACACCACGGAGGCAGTTTCTTACCTGTAATCTCCTTAAGTTGTGTATTTTCCTACCGTTTTCTATGAAAGCATTTCTATGAAGGTATCTCTTGATTAAATTGGACTTTTCTGCGAAAGGTCTGCGATTACCTTTCTCTGTATTTTACATCGCATTTTCAAATTATAAACTTGCTCGTTCCTAGAATCGGATCGACATAATTCCGTCTGCAAGAGAAGAGAATGTAATTTCTGGAAACTCCTCGT
This sequence comes from Scrobipalpa costella, assembly GCA_949820665.1. Lineage (NCBI taxonomy): Eukaryota > Metazoa > Arthropoda > Insecta > Lepidoptera > Gelechiidae > Scrobipalpa > Scrobipalpa costella. Next base: position 10,397,469 of record OX463304.1, on the reverse strand, counting down.
TTCCCGATATCGAAGTAAAATGAAAAGGCACCTAATAAACTAGTCAACGAGGAAATTTGACCTTGGCAGAGTGATTATAATCCAAAAGTATATAAAATTGATTCGGAATCTACATCGTTTATTTAGTCAAATCACCCTACGAAATTTAAGCGGACGAGAAATTCCCCGTTGATTAGACTAGACTAGATTCTCGATATCGAACTAAAAAGACAGCAAAGTTCAGCAGAAAAACTTTTTGATTCCCCGTCGACCGTAACACCGGGGCCGAACAATTTAATTACATTCGCTCTCTCTTTCACACCTGCAGTTTCTTGGAGTTGGGTTCAAACGGACTGCATCAGTTAAAAATTATGTGGTTAATCCTCAAAATAATAATACCAAGTAACTCTTACACATTACATACTGTCATCAGTTTTAAAATTTGTGATGCAACAGGAAACAGCAAACTCTCATGATTTGTTATGGGGAATGGCAAATTATTGCAAATGAAGTTCCCGTTTTTCCCAAATCACTTTTTTAGGGCAGCAACACACAGGCGTTACTTATAGCTCAACACGCTGTCAATGTTTTTTGCATTGCCTGCAACACACATGCGTCACCTTACGAGCTACGCGCGCGTAGCGTTGAACTCTACGTCGGTGCGTCCTTCTGCCAGTACGCGCGCATAGAGCGTAAGGTGACGCATGTGTGTTGTAGGCAATGCAACAAGCATTACTACAAAATATAAACAAAATTTTATTAAATTCCATAAACTATTTTCTGAAATATTCTCATCCATTTTGAGCGGCCCTACCTAGCAAATGCCTTTGCTGACTGTGACGTCACGACTGAAACATATACGAGAAAATACAAACTAAATCACATGAACTTCAGATTATCCTCCAGCGAGTTGCGAACTCTACTCGTACCTATCTAGTAGGTATTTCAATCTCAAGATATATTGCAAAAATTTTAAATCGCAAGTATTTCTGAAATCACTTTTCGTCACTGAATAGTTTGAATTTCATCCTCAATTACTTACAGTTTTATTTCAGAAATATATAGTCCGATAGCGCTAGTTTTTGAAGTTTCAAAACTCTTAAAGTTTTTTGTTTTTTGCATACAGTTTCCGGACCATTTGCCCAACCTAATACACTATTTTGTGTCATCCTAGGTACTTGCATAGGTAGAAATTTAGGTATTTGTCTTTTCGATCAGTATTGGACGAAAAGATAATTAGAGATGCAAATATTACTTTCGTGGTAATAACGAGATAGTTATTGATGTACATAGGCATTTTGTGCTATATATGTCCGCGAGAATCCTAATATTTAACCAGTACCTAATACGGCACCAACTAGCTCTAAAATAATATTACAATAGGTAAAATAGGTGTTACGCGTTTCAGAATACTGATATCTGTTGTTTAAAATATTTTGTGTCGAATTCATCCACGACGTTTATAGATATAATTTTTTTTCATTACTACAGCCTGTAAAATCCACAAAAGAAATAGCAAGTTATTAGAGTTTACGTATTCTTTGTTATTATGGTGTAACAAAACACTATTCATAATTTGTGTTGTTTTTATCCACGAACTTCTAATATTAGATACGTACCTATATAAGAATGGCGAGCGCAGGGACCATCGAGCGCGCGGAACATCGTGCGCGGGCGCGGGCGGCGGGGGGCGCCGGCCAGCCAAAAGCGCGGACGCGTGCATTTTGTTTAAATTCAGTCTTCTTGGTGCAAGTTGCGACAAGCAATTAGTAAAAGTTAGTTATGAAACTGTGACAGACTTAAATGGAAATCGAAACTGAGTTATTACCCGACCGGACCAACGAAGAATAATGCGATTTTTGTTCGTTTTTTACTGTAGATCACGCCTGTTTTTACTAAATTGTTACTCCTGTGTTTGTTTTTTCGTAATTCCACACTGAGATCTCTTATGGTACCTTATTAAATCAAATCCGAAAAAAATATATGTCACTCATCATTAAAAAATACATCAGGACTAAGTAGGTAGGTATGTACCAGTGTTGTTGCAATAACGATAGTTTCACAATGGATAGTTGACCTTGAAAAAAAGTATAAGTACGAGTAGACTATCGATATCGCAACAAAACTAGTATGTGCTAAGTGATATTAAGGTAAAGATAGGTAGGTATTTGTTTGATACACTTCTTCTTCTCACTTACTGTCATAAAATCTTTCGTTTGCAAAGTAAGGTAGGTAGGTATTTTTCATTCCACTGCATGACTCGGTGACCCTGCGGGAGGGAGGGTATAGGTGAGGGGCGGGGCGGGAAGCACGCTTAGCGGCTTTGGCGCCATCGCGCGCACTCAGTTGCCACTTTGATCTCATACTTACATACATACACGTTCATCTCATACTTAGGTATTAAGTAATAGAAACTGTTTTTTTTATGTTAAACTTATATTTAATGCAAAAAACATAAAATAATCTTAGTTTTTGAATAAAGTATATACATATAGCTATTTATAAACAACCGTTTCTCCCCGGCTACATTCGCCCAAAATGGTTTTTAGCCGATTTCGATGTTTGAAACCGCTTGGTTGAACCGGCTTTACATGTATAGTAGTGGGTAAAAACCCATTCAATCCACCCGGGCTTAAACCGGGTAATAACCCAAATCACCCGGTTTAAATCCATTATCACCCAATTTTTGGGGTTACATACATACATACTATCCCGCCTGTATCCGTAATAAGGTAGGCAGAGCGTGAACAAACCAAACAAAGGTCGTTCCGCCACGTCTGACAAGTTTTGAGGGTTGTTTAAGATAGAATTGGATATTGCTGTAGTGACAGGTTGTCAGCCCATCGCCTAAATTACAATATACCCTCGAATCCCTTAGCTAGTTTTTACAGCATGCCAGGGAGGAGATGCAGCTGGCACATTCTACGTTCTTCTGTCGCTCCCAGTCCAGCATGGAAGCTTTTTGGGGTTACAACCGGGTAATAACCCAAATCACCCGGTTTTAATCCCTTATCACCCAATATGTCGGGTGAAAACAAGGGTCAATAGTCGAGAAAAGCTATGGAAACTCCGCCAATTTTGAAGATAGGATCTTCCAATTTTGTGTTACTACTCTTACTCTACTCTTATTCTATTACTCTTCTTCTTCTCCTAAGCCTTCTTCCCATTATCTGGGGCCGGTTTTCCTTGTCTGCCTCTTCCATTTTTGTCTATATTGTGCTGTTTCGGCGTCTATGTCGGATTCTTTCAGGTATTATTGTACCGTCATCAGCCAAGTGGCGGGGTGTTTTCCGCGGCGTCGCGTCGTCGTGGGTAAGTTTAGGACTATTCGTACCATATGGTCCTTAGGGCGCCGAAGCACATGTCCATACAATCGTAGGCGTCGTTCTTCGACCTTGTCTATAATTGGGTCAATTATTTATCTTCCTTTGATGTGGACATTGCGAACTTTGTCCAGCAGTGTGACACCCACTGACCAGCGTAACATGCGCATTTCTGTAGTGTGAAGCTTTGACAGGTGTTGTTTAGTAGATGCCCAACATTCTGTACCGTAGAGGTGGCAGGTCTTATGGCCGTTTTGTACAGTTTGCCTTTAAGCACAGCTTGGACATTCCTTACTACTATGTCATTTCGACAGACGGCATGTTGCACTTGGCATGCGTTTGTGTGTGTGTGTTATAAGGGTTGACAAATTTTGTTATACCGGTCATAATCATCACTTGATAAACCAACGTTTTAAAGTTGTTCACTGTAACTGAATATTTAGAATAGATTAGGTTCTACATTTTGTATGTATTTACTTACCGTCTGTCATCACTGTTGAATCTGAAAAAGTTCCTGTTGGAGTCATCTCTTGTAGTAGAAAGACATCCGTACACAGAACAGTACCTAACCATCTTTGGAACACAAAACTTGATTATTTCCGTTACACTGGGAAACATGCGTGCGCCATATCCGCTAAGCGTACGCTCAATGTGGCCCACAATCCGGCGCGGAGTGTGACGTACGTCGGACAGGGGAAGGGAGGTAAATGACCATTCTGTATGTAATACTATTATATATTCTGTGCTATAAGTTTAATGTGCATCTTCTTGTCACACATTACACCTGTGAGTTGTCTCAACTTCATCCATCCCGTAGTTGTTCTATGGGTTACATCTCGCTCAATTTTTCCGTCATTGCTAATGATTGATCCCAAATATTTATGTATGGACGCCCCGTCTATGAAAAGTTTTATCTGGCTCATGTCCGTGTGACCATCAAATATACACGACATATGCTCTGTCTTTTTGCAACTAATCTTAAGACAATTATCTTCAAGTGACTTCAGCCAGAGATTGAAATCAGTCTGTAGGTCTTCCACTGAGTCTGATATCAGAGCAACGTCATTTGCATACAGTATTATTCCATGGTGTTCCATGGTACAGGTTTTTGGCAACGGTTTGAGAGATAGTCCTTGGATACATTGGTGACGTTAAATAACAAAGGGCTCAAAGCCGACCCTTGATCAACGCCAACTGTAATTGACAGCGATATACAGATGCCTGGTGGACTTGAGTTGTAACACCATTGTACATCCTGTATGAAGGCGATGTATTGGGACATTTTGGGCTCTAAGTGCATCCCAAATAAGTTCTCGGGGCACGTGATCGAAAGCCTTTTCTAGATCAATAATGATCATGTGTAGGTTTGTGTTATGTCCTCTGGCATTTTCCTTTTTGTATCGGAAGGACGAGTTGAGTGCCTTTCGAAGCTAAGCCGTTCTGGTAAAAAAAAGGTTGGTTCTGTCCTGCTACTCTTCATCATAGCTAACCTTCAGTCGGTATACGCTTTTATATCCAGAAATTTCTGGACTTCACAGGGCCGACGATAGCTGCCAGGAGAGATATTATAAACAAATTGTGTAAATACCACATGGACTTGTCCGGATGGGATATTGATGGGAAGGTGATGCCAACCTCAACAGACAACTGGTCTTGGGGTCGGTGACTTCAACTCACTAGCCGCACAACCAAACAAATCCCCCATAACTAATAGATCTTGCGGTGGTCAAGCCAGAGGTCGGTCTTATCATTTAAATCACATTTAAACCTTCGACAACCATGTATGCTCCGACCATCTCAGACCAGCCGGCAAATTCCAGGCTGCTGCCGTCGAGGCAGAAGATACTCACACGGCATACGGCACGAGGTACAGAATACTCCCGGGAACCAGTCTCAACACTAAAGGATGTAGATGAGCTCACAAGCAAGTTCGCGACTGCAATTCAGCGAGCAAAGGAATATGCTGCCGTTCTCTGCTAGAAACTCTCGCATGCTTGCGCATGAGGATTGGCGTCCATAAGGCGTACGTGAGAGCCCGTCTTCCGTATGTCGCTCTAGCATGGTATGCGTATGTATCTGAGACTAATTGCCAGGGACTGCGGGCCCAGGAGTCGAAGGTGGAGCGTGCCATTACATTACATACTTGGAGAGACCTATGAGACCTTGGGTGAGTTCGTGTCCAAGCTCTTAATCGAAATGTTTGTGCGCTGTGACTGGTCACATTTCAAATACTTTCAAAACGTGGCCCTGGTATCACGTTCATACCCTGATAAAAGAAACAGAGTTATGGAGAGACAGAGGTAGGGACAAGAGCGGAGGGACGTTATGCTGGGATGGGTGGGAGCAACGGGAGGGACGTGAGCGGAGGGAAAGAGGGATGCTTGGACGTTGAGGTAGGAGGGACAGATAGGATTGGTAGAATGGGTAAGCCGAAAGAAAGGGGGTTATCGGAGAGACTGGGATGGATAAGCGGATGGACGGATGAAACGATTACGGTTGAACAGAGGGACAGAGTGACGAAGGGACTTTAGGGTAGAACGTTAATGGGCTGGGAACGTGAGAGACCAGAGAAGCGGGAGTAACTGAGAGACGGAAAGGATTTCTAAATCATCTATGACTGAATATTCTACTACCTTCATGCTCGTCAATTTGTCTGCCAAATGTATAGAGGGTTAAGCAATTTAAAAGAGGTCCCCGGACATTGCCGTCTTCTGCAACTGCACTGACAAGAGATAAGGTTCTGACATATAAGATTGTTGCTGGCAATGCACATCTCCTGTAACTACTGTTACAAGCCAACGTATGACCACCACTGTATGGAGCAGTGGCTACGCCCAACTATTTATTTCGTTTTATTTAAAAACTACTGTAGGATATTATAATATATTAAATATATTTTTTTCCTACATAGATTATGAACAGTTTTACAACGAAAAAATATTGTATAATGCCAGCAGGGCACACTCCTTGATCATTTTGTCTTATTCCATACAACAAAAATTCAAAAGTTTTTTTCCAGACAAACTATCTGTTTTAGACAAAAACTTGTTATCACAATTATTCATCAGAATGAAAAACCGACTGATGGGTATCTTAAAATTATGAAATTTAATAGTTAAAAACCCTATGTCCCTCATTTAGCAGTTTCGACCCACTGTGCGGCGGAACTTGAACCTACAACCTCTAGCTTCGTAGGCAGGAAGGCAGGGTCACTACCAACTAGGCTATCCGGCCGTAAAAATCTAGTGGATTTTTAATCGGCATACCGCTTCTCGTTACATCACTTGTACACACACCTATGTACTCTGATGACTACATAGGTACCTATCAGAAACTACTCCGTCAGACTGTTCAAAGTGGTCACACCACACATAACAAATATATTAATTAATTCTTTTTAATTCGTGTATATTTTGTTCCACTGACTGTACACTACGTACCTACTCGAAGTGGGGCGCGGGACATCGAGAAGCGTTATATATAGCGAAAAAGCTGTAGGTAGGTATGCCGATAATTATTCAGGTTCTAATCGTCGTGTCGTAAAATAATATTGACCATATTGACCGTCTAAGCATTGACCATTGACATACGTGGGTATTGAGATTGCAGGCGTGCGTTTTATAAAAATGCATTTAGAAAATTCGCACGTCTTTTCGTTATTTTATTTTTATATCTGCTAGCTGTGCCCGCGACTCCGTATGCTTGGTGGTTATGATTTTAAACAGCAATGTATTTTTTTGTTTTAAATTTTCTTTACTCTTACTTATTTGTGTCATTTTGAATCGCATTAGATAAGCCTAACACGTGTATAACACTATACTTGTGTGCGTAATACGACTTACCGTATTCTAATGAGATTTTGAAATAAAACAAGATTAAATTTTCTGCCTACTCCCTAAGTCAGGTGGCGTGGTTTTATACGTATATCTATAAAGTTTTACGTGAGTTAACATTGAGCCGAATAAAAAAAACATCAAATCGGAAAAGATACAATCAAAATTTAATTTCTTACCTACCCCTCAACTCAGGTGGCGTGATTATTTGTACCCTATGTTTTTTCCTAGATAACAATCAGTCGAATAAAAAAAGTTTGATCGAAATCGGTAAAAAAACAGCCAAATTCGAATTTCCTGCCTACCCTCTGAGGTGGCGTAATTTTAGGTATCCTAAGTTACAACCCGGGTAACACTGAGTTGAATAAAAAAAGTCCCATTGAAATCGGTTAAGTAGTTTTGGCGTGATGTGGTAACATACAGACATACATACAGACAAAAATTCTAAAAAAAAAAACGATTTGGTCTTTATATCGTTAATAATGTCTGCTGCAGTTATTTTTTTGGAAAAATATTCAATGTACAGACACCACCCTTCTAGATATTTATTATATGTATAGATAGATACAACTGTATAAGGTCATTTTAAATCAAGTGCAAATATTAATCGTGTTAAACCCATGAAACTAAACAACTTTCCCTAAGGAACATAGGTCGAAAAACGAATAAAAAAATTGAACCTTCCATACCAAATGCTCCAGCTGATAGCGCACTTAGTATGGGAAGTAAATTTTTATTTTTCGTAATACGACCTACGAGTATGTTTCTTACGGAAAATTGTTTAGTGTCATGTGTAGATTCACACGTTTCAATATTTGCACTTGATTTAAAATGACCTTATAGTACCTACGTAGCGGAGATAACCGTACCCTATGAATGTGTGCGTGCGTATGCCCTCCGCCCCCTGCCGCCGGCCCGCGTCCGCCTGTTTCGACTGCATCTATTGTTTTTGTGTTTTATTCATTTAAATATAGTGCATGAAAGTGACACAAATTTAGAATAATGATTATTCATGCATTTTTGATATTGAATAAGTAAACTCTAATAATTGTAATATTTTTCTGGAGCTACGGAAGCTTGGAAAAACAAAATAATTAATAATCTTAAAAGTGCATGCCCTAATTTGGCACAAATTTATTTAATAGGCATATGAAAGTGATTTGAGTAAGGAAACAGTTATTTCATCAATTGTATTTCTTTTGCACTGTTTTTACATAGTGACCCTAAGATGTCAGTTTGCACTGGACGAAGATGGCACAAACCGGGTTTGCACACTTAGTCCGATAGCGCTAGGTTTTGAAGTTTCAAAACTCTTAAAGTTTTTTGTTTTTTGCATACAGTTTCCGGACCATTTGCCCAACCTAATACATTATTTTGTGTCATCCTAGGTACTTGCATAGGTAGAAATTTAGGTATTTGTCTTTTCGATCAGTATTGGACGAAAAGATAATTAGAGATGCAGATATTACTTTCATGGTAATAACGAGATAGTTATTGATGTACATAGGCATTTTGTGCTATATATGTCCACGAGAATCCTAATATTTAACCAGTACCTAATACGGCACCAACTAGCTCTAAAATAATATTACAATAGGTAAAATAGGTGTTACGCGTTTCAGAATACTGATATCTGTTGTTTAAAATATTTTGTGTCGAATTCATCCACGACGTTTATAGATATTATTTTTTTTCATTACTACAGCCTGTAAAATCCACAAAACAAATGGCAAGTTATTAGAGTTTACGTGTTCTTTGTTATTATGGTGTAACAAAACACTATTCATAATTTGTGTTGTTTTTATCCACGAACTTCTAATATTAGGTACGTACCTATATAAGAATGGCGAGCGCAGGGACCATCGAGCGCGCGGAACATCGAGCGCGGGCGCGGGCGGCGGGGGGCGCCGGCAAGCCAAAAGCGCGGACGCGTGCATTTTGTTTACATTCAGTCTTCTTGGTGCAAGTTGCGACAAGCAATTAGTAAAAGTTAGTTATGAAACTGTGACAGACTTAAATGGAAATCGAAACTGAGTTATTACCCGACCGGACCAACGAAGAATAATGAGATTTTTGTTCGTTTTTTACTGTAGATCACGCCTGTTATTACTAAATTGTTACTCCTGTGTTTGTTTTTTCGTAATTCCACACTGAGATCTCTTATAGGTACCTTATTGAATCAAATCCGAAAAAAATATATGTCACTCATCATTAAAAAATACATCAGGACTAAGTAGGTATGTTCCAGTGTTGTTGCAATAACGATAGTTTCACAATGGATAGTTGACCTTGAAAAAAAGTATAAGTAAGTAGACTATCGCTATCGCAACAAAACTAGTATGTGCTAAGTGATATTAAGGTAAAGATAGGTAGGTATTTGTTTGATACACTTCTTCTTCTCACTTACTGTCATAAAATCTTTCGTTTGCAAAGTAAGGTAGGTATGTTTCATTCCACTGCATGACTCGGTGAACCTGCGGGAGGGAGGGTATAGGTGAGGGGCGGGGCGGGAAGCACGCTTAGCGGCTTTGGCGCCATCACGCGCACTCAGTTGCCACTTTGATCTCATACTTACATACATACACGTTCATCTCATACTTAGGTATTAAGTAATAGAAACTGTTTTTTTTTATGTTAAAACTTATATTTAATGCAAAAACCATAAAATAATCTTAGTTTTTGGAATAAAGTATATACATATAGCTATTTATAAACAACCGTTTCTCCCCGGCTACATTCGCCCAAAATGGTTTTTAGCCGATTTCGACGTTTGAAACCGCTTGGTTGAACCGGCTTTACATCTATAGTAGTGGGTAAAATCCCATTCTTTTTCACCCGGTTTTAATACATTATCACCCAATTTTTGGGGTTACATACATACATACTATCACGCCTGTATCCGTGATAAGGTAGGCAGAGCATGAACAAACCAAACAAAGGTCGTTCCGCCACGTCGGACAAGTTTTGAGGGTTGTTTAAGATAGAACTGGATATTGCTGTAGTGACAGGTTGTCAGCCCATCGCCTAAATTACAATATACCCACGAATCCCTTAGCTGGTTTTTACAGCATGCCAGGGAGGAGATGCAGCTGGCACATTCTACGTTCTTCTGTCGCTCCCAGTCCAGCATGGAAGCTTTTTGGGGTTACAACCGGGTAATAACCCAAATCACCCGGTTTTAATCCCTTATCACCCAATATGTCAGGTGAAAACAAGGGTCAATAGTCGATAAAAGCTATGGAAACTCCGCCAATTTTGAAGATAGGATCTTCCAATTTTGTGTTACTACTCTTACTCTACTCTTATTCTATTACTTTTCTTCTCCTCCTAAGCCTTCTTCCTATTATCTGGGGCCGGTTTTCCTTGTCTGCCTCTTCCATTTTTGTCTATATTGTGCTGTTTCGGCGTCTATGTCGGATTCTTTCAGGTATTTTTGTACCGTCATCAGCCAAGTGGCGGGGTGTCTTCCGCGGCGTCGCGTCGTCGTGGGTAAGTTTAGGCCTATTCGTACCATATGGTCCTTAGGGCGCCGAAGCACATGTCCATACCATCGTAGGCGTCGTTCTTCGACCTTGTCTATAATTGGGTCAATTATTTATCTTCCTCTGATGTGGACATTGCGAACTTTGTCCAGCAGTGTGACACCCACTGACCAGCGTAACATGCGCATTTCTGTAGTGTGAAGCTTTGACAGGTGTTGTTTAGTAGATGCCCAACATTCTGTACCGTAGAGGTCTCATGGCCGTTTTGTACAGTTTGCCTTTAAGCGCAGCTTCGACATTCCTAACTACCATATCATTTCGACAGACGGCATGTTGCACTTGGCATGCGTTTGTGTGTGTGTGTTATAAGGGTTGACAAATTTTGTTATACCGGTCATAATCATCACATAAATCAACGTTTTTAAGTTGTTCACTGTAACTGAATATTTAGAATAGATTAGGTTCCATATTTTGTATGTACTTACTTACCGTCTGTCATCACTGTGGAATCTAAAAAAGTTCCTGTTGGAGTCATCTCTAGTAGTAGAAAGACATCCGTACACAGAACAGTACCTAACCATCTTTGGAACACAAAACTTGATTATTTCCGTTACACTGGGAAACATGCGTGCGCCATACCCGCTAAGCGTACGCTCAATGTGGCCCACAATCCGGCGCGGAGTGTGACGTATGTCGGACAGGGAAAGGGAGGTAAATGACCATTATGTATGTAATACTATTATATATTCTGTGCTTTAAGTTTAATGTGCATCTTCTTGTCACACATTACACCTGTGAGTTGTCTCAACTTCATCCATCCCGTAGTTGTTCTATGGGTTACATCTCGCTCAATTTTTCCGTCATTGCTAATGATTGATCCCAAATATTTATGTATGGACGCCCCGTCTATGAAAAGTTTTATCTGGCTCATGTCCGTGTGACCATCAAATATACACGACATATGCTCTGTCTTTTTGCAACTAATCTTAAGACAATTATCTTCAAGTGACTTCAGCCAGAGATTGAAATCAGTCTGTAGGTCTTCCACTGAGTCTGATATCAGAGCAACGTCATTTGCATACAGTATTATTCCATGGTGTTCCATGGTACAGGTTTTTGGCAGCGGTTTGTGAGATAGTCCTTGGTTACATTGGTGACGTTAAATAACAAAGGGCTCAAAGCCGACCCTTGATCAACGCCAACTGTAATTGACAGTGATATACAGATGCCTGGTGGACAAACGACTTGAGTTGTAACACCATTGTACATATCCTGTATGAAGGCGATGTATTGTTCTGGGACATTTTGGGCTCTAAGTGCATCCCAAATAAGTTCTCGGGGCACGTGATCGAAAGCCTTTTCTAGATCAATAAAGATCATGTGTAGGTTTGTATTATATCCTCTGGCCTTTTCCTTTTTGTATCGGAAGGACGAGTTGAGTGCCTTTCGAAACTAAGCCGTCCTGGTAAAAAAAGGTTGGTTCTGTCCTGCTACTCTTCATCATAGCTAACCTTCAGTCGGTATACGCTTTTATATCCAGAAATTTCTGGACTTCACATGGCCGACGATAGCTGCCAGGAGAGATATTGTAAACAAATTGTGTAAATACCACATGGACTTGTCCGGATGGGATATTGATGGGAAGGTGATGCCAACCTCAACAGACAACTGGTCTTGGGGTCGGTGACTTTAACTCACTAGCCGTACAACCAAACAAATCCCCCATGACTAATAGATCTTGCGGTGGTCAAGCCAGAGGTCGGTCTTATCATTTAAATAACATTTAAACCTTCGACAACCATGTATGCTCCGACCATCTCAGACCAGCCGGCAAATTCCAGGCTGCTGCCGTCGAGGCAGAAGATACTCACACGGCATACGGCACCCGGTACAGAATACTCCCGGGAACCAGTCTCAACACTAAAGGATGTAGATGAGCTCACAAGCGAGTTCGCGACTGCAATTCAGCGAGCAAAGGAATATGCTGCTAATTTAAAAGAGGTCCCTGGACATTGCCGTCTTCTGCAACTGCACTGACAAGAGATAAGATTCTGACATATAAGTTTTCAATTGTTGCTGGCAATGCACATCTCCTATAACTACTGTTACAAGCCAACGCATGACCACCACTGTATGGAGCAGTGGCTACGCCCAACTATTTATTTCGTTTTATTTAAAAACTACTGTATGTACATAGATCATGAACAGTTTTACAACGAAAAAATATTGTATAATGCCAGCAGGGCACACTCCTTGATCATTTTGTCTTATTCCATACAACAAAAAATTCAAAAGTTTTTTTTTCCAGACAAACTATCTGTTTTAGACAAAAACTTGTTATCACAATTATTCATCAGAATGAAAAACCGACTGATGGGTATCTTAAAATTATGAAATTTAATAGTAAAAACCCTATGTCCCTTATTTAGCAGTTTCGACCCACTGTGCGGCGGAACTCGAACCTACAACCTCTAGCTTCGTAGGCAGGAAGGCAGGGTCACTACCAACTTGGCTATCCGGCCGTAAAAATCTAGTGGATTTTTAATCGGCATACCGCTTTTCGTTACATCACTTGTACACACACCTATGTACTCTGATGACTAAATAGGTACCTATCAGAAACTACTCCGTCAGACTGTTCAAAGTGGTCACACCACACATAACAAAAATATTAAGTAATTCTTTTTAATTCGTGTATATTTTGTTTCACTGACTGTACACTACGTACCTACTCGAAGTGGGGCGCGGGACATCAAGAAGCGTTATATATAACGAAAAAGCTGTAGGTAGGTATGCCGATAATTATTCAGATTCTAATCGTCGCATCGTAAAATAATATTGACCATATTGACCGTCTAAGCATTGACCATTGACATACGTGGGTATTGAGATTGCAGGCGTGCGTTTTATAAAAATGCATTTAGAAAATTCGCACGTCCTTTCGTTATTTTATTTTTATATCTATGCTAGCTGTGCCCGCGACTCCGTACGCGTGGTGGTTATGATTTTAAACAGCAATGTATTTTTTTGTTTTAAATTTTCTTTACTCTTACTTATTTGTGTCATTTTGAATCGCATTAGATAAGCCTAACACGTGTATAACACTATACTTGTGTGCGTAATACGACTTACCGTATTCTAATGAGATTATGAAATAAAACCTACTCCCTAAGTCAGGTGGCGTGGTTTTATACGTATATCTATAAAGTTTTACGTGAGTTAACATTGAGCCGAATAAAAAAAACATCAAATCGGAAAAGATACAATCAAAATTTAATTTCCTACCTACCCCTCAACACAGGTGGCGTGATTATTTGTACCCTATGTTTTTCCTAGATAACAATCAGTCGAATAAAAAAAGTTTGATCGAAATCGGTTAAAAACAGCCAAATTCGAATTTCCTGCCTACCCTCTAAGTGAGGTGGCGTGATTTTAGGTATCCTAAGTTGCAATTCGGGTAACACTGAGTTGAATAAAAAAAGTCCCATTGAAATCGGTTTTAAGTAGTTTTGGCGTGATATGGTAACATACAGACATACAGACAGTTTCAGTTCAGTTTCAATATTTGCACTTGATTTAAAATGACCTTATAGTACCTACGTAGCGGAGATAACCGTACCATATGAATGTGTGCGTGCGTATACCCTCCGCCCCCTGCCGCCGGCCCGCGTCCGCCTGTTTCGACCGCATCTATTGTTTTTGTGTTTTATTCATTTAAATATAGTGCATGAAAGTGACACAAATTTAGAGTGATGATTATTCATGCATTTTTGATATTGAATAAGTAAACTCTAATAATTGTAATATTTTACTGGAGCTACGGAAGCTTGGAAAAACAAAATAATTAATAATCTTAAAAGTGCATAACCTAATTTGGCACAAATTTATTTAATAGGCATATGAAAGTGATTTGAGTAAGGAAACAGTTATTTCATCAATTTTTGTTTTTTTTGCACTGTTTTTACATAGTGACCCTAAGATGTCAGTTTGCACTGGACGAAGATGGCACAAACCGGGTTTGCACACTCCGCAGACTATCCTAGATATGATATTATAGTTATTTTAAAGTTTAAATTAATTTTGCCAGTTTTAATTTGAATAAAAAAAAACAACTACAAATCATCGATTTACTGAAAATGCAAGTACCAGATGTGACACAAAATGCAAAAAATATGATTCATAAATACGACTGTATCCACAGGCAAGAAATAAGCAACTTTAGAGTTTTTGAAACTTATGGTGTCAAAATAGACCAGCGCTATCGGACTAACTCCGCAGGCTATCCTAGATATGATATTATAGTTATTTTAAAGTTTAAATTAATTTTGCCAGTTTTAATTTGAATAAAAAAAAACAACTATAAATCATCGATTTACTGAAAATGCAAGTACCAGATGTGACACAAAATGCAAAAAATATGATTCATAAATACGACTGTATCCACAGGCAAGAAATAAGCAACTTTAGAGTTTTTGAAACTTATGGTGTCAAAATAGACCAGCGCTATCGGACTAATAGCAAGGCCGAAACGTCCACCAAACTCTCACGAATTTGGTTTCGAAAATTACAAGTCAGTTTGACCTTCATTCCGAAACGATCTTTTAGTTTTCCTTCTCGGTACAGCGGTACCGAAGTTTCGCTCGTTTGCATCCTCATCTCGGAACACCAGCGAGTTGCGAACTCATTCTATCTAGTAGGTCTTTGAATCTCAAGATATGTTCCAAAATTTCCAAACCGCAAATAATATTCCTGTACGTATTTCTGAAATCACTTTTCGTCACTGGATAGTATGAACATGATCCTCAATTCCTACAGTTTTACTTCAGAAATATAGCGCGACCGTAACACCCCCCACAAACTCTCGCGAATTAGGTTTCGAAAATTACAAGCATCGCATCACATGAACTTCAGATTATCCTCATCTCGGAAAACCAGCGAGTTGCGAACTCTACCTATCTAGTAGGTATTTGAATCTCAAGATATGTTGCAACATTTTTAAATCGCAAGTCCTGTAAGTATTTCTGAAATCACTTTTCGTCACTGGATAGTTTAAACTTCGTCCTCAATTCCTACAGTTTTACTTCAAAAACTCTCACGAATTTGGTTTCGAAAATTACAAGTCACTTGCATCGCAGATAAAGTTTCTGTATTTCCGAAATCACTTTTCTCCGAGTAGTTTGACCTTCATTGCGAAACTCTTTCAGTTTTACTTCAGCGTAGCGGTACCGAAGTTCCGCTCGTTTGCATCCTCATCTCGGAATACCAGCGAGTTGCGAACTCTTTTAATTGCATCCCGTGAAGGAGTCTGCAATTAGCATGCAGCGGAAATTACCGAGTGCGGCAAAAGTTAAGATAAAACCGTTCTTTGCGAACTTAGTTTTCTAAATAATTTGTCTTCGCAGTGCAGTCATGGCGTCTTTTACTTAAACGGCTTAAGCGCTCGGCAGAAGTATTAGAATAAAACTCAGCTGAGGTAACTTCTTTACATGGAAATAAGTCCAAGATTACGGGCGGAACTTTGTCGCCAAAGAAGAGGAACGGTCGTTTTATTTGAGAGACTTTTGCCTATCAAGGAAGTTTTCAAGTTTTGTAGAGGAAACGGACTTTTCTACAACCATGAATGTAAAAAAACCGAGTCGCGTAGATTTGAACTTGATATCCTCTGTTTTCTTACAACACTGAATTTCACCATTAGTGAAGTGGATATTTTACATTCAATATCGATCCATGTGCTTATTCAAAAAGTATTCCAGGGGTAATTCTAGGTAAATAGCGACAGCAAGAAAGTTTCAATACCTATCTAACTTAACCATTGTTTTTTTTTCAGATATGGCGCACTCCTGCTTGTCGATACAGTAGTATCCATCGCCGCGATTCCATTCTTAATGAACGAATGGGGAGTAGACGCAGTGTACACTTCCAGTCAGAAAGCACTAAGTGGTCCAGCTGGAATATCACCAGTAGCATTCAGTTGTCGGGCCGAGTAAGTAGATGATATTGAAAAAAGTCCTATTATTCAAGATAGGTCCTCAATATTCTAAGTCATATTATTGAAGCTAGGTCCTTAAGTTCTCATCATATTCTTATTTCACAAACAGAAACAGTGGGTATCGTGATATATCCTGATGATTAAACATAAAATTAATTATTGTCTTCTGTCACGGATTGCGCTTGTTGCAGAAGAGAGAAGAGAGTTACAATTTGGTGCCGTGACCAGGATCACAATTGTAGTGCCTAAACATTTTTTAAACGTGTTCACTGTGATTGTGCCTCAACGTCTTAAATGTTTTTTTTTGCACTCACAGTGCTATTTTATTTCTGAAAATATCAGAAATAACAAATCAGAAATTCAAACGCTGACGGGATTAGAACCCGCGTCTTTGGAAAACGGGCACAAGTGTAGCGGTATCTTTCATTGATATGAATTCCTTCTGTAAAGTGGACTAGTTAATAGTATTAGTTGTATTATTATACGACAGATGTCGCTAGCGTCCACTTATGACGAGTAATAAATAGAGCAGATCGTCGCTCGGGACATGGCTGCTGTAGGTTAGTGGTTAAGATCGTTGGGCCGATTTTTCAAAGACGCGGGTTCAAAACCCGTCAGTGGTTGAATTTGTTATTTCTATTATTGTCTGCAATGTTATTCCAGAGAGAAGATTAACAAGAGAACTCACCAGCCACCGTTCTACTACGACATGAAGTTGTTGGCTGACCAGTGGAACTGTTACGGAAACACAAGAAAGTAAGTAGTAAATTAAGGCCTATGCCGGTGTCAGATAAGCAACTCTTTTACGAACAAATCTAATATCGAACGTAACACCATTGACATATCGTTTAAATCAGCGCGCGCTACGGTGTGGCGGTTACGTCCCTGGTCACGCCAAGAATATGCGCAAATCACTCAAAAATGCGATTTTAAAAATATGCTGACAAAATTTCAAAAAAGTAAGCAAACCATGTTCTAGCTAATACTTTGAGAAATATATTTAGTAAAAATTACGAAGTTCTGACTTATAATTTAAGAGTACAACTACCTCAAAGTGTTTATTAAACCTGACTCAGTGATTTTATTTTGTAAAATAAAATGAAAAATATTGAAAAAATAGGCAAACCATGGCCTAAAGAATATTTTCTAGTTTCACATATATTTTTTATGGATGTGATATATGTTAATAGTAACTGAGTATAACAAGCTCAACTTTTGCGAAATTTCTAATTATTCGCCTTAAGTTTCTTTCTGAATAGAATATAATAGAGCGAATGCTCGTGACAGAAAATGACAAATATAGATTTATATTAAGTCGTGTCACCGAATCGAGTACTTGTATATACATATCACCTATTTATCCCCAACAGTAGGCAAAGCGTGATTGGCCTTAATAAAGGTCGTTCTGCCACGTCTGACAAGTTTTAAGGGGTATTCCAAATAGATCTATACAGATAACTTTGCTTCGTCATATCCAGTAACAGTGCTTAGTAAAATACTAAGGCTTGTAATTATAAAGCGATCTCAAACTTGAGAGCAATATTAAGTATGGATTCGACAGGCCAGTTTGTACTGAAATGACATTTCTGATACGAACTGAAACATGCTGTTACTCATGAGCGCTGATTATAAATACAGCCCTAATATTGCTTACTAATAAAGCCATTTCAAATTTTCAGATACCACCACACTCTCAGCTCACCTTTAGTGTGGGCCCTTAGGGCTTCTTTCCAGGAACTTATCAAGGAAACCTTGCCCAAGTCCTGGGAACGCCACGCCAAGGTTACAGCACACTTTCACAAGAGACTTCAAGAGGAAGGCTTTGAGTTCCTCGTGCCAAAACCTGAAGACCGCTTGGCTACTGTCACCACCATCACTCTACCGCGAGGATATGACTACCAGCAGTTCACTAAATATATGAGAGAACAGTAAGTGCATATACCTACTTCTTTTTTATAATGATGTCAAAGAAAGATGATCCCATTAACACAGGTTCTCCTACTTCTGTGCTATTATAATTACGACTTGGATGAAAATATCAAAGTTCCTTATATTTCTGATACTAGCGACCCGCCCCGGCTTCGCACGGAAATTATCAGTGTATTATACATATGAACCTTCCTTTTGAATTACTCTATCCATTAAAAGAAACCGCATCAAAATCCGTTGAGTAGTTTTAAAGATTTATGCATACATAAGGATATAGGGACAGAGAAAGCGACTTTGTTTTTTACTATGTAGTGATATGTTTTTCTCACTATGTTAGGAATTTGATATGCATGTTTAATGAAAAAAAAAACACGTCAATAAATAGTAACAATCTGTTAGTGGGTAGGGTCAATACAATTAGGAAGCGGCGAGTCTTTTTTGTATAGAAATTTACGTCTGCGCAGCTTGATTTAAAGTTGCACATTTAAAATTACACAAAAAGCGGTGCGCCTCCGCCGCGTCGCCATCTTGCCGCTTTCTAATTGAGATGCACCTTATATTACTCCATGCTACCAAATACATTGTACTTACTAGTTTCTGCTATGTACTTACTATTTTACAGATTTAAAAAGACTTATTATCGTTTTTAAGGGATCCGAGGGTTTCAGTATATTGCAATTTAGGCGATGGGTGACAACCTGCCACTACAGCAATATACCTACAAATCTATCTTAAATAACCCTCAAAACTTTGTCAGACTTGGCGGAACGACCTTTGTTTAGGTCGTTTACGCCCTGCCTACACCATTAGGGATAAAGGCGTGATTATTATTTATGTATGTATTGTATTTTTACAGCTACAATATCCTGATCTTCGGTGGTTTAGGACCTACAGCGGGCAAGTCTCTTCGTATCGGCATCATGGGAGTGAACTCTACCATGGAAGTCGCTAATGCCGTGGTAGACGCCATGATAGCCACCAGGAATGCGCTGAGGAAGTCTCAATTATAAGATCTGAATTTACCCTTTTAATACTATAGTTACCTGATATATAGGTATTACGCAATATACCTACAAATCTATCTTAAAAAACCCTCAAAGTTTTTGTCACACGTGGCGGAACGATCTTCGTTTACGCTCTGTCTACCCTATTAGGGATAAAGGTGTGATTATATGTATGTATGTATATTACGCTAAAATAGCCAAATAACCAATTTTATAAGATTTTTCTTGGCTGACAATACGATTACCTACATTTATATATCTAATTGTGTTTTCTATATAAAAACAATATAACTGAGTTCACAGGTAATTTATTACATTAAAACTGTAGACGGTTTACATACTATTGACTGGATCCACCTAGGTATATCCAAATTATGCAACAATAATGTCAAAACATTTGATATGTTCACAAATTTCATAGATGATATTCAAAATATCATTTTTTACAAATACACCGATCAAGGGAAGGGAGCTACTATGATAAAAATAATTATTAAATAGAAAACAATGCAATACAAGCAAGTTCACAGTACTCCTTTATGGCCATTAGTTTTGTTATTTGCAAGCCATATGATAGGTGAATATTTTTCTATTGTTAGATTATACAAAAATATTAAAACCAAGATAACTCTTGCTTAATAATCGAGTGATATTCTCAATATGTCAAAAAACATAAAATTAAATAGCCAATAACATGATCATAACACTATACATCCTCCTAAGCATTTGTACAGATCAAGTGAGCACATGCAACAAAGAGATATAAAACGCACAATATTTGCGGAATTTTCATTGAACCTAACAACAAGTAAGTAGTTTGTTTGTACTCATTTGATCCGGACAAAGCCATACAATTTTGATGGACTAGAACCCACAACGAACCGCAAATTTACATTACAAAGTTTATACAATTTTTGGCAATGTGTATCTTCCAAAATTCCTAGAAATCATGTCGTCGAAAGAAATACTTTAGATTATAGACTTACAACAACGCTATGGCGGAGCATACATACCTCGAGCACTTGCGCGTGAGGCTTTACGTTAAATAAACACTAGTTTGTAAAACTTGACTGCAAGCATGCTCAAAATGCATTCTCATGCAAGAAGCCAAGATTCAAAGGAGTTTTAAACTTTGTGTCATTCTAAGCTTGGATTGACCTCAATAGCTTATGCTTACGCTTTGGCGTTCTTAAACGAAAGAAACGCATGTGCCATCGAACATTCGTAAGCGAATGTATTGACTGTTGCTCCGAGGCTTGTACACACCAGACAGACAGTAATCTACATGGCATTCATTTCCATCACATCGAACATTTGGACTAGCTTCCTTAATTACGTAACTATAAAACGTAACCTAGTAATTAAAACAAACTAGTCACGAATTCACATAAACTAACTTAACTATTTCATATCGGTACAATCCGTAATCAGTATAAAATAGTATACAATATGTTAAAATGTAAAATGTGTTAACTAGATCAAAAATTGTATATTGCTAATAATTATTTACAGTATCAGGAAGACAATCGTATTGCCCACACTTCGTTACTATTATATAAAATCTAAATAATAGATGCCGATAAACCTAAGGCAATGTTGGCACAACATCACCCGTAAGGTGTAACATTAAAATGGTACTGTTACTAAAATTTACACACATTTTCGTAACAGTGTGTAAATTTTAGTAGCAGCACACGGACTCACGTGGTACTAAAATACAAAACTAAAGCAAATGCACAAACAAGGCGACCAATACAAATAACATTATTTTGTGATGGTTCGACGCGATGCGGTGATCCCGTTCAATATACATTAGAATCGTAAATAAATATGCACATAAGTAAAGTTAAAAGTAATAATTTATATTTACAATTAAGAAAATATGGCACATCTTTAACGTTATCGACCGCGCTCACTGCTTTGACTCCTATCGAGCGATCGAGTCTTAAGACTAATAATAGACATTCGGTTTGACCTCCATAAAATAATAGATTTCAATTTTACCAACTTAACAGAGAATGCTGAAAAAATAATTGCACAAAATTCGTATGTATGCAACATTCTCTATTAATTTGGTGAGAAATCTGTATCGATATAGGGATAGTGTCGGATAATCTGATGTAATGCGCCTATGAAAATTTCGGGACATTCATAATACCAATTAAAATACCGGTGGGTAAGTAAATATTCAACGCCTTTAAATAATACACAGTAGAAGCTAGCGATTTGCAACTCTCAATCACACGACTTTATTAACTAATCTTATTCGTTTTGATTTTAGGGCGCTTTGATTGAAATTTTGAGGTAGTAGGGTAGGCTATAGTCGTACGATGGAAAGTTGCAAATGTCCAGCCTTAAAGCTACTCCGTCGATCGTTCGACTCGTCGCCGCGCGGCCGACGCCGCACTCCACCGACTTAAACTAGACACATTCGAATCGCACGAGTACATAAAAATATATCAGTCTATAGAGCGAAGCGTTCACTCACTTAGCCTACGAGCAGTCTGGGGTAGACGCAATCTGGAAAAAGGAGCAGTGAACACACTTCTTTCAGGCTTTAATTCATTCACGCAGTTTTTATTCGTTATCCTGGTCACGGCACCAAAAATAGTTGTATAACGTTTATCGATAAGTTCATGCAAAACGGTGCAGTAATTTAAATAAGTTTCTTCGCAGCACATTCTCTGATAAGTTGGCAGCTTTACAGTGCCTAGAAACGCTAGAAAGAAATGTGTCCGCTAGGCCCATTCTATTGCAGCGTGTCGGGGCGGAGCTGGTCCGGCGTTCAGCTAGGCGGGCGCGGGTGGCGCGCGGGCGGCGGGGGCAACGCTGGGTGGGGGGGCGCGCGCTGACGCCTGTGTCGTGTGCACGCGCAGCAAGCGTCGCCTCGCCGCCGCCGCGCGCAAGCTGCGCGCCCGCAACGTTTCCGTACGCATGTTACTTCTCCGTCCTGAAAAGAAGAAATCTCTCATCAGAATTTTGATAGAATATAAAAATATAATTTTGATAGGTTATAAAAATATAATAATGGTAAAGTTGTGAACCCATCTCTACCTTGGTCTTTTATGGACACTTTTCTTTAGTTTCAAGTAGCTACAGTGAAACCATGATAACTTTAAATATGTCAGCGGTACTACACTGACAGGAATTTATGAAATTACAGCCGCTGACAAATGCACACTTATCATGGTTTCACTCTAGTGAAGTTCACAGCATTTTATACAACATTTTATTTGACTTTAAATGTCAGTATGTCTGAATCTTCTTTTTTATTACAACCCTCATCTCTTAAGAAGTACGTACTTTGCATCGGCAAGTGACGCATCTTTGTTCTCCATGCGAGTGTATTGACGGATGCACTTCCTTCCCATTAGGAAGTGGTCCATCAGGGAACTTGCACCCGCCTTCAGCTAGTATCTCCTCTGCTGTCCTCGGTGCGCCCTGGTCTT
This sequence comes from Scrobipalpa costella, assembly GCA_949820665.1. Taxonomy (NCBI): domain Eukaryota; kingdom Metazoa; phylum Arthropoda; class Insecta; order Lepidoptera; family Gelechiidae; genus Scrobipalpa; species Scrobipalpa costella. The sequence continues at coordinate 10,374,481 of OX463304.1, read as the reverse complement.
TTGGAGTGTCTTCTTCTGGACTCTTCTTTTTCACCTGCAATTGATGAATGTAAATTTAATACTCTATGACACTATGTTTCAAATTAAGTTTCATTGTTTTTTATTTCTTGCTTATTTATAAAGATACTCTGGCAACTGGGACCGTATAAAATCATCAAATTATCCGGTTAAGTTTTCGTTTTATAGAGTGAACAATTTTAATTTGCATTCTTCTAAATCTGGATAAGAAACCAATAAAATACAGAATTTAAAATAATTGAAGCCGTGTGGCCCAAGTTAAACCGTTCCCAAAAGTTTATCAATTTCAACATTGTGTTTTCATACCTCTGGGCACACTCTGCAGCAAGCCTTTTTATCCGGCCGGTACGCTTCCTTCTCAGCACACTTCAACGGAGGACACCTCACACGGGGACATTTCACTTGTCTCGTAGGGAACTCGCAGGTGCATACTGCGCAGGTGTCATAACCCCCTGGTACCAGGTATGGATGCCAGGAGGAACCAGGGGCGTGGTACTGGCCGGAGAGGTGGCAGCCGTGGGACTCGTTCCATACTGCTGTTGTTGAATCTGGAATAGAATGTTAGAAGTGATGAATACTACATTAAAATAGATCCTAACAACTTGACAGTTTTACAGTGCCTAGAAACGGTTTCGGTCTCAGACACGTTTTTTGATAAACGGGCAAGACATTATCTTGTAGGAATGTTTGCGAGTTCATAGTAAGGTCTTCCAAAGTTAGTTTCTTCAAATACAAGATGTACTTTTACGTGAAAACAATAGTCAATTGATTTAATAATGTATTTTTTTTATTGCCTATATTGTGATTTACCAGAGTGGGTTATCACTTAATTAACTTTAATGGACCAGTCAGCTCCTATAAATATTTTATAACACCCCAAAAGGATTGACTTACTCGTGCAGATAGGACAGCATTGCCCCGGTGGCTGGATAGTAGGCACGGCGCAGTTGACTGGTGGACAGCGCACTGGGTCGCAACGTATCGAACCCTGGACGCAGCCGCACATGTGACAAGACTGGAAAATAGACGAGGAATAAATTATTTTGATGTCTCGTATCAGTGAACATTCTCTGTTAACTTGTAGCAAGTTTTCAAAAATGAAATATTCAAAAGGTAGATAGGTACAAAATCAATCCTTTCCTTAAAATCTTAAATGCTCTATATTGATGAAGATTCTCTGTCAACTTGTAATACGCTTTTAGAAAATTGGGCTCTTTTACTGGCTTTGCAGTAACAAAATTAGCACATTTTCTTTAAAAAATATATATTTTATTACTGACTAAGTAGAATTTATTTAAGTAACCATCTATTGGACGCCATCTTTGTAGGACCATCCCGTGGCAGTGTAGAAGCAAGACGCAGTGTTTGACAGTGAGTTGTCGGGCGGTAGCAAATTCACGTAGGGCGGCACGTAGTTCTGAGTCAGGACCTTAGTATAAGAAGGACTTACTTCAGTAGCCATCCATTGGGCGCCATCTTTGTAGAACCGTCCCGTGGCAGCGTAGAAGGAAGACGCAGTGTTTGACAGTGAGTTATAGCTTAGTGTCACCTCGATGTCAGATCATCATAGTTTCTATATAGGTACATACTTCAGTAGCCATCCATTGGGCGCCATCTTTGTAGAACCGTCCCGTGGCAGCGTAGAAGCAAGACGCAGTGTTTGACAGTGAGTTATAGCTTAGTGTCACCTCGATGTCAGATCATCATAGTTTCTATAGAGGTACATACTTCAGTAGCCATCCATTGGGCGCCATCTTCGTAGAACCGTCCCGTGGCAGCGTACGCAGTGTTTGACAGTGAGTTATAGCTAAGTGTCACTTCGATGTCAGATCACCATAGTTTCTATAGAGGTACATACTTCAGTAGCCATCTTTTGGGCGCCATATTTGTATAACCGTCCCGTGGCAGTGTAGAAGCAAGACGCAGTGTTTGACAGTGAGTTGTCGGGCGGTAGCAAGTTCACGTGGGTCGGGACGTAGTTGTGAGTCAGCATTTTGTCAGGACACTAGTAGAAGAGGGACTTACTTCAGTAGCCATCCATTGGGCGCCATCTTCGTAGAACCGTCCCGTGGCAGCGTAGAAGCAAGACGCAGTGTTTGACAGTGAGTTATAGCTTAGTGTCACCTCGATGTCACATCCCCGTAGTTTCTATAGAGGTACATACTTCAGGGCGGCACGTAGTTCTGAGTCAGGACCTTAGTATAAGAAGGACTTACTTCAGTAGCCATCCATTGGGCGCCATCTTTGTAGAACCGTCCCGTGGCAGCGTAGAAGGAAGACGCAGTGTTTGACAGTGAGTTATAGCTTAGTGTCACCTCGATGTCAGATCATCATAGTTTCTATATAGGTACATACTTCAGTAGCCATCCATTGGGCGCCATCTTTGTAGAACCGTCCCGTGGCAGCGTAGAAGCAAGACGCAGTGTTTGACAGTGAGTTATAGCTTAGTGTCACCTCGATGTCAGATCATCATAGTTTCTATAGAGGTACATACTTCAGTAGCCATCCATTGGGCGCCATCTTCGTAGAACCGTCCCGTGGCAGCGTACGCAGTGTTTGACAGTGAGTTATAGCTAAGTGTCACTTCGATGTCAGATCACCATAGTTTCTATAGAGGTACATACTTCAGTAGCCATCTTTTGAGCGCCATATTTGTATAACCGTCCCGTGGCAGTGTAGAAGCAAGACGCAGTGTTTGACAGTGAGTTGTCGGGCGGTAGCAAGTTCACGTGGGTCGGGACGTAGTTGTGAGTCAGCATTTTGTCAGGACACTAGTAGAAGAGGGACTTACTTCAGTAGCCATCCATTGGGCGCCATCTTCGTAGAACCGTCCCGTGGCAGCGTAGAAGCAAGAAGCGGTGTTTGACAGTGAGTGGTCAGGCGATGGAGAGTTCACGTGGGTTGGGACATTGTTTGGAGTCCGTATTTTGTCAGGACCTTAGTATAAGAGGGACTTACTTCAGAAACCATCCATTGGGCGCCATCTTCGTAGAACCGTTCCGTGGCAGCGTAGAAGCAAGACGCAGTGTTTAACAGTATGTTATAGCTAAGTGTCACCTCGATGTCACATCACCATAGTTTCTGTAGAGGTACATACTTCAGTAGCCATCCATTGGGCGCCATCTTCGTAGAACCGTCCCGTAGCAGCGTAGAAGCATGACGCAGTGTTTGACAGTGAGTTGTCGGGCGGAGGAGAGTTCACGTGGGTCGGGACGTAATTCGGAGTCAGCTCGTTGTCAGTCCAGGGCACTGCGGACGGCAGACACGATGGGGGCACGCTTATCTGGAATAACAAACAAAATAATACGTTTCAGTAAATAATTAAAGACAGTTTTTTATTAAAACTTATCCCACCTACTATTTTTTGGGCATCAAAGTAGACCCACAGAATCTTGATCTCAAAATAAGTGTAAATATGTGTATGTATGTATTATTTACGATGGATAGAAGGCGATCCAATCAAGTTTAAAATTTGAAAATCCAAGTCAAATTATTTTTACTAAACTTACCGCATAACTTTCTCCTTTGTAGCAGAAAACAAAACAAATTTTTTATATCAAAGTACATGACAATCCATACTAATATTATAAATACGAAAGTAACTCTGTCTGTCTGTCTGTCTGTCTGACTTTCTGTCTGTCTGTTTGTTTGTTGATCTTTCACGCCTAAACGGCTGAACGGATTTTGAAAAAAATTGGTTCAGTGATAGATGGTAACCTGGAGACGGACATAGGCTACATATAATCACGCCTCCGTACTTAGGGGGTGGGCAGTAGCCAGGGAACTGAACTTACTTAGTGATTTCTTTTACGACTAAACGGCTGAACGGATTTAGATGAAATTTAGTATGGTGATAGTTGGTAACCTGAAAACGGACATAAGCTAAATATAATCACGCCACCATACTTAGGGGGTAGGTAGTAGGCAGGGAACTGAATTTTGTTAGTAGTTTTTAATTATTTTTGATGGGACTTTTTTATTGATCTAAGTGTTACATAGACAAAAGCTAAGGATACAAAAATTTAAGCCCCTGTGCTTAGGGGGTAGGCAGTAGGTTGGGAACTGAATTTAGTTAGCGTTTATAACCGATTTCGATAGGACTTTTTTTATTCAACTAACTGCTACCAAGACACAAACTAAATATATAAATAATCACGCCACCGTACTTACGGGGTAGGCAGTAGCAGAGAACTGAATTTAGTTAGTGTTTTTAACCGATTTCGAAGGGAGTTTTTTTATTCCATTCTGGACTGGGAGCAATAGAAAAACATAGAATGTTCCAGCTGCATCTCCTTCCGGGCATGCTGTAAAAACCAGCTAAGGGATTCGAGGGTTTCAGTATATTGTAATTTAGGCGATGGGCTGACAACCTGTCACTACAGCAATATACAGTACAGATCTATCTTAAACAACCCTCAAAACTTGTCAGACGTGGCGAAACGACCTTTGTCTGGGTCGCTTACGCTCTGCCTACCCCATTAGGGATACAGGCGTGTAAGTATATATGTATGTATGTTTTTTATTCAACTCAGTGTAGGTTACTAAGACACAAACTAAAGATATTAATAATCACGCCACCGTACTTAGGGGGAAGGCAGTAGGCAGGGAACAGAATTTAGTTTGTGTTTTTAACCGATTTTGACGGGATATTTTTTTATTTAACTGTGTTTTAGCTAATAATCACGCTACCGTACTAAGGGGGTAGGCAGTAGCTGAGAACTGAATTTAGTTAGTGTTTTTAACCGATTTTGAAGGGAATTTTTTTATTCAACTCAGTGTAGGTTACTAAGACACAAACTAAAGATATAAATAATCACGCCACCGTACTTAGGGGTAGGCAGGAAACTGAATATAGTTAGTGTTTTTAACCGATTTTAATGGGACTTTTTTTTATTTAACTGAGTTTTACCCAATAATCACGCTACCGTACTTAGGGGGTAGGCAGTAGGCAGAGATCTGAATTGAGTTTGTATTTTAACCGATTTTGATAGTACTTTTTTCAGTTTACGCAGTGTTACCTCGGTTTACGATATCATCACGCTACCTAACGTAGGGGGTAGGCAGGGAAGAAAAATAATGTTGTTGAACCGATTATATCGGTTTCTTTTTATTTAGTTCTGTTTTACCTGGACTAACATAGAATACATTTCATCACGCTTCATTACTTGGGGGGGGCAGGCAGCCAGATTTAAGAGTGCTATGAAGTGCAGCACGCTATGTTGTTAAAATTTTGGCAGCAATTCAATTCATAATGTGTGCTGTGTATTAAAAATCTGTAAAACATTTATACACGTGCACTGGAGCGACATAAGTTTCAGGATGGACGGGAAGAAAGGGAACAGAAGCGACTGGAGCGAGTCATGAACGGGAGGAATTGATAGGACTAGACAGATATAAGGACTGTTAAGGAACGCGTGTGTCGGGTAGGGTAGGGAAGTGTAGTAGGTAGGTACGTGAGGAACGATGACGGTAGAACAGGTTTGAGCCTACTTTTACCGCCACCATCGTCACGTTTTCTGACCAGACCCACAATATGCTGCAGATAATCACGGGTGGACGAAGGAGAAAGAAAAAATACTTCGCAGACGAAGTTGCGGGTAAAAGCTAGTCATAACTATAAATTCTCACCTGTGGTAACCGCGTGCGCAACAACTGCGTGTCATTGTTCTCAGCAGGTCGAAGGTCAAGATACGCTGCGCCAGCATGAAGAGCTGCTAGTTCTGCAGGTGTTGGCTCCAGAACGCAACCTTCAGCTCCTTGCAGCGGCCTGGATCCAGCCCCGCTGCCAGTGTGGGTCTCCAACCATGGCAGCCAGGCGTTCGTCATGCCCGTCACAACCACCTGAAAATATGAACGTGCGCTTTTAGTTTTTTGCTGATTTCGCTTGCTTTTTTTCAGTTTCTTTGACTAGTCGAATAGCAGCTGACATGGAGGCTGGGTAATAAATAGCACTATGTGGATGTCTTTCTAAGAGTCTCGTCAAAGGTCAAAGGGTATCAAGGGATAATTCATAAAGGGGGGACTTTATTTTGAATCTATTTTTAAATAATACCTACAATTATACCTACAAATCTATCTTAAATATCCCTTAAATTTTTGTCAAACGTGGCGGAACGGCCTTTGTTTAGGTCGTTACGCTCTGCCTACCCCATTAGGGATAAAGGCGTAATTATATATATGTATGTATTTTTAAATAGCAGACCATAGCAGCCAAGGAATTTGTATTGATAGCAGCAGACAGACAGAAAATTTACGTCATATCAATGTGACTTTCTTTCTAGAGTACTCATTAACATACAAGTGTCATTGAAGATACTCATTTGCGCTAATAGTACTTCACGCTGAGTACGACTGGAAAATAACGCCACATTTAATACTAGTAGGTAGGTATTACTTTCATAACAACAATTTTTGAAACACAATTATCCTTTTCATCGTCAAAAGTTGGGAAGATCACTTGATTATCATCAATGTCATGTTGAAAATCCATCTCAATAATCCAGTTCAGTTGCTAGCATCGATCAATAAGAGACAAGATTTCTATTCGATTCTATGAAATTACCTCATAATGCAATCCGCAAAGCACATCAACAGACATCCAAGCCAGGCCAGCAACGGGAGTGGCAGTGGCAGGAACCCTCGCGTCAGTTCTTCGCAGCAGTGCTGGACCGGCTCCAGCGGCGTCAGGGAGGGGCCGAGATGTCAGACGACCACGCAGGATTGGAGGACCTGGAAAAGGAAAAAAATGGTAAACGTCGAGATAGTGAATATGGAAGAGAAAAATCTTACAACAGCGAATACCAAAAACCGGGGAAAGTGGAATAGAAAACTATAGGTGGAAAAGAGAAAGGGGGAATGTTGCTACTAAAGCTATGTGCTGCTGATTCTTATCTGGGTTACTACTTTAATCGATGATTTTTATTCAGAGCTAGAATGAGATAAGTACTTGACCACATTTTAATAGAAAACAGCTTACCAACATCACCGCCTATGTGAACATTCAGCTGCTCATCATACAAAGGTGGGAAGATACGAGCACTGGGTCTTGCAAGAACTCCAATTCGAGTATCCAGGATTTCCACTTGGGAGTGACGTTTTACCTGCTCTTCAACTAACGTGATCTTCGCATCCGTAATTCCAAGATTATCCACCTGGTAATAAAGAGTGAATGAATAAAATAAGTTTTTGAATTTTAGCACCTTTGTATTCTGAATCAGTATTAATATATTCAGCCTGGGAGAAAGCCGCAGGTCACATGTCAAAAACAATAGAACATTCTCATCTCATTAGAGGTGAAAGTTTTAGTGCTGAGAATTACTGACTGCCTGAGATAAAAGCTTCTTAATGGATGCCACTTACTTGTATATCGTAAACCAGCGAGCCTTCCTTGTCAATGTAAAGCAATGCCAGTCCTTCTGGAGGCAACGAAGCTGGTGCCCTTTCAGCAAGTAAAGGAGCATGGAACACTTCACAGGCCGCTCTTTGTCTGACAATTCCACTGATTCTTCGTTCTGGTGAGCCTTCAGCTTCTACTGAGAGAAGCAGGCGACCTCTGGCCAAGGAGCGTAGTTCAGCTGCTGATACTGGAGTCGATACTTCAAGGACGTTGAGTTCGTAGCTTGGTTTTCCTACTTTTTGAGTCTGAAGCAATATGAATAGAGTTTAAAGATCTTTTCAAAAACAGAATACTCGTCGTAAGGAAACAGAGCACACATTTACTCGTACCTCTTCGATAATGGTCTGGTTCTTATCAGGTAGCGTCAAAAGTATTTTCACAGACTGATCTCTTGCTGCCGGCGCAAAGATGCCATTGTATAGCAATTCTAAATGCAGGCTAGGTGCAGCCCCAGCTACACCCGTGACGACAGCAGTGCCACCCCACCACCCTTCTTCCTGACCAGAAACGCGGAAATCGTCGCAAGCCCCAATACCAATCGATTCAGGGGGACTTTCTGGTTCCAAAAGGGACGTAAACATTTCTGACGATAACGCCAAATATCTGCAAATTGAAAATACCTAGTTCAGTTTAGGTTATGATATGACTACGCAAAGCTTAGGTATAATCGATCCGCGTCAATCCAGTTTGACGTTCGCACTAATAGCCGCAACGAGTTATTTTCCTAACGCAATGAATTCAGGTCAATTGAAAGTCAATAAGCGCAAATCTCGGAATCGGCACAGTTTCCACAATGAAGAATTGTTTCGAGGTAACGCGAATGTTCAAATCGATGTTGGTATTTTCCAAGCATCCAGTTCTATTGCAGTGTCTTTCCGTTATTAATCACGCGGTTAATTTAATTTACAATCCTCGACGAACCGACTCGCTCGAATGATTGTTTCAAGGATATGCTCTATCGCATCCATCTTACGGCGATGCGTCTAAGATAGTGTTACTTGTGGCAAACATGTTTGTATACAAAACAATATCCAAGATTGTTGATCCACTTTCAGTTTTCCTGTTTGTCTCGTGGCCTAATTCGAAGCTGATGTACACCTACCCAAATAATTAAGGTATTTGGGTAGGTGTACATTTGTTTTTAAAAAAGCTCGAAAGTTTTCTTGAAAGTATTTTTGGAATAGAATGGGAGCTACCTAGACAACGGCAACAAAGGTTTGCCTATGAATAAGAACGGCTGAACGATCCCAACAAAGCGGTGGTAGGTTTAGCGCCAAACAGTTTGCCGTGTTCCGTCAGTCCGTGAGAGGACCAGTGCCATAACAGTTATCTTCTGGGTGAGCTCGCCCAGAAGATACCTGTTACATTGACCTTGTGTCTAGGGTCAAGAGCAAAACCATTTATAACTTTAAAAAATACACAAACCTATTGATCCTGCCACTCAAAGCGCTCTCCATGGAGTTGTTCTTCTCGTCTCCCCATATCAATGCGACATACAGCGAGCCTTCTCTCAATAAACGTTTATACTCGCGAGGCACTCGGCGCCAGACGCCGCACAACTGTAAACAAGGCAATTCATTAGCATTTACAATCGATAGTATACTTGGAGTACACAATTACGGTAAGTAAGCAAGAGCAACATTATTGCCGATGCATCTTCGGAGTTAAAGGAAATACGAATGCGGTAGATCCACGTTTACGTATATGCTAAAAGTAATGAATAGTTACTTTATATTAATGTATTTGCTTATAATAATAATTCTACTTCTGCCTAGCGTTTTCCCAGCCTAAAGGGTCCGCTTTTCGGTTTATCTTAATCCACTTTGCCCAGTCTTCCGGCATCCGCTGATGTAAAATTGTTCTCTTCCTTATCCGCTTTTACGACATTTAGCGTAGACAGCGCTTTGTCGCTTCTCCCACCGGCACGCCCGTCATGCCTATTTACCTTGTCTGTTTTTTCTTCGTAAGTAGCGTGAATCCCGGGAGCTTTCTTGAGTGGGTGTTCGAGTAGCAACCGTCCCCCTTTGTCTAAGAAGGAGAGTGCTCTGGGCGGTGACGTCATGGAGGGGCCCAATAGCACGGACCAGTAAAGGTGTCTGCGGCGGAACGTGAAGCGCGCCGTGGCCACTCCCGGGGCCACCGGCACGCCCGTCATGTCGTCACGCCTGATGCACAGCGGGGACCGGCCCGTTAGCACCGCGCCGAAATCTGCAATTAAAATTATAGCTCAAAAGAGATTTGCATAAACAAAATCTGCCGATTAATGTGAATCACTGATAAAAAGTTGTAAAAAAATTGTTGCCCAATCTTTGATGAACCTACCTATATCCCCATGAAACTGAAAAACCTACCTCAAGGAACATCAGGGGGAAATATGAAAAGAACGTTGGGCCTCCTATACAAAATCACTCAAACAGCTGGCACCATTTAGAGCGCATTATTTTTCATATATCGACCTATGCTCCTTGAGGAAAGTTGTTCATTATCACGGGTAAATTCGTGCCCAAAAATTAGACCAACATTTTTTTTATACTGGAAAAAGTTTAAGAAACTTACGCTTCATACTTAGTTCTTCCTCATCCATATTTGTGATGACTACAGCAGTCGGACCATCATCTTGAAGAACGTCGGGAGCTGCAACAAAGATACCATACGTTAGTGCACACAACTTCTCAGAACAATAAAGCTCTATTGCATTAGTAATAAATTCTGTTATAGTTAGAAAGACATAAACCTAATAGAGTTAGAGCCAATAGAAATGCATAAACGTGTTATGCTTAGGTCAGTGTAAGAGCAAGTGAGTGCAAGCTGTTGTATTTGCAAGCACTTTCTCTCTATTGCAGTTGATCATAAAAACATACGTCGGATCAATTGATGACATCGGTTGAACCGGCGTTTCGCAAGACCTCCTCGACCCCTCATTCGGGTTGATTGGATCAAATGTTATTCAATCGTAGCAGGACAGTGGCGTCTAGACGGCGACGGCAGAATTTGCGTTTTGCATAGCTTTCTTGTTGGGTCTGCTCGGCAGACAGAAATAGAGAGAGCACTGACATTTCGCTCACAGTTTGATTGTACCCGATTAGTCGATGTCCGCTCGTTAAGTGCTCGTAAGCCTGAATATGAATCTGTTCGCGACCGTTTCAACGTTTTATTGAATTTCCGCATCTGTTGTGTAGTCTACAACTTAATAATTTATGTCATCTTGTATACTATGCAGCTCTTTGCAAATATATTTAACTGCATGCAAATAGTTTCTAATATCTATGATCTGTATGTAGATTTGATTGGTTTAATTGGATAATAGGTTTGATTAACTTCAAATTGAGACAATCAACTAAGTTCTGCATGCACGCCCTCTTATATACAATTTATATTATATCCTACTAAAACGTCAGTAGATAAGGTTATATTTAGAACTTCAGATTTATGTTATGTGGCAAGTAATAAATAAATTGGTACCTAATAAATCGTCTTATCTGATCCGTCCTAGAGGAATGACATGTAGCAAGTGCGGAGCGTTGAGAAGACCCATTTGCCGAAGGAGATATTTCCGAGGAAGATTACGATCTTCAGTTGGCCGGTATTCATAATTTGCTCAGTAAATTCATTAATGCCGGAGACAGCCCTAAATTTATTGGCTGGTGGCGCCTGCGCGGCGACGAACTGGCCTAGGATTTGCAAGTCGAACAAAGAGCAGATGGCGAGATGATCGAAGGTTGTTTAAAGGTAGGAAGCCACTGGCTAGCTGGTGGAAAATAGTTTCTAGGCAACAGAAGGTATTACAATATGACTATGTTCGTAAAAATTATACCTACAATATGAAAATTTTCTTGGGTAACATTGTAGTTGCATTGTAATTACATTTTGGCCAAAAAGGTTACGCAGCACATTAAAATTTGAGAAATATAGAGGTGTTTTTTTAATGTAAGTCCGGATACTGTCATCGCGACTCTTGAGTTCTCTCTAGTAGAGCAGCTGGCGCCGAGGCACCTTTGACTCTGTGAGCCTAACCCGGCGCCTGCGCAGCCCGCGTCTGTGTGCGATGAATATTTATGCGCGCACACTTCGACAGCCGGCGCCTGCCAGGCCAACCACCACTCATTAATGTCGTTTAACGTAAATTTAAACTTTTGAAAGCTACGTGGGGACGTGACACGACTAGAGCAGTCGAGCAGTCCACCATTCTGAGTCTAGTCTCGCCCTAACCGACATGATGGCTTCCCGAACGCGCCGGTTTCCAATCACATGATGTAACACGGCGCCAACTCGACGGTCGATATCGCGATCAACAAACACTTACGACCCGCCAATAAAACCATGGTGGCTAGCCATTAGACCAAAATGTGTCTACAGTCTGCTCACCGACCCAGATTCGAATATGAACTACTGGTGTCGGTTAGCGGTTACGATCTCTTTCATCTCACACGCAGATGAAGACGTCATATCAAGAGCAGGACGCAGCAGTTTACGTTTTGCCGAAAATATAATTAAATTACAAACTTGCAGATTTGCTTCTGACCTGAAAATAAAGGCATTGATCACTGAGTAAATTCTGCGAGCATAAAACTGAAGGTATTACCAACGATAAACCTAGTTAGCGAATAAACAACAGTAAAGTGCCTCGAGGATGTAAGAGAGACGATTGTTCTGATCTGGCGCCGCGATGGCGAAATACTAAAATATTCTCTCCGCAAACATGGGCACATCACTCAACCGAGCTAAGTATTGAAGTCACACCGTATAAGCGCGCATTGCACAACAGAAATCTAGCCATAATTTACTCAAAACTATTTAATGTTTTTCTACTTCCCGAGAACGAATACGTATGTGTCAATTTTAAAGATTATGCATTATAATGCCCACCTCTGACAAAATGGCCGTACAGTGAATTCACCTCACAGAACGCCAACTTACAACATTTAACTGAGAACGTATTAATTTCTGAATTATAGCAGACGGAAATACGAAACCGAACGGAATTAATTTATTTGAAGAGAGACAATTTAATTTATGATAGACTCCATGATATACATAGCAAAAACATTTCTCTCGTGACTTATAATGAGAGGATATCACCAGACGCAAATAAATTTGCAATTACAATCCAATTCAGCCCACGTACATTGAGTCAGCGTCGCAGCGAACATCAACCAGTACAAAGTATACTACAATCCGGAGCACAATAGACAAATGCATCGGAGATACCTTGACCTCGGCTTCAGTCACAAAAAATGTGGATTTCAGCCGCGTACGAGACTATTCTCAACAGATGACGACGCGTCTAGTGACGTAACAGGTACGGCGGCGCGCGCGCATCCGAAAACACCGACTCTATGGGCGTTTTTCAACTTGATGACACGGCAACGGCACGATAACAATATCATCCCGATACCGTGGCTCTGTTTTTCCTCTAGTCTCCACTCTGAGCGTACATATACACGCTAATGATACGTACGTACCTACGTATACAAAACACAATGCAGTTTTGCAGGCTAGCAACGATACCGGTGGGAATTAATGCAGTGCAGTTGCCGAGCCGGTAAGTGGAAAAGCGTGCCGTATTATTTCATTGATTTTAAGATTTTCATACATTATCTCCACACGATACCAAAGACAATACCACGCCGTTGCCGTGACGTCTAGTGGAAAAACGCCCTATGTCACCTCGAGATCTAACAGACATACCTGTCACTATCTGTACATATGCCAGGAAACATCTCTTTAAAATTTTAAAATATTTCTTCATGAATCACCCACTCCACGGAATGAAATCTTTTGCAATTAAAACAGTACACGGTCTCTTGGTGAAGTGCGTGTTCCAATTAACCATTAACCCACATAAGGTTCAAACAAACTCATAGAGATAACATTGATAGCTCCAACCATTACTTAGCTGCAAATACGGCTCCCTTATCAAAAGAAAAGATTACAATATGAAAACTTAAGCTAACTCATAATGTAGAAGAGTTTATAGCGGTTTCTTGACAAATTTATGAGTTTACAATTAGAGGAGTGAATTGAACCACCATTCAACACTTGAGTTAATGAAAGAAACCAGAGAAACAAATTGGAATTTCAAGGCCTTGTTCAAGAGCGATACAAATTGAAGATGTGATTGCAAGTGGCATTAGAGGGCCATGTTGGGGCTCAAAGTCTAATTGGCAGGGCACCGAGGGCAGGGTGTCAGTGCGGTGGCGGTGCGGCGGTGTGGGGTGAACGGCGACGCGAGCGCAGCGGCAGTTACTCCATTGAGCCTGGCAGGGCCCAGCCCTCATTGCGAATTCCCGCGACGGCGAGCGGCTTGTTCGCAGTCGGCTCTGTGCTAATTTATAGGTTATATTCGTAATGATTGTGGCAAAGAATGTTTATGGCACAAGGCGCGGTCTCATTGTTGTTGATAGGCACGCCGGTGTTGCTCGTGCCCGCACACACGCCCGCATAACTGTCGCCCTCTGAGAATGCAGCGAAGGTTGGCTTCGATTCAACGTCCATTTCCATAAAATATAATTCACGTCGATGCTCTTGATGCATCTTGATTTGATGTTTCATCGGCATCGGTTCGCATGCGTGCATTACTCCGATTACGAAAGCAATAAGAGTACGAGCGGCGTGACGTAAATGAGTCCATATCGAGATACATAACAGAGCTTTGCACCCGCCCACGTGACTTTATGCACGTTTTCCATGTTTGTGCATATCCAAAAGTGTTATTTTTGCTGTTAATTCTCTGCTGGTCCCTGATCGTGCGGTGGAGAGTATGGTGGCGTTCTCGCCCGCGCTACCCTTGTAAGGCGGCGCCAAACGAGGTATTGTACCGCCCGCGGTATTTCTGCGGCGGCCTATGCAGCGCCGTATAAGGCCGACCGTTTACCCAAAAAAGTAGAACAACAAACCACGTCCGCGCTGTTTACAAGACACGCAACACCTCGGCCGCATTGTCCTGTGGTGAAACGCTAACAATTTGCATTTTACGCCTACATGTCTTGGTGTGTCGTCGTTTGTCGTAGCTCCGCCGGCGGCTGCCTTATTATGCATTTCGCTGATAACTCGCAACTTTGTATGTTTGAACGAAAGTTACTTATCTTGTTGGAGTGCTGCAGGACTTACCGACGTAATTTTAAGCGCTGTGCGTACGTAGAGCTTTATTACTAAGCCTAAGATCAAATAAATTTGTTACCTAGTCAGACAGGCATGAATTGTTGCTACCTGCAATAATTGGATAGATCTGAGTAGATAGAGTTTCCTGTTTAAAAAACTTATTAGTCTACAGATAAAGGCGTAAACAAATATTACGAACAGTCACCTCTTTGCGTTTTGTACGTCACTTTGTGAGTGGACTAGCATGAAATTGTGTTTGTTCTTTTAGTTGAACAAATATCGTGGAGAAACTTGAGCCCTGTACTATTATAATATATGCTTTGGCCTGTGGCTGAGCGCCTGTAGGCACACGCTACTCTACAAACTAAAAGGCGTTTTTTTAGTCACACACCTCCATCTAAGATGGATCTGTACCATACCTTGATCCTGAGTTTTCAAAAAAGAATTATATTACATACATACATATAATCACGCCTTTATCCCTAATGGGGTAGGCAGAGCGTAAACGACCTAATCAAAGGTCGTTCCGCCACGTCTGACAAAGTTTTGAGGGTTATTCAAGATGGATTTGTACTTTTATTTCTGTAGGGACAGGTTGTCAGCCCATCGCCTAAATTGCAATATACTGAAACCCTCAGATCGCTTAGCTGGTTTTTACAGCATGCCCGGGAGGAAATGCAGCTGGCACATTCTGTTTTTATTTCGCTCCCAGTCCAGAATGAAAGAAAGAATTCCAGAAGGAATTATACTCAACTTTGTATTTTGTAATTTAACATATTATTACAATAAAATCAACTTTTTTTGGAAATAGGGTGGTAGATTTCTAGTAATTTTTGCTTTTACCTAATGTAGAGCCTGAAAATTAATTTCAATTAATAATTTTGAATTACAGTTTGGTTGAAACATTTTGACATTCTAACTAGATGGTTATCTAAATAATATCAATTAGCTCGTGAAGCAAAGTAAGTACCTATCTAACGTACTGCGTATAGTTGACTGCTTCTGAGTCTCATCTTCCGGCTCTTGATCTGATGTCGTGGGTTCGAATCTCACGGGACGAATATAATGTAATAACTTCGACAGAATTAAAAATTGCTATCTTCATTAGATGATATAAATTAATGGATATAAATTGATCTCATTAATTCTAAGCTCTGATCTCACTATTATGTGCTAAAAATCTTATGCTGTAAGTCGTAATTTGCTTAGTGATCTTAATAAGTTTATTACTTACTTTATCACTATAAAAAATGTAAGGTTATTGAGTCTCGTTTGATCTCTCAGACAAACTGTTCTTACAGTTATGCCCTCATATGCTATGTATTAGTTTTTTTTAAGATTTATGCATTATTTATGTGTTTATACATACATACATATAATCACGCCTTAATCCGTAAAGGGGTAGGCAGAGCGTAAACGACCTATATAAAGGTCGTTTTGCCACGTTTGACAAAGTTTTGAGGGTTATTTAAGATATTATAGGTATATTGCTATAGTGACAGGTTGTCAGCCTATCGCCTAAATTGCAACATACAAAAAACCCTCGGATCCCTAATCTGGTTTTTACAGCATGCCCGGGAGGAAATGCAGCTGGCTCACTCTATGTTTTTTTCGCGCTCCCAGTCCAGCATGGAAGACGTAGCAGTAGCAGTATGTGTTTATAATAAATAAATAAAAAAATAAAGAGATCGTTCCTTTCCAGCGAATGATTCACACCATTAAAGGATCATTATTCTGAACGTTACCCGATGACGAAAGCCGCTCGGCCTCTATGCAGTCTAATTAGAATTTACTATACGCACATGATCACACGGGGCCGCAGTTTCGCGACAATCGCTATCCGCTCTGAATATACAATATACATTACTTTATCTGAATAGGTAATTATTTGCCGAACTGTTCGGTGCTACAAGTTTTATGAGCCGATTATTAGAAAAGGCAAAGAGAAATTCCATGTCTTTTACTAGAACAGGGTTGTTAGAATTGCAAGTACGACTATTTAGGAAAAGAAAGAAACGTTTTCATAATTGGGCCGCGAATAACTAAGGCCCGTACCTATTGATAAAAATCACTTGAGACTGACAGCTTATTTGAGTTCGTATCAGAAATGTCATTTCAGTACTGTGTGCCCTGTCAAATCTATACTTTATATTGCACTCAATCTTGAAATCGCTTTATAAATACGGGCCTAAGTATGATTCCAATGAACTTGACGACGTTACAATTGCTGTAGAGAAAAATTGAGCGCAGCGTCGGTGAAAATTGTGCAAAAATGTAGAGTCTAGGTAGTATGATTATATACCGGGTGTAAGGGACAGCGTCCCGCAAACTGATAGGGGTTGCTTAGTCAACGATACTGAACAATTTTCATCAAGGTTTTTTTTCAGGAAGTGAAAATAAAATATGGCTTTTCCATACAAAATGTCCACCTCGATCAGACAATTTATCCTCGTCCACCTCGATAAGAATTTCCTGGTGGAAATTGTTCAGTGTCGTTGATTGAGCAACCGTTATTAGTTTGTGAGACGCTGTCCCTTACACCAGGTATAGGTATAGAGAGAATACGCAACAGCATGTGTACCTAATGTTGTATTATGAGTAAGTTATTATAGATGGCTGCATGAATAAAGGTATCAAGTCAGTAATCAAATCATCGATTAAAATAGACAATATATCAACAATATGTCACGGAGTACAGGTAAATATCTATCTACCGTCATCGTAAACATAAAATAATTATGTTTATTAGTCCCCGAGAGGTTTATGATTAACAACATGTTTAATTATGTAATTAATCGATGATATCATGTGTTCGTTTTAATTAACAAGGGTCATATTGAACAAGAATAGCACTAATTTAATGTTACTTTAATGTTATGATAGCACGAATATAAATTCAAGTAGGTACTTCTAACGCTTACTTCTATGCTGGACTGGGAGCGAGAGAAAAACATAGAATGTACCAGCAGCATTTCCTCCCGGCCATGCTGTAAAAACCAGCTAAGGAATTCGAGAATTTCTGTATATTGCAATTTAGGCGATAGGCTGTCAACCTGTCACTTTAGCAATATAACAACCAATCTATCTTAAATAACCCTCAAAACTTTGTCAGACGTGGCGGAACGATCTTGCCTACCCCATTAGTGATAAAGGCGTGATTATATGTACATACTTCTAATGCTAACATATTTGTTTCGTTCATTAGTTATTCCTTCTATAATTACCTACGAATAAATTTTGCACTTTCGAAAACTAAAAATGTACTGACACAAAATAAAAGAAAAAAAAAGTTGTTTAGCAACTTCGATTTATTAAAGTATTTTTTTAATCCCTGCCCGATTTCACATTTTCAATGCCCGAAAGAACCAAACTACTTAATACACAGGAAAATTATTTCAATTTCTCATATTGCAATTCCAGAAATTATATTTCAAAACGAGCTAATAAATTCGCAATCCAATCGGCTGCAGAATGTTCTGAATTCAGATCAAAGTGTAGATTAAATGCCTGCAAAGACATAATGTCAGTAGAGCCCACAGATCTATGCTGGAATAGACCACGCAACGCAGCCTCTTCAAACAGCATGTAAACAAGCGTGGGACACTTTTGTTCCTGCTGTAAAAGAAAATATCTCCATTTCGTCGTACTTGCAGAAGTTTTACAACTCGATATGTATTGCACATTAAAAAATCTTTCACCGACCATCACGTACCTATTACATACTAGTGCAAATCTACGAACAAAAGCAGACCAATTTGTTTTAGGTGGAATCAAAATATGTTCATTGAAAGTTTTTGGGCACTTAAAGTTGGTCTTCTTGCGGCATCTATTGCAATCTAGATTTGTGGTATAGCCGGCGCTGACCAAGCGTCTAAAATAAGGTCTAATGACCACCCATACACAACAGGCATCCGTCTTCATTAGGGCGTTTATTGTCGAAAGGACCGAAAATTATATTGTTGGCTGCAGTTTGCACTAATTAATATGTACGGGGCTTGGGAAGACGGAAATATTTCCTAGAGGTGACGAGAGATGGTTTTTAAATAGGCTGTGGTCTTTTTTGAAAATGGGAAATAATAACCTCAAGCAGGGTGAAACCTGCGACCTTTGGAATATCGTTCTGGCGGTCTACCAACCGAGCTACGTAGACATTGCTTGACAAAAAATATATCTTGTAACAAAACATTGTTCCATGCTGGCCTGGGAGCGAGAGAAAAACATAGAATGTGCCAGCTGCATATCCTCCCGAGCATGCTGTAAAAACCAGCTAAGGGATCCGAGGGTTTCAGTATATTGTAATTTAAGCGATGGGCTGACAACCTGTCACTACAGCAATATACCTACAAATTTATCTTGATTTAACCCTCAAAACATTGTCAGACGTGGCAAAACGATTAATTATGTTAATTAGGGATAAAGGCGTGATTATATGTATGTATGTAACAAAAAATATATCATTGAACGTTGAAGTTCTACCTCAGTTTATGTTAATCAAATTGTCTTTGACATTGGTAATTGACATTGTGTTATTTTGCTACATTGCAATCTCTGACATTGTTTTTTTAAACCAAAACACCACATCAAATCAATCAACTCCCCATCTCATTTCATTAAGTCAATGTAAGGCGCAGCCTAAATTTTTTTTTTTGTGATGATGGCATCATACGAATACCTTATATGACTCATACGGGCTACCGGCACACCAAGCCTCTTGATAAGCCTCTGATTCATGATACAAATGTCAGACGACACCTCTAGACATAGGTCAGGGAAGATTAGAAGCTTTTAATTGCCTCTGTGGTCGAATGGTTCCAGCCATGGGTTCTGGATCCGGAGGTCATGGGTTCAATTCCCACGGAGAGACCACAAAGTTGATATTTGTCAATTTATCACTTTGTGATAGTTTCCCCAATTTGGTTAGGACGTAGCAAGCAGGCTGAATCACCTGTCTGTATGTAATAAAAAGTCAGTCAGTCCCAATGGCTGTCTTGATAATGGTCGTTAGACAAACCATTTAGAAGATTATAAGCTATGGTATTTGATGTTTTAAAACCTCTGACACCAAGGTTCATCGGGTCTTACATCTACTCGAAAAACCCACTCGAAGAAGACGGCTTAAAGTGTCAAACGACACCACCAGACAAAGGTCATTTCAGATTAGAAGCGC
Source organism: Scrobipalpa costella (assembly GCA_949820665.1). Lineage (NCBI taxonomy): Eukaryota > Metazoa > Arthropoda > Insecta > Lepidoptera > Gelechiidae > Scrobipalpa > Scrobipalpa costella. The sequence continues at coordinate 10,354,799 of OX463304.1, read as the reverse complement.
TTAGATTAAGATATCAAGCCAGCAATGGTTTATTATCAAATAGCCTTAAGCTCTTTTAGCTATAGCTTATGCTAATTCGAGATTAAGAAGTTGGTGTTGCAGATAAGGTGGGATATAGATGTCTAATAAAAGGAGCTAATTTTGGAAGCACTGACTATGAACCAAAAGCTCTTTTGGTCAAACAAACTAATTTATATTGGATCCTAAATATCCTGTTTGGCTTAAAAATTGGATCGTACAATACAATTCACATGTATTCATGATCACGTCAAACTTATTGCAAAGTATAAATGCATATTTTTTTAGATATAGATTAAAGTATTGTGGGCCTACTAAGCCGGCAAAAGCCTAATCTTGGATAGGGTTTGGTTTCCCTTCTGGGTTGCGAAGGTCAGATGGCAGTCGCTCGGTGTAAAAACCAGTACCCTCGCCCAATCCTTTAGATTAGGTAGCCAACCCTGTGAGACACGGGATAAGACTAGGGAGATGATGATAAATTAAATTGTTGTAGAGTTCAATAAAATGTCTCAACGTTTTCTACTAACTAATCTGTCAACTCACTTTCCTCTCCGTAAGAAATAACAACACTTGCGAATTTCCAGAAACTGGACTCGATTCTAGATTTGCCGGCTAAATCTAAAATTAAAATCTATTTGTCGCTTTCAGACTGGAAAAGGACAGGAGATCTATTCTCTCCGATTTTTTATTTATAGTCAGTCGGTGGTATTATGCGTTATTTGTAATTTTTTTATCCGCCGTCACATGTCATGGCGAATAAAATTGACAGAAATACTGGGGAAACGTGTAAAAGCGTTAAACCATAGAGTATAAATAGCCTGTCCTTTTTCAATTTTATCATTCTGCATGCGATAGATAGACTTTGATTTCAGTTTTCGCCGGTGGAACCTAGAATCGAGTCCAATGTCTCTATCATCGACAGTGATTTTCCAGAAAACATCTCAATCCTGTTTGCAGAAATCTCAGTAGATAACCGTAACTGTAGCACCATTCAGTATGGAGGTCACGGATAGGGAACTTTGACCCTCGCCTCGATTCATGGTCAGCCGGCGCCGGCGCAGCATATGGCTACAATCGGCTCCTTTCAACCGGTAGAATCTGAGCTACGTGTGCCAAGATCAGGCGTGGGAATCATGCTCATGATCTCTTCATTGATTCTTTTCAATTCACCTATAAATAATGTTTTCTTCTCTTTCTTCCATGCTGGACTAGGAGTGAAAGTAAAACATAGAATGTGCCCGCTGTATTTCGTCCCGGGCATGCTGTAAAAAACAGCTAAAGGGTCCGAGGGTTTCAATATATTGTAATTTAGGCGATGGGCTCACAACGGAAAATGTACCTACAAATCTATCTTAAATAACCCTCAAAACTTTGTCAGACGTGGCGGAACGACCTTTGTTTAGGTCGTTTACGCTCTGCCTACCCCATTAGGGATAAAAGCGTGACTATATGTATGTATGTAAAGTTAGTAATGAATTCATTCACTTGATTAGTTTGTTAAAGCTACCGTTATCTCTCCTTGCATTCACCGGCTATTTTACTAGCTATCTCGGTACTAATTGAAAAACCAGCACTGTTTACATTTTCTCCGATAAAGATATCTCGAGCAAATAATATCTGCAAACAAGTGGGGAAATAAGAAAAACATGGCCGCCAGTGTTGCCAACCAGTTGAAAAACAAACTTGATACGGAGGAGAAAATAGAATAGAGCAAATAAACGCAGATATCAGTGATAATGACAAATTGTAACATTGATTAGCTCTATAGAATTGCTAAAGTAAAAAAAAAGTGTTGGTACGCCACATTTGGCGTACCAACAAAATCATTATTTTGTTTGGTGCTCACGTCACGACAGCACAGAAATATCACGAACTCATACTTTAAAATTATGATATTCTGAAGAAACTCTGATTAATTACATACTTCAATGTTGTTATTAAAACACTTGTACTTGTTTCACTTTATATAATTTAATCCTACCGGTTTCGCTAAGGTTTATTTGTTTTAGGTGTTTTGTATGATGTGTATAAAATACCTGATAATGCTATAAGTTAGTGAAACTAGTAGGATTAAATTATATAAAGTGAAACAAGTACAAGTGTTTTAATAACAACATTATAAATATGGAGTTTCACCAAGTGCCGACAATCGCAAGTATAAATTGTACGTACTTCAACGTAAGCGCACCCGACAACATCTTAGTAACAAAAAGTTTTTATAAACACGCCTTTATTCCTAATGGGGTAGGCAGAGCGCTAACGACCTAAACAAAGGTCGATCCACCACGTCTGACAAAGTTTAGAGGGTTGTTTGAGAAAGATTTGTAGGTATATTGCTGTAGTGACAGGTTGTTAGCCCATCGCCTAAATTACAATATACTGGGACCCTCGGATCCCTTAGCTGATTTTTACAGCATGCTCGGGAGGAAATGCAGCTGACACATTCTATGTTTTTTTCTCGCTCCCAGGCCAGCATTGTAGGTATTTTTTTCTTTTCCTTACGTCAAATTCACGTTAACTCGCCTTTAAAATTTAAGATGATCAGTGAGATCCAATAGTCAAAGTAAAACAAAGTCCAGTCCAGTAAACAAACGTCTGATCCGGGGGGGCACAGAGTGCAAAGGCCAAGTCTAAGATGGCAACAATCTATTGATTAGCAGGGCCATTCATTCTTTAGTTATCTAAGTTATTATGCACGAATACTACAATCGTTACTTGCACCAGGATTTATGACTTCGATTACGGTTTGCCCCGGCGCCGTGCTAAATGTGAAGGCAAAGAGCAAATCTTTATAGTTTGTACAGTCGTTTTTTTAAGTTTTCTATACAAAGAAATTATAATGATCACATAGGTCTCAACTCCCAACGGCTTATAAAAGCCGTCTACGTCAACCAAATTAGGAGGCAAGGCAGTATTTTAAATTATTTTTTCCATTACATTATTTTTATTTTATTATTATATAACTATGAAGTAAAATTATACAAATTACACAATAAATTGGATTAATTGGAGTCAAATACATAATGCCCGTCTTTCTTACTTACTCTTTAAAAATCTGTCAAGTATTAATGTGATGATAAATTATTAAAATACAGCTTAATCAATATCTTGCCGCAATTTTACGTATTGCTTATGAATTCCAAAATTAATTTATTTATTTATTTGTTTATTGTACACAAGTTACAAGAAAATGACAATATATAAATAAATGACGACACAACATATACCAGGTGTAAGTTTGCGGGACGCTGTCCCTTATACATCATATCCCTAGCCTTATCCCGTATCTCACAAGGGCGGCTACCCAATCTAGGTGATTGGATGAGGGTACTGGTTTTTACACAGTGCAACTGCCATCTGACCTCCGCAACCCAGAAGGGAAACCAGACCCAATCCTAGATTAGGTCAGAGTTTTCAAGCCGCCAATGCTTAGCACTGGCCTCTGATATGGCTTAACGACTAATATCTACGGTATTAAACGATATTAACCGGGACCAACGGCTTAACGTGCCTGCCGAAGCACGGAAAAAGCGCCGAATAAACGTACATATGAAATACGAAAACCGAAAAACACATTGGTACGTGGTTGGATTCGAACCACGACCTCCCGCTCAGGAGGCAGCGGCCCTATTCACTACATCATCGGGCTCTTTTACCCGGTATAGAAATCACTCTACACCGACTGTACCGACTACTACACAGTTGCATGCATATTTGTCGCCTACGTCAGCCTCGTTATAAAACCTCATGAATAAAAACGACCCCGTTGATAACGACTATTATCCCGTCGTAAATTCACTTTATCTCAAACCTCGGATACCTCAAACTCTCTTCTTGGTAGCAGATTACAAAATGTTAATGAAAGTTGAACTACTTGTTCTTTTAGTTACTTGTTGAAAATGATAGAGTCGAATACCTACATGAAGTAGTTAAATTTGACAAAAGGACATAGAGACGCCCAATATGGCTTGGACCTCAGCTTATCTAGGCCAAGTCTTAACGACGGGATATGGTATTAACTTTAAGTACCTATACCTAATCAACTTTGAGAGTGCATTTATTATGACATAAAGAACAGAAGCTTTCTTTGATCAAAGTATTCTTTTAAAATTTGATTTCTATCAAAGCCATCACTCATAGTAACTCTTTAAAAAAGAGAATGTTCTGACTTGACAATGATTTTCCAAACAAACTTTGCTTCATGACATGATGATAAACTAACGCGGATTAAGTACTATCGTGAATTACGTTACGTTAACACGTTCAGCGATAAACTTAGCACGGCAGTTATGGCACAGAAATCTTGATTTTCTACTTCACTTTCATATTTTACAAGTAAAAGTGTCAACCAAGTGACTAGCCAAAGCCTTGTGATGTCGGGCTAGGATAGCACCATCTCACCTCTTCTAACAATTGTCATAAAAATTTGGATGTATCCTGTAACTGACCTGAAGCGATTCCTTTGAATAGACCATTTAAAACTGCTTACTCATCCGTCTACCAAATGTAGCGTGATAGTAAGGCAAATTCGCCTAACTAGGGGGAGGTCCAATGACCAACAGTAGACTTATGTGGCTGTTACTACAATACAGCGACTAAACATAAATGTAGAGATAACAAAGAAATACAATGTATAACAAAGCGTCTGCCCCTTTTGGCATGAGGAAGCGTTGATCGAACGACCCACAAGTCTATCGACGATACATTATAGCGAGTGTTAGGATAAATCTATCATCGCGCGTGAGCCATTGGATGTGTAAGCGCAGACTCGAAGTCAAAGTCTAAATGTTTACAAGCTCCTTTCATCGGCTGTTCTCGCTAACGTACCCTAATAAACACTCAATATGATTATGACTAGATTAACGTCAAGTATTTCTATTCACAGTTAGTTATCGACCAAATATTTACATCGCCAAATAAATTTCGAACGTTCTGTTTCGTACAAATTATACAAGCGTACGAAATAAAATATGCAATGAGTATGGGCGGTCAGGAATATTTTAAAGTAAGTTACGATATACGAAATTCAGATATGACCCAATTCCCAGTCGAAACCGGTGCGGTGACTCAGCGAGCTTCCCTGATCGGACAGTGCACTTTGCTTCATAAATTCGATTGAGTAACATGATGTTTATTTACCCTGTCTATACGTTTCCGTCCGTAAAGAACGAGCGACCGTTTACGCTTGTCAAACTTGAAAATACACAAAATGTTGAAAATGGCCATTTCGCAAGACACACGGCATTTGTTGAGCGTAAACAATCGCTCGTGAAATGGTAAAATTCCAAAGACAATGTGCTGAACTATCGTCGAGGACGTGTCGCACGCCTACCGCTATTCTCGCTAAGGGTCGTATTTATAAAGCTATCTCAAGATTGAGAGCAATATTAAGTATGGAATTGGCAGGTAATTTTGTACTCTTATGACATTTCTAATTCCAACTCAAACTAGTTATCATTCTCAAGTGCTGATTATAAATACAGGCCTTACATTCGCATTCTGGCGGCACCTAAACTAAGAGAACGACATTTGCAAGCGGGCGGCCATAAAATTACATATGAACGAGTGACCGCGTCGGCCGGCGCCACATTTCTATGAACAATGAAAACGGTATGGATATGGAAATGGCGCCTAACGCTGATCACAGGCTGCGCACGCGCGCCCGTAAAGTGCGTGTATTATCGCGCAGGTCGGTTTACGACTCCGACCGATTGTGTCACGTCCTTGGTTAATGACTGACATTCTCCGGCGTTTCGTCTTGCTCTTATTATAATCCTTCGGTGATTTGAGCACAAGAGCTTAACCTTGAGAAGCGCGCGGACGGCCGGCTTAATCCTAAGTTATTGTAGATCCCCTGGCCACATATCAAGCCGACACCATTAAACTGAAAGATTAACAGATCAATAACTCAGTTTATACCTTGAATTAATTTATTAAATGTGCCAACAATTCTCATTTAAATTTATCTTCGCATAGGTATGGTATGCGGTTAATTTAAGAGGTTCCTAATCCTCAATACATACGTAATTTGAATGGCTGTCAATGGGATGAGCAATCGTAAAGGGCGCTTAGCAGGATGCCAGCGACCTCGCCATACGAACACTTTATATTAGCTTTGAGATAAGTAGGTACAGTACATACTACTAAGTACCTATCATTAATTTAAGGTATTATGAGTATGAGTAATCAAAACCACTTATTACCATGCTGGACTGGGAGCGAAAGAAAAACATAGAATGTGCCAGCTGCATTTCCTCATGCTGTAAAAACCAGTTATGGGATCCGAATGTTTTTAGTCACCACAGCAATATACCTAAGAATAACCCTTAAAACTTTATCAGAAGTGGCGGAACGACCTTTGTTTAGGTCGTTTACGCTCGACCTGCCCCATAAGGGATAAAGGCGTGATTATATGTATGTATGTAATCAAAAACAAAAGGTCTATTTATTAGATTAGCACTAAACCATAAATATATCCCAAACTTTGTCTAGGAGGTCATCATATCCGAAACAGGATCTTTAGCATATAAAAAAACTTGATCAGTCATTAAAAAAGCTATTTGTACTGCTAATCGCTTCTCGATAAGTAAAACACACAACGGAAGGACTTGGCCACTCACACATTCACCTACTTAACAATAAAAAACATCTAATATTACGAACAAAGTGATAATCGAGGATCTTTAGCATTGAAAAAACTCGCTAACTCATTAAAAAAACTGTTTGAACAACTAATTGGTTATTGATAAGCGCCACTAACTTCACCAAATTTGCTTAGACCAATTAAAATAAAAAATACGACTTCTAATTTTATATTACAAACATTATATTAGCACATTATTGTAAACATTTTTATTTTTGAAATAAATCATTATTTATTATTACATAAAAAAGCGTGCAAATTAAAAAAAACACTGTTTGAACTGCTAATTGGTTTACGATAGGTAAAGCACACAGTGGAAGCAACTTCGCCAAATTTGCTTAGACCAGCCGCCGGCGCCGGCGCCAGACCACTTTCCTAATAGCTTCGTATCTCGTCTAGTCTGTGACCTTTTACGCACTATACTGCTGCTTGTGGTTCTATACTAGTTATAAAAGAATACTAGAGAGGCTTAGAGAAAAACAACTAGTCTAAAAAATAAATCCGCATACACATATAGTCACGCTTTTATTCCTAATGCTACCGCAGAGCGTAAACGACCTAATCAAAGGTCGTTCCGCCACGTGTGACATAGTTTTGAGGGTTATTTAAGATACATTTGTAGGTATATTGCTGTAGTGACAGGTTGTCAGCCCATCGCCTGAATTGCAATATATTGAAACACTCGGATCCCTTAGCTGATTTTTACAGCATTCCCGGGAGGAAATGCAGCTGGCACATTCTATATTTTTCTGTCGCTCCCAGTCCAGCATGGAAATAAATCCGACTAATCCAAAAACAAATAATGTAGAGCAAATTATTATCATTAGGTGTAAAATATTGATATCTCACGAAAAGATTTTACTAGATACTTTAAAAACTGTCAACAACAACAATAATTTCTACGAAAACTCGAAGATTAATTGTAAATCATGCCTATAAGTCATCATTTTCTAATCAAGCAATCATACGACTCCTTATCAATTCGAAAGATACATCGTCTACTTCGAAAACATGCACACTAATTACATAACCCGATATGAGAATACGCAATGTGAATACGAATTTCATTACAACGCTGAACTGTCATACTTGAATATATCTGATGACAGAATTAGAACAGTTATTATTAGCACAGTTAATCAAAATTTAATACCAACAATATCTTTATAACACGATATGGTAGATAAAAGAGCGACGACTCTGTCACTCGCGTGCGTATTATTATGCTACTGAAGTTTTAAAATAGATACCAATGCAATGCAATATTGCATCACAGACTTATACGCTGTGGGCATGCATACGATGTTTTGACGGTGTGATGATACTGTTTCGTGATAAATACGACATTTTTGGGAATTTTTATGATAATAATCTATCATTCTAAATATGACATTATTTATTTTATGTAACTTATGATATATGCTGGTATTAATTTAATATTATGCTTTATTTGTGCACGCCTAATTTGTCTCTCAATTTAAGTCTCACTTCCGTAGGTCAGCTGTTTTTTTTTTTTTAAGTTGAAATAAGATGTACCTGTTGTGTCGTTATTCCTTGTGTATTGTTTTTTCTCATGTTACTTGTGTACAATAAACAGTTAATAAATACATTTGATGATATGGTAAAAATTGTATGACATATTTTAGCAGATATGTATTTAATTCGTTTTTGCAATCACATTGTGGTTTTTATGTCAAAAGCATATGACAAATATTTGAAGGTCACAAGATCTAGCCCTGTCCATGTCCATTTATATTTTTATTAGACGTATTTAAGGGGTTTTTTTAAGAGACCGGCGGCCTCATAGAGGATGGTGAGATGACTCGGAGGCATTTACTTACCAAAGTAGCAGTCAGTTACACAAGTCCGAGACAGAGCGTGAAAGAGGGCATAGCTAGAATAGCTGGTACCAGCTAACCGAACCTTTCAGGTAGATTTCAAAGCTAACAGAAACGGCTTGGAAGTCTTTTCCCTGCAGTGGAACACATTAAAGGCTACATGAAAAAGCAAAGGTATTGTAAAGATGGTATATTATAATGAACATCACTCTTCCGAGTCAGACAAAGGCTTAGAATATGCCAGCTGCATTTCCTCCTGAGCATGCTGTAAAAACCAACTAAAGGATCTGAGGGTTTCAGTGTATTGTAATTTAGGCCATGGGCTGACAACCAGTCACTACAGCAATATACGTACAAATCGATCTTAAATAACCTTCGAAACTTAGTCAGACGTGGCGGAACGACCTTGTTTAGGTCGTACACGCTCTGCCTACCCCATTAGGGATAAAGGCGCGATTATATGTATGTATGTATGTAACATCACTCTAACGCGTGAATGGATACAATTTCCCACTCTTGTTCTGCGTGCGCGCAAGCCCGCGGGTGGCTATCTATCAGCGACTGAAATTACGCGCGCTTGCATTTTCATTTATCTCTGTTATTTGACGCTCACACCATGTACAGAGAGAAAATACGAGTCTGTTTACTCCATCGCGCGTATTCTCATCCTTGCACATGTTGTAGATGCGACGACGGTGTTATGACTGTACATTACCTCTTGGTTGACCATTTGAGTGTTTATTTTATATTTATTTTACTCCTCTGTTTCCTATTGCCTGGTTGCCTGGAAGATATTGCTACATTAGCAATAAGGCCGCCAATTGTACTTTTCTTTTTAGCAATTTGTAATTTCTGTGTTTTTGTCAATAAAGTATATTGTATTGTATTGTATTGTATTGTATTGAGTGTTATATACCTAGACTCTTATGTATATAAAGTACATACATACATATAATCACGCCTTTATCCCTAATGGGGTAGGCAGAGCGTAAAAGATCTAAATAAAGGTCGCCTCTCGCCTAAATTGCAATATACAAAAGCCGTCGGATCTTTTTGTCTCGCTCCCAGGCCAGCATGGAAGCATATATAAAGTACCTAGATAAATCTAGAGAAATTATGGTTTTGTAATTTTAAACTTAACTTACACCCGATTGGTTTAAGATTCACCAGGAAATTCTTCAGGTGATGAAAAAAAATACTTTTCCATACAAAATGACCACCTCGATCAGACAGTTAGTATGGAAAAGCATTTTTTTTTCCCTGAAAGAATTTCCTAATGATAGTTGTTCAGTTTCGTTGACTGAGCAACCCCTATCAGTTTGCGGGGCGCTGTCCCTTACACCTCGTATAATTAGTAGGTATTCAAAGTTGCAGCTTAATAGTATTAACATGAATTATCTTCTCTTAAAGGTCTTTTTATCATAAATATTATAGACATCACAACATTTCTCCAAAAGCAATCTGAAGTCCGTACTTTATCTTAAAATTTAACGGTTTTCTCTCGCTCCAATAACAACAGTGGTTTAAACCCGCAATGAACATTAGATCTGTCGCTTAAGCCGACGAAGTATGTGCGTCGTTTATCCCACCGCCTGGCGCCTGCCTGCGCCTGCGCTCCTTGTTATAAGCTGGGACTACTAAAACTGGCTAACAGTCATCTCTGGAGATCGCCAGGAATGCTCAAGCCTACGACGGAGCTGCTTGTCAAGTTGGACAACGTTTTTTAAGTGCTTCTTTTGGTCTTGTTTTTGTGACTGGGTTTAAACTTATGTGATTTCTTTGTCATTAGAAGCAGTTAAGTTGTTGTAGAATCCTAAAGATTAAGATCATGCGTTATTGGTAATAAAAATGGATTGTTTGTTACCTTAGACTTCTTGATACAAAAACATTGATGTAAGAATATTATTTAAACAAAATATTAAAAGTGTTGTTAAAATCCCATATCTGTTGAACGTAGAACGGTAGAGCTCGAGACGTTTAAAAAAATGTGATGTTACTTTGGAAGAGAGTCATCTAGCAAAGTATGTAACATCACTATTTCTCAAACGTCTACCGTACTCTGTTTCAAAGGATTTTTCCTCAACACGGCTCTGAATAGAATAAATCGCACTTAGCCTTAACATTTACACATTACCCTGCTTATTCGTGGCGCCACGATCTGACGCCAGTTTCTATCTACTTTGTCAATAACAAAAACATAACGCAATCGGGTTACATAACAGGAGAATCAGCGTGCAAATGAAATTTGAGATATACAAAACATTGATAAAGTGGCGGCAGAACAGTGGGCATGCCTGACTTTCAAATAAATGTCACCGTCTCTATGGCTCGTATTTATAAAGCAATCTCAAAATTGAGAGAAATATTAAGTATGGATTTGACGGGCCATATTGCACTAAAATGACTTTTGCGATACGTACTCAATGTAGCTGTCAGTCTCAAGTCGTGCTGTTTATCAATACGGCCTATGTCACCTACTAAAACTTTTACCCTTGGATAGCGATTTCTGGCGATACGTATAATTGTTCTGAAAAGTTATCGAACGACTCAAAACCCACACAATTAGAAGAAGAAGAAGTTATCGAAATTTAGTTTTGTTTCAGACTTTGTATTGCAAAAGGATAGGTAGAGAATATTCTAAGATTATTTTATATAAGATAACCATATTATTTGGAATGCAAAGTGTAGCTCTAAAATTTCAGGGCCTATTTTCTTTGGAAATGCTGCCAATATCACGCATGACCGAGACCAAGCCTTTATATAACATCCTTTATAATCTGATTGCACACATTTGCTGGCATCGCATCGCACTTTCCCGTCATCTGATACAACTTACGATATAGTGCTGAAGTTTGTATTTGATTATTAGACGTAGACAAACACACTTTATTTATTTATTCTATATAAGAATAGCAGGCATTATGACGTGATGCTGAATATGTTATCTATCACGTGTTTCATCACTTGATCATATTTACCGTAAATTCATATTATATTACAGGCATATTTCTGCCAACATGCAGAAAGTTATAGAACTAGACTGAATAAAAATATCTAAAGACGCTCTCGTCTAGAGTTGCCGAGGTTAGATGGCAGTCGCACTGTGTAAAAACCAGTACTGTCGTTCAATCCCCTAGATTAGGTAGCCGACCCCGAGAGATATGGAATAAGGCTAGGGAGATGACTGCTCTCATCTAGAATTAAAATCATGTCAACATAGTCAAGGCTGTCTGAACGTGTAAGAATGCACTGCTGAAAATTGTGCAGTTTTTTGTCAGCGCTGTAATCATGTGCGGCAATCGTCCGCACGTACGCCGCGGGTGGCAGACGGCCTCAGCCGGCGCCGGCGCAGCCGCCGTCGCGACGCCCGACCGCTTGTTGTTTGCTCGCGTATGTTCTCTATTTACCCAGCTACGTTTCCACATTGTTTCCTAAATAACTAAAGACATTACCTGACGTCAACGCGCAAATATCGCGCCACTATTAGCCACGTTACTCATGCTCCTCATTTCATACCCCTTACAATAAACCGCTCGTAAACTTCCCTTTCGTTACGCATCATTAACGCAAACTTATGTCATTCTGTTTATTTCCAACTCGTATTCTTTTGATGAACAATGAGAATGGGAGCAGCTTATCGACTGGCTTTCAAGCATAAAGGTTGAGGTCGATCGTAAACTTCTAAGATAAGATTTGAATTCCGAACGGTGCATTCGGGTCAGGTTACGGCTAGAAATCTAATGTCACAGAAATACCTAAGCCGGTCGGGAGATTAATGTTTGAGGTAAATCGGAAAGGGTCTGGCGCCGGCGACACAGGGTCGGCAGTGGCAGGCGGTCGGGTGGTCACGCGCACAAAACAACGCAAACCAGCTATTACTCACGATAGGCTCGCCCACTAACCGCATTCGCCTAACACTCCTCATTAGCCAACATTAAAATAATAAGGAGCAGTGTTGGAGCAGTGTTGCGGCAGACCACCCCTTTACCCGTTATTGCCGCGATCATATTATCTGCGACCTCGTTGGAAGTGTCGACGGAATAGTGGGTATGAACGGCCGAGCCGCAGCAACATCAAAGTGGCTACAAAAAGACTCGTGAAAAAGGCGCAAACAAAATTTTGCAGCGAGGAATGCGTTGCAGAGACACCGATCTTACGAAAATAAAACTGCGATTGTGCGCCGCTCAGCATCTGTGTTGCCAAAGGTAAAACTCACACTCTACTGCTACCTATACTAATTTGAAGGTTTAATGGTATTTTTGTTTTGATATATTTATAGTCTTAGGCCTAAAAATCGATTTCTATATATATATACAAATAATCACGCCTTTATACATAATGGGCTACGCAGAGCGTTAACGATCTAAACAAAGGCCGTTCCGCCATGTCTGACAAAGTTTTGAGGGTTATTTAAGATAGATTTATCTGACGACCTGGAGCGGTATATTGCTGTAGTGACAGGTTGTCAGCCCAACGCCTACATTGCAATATACAGACACCCTCGGATCCCTAAGCTGATTTTCAATTTCACCCCATTCTAAATATAAACAGTATAACCTCTTAATGTTCTTTTTAAGGAAAATGTTATACAGGTAGCCATGAAGTTATGCTAATGTAGTAGCAGGTAACCATGAGTTTTAAATTATCTAAAAAAAATCTAACTATATTTCATTGAGCAGCCACCCATAAAACTACTCCTACGACTTGCCATTTATACCACAGACATTTCCAAAAGATTTCCTTCTAACGGAATATTACGGGACCATCTTGATGTACCTAACTATGATTATGAATTCCTTTCTTTAAAAAAATATATTAATATAATACCTAACGATATTCCTAAATGGTTTAGTTCATGGCAACATCAGAGTGCACAAAACAAATACCTCGGACGCACATGCGGGCACTGAATTTGAATCTAAACGCACTCGTGATCGGCTGAACCCACTGAACCGTGGAAGAAGAAAAGTCGCCAGCTCACTTGATACTGACTTAGGCCCGTATTTATAAACAGCACTTGAGAATGACAGCTAGTTTGAGACCGTATCAGAAATGTTATTTTAGTACAAAATTACCTGTCAAGTCCATACTTAATATTGCTCTCAATCTTGAGACCGCTTTATAAATACGAGCCCTAATAGAGACGTGATCAATTTTACAAAGGAACGAAAATGATTTTAACAGCTTGCTACCAATTTCCACAAAATATTAACATTTACAAATTATTTGTAGGGTCTTAGGGTCGCATCGAGAATCCACTCGCTTAGAAGAAGACCTTGGGTTCAAGTCCAAATTAAATTCGTAAACAGCTGATATGAACATTCACACGTGATTTTCTTATGACACAGCTGAAATGTGCTTACAAACTAAACTCTTATTTTGTACCCTCTCTCTCTTGCAGTGCCGTATTCTAAAGGATGTTGACAACCATCTCTCTAAATGTATTCCTGTCTTCCGTTAATCTTTTTAAGTCAATTGCAGCCTTATTTTGAGGTTATCATGCCAAGATGTCTTCCATGCTGGACTGGGAGCGAGAGAAAAACATAGAATGTGCCAGCTGCATTTCCTCCCGGACATGCTGTAAAAATCAGCTATGGGTTCTGAGGGTTTCGGTATATTGCAATTTAGGCGATGGGCTGACAACCTGTCACTACAGCAATATACCTATAAATCTATTTTAAATAAAAACCCTCAAAACTTTATCCGACGTGGCGTAACGACCTTTGTTTAGGTCGTTTACGCTCAGCCTACCCCATTAGGGATAGAGGCGTGACTATATGTATGTATGTGTATGTATGTATGTTCTTCTCCTCCCCCTTCCTCTTTTTCCTTCTATTTTACCATCTATTATTGTTTGTAGTATACTATATTTTTGATTTCTGTATATATGTCCATAGTATGTGCTTTCTTTTCTTCAGTGTTTCTACAACTTCTAGTTTCTTCTTCATTCTTCTGAGCTCTTCCAAATTTGTGATTTTGTCTCGCCACGAAATTTTTAGCATCCGTCTATATATGTTGCTTCTATGCTGGACTGGGAGAGATAGAAAAACATAGAATGTTCCAGCTGCCCTTCCTCCCGGGCATGCTGTAGAAGTCAGCAAAGGGGACTCGAGGGTTGCAGTGTATTGTAATTTGGGCGATGGGCTGACAACCTGTCAGTATAGCAATACTAATTACAATCTTTTATTACCCTCAATTTTTGTCAGACGTGGCTAAAGCGCCTTTTACGAGGCGTTTAACGCTCTGCCTGCCCCGTAAGGGATAAAGGCGTAATTTTATGTATATGTATGTACGTCTATATAGCCACATTTTGTACCCAGAGACGTGCAAAATTGATATAATATCTTTGACGCAGCGTAAAATATGAGATTAATTAAATACGTTTTACGACTACACCACCTGGCAAAAGTTCAATTAAGAATTACTTTACTGACCGCCGATCTATTAAAAGAATAATAAACTATACAACACATCGATCATGCTCTTGAACCATGTATATATCGGGTGTAAGGGACAGCGTCCCGCAAACTGATAAGGGCTGCTTAGTCAATGACAATTAACAACTGCCACCAGGAAATTCTTTCAGAAGGTAAAAGAAAGCTTTTCCATACAAATTAAGATATTTGTTTTTTTTTTCAGATTCCATAGAAAATCAGATGATCGACATTTTGAAAAGCAATTTCAATGTTTTCACATCCTGAAAAAATATCCTGGTGGAATTTGTTCAGTGTTGTTGACTGAACAACCCCTATCAGTTTGTGGGACGCTGTCCCCTACACCCGGTATAAAACATTACAGAAGAATACACAAAATCGTAAACAAATTGTATTTTTCTATACCTAGCTATCTTTTAGGTACAGTTTTGTGTTCTCCGTGGTCATACTCTTCATGGATGCATATTATGTCTAACTGTGAGGTAACTTTTGATTTTGTGCATGTTTGTTTCTTTTTCCCACCATATTATTGGCCGAAGTTTAGCAGATGTCGCGGCCTTAAATTGCTTTACTTGAGCAAAGACAGCAAAACCATCCGTCACCCAAATAAAAAATAATCATTTTTATTTTTTTCTACACATTTCTAAAGTATTTCCTGCATCATACATTCAAGCCTTCTTCTTCCATGCTGCACTGGGAGCGCGAGAAAAACATAGAATGTGCCAGGTGCATTTCCTCCCGGACATTCTGTAAAAATCAGCTAAGGGATCCGAGGGTTTCAGCATATTGCAATTTAGGCTATGGGCTGACAACTTGTCACAACAGCAATATACCTATAAACTATCTTAAATAACCCTCAATACACTGACAGACTCTATTTGTCAGACGTGGCGGAACGACCTTTGTTTAGGTCGTTTATGCTCTGCCTACCCCATTAGGGATAAAGGCGTGACTATATGTATGTATGTTTGTACATTCAAGCCGGCAAACTGCTCACAAAAGCAACAACAATGAATCAGATTTGATGCGTTTTATAGTTATGATCTTACGATAGACTTTACGGCTGTCTTAGGGCCTTGCAATGCCTTAAAGTTTATAAACCATAGCGACATTACAATGAATCTGGCAATAAAATAACTATCGGCAAATGCTGCAAGCAATCAAGGGGAACCGAGTGTCTGCCATGTTTCAGAATTCATTTACAATGGTCGAGAAATGGCGTTTTCAATAAATCATAATGAGTAATGTTCAAATTAATGTTTCTACGCTGCTATATTTTTGTACCGTAGCACCTTATCGTAAACTGAAGTATTTGAATTCTGATATATTTTTGACCGAGAATCGTTACCGAAATCCTCTGACTGAAATCAGCCATACTACACCGGTTACCACACTACTCACTTCGCTAATATCGGGTTATCGTGAAAGCCTATTAGGAGCTCTACCAAAAATATAGAGACGTCAGTGTATAATTAAGTTTACAAACGTTTTTTTTAATACGTCACTACATAGTATAAAACAAAGTCGCTTTCTCTGTCCCTATATCCCTATGTATGCATAAATCTTTAAAACTACGCAAAGGATTTTGATGCGGTTTCTTTTAATGAATAGAGTGATTCAAGAGGAAGGTTTATATGTATAATTCGTGCATAATATAGTAGAGAAACACTGATAATTTCCGTGCGAAACCGGGGCGGGTCACTAGTAAATAATAAAGCGCTTATAATATTCGCCCTAACGCATAACTGCCACACCCGTAAGCAGACGTGCCAAATTCACGCCTCGGTTGCCCAACGCATATCACGGACATGAACGCCGCCATCGATGTATCCCGCAAAAATGCGTGTGTAATAAGTGGTGTCCGCTAAAAGACAGACGGCGTCGCGGCGGCGGGTCGACGGCCGCTCCCAGAATAGCCAGCAGCACAGCACCCAGCTATTTGCAGCAGAGGGGGCGCGGGGGCCGGTGCGTGCCATTTCTGCACCGCCCGGTGCATCTGAGTAATGCCATTGTAATGCTCTCGATATAGTCCTGCTGACGACGACGAGGCGGTCAGACGCGGCGTCGGCGGGCCCGTTGTCATTGTCAAACACCTCAGGCGGTCACAATAGAAGGACAAGGGGAAAGTGCTACTTGAAGCTACGTTAGATTAGGCCGTTCTAATAAATTGATCAAACTTCGCTTACTTGTATAGGAGCTGAGTCACAAATAAAGTATGAAATAAAAAGTAAACTCATGCCTCATAAGCCTATGAGCTGACTAGTCTTAACTCTAGCAGCCGCACGCAACCATATTTGAAAAAGCCTCAATTTTTTGTCAGACTTGGTGAAAACCGTTTGTTAGGCAGTTGAAGTTCTATGTGGATGAATGCGTGATTTTAAATCAAAATCTACGTTTCTTGCAATTTTACGACGTGCCCTTTGGCGAAAAGCATTCGGAAGATCCGATGTTGAACGTTCATAATGATGTTTAAGTGGAAGCTGATGATTAACAGGGCCGGTGCATTCGCATGTGCTACTATAACGTACACTGATGAGCTCGTGGGAGCTGCCGTATAGTTTGAGGCAATAAACTTGACTTAGAATGGCACAGTCCGCACATTGAAAAACAGTCCTTAATTTTAAGCGTTAAGTGTGAATTTTAATTGGCAAAATATCTTAAACTTTTTCAAGAAGATTGCCCATTTGTTGGCTGTCATTTGTCATCGCCAGTTCCTGTCACTGTGCGTGCGCACATACTTTTATACATACCACAATTACCTTTTAAAGTCGGCAAAATTGCTGATTCCAGCAAAAAATAACGTAATGGAATGACGGACGATGTCGATCAGGCACGGCGAAGATACAAAGGGAGAATTTATGATCGAGACTCTACTTATTGCTGCAAGTACATACATGGATGACCTTCTTTTCTTTTTTATGGGATCGTCATAAAAATATTCTAATATATAATTTTATGTGTTTCTTTAGATATGCAGCGGTACTATCAAGTTACCTAAGAAGGACGTCATCCATAAACGGTATATTAATGGCGGTTATCAAACAGAATATACGTACAGCGGCCCATAAAGTTGTATGTCGCTCAGACGTTTCCACATGTGGATAGTTTTCGCGACAGATGGCCCGTGAGTCACTAACCTGTTGCCGCCGGTGTACGTTTCCAATGTAATCGAGACGCCGGCAATCATTACCAGCCAAATTAATGTGCGTCTAGCGACCAACTTATGTTTGACAACAGCTGAATGAAACAGCATGATCATGATGTGGCCAATAAACCGTTTAAACCACTATCAAATGTCATGCCGAAAGAGGTATGACATCACTCCGTTTTGTATAAAAACAAACGTGACATCATTAAATGGTGTCGTATGGGATGTTAAGCGAGTGAATGGTTGTAAAAATTGGTGATTTGAATTCGTTATGCGCTGGTTGACACACTTCATATTGGCGAGGATTTTAAACCTTATATGTACGAGTACGTTCGTGAAACCAAACATGCATAAGAATAATTTTACACCAGCAGATGCAGACCAGGTAAAGTGGAGTAGACGAAACCGGATAGTGGACACCAACACTAGGCTTAGAAATTGTTAGGCAAAAGAACAAGAAAGTCGCTATAATCTGGCATATCTATCTGACCTTTAAAATAGTCACCAAAAAGTAAACAATGCTAAGAATACTTACCTAACAGTTGTGATAATGGACAGACATTTAGGTAAATGACAAAGTAGATAACTGTTTTTAAAAATTATATGATATATTTTTTTCCAATAAATACACATTACCCTTGCACCAGTTAGATTAGAAAGGACCAGACAAATAATAAAATCTGTCTGGTTGATACGTTTTTAAACGCGCTTTCTCTCTTTGACGTCATTGGCGTCGATTCTGGTAACACATTTCTTAATTAACAAAATGGGTTCAAACATTATACGAAAGACACACGACTCCTTACGCAGACTCCAGACGCAGGTTCGAGATCTGCCAGTAACGAATTTATTATTTTCTTTCTTTCGTATAATACGAAAGAGATAAAAAAAAACATATTTAGAACTGTAAAAATTTCTTCCTCCTCAAAAAAATATCCTCTAAGATAGTAAGCTCTCTAACTTTACTTTTTAGGCTTTTAAAATCACATTTTTATCTTTTATCTTTTGTATGTGTAAAAATTTTGAAAGTGACAGAGCTAATTATAAGTTGCTTATTAAATGTTTTTGACAGAATCGACACCTATGCCAAATCTTAATGCGTGTATTGAACTATGACGTGTACGTTGAAACAGTGGGCACAAAGTCGACGCAAGCGCAGTCAAGCGAAGCTGCTAACAGCGATCACCTCACTTATCTCTTATTTCATTATCATGTTGACGATAAAATTATCACGGAGATTGGCTAGCGCAAACAGAGCGCTCTTTGGCCCATAAGACACTGTGCTCTTTTCAAATTCCTATAATCCTCTTTTTTGTACCAACTTCATTGTGGAAATCAAAAGTATTTATGTTTTTTTAGGGGCATCAAATCTTTACTTTTTATTTTATCAGAACTGGTACCTACCAGTTAGGTCAGGTTTTACCTAATATCTCCTAGTATGTATCAAAATAATTACAATTTGTTTATCTTTATTTTATCTAAATAGATGTTGTCCATTGATATCTGATAGATATCAATGGACAACATATATATATTAATAGATCCATGCATTGTTATGACGGCTGCAAAAACATTTTATTTTGAAATGTTAATATTTTAATAAAATATCACATTCGTCATAGTGGTTTTATGCATTAAGATACTAAGGCTTCGGCCACAAGACCCGCGGAAAAGGGCGCGGCATGGGGAACGCGAGTGGATATTAATAATAATTGGTTAAAAATACTCAAACCTTAACTTTAACATAAGATAAAAATTGCACGTAAGATAACAAATCATACAACACAACAAAAGACAAGTACAACATAGGCGGCCTTATTGCTAAGGTAGCAACTTAACTTAACCTTACTTTATGCTAGAACTTGTGTCTATATGTAGCTATGTAGTGAACAACATAATTACTTCAATAACTAGCAATAAGCGATGTTTATATAATTAGTAACCTCCGATAGTAACACGGCGTCAACATAGTTTATGTAAAAATCCGCTCCCGCTGACACCGTGGCCATGGCCTAACTACCGCTGATCTCTTATCACTCTCAGAGGTATTTCGAACGGGAAACTGAGAGTAAATTCTGACGCATTCCTTCATAGAACTGCTCAGGAAAAGGCGGATCAGTCAGTCGAAAAGGATATTTATGTAATTTGATAAACGCGTAATACGTGAATACTACGCATTAGTGGTTTATATGTAGGTTAAAATTAAAGTTGTTTCATAAACGCAGGTATGCAGCCCTGAGTTTTAAGCTATAGTTCCGTTTTAGGTTCGTATTTTCTCTTCCAGCAGCCTGAATTACCCCTAAATTGGGGGCACGTTAAATCGTCACAACCATTAAGTAATTCCAGGGTTCATACAAAAAAGAACTCCTCACTTACTGCCGTAAAGCCTGTCATATTAAACAGCCCATTTGCAGGTAACTAAAATAATTTCTTAGCTGATATGTGGACCGCGAGATATTCAGATGATGATGATAAAACTTGTACAGGCACCTGTTTACACGTTGGTATGCGCCTTGCTTGATGCATAATTTATATGCAACTTTGTTGGCAGAATGTACAGTCAGTTACAATTTGCTTTTAGTGCAAAAAGCGACCTTATCGCAAGTACATACGAGAGGATATCTAAAGGGAAAATTAGCGGCTGACTAATTATTGGTGTTGAAAACTCGACTGGAGGTGACAGGGAGATAGCAAAGGTAATTTTGCGAAAATACCGTACACACGCTTACATAACATTCCTCTGCATCGATTCACAAAAAGTTGTGTAAGGTACCTTGCATTTAACGGCATTTGGAATACTAATCATAGAACATATCAGACAGAAGGGATCCGGAGGCAAACACTCTATGTAATTTCCGATTATTAAACTTTATACTCTAGTCTATACCAATGCTGGTAAAGATATCGGTGGGATTCTCCCATAGATCATAAGGATACCACCGCTTAGAAGGATTATTCTGCCAACTATAATAATAATCGAACCACCGTCTGCGCCTACACCTGGACACATCTTAATAATAAAACAAAGGTTTCCAGCACTTACAGTTGACATCTCCAGGGCAGGTTTTGCAGCACCTTCCTGGAAGCAATACAGGCGTATCACAGGAGGGCTCAGGACATTCGCTCTTGATATTCCGGCAGTGTACTTTCGCCACGACCCGTCTTTTCTTTTGCACCTGCAATACAAATTTTGTTATGACCTTTTCATCATTCACACATCCAACTAAAGCCTGTTTAAAACCTGCACTGTAATGATGGGAGTTAGTTACATTTGTCAATCTAGAAAATTACAAAGTTTGAGGAGTATTTTCGTGGCTTATTACAACAAAGGCAATAATCCCCTTAAAATCGAGTTACTATGGCGCTTAGCGCAATGACGCTTTTAAGACCTTTTTTGACCCCGGTCAAAAGAAAATCCATGATTCAGATAGATAGGTTTACATATAACTATAATGTCGTAAATACTCACCGGTATACACTCACATTTGATGCAGTACATGATCCCGAATGGAGGACCGAGGTCCGCGAACCACGTCGACCCAAGC
Source organism: Scrobipalpa costella (assembly GCA_949820665.1). Lineage (NCBI taxonomy): Eukaryota > Metazoa > Arthropoda > Insecta > Lepidoptera > Gelechiidae > Scrobipalpa > Scrobipalpa costella. The sequence continues at coordinate 10,333,173 of OX463304.1, read as the reverse complement.
TCCTTTGCTTGTTTTCCGAATTGACATTCTGTAACAAAGAAATAATAATTTTAGTTCATCTTCAGTCTGATATATGTTTGTCCAGAAAAATCCATGTACCGTCAATCATCAAATTCTTTAAACGCTTTGCAAAATCCCAAAATACAAATTCTCTGAGGGCACGCCAGTAAAAATCTGAAGATAATGTTTTCGCAAAAATGCACAGGAATAAATAAAGCAGTCCTTTGCAAAACACGACGTAAATTCAGAGCTAAAGCCGAGCCGAAGACTAAACGAAATACCGTTGGAGCATGCAGCAGTCACAAATAAAGATCCAGACCAAAACATATCGCCTCATCGCATCCCACAACATGTTGCTATTAAGGTCCATCCAATAAATATCTACATCGACGACGGTACAATTTACATAGCAACAACATTAGTTGACCTGGACTAGACTGCCCATTTTATGTTCAGTAGGTGTACCAGGGCCTCATGAGAACGTAGGCGGTCTAAGACTATTACAAGTCCATCCACTTCTAGGATCATTTTACAAAAATATTTATAAACGTTCCTACGTTGAAGAGGAAAATTTCTAATAATAATCAAGCAAGCCACGGCAAGGCTACACACATCATGCCGATAAATCATGCGATTTCTGCAAGATTTATGGTAGGTCAGCTGAACTGGCAATCGTATCTCCAACTTAATAGCACATCAAATGACATAAGAGACTTTTATTTAGCGAATCCCCGTGCAAGTGTAGGCGCCGTGACAATTTATAATCAGCATAAAACTGGGCAGCTGAGAGCCGGCCATTGATGACACTGCGGGTCGTTGAACTCCACATCAAAACATTGTATAGTTGGGTGAAGCGAAAGGTGCGTTTTTGCAAGGAACCGCTCCACATGATGTCTCAACAGCTTCTTCCTTTTAAGGGGTTAACTTGGCAGGGGCCCAAAAACTTTCTCGGTTGGAAACCTGAGGTCAGTCAAGGCTCACTTCTATCTACTCCGTTTATCTTGTCGCATTGATACTTAATACTCTCTTGCGATAAGCAAGAGGTTAACGACCTTGTCGTTAGGTTTTAGTGTTCCTTGCGTAATAAGTATTAGTCTAGTAAGTTGAATCTTCTATAGTTAGTTTCATCTGCGGGAAATACATTTTTCAAAGCTTTAAGTTTCGACATGTTGTTGTTCAAAAGCCAAACCGCGGACCTCACCGCAACTCTACCACCTGTTATGGGTCTGTCTGTAAAGTATCTCTTAAATTAATTTAATTCGTCTCTTTACGACGGCTTACGTGCTACATTTTATCTTTTCTTGCATCAACAATGTCTCTCAAACTGCGTTTTTACAGGTAAGTTACTTCTACTCTTTTATAGCGAAAATATATTATTTGGCATTCGAAATGTGTTCTTCAATTTCAAAATGTGCTCTTAGTTTTGATCTCTGCGCCTCGTTAACGGTGTACAAAGTGTAATTGAATAAGGTATTAGCAATGTCGATAAAATTTACACGTGTATGATTTATATCTTCAGCCGGAGACGACCCTGCGCCGGCGCACTTAACTGCCGCATTTACATACCGCACTCGTGAGCAACGGCTAAAAATAAAATTGCAGGCTGTAATACTAAACAAAGATGCTAAGCCGCAACGCGTTTGAAATTCGAAGGGTAGAAAACTCTTTGCTGCCACTGCTTCTGTCAGGTTTGAATTTAATGTTCATTACAATAGATACCACTCCAATGAAGTAAATACTGCACTCGGGTGTAACGACAAAAATAAAATTGCAGGCTAAATACTAAACTCTCTCCCATGCTGGACTGGGAGCGAGAGAAAAAAACATAGAATGTGGCACATTCTATGCTATGGCTGCATTTCCTCCTAGGCATGCTGTAAAAACCAGCTAAGGGATCGGAGGGTTTCAGTATATTGCAATTTAGTCGATGGGCTGACAACCTGTCACTACAGCAATATATCTTAAATAACCCTCAATATTCTGTCAGTCGTGGCGGAACGACCTTTGTTTAGGTCGTTTACGCTTTGCTTACCCCATTAGGGATAAAAGCGTGATTATATGTACGGATGTAAATACTAAACAAAGATGCTAAGGCGCCGTCGTGTTTGAAAATCGAGCTTAGGATAATAAACTCTTCGCTGCTACTGCTTCTGTCATTTGAGTAAGAAGATAGGATAGGAAGAATCTAATTTTCATTGAAGCTGATCCGATGTTGCGTTGTCGTAGGATTTTGCATAAGGTGGAATACTGTACAAATTATGATTACGACCCTCACTTCAATATAATTTTAATCACTTGTTGAATGAAATGAACGAACAAATAGCAAATCCCACTTTTAAGACCATTCTAATCCAACACTATTTCCAAAGCTTTATACAAAGACTCTTGCTTTACAAACCGCGGTTTCATAATGTTTCTGAGAGCGTAGCTTTTTAACGGTGAAAGAAATTTTCGAAATCGGTTCAGATCTGAGTGTAACCGTATGTACACACTCAATAAAGAGACAACAAATTCTGCCTACTAAACACCTCATGTCGATATGTCACAGATAGCCGGTAGTATCACCTCGGATAAGGCGCCATCTTTGCTATAAATAGCCGTCGACGATATCTCTCTTGTAACTATTTAATTAACCCCTTGCACGGGTGCTTTGATAAGGCAACTCGTGAGAACATATAGATCTACACAAGTTACCATGTTTATAAGTGGTGTACTGTAAGCCACTATTATGGACTTGTTTCACGTGATGGAAAGTTCTGAATGAATTGTCTATAGTATTTCCAACTCAGTTTTAGAATAAGGGTAAACAAAGCTTCATGTCTTTTTATTCAAAAACACATTTCAATAATAAATGATACGTGTTGTCAAGTTAGTTAAATCACTAAAACTACTATTTCGTAATTAGGGATAAAGGCGTGATTATATGTATGTATGTACTATTTCGTTATGTTGTAATATCTGATAGCTAAAACTTATTTTAGAAACAATATCTTCGATTAAAAGTCATGACAAATTAAAATTGTTTATTGATACCTTATGGCTAAATACAATGTTTCGCTAGACCTCGCACTAGGATTCCCTGTATCGCGAGGGACGTAAAACTATGTTTACCTTTATTCTAAAATTGAGTAGGAAATACTATAATCTAGTTGTTCTGTTTCATGATTCACCGGGAAATTTACTTTGATTTAGTTCTATGAACAAAGTCAGTACCAATCTATTTTACTAAGAATAAATGAAAATTAATTTTATCTATTTTACAAACGTAACTATTTGAATTAATTATAGGTCAAGGTAGGGAGAAGGAATGGCTGGGCTTGGGGCTCGATGCAAAGGCAGCATATTCTAATATTTAGAACCGAAAATCTAGAACCTATGTCGTTCTTTTAACAGCAGTTGGGCCGATCAGTTAAAATAATAATAATGGAGTTACAAAGAGTTCCTGTACGTAAAATGTCACAGACAGAAACGATAAAATAATTCACCGCATACACTATGATATGCGACGGATATCGCGTCAGTAAAGGGATAATCATGCAATAAGTAGCCAATATGGCGCGCCACAAGTCGTGATTGCCGCATCCTGATGGCCGCAGCCACGATGACAGCGGAAGCGGGAGCGAGAGAGGCAGCGATAAATATTCAACGTAAAGCCTACATCAGCCACAACTGTTCTGCTACATGTGGACTTCGGGGAAGCTAGTTGGCGACCGCAGTGCAGGATTTTAGGCTTGTATTTGTAAAGCTATCTCAAGATTGAGAGCAATATTAAATATGGATTTGACAAGCCATTTTGTACTGATATGACAATTTTGATACAAACTTAAACTGGCTGGCAATCTTAAGTGCGGATTATAAATACGGACCTTAGATTCGAAGGAAGTGTTACTACTCGTGCCCAAGATAATGTTTCTTTACGACTCCTGTAAAAATATCGGTCGTTTCTGTTTGAAGAGCCTTCAGAATTTTACATATTACTTTAGCAATAATTTATGTGAGTTAGATGAACACTCCGTTACCGTAAGTAGTTATTACACAACAGTACATATGTGAGGTTAGGACAGAACGATAAAAAATAAAATGGTTAATACGCTCTCGCTACCGCTAACATTGCAGTAGGGGCCAAACGCTGCGCTGGCGCCGGTCCACCCTCCTTCCTCATTACTGGTGTCAGGCGCCCAGAGGGTGCATCGTACCGCATTATTCAGAAAAGGATATGGGACCTATGAAACTGGGTGGCTTTAATAAATGATGAGTAAAAGGACGTCAAAATTATAATTTTACGACTGTAGATGGTAGGTTCTTCCTCGTTACTAATATCGAGCGCCACAAGGGTTTATCGTATTCGTACCACATTATTTAAAGATCATGAATCCAATGAAATTGACTGCCTCTTGATAAATAATATTTGCCTCCGAATACTGTACGCTTACGCGAAGCATAGACAGGTGTAGTATATATAGTATAGCCAACATTTGAAGGTCTCTTCTTTTTCTTAGCGAGTAGATTCTCGAGTCGAACAACGACCCAAAGTACCCTGGTGTCAGAGTTTTCAAACAGTAGCACAGCTATTAGGCCTCTGACATGGTTTGAGAAACGACCACTATCAAAGAAAGTGACCGGGACCGACGGGTTAACGTGCCCTCCGAAGCACGAAATACTTTTGTACTTTTCGGACAACCAGGTGAATCGGCCTGCATTGTCCTAACCAAACTGGGGAAAACCTCACAAATAGATAAATTGACAAATTTAAACTTTGTGGCCAGGAAATTTAAAGGTAAAATTTGAATTTGTTATAGACGTAACTCGAATAACATACCATCACATGTCATGTGCGGAAGACCTAAATATAGATTGCATTTCTCTATAATAATAGAGTTGCGCAAAGTGACACCTGACTCTATAAATATCATGTCGATGTTTGAAGTCTAAAATTTATGTGTTGCACTTTCGACACTCGTGTCTGGGTCAGAGGAAATAAACCGTATTTCAAAAAACCGCGTTCGTCTGACTATCGGCCAGACGTATAAAAATCTCCAGCATAATTTAAGCATATAAAGAGAGGCGAGACATCTCGTAACCTTCTCTCGGGTTCTCGGAAACGTTGGCGGGAATCCAACATTTCTTCGCCAGGGAAATGAAGCATTGGCGACGACTGTCCTATACACACTTCTTTCATGATCTGTTTAAGGGATTTGCACTCAATTTTATTTTTATTCGAACCATCGGGCGTAAAAAAATTGGTAATCAAACTTTAGCGTGTGAAACTGAAGCTGAACCCCAGAAACACAGGTCTAAATATGAAAAAAGAAATTGGACGTCCCATATAAAATTACTTGAGCCGCTGACTCCATTAAAATCTTTATTTAAATTTATATGGGAAGGCCAGTTTCTTTCACGTATATTTCTTAAGGAAAATTGATCAGTTTCATGAGTACGCTTATACCCACCCTAAAGTAAGGTCAGCAATTTTTTCACATCCAATATTATTGGAAATTACCGCAGTCCGTCGGAAAATTATCGCGACCTTAATCGCTTCACGCATTTGTTCATATTGGATGTCAACGTTATAAATATTATAATAATCGATACTTATATTCGCGGTAAGTACAATTTGTAGTCTGTGGAGCGTGCTGTCCACGGCCTCACGGCTGCTGCATTGTGTCATAGATCACGATAAGTATAAATTACATATCAAACGGTCACACGTTCATTCAAGCGGGAGTTGGATGAATAAATCGTCTACATAAAAGGTTTGAGAGCGCCATATTTCAGGGAGTGTGGGTGAGGTATAACTTGTTCGCTTCGTATTAGCGTAAAACCGGATATTTTGACAGTATGGCAGACGCGCTGACTGGTTGATACGGTGCGTGTGAGTAGGTGCTGTAATAGATCTTGCTGCATTTATCGGGGGCGGTAAGGCGATCATTTAGACGCGGGCGCAGCGTGGGCATCGAATTGAATCACAGCGAGATTTCCCTTGTGTATATAAACATGACCTAGGTTTATAGACTTTGTTGTGGTAATTACTGCAGCTGATGCAGTTTTGATGAAACCTATTTGGATATGAGTTGCATCTGTCAACAATAAGGTAAGAATGACGTAAAGAATTTGCAGGACCTCTCTTTGTATAATCCATGAATTGATTCGTATGCCGTGGATATTGACAGGTAAAGCTATGACGCCAAAAAGGTTTTAAGGTTGGAAGACCTTTGGCCACCTATGATGGTGTTCTTGTGCGAAACTGTGCTAAAGATGTATGACATTTGCCGTCGACTCGCAAAGAAGGTTATTATTTCTTTGAAAAAGAGAAATTTTTGGCAATATCGAATGTCAGTTCTGCAGATGCGTAAACGGGTTTATTCTATGATTCATTTGTTTAAACGAGGCGGCTGCGGCGTACCCTCGGATTATGTAAAGTGCGGAGGTATCAAGTGTCGGCAACAGGTGTCTATCGGACTACTAATAAGAATTATTAGGTACAGTTTCACTTTAAAGGTAATATAATTTTATATACTTTTAATATTGATCCTCAAGTTCATACGAAATTCGTTCATTTAAGTGTGGTTACTAACATGGTATCTCTACATACTATGTATACTTCCTACATACATACATATAATCACGCCTTTATCCCTAATGGGGTAGGCAGAGCGTAAACGACCCAAACAAAGGTCGTTCCGCCACGTCTGACAAAGTTTTGAGGGTTATTTAAGATAGATTTGTAAGTATATTGCTGTAGTGACCGGTTCTCAGCCCATCGGCTAAATTACAATGTACTGAAACCCTCGGATCCCTTAGGTTTTTACAGCATGCCCGGGAGGAAATGCAGCTGGCACATTCTATGTTTTTCTCTCGCTCCCACGCCAACATGGAAGAAATGTGTATAAGTGAAGTGTATACTTCCTTCCTATCTATAATAACCCGTAATACCTTTAAGTCGGTTTATTCGATATGATTTTGGTTAAGCACATACCTACTGTATGTGATTCTGATAGTGCAGCAAGCACCGTATTTTTAGTAGTGCAACTCGTTCCTATATCTTAGTGCAAATCTTGTACCTTATTATGTATAAACCGGGTGTAAGGGATAGCGTCCCGCAAACTGATACGGGTAGCTCCGTCAACAAAACTGAACAACATACATCATGTTTTTTTTTTCAGGAGATGAAAATAAAATTTGACCTTCCCATACAAAATTACCACCTCGATCAGACAATTTGTATGGAAAAGCAACTTTTTTTTTCACTTCCTGAAAAGAAATCCTGGTTATAGTTGTTCAGTGTCATTGACTGAGCAACCCCTATCAGTTTGCAAGACGCTGTACCTTACAGCCCGTATATGGGATACATAAATTTGATTTAGCTTAAAACTGTATGGCGTAAAACGGATTTCTACTTATGTATGGTTCAATGAACATACATATAATCTACACGGTTCAAACATCGAGCAGGGGACAGTGCTCTCGCACCAAGTCTAAAATATCCTGCGAAAGTTCGAGTCCGTTCCAATTTTAGCCTCCGATTACTTAAATAAAACAAAATATAATTTCTGAAAATACTTTATATGTTTCAAACTAATTCTTTTGGCAATCAATGATAGCAGATATAACTGAGTTCATTAATAACACCGCCTAAATTGTACTTTTCTCCTATGTTTGCCGCCCGCCTACTGGGTGTAAGGGACAGCGTCCCGCAAACTGATTGGGGTTGCTCGTCGATGACATTGACAACTATCAGCAGGATTATTTATTCAGGAAGTGAAAAAATCTCTCTTCCATACAAAATGTTCACCTCGATCAGTAAAATTTGTATTTGTGCGGCACGCTGTCTCTTACACCTGGTGTAATATTGGCAGGTTATTTCCATTCAAGCAAATTGTAATAATTATAAGTCTTCTGATTCAAGTAATAATAGACCGTACTTGATGTAATTAATAGGTCATTATAGAATATTTATTTAGCCTAATCATCGAGCACAGCGACCAACAGTCTGATGATACATTAATTACCATAAGGCGCGACCACGCACCTGGGGCGGTCTCATGTTTCATACAATATGTATGACAAAATGTATTTGAATTAAGAGCTTGGATGATAGCTCGTTGATGGATATTGTCAAAAATTGCTGACATAAAAAAAAAATTTCTTCCATGCTGGACTGGGAGAGATAGAAAAACATAGAATGTTCCAGCTGCCCTTCCTCCCGGGCATGCTGTTGAAGTCAGCAAAAGGGACTTGAGGGTTACAGTGTATTGTAATTTAGGCGATGGGTTGACAACCTGTCACTAAAGCAATACATATTACAAACTAAACTTGCTCTCAATTTTTGTCAGACGTGGCGAAAGCGCCTTTTACGAAGCGTTAAACGCTCTGCCTACCCCGTAAGGGATAAAGGCGTGATTTATGTATGTATGTATGCATAAAAAAAATACAATCATAGTTTTTTTATCCCCCAAAAGTCACTCAACGGGTGAAATGTATCCAACTAAATATGCCTTGAGCATTGTGCGTGATTCAACTACTTTCAGAATCATTTTAGGTGTGATCTTTTGTATGACTATACTACTCTATGCTTACGCTGGAATTTCCAGACAAATGATTGCCTATCAAATATTAAAAAAAAAAAAAACTAATTTGTTTAGGATTATTTACTGTTAACCCCCTGTGTTTTGGAAGGCAGTCGCTGGCTATGATACAGGATAGTTTTACATCGCGAAAATACCTTACTGTCACGGGGCAAGTCCTTAAGCCGCGGGCAAAACTGCGGGGCAGAAAGCTACTATTAAAATAATAACTTTTTGGTCTTTGTCTACGCCAAGCGTCGAACAGTCTGGAGGTCTGTTAATTACCATACAGCGACACACCTGGGGCACTCTCATGTTTCATACACACGTCATACAAATAAATATAAATTAAGTTTTCCTGTCCCACTGGCTTGAGTCATATCTTAAGTAAGTAATAGTACCAACCTTGAGATATTTTGCGCAGGTTTGGTGTATTATTTTAATTAGCAGAAACGAATATGAATTGCAGACGCGGATACATTATTTAATGTATAAAGAAAGATGCGTACTTTATGTTTTGGCCATATTTTACGTCAATTCAATATGATACAAGCTCTCGCAGTTGAGAGGTGATTTTTCACTGTCATTTTGACACTTACCATCAAATAAAGGTGAAAATGATAGATAGATACAACGTTTATTTGGTACTACATTCACAAAAATTTTTAACAAAAATAAAAGTTCTGAAATTAAATCACAATGCAAAATGGACTCTATGCATTATTATTTTAGTTCTAGGTACGTATTTTAACAATTCATAAAAATAAAAATTATTATTTTTAAGAAAGGGGAAACAGACAAGCAGGTGGGTCCCCTGATGGTAAGTAATCACCGCCGCCCATGGACACTTGCAACACCCGGGGGTCATAAATGCACCGACAGCCTTTCAAGAAGGAAAAGGCTCGTTTCTTGAAGACTGCCATGTTGTAACGGTCCGGAAATACATACATAAAATCACGCTTTTATCCCTTACGGGGTAGGCAGAGCGTTAAACGCCTCGCAAAAGGCGCTTTCGCCTCGTCTGACATAAATTGAGGGCAATTTGAGATTAAAATGTGTATTTCTGTAGTGACAGGTTGTCAGCCTATCGCCTAAATTACAATACACTGTAACCCTCGAATGTACACACTGCACCTTTTGCTTACTTCTACAGTATTCCCGGGAGGACAGCTGGAACATTTTATGTTTTTCTATCTCTCCCAGTCCAGCATGGAAGGTAATACCTGGGAAGATAACTCATTCCACAGTGTAGTGGTACGTTGGGTGGTTGACAGCCAAAAGGTGATTAACTCACAAATAAAGTCATAGACAATCAAAGGTTACTAATAAAATTGTAATTTTGTTACGACGCACGTATGTAAATTAAAACAAGCATTTCGTTTAGTTTTGTCTAGTCGTCTGCTCTGTATTTCGCCGCCAGTATTTAGCTGTATAATAAATGTAATTTATGGTGTGAACTAAATTAATTAGTGATGTTTAAACAACGTTTAAATGTGAACGGAAACAAATAGCTCCAATAAAAAAATTGGCGCCAGCCATTTGCGAAAACACAAGAACCTAGACAGACAGTCTGCGTGTAGACTGCAAGCCAGCAGCAAAATTGCAGTTTACACGCACAGTTTGTGCAAGTGATGATATTGAAAATGTCAACTGACTACGTTATATGTATGCAGTTGTGTGTAGTTAGGGTGCAGACCAAAAAACAATACACTGTCTGCAGAGCAAACTTACTATACATGTTTAAATCCAATGAACCAACTGGTAGAGCGCCATTGGTTAACACTATGCGTTTACTAAAAACAATTCTACTTGGAACTACAATTTTGCAGCTGTTCTGCAGTTTACATGCAGGCCGTTTGTTCAGACTTGAAAGGGTTTATAGGTGGCAATTAACACCTATTATGGTGCCTTCTGTTTTTTAAACGTCCGGTCGTAAATTGGTTCGCAGAATATTTTGAGGACTAAGCCAATAAATATAAAGTTAAATAAAAAAAACATGCGGTGTCATAATTAAGATTTTTTTAATTAAATTATGGGTTTACCTGTGATTCTCAGTATTTGAGCCATAATATTAAAACTTATCCAAATAACAATACCTATAAGCAAGCTAAAATCTAGACGGAAGTTATGTAAAATGCGTACAATTTAAATACACCGCATGATTTTTTTATTTAACTTTATTAAATATAAATATCATGCGGTGTCATAATTAAGATTTTTAAAATTAAATTATGGGTTTACCTGTGATTCTCAGTATTTGACCCATAATGTTAAAACTTATCCAAATAACAATACCTATTAGCAAGCTAAAGTCTAGACGGAAGTTATGTAAAACGCGTACAATTTAAATACAAGAAAGGAAAATAAGTCACTTTTCCTCTTAAAAAATACGAATGTCTAAATGGTTTCCCCCAGGTATTTATAGGGTATCACCACTTGTAAATTATTACAAAAAAAAGTGAGTTAATCATGTAGGTAAGTCTGTACACACAGCTGTAGAAACTGGCAGATTTTATCATTTTCATGGCCCGTTTTATTACAACGTCTTTTTAGCAGATTAAACATACGAGTATAATTAGCGAGTTACAAGATAATTCTAAACCACATTTGTTTTCGGTTTAGACAAAGAAAGCTCGAATAGTTTTTTAACCGACCGCGCATCGCAAAGAAGGGTAATAGATTTGATAGACAGATAGATATATAGACACGTTTATTGCAACAAAAATAACACACATGCAACATACTAAGAAAAAGTAAAGAACATGTATGCACATAAAAATATAAATAAGTAATGGCTACATTTAGTTGCATGTGTGATGAGGCGATGCAGAGAGTCAGAGCTCAGTGTATGATTGCTCATAAAGAATAACACTGCTTTTTAGCTGTTGGATTATTTGAACTTTTTAAATTACTTGTTAGAGTCTTTGAATGAATAAATTTATAACTACAGTTTTGTAGAACATCTTCCCAAACCTTCCACCTGGTGTACTTTATTACTTCCATGCTGGACTGGGAGAGATAGAAAAACAAAGAATGTTCCAGCTGCCTGTCCTCCCAGGCATGCTGTTGAAGTCAACAAAAGGGACTCGAGGGTTACAGTGTATTGTAATTTAGGTGATGGGCTGACAACCTGTCACTATAGCAAAACATATTACAATCTAAAATTGCCCTCAATTTTTGTCAGACGTGGCGAAAGCGCCTTTTACGAGGCGTTAAACGCTCTGTCTACCCCGTAAGGAATAAAGGCGTGATTTATGTATGTATGTATTTTATTGCAACTAAAACGAAGAGTAACATATCGACGTAAACCGCCTGATCGTTGTATGCCATACATTTTCCTCGCGACGGTATTTATTAATGATTCTCATTATTCAAGAGGTATCTAGGTGGTCCTCCGTCCTTAAGGCAAGGTTGGCGACATCGTTGGCAGTTCATCGCCAGTTCCTGCTACAGACGCAAATCACACCAATATCACACATCCCTACACCCGAGATTCTAGTGTGAAACAAGCTTCAAAGTAAGACTAATGATATAATTCAGCGCGGAATCTTTATCTTCTCATTATTCAATCGTTTAACTGCCTCCGTGGTGTAATGGTCAGAGCCATGGGCTTACAATCCGTAGGTCCTGGTTTCGAATCCCAGAGGGCAAAACAAACTTGATATTTGACAATTTATCACTTTGTGACGTTTTCCCCAGTTTGGTTAGGACATTGCAGGCTGAATCACCTGATTGTCCGAAAGGAAACAGGATTCCATGCTTCGGAGGGCACGTTAAGCCGTCGGTCCCGGTCGCTGTCTTTGATAGTGGTCGTTACTCAAACCACGTCAGGTAGCTGTGCTACTATGCGGTTTCAAAACTGTTTCAATTGGACACCAGGGTTCGGGTCGTTCGACTGGAGAATCCACTCACTGAGAAGATTCAATCGTTTAAATGGTCTCTGGTTGCGAGCTGACGAGGCTGATCTAGCCACCTAGATCCACCTTCTTCCATGCTGAACTGGGAGAGATAGAAAAACATAGAATGTTCCAGCTGCCCTTCCTCCCGGGCATGTTGTAAAAGTCAGCGAAAGGGATTCGTAGGTTACAGTGTATTGTAATTTAGGTGATGGGCTGACAACCCGTCAGCACAGCAATACACATTACAATCTAAAACCCTAATTTTTTGACAGACGTGGCGAAAGCGCCTTTTACCAGGTGTTCTACGCTCTGCCTAACTCTGTAAGGGATAAAAGCGTGAATTTATGTATGTATGTACTTCGACCTCAAGGCAAGGAAGGTTGAGAACATCCTCGCCGACAGTTCCTGCTACCGACACAAATCATACCAATGCAATGTGACACATCCCTACACCGGTGGTCTGAGGTCTGAGTGTGAACGAAGCCTTAACAATAATGCTAGCAAAATGTGTGCAAAGAATTTGACGCGAATCTTTACCGGATATTTCTGTACACAAAATCTGACGTAACTTTACGTACCATTGGCCCCAGTGTGGATACCGATATATTTTGTGAAAAGTTCGTTCCGTAACGTTCTATTTATCTGTCATTTAGCGATACACCAAGCACTTCCCTAAATAATTTACTGTTCTGGAGGTAAAAAGGATCAAATATAGAATTTAAAAAATCTTCGGAATGGACCTTGGTTTAAACGCAGGTATTATTCTCCGGTAAGCTTATTAAACAGGCGCCACTACTAAACTGTTTTGACGCCTTTTTTTGCGCCTCGAACGTCAAATAAACACCAATTTTATGTCTCGTCTAGACATAAAATTTATGCGCTTAATTTATGTAGCAATCAGAGCAGTTTATCAATTAAAACAAAACTGTTTTGTTTGACGAATATTATTATGTGTAACTTCTCGCGGCGTCAAAGTCTATTAGGTATAGTACGTCATTAAACTGGCTTTTTAAACTGTGTTTCATCCGAGCCTTAATAAGTTTATTTATTTTATAATTTCATGTACACAGTCAAAAAAAATATGACAAATATATAGAATAGACTGACAAATAATAAAAAAAAAACACATAAAATTACGCCCACGTTGTTTTTTGATTAAATAAAGTCTTCTAGATTTTTTTTCCTATTCTATATTCTGTGGCAGTCTTTTTTTAAAAATATTCATTATAATCAAAAATAAAAATATTTCCTCTTCATAATATTAGTGTAGAACTTTAGACAGAAGCCAGTTTTCCTAAACTTATATTTATTCTCGTAGATTTCATTGACGGCGCGCGACCGGCATGGCGCCTGCTTGTCGCAATAGTGACTGGTTCTTCTCGTTCCATATGCCCATAATTCAACTCATATATGTTTATTTCCAGTGTATCCTGATTAAAATGCAAGAAGGCGACGTAAAGGCCGTTTACATTGTCGAACCAATTAGTAGGAACCATAAAAATCATACAAATCATTCGCCTTCCTTATAGAGCGTTTTTGTGACCGCCGACGTTGTCTTTATTCTCTTATAATTTTCGGAAGACTTATATTGAGACAGTTTTACGAGGTGTAGACAGTTTAAGTGGCACAAGGTGCACTTAAAAAGATACTGGACACCATATTGGGAGCGTCCGAGGAGATTGAAAGTGTTCCATTAAGATTCAGCGCTCGCACAGATAGTTTGAGAAATCTGTGAAGCCGATCGCTGCCCAGCGACTGATAACGGACATCCAGAACTGTGGCCGACCGCCAAGTGCCTCCACAAAAATATCGCATATAATTTATTGGTTATCATTCTACGAATGCCCGGCCAGAGTACGCATCGGGCACTACGGACAGTTGCAGCTCATAAAAACAAAAATCTCTAGCTTTTTTGCAAGCAACATCAAGCTCCGAATTTTTCCGACGTGCATATTTTTACATCAAAATACTGATCGTTACGACATAGTTTCCCCGCCTTTAAAAATTGGTTTACATTATTATCTGTCAGAGATATAGGTGAGTCCTGTGTATGTGATATTGTAGGAACAAGGTCGATAGAGCTGAGCGTCTAGTGAATCACAAAAACATACGCCAACGTATGCCGGCCATACATCAGACAGACGACTGTACAACAATTATGTATGTTTGCAATGCAGTGTTCTTTCAATGCGTTGGAAGACAAAACAACGGGCGAAAGAAAATTATGCCTGTGGATACGCCTACCTGAATCAAATGCCTCACCTACCCAACAGAGTTATCAATCAGACGACAAGAATGCAAATTTTAATTGTGGTCGGGCTGGGCCGGTGTCGCGCAGTATTATGATCGCAATTTATCTGAGCCGGTGTTGCCAATCTTTTTAATATGAAATCCCAGAAAAAATATTTTCAAGTCACCTCAAATTTGCCCACGTGTTTAGAAGGTTAAGTTATTAAAATCGCTACTAATTTAATCACATTATATCTATACATTAAGACCATAAATTTGATTATATTATATCTTGATGAAAATCGTCTTGATTAATTGATTAAAAATTATCTAAGATAATCACTAGATAATTGGCGTTTTTCCACTGGACGGCACGTCTACGGCAACGGCACAGTATCGTCGACGATATCGTGGACGAGATACCGTATGAAAAATATAAAATGGAGTTTCTTCACTTCCATTTTTGTTATTTTGATTTTAGCATACGTTTACTTCAAAAATCAAACGCGTACAACTTTTAGGCAACTTGAAATTAATAAATATATAGGTACTACAGGAAAGTGATTACTACAGAATTCAGTTTGGTTTTATTTTATTTTATAGAGTTCGTATCAGAAATGTTATTCAGTACAATTTGACCTGTCAAATCCATACTTAACATTGCTCTCAATCTTAGCCTTACTATAATGTGTTTATTTTATTAATTGTTTTTTTTTTTGCGATTTCATACAAAAAAGACTTGGCAACACGGCGGCGCGGGCGCAGGCGGGGCGACTGCACGCACTGCTAGGGAGGGACAACCGCCAATTATGAATAAACTAGCTCTACTACTATGTTAATAAGACTTGAGATTTTTCCTAAGCGATTTCTCCTAACAAGAACTCTCATTAATGGTTTTGTGGTCGATATCAGGGTGGATCTTCCAGGGAGGGAATCTTCCATGCTGGCCTGGGAGCGAGAGAAAAACTTAGAATGTGCCAGCTGCATTTCCTCCCGGGCATGCTGTAAAAACCAGCTGAGGGATCTGAGGGTTACAGTGTATTGCAATTTAGGCGATGGGCTGACAACCTGTCACTACAGCAATATACCAACAAATCTATCTTGAATAACCCTCAAAACTTTGTCAGACGTGGCGGAGCGACCTTTGTTTGGGTCGTTTGCGCTCTGCCTACCCCATCAGGGATACAGGCGTGACTATATGTATGTATGTATGTATCAGGGTGGAAAAGATTTCGCTTTAGGTCCTACAAGTAGATCCTGCAACAGTAATGAATGTCCTATGCTTGGTGATTCTACGGCGCCTAATCCCTTGGGTACATACATATATACATAAAATCACGCCTTCATCCCTTACGGGGTAGGCAGAGCGTTAGACGCTTCTTAAAAGGCGTTTTCGCTACGTCTGACAAAAACTGAAGATTATTTTAGATTGTAATGTGTATCGCCATAGTGACAAGTTGTCAGCCCATCGCCTAAATTGTAACCCTCGAGTCCCTTTTGCTGACTTCTACAGCATGCCCGGGAGGAAGGGCAGCTGGAACATTCTATGTTTTTCTATCTCTCCCAGTGCAGCATGGAAGTAATCCTTGGGTAACGATGATAAACACCGGCTGAATATCTAGCCACCATGCTGGACTGGAAGCGAAAGAAAAACATAGAATGTGCCAGCTGCATTTCCTCCCGGGCATGCTGTAAAAACCAGCTAAGGGATCCTTTAGTACATTGTAATTTACGCGATGGGCTGACAACCTGTCACTACAGGAGTATACCTACAAATCTATCTTAAATAACCATCAAAACTTTGTCAGACGTGGGGGAACGACCTTTGTTTAGGTCGTTTATGCTATGCCTACCCCATTAGGTATAAAGGCGTGAAAAAAGTAGAAAGGCGGGTCAAAATTTGCGGTATTTTGGTGCTACCATAGATAACGAAGAGAAAAACCTAATCAAGTTTACTACGTTTGAGTACTTTTTTCTGTTATGCTACAGGTACATACTCGTACATTGTTGCAAATATGCAGTCACCCATGTTGAACACCAATTAGTGCATATCTGCGTATAGACACACACACACACTCACAAGTGCGAAAAGTAAGGCGTTAGATACTTGTATTATGCCCATTTTTAGCTAAATGGCGCCACGCCACGCCCCCAAGAGCTTTTAGGCCCGTATTGATAAACAGCACTTGAGACTGACAGCTATTTTGAGTTTTTATATTTTTTTTTTTATATAATGACCTGTCAAATCCATACTTAATATTGCTATCAATCTTGAGAACGCTTTATAGATACGACCCTTACTATATTGTGAAGGAATAGGTAAAATAACATAAGGACAAATTATACTTGCATGAAACTGACTAATTTATTCCGAGCTTACAGTTGAAATATAAAAAAATAAATCTAGCTGAAACATTTTTTTCTAAAATGTAAATAACTGAGATTTTTTTTTTTTGTATTTTCAACATAGTACAGGCAACCAACTCAAGAGAGTAAACCCATTTCTGAAAAAAAAAAAAGGTTTTCTTATGTATTAAAGCTTAATGCACATTACAAGACCACCGTACCCCTGGCCATACCCATGGTGACATTATTGCTTACATACATACATACATACATATAGTCACGCCTTTATCCCTAATGGGGTAGGCAGAGCGTAAACGACCAAAACAAAGGTCGTCCCGCCACGACAGGTTGTCAGCCCATCGCCTAAATTACAATATACCGAAACCTTCGGATCCCTTAGCTGACTTTTACAGCATGCCCAGGAGGAAATGCAGCTGGCGCATTCTATGTTTTTGTCTCGCTCCCAGTCCAGCATGGAAGTTCCAGATCCAATATCACGTTAAAAAGTCCCACTTTTCTCACTGGGTTTGCTTTACAGTGGCCCGGTAGGAGACGCCACGAGACACGCGTGGGTTCGGCCCCGTTTCCTGGGCTAAATATAATTTCACTTGATCATTTAATTATATGGAGATTAATGGCCAGCCGGGGATGCCAACATTCGCGTTAATAAACTGTACAATATGGCGTGAAACATTTACTATAGAGTGACGACGGCGAGCGTTCACTAAACCCACGATTGTTTATGTCTGTCTCGTTGTGCGTTGAAGTGTGTGTACAAACATGAGTGTTTTATTGAGAAGTGTGGAAGTCAACTCGAATTGTTAATTGAGAACAAATCTACAGAAGATAAACAACACAATAACTGTGGAATCGCAGATGCGAGACTCAAAACACGCAATCATTTTATTACATTAGAATCTTTTGGTTCGGCTTGGCATTGTCCTAACCAAACTTGGAATATTGTCACACTCATCTGATTAACAATACCTATATCTAAGGCATGTCCGCTACCAAGTATGCATGTTTTTTTTTTGCCCATTTCTGCATCACGCACTGGGGCAATAATATTATGTTTATAAACATTAATTTGACCGGACTAGTCAAACAAGCCGCCGGTGCTACGTAAAAAGGAATAGAAATTACTGCTTACACGCATTTTACATTGTAATGCAATAATAAGGCACTCGTTTCCCGAAGGCTTTGCAGGAATATCGCTTTACGGGAATATATAGAGCTATTTAAATGGAAGATGTGAAATTAAGTGCAAAATCTAATACAGAGGATTATGGACGTCACAATTACCATTTGCATTAAAATATATTAATTATTGAAACACAGAATTACCAACAGAATTTACCTTTTTTTATTATTACTTTTATAAGTAGATTTGTAACTTTAATTATCTTTTTAAATTATTTCAACGCTGTATTATTGCGATATTTCTAAAATGAGGAATTAGCATGAATTATTTCAGTCATAAAATAGAAACTTAACCGCATTGTTTAACACGTAGTCAAAATCTAAATTACTTACAAATAAGATACAAATGTCTATTAATATCGTTATTAATCAAACAGATATTAGTACACCTCGAGATAGCGTGAATAAGATCTGATAAGATCGTACTATACTCGACGATTTCGCGAAATTGTTCAACTATCAATACGATTGTATTACGTGGCGATAAATAAAACATGTTATGAAATCCAACATTATTTACCTGCGTCTGTAATTTAATTTTACTATTAATAAATTTTAGCATATCATCATCAATCAATGCAATGCAAGGCCATTTACGAACGTAAATATAAAACTAAATTTCTCTTCTTCCAATAACAAAGTATTATTGTTTAAATAGTCTTGATACTGAGCACATTATTTATATGAGTGGCTGGTTTTGTTTACACCTGGAACCTGGACAAAAACCAGCTCAGGGATCCGAGGGTTTAAGTATATTACAATTTAGGCGATTGGCTGACAACCTATCAATACAGCAATATACCTACAAATCAATCTTAAATAACCCTCAAAACTTTGTCAGACGTGGCGGAACGACTTTTGTTTAGGTCGCTTTCGCTCTGCCTACCTCATAAGGCGTGATTATATGTATGTGTGTATGGAACCTGGATAAATAGTTTGATTTTTTATTTGCGTTCTTCGTCAAATGAACCAGCAATTAACTCGTCCCGTGGGATGAAATGACGAATCATAGATTAAATAATATTTTTTATTCGTAAATAGAACCCATTTTTAAGTTTGCATAGAAAAATCCCAGAAAATACAGCTACAACAGCGGCTAGTTTTGGGCTCTTTCTACGCAAATTTAAAAGTGGGCTCAGTTGACGATGACAAAATATTATTTATTTTATGATTCATTAACTCATGCGTTTATTGCTGGTTGAGTTGACGAATAACCCAATTTATTGTGGATTTTTAGCACTCACAATGCTATTTATATTTCATATGATATGAAAGAAAGAAAATAATAATTTCGTTTCTGCCAGGACTCGAACCTGCGTCTCTGGAATGCCGGTCCATTATTATTAGTTTTTGTCCTTTCATATCATATGAAATAACCCCATTATTTAAACCCATGTTTAAACCTAATAAAGACATTATTATTGTTTGGCACTATGACGGCGTATAACCGGGAAGTGTCAAAGTGGCGACGCAGCGGCTGCTAAAAGCGTTATTTATATTTTCTTATATTTATACTTGTTTGGAGACGGGCGGTGGTCGCTCTAATTAAAATTTTAATTTGGATCCCGGCTTTAGGCACAAAAATTGGTCGCATAAATTACCCAATTTAAAGCGAAAAGGTTGTGAAATCGAGAAGTGAAAACTACAGGAAAAAAGTAGCAAGTATTTAATTTAAGTTAATTATAATTAGTATCCGGTGTCTCCTACCCAAATATTATTAAGTAACCACATTAACTTATTTTTGTAATTATGTAGGTATAATACATACATATAATCACGCCTTTATATTATTTATATAATGGGGTAGGCAGAGCGTAAACCACCTAAACAAAACCTTGTTTGGGTCGTTTCGCTACGTCTGACAAAGTTTTGTTATTTAGGATAGATTTGTAGGTATATTGCTGAAGTGACAGGTTGTAAGCTCATCGCCTAAATTATAATATACTGGAACCCTCGGGTTCCCTAGCTGGTTTTAATAGCATGCCCGGGAGGAAATGCAGCTGGCACATTTAATTTTTTTCTATCTCTCCCAGCCGAACTTCTTGCTATGTATAATTTTTCTTTATTAAATGCAGGGTTGTCTGAAAGAGATCGCGTGAAGCGATTAGGCCCATCTTTGCGCACACTGTCATTTTTAAGTTTTTCCAAACTGTACGATTTACATACATACATACATACATATAATCACGCCTTTATTCCTAATGGGGTAAGCAGAGCGTCGTTGAGCCACGATTGACAAGTATTGAGGGTCATTTTAGATAGATCTATACTACACTTTTTCTGTCCTTATGCATAAATTGTTTTTATATATTGCTTAATTTAAAACCGTGGAAAATATTGCATTTGAGAACTGAAGCTAACTTTACTGTTTACCTCAGCAAACGCATAAGTAAACAAAACATGACACAACCTAGCGTAATTTAATCTCTGACAGAGTTCATTACCTACCAGTGTTAGGTCATGTAACACTGCCTAGCTTAACAAATAGTGTACTAAACGCGATCACCGCAATGGTGCCGATTCGGTCGTAGACACAAGCTAACTTATTTTAATTTATGTTTAGCATACATACATACATATAATCACGCCTTTATCCATAATGGGGTAGGCAGAGCGTAAACGACCCAAACAAAGGTCGTTCCGCCACGTTTGACAAAGTTTTGAGGGTTATTTAAGATAGATTTGTAGGAATATTGCAGTAGTGACAGGTTGTCAGCCCATCGCCTAAATTACAATATACTTAAACCCTCGGATCCCTTAGCTGGTTTTTACAGCATGCCCGGGAGGAAATGCTGCTGGCACATTCTATGTTTTTCTCTGGATCCCATACCAGCATGTTTAGTTCTGTCACTTTCTAAAATATGAATAAAAAAGAAACAGGAAATTAACATCTTATAGTATTTCCAACTCAGTTTTAGAATAAAGGAAAACAAAGTTTCATGTCTTTTTATACAAAAACACATTTCAAAAATAAATAATACATGTGGGCAAATTAGTTAAATTTATAGAACTACTAATTCATTATGTTGTCATATGTAATAGCTAAAACTTATTTTAGTTACAAGACCTTCGATTAAAAGACTTTTTTTACCTTTATTCAAAAACTGAGTTGGAAATACTATAGCTGATTTCATTCCCATCAAAATGACGTTACGCATAATATTACGCAAAATAATACGGCATGTATGATGATGTCGTCACTAAGCTGACGTCGTAAGCACTATACTCATCATCTGCTTAGCAATAAGGCCGCCTATTTGTACTACTACTATTTGTTTCATTTTATTTTATTTTCTCTTGTGTCTTTTCTATGCAATAAAGTAAATTCTTAACTTATCTTATCATATCCCGTATCTTACGGGGTCGGCTATCTAATCTAGGTGATTAAACGAAGGTACTGGTTTTTAAACAGCGCGACTGCCATCTGACCCCTCAACCAAGAAGGGAAACCAGACCCAATCCAAGATTAGGTCAGAGAGCACTGGCCTATAAAATAGCTAAACGACTAACATGCATTTCGAAGCACGGAAAAAGCGCCGAATAAACGTACATATGAAATTCGAAAACCGAAAAACACACTGGTACGTGGTAGGATTCGAACCGCGACCCTCTTAGAAGGCAGCGGCCCTATCAACTACACCATCGGGCTCTGTGTAAGCACTTTACTGTCACTGTTGAATTTCCGCCTTTTGTTTATTAAAATTTTAGGTCTAAACTAAAATTTAAGTTGTGTTTACGACTGGATCGGCACCAACGCCGTACATGACCGTACTAATCATAATACAAAGTGACATAGCTTTACGCACTTTGGAGTCATGTTACAAACGAGAGTTATGCGCCGGCGGCGAGGCTTAGCTTAGGGTTAGGTCATGCACAGGGATGTAATATATCACCAGTTAAGTTATAATTTTGAATCATTGTAGACATCAGCATCATATCCCTAGCCTTGTCCCGTATTTCACGGGTTAGGTGGTTTTTACACGGAGCGACTGCCATTTGACCTCCGCAACCCAGAGGGGAAACCAGATCCTAAATCCTATGATTAGGTCAGAGTTTTCAACCCCCAATGCTTAGCAATGACCTCTGACATGGTTCCACGACTAATATCTACGGTATTAAACGATATTAACTGTGACCAACGGCTCAGCGTGCCTTCCGAAGCACGGAAAAGCGCCAAATAAACGTACATATAACATTGAAAAACCGAAAAACACTGTTACGTGATGGAATTCGAAGCACGATCTCCCGTTCAGGAGGCAGCGGCCCTATCCATTACACCATCAGGTTTAAATTTAGGATCATTCTGTTAGTTTTCAGTTTTGATCCAGGGCCGAAAAAGTGCTAGTTTAATATATAAAAATAAAAATATCTTTATTTAAAAAAAGAACAAACGCGCAATGTTTACGGGGCTTTCCAGTAAGTAATTAGGAAATACTTGTAGTGGGAAAGCTCCACTCTTCCATAAGGTTATTAATCAATAATTAAACTTTTATATGTTAGGTAAAACTTAGATTTAAGATTGCAAAGACAAGAAAGTAAGGAAAAGTACCCATAAATTATCTGCCCATCAGTTAGTATTTATGCTAACAATATTAGATGTGCATCAAAAGTGTAAAGTGTTAATGCTCTGTGTTGAGTCGGAAATAGATGACAGTTTAACAACCGATTGTTGTAGTTTAAATCACATAAATGCCATACGGAAAGTTAAGAAAGATTGCCTTGCGATCAGAGATGTAACACAATATCCACAGTTGGGTGAGTACATAACCAGGACTCTAGAGACAGATCAGTTGAGACCAGCTCCATCCCTCATGCCCTACGGTGAAACCTTGGGATCGGTAAAAAAAACACATGTTGAATGGAGGGTAAATCATACTTAGTCATATTTTCAGCTCAGGTTGTTCTTTATATGAGATTCTCAACATCGTCATACGAGCTAGTTGGGTGTAATAAAAGCGGACATGGGCCTCCTGAACGAACTTTCACCTGACGACCTGGCAAGGTTGAGTAGACGAAGCCGTAAAGTGCATCCTAGCACTAGGCCGGGAAAACCCGGGGCAGAAAAAAGAGCCAAATTCATTTTTTTTAGTTTGAAAAACTACACAAATACAAATACAGAACAAATATTTAATCCTTTTACTAGCGACCCGCCCCGGCTTCGCACGGAAATCATCAGTGTTTCTTTACTATATTCTGCATGTACTATACATATAAACCTTCCTTTTGAATCACTCTATCATTTAAAAGAAACCACATCAACATTTGTTGCGTAGTTTTAAAAATCTAAGCATACATAGGGATATAGGGACAGAGAAAGTGACTTTGTTTTATACTATGTAGTGATTCACATCGAATATTAAAAAAAACTGCTCTACTTCCAACAGAAAAATCTTATCGCCCTATATGTGATGCCATTATTTATATTTAGACTTTATTTTAAATATATGATTATTTTAACAAATAATTTTAGGGTAACTAGTTTTGTTTTTAATTTAAATATCAACTGTGTTTGTATAAAAGAGATGCACAGTTGTTCTTTTTATTAAACATACAATCATTCATATTATTAAGATTTAGATAGATAGTGGGCTCGATTCAAGATACCACGGGCTAAAACTACAATTAAAATCTATCTGTCACTTTCAAAATAATAATATTGAAAAAGGTGTTGCGATTTATACTCTATGGTTTTACATTTCGTCCGCAAGATTTTGACGCGCATTTGCACATTTCTCCAGTATTTCATATGATATGGCGGATAAAATTGACAGATAACGCATAGAACCACCGACTATAAATTAAAAACCGGAGAAAATAGATCTCCTGTCCTTTTCCAATATTTTTAGTCTAAAAATGTCAAAAAAAAGAAAAAAGTTTTAGCTGGCACACCTAGAATCAAGCCCATTGTAGGTGTTATGCTTCATAATCTTTTAATTCAATTAATCCTTTGATTTACTGATAATTAACAAATTTATTATCCTCATTCAACGGTGGTGACAATGAAGTGCCAAAATGAGTCATCACATTTCTTTTAACGTTTTTATAATATTTATACAAGGTGTCCAAAAAAATATGGCTAACCCTTTAATCACAGGATCTACAAATAGAAAATTACAAGTCCTATATACATATACATATAATCACGCTTCCATCCCAATGGGGCAAGCACAGTGTCCGACCCACGTCCGACAAAGTTTTAACGGCTATTTAAGATAGATTTGTTGTTACAAGTCCTATTTCCAAGAAATGCTAGTCCAATTTGCAACATTGAAATGCGCCTACAATTTATCTTATCACAACCAAATTTCAACTACGGGGGAATATTGAAAAGTTCTGGATAGCCTTTCAAACGCAGGTCGATCAATTCGGGCACATCCAAATCTACCAAATAGAAAAATTACTAGAAAATTCATAAACTCTATTTCAAAGAAATATGAGTCGATTTTTTGTTATCACTACCAAATTTCACCTACAGAGGAATTCCTGCATAATGCTTCATATGAATCCTCATTGACTGGGGCATATAATGCGCAGGCGCAGTTCGCCGCGCGGCTCGGAGATGACGCGGGATTTGAATACAATGCCGCGATAGCTCAGGGCCGCCGGTCTGCTTGCATGCATAATCCACAACACCATTTAAAATCTGGTGAATTCCGAGTATGACTGATGGATGCATCTTTGAATAATTGAAAGCAATTCGGAGGTATATGACACGCTAAAAATCATCATCCATGTTGGGCTAGGAGCAAATGAAAAACATAGAATGTCCCAGCTGCTTGTGTTCTCGGGTATACTGTACTAATCAATAGGACGAGACGATGGTAGCAGTGTATTGCAATTTAGCTGAATGGCTGACAACCTATCACTTTTAGCAATATACAGCACAGTTCGTCTTTGCTGAAATTACCATGAAACCTTGCCAGATGTGGCTAAAACGCGCTTTAATGAGGTCTTTGACGATCTGCCTACCCTGTAACGGATATAAACGTGACTACACATGGTAAATAAAATCGGTTTAATTTGTTGTCAAGTACTTGTAACAATATCTACTCGACACATTTACAAGAGAAAAGGACACAAAGCTACATTTCTATACAGCGGTCGTCGCGACAAATCATTACAAACTTTGTAGAGCTCCGTAACTGGCGACCAGTACGCGTAAACATGTCCGCCTGAAGATAAACTTGGAGTCGAATACTTTGAGATATTAGTACAGTACAAGTTCGTGGGTGTGCGCCAGACAGACGACACCGACTCCCACTCAAATGCACTATTTACCATCCATCTTGGAAGATGTCCTTAAGACCCTCCCAATGTCAACGCACTACCTAAGCCCACACAACTACCATCAATTAGTCAAGTAAATTGCTACAACATTGCAATCCTTTAAAACATAAACCCATTTTTTGTGGCAACAATATTCATACTATGAGCATAACTCTAGCCCTAGACCGGTCGGAGATGACTGGATGTCCTCGATGGATGTACATTATCGTCTGGGAGGGCAAAAACGTGTAGACAATGGTAAAAGGCGCCCGGAGACCTATTCAGAGATTACGATTAAAATAATAAATCACTCTGGAAGCTTTTGAAGTGGAAGCGGAGGAGTTCGTTTGTCTCTCGAATCTCGAATGGTTCAGAATAGGGTCGCGCATGTCCTCGATGGTAGTTACTGTTGGAGCCGTTGGGTCGGCCGATGCCTATTTGGGAGCTGGCCCTATTTGGAAGGCTGCGTTTCGAGTCGCGATCCGTATCGGTGGCGCAGGCGCAGCGCCGCGGCCGTCAACCAACCGTCACTCACCATCTTTTATAGACGCTTTATGGGAAAGAAATAGCATTTTTATGGTAAGCCGAGACGCCGTCGTGACACTTACTATCTCTACGTGTTGCTATGAGGAATATCTTTAATATCTCGTTAAAAAAGAAGAAACTGGCGTTGAGGTAGACGAGGATGTAACGGTCAAATAGTCACCTGCGAAGGTAGGTTGTGTCGAGTTCGATAGGAGATGATTGCCGCCGCGAGAGGCAAAGAGTCATAAAATTAATATGCGAAATAACGTATGATGGGTCTAGATATTGCTAAAAATATCTGTAGCTAGCTAGATTTTTGCCCCGCGATTTCTTCCGTAACTAAATGAGGTTTCGTTTGGAAATTACATGATTCCCCGCGGTAAAATGTAGTCCATTCCTTCCGATTCTTAGCGATAACCCAATTTATGTCAAGATTTGTCCCGATTCTTCTAGCGGTTGAAGCAAGATTGAGTGATTAAAATCTAAACATGGAAATTTAATCTTGCATTATTTTATAATGTTAATATTATGATTTCGTACATAAAGTCAACGCACGCGCTAAGTCAGTGTATTATAAATATAAATACAAATTGACGATGATCTCAGGAGGCCGTAAATGTGCAATCACGAATATTATATTTTATACTTTTGTTGCCCAACTGTGAGCACGATTCAGTAGTTTGAATACCAAGTAAACTATTTGCCAACATTTTATCAGTCTTCAGAAAATTAATATTCTCGTTTGGGAGTACATTATTTTCATTGCGATCATCAAACGCATCACGAATAGTTTGCCCTATTTAGGGTAGGCTCGTGACCCTCATTTATGAGCTGATGATAATGATGATAGTTAGGGCTGAGTTGTAGGCTACTAACGGGGCCCACAGGTGGCGGATACAGGAACGGCCATCAAGATATGGTGGTTAGCAGTCCCCGACCAAACAACGGCAAAATCATCAGGATGTGGTGGGGAGTCCAGTGGGATGATCTTCCCTAAAAAATGCCACAAATGTCCGAAAATTATCTTGTAACGTAGCGAGTCAATGCCGCTACTAAGTAAACATTCCCCTGGTGTCAGGCAGCGGTGACACCAGTACTGGTAGGAGGCTGAGGAAATGGATTCTGGAAGGGCTCATGTCCAGACTATATAACGCGGACTACCTTTGCTTCATATAGTGCGGTGTGAAGGCGAGAGGGAAACCACCACACTAAGTTTCCCTAAAAAGGAGTAATATGAACAGGATTAAAGCTGGTGATTACTCCACCGACAAGAGCAAAGTTCTTTAAATTATGATGATGATAATGATAATACTATTTTCCAACATTTCCTCCTCTTCAGAAAAATATAAATTTTATTATCTGCTTTTCATTTTTGACTACGTTATTACCATTACGATCATCAAACGTATCACTAATAGTGTAGCCAATGAAAAGTTCTAAATAAGAGCAGAGAACCGGAAAAATCCGGAATTTATTTTATAAATAGTGAATAGCTGGATTTACGATCAGGAAAACTTTCCTCGGTCGATGAAGAAAATAGAATAGACAATTTAATCATTAAAGCTCTTCAGACAATCGTAAAGTCTATTTTGATATCAAGGAAAATAATATATAAAATATAGGGTGTATTGTAATTAGGTACGATTTTGCTATGGAACAGAAGAACTTTACCGAAAAACTTTCTTTTACCATCATAGGAAAAAACTGAGGTTGTTAAATGAATATCTAATCGCGGCGTTTTATTTGGGAATCAGATTAGTTTTGTGTGTATGTGTTTTGAACGCACCCTTACAAGACATGGGCTTTCCTAATTTGGGAGGTTAGTTGCCTTATTGATTACCCCTGGCAAGCGGATTGGAGTCTCTCTCTCGCTTCGTCACTTTTTATAACAACACCAGTATGTTTAATAATCCTATTCTAATCTGGCGCCATCTATTTGGGTATCTCGTATGTTTATCGCAAGGTTTTTCACACCCTATATTAATGGCGACTGCAGACTGGCGGATACCTGTCTGTCAACGAGGCAGTTCCAGTGGCCAAAACTTCACTCCTCTACGGATTTCAACGCATTCCACCTTAACACCGAATGCCTCGTAAAACGTCTGGCAATTCGCGTAAAATGTGCCGGCAAATTTATGAGCAAACATATAAAATATTCGTCGTTAAAAACACCGCAAAGACTGCTATGAAAAATTGGGAAAATTTCGAGATAGCGCAAACCTTGACCTGCATGGAGTGCATTCTAATTTTTTTTTCTTTTCGCAAATATCTAGGCAAAAACAAAAATACCAGTTGTAAGGGACAGCGTGCTGCAAACTGATAGGAGTTACTCAGTCAACGACACTGAACAACTATCAGCAGGTTTTTTTTTCAGGAAGTCAAAAAAAAATTGCTTTTCAATACAAAATAATTACCTCGATCAGATAATGTTCAGATAATTTGTATGGAAAAACCAAAATTATTTTTCACTTCCTGAAAAAATCCTACTGATAATTGTTCAGTGTCGTTGACTGAGCAATCCTATCGACAACCAGAAGAATCATGACGAGGATGTAGATTCCTAAATTTGATATTGTACTTAGCTATGGAGTATCTAAAATGATACCTATTCATTTAAAACGTTACCTAAATAAACTTTACGTACCATCATCTTGTTAAAAGGCTCACCGCCGATAATTAGCGACACATTCACAGTGAAATAAAACAAAGCGGGTCGCACGGCCCAGGGCGCCTCGCGACTCGTGACCGCGCTCACGACCCCTGCATCTTATTACGTGTTATGAAAGCCTGTAAGTGACAGAGCCTTTTAAGGGCCACTGCTGACGCTTTGACGGCCACCGACGGTACCGTAAGGCCAGGTGATGGCAAAAATTGCTGTTGCTATGTTTGCTTGTGTATTTAAAATGGCCCAAACCTATTAATTTTGTCTATAACTTTTTCTTTGACGGTATTTTTGACTCCTGCATCTTATTACGTGTTATGATAGCCAGTAAGTGACAGAGCCTTTTAAGGGCCACTGCTGACGCTTTGACGGCCACCGACGGTACCGTAAGGCCAGGTGATGGCAAAAATTGCTGTTGCTACGTTTGCTTGTGTATTTAAAATGGCCCAAACCTAATAATTTTGTCTATAACTTTTTCTTTGACGGTATTTTTGACCCCTGCATATTTTTACGTGTTATGATAGCCAGTAAGTGACAGAGCCTTTTTAGGGCCGATGCTGACACTTTGACGGCCACTGCCGGTACCGTAAGGCCAGGTGATGGCAAAAATTTCTGTTGTTACGTTTGCTTGTGTATTTAAAATGGCCCAAACCTTTAATTTAGTCTATAACTTTTTCTTTGACGGTATTTTTGCCCCTGCATCTTATTACGTGTTATGATAGCCAGTAAGTGACAGAGCCTTTTTACGGCCGATGCTGACACTTTGACGGCCACTGCCGGTACCGTAAGGCCAGGTGATGGCAAAAATTGCTGTTGTTACGTTTGCTTGTGTATTTAAAATGGCCCAAACCTTTAATTTAGTCTATAACTTTTTCTTTGACGGTATTTTTGACCCCTGCATCTTATTACGTGTTATGATAGCCAGTAAGTGACAGAGCCTTTTTAGGGCCGATGCTGAGGCTTTGACGGCCACCGACGACGGTACCTTAAGGCCCGGGTGGCATAAATTATTCTGTTGCTAACAAATGTTTGTATAAAATCAAAATATTCTGTTTCTCTACAACATTGACCTTGCAGAAAATAACTTCAAATGAATTTTCTGGTTTTTAATAACAGAAATATTTTTCCACCAGATTGTCTCTGATCTTCATAAAAAGTATTTACTTAGCTGTTAGAGAAAGAAAAACATGTTAAATACTAGCTGATACCTCTGAAAAATATTACACAGATGCCATTAGAAGAAAAAAAACAAACACATTATCATCCAGTACAGAGGCAACAACAAAAAAGGTTGAATTATGATAAATAAAAATATTTAACTCTATGATTTTTATTCGCACAATAACATTCGAACAACCGAACAACTTTCATTTTCGCGTGAGTAAGCGCTCAAAATCGGTGGCGATCTATCCTTGTGTATAAATAAAATAGGTTATTATCGTGTCGAGAGGCTTTATCTCTCAATTTAGTGATAATTTCTTAAGGACGGGGGGCGGAGGCCTGCCGTCGCCTCGTGCGGGAGGTCCGCAGAACGCACTCGCGGCAAGTAAAGAAAATATGGAGGAAAAAATAATGCTATGGGAGAACGCATCATATTGTATTTTTTTATTGTTAAGGGATTCCTTTTGACTTTGGTTTAAGTCAGAGGACTGAACGATAGAGCGACCTTGCCCTAGTCGGACTGTTTCCATTCCGTTCCGAACCCGATTTAAAACTTTCAGCACATACTTACCTACTACCGGGTTAATCTAAAATTTGAACGCGACTAGAGTAATAAACAATTTGTTAATTTTTGTACTTTTGATCGTGATAACACGATTGTAATTCAACAAAAGTTTTTACGACTATAACTATAATACATTAGATGTATAAATACATAATGTAGAGCTTGCCAAAATAGTTCCGAGCAGAAAATTTGTTTATTTACTGTTAATGTTCAGCGAGTTTGACGCATTTATACCTTTTGCTCTAAATAATTTTCAAAGTAGCTGAAAATGGCGGTGATAATGGCCTGAAGATTATCAGAAACTTTAAATGTGTCAACCATAGTCACAAAAGTCAGTAATTCGAAACTATGTTATATTTACCATAAAACTAACATAACTTTACCACAGATTACTTATGAACGCGGCAGGACTTTCCTATCTTCTCCTAAAAGGGAACGTAACAAAACCAAAAGAGTATGACGTAATAAAAAAATATACAATTCAATGAGACCTGTACAAAACCGTGAAAAGTGGTGCAATTTATAGAGAAGAAGCCTATAAGACGAAAAAAAAAATATGAAAAAATTTAACCCTCTTCCACGCTCACTCCTTTAACAATTTCGAGTGTATATCTCTGTAACCGCTAATTGCGAACCGCTTTAAGGACGCAGATCGATAGCTCGATAATGTCTTTAATGCCGTCCTGCGCCCGCGCCGGAGAACGTTTCATTTTATCTTGTTAAGTCGCCAAAATAACCTATGGTCTTATCCACACTTGTGCGCCTCCAGCAATGTTTAATTTATCACTAAATATACTCACAAAACAACGTAGTTACTTTTTTGCTTCTTTGTATATTTTTTTTGGGGTATTTTAGGATAGTGTATTTAATACAGTGTGTCGGGTGTCCCTCATCTAATTGCCTTAATTTCTCAGTCTTTTATTTACATTAGAAGAAACATCTTGCACTTTCTATATTTTTTCACTCCCAGTGAAGTTTTGGATACATGCCATACAGGTGAGGATAAGTTTCAAACAGGCTTGTTGTGACTTTCACACTCGCTTACATGGGGAATAAAATACTAAATTGATTATAGGGCACTGTCTCAAAATAAATGTGCAATAGTTTTCGTGATACACTACACAGTGACACTGTGGACAGACTTATTAATTTATCAGACTCATAGTAGAGAGGAAAAGGGATTCTCCCGAACTACTGCTTGTGCTTTAAAATTCCATAATATTCCTTATTATCACAAGTTAGTTATATACAATAAAATCTTTTAATTATCAAGTGGGGCGACAACTTTTTGAATAACGAACATAATCAACAATATCTACCGCCAACTACCACCAAAAAACTGGAATACTTGACGGATCGTAGCGATTAACTTAAACGCCGCTCTGTTAACGTGCGCGAGAGTTGATTAGTTTGTTTTGTATTACGACACTTAATCTTGAGGCAGTCTACATGATCAATGTAGCTTGACAAGCAAGATTGAACGTGGTATTGATAATTTTGTTTGAGATATACTTCAATACCTATAATTTAGAAGAAATATTCCAAATGACTAACATAATAAAATCGAGAACTTGGATGTTGCGTTTTCCGATTCCTGCAGGAAAATAATTATATAATTATGTTGAAATCCTAAATATTGCGCCCTTATTACAACTGTCCTTTCAATGCACGAATCATTGCTCAAGCATGCTTGACAATCTACATTGATCGTCTAGCCCGGTCTGAGAGAGCACTAATTTGGTATGCTGAGAAGGCGTTCGTTTAAGATGGGCGATAGGAGGCGAAGAGGCGAGACGCCTGCGTGCCTTCACGCCTACGACCAACCCCAGTGTTGCCAACATTGTAATTTAATTGCAATGAATAGAGGGAAGGTTTAAATACAGAACTTTTACACCTACAGAATTTACAGTGGCGTTCATATCGTTCCGTCAAAGGCAGAAAGTCAAAGAGTTCACAAATGCTATGTATGTTACGTTTTGAGGGTTGGTTGAGGTGAGACGCCTGCGTGCCTTCACGCCTACGCCCAAACACAAATAGTAATTTAATTTTTCTTGACACGGTGAAGAATAAATGCAAAAAGAATAGACATATACATACATTCAGTCACGTTACGCCTTCATAACTTTGCCACGTCTGATCTCATTATTTTTCAGCACAAGGTACCCTTCATATAGCTTCTTACTTACTTATTACAATCAGCGCAACATGATTGTATCAGATCATCTGGTGATACTCCTAATCCTAAAATAATTTACCTATTTTAATTTCGAGGAAAAGACTTCTTTTTCTGGATATATTATGTATTATTATGACTCACTGTTCCTTTCTCACCAATTGTTTTGTCTTTGAACATCAGTTTAATTGCAACTGCCTCCGTGGTCTAGTGGAGATTTCGTGCTTCTGAGGGCACGTTAAGCCGTCGGTCTCGGTCGCTGTCTTTGATAGTGGTCGTTACTCAAACCATGTCAGTGGCCTGTTAGTTATGCTACTAGGCGGTTTAAAAAATCTCTGACACCAGGTTTCATCGGGTCGATAGACTCGATACCCACTCGACAGAATAATTTTAATTAGGTGAAATATGGTGAATTTACTATTGTTTTTCATACTGCAAAATTTTTCAAATAAATTATCTGTATATTTAGTTGAAATTATCTCGATATCAGTTGGTAACACTGGCCAACCCCTTTTAAACAATTTTCTCTATCATTAAGCAATTACTTTGCAAAAGATGAATTACAAAATAATATCGTGGTTACGATTATGAAAAATGCTGATTGGTATCGCGAAAAATAATTTCTGGTGTGAAGTGTATTATTATAGCCGACGTGAAATGTTTTTTAGTCTTTTACGATTTCAACCTTGGTTTCGTGACACAAATATTTAAATGTCTATCGAGGCCATTTACACCAAGTCTCGCTAAAATGTCATGCAATGAAATTGTAGAATAATCAAAAAAAAAAAAATTTGCTGGTTTCTGACCACCAACCTAACGCAAATGGCACCAAGTAGCTTGGTTTCCTAGTTCTGGGCTCGCTAGTTCCTATATAACATGTCTAGTCTAGACTAGTGTCAAGATCAAATTCAAATAATGTTGAGAATTTGACTTCAACTCACATAAATAATTAAACAGGTTAGTTTATTTAGGTGAAAACTGAAACAAAGCAAACAAACAGAAGAGACACAATCAGATTTTCAGGTTACGTTAAAAACTTTCAGATTTTTTAAAAGATTCAATCGGTCTGCATTTCTTATACAGAACTTTCTCCTTAGGTTTTAAGTACAGTACATAATTAAAGCTTTTCCATATGCGGAGACCCCACAGATCTGACTGCACACAGCGAACAAATTGCAGCCAGTTATATAACATGCATTATTGAAGCGGCAACCATATAGGAAAGTGATATTATAGAAGTCGCCAGCCCTGAGGGTGAGTCAGAGTGCGTTGACCCTGCCGTAGAGTATTCGATTTCCGATCCCGGGATCCCGAAATGAAAAAAACTGCGTTTGGTACCAAAATGTACATACATACATATAATCACGCCTTTATCCCTAATGAGGAAGGCAAAGCGTAAACGATCTAAACAAAGGTCGTTCCGCCACGTCTGATAAAGTTTTGAGGATTATTTAAGATAAGTTTGTAGGTATATTGCTGTAGTGACAGATTATCAGCCTATCGCCTAAATTGCAATATACAGAAACCCTTGGATCCCTTAGCTGGTTTTTACAGGAGGAAATGCAGCTGGCACATTCTATGTTTTTCTCTAGCCCTCAGTCCAGCATGGAAGTTACCAAAATTTGTACTATGAAATTCGCAATTTCTGTAAAAGGTGAGCCAGAGCGCCTTGCCCTGCTATAGATTTCCCCAATAATTCTGAAATATCGGGAATAAAAACGATTTTCCGATCTCTTTCCCCACCTAATGCAATTTTATGATAACTTTTAGATTATGTTTATAGGTGTTTCCGATACGAGCTCCTTCCATTTTTGACTTTCTCTTGATTACTACTGACTGAT
The DNA here is from genome assembly GCA_949820665.1 of Scrobipalpa costella. NCBI lineage: Eukaryota > Metazoa > Arthropoda > Insecta > Lepidoptera > Gelechiidae > Scrobipalpa > Scrobipalpa costella. Next base: position 10,298,742 of record OX463304.1, on the reverse strand, counting down.
CTAGGCTAGCACTAGAACCTTGACCCACTGCAAATAAAGCAAATCCCGGGATTGTGTTTTAGAAGCGGGATTCGAAGTGTAATCCGTCGCACTACATTATTGCCTCATCGGAATACATTTTAAGCAAGCAACAAACGTCATAGCGACCGATACGTTATTTTCGCAAACATCGCCAGACTGCAACATTTTAGATCAAAACACATAATACGCATAAAACAGTCATTCAGCTATATTTAAGACGACAATGTTATATATTAGAAGTTTTGTGACTGATATGAGCATTATCGTGTTGTAGACATTGACATTTTATGATTATGAATCTGCTGAAAATGGAGACTGTGCCACGGATTTTCGATATGACGCGAATATAGCGTGAGAAAAACGCCTTATAATTTTGCGAATACGATCAGATGACCCACAATAGTTACTTATACAGCTTAAAACATGTGGGAACCAAGTATGAGGGCAAGAGTATGCCGTTGGCAATGGCGGCCTGTGTTTTTATTTGTCGATACGGCGGCGGCGCCTGCTCCATTAGTCAAGTGACAGTATCGACACAAGATCACCCTGTCGCGGCCCTCTTTCATTCCGACGCCAATCCGCCATGCGCCCGCGCACCACGAAGTTGCGTGCGAATTTATTATCACAAGATTCACGAGCTTTTCGACATTCCTCAGTTTTTGTTGCGACAGCTTTCTATACAGTCGGTACCAGCAATCAGTGTAATGGAATATCTCTCTGACCCTTTTTGTTGCGTACAGTTAAGAACAGTTAGTAAACTGCAATGTAACTCTAGCGGTCATTTACATGTAAATCGACTGAAACTTGTATTGGCTGAATAGAATTTGTAGAGACGCCGTACGATAAATACAATGTAAGCTTAGAAAAATGGAACCGGATAGGATTGTTAGTTGGTGTAAATCAGGTGACATGCAGCATGCTGAGATAACACTTTATGGCGTGTTTAACCCAAATGCCTGCAAGTAACAACGTTAAGGCCACAAATTTGTCAAGATTTCAAAATATTTCACGAGTGAACTGTTAACGAGTCTCACGCGAGGTGGGCGGAGCCCGCAAGGACAGGAAGTCGCCGCTGTATTTATGTATTTCACGACAATTTCCACTACAATAACAGTCGAGACAACACACGAGCTATTAAATCATCTATAACAAAGTTCCTACCGCGAAACATGATCATAAAACATATCAATAACTTATTAACGACTTATATATGCCTATATTTAGATGATATAGTGAGTTATATCTGGTCGTAATGTAGACGGCTGACGTCAATCAATAGGCGAGGACGTCAACCGTTACGTGGGCTCGTAGTAGGGGCCGCGAGCGTGGCAAGGGACCTTGCCAAATGAGTACTGCAGGGTGCAGCGGCGGGCGGCCCGGCCGGCGCAGACGACGCCGTCGACAGACGCTTCCGCGCGCGTCGCGTGACACCCGTCACCTCTAAATATAGGTCGCTGTAGAGAGGAGACATCGCGCCGCCATGCCCCATCTGATGGTGACATCGTTGCCATCTTATTGCAGCCTTAAACCAACGACCTCCTCCACGCGTCTGCAACCCCAATATGAAGGTTCAACAACCCGATGACGCTTCGCCTAGATATATGCGGTATGCGGTTTAATATCTGCCGCGATCGAAATAAATAGCTAGGATTATTGCCAAGTGGAAAATCATTATAATATATTGGACGCGCGGAATTCACTTTGACAATATTTTGACAGTGCGCGGTGTTGGGGATTTAGCGAGCGCACCCGTTGCTTTTTATATCATATTTATTTCCACCGCGCTTGTAACGACCTCTATATTCATCTATTTTCTGCTTATGGATCTATTTTGATCCGCGTTGTAGAAATGGATCGTTTCAAAACAGCGTTGTGTCTTCTTTTTTTGTTTAGATTTATAGTTTGTTTTGCAAGAATATTTGTGAGTTTGGGTTTCGTCTGGGGCGGGTGCTATTTGTAAACTAGTTGGTTAACTGCGACGAGACTGAGAGGCAGGTCAGTCTACGCTACGCACGACATGCTCGGTGACAAGTCTGCGCGAGCGCAGGGCGCCACGAGAGAGACGGGCGACGCCGGTGGCCATCTAAGGAGTGCAACTGTATAACCGGACTAGCACTGGCCCACCTATTCCGATATATCTATCCATTTTCGAGCCGACATTTCGATCCCTTTTTCAGTGTATCATTATGTGGCAGATGGCTAGATGTTGCAGCATTTATTCAAACGCATATAGAGCCGTATTATTGCGATAATGCGCTAAATGGAGCCACTCAATATACCGCATGCCGTCATAGCAATTACGTTCAGACATGTATCCTATATTTTTATTTTCCGTTTACTCATTTAGACCAAATGTGTATGTCTGACTGGCTGGATAATTTATGCGAGTGTAGAGGTCATCGCACTGTCGTTACAACTCTATCGCCTAGCTCAGGCGTAGGGTACAGATGTGCAAGTTTTTTCCCACACAACAATCCTGACTGACGAGGACTGTGTTATTTTTATAAAGGACAGGATTAGAACTGCAGAGAATGCCTTCAGGGGCATTAAGTAGTAGACAGCGAGACGGCGGAGAGGCTTTGCTACTTGAGTCTTCATCCTACGAGTTCGTTTCTGGAACTCATGCAAGCGCTTTGTGTGAGCGCCATACTTAGAGTGCTGGAATGATCAAAGCTGGTGCTTTATTCCAAGATTTCTTTGTGACGAAGCTTTTATAAATTTTGCAATAAATAATCGCTTTAAAGTTCAATGCAGAAACGGCCGGACCTCTCGTAAACTTATACAATGTGGAATTTTATGAATATTGGAAATAATCGCGGCATTATAATATTTGTAATATAAAGTGTGTGCGATATAGGCGCCTACATAGAGTAGGGACATAGTGCGGCTTACGAGACTCGGTTCTTAATGAACTTGGGCGGGGCGCTGCAGTATAAGAAGAATTGTCAAATATCAAGATGGCGGCGTTAGTTCCTTTTTTCGCCACGTTCATTTAAAGCGTGGTCGTACAGGCTGTTTGCTGAACGAGCTCGGGATATGAAAGTCACACTAGCATTTATCCAAACACGTTTCGCGAGCGATTGAGAAGAGTGCTCGCCTCCATTACAGAGTGCGTGAGCAAACAATCTTTCGTCAAGCCGTTATCGCCATTAAAGCCTACGAGCTAAGTGCCACTCCACCGTGGCAGACGTCAGCGGTGTTTGTTGAGGCTGGGCAGTGTCCCGATTTTAGTGGAAAATCCCCTAAATTTAGGGTAATTTTTCGTACTTAGGGGAATGATTTTTGCCCTAATGGATTTTTAAGGGTGAACAAATATCGAAAGAATTGTACTATAACTAATGTATTTTATCCCTAAATGACGAACAAGTGTTGTTCATACTGACTACTCACTTGTTTGTTTCGACTCTTAACACCTCCGTTAAACAAACAAGTGAGTAACTATTGTAAAGTATTTCTAATTAGAAACGCACGTACTGTATCGAGTATTTTAAAGACAACATTTTTAGGAGACGTTTTCCAAAAGTGATTATTTTGGAGGAATTTTACGGGCAGTTTGAGGAAAATCGGAATTAATGGGTGGCAACACTAGCGCTGGCCATGCCGCTTGCGATGGGTAATCTCTAGAAAATTGACATTTCGCGCCAAAAAGGAGCCCGCGAGTGATTGTTAGAGCACCATTTGGCGCGAACTGGACAAAAGTAAATATTTATGGAGCTGGCTGGAGCCGTATTTTTGAATCATTTTAACTTTTTGAATAACTTTAAGTCACCCTGTTATATCTGAAAATATTAGAAATAACAAATCAAAAATTCGACCGCTGACGGGATTTGAACTCGCGTCTTCGTCTTTGGAAAACGGGCTAACGCTCTAAACCGCTAAGCTACAGCAGCCATGTCCCGAGCGACGAATTAGTGAAATAGCTATTTATTACTCGTCATGAGTGGACACTGTTATACCCATACAAAAGAGTATACACTCCAATGCTCATCATCAGCTTATTATATCCCAAACGAGGGGCACGGTCCTAAGTAGGGCAATCGGGACTTACTCGACCACGTGGGCCCAGTACGGATTGGTCTACTTCACACACAACCATTGAATTTCTTCGCAAAAGCGCTGAATAAACACATCGTAAAACAAATTGGAACGTGGTGAGATTCGAACCACAAACCTCTGCACAGGATACAGCCAGCGGCCCTTTCCACTACACCATCGGGCAGTATTTACATACTATTTAGTATGCTTCCAAGCTGGACTGGGAGCGAAAGAAAAACGTAGAATGTGCCAGCTGCATTTCCTCCCGGGCATGCTGTAAAAACCAGCTCAGGGATCCGAGGATTCCAGTATATTACAATTTAGGCGATTGCTGTCACTACAGCAATATACCTAGAAATCTATCTTAAATAACCTTCAAAACTTTGTCAGACGGGGCGAAACGACCTTTATTTAGGTCGTTTATGCTCTGCCTACCCCATTAGGGATACAGGCGTGATTATATGTATGTATGTATTTGGTATGTAAATTAATGTCACTCTTTCCCATGCGCACTTCGATTGGAGGGATTCTAAAATAGGGCCCCTGAACGCGCGAGTGATTTCAATTTGTGCCTACATATGAAACTTTTATTTCATGTAGCACTTATTTATTGTAATAAGCTACGTGAAAACTATTTATAAGCTGTTGCTCAATGATCGAAATCAAGTGAATAGACGCGATATGTAAAAAAAACACGGAATATTATTATTACTTCCGTGCTGGACTGGGAGTGAGAGAAAAACATAGAATGTGCCAGCTGCATTTCATCCCGAGCATGCTGTAAACACAAAACATACTGGAGACACATTCTCGCAGGAAGGTGGCATCCCAGAAGCTAAGGATGAGGATTTGTCACAAAACTTATTAGTTTAGCAAAAGAACGGATGAAGCTATCCTCTTTCAGTTCTGAATCAGTTGAGGTATGTCATCGCTTGGGCGTTAAGACTGACAAAGATAGGCCAGTTTTGCGCCTATGAAGCGCTTCACGAGCATGCTTCATAGAAATTTGGTATGGAAGACGAAGACTGCGCTGAAGGGTTCGAAAGATTCCGTATCGGAGTTCGTGTGTGCCGCCGCTAGGAAGCATTTTGGAATGAAGCAGTGCTGGTCGTCGGATGGAACTATTGTCATTCTTCTGCCAGAAAAAAGTCGCAGAAGGTGTCTTCTATGTCTAAGCTCCAGCCACTGATGTCGCAATACCCAAGAAAGGACATTTCTGCGGCTCCGACTAAGGTTAGGTCGTTCTTCTTCTTCTGCCGTGTGGGTATCGAGTCTCCGATGAACCCTGGTGTCAGAGTTTTTAAACCGCCTAGTACACAACTATCAGGCCTCTGACATGGTTTGAGTAACGACCACTATCAAAGACAGCGACCGGGACCGACGACTTAACGTGCCCTCCGAAGCACGAAATCTTTTTCTTTTTCAGACAATCAGGTGATTCAGCCTGCAATGTCCTAACCAAACTGGAGAAAAAATCACAAAGTGATAAATTCTCAAATATCAACTTTGTGTTTCCCCCCTGGGAATCGAACCCAGTTCATGCTCCTCCGGATCAGGAGTTCATGGCACTAGCCACTAGACCACAGAGGCAGTTTAGGTCGTAAAACATGTGCACTAACATCAGTGCGTTGTGGTTAGTGCTATATTGGCAAAACACGATTTTGAACCTTATGTTTCTTCAATTTTAGTTGTTCACTTTGTGTTTTCGGGAAGTACATGTATTTTTGAATGTTGTTTGAAGTGCAACTGAATAATTATTTTTAGAATTTAAGGTAATTTTAGGCTATTTTTAAATGTCAGAGTTTATACAGTGTCAAACTGACAGATGTAATGTTTCGTTCAGAAATTTGTATTCACTACGCTCTGTTTTACGCTGGGAAACATTGTGCGTTTAGTTATGGTTCAGAAATATATATATATATATTTCTTAAGTTTTGATGTTGATCTGTTTCCTTTTTTTTTTTTTCAATTTAATTGTAGTTAAATTAATATTAGTACTTTCAGTGTTACCCATCTTTTCGAGTCAACTCATGCGGGTTTAGAGAATAATTTAAATTCAGTTATATCCACTACACCATCGGGCTCTCTATCTTATCTGGAAATGACCCTTCACCATAAAAAGATGTTTCTAGGAGTTGCTTATAGTCCTGATAATTCGGTTGATTATTTTAACATGTTTGAAGCACAACTTGAAACATATAGTGCTCTACAGCAATATAGCATACAAATGTATCTTAAATAACTCGCAAAACTTTGTCAGACGTGGCGGAACGACTTTTGTTTAGGTCGTTTACGCTCTGCCTACCCCATTAGGGATAAAGGCGTGATTTTATATGTATGTATGTATGTATGAATTATAATTAGAAGCTTTAAGAAGACTCATTCAAATTCTAGAACCAAATCAATGCTAATATGAGTCATTTTATGATACCTAAACTGTTTTTCCACCTGCGGTTTCAATTGTTTCGACTATGAATGAATCTTATTAATTACCTGTCTGACCAAACGTTGAGATGGAGTCTCGACAAATAAAAAATATTGTTAATCCGCTGCACAAATATCTGACAATAAAAACAAGATCACGGAATTTTTACAAGCAAAATCGCAGGCAACAGATATTTTGAAAATAGGCGCCTATAAAAAAGTTATGAATCAGAGGACTGTCTACCATCAACATGATTCAGAATTACAGAATTCATTTTGTCACATTTTTAGCTACATTTCTAAATTCGTAGCTCTACCGTCCTTAGATTTTTAGGTGTATTTTAAATTCAATTCAATTATTCACACTTTATTTTCATTCGCGTTGTAATATACATACAAACATACATAATAATCACGCCTCCATCCCTAATGGGGTAAGCAGAACGTAAACGACCTAAAAAAAGAATGTGCCGCTACGTCTGACAAAGTTTTGAGGGTTATCTAAGATATATTTGTAGGTATATTGTTATAGTGACAGGTTGTCAGCCCTTCGCCTAAATTACAATATACTGACCCCTCGGATCCCTTGGCTGGTTTTTCAGCATGCCCGGGAGGAATAACAGCTGGCACATTCTATGTTTTTCTCTAGCTCCCAAGCCAGCATAGAAAAAATATTTAGAGCTGTAATTGTAATATTTAGAGCTTCAATCTATGACAATATTCGACAAAAATACGATGATATAAACAATTATAATAATTAATTGCTAATTTATGCGTGTGTTAAACTGTATACATGGAGATACGACAAGGTCTTAACACCTGTGCTCGCACTATATCGTAAATAACAAAATTTGAGCGTCATCCAGTCGCCTGTGCATTTTGGTGTTTTTACCCGACTGCGTGATGCAAAGAAGAGTAATGTGTGCATGAGCCTATGTAAGGGGCGTATTTAAAATCAGCACTCATGAGTGACAGCGGTTTTGGGTTCGTACTAGAAATGTCATTTCAGTACAAACTGGCCTGTCAAATCCATACTTAATATTGCTCTCAAGTTTGAGATCGCTTCATAATTACAAGCCTCCGTGTATATGTACTTTTCGCTGTAACGCTTTAGGCACCAAACACGAAGGTACTTTTTTTATAATTCTTGCGTCAAAAATCGTCTTGAACTAGCGACTATCACTAAAGCCATGCTTTTAATCAATATTCAATATGGCGACAATCATACGTCATATTGTCTAAAAGAAAAAAAATACTTCGCAATTATGTTCAAAGGAGTACATCATTTGATAGGCAATTTTAACCTTGTTTTTCTCATAATAGTTCATTTTGATAACCGTTTAGGATCTAATTAATTTTTTACGAAGTTGGGGGTCTAATTTTTAAAAATTTGCATGTTGGTTATTTTATTTCGTCAAGTTTTGACCAATCACGTATCTCATAGATGATGTCATTTCTCACGTGATTGGCAGATCGCCGTTGTCAATTGGAAATTTCAAGTGCTCTTGTGCATTGGTGCAATGGCTCCGTCAATTGATACTTTGATTGAATCTGATTGGAAATTGCAAGGAATGCATATGTGCTGTTGATAATTTATCGCAATCAGGTCTTCAGAGAAAATACTATGGCGAGTGTTAGCATACAAGACTAAAGAACAGTCGGACATACGGACAAACTAAGGCTCGTATTTATAAAGCGATCTCAAGATTGAGAGCGATATTAAGTATGGATTTGGCAGGTCATTTTGTTCACAAATGACATTTCTGATACGAACTCGAATTCGCTCTCATTCCCAAGTGCTAATTATAAATACGGGCCTAAGTACCTACCATGCCACTGCACTTACTTAATTGTTTAATTTTACACAGCTACTTGGTAACATTTTTTTGCACATTGATTGAAATTTGACTGAAAACCATCGTTAGATTTTTTATAATCTAAACACATTTTTATTTTTTCATACGAATTTCTCATACAAAAGACATCAACGCGATACTAATTTGGGAAATTAGTAATTATGTTTTATAATACGTGTTGTAGTATTACTATGGAAAGTTATTGTATATTTACGTGAATCGATAATGAAACACACAAATAATATATTTTACATAAGCACATTTACATCCTGCACTTATTTATATTGAATTGAATGAACACGTGAATTAATAAAAACAGATTAGATAAAACAACTTACGTAAAGATAGGTATCTTCTTTTTTAATCTGTAGTTTTCTACCCCAAGATGACAAACGTGGCCATATTTATTTTACCGTGGGAATAAAATATTACTTCCAAATATCTAAGCAATACTTACTTCCATGCTGGACTGGGAGCAAGAGAAAAACAAAGAATGTGCCAGCTGCTTTTCCTCCTGGGCATGCTGTAAAAACCTGCTCAGGGATCCGAGGGTCTCAGTATACTGCAAATTAGGCGATGGGCTGACAACCTGTCACTACAGCAATATACCTACAAATCTATCTTAAATAACCCTCAAAACTTTGTCAGACGTGGCGAACGACCTTTGTTTACCTCTGCCTACGCCATTAGGGATAAAGGCGTGATTATATGTATGTATGTATTTAAGCAATGTCTATGTCAAATTTTATCAAGATCGGCTTATATGACAAACAGATAAACAGTATATAACAGAAACAATATAAAAATTGTTTTGGCGTAAGGAATAACTAAAATTTTAGAAATAAGTAGTACCTAGTACCCACTTAAATAAATAAGGAACCTATTAGACCTCAGTAATTAGCACAGTAGCACATGCAATAAAAAAGTGTTAATTTTAATGACATACCACATTTAGAACATTAATTTGATCATCAAACAATTACAAAATCCAGTTATTTCCATGCTAGATTTGATAAAAAGTAGAATATCCGATATACTGTAAAGGGAATTAATCTATAAAAAACAGTAAAGGGACCGAGTGCTTTGTTCGGTATGGGAATTTTAAAGACGAAATAACTTTAAACATGCATAATACGTATCATTGTCATACTTATATCATCATCTCCCCAGCCTTATCCCGTATCTCACAGGATCTCATCTACCTAATCTAGGTGATTGAACGAGGGTTCTGGTTTTACACAGAGTGACTGTCATCTGACCTCCGCAACCCAGAAGGAAAACCAGACCCAATCCTAGATTAGATCAGACTTTTCAAGCCGCCAATGCTTAGTACTGGCCCCTGACATGGCTTAACGACTAATATCTACGGTTTTAAACGATATTAACCAAGGCCAACGGCTTAACGTGCCTTCCGAAGCAAGGAAAAAGCGCCGAATTATCACTGAAATACTATTTCCATGCACTTTGTACATTATGTACCTAGTTTGAGTAACTATGCTGGACTCTGTCATCATCTCCCTAGCCTTATCCCGTATCTCACGGGTTCGGCTTCCTAATCAAGGGGATTAAACGAGGGTTCTGATATTTACACAGAGCGACTGCCATCTGACCTCCGCAACCCAGAAGGGAAACCAGACCCAATCCTAGATTAGGTCAAAGTTTTCAAGCCGGCAATGCTTAGCAGTGGAATCTGATATAGCTTAACGAGTAATATCTACGGTATTAAACGATATTAACCGGGACCAACGGCTTAACGTGCCTTCGGAAGCACCTGATTGCTAGGAAAGTAAGATGATCCATGGTTTCGGTACTACGCCTAATTTATTTCTAGTCGTGTCATTCAATATGTCCCATCAGAATAACAGATTAGAGGAACAGAGAGTGCACCTGGTACTAAAAACTAGTCCTGCACAGTTGGCCTCTAGGAGATTGGTCGCCGTCTCCAAAAATCGATGGGAGGACTATTATCCACCTAGCATTCGGCTTACAGTAAGTATTCTTGGTTGCTACACTCTAATATTAAAAAGAGGTTCAAAATCCAGCAAAGTAAACGTGTAGGTCTATCTCTTGTTAGTTAATTCCCGTGTGGGTAGCGAAGAAAGAGATCTTTGGAAAGCCGTGTGGGATCATTACAACATAGCTGACCGGGAGTTTAGGCCCTTATACAGGGTGTTAGGGACCGTGTACCGAAAACTTAAGGGATTTGCTTAGTTAAGGTATTGCCGCAGTAGCGAAATAAAGGTAGTTTCGCTATTATTCCTAAACGGTAAAATCAAACTAAACCAAACTATGTACACATGACCAAATGCATCATATCTCTGCTTCTAATTAGGGTTGAAAATATTAACCAAGTACAAAATTAGAGAGCAAATTTAGTTTTAGGCTAGTTTCACAAAAAATCGTATTTTCGGTCTTATTTTGTTAATCACTACATGGTATACGCTTTCTCGGTCCCTATATCCCTATGTATGCATAAATCTTTAAAACTACGCAACGGATTTTGATGCGGTTTCTTTTAATGGATAGATTCAAGAGGAAGGTTTATATGTATAATACATGTATAATATAGAAGATAAACACTGATAATTTCGGTGCGAAGCCGGGGCGGGTCGCTAGTGCTTAATATTTTCAAACCAAACCTAAGTAATTAGAAGCATAGATATGATGCATTTGGTCATGTGTACAGAGTTTGGTTAAGTTTGGTATTAGGTTTGGTTATGTTAGTATAAACTACGTTTATATGGAATTTCACATAACTTTCTCGAATAAATTCTTTTCAGAAATGAAAACAAGACATCCCTTCCTCATAAAAAATATTACCTCACACACAACGACGACCATTTAATTCAAGGAAGTAATTGTTTTTATTTTCTTGCTAAATTTATTGTGTGAAAGTTGATCACTTTCGTTGACTGATTAGTCTCTTTAGAGTTTCTTTCGGGTCTTTATCGAGTGTGTGGGATCATAACACTATTAACTGTTCTTTTCTTTGTTTTTTGTATCTGTAATAATTTTGGTGCAATAAAGAACTATTGTATTGTATTGTAATACCGTAGTTGACCGGGACGTTAGACCCTATATTATATACTCTATACAGAGTTTAATTGCGTTAATCCGGAGATGTGTGGCGGTGTGAGCGGATGCACGTGCTATCCAGCTAGCGTGGGGACTATACTGACAGACCTCATGTTGCTCTTTTGAACTGTGATGGGTTTGCTTATAACTATAGTTTAGCTCTAGTCTAGATAAAATAGCAATGGCGATCAAAACTAAGTCAAATATGGAGCACGCTGGGCTCCGGTGGAATCACAAAGCTAACAAAGGTCAGGGGCTCTAGCAATACTACAGCTTGTGTGGAATCGATCAGCCCAACTTTTCCACAAACAAGTCTGTTATTTCGTTGCCCGTCAATATGAATGAAGTCAGTAGAGCATGCACTGCGACTGAGCAACTCGCTTGTTGTTGAGATATCCTCAGTCGGCAGTTGTTTTGTGCTGCACAGTTGTCCCGGTTGATCACCGACAGCAATCTGTCGGATGCAGTTCGTCTACATAGCCTTTATTGAGTCTGACTGGTGTGCGCTGCTCGATGCACTTCCGACTCACATTCATCCTCCCCCGCGCCCCCGCTCGCCATTCATACAACTGCGTCATTCATTTAATTCAACTTCATAACTGCCAGTGCGTGGGAGGTTTTGTACGCATTACACTACACCGAATCAAGAGCAACAATCTCTTATTATCGATAGCGGCGATGAGAGCGCGATGCGTTGCGTTGCGTTCTGCAATCTGCAAGCCCATCGACCCCGAATATCACTAAAATAAATCAGATCGGGCCGCGTTTATTGCTTCTCGGTATTCGCGCCAAATGAAGCGCTTAAATTCTCTAAGGCGCGCAATATTTCACGGGACCTTAAAAGTAAACTTCTAATTAAATGCGGGCGGGCTCTGACCGGATGTGTCGCGGCGGACAGTTACAAAATGTCGGGTTTAAGGAGGCTGAGGAGCGGCGGCGCCGAGATGGTATCGCGGGCGACGAAGCCCCACGGTGTCACACTTTTCTAACTTTTTGGGTAAGCGGGGGCGTATTGTGTGCAATTGTAGCACGCGAGGGCACCGCGGTTCGACGACCCGACGCGCCGGCGCATAATCCGACAGCGTTATGGTCGGCCCGGCGCCTTTGTTGGCTACCGGCTTAATGAGAACCGTGGGTGGCTTATGACACGTCAGGATCTGATCATAAAGGTGCCAAAAATTCTACCTGCCGAGGTTGCGCCGACGACATTCCTATCTCGCGCCTTACAAAATTAATGCCTATTGTCTGGCCGGGTTCGGCGGGAGGCGTCGGGTATTAGGCTCGATATCACCGCGGGGTTAGGAATGTGGATTGAATAAATAAGCGTGTAAAGTGTTCAAACGGCTGCGTCTGAAACGATCCTGCGTCGGTATAATTGAGACGTATGCACTTAAATTCTTTGACCCCAATTAATTCGTGGAAGCGAGTTGGTCGGGCGTTAATTGAGTGCGCTAATATTTGCCGACAGCGCGTTGCGGCTCTTCATACGATGCTCGTAGTAACTGCAGTATTTATTCTGGAAATAAATCTGGTAAGCCACGCGCCTAATTAGGCAAATGTAAGCAGAGAGCGGGTAATTTGACACCCGAAATCGGCGATTGCATTGTATAATCCAAACAGTCTGGCAAACACATTAATAAGAAATGTCAATATTAGTGGATAATTAAGTTTGCAACCGCAAAATTCAGACGTAATGGTGCAATTTTGTTGGTCGACCGTCGCGCCCGAATTCCAAAACGCGAAAAAAGTGCGTTTTGAATATCGAATGTCACGTAAAGGTTCGGGCAAATATTCGGCGCTTGCGCATTCTTGCGCAGAGATGTATAAAGTGTGCGCAAAATACCTGACACAGAGGGAATGTCCGCGCATTGCGAGTGCGTGTGCGTCGCGTTGCACATGACGCGTGACGTCATACGCGGAGTTTTGTACGTCGGCCGTTGAACCAACAGAATCGGTCGATAGCTTTTGGTTTCATTAACAAAAATACCCAGGTATGGTGAAAAAAAAGGTTTTATTAAAACTACAATTGCAGCCACTTCAAAGATTCACAAGGTTCCTCCTCGAAATTGAAGTATTTGCCATTTTAGCATACTTGGAAGGCGTCTGGGCGTACTTATCAATTATTGTATTTACAAACTATAATCATCTGTGACAAAACTCAAAGCAGAATGTTCGTTTTAGGATAAAAATCTGTAAAAATCAATTTAACTGATTTTTAATCTTTAAAAAAATCAGCGTAGTGATCCGAGGGTTTTAGTATATTGCCCTTTAGACGATGGGCTGACAACCTGTTACTAGAGCAATATACTGAAACTTTGTCGCGGCGGAACGCTCTGCCTACCCCATTAGGGATAAAGGCGTGTTATATGTATGTACTTAAGTATGTATGTTTATCTTCATGGCGCTAAATCGTTAATGTTAGATAAATATTTTTAATTTTATTGTACCTATACTAGACATAATAACCACAGCTGAGAATTTTAATGAAGTCTAAACATTAGAAAAGAATAGGTTTTGTAATGAAAGGCACATTTAACATTGCATAATTTAAAATAATAAATAATATTGTAAGAAAATATTCAGACTTACAGACTGCATGACGCAAATTATGCAAGATGCGTTATTCTAGTAATGACAATTCACTTTTATCCAAGAAATAATACAAACTATGAATCAAATGACTCTCCAATTCAATTAAAGTTGTCAACGAATTTAATAATCAGCTTTTGAGACTGACAGCGACTTTGAGTTCGTATCTGTAATGTATGACAAACGACATGTGCATAGAAAGATCTAGCCCTACGAAGCTTAGGCAATATCAATTAATCAGCATACTAATAGGAACTAATTGAACCAAGTCAGAGATAGCAAACCTTTAGTACAAATAGGAACATGCCTGAGATACTGAGATAATTTCGCTGGATTTGTATTTCAAATATGGTAATGATAAAGTAGATGCTTATTAACTCTGGCTGACTACTTTTACTTTTGGTATGACCAGCATGCACGCACACTGAAAAGGCTTGACAAATAAAACTATGTTTGGGCAACCTTAAACATCTTACTTAGCATGCGCCCGCCGACGCCGTATAAGTAATCCATGTCAGCGTATCGCGTAGGTCATGAGATTTGCTTGGTATATAATTATTACCAAAACTGCGTGATATGCTGAGCACGTACACGTATAGAATACTTAGATATTTGTCATTATACATAAGACACGTATTACATAAGAGCAATTTAAAATATCATACATTTTAACCAATAAATCAGACGCAAATAAGTCTCAATACTTCGCACCCGCGAGCGCTCAACCCTCAACACAACCCGTCCGCCAAGGTTCCAACATGTGCAGGCTTTGCCTCTGTGGCATTGCCCTGTACACACGATAACTTGGAACTAACGCAGTTTTTTTAGCAGTGAAGTAGGTAGGCACAAATGCTGCATAGCTGCCTAATCACTATTGTTAGACGCGTTACATACACACACATACAAACAAACCCTGTATTTTCATGTGTTTTGTATGTACCATTGAATGTTAAATTAATAAAATAAAATGTTTATTATTCCCACGGAAAAACACATCAATTGGAATAAGGAGACACAAAAAAATGTAGGGGTAAGATAATCAAAAGAATATATTAAATTATATGCATACAGATAAAAGGTGCAGCATCCCTGACCTACGCAGTGTATTACTACAATTACGCATTGGCTCTATTGACCGTCACGTCATTTACATACATATTGACATTACTACAAAACAAAGTGTTTATGAAATGCAGGAATGTGACAGCTTAGGTATAGTATTTATGCTGTTGTTTATTTTGTCCTATTTATAGCAGGCCTGGTAGTTAAGATTAGATAGATTGTTCAGAGCAAAAAAGTTCGATATTCCAAATGGGTTTCAATAACTGCCTTATATTTAAAAAATGCCTCACGTCTGGACCGTTATGTTTGTTCTGATGAATAAAATTAGGTTCAGATTCAGTGAGAATCGCATATCAAATTAACTAGAAATAAAATAGGTACTATTTACTTCCATGCTTGACTGGGAGCGAGAGAAAAACAGAATGTGCCAGCACTGCCAGCAGCATTTCCACCCAGGCATGCTGTTTATTACAGGTAACGGATCCGAGGGTTTCTGTATATTGCAATTTAGGCGATGGGCTGTCAACCTGTCCCTACAGCAATATACGTACAAATCTATCTTAAATAACCTTCAAAATTTTGTCGGACGTGGTGGAACTATTTTGTCCTTTGTTTAGGTCGCTTACGCTCTGCCTACCCCATTTCAGAGGAAGGCGTGAATATATACGTATGTATGTATGTAATTTCTACTGCGGGAACGCCGGGATGTAACCCAATTTTAACTGGAAATCTCATTGACCCGTGAGAGAAACTGTGGTTCAAATGTTAGTAGGTAAGTACTGGGTAAATTTGTATAATTCTATGTATTCATCTCTGATAGTTTATGTTTATTGTAACCACGATATATCTTGAGTATCTAATCGAAGGAGGTTTAGAATATTTAATGGTATTATTATATGTTATTAGTTGCCATTATATAGTAGTAATTTATTAATTAAGTATTCAATTAAACTGATATTACTGACATTGCAATATTGTTATTTGTACAATATGTAAAGATGTTATTGTAAGCAACATTTATTCAACAAAATTATTAAAATAATTACCTTTACTGTTGATTAGAACTTAGCCTAATTAAATAAATTACTCCCTCATTTTAAGTATTTATAAAATCAATTATTAGTGATTATAATGTGAAAGTATGTAAGTATATTTCAATGCTGGACTGGGAGCGACAGAAAAACATAGAATGTTCCAGCTGCATTTCCTCCTGGGCATGCTGTAAAAACCTGCTAAGGGGTCCGAAGGTTTCAGTATATTGCAATTTAGACGATGGGGTGACAATTTATCACTACAGCAATATAAAATCTAACTTAAATAACCCTCGAAACTTTGTCAGACGTGGCGGAACGACCTTTGTTTAGGTCATTTACGCTCTGCCTACCCCATTAGGGATAAAGGCGTGATTATATGTATGTATTTAAACATCTCTTATTTCATTTTCGTCTGCAAAACTGTGGGAGATATTGATGTTAGTTGTGTACCTTTTACATAAAACTAGATTCAAAATTAAAAAATACATACATACATACATACATAAAATCACGCCTTTATCCCTTACGGGGTAGGCAGAGCGTAAAACGCCTCCTAAAAGGCGCTTTCGCCACGTCTGACATAAATTGAGGGCAATTTTAGATTGTAATGTGTATTGCTGTAGTGACAAGTTGTCAGCCCATCGCCTAAATTACAATACACTGTAACCCTCGAATCCCTTTTGCTGACTTCTACAGCATGCCCGGGAGGAAGGGCAACTGGAACATTCTATGTTTTTCTTTCTCTCCCAGTCCAGTATGGAAGATAAAAAAATTAAAAAATATCTCATCATAACGAGACATTAGTCCTGGGGAAACCCCTTGGGATAGAATGTAGTATAACTGTTCTTATCTGGAATCGTACTTGCAGTCTTCAGTAGAATGAAGACTCTATAGTATTTCCAACTCAGATTTAGAAAAAAGATAAACAAAGTTTCATGTCCTTTTATTCAAAAACACATTTTAAAAATAAATTATATGTGTTGGCAAATTAGTTAAATTACTAAAACTCATATCATTATGTTGTCATATCTGATATCTAAAACTTATTTTAGAAACACCTTTTTACCTTTACCTTTATTCTAAAACTTACTTGGAAATACTATAGTAACCTAACCACGAATGATGTTATAAGTCTACGTATTATATTAATAATCACTTCGCAACAGTTAATGACGACTGACAGTAGCGACCACAACTCTACTCGTGTGTGTACCTAGTACAAACATGCGGCTTTTACTATATCTATGATCAAATATCAACTATATACATCGATGACCAACATATACATATACCATCACGCCTGTAGACAGAGCGTCAACGACCTAACACAAACCGACAAAGGTCGTGTCAACACGTCTGACAAGTTTTTGAGGGTTGTTTAAGATAAATTAGTATATTGCTGTAGTGACAGCCCATCGGCTAAATTACAATATACTGTAACTCTCGAATCCCTTTGCTGGTTTTTACAGCATGCCTGGTAGGAAATGCAGCTGGCACATTCTATGTTTCTCTATCGCTCCCAGACCAGTATCAAAGTAACAACAACAAAACAACATATGTGACATTAAACATAGAAATAGATAGAACATAATAGTACTTTGCAAAGTTGTAATAATACTGAAAAGCAATATTAGTTCTTCAAAGAAATAGATGTAGTAAGAATTTTCATATGTGTGACTGTTTGGCAAGCAACAATCTCACATAAACATAGATATTTATATGATTATGTGGAAAACAATACAAATTATCATCGTTGCCAACTAAACAAAATGAATAAAGGAAATGAAGATATTTAGCGTGTCTTACAAGCTGAGAAAAAATATGTATCTTATACTGAAATCAAATCATATTTTGCCCTGCCAACTGAAAATGTTTCGGGAGAGAAAAGAACAAAACAAAGCCTACCGAAGGCTAAAGAGAAAAGATCATTATTCGGTGTTTATTCGCAAAATAGGTAGCTAGGTAGTAGAAGAAAGCGGAACTTTTACTACATACATATAATCACGCCTTTATCCCTAATGGGGTAGGCAGAGCGTGAACGACCTTAACAAAGGTCGTTCTGCCACGTCTGACAAAGTTTTGAGGGTTATTTAAGATAGATTTCTACGTATATTGCTGTAGTGACAAGTTGTCAGCCTATCGCCTAAATTGCAATATACAGAAACCCTCGGATCCCTTAGCTGGATTTTACAGCATGCCCGGGTGGAAATGCAGCTGGCACATTCTATGTTTTTCTCTCGCTCCCAGCCCAGCATGGAACTTTACTAGTCTGTGAAAATATTAGGCAGAAGGAGAATAATAAAGTGCACCGCAGTGAGACATAGGAGTCTACTTAATAAAACCTTGGGTTGCGACTAGACTAGACTTTGGTTGTCTGATAAATAATTTCAATGTGTAATTGTTTGATAATCCTACTATCGTTATTTGGCAATGGCAACACTACAATACGTAACGTAGGTACTTGTATTGTGGATAATGACAGCACGTCCCGTCTCGGGCCGCTGTCTAGACTTCCCACCGATTTTTCTCTCCCGGGTAGGTAATACACTTTTTGGCAACCATGCCCATAATCCTTGCCAACTTTACCGACTTTTATCCGATCCGGAAAATGAATGAAAGTTGTCGGGAAAGTGACTCATTTGCCGTCTGATGGACATACTTTGCAGTCAAGGACCATAGGTCGCTTTTTTCATCTAGTTTTTTATTTTTGCGTAATATTATCGTATTTTTATTAAATTTTCAAAATAGATAACCTTACTCTGGTCTTCTGTAAGGTTGTCTGGATTAACACAGACGTTTGTAATTATTCTATTGCAGTTTAGTTTGCGTAAGTGACAGTGGAGAATTACTTGAATTAATTTCGTGTTTTCGCTTGAATTTTCTAATTAGGTCAAGTGTTATTAGGATTATACACAAACATGACTTTTAACACGTTACAACTAAACAGATCAACTACTACTGTTTGTTTGTAAATACAGAATGGAGAAAATTTTGAGAAATTCGTAATTTTATATTAAAAAAAAAACTTTAATTAGGTTTCACGTACTCAGTAGATTCTTCTTACTCTAGCGCCCGTATTAATAATCAGCTCTTGACTGACAGCAAGTTTAAGTTCGTATCTGAAATGTCATTTCAGTACAAAACAACCTGTCAAATCTATACTAAATATTACTCTTAATCTTGAGATGGGTACATAAATACGAGCCTAGATTACAGCACAGACAAACATCTGAAAGTAAGACAGTTAGTTTTCCATCAATCTTACAACAAATTATAAATATTATTTCTTTTATATATTTTTTACTGTAGGACCACCACCTTACAAAAGACAGCAATTTTCACCATATCTATATCTCATCTCAATTATTTAGTTTGTGATCTGACCCCATAGAGTATTTCATTCGAGTTCGCTTTTAAGTTGATATGTACTCATATTTCAATATATTCTTTAAAAATGTCTTGACATTGCTTGTTGTCAAGACATCGTTGTGTTATTTAATCTCTAGAGTGCAAAATAGACGGCCCATGTGAATGTGTTATGTGCGAATACATCCTCAGGGTACGAGATAAGATTGCGAATCTACAAATCGAACGACATTGATATGACGATTGCGTGAAAAAACAGTGTTCCACGCGATCAAAGTCAAAATTTATGGGTTGTCCTTGAGATAAAGGTTTGCCAAAATTTTATTATCTGTTTATCCGTATCATGCGAGGCCTAATCGATTAGTTTAGTGGATAAATACATACATACATATAATCACGCCTTTATCATTAAAGGGGTAGGCAGAGCGTAAACGACCTAAACAAAGGTCGTTTCGCCACGTCTGACAAAGTTTTGAAGGTTATTTAAGATAGATAAGAATTCATATTGATATAGTGACAGGTTGTCAGCCCATCGTCTAAATTGCAATATACAGAAACCCTCGGATCCCTTAGCTGGTTTTTACAGCATGCCTGGGCAGAAATGCAGCTGGCACATTCTACGTTTTTCTCTCGCTCCCATCCAGCTTGGAAGTAGATGAAGTGTGCAAGTATCTAATGCAGAGTCGGATTATGCTATTATATGACCCTAAAATGTACGACATTTTTAGATAATACTTAAAAGGAAAATAGAGCATGATATTTTGTAAATATATATATATATCATAGATTGTGCCAGCTACATTTCCTCCCGGGGATGCTGTAACAACCAGCTAAGGGATCCGAGGGTTTCTGTATATTGCATATATATTTCAATTCAGGCGATAGGCTGACAACCTGTCACTACAGCAATATACCTACAAATCTATCTTATTTAACCCTCAAAACTTTGTCAGACGTGGCGGAACGACCTTTTTTTAGGTCGTTTACGCTCTGCCTACCCCATTAGGGATAAAGGCGTGAATGTATGTATGTAAAATGTATGACAGTTTTTACCTAAAGGTAAAATAGAGCATGATATTTTGTAGAAAATGTATGAATGTATGTATATTTTGTAGAAAATAATTCAATATTAGAATGTCACATCTAGAATTCTTGAAGTTTGTTTGTCGTGACAATGATATTTAATTCACATTAATAGATCTATCGTAATGGCTTGTAGTTATAACTTTTAACATAATATAAACTAAAACAATGTTCTCGATAGGTTTTTCCAATCGCGCAACAAAATACATAAAAAAAATGTTATTTATAGTCCAAATAATGTATCTTATCGATTGTATACCAAATAAGTAATTAGTTACAATTAAGCAGAATATTTTTTTGCATTGATTAGGGTATAATACAAAGATTTTATTCAAAACATTATACAATTGGAACCATTGGAAGATATATATGACATTTTATATATCTTTCAGAACATAGAAATATATATATATATATAATATATAAAGTTAATAAGACATAACCAGATAATTTATTTTATTTATTTAACTTTATGCACAAAAATGTCACATGGGCGGACTTAACGCCAAAGCCATTATCTACCAGTCTACCTTAGGGCATGTAGAAACGACAAGGCAGTACCTACTTACTTATATTAATTTAATATTGTAATATAGAGTCTGCGAATACCTATGGACCCATTTTAAAGACCATTAAATTAGATAAAATTAAAATAAACAAGTACCTACTTACGTGCTTATGTAGAGTTTGTACCATGGTCAATGTTTTAAATCAGTAAAAAATATAGAGATGTTTGCATGTGCGTAGTACTTAATAGGTAAGTAATAAATTTATTTTAGTATTCGTGTTAATTGTTTTATATAAGCATGTCGTCAAACAATAACATTAACACACAACAACTCTCAATCTATTTGCTACTTTGAACCTCAATTTATTTTCATAATAATATACAATAACAATTTTCAAAGGCAGTCAATATTATTTTGTGACGGTTTCGCTTAATTTTACGTGATATTCTGTCAAACAACTTGTACTTAATGTTAAGTAAGTATTTATTTAAAAAAATAACGATTGTAAAACAAATATTTAACGACTCCATTAGTTAACTCGAAGCTGTTCATTCAGATCGTCCATTGTTTAAATTACGTAAATTGTTCAGATGTAAGAAGTGAATATTACTCATGACGTAATTTTGATAATTCTCCACAGCTGCAGGTGTATCTGTTATTATATGTTTAGATAGGGATTTTCCATCGATAGCTCTACTCATACTACAGTTAACATGAACAGATTATCTCGGCAAGATGTCTTTGCCCGATAACGAAGATTTATGTTGGTACTTGTGTTTTGAATGGTGTCATTCACAAAAATAGCTACACAACATTTCTTTCCTCGATTCTGTTGATATTGACAAGTATCGCGGGGGCGCTCACGTGCTATTGTTTTTATTATCCGGCCCACATCCATCGCCGCTGACGGCTCGCTGATAACGATACCAACACGGCAGATAGGTGTAGTGGGTGCTCTCGTACCGTGATAAACCGCGGCCTACGGGCTCGGCCGCGTGTGGCCGCCGGCACCCGTCCTCCACGCTGAGATTACTCGTTGCATACATGCGTTTTAATCGATCGTGTCGCCCCACTAGATCGCTCCGGGAGGCTCGGAATGCAATTATTTACATAAACACACGTGTTTACCCGCTCACCGATCTACGCAACGCACGATAGAGCGCAGAGCGTGATCCGTGCGGCGAACGCGGCCGTTCCAATTCGGAGCGGCCGCCGAGAAATAGATGCGGATGCGACGGGCTAAATTGATGTGCATTTAATTGCATGTGGGGGGAGTGTGTGATGTGAGACGCGCGGTGAGGCCGGCGGTGCCAGCAGCGGCTGCACTCACCGGCGGGTCGGGAGACGCGGCGCGCGGGCTCGTCCTCGCGCAGGTCGGGCGCGTGGCGGCGCGCCGCGGCGGGCGCCAGCGCCGCCAGCGCCAGCACCAGCAGCGCTCGCAGCATCGCGCCGCTCCACACACTTCTCGCACCGGCCGCTATTTCCCGGCCACGAGCTCACTATTTTCGCCGCGCGCGAGTGCAGCGAGCGTTCGACTCGAGTTCGCGATGTGGCGCGCGACCGTGACGGTTGACGGGCGTCGTGATGGCGCGGCTGAGCCGGACTGAGCCGAGCGGCGCGCGATTTCCCGGCTCGTGCGGCGAGGGGGCCGGCGCGCCCCTCGCGGAAAACGCGCGGCGCTGCGGGCGCGGGCGGGGAAAACTGCAGCCGCCCACCCGCCGCCGCCGCGCCGCCGCCGCCCCGCGACCTGCATACTGCACCGCACGCACCACGCCGCCGCCGGCCGCCGCGCACACGCATCGCGCCGCAGACGCCGCCGTCGCACACAACACCACATTATTACCGCACTTTACTTTTCCCGGCATTTACCGACGCCTTACAATTTATATATAGCCTTAATGTAGGTACTCAAATGGATTTGATATCATCAAATCGTACCAAATGTAAAGAGTTTTTATTGATAGATACTTGGTAAATTAACGAATGTGAACTTAGTTATTTCTTCATGGAAATGTACACATTCAAGTACCAATTTCCATTGGCATATGGCATATGGCGCCTCTTCACATTAAATTCAGCTGAAGACTGTAAAATTACCGTAAATAAGAGCCTCTAGAATGAGCGTCGAATCAAAACATGTTGAAGACATTCATAATAATTTACCGAATTAAATCTTGTGCAGATCTCGATTTGGCATCAGGCCCAACTCGTCATATATTTCATATCTGTAGCGAACAAATAAACAGAATTATCAATAGATTGTCTGCAGCAAACTTGGAATCTCTGTGATATTATTTCAAAATGGCTTACCTTTGGTTTGACCTCTGTCTGGTTTGAGCTGCCTGTGTTATTTAAATACTTATATAAAACATCTATATTTTTGCTAGATATATTTTATACAGGGTGTAGCAAAAAGGGTATATAGTATGCACCTTAAAGGAAGTGAATCTTGAAGTGAACATCCATGAAAGCGTAGAACTTTTCTCAAGATGCATACCTACCTCGTCGAGAAAGAAAAGACAAATATCTCTGATACAAAATTCTGTTCGTCTGATTCTGACAAACATAGATAGATATAAGTGGATGAAAAATCGCAAAATTCCGAAACAGACACGGAAGATTCATATAGAAAAAATAAAATAAATCACAAAAATCGTTGTTAGGATTGGTGGCCATATTCAGCTATATAAAAATCAATTGTACCGATTCGTTTAGGACACAATTAAAATTGTTGCCGCCCCTCTCATGATAGAAAATGAAATGACAGGAAGGATTTTAGTCAAGATTAAGTGATTTTGTGCGCATACCAATTTCTCCCTTTCCTCCAGGTCTAAGCAACTAGGCATGAAGAGCCGTGCAAAAATAAAGCATACAAAGTTACAAAAAACTACATAATTATTTAAATTTACTCTTACCTACGAAGAAGAACGTCGAGCATATATTATTAGTCAAACATTCAGGTGATTCCTCCCGGCAAATGGTTGTTTTTGGGAGTTTATTTCTCCTAAACGTTGGAAAATTCTACAAAAGTATACATCTAAAAAAATAGTTCATGGCCTGCAATCGCAACATTTAAAAATATTCTAGTTTATAAATAAGTATGCTAAGAAAACCTAGAAGTAAAGCTGTTTTTATCTGTAAATTTGATATTCCTTCTAAACTATAAGGAGCGCTGTCAGAATTTCTTCGGGAAATTATCCGTATTACGATTATCTAAAATCGCAACATAGCTTTATTTAACCCGAATCGTAGTTTTTATGGAATTGGCTTTTTTCTGCATTTTTCGCAAATTTTTGACGCGGCCACGGATGTAATCGCCACGCCGAAGCGCGCGCTGATTTGAACGATATTCTACGGCATTACGGGCGATGGTTGCATATCTTGAAATCTACCTGCTCATCTGCCGGCAGGATACACCTTAAATAAGTTCATTACATACATATAACAATGCTACCTAATACTTACATAACCTCACTTGGGCAGCGTAGAGTCACGCGCCTCAAAGCTTCATAGTAAAGACATCAACGCGAGACCTACAACAGTTTATTTAAAAAAAACGTGATAAAGTGGTGCCAATTTAAATAATAACTATTTTAATTACTTTTAGCTGATCGTCATCTTATTTATTAGTAATCGGACTACTATATTAATCGCATGAAGCTTAGTCACTGCGATTTTTTGTATAATATATTAATTTACCCAGAAGTCCACAATACAAAATTACGAGGCGCCAATTCTTCAGCGTTCGTAGAATTTTATTGTAAGTTAGTTATAAATTATTTCAATTCATTTGATCAGACGACAATGCTGTACCCTTTTAAATATCTCGCATGAAAAGGCGGAAACGGTCGTAGCATGACCATGACTTAGGGTGATTTAATAAAATTCTATGAACACATACGCCTATTAAGGCTTAAAGTGCCTTAGCGTTTTTGCATAGCCATTATATTCTGAGTAATCAATTTATGATTTATTTCATGGAATCTTGTCCTAACATTTTATTAATATTTACCTGTCATTCCAGATGTAGCAATGACCACGATTGTTGACTGGCCTAGAAACTAGATGATGCAAATTCTGGGCTCAATGGCGTGCCTTGATAGAGGCCTATGTCCAGCAGTTGACTGACATGACTTGTTGGTGATCATAGTAGCTGTTCATAATCATATTAAGCCTTGAGTTACACGGGGTGTAAGAGACACCATCCCACAAACTGATAGGGGTTACTCAGTCAACGACACTGAACCACATTCAACAGGAAATACGTTCAGGAAGTGAAACAATTTTTTGGCTTATCTATACAAAAAAATCTGTATGGGAAAGTCGATTTTTTTTTTTACTTTCTGAATTAATTTTCTGGTGGAAAATGTTTAATGTCGTTGACTAAAAGCAACCCCTATTACACCCGGTAGATTAACTCAGGATGAACACAAAGTTTGTAGCCAACTCATCACTTTGTAATCTCTGACTGCATCAGCTGATAAATCCGTGCTACAGGGACCACGTCAAGTTGCCAATCCCGAATTCTTTCTTGGATAGAGATCGGTCATAAGGACAGTCAGCGATTTTCCCGTGTAAACACGTTTGGTAAATAGTTTAACATACATACATACATAAAATCACGCCTTTATCCCTTACGGGGTAGGCAGAGCGTTAAACGACTCGTAAAAGGCGCTTTCGCCACGTCTGACAAAAATTGAGGGCAATTTTAGATTGAAAAGTGTATTTCTATAGTGACAGGTTGTAAATAGTTTAACACGAAGTTAATCATTTCCCCCTTGGAAATACACGGTTTTATCGCTGTATAAATATCACAATCAATTTGAGTTTTCTTTGTAATGGTGAAAATACCGGGCCAGTAGTTTGGAGAAAGTTTTGGTTCACTCTTAGGCCAGCAACACACAGGCGTCACTTACTGCGCGTAAGGTTGCGCTTAACACGCTGTTAATGCTTTTTGCATTGCCTACAACACACATGCGTTACCTAACGCACTACGCGCGCGTATTGGCAGAGGGATGCGCCGACGTAGAGCTCATCGCTAAGGTGACGCATGTGTGTTGTAGGCAATGCAAAAAGCACCGACAGCGCGTTGAGCGCAACCTTGCCCGCAGTAAATGACGCCTGTGTGTTGCTGCCCTTACCGAACATAATCAATGTTAGTTTTACCAGTATTTAACCACCATATTATATGAGTCATACCTACTTCCTGTTAGAAATTGCAGCCTCGTCTCTCGTAGCTCGTCTCTCCCAGGACTTCTCAGTATTTACCCGGTGGTGATGGTGAATTAAAGCGACACTCTTTGTCGCAGGAACCTTACAGCAGGCAAACTTTTAGTTTCCTTTTAATATAACTCAAATGGCTACCTCATACAAATTGCTTAATCGAAATGGTAGGTACGTTTAATTTGTATAGCCAAACATTATTTTTATGTAAGTAGGTTAGGTACTTCTTTATCGTTACAGAACAGCTGGATCGTTTTTGTTTTCTAATGCTGTTTTAGATGGCCTCTGCTATGCTAGATTGTAACAGTTGTAACAGTAGATGTATAACGAGGAAATTAAAACAAAACGAAAAAAATATGTGTATTTTTTCCTAGTCTTTCCTATATGCTATGTATAAAAATTACTACGAGTTATACTACAAAACATATCCAAAACTATATACCTAATCAGGCGTGATTATATCTATGTATATACCTAATCGTCAATGAGATTTTTGCAGGCAAATATTTACCGCGAAAGCGGAGGTCAATGACCCGTAGTGCCACGCTAGCACCGACAGTGCTCTGGTTAATTTTCTCCGCGTCTGCTTTTTTTTTAGGTAGGATTATTAAATATTTTTTTCGTGTTCCACTGTTTTTTTAATGAAGCTATAACACCCTGTATAATATAAGAATCTCATCATAGTTTATGAATGAAATATTATTAGTTCATAAAAAACATTATAAAATACTAAAGTGTGTCTTTATCTCATTCATTAGTTATCTAAACTTCTTCCAATGTAATTACCCCTTATCTTTCTTATTCAAAAATGTTGTTAACAGGACTCGTTTTAATTTAAAAGCAAAAATCAAATTTTGGTGAGGATATTTTATTCCATAATACAGCAATAAAGACAAACCGGAATGTCACATTTCGCATTTCATAATTTTCTTGATTTCCATAAAAATAAAAAAGAACCACTATAATCTATCCACCACATTCGTCACAAAGTTTGTATTCAGGATTGGGTATTAACAATTTCTTCTAAATTATTATAAAAATGCTAAGTTATAGTTAATTGTGTAAGAGCAAGTACCGTTGAGAGTTCTGAGCGGCGTTCCTTTGAAGAAACACTTGACAACACTCAAAATGACACCGTGTTTATCTAATACATATTATACCTAATTTACAGTTAATCTCCCGGTTCGCCTGAGAGTCGGTAAATGCAGTGGCGACGGCGAACCGACCGAGCCAGCCGTTCAGTGTAAATACATAACAGCTTACTCTACCTAGTAACCTTCATAAAAAATAAACTATCAATACAATAAGTCGTTAAAATAAGTTCGGAATATGCACGAAGCCATAATAAAGATGAAGAAAGTATTCTGAGGCCAGTCGTGGCGATGTGAAGAGGTTGCCGGCTGCCCGCGTCGCTCGCACTGCGACCACACCCCGCGCCGCAAGGGACAGTGTGCTGACACCTTTACGTACTTCGATGGTCAAGTGTGTGTACACCTTTAGCTACACGAATATAGATAGATTAGTTCGCGTATAGGACACTACGGGCTGACTAACTAAAACAAATGATTAGAAGTGAATTAACTTTAAATACTTTATTACGACAACTTATTCCACATTTTATAATAGTATACATATAAAACATGTTATGTAATGTGATTCACTTTATCACGCGTCAGCTACGAGACAGACCTGCCCACATCACATCGCGATCACTCAGAATGCGTACACCGTTCCCTTCGTTTACTGATAAAATTATAAACAAAAAAAATGAAATTCTGTATTAAATTTACACACTATATTTTGTTCAACGTCAGCTGGGATCGAACGGACAGCGTTTCCGCGGATTCTATTCACCGAAAGTACAAAAAAGTACCTAAACCGTAGCAAAATCTAGTCAAATCGATCGCGCACTTTGGAATTTGCCTAACAGAAGCGAGCACCTAGAAGGTTCTAATGTCTGCGGTATAAAAAGCCTTAAAGACCCCTGCGTATTAAGCTTCCTACACACATAGCTACCGGCTCGGCCGCCGGGGTGTCAAAGACAAAGTTTCTTAGCGCTTAATTAAGTTTCGTGCGGACAGTTAGTAGTTACGGCTCTGTACCAGCGGGTAGCCAACGGCATGTGTGCAGGAGCCTTTAGCGTTTAGGCGGCGCGGAAACGGCCCGCTCGGTCACCAGACGACATCATTAATACATTTATGATTCCGCACGTAATACATCGTATTTAGCAAATAAAGTTAACATATCTTAAACCATAGTCTCTCAGTGATCAGATTAGTCTGTGCACATTAGCGGTTGGCGTTCTTGAGTTGGTTGGAGAGCCAGTCAAGGCCCTCGTAGAGGCCGTCGCCGGAGGTGGCACAAGTGGCCTGGATGTACCAGTTGCGGTTGCGCAGGGAGTGCAGCCCCAACTTGTCCGTGATCTCGGCTGCGTTCATCGCGTTTGGCAGGTCCTAGGGACGCAGAAATATATGGTTAATACATACATACATACATGTAATCACGCCTTTATCCCTAATGGGGTAGGCAGAGCGTAAACGACCTAAACAAAGGTCGTTCCGCCACGTGTGACAAAGTTTTGAGGGTTGTTTAAGATAGATTTGTAGGTATATTACTGTAGTGACAGGTTGTCAGCCTATCGCCTAAATTGCAATATACAGAAACCCTTGGATCCCTTAGCTGGTTTTTACAGCATGCACGGGTGGAAATGCAGCTAGCACATTCTAGGTAAATACGATTATTAACTGCCTCCGTGGTCTAGTGGCTAGTGCCATGGACTCCTGATCCGGAGGTCCTGGGTTTGATTCCCAGGGGGGAAACACAAAGTTGATATTTGAGAATTTATCACTTTGTGAATTTTTCCCCAGTTTGGTTAGGACATTACAGGCTGAATCACCTGATTGTCCGAAAAAGAAAAAGATTTCGTGCTTTGTTACTCAAACCATGTCAGAGGCCTGATAGTTGTGCTACTAGGCGGTTTAAAAACACTGACACCAGGGTTTATCGGGTCGATATACTCGATACCCACTCGACAGAAGAAGAATTAACCCCCTTACATAAACATCAAGTTAGTTTTTAATGTTTTAGTATAAGTAAGTTGTATTGCGCAGAGCAACTGATTTTCCGTTCAACTTTTACGAAGTTTGGGAGAATATAGTTATAATAGCATTGTACAACTTTTACATACATACATACATATAATCACGCCTTTATCCGTAATGGGGTAGGCAGAGCGTAGACGACCTAAACGAAGGTCGTTCCGCCACGTCTGACAAAGTTTTGAGGGTTAGATTTGTAGGTATATTGCTGTAGTGACAGGTTGTCAGCCTATCGCCTAAATTGCAATATACAGAAACCCTTGGATGGCTTAGCTGGTTTTTACAGCATGCCCGGGAGGAAATGCAGCTGGCACATTCTATGTTTTTCTCTCGCTCCCAGTCCAGCATGGATACAACTTTTATATGATTAAAATAATAAAAAAAATGGATAGAAACGTTACAATCACGATATTTTTGAAATCCACAATATAAAGTCGATCAAGGACCGATTTCTTTGTAGATCACGCATTCTGTATCTAGGCCTTTTTAAGTCTAGACGATCCTGGGCTATGATGATTGTTGACCCCTATACTACGTCAAAGCTTAAGAGCCCGATGGTGTAGTGGATAGGGCCGCTGCCTCCTGAGCGGGAGGTCGTGGTTCGAATCCCACCACGTGTGTTTTTCGGTTTTCGAATTTCATATGTACGTTTATTCGGCGCTTTTTCCGTGCTTCGGAAGGCAAGTTAAGCCGTTGGTCCCGGTTAATATCGTTTAATACCGTAGATATTAGTCGTTAAGCCATCTCAGAGGCCAATGCTAAGCATTTGGCGGCTTGAAAACTCTGACCTAATCGAGGATTGGGTCTGGTTTCCCTTCTGGGTTGAGGTCAGATGGCAGTCGCTCTGTGTAAAAACCAGTACCCTCGTTCAATTCCCTAGATTAGGTAGCCGACCCCGTGAAATACAGGATAAGGCTAGGGAGATGATGATGACTACAGAGTCAAAGCTTAGTTCCGCACTACTACAGAAATAAGGCAGAATGACGTCACCCACAACGTCACCCATTTGTATCACATTATGGATGACGAGTCAGAAGGATAAACACATAGGTACGGAAATCCTGCATATTTTTGAAATACCCAGGGAGAATACGATGACTATATATGAACATAGTTGATAAAAGTTCCTTCCATGCTGGACTGGGAGAGATAGAAAAACATAGCATGTTCCAGCTGCCCTTCCTCCCGGGCATGCTGTAGAAGTCAGCAAAAGGGACTCGAGGGTTACAGTGTATTGTAATTTAGGCGATGGGTTGACAACCTGTCACTATAGCAATACACTTTTCAATCTAAAATTGCCCTCAATTTTTGTCAGACGTGGCGAAAGCGCCTTTTACGAGGCGTTTATCGCTCTGCCTACCCCGTAAGGGATAAAGGCGTGATTTTATGTATGTATGTATGTATGTATGTTGATAAATTGGCTTTATTATTTTACGAGCCTAATAAATAAGATAAAACTTTTGCAGATAACATATCCCAAATAGATAATTTATTCTGCGATGGAAGTTTTGACGGTTTGATTACTAGTTTAGTTCAGTTAAATAGAAAGGTGATGATTTCGATTGTTCTTCTATTTTTTAACAGACTTAAAAAAAATAGGAGGTTCTCAATTCGTCGCGTTTTTTTTTTAATGTATGTTCACCGATTACTCGAAAACTGTATTGTACACAATATCGTCATAAAAACAAAGACACTACTCCCACCTCCTCCCATGGTCCTACCGACCTCTCGGTCATCAGGACCGTGTCAGACCGAAACAACGGGACGTACAGGGGACTTACAAAGCATACGCTAAAGCACTGCCTGAATTCTCTATCCCTACATTTTTTTTTTCCTGACTTGAGTGTCCCCCTGTCGCACTTTCCCCTTTCTGGGGCAGGACAATTCGTCGCACTCTCCCCACTCTGGGGCAGGACTTCACAGCACAGCTCCTATCTTCTTCCTTTTTCCTCCGATCGCCTCTCGATCCCTACTCTCCTCACACCTTAATCGCTTCTCGATTCTCCATTTTCATCAGTTGCTACATCCTGATCTTCTCTAGTCACTTCTCGACCCTCTCGAACCCGTTCTTCGATCTCTTCAGTTTTCCTCCTTCGGTGCCATTTGTAGCAA
Organism: Scrobipalpa costella; assembly: GCA_949820665.1. Classification (NCBI taxonomy): domain Eukaryota; kingdom Metazoa; phylum Arthropoda; class Insecta; order Lepidoptera; family Gelechiidae; genus Scrobipalpa; species Scrobipalpa costella. Next base: position 10,267,255 of record OX463304.1, on the reverse strand, counting down.
AACTCCTTGAAACACGCAAAGTTCACCTCAGAAGATACCAGTTCCGCGAAATGAACTGGTCCCTCCTCGCCTACGCTCAGACCCCCCAACAGAGCCGCCCTCTCCCGCTCATACGTCCTACATGACCACAAAATGTGGTCCCTATACTCGTCGGCTTCCCCGCAATTACACGTGCCCTCGGACCGAAACCCGAGGTCACGGAGCCGACCCTTGAAGTGCCCAGTGAGCATCTGGGAGACGACATAGTCTGGTTCCAACCACCTACGCCCCACCCGGTCGTTGACACTAGGGAAGAAACGGTAGAGATCCCGGCCCTTGTCCGATTGGTCCCACCGCTCCTGCCAGGAGTGCAGTGCCTCATCCCATGCCGCCTTTTTGCGTAAACGCCCCTCCCTAGCCCCACACGGATTTCTCACGCGTTGCTCTTCCAGCTTGCCCGCCCTTACCACCTCCAGATCCGCCGGCAGCACTCCGGCCAATACCGGCAGGCAGTCGGTGCTTGCCGTGCGGTAGGCCTTAGTCAGAAGGACTAAGGCTCCCCGCTGCGTGCTCAGAAGCTTCGAGCGTACCACGCGTAACCCCGCCCTGTGATACCAAATCCCAGCAGCATAGGTTAATGTCGCAACAAAAGTAACGTGATAAATAAGTCTAAGTATCTTGTACCGGACGCCCCAAAAAACAAAGACAACAGGCACAGCTTAAAGTATGTGTGTTTTAGAAAGACAACAAAGCAAAGGACAATCAAGGCACAAAATTACTTTTGGGCGTGGCGGGCGCCATCAAAGTAATCAATCCGCCTGCCAATAGTGGTAGGTATGAAAATGAGCACCAGATTAGAGAAGGCCCATACTCAGCAGTTGACTTTTGTAGCTGGTAAGAAAAGCTGACCTGTTTGTTAGCGAAGATGAGAAGCACGGCGTCCCGAAGCTCGTCTTCACTTAGGCCCGTATTGATAAACTTTACTTCTCCCTATTTTAGATTACGCCGACACTTGCTATCTGGACGCCACAGAGGAGCTATTAAATAAACTTGAGCGACTTCAAAATATGTGTATACGCTTCATCTTTGGACTGAAGAAATACGACCATGTCTCTTAATTTCGTTCCCAACTCAAGTGGCTCCCAATCCGCTTCCGCAGGAATACTCATATCCTTTGCACCCTTTATAATGTCCTCTTCAATCCTTCTTCCCCTCCCTATCTCCGTGAGCGTTTTACATTCTCACGTCCCTTGGATAAGCCCTGTCGTTCAAACGTCAGGACTCTTCTTTCCATCCCCTCCCACCGAAACGATTTCTATTCCTATTCCTTTACTGTTCATGCAGTCAGATTATGGAACTCTCTTCCACCGACAGTTCGTGATAGCTCGTCTATCGCTGTCTTCAAAAGACGAGTTAAAGAGCATTATCTTTCCCTGTCAAAGTAATCCGTGTTTAGGGTATATATTTGTATATAAATAGCTATAAGTATTTATTTATTTTTGATTATATATATAATTGAAAGTATTTATTTATTTCTTGTTAATATTTATGTAAAAGATTTACATTATATAATTATTTTACAGTAGTATTATCTTATTGATATTTATTAAATTTTGTGCACGTTTTATCCGCGTATCTTTAAAATTATCACTTCTGTAGGTCTGCTGTAAGAAATTTCTTTTTAGAAATAAGCAGTGCCTGTTGTGTCTTTGTTTTTTATGTCCTGTGTTTATGATGTTTTTTGTGTACAATAAATTGTTAAATAAACAGCACTCTCAAGTGTTAGTCTCAACTAACAGCTAGTTTGAGTTCGTATCAGAAATGTCGTTTCAGTACAATATGACCTGTCAGATCCGTATTTAATATGGCACTGAATCTTAAGATCGCTTTATAAATACGAGCCTTAGCATCCGCATTAGCTCCTCGCGCGCCTCGCCGATACGCTCCCGGTCATTGCTGTCTACTGCAAGGTAACACCCTGTATCAACTGCTCACCTGTTTGTTAGCGAAGATGAGAAGCACGGCGTCCCGAAGCTCGTCTTCACTTAGCATCCGCATCAGCTCCTCGCTCCCGGTCATTGCTGTCTACTGCAAGGTAACACCCTGTATCAACTGCTCACCTGTTTGTTAGCGAAGATGAGAAGCACGGCGTCCCGAAGCTCGTCTTCACTTAGCATCCGCATCAGCTCCTCGCTCCCGGTCATTGCTGTCTACTGCAAGGTAACACCCTGTATCAACTGCTCACCTGTTTGTTAGCGAAGATGAGAAGCACGGCGTCCCGAAGCTCGTCTTCACTTAGCATCCGCATCAGCTCCTCGCTCCCGGTCATTGCTGTCTACTGCAAGGTAACACCCTGTATCAACTGCTCACCTGTTTGTTAGCGAAGATGAGAAGCACGGCGTCCCGAAGCTCGTCTTCACTTAGCATCCGCATCAGCTCCTCGCGCGCCTCGCCGATACGCTCCCGGTCATTGCTGTCTACTACGAAAATAAGACCCTGGAAGAAACAGAGAGTTCATTCATTAACTGTTTGCTTAGGTTCTGGGTGAGTCGACAAATCCGCACTGGGCCGTCCTGGTCAACGTGAACACCCAAATACAGAAAATTCTTTCGTTAGTCACTGTTTGCTTAGCTTGTGGCTGAAGTCGACAAATCCGTACTGCGACACAATTTAGGGTAGAATTGTGCTCCTCAGAGGGTATATACATACATACATATAATCACGCCTTTATCCCTAATGGGGTAGGCAGAGCGTAAACAACCTAAACAAAGGTCGTACCGCCACGTCTGACAAAGTTTCGAGGGTTGTTTAAGATACTATTTGTAGGTATATTGCTGTAGTGACAGGTTGTCAGCCTGTCGCCTAAATTGCAATATACAGAAACCCTCGGATCCCTTAGCTGGTTTTTACAGCATACCCGGGAGGAAATGCAGCTGACACATTCTATTCTCTCGCTCCCAGTCCAGCATGGAAATCAGAGGGTATATTAACTGTGTAAAGGACAACTTTCTTCCATGCTGGACTTGGAGCGAAAAAAACTTAGAATGTGCCAGCTGCATTTCCTCCCGGGTATGCCGTAAAAACCAGCTAAAGGATCCGAGGGTTTCTGTAAATTGCAATTTAGGCGATGGGCTGACAACCTGTCACTAAAGCAATGTAACTATAAATCTACCTTAAATAACCCTCAAAACTTTGTCAGATGTGGTGAAAGGACCATTGTTTAAGTAGTTTACGCTCTGCCTACCCTATTAGGGATAAAGGCGTGATAATATGTATGTAAAGTACAACATCCTGCAAACTGTTAGGGATTGCTCACTCTTAAAGAATTTATTTGTGAAAGTTGCTTTGTTTTTTGACTGAGCAAACTATAAGAATTTGTGGAAAGCTGTCCTTGTATAAGCTGTGATGATGATGAAATTATGAGTCATAATATTTATGTCACACTTGGCCTGATTTGAAATAAAGAGTGGAACTACTTTCTTTCGTCATGTTTTATTATGGCTAGGTTTCACGCACGAAAGCTTGTTTGAATAGTAAAATAAGATGTTATCAGTTGAAATAACTTTACTACAATTTCTAGACTTTTGTATCGTACTTTATCAGCCATAACTCTTATCTTTGTAAAATACAATACATCATTCTATTTTCTAAATTTGGTTTTACAGGGATAGTAAATTATATACTAAATACATTTGTTACTGCCAGTTATCATCAAATCAAATCTGATTTTGAAAATATGCAACTAACATGAGGATTTTATTAAAATAATATTGTGCATATTGAAATTACCTATATTAATCAATTATAAGGCTAAGATAAATATAATTATAGACAAAAATGTTACAATAAAATCTAGACTATGATTAGTAGATAACCCAAAAATATTTTATATGTTATAAATTATAAAGAAATAAAATTAAAAAAGCAACATTTTTTTTTCATTACAAAAAAAACTGTAGTAAAAATACAAGTGAACTAACCTGTGTGTTCTGGAAGTAATGCCTCCACAGTGGCCTAATTTTGTCTTGACCGCCGACATCCCATACGGTGAAACTGATGTTTTTGTATTCTACAGTCTCAACGTTGAACCCTGGAATCACAAACAAATTGTTCTTAGTATAAGATGAACAGCAATATGATGAAACTTTTGACCTATGTAATAAAGCTAAAATGTGAAATCAATACATAGTATAAAACAAAGTCGCTTTCTCTGTCCCTATATCCCTATGTATGCATAAATCTTTAAAACTACTTAACGGATTTTGATGCGGTTTCTTTAAATGGATAGGGTGATTCAAGAGTAAGGTTTTATATGTATAATACATGCATAATATAGTAGAGAAACACTGATAATATCCGTGCGAAGCCGGGCCGGGTCGCAAGTACATTATAAACCAGATTTCAAAGTCTTGTCACTACATAGTGTAAAATAAAGTCACTTCCCGTGTCTGCTTGTCCCTTTGTATGCTTAGATCAACTACTCAATGAATTTATATGCGTTTTTTTTTATAGATATTGATTCAAGAGGAAAGTTTATATGTATAATACATGTATTTTTATAGAAGAAAAACACTGATTAACCGTGCAAAGCGTAAATAATAGAATAAAGTAAATATCCAAAATATGTGGCCTAAAAAGGTCAAATTCATGTACAGCATATTTTCATAATTTAATAAGGATTAATAAATTTCCTTTTTATTACATTAATGTCATTAATACATTATCTTTTTAAGTTTTTTAATTTAAGCATTCTTGAAATATATTTTTTTCAAAGGTCAATCTAGTCAAAACCCATAGGACAAGTCAAAGAGAAGTCTACTGGGTGTAAGTCAACAAAACTGAACAACTATTACAATTATTCAATTATTTTTTTTGCAGTAAATATAAATGCTTTTCCATACAAATTGTCTGATTGCTGTGGTAATTTTGGAAAAAAAAAGCATTTTTTTTTAATTTCTGATTAGTTGTTCAGTTTCATTGACTGAGCAACCGCTTATAGTTGTTCAGTTTCGTTGACTGAGCAAGTGCTATTAATTTACACCCTATATATCAGTATACACATCACTTTACTAAACAAAGCAAGATGTCAAGAGGTTTCTGATTTTTTTGTATGTATTTGATTAGCAAAGACAGATAGCAAAACTTAATATTTTAAAATAATTATATTCTTTGGTCTAGTTCTAGTAGACACAGGAATTTGATATTTTCACCATTTTAAGTGTTTGTTTTCAGTTAGGACAATAATGCAGGCTGAATGAACAGGCAGACTAGTATGATGATTCAATGTTTCAGAGGAAGTGGAAAGCTATATATAAGCACACAGGTTCTAGGTGCAAATAGTGATTATTAAGAAGAGATAGACATAGCAAAATTATGAGTCCCTAGCAAAATCCATCACAATGATCAAATCAAATTCAAGAGCTGACTAACTTCTAAGTCAACTCCACCCTAAGACAAAAGAAAAACAAAAAGAAAAGAAAGAAATACAGGATTGAACTTCAAATGCTAAATTTTCATTGCAATTAAATATTTTTATGAAAAAGGAAATATCATAGAAATTGAATGTAACGCAATGTTTGAAAATCTAATTCTAACACAGATTATAACTATTAGGTCTTGATCTTTTCAGGTCATTAGGCCTTTCTATGTCATCTTATTACAAGTGAAAGTTGTTTCACATGGAATATATGAAGATGAAAACAGAATTTCTATTTTGCTATTGTGATAGTTTTCATAACCAATAATTGGCTTTTATCTAAATATATCTATACCAACAGTGTGAACTATACCTAAATAACAATTTCTTTCTATTGAAATTAAAGGTATTAATTTTATATCATTGAATCATTTTTTTATTAATTCACCAGATAAGAAGTATTCAATTTAATGGCAAACAATAAAATTACTCATTTTGACTAGGAATGAGTAACACAAAGAAATCAGTAATTTTAAGATGAGGGTTCATTGGATTCAGTTATTTGCTAAAACAACAAGCAAGTCACTAGATGAATACAAACTGAATATACCTAGTTATAATAATACCTTTCCTAGATCCAATGGGGTGGGTAAACATAGCCACATCACAGAATATAATAAAAAAACTCATGCTCTACTACAAATGATCATAAATATAGGAATTGTTGATTACTCACCAATAGTGGGAATTGTTGTAACAATTTCACCTAATTTTAGTTTGTATAGGATTGTGGTTTTACCAGCAGCATCCAAACCAACCATCAATATTCTCATTTCCTTTTTGCCAAAGAGGCCTTTAAATAAATTTGCGAATATATTCCCCATCTTGCAGCTTTATAGTAGTCTGAAACAACATTTAATAATTGTTAGAACATACTGATTGTGACTCATACGACTGTTGTACACGTTATTTCAATCAATGATAATGAATGACATGGCAAGTCCCAGGGAGATTTGGGCATGTATCTTACCACAGGTAAGATGGAACTTGTACAGTTCCTGATTCTACGAATTGCAATAACAACAGGATTCCCAGGAAAAAACATCCAGCGGCTTATTGAAGCCTTAGCGTAAGGCCTACAGAGATATAACACAAAGATAGGCCGACACCGCTGCTGTGGTCACCACCCTCACTTTGTTAGATCCACATAACACATTTACACGGCTATTTTCAACATATATTGCTTTACGAACACTATTAGAACAGGGTGCAATAACTAACTTACCGTTTCAGATGAAAATTACTATAATATCAAGAAAAAACGCTACACTTTAGTGAAAACTCAGAACTCCGCTGGATGTCAAAATGGCGGCGAACGTGGAAGTCGTTCGTGCCTATGCCACGTATCGGGCAAAAAGTGGCCAGCATGAAAAATATGTGACATGTATATTTTATAACGGGAAAATATCAATATATTTTATGCTAAATTTCAAAAATCGTATTTTTGGATTTGTTGGCCTCGTTCCTTGTTGCTTTTTTCCTAAATACCGTTGAGTAATTTCGCTCTCTTTATGAAACGAACGATCCCCATACAGCCAACTGTATCCCACTCTGCGCGTTCCATTTAAGAAAATGCTAGTTAGCAATTAGCATTATTTTTTTTCTCTTTTTCGGGGTCTCGTTTAGAAACAGATAGAAGATTATCAATCAATCAATATTATCGGTCGTTCAAATGTCAAAATCAGCTGTGAAGTAAATAATATAACGTGCATGGTCTATTTCTCGAATTCATTTTATTCAAATTAGACCTAAAACCTCGTGATAGTGTTTGCATGCATTTTCAAAACTGAGTAAAGCGACTCCAGATTAATAGCCGTAGCTTAACCATGGGGAAAACATCTAAAGATAAACGTGATATTTACTATAGACTTGCAAAAGAAGAAGGCTGGCGGGCTAGAAGTGCCTTTAAGTTGATTCAAATCAATGAAGAATACAATATATTCAACCGAGTGTTACGCGCCGTGGACCTCTGCGCCGCGCCCGGCAGTTGGAGTCAAGTTCTCACCAAAAAGCTTCATGAAAATGCAATGAATCCTGAAGATGTGAAAATCGTTGCTGTGGACCTGCAGGCCATGGCGGCACTGCCTGGAGTAAAGCAGATACAAGGCGACATCACCAAGGTTTCTACTGCGAATGAGATCATCAAGGAATTCGAAGGGCAGAAATCTGATTTAGTAGTATGTGATGGTGCCCCAGATGTAACAGGGCTGCATGACATTGATGAATACATCCAGTCACAACTACTTCTCGCGGCATTAAACATTACAACTCATGTCCTCAAAGAAGGTGGTACATTTGTAGCAAAAATCTTCAGAGGAAAAGATGTAACTTTACTTTATTCCCAATTGAAGCAATTCTTTGAGTTTGTAACAGTATCAAAGCCAAGAAGCTCTCGAAACTCGAGTATTGAAGCGTTTGTCGTATGCCAGAACTATAAGCCGCCTGAGGGATATGTACCTACTATGGTGAATCCACTCTTAGACCACAAGTACTGCGATTTCAATCAGCTTACTGGACCCAATAGGTTCATTGTACCGTTCAATGCTTGTGGAGATATCAGCGCTTATGATTCAGATGCATCATACCAGTTGTACACACGAGGACAGATTGTGTATGCGTACAGGGAACCAGTGCAAGGGCCAATCAACCCCCCATACAAGGAAATACTTGAGAAAACTAAAAACATGTCTTTGAATCAACTGCACTTAGATGGATAATTCTACCATCATCATCATCTCCCTAGCCTTATCCCATATCTTACGGGGTCGGCTACCTAATCCAGGGGATTGAACGAGGCTACTGGTTTTTACACAGAGCAACTGATTTCCTTAATATTGTATCAACAATGTTCAAGATAGGTACTGTTTCTTTCTGATGTACTGGTTACATAAATCTTGTTGTAATACTATTCCATATAAAAAAACATAGTCACTAAAATATTGTCTAATATGACTTGTTTTTATGAGATTACATACATATGTGGATCTATACATACATAGTATCATGCCTGTTTTTATGAAATTTTTGGATTCAAATAATACTATTATTCTTATAATTTGTAATCTGTGTTGTAATTCTGTGGAAAATAAAAGAGTAAAGTAGTTAATATTTTTTTAAATTTAATTGTTATAAAATCTGACCTTAGGTTTCTGGGGCACTCTTGGCCGTTAAAAAAAAAAAAACCAAAATTAAAATAATTCTATGTCCAAGTAACTCAAATCACCTCAAATGTCCAGGTTCTGTCAGTCAAAATTTTAAGTTCCTTTTGGCACCATCAAAATTTTAAGTAAAATATTTTTTGTGGATTAAAAATTGTTGTACTTTGTTACTAACATCACAATAATGAGTAAGAAGAAAGTAAAAATTCCGCCCAATGCAGAATTATATAAAAGCAGGGTAAGCAGACACCTATTTTAACACTAGGGTATATATTCTGTGCTTTGGCTTCCAACTACAATGGCGGCCATTCGTATGAGCACAAAATCATTATGTAAATCTTGAGAGAACAGTCCCTCTCTGTTCTCTCAAGATTTACATAATGATTTTGTGCTCTCTACAAATAATTTAGTTAAGTTGTGGTAGGTCCACATATCAGCAAGTACATTTTGAGACATACAAAAATCGCCCGAAACGTCATTTAAATAATGTTTATAATTAGCGTGCGCCTGGCAGTTACGCCCGTGGTCGCGCGTCTCGTGTACGAATATCGTAGTAAAAGTATTTATTTTGATTAAATATATATTAAAAAAATAAATACACATTGTGTTTTATTATAGAACATTTTTGCGTTAAAACTGTTTAATCTGGCCATTAAACGAAAAATGCGTACTAAAAATTAATTTCTTTCTATAGAGCGTAAGTTATCCTTTTAAGCTATTATTTTGTGAAACCGAATGCACTACGAAATATTTTCAAGAATAATATATAATTTTAACGTATTTAATATTACATATTTTCTGTAAAAGAAATTAAATCTGCTTTAGAGATTTCTGGAGGTTGCTGAACCTACGTCGCCTTAAGTTGTGTCTATTATATATTCTGTGGTTGTGTCCTCAAGGAATCGGTACCAATGCGGCGTATGCCGGATCAGAACAGCAGCACAATCCCGTGATCATCCTCATGTATTCCTGCGGGTGTTGTAAAGATGGTTTGATTTGACCACAAGTCAGCGACTGGGACCGATGACATGCCGTGCCCACCGAAGCATGGAATCCTTTTTCTTGACAGACATTGGAAGCAATTCGTAGTTGTAAAATACGCTGTTATTTTCTACGATCTGGCCTGTGTCAGATGCATTTCCTCCCGGGCATGCTGTAAAAACCAGCTAAGGGATTCGAGGGTTTCAGTATATTGCAGATTAGGCGATGGGCTGACAACCTGTCACTACAGCAATATACCTAAAAATCTATCTTTAATAACCCTCAAAAGTTTGTCAGACGTGGTGAAACGACCTTTTTTTAGGTAGTTTATGCTCTGCATACCCCATTAGGGATAAAGGCGTGATTATATGTATGTATGTATGTATTTTCTATCATGAGAGAACAGAAAGGGACGGCAACAATTTAAGTCAATTGTCAAGATTTATAAGTGCTTCGCTCTTGTGAGCTTAGCTTGTTTGGATCGGAACGGAATCCAACTCTTTGGTCCTCCGCACAACATCTTTCCCAGGTGTATCCCTGTCGAGTCTTTCCCAGGTGTATCCCTGTCGAGATAATGCAATGTCTAGTGTAAAGGCACATTGGCCTTTGTGACGACTGTGAGAGAAAACGAAACGCATAGGTTCGTCGTTTGTTGACCACTGTTTCGTTTTCATTTCGACTCATCAGAACGAACCGATGCGTTTCGTTTTCTCTCACAGTTATCACAAAGGTCAAAGTGCTTTTACACTGTAAGGATTAAGTTAAGTCGAGTCCACAATGAATAAATACCATTCTGGTGATTCAGCCTGCCGTAAACAATTCCTAATGCCTGCCGTAATTTCCGTAACTTTACGTAAGATTGCGGAGAAAACATTTTGTGGATACAAAGTCTTGTTCTTCTGTCGAGTGGGTATCAAGTCTATCTACCTGATAAACCCTGGTATCAGACTTTTTAAACCGCCTAGTAGCACTATCAGGCCTCTGACATGGTTTTAAGTAACGACCACTATCGAAGACAGCGACCGTGACCGACGGCTTAACGTGCCCTCCGAAACACGAAATCTTTTTCTTTTCGGACAATCAGGTGATTCAGCCTGCAATGTGCTAATCAAACTGGGGGGAAAATCACAAAGTGATAAATTTTCAAATATCAACTTTGTGTTTCCCCCCTGGGAATCGAACCCAGGACCTCCGGATCGGGAGGCAATGGCACTAGCTACTAGACCACGGAGGCAGTTAAAAAACAAAGTGATAGGAATATCAAACTAATCGAACCCACGACCGGGAAATTAAGAAATGGCAAAATTAAGGCTTTTCATAAAGAAGAACTCGTCCCAATAATAATTAGCAAAATGTCAGACATGGAAATATAAGAAATAGGAACTAGTCGCCGGCTTCGGGCAGACCATTAGATTAGACCACCTATCTAACAATATGTAAAGTAAATAATAAGTAGGTACATTTTGTTTTAGGTTCTTTACCCTGAAAAGAAAGATCCAATATGGGTAACGCTAGAAAATGAAATGCGAGACAAAGCGGCTCGCGGTATAAAACCTTACAACACAAAAGTTGGGGATTGGCTCAAGTTTATGAAAGAACTTATCTATAACTACTATATAACTGGTAATATTGCATCATAAGTACTTTATTTACTTACTTAGCTTTACACAATAAATATATATATATTCGTACATGCTGGACTGGAAGCGATAGAAATAAATAGTATGTGCCAGCTGCATCTCCTCCCGGGCATGCTGTAAAAACCAGCTAAGGGTCCGAGGGTTTCAGTATATTGTAATTTAGGCGATGGGCTGACCACCTCTACTACAGCAATATACCTTCAAATCTATCTTAAATAACCCTCAAACTTTGTCAGACGTGGCGGAACGACCTTCGTTTAGGTCGTTTACGCTCTGCCTACCCCATTAGGGAAATGCAGCTGGCACATTCTATGTTTTTCTCTCGCTCCCAGTCCAGAATGGAGAAATCAAATTCATGGCGTAATAAAATGTACAATTACTTATAATCGTGTCTCATTTCAGAAAAAAGGAATTACCATAGAATGAGGAAAATGGTTGGCCCCCCATGGTACATCGAGTTATCTCCGCCACAAAAGGAAGTTTTACGCAAAATGCGTCTTCACTTACGTGCAGATAGTTTTGAAAAAAAACCCAGTCGTACAACAAAAGCTCTTGCTATACTAGGTTTTACTATCGAATTTCCCAGAGAAACGCTTATGACGGCTATGGAACTATCAATAGGAGATACTGGTATATTCTTCTGGGAGCTCTATAAGTTGCATTACAAAATGTCACCGAACCAACTTCGACCGCGTTAGTAAATTTTATAATTCTATGGATTTCATTTAGAATTCACTGAATTTTGTCTCTCCGGTCAAAATATTTCAGCCTGTATAACGACCCGCACAGACTTGTTGGGAATGCATCTGCCTGCTACGCAGAGGGTCCCGGGTTCGATTCACGATATAGGGAATTCTAGTGGAGGCTTTGCTGCTATGAGTGTGATCGTATTTTTTACGGCTTAAGTGCTCTGTAGTCTGTACAGCACATATGATTAAAAACGGGAAATTTACCGTGGTATTTCAAATATTTTAACTGTATCATGTCAATTTATATATGAAAATATTATGTATGTAAGGAAAAATATTCACAGTTTTACTAAAACGGAACCTTAGCAGCAAAAATAAATTGACCAACCCCAGTTTAGGTTAGTTAAAGTTAAAAAAAACAGTTTTAGGTCTAAGTATACAACACTATAACAAAATACCTGACCATATATTTAATTAGTCAGAAAGTCAATGTAAAGATACTATTAAAAACACATTGTCAGAAAGCCTATTATTTATAAGCCTACTATAAGTTAGATGACTATACTAATGATAAAGATTTGGCACACATTGCGGTCTCAAACCCTATTTTGAACAATAGGTAGGCCAAAAGTAAGAATAAGACAAAACGAAGGGAGGGGCGCAAAGTGCGAGTTTCTAATGCTTCTTCTTCATTGTGATATAGTTTTATTTTATTTTGTGACATAGATATAATTTTCTTTGTAATAGACTCGCTTGTTACTTTCTAAAAGTGTTCTTAGGAATCTGTTTGGAAATAAATAAATTTAATTCCCTTACGCGGCGTTCGGCAGATTCGGGATAAGGCAGAAACTTGATTAGGCAGAAACTGGTTTAGGCAGAATCTTGTTACGGCAGAAATAGTACAGTCAAATGAATAATAAAATAGCAATTTATTTATATTAACAAACAACCTACTTAACAGAAGACAGTCGTCTTAAGCACTCTACTATGCTGTAATCTTTTTCTTGTTTTAAAATTCCGCTTATAATTTTATCTATGCTACAATTTTTTTGCAGCACTGATGGAAAAGTTCTTTCTTTTTAATTTTCCTGTCTTGACAGGTTGCTTCTTTTTTTATTTTCTGAATAAATAAAAAAATTGATGGCCGTGCTGGAATTCTAGCATTGATTCTCCTGTGCCATCCTTCTACCGCATTAGTCGTGCGAAATTTTTCCTTATAGCAACTAAACGTATCTGATGTTATAACCTCCATCCATTGCCTTCTGAAATAGTCATTGAATTTAGTAAACTCTTCTGATTCAATACCCATGTAGAAAAGTTCAAAATATCCTTCAGGTATTAAATCGGGAGGTAGTAGTGCTAGTTGAATATATAGAAGTGTCATATTTATTTTCTTTCCATCAATTTGTACCTCGACTTTATCAAATTTAAGTTTTTTACTCATTTTCCACACGGCATTAGAAAAATCATAAAAATAGCCGGAAACATTAACTTCAGGAAATACTGATCGCTACCCGTTTATTAGGGCAATCTCATAGTCACATTTATAGTGTTCAATATTGACTGAAAACTGATTTTTTAAAATCGTAAACAATCTAACATAAATATCTTGATCCTTGCCTGGTAATAAAATATATAACAATGGTACAAAATTTAAAATCGTAAACAATCTAACATAAATATCTTGATCCTTGCCTGGTAATAAAATATATAACAATGGTACAAAATTAACCATCTCATCATCATCTTCTGAAAAATCGACATTTAAAGTATACATTGGTAAAAGATTGAAGGCACAACTTTGAAAGTGCCGTCACCGTAAAACTTTTTGAATTCTTTTAAATATTTTTTCGCCAATGTAGTTCCGAAAATTAGTATTTTGTCTTCAATACCACTATCGAATAGAAAAAAATTCTTAACCAGCTCGTCTGGCAGCATTAAATCTTTGAGATTTTTACACTTGAGTTTTTTACAATGTAAGTAGTCCAGTCTTGCCTTCCGCAGCATGTCTTTAACGCTTTCATAGGTTGGTAAGTCTTCCTTCTGAAGATTGTGCTTGACGTTACATATAAAATCTTCGAAAACTTTCGGTATAGGTTCCAAATTAATACATACTTGTTTTTTGCATTCATCCATAATTTCATCTATACTATTTTTCAATTGGTTTGGAACACATGAATGTTTTGGTTTTTTTACGATTTGGTTGTTTGAACCCAAGGTAATTGAAGTATTACATTCGTTTTTATTAAAACACCGCCAGTTACTTGTCCCCGATTTGTTTTTCATGACATAATTGCAACGGAAACCGTCAAGCAGGAGCACCGGCTTACCTTTTTTACTTTGAATAAATTTTAAATGCAATTGTTCACCACTCGAACTCGGGCCTGCTTGATCCATTCTTGATATTATTAATATCCAATTTTCTGAAACAATGGCTTCAGTCTATTGACATCAGTCACAAATAAATCTAAATTCATATTTACAGTACACAACTTATCAATCGATGTCATAAGTGGCCATTATGAATGATAAACTAAAGAGGTTTCATTACAATCAAAAGCATGGTCCTACGAATAAGGTCCTAAGAATCAGATTCTATACATATAATAAGATAGTAAAATGAAACTTTTTTTTGTAGATATTTTTTGCACTCACAGTGCTATATTATATTTTCTGAAAATATTAGAAACATAACACATGAATAATTCAACTACCGTCGGAATTTGATATGATTTGATACGTTGGGCCGGTTTCCCAAAGACGCGGGTTCAAATCCCGACGGTGGTTGAATTTTTGATAAAATGAAACTGTCTGTACATTGAAAATATGTGAGAAAAACATATTCCGATCACTTTTAAAATTTTGTAGTGAATCGCGTGTGATTCCTACATTTAAAATAAAATTACAGTTGACTGTATTCTGCCGTAACACGATTCTGCCTAAACCAGTTTCTGCCTAATCAAGTTTCTGCCTTATCCCGAATCTGCCGAACGCCGCGTAAGGGATTGAATTTGACTTTTGCCTTCAACACAGTTCGTAAGTTCCTCAGTCGCTCCGTGATCATATCGTTTGAAACTGCGTTGAAATATCGGACACTTTTACAAAAATGGAATACCATGGTAAAATTCCCGTTTTTAATCATTATAATGTTGATAACCGTGAGAGTTTGAAAAAGACTACAAAATATGTATTTTTTCTTGATAGATAATCAGGTGATTCAGCCCGCATTGTCCTAACCGAACTGGGGAAAACTCAAATGCAAATTATAACGGCAAACGTTGACATGATAATAATTCAGTTTGTACTACACAGGTTATGACGAGAACGCACGGTTAATGATGTCATCTCTTGTTTTCGCGGACTTAGAAGAATGCAGAAAAGAGTTATATAGAGTAACTGAAAAAAAACCAGCACCACCGCCCAAACCTCCGAAAAGTATGTGCTTTTACCAGTTTTTACGTAATCTAAGTTTTAGATTTGATTTTTAGATTTCTAACTCGTTGTTGATTTTTGCGACATCATTCTAATTCTTAGCAAGCGCTGTCACTTTCTTGAAAGATATAAAATAAAATGTCATCCTTTATTATATTTAATGATATTAAAATTTAGTTTATGTATTATTATATCCTTAAAAACCTACATGTCCCCATTCTTTCCCAACCTTCCTTTGTCATAATTTCCTTTCCTTTTCGCGATAAGTTTCCCTACCTTTAATAACAAAAAGAAAATAAAAAAACCTTGACACTCGCACAAAGTAGTCTCTAGTGCCAAAAAAAATATGTAGGTATAGTATTAATGTCAAATATTTATTATCTAAACATGTAAAAATAGGTACACTTAAAACTAAACTTGGTGGCCAATATGAGCGATAAGGCTAGTGGGCAGACCACCAGCCCGAAGGCCCGACGACTTCGTCATATTTATAGGCGCAAATTGGATGAGACTAGCACAGGACCGGCGCAGTAGAGAAGAGGCCTATACCCTGCAGTGGGAGGATGTGGAGAGAAGATGATGATGACGATGAAAACTAAACTTAACTTACTCAAATAGCCCGCCCTGGTCGATCCTGGCGCAAAGGTGTCCATAACGCTCGCTGCATTACCGCATCGAATCGCTATGGCCAACCTTTGCACCAGTATGTAGGCATATGATATGGTTTTTCAGAGCAGAAAACATATTTCCAACCAAATGTCAAATTCGATATGTGGTTTTTCAGAGCAGAAAACGTATTTCCAACCAAATGTCAAATTTGGAGAGTATTTGCAGAAGATGTATGTTCCATGCTACAGCAATCACCCTGAAAAAGTCCCTACAAAGGGAAAGAAACCTTTGCCTATAAAGAACAAAGTGAAATTGAGAACCGCAATGGTAATAAATCGCTCTTTCACCTATTTTTTTTTATAGACGCACCGCAGAATAACATACCTACACCTATAGTTAGTTTTTTTTAAGTTGCGTTATCGATACCAACGTGTGTTGCGGCCCGTAAACAGCATTTTCTTTGCATCCTAGGATAGGTTCAAATTTCGGAACCGAAGACAATAACCTTGTTACAAACATATAATTTGCGGTTTACTTAAGTTGTAAGGAAAAAGCTGTTTATGGGCTGCAAAACAAGTTGGTGTCCATAACTCAACGCTATATAAACGAAGTTTAGTTGATATTCCACCAATTCGGACGAAACGTTTACAAACATATTTTATAATGCGCACAGCAAGAGTTTGCAAAAGTCTGAGTTCACACGATGATGTTAACGAATGAGTTTCCGTCTAAATTTATCACACAGTATGTTAACACGTTCCTTCTTTTCAAATTATTCTACGTTATAAGTCCTTAGGTTAATGCCTACGTCTGCGTCTGTGTTTTTGCCAATGCAAACTCCTTAAATCCCCTTAACTCTTCCAAGAGTGAGCTTTTGTATTTAGTGGAAGCTAATTGTAATTTAGGCGATGGGCTAACAACCTGTCACTACAGAAATATACCCACAAATCTATGTTAAATAACCCTCAAAACTTTGTCAGACGCGGCGGAATGGTCTTTGTTTAGGTTGTTTGCGCTCTGCCTACCCCATTAGGGATAAAGGCGTGATTATATGTATGTGTGTGTTGCATTTAGCTGAAGGATTTCCTTGAATTAGCTCCATGGTCCATATCGTGCTCATGACCACAGAGCAGAGTGATCATGGTCGTCAGAATGACAACGAATCCTCACACATCAATCACTTGGTGCGCCAAGCGTTATTATTTTTTTAACTATACGTCCATAAACCTTATAATACGAATAGATAATTGTACACACTTGTTTAATAAAATTAATAACAGTTAATTCTGATTGTTAATGCTTTACGTTTCTTTTGTAGAGCTACGAGAATTTAATGAAAAGTGAAGACTTTGTAAGTAACATGTGTCGTATATTAACACTTCTTATTAGAGGCTACAAGGTAAAGACTTCTTTTTAGTCACAGGCTTCGAGATATATATATTTTTTAATGGACCTATTTGCACCATACTACAAAGTGTATAAAATTCGGCACCGGACTACGCTAGTACTATTATATATTCTGTGACCGGACTAAACGCTGGGAGTTACTACACGCAATCTACACCCTTATATGCAAATGACAAGTGCCTAAGAGCGCCCACTAAGGCTCAAACCTCGGCTTATGCCGTTGTCTTGGGAATTCATTATCGGAGAGAATCTACCCGGTACGTACCGGTATCGGCTCCCTTGTTTGCTCTTTGGTACACTTTGGTACACATACCGGTACGTACCGGTAAGACTTCTTATTAGTTGGAGGCTACAAGGTAAGACTTCTTATAAGTCAGAGGCTAGGAGGTAAGACTTCTTATTAGTCAGAGGCTACAAGGTAAGACTTCTTATTAGTCAGAGGTTACGAGGTAAGACTTCTTATTAGTCTGAGGCTACGAGGTAAGCCTTCTTATTAGTTAGAGGCTACGAGATATGTCTTTTTATTAGTCAGAGGTTACGAGTTAATATTTCTTATTAGTCAGAGGTTACGAGGTAAGACTTCTTATTAGTCTGAGGCTACGAGGTAAGCCTTCTTATTAGTTAGAGGCTACGAGATACGTCTTCTTATTAGTCAGAGGTTACGAGTTAATATTTCTTATTAGTCAGAGGTTACGAGGTAAGACTTCTTAATAGTCTGAAGCTACGAGGTAAGCCTTCTTATTAGTTAGAGGCTACGAGATACGTCTTCTTATTAGTCAGAGGTTACGAGTTAATATTTCTTATTAGTCAGAGGTTACGAGGTAAAGACTCCTCATTAGTCAGAGACTATTACTAAGAGGGAAGACTTATTATTAGCTATAAGGTAAAGACATTTTATTAGTTAGAGGTTACGAGGTAAGTCTTCTTATAAGTCAGAGGCTACGAGTTAAGACTTCTTATAAGTCAGAGGCTACGAGTTAAGACTTCTTATAAGTCAGAGGCTACGAGTTAAGACTTCTTATTAGTCAGAGGCTATGACTAAGAGGTAAGACCTCCGATTAGCCATAAAGTTAAGACTTCTTATTAGTCTGAGGCTACGAGATAAAGACTACAATTTGTCAAAGGCTATGAGACAAAAACTTCTTATTAGTTCAGGCTGGGAGGTAAAGTCGTAAGAAAATGTTGTTGCTTTTATGTTAGCACAAAAGACATAGTAAAATTACAGAATGTGCCAGCTGATTCTCTTCCTGGGAAATTTGTAGAAGAGAGTGAGACGACGGTTATAGTACTTGCAATTTAAGCGATGATGGGCTGACAACCAATAACATTTACACATTATGGCAATAATAAGTTTGTTTTCCTCAATTCCTTCCTAAATGGCCTTTTATAAATTATGAGATCGTTGCCGCTTTGCCTAACGCATGAAGGGTAAAAGGCGTGACTATGTTTATGTAGAAAGTAAAGAAATTCCATTCGTATGTTTTTAGATGGAAGAACGCAAAGAGAGAAATAGAAAAAGTACACCGAAAGAGCGAGTCTGTAATTATAAATTCTGGTATGCTCCAAGCTCTCTACGTAAGTGTTATAAAAAGTATTTAACTTAACCAGTGTTTAATTTAAACAAACATAATTCTTGAACTGTCTTAGCTCTGTATAGAGGATGTTTCTTTTAAGAATATTTCCTAAAACTCCAGAACGTGAATCTTTTCTTTGGTAGTCCTCACCCAACCTAATGCAAGTAATATATACTAACGAGTATGGTATTTATAGAAAAAATAGGAAAAATTAGGCTCGGTAATTTAGGCTCGTAATTACAAAGCGATCTCAAGACTGACAGCAATATTAAGTACGAATTTGAAAGGCCGTTTTGTACTGGAATGACATTTCTGATATGAACTCAAACTCGCTGACAGTCTCAAGTTTCAGAAGACACAAAAAATAGATTACATCTACTTATTCTAAAACATTTCTTCCATGCTCGACTGGAAGTAAGGGAAAAACATAGAATGTGCCAGCTGCATTTCTTCCCGAGCATGCTGTAATCACAGCTATGGGATCTGAGAGTTTCAGTATATTGTAATTTAGGCGATGGGCTGGGATGGGATATCTTAAATGACTTTCGAAACTTTGTCAGACGTGGCGGAACGACTTTTGCTTAGGTCGTTGACGCTCTGCCTACCCCATTAGGGATAAAGGCGTGATTATATGTATGTATGTATGTATGTATTCTAAAACATAATAAAAGTTGGCAAGAGGTTGTTTCATTACTTTGCTATTTACAGGAAATACGGACCCGAAGATGGTGGCATATATTTTAAAGCTGTCGATGTTTAAAAAGAAGACGAGGGTTACCCATTTGAAACACAAACCAGAATTAGATAACATACACTACAGTGTTAAAGGGGTTTCCTACTCCATGGGCCGCCCAATCTATCATTTAGACGGTAAGATGCTAATTAAACTTAAAATTGATGATAAGCAATCATGATTCACCAATTACGTACAACCTCCGTGGTCTAGTGGCTAGTGCCATGGACTCCTGATCCAGAGGTCCTGGGTTCGATTCCCAGGGGGGAAACACAAAGTTGATATTTGTGAATTTATCACTTTATGATTTTTTCCCCAGTTTGGTTAGGACATTGCAGGCTGAATCACCTGATTGTCCGAAAAAGAAAAAGATTTCGTGCTTCGGAGGGCACGTTAAGCCGTCGGTCCCGGTCGCTGTCTTTGATAGTGGTCGTTACTCAAACCATGTCAGAGGCCTGATAGTTGGGCTGAGAAAATTTGATTCGCCGCGATACGCAAAGAAGAAGAAGAAGAAGAAGTTGTGCTACTTCTTCTCAGTCGTAACACTCTTGGCAGAGTGGTCGTGGTCGTTATGGGTTGGTGGCCGCTTCACCAGTCGCCGCCATTCTTTCCTTATGGCTGCTTTTCTTGTGCACTCGTGAAGGGGCCAATCAAAAGCCTTTCTGATTTGGTCCGTCCAACGCGTTGGAGATCTGCCGCGAGCCCGAGTGCCTTCCACACTGCCTTGCACAACTAACCTTCCTATACTGGTGTTATCACGCCGAGACACATGTCCAAAAAACGTCAAAATTCGGCTCTGGACTATCGAGGAAAGGCGATGTTCAACCTTAAGTTCATGGAGAATGAGGCATTGGTGCAAAACTCTGTCCACGATATTCGGAGCATTCTCCTCCAGCACCACATCTCAAGAGCATCTATATTCTTCCTTTCGACGTCTCGTAAGGTCCATGTCTCTGCCGCATAGAGGAATACAGGGAAAACGAGCGCTCGAACCAATCGCGCTTTGGTCGATTTTGTTATATCCCCGTTCCGCCAAATTTTCTCCAGCTTGCTCATTGCAGACCTAGCAATTGACATGCGCCTTTTAATTTCGTCAACACAACCACCCCCATTGGATATAAGAGCCCCAAGATAAATGTACTATGAGACAACTTCGCAGCCTGCGATCGCTGTTATCTCCGGACAGTTGTTATTCGTTCAGCAGCCCGATGGTGTAGTGGATAGGGCCGCTGCCTCCTGAGCGGGAGGTCGTGGTTCGAATCCCACCACGTACCACTGTATTTTTCGGTTTTCGAATTTCATATGTACGTTTATTCGGCGCTTTTTCCGTGCTTCGGAAGGTACGTTAAGCCGTTGGTCCCCGTTAATATCGTTTAATACCGTAGATATTAGTCGTTAAGCCATTTCAGAGGCCATTGGCGGCTTGAAAACTCTGACCTGATCTAGGATTGGGTCTGGTTTCCCTTCTGGGTTGCAGAGGTCAGATGGCAGTCGCTCTGTGTAAAAACCAGTACCCTCGTGCAATCCCCTAGATTAGGTAGCCGACCCCGTAAGATACGGGATAAAGCTAGGGAGATGATGAGTTGTTATTCGTTCGATCGACAATCATCATTTTGGTCTTGCTACGGTTTATTTTTAATCCAAATTGAAGGCTGATGTTTTCCATTTTTCGCAACAGTTCTTCGATATGGCGCTCACTAGTCGCAAATAATGTGGTGTCAGCTGCGTATCGCAGATTTGAAATTGGCAAGCCTCCTACCCCGATACCATCCGTCCAGTCTTCTAAAGTCTCTCGCATTATAAGCTCTGTATATATGTTAAACAGTAGCGGAGAAATTATACATCCTTGACGGACTCCCGCACTTGGGTGGAAATCATTGGATAGAACGTCGTCTGTTCTCACTGACGCTGTACCACTCTCGTAGAGAACTCGCAATAAATGAACAAGATGTTTTGGAGCGCCCATCCCAAGCAAGGTTTCCCAGAGCATCGGCCATTTCACTGAGTCGAATGCTTTAGAGAAATCGACAAAGCATACGTAAGTCGGCTTGTTGAATGTGCTACTAGGCGCTTTAAAAACTCTGACACCAGGGTTCATCGGGTCGATAGACTCGATACCCACTCGACAGAAGAAGACCAATTACGTCTTTTTTTTATTCAATTTTTTTTAACGAGGCTTCCGTCATCTGGTGACTATGCCAGCCTCATGGTATCTTTCGTATTATTTAAAATATATGTATTTAATGAGAAAAGCTCAGAAAACGGTACAACGCAACCGCTCTGCAGGATAGCGGGTCTGCCAACCAACAATTTGGCTGACCATTATTATCCTTTTTATTAAGGTTTAGTTTATTGTGCAATAATATTACCATTATCATATCACTATGTATTATGTCGAGTTTAACAATCTCAGCTACAGAGCTTGAGTTTTTCTGTATTACCAGCATCATCTCCCTAGCCTTATCCCGTATTTCACAGGGTTGGCTACCTAATCTAGATGATTGATGACTGCCATCTGACCTCCGTAACCCAGAAGGGAAACCAGACCCAATCCTAGATTAGGTCAGAGTTTTCAAGCCGCCAATGCTTAGCACTGGCCTCTGATATGGCTTAACGACTAATATCTACGGTATTAAGGCTTAACATGCCTTACAAAGCACGGAAACAGCGCCGATAACGTACATATGAAATTCGAAAACCGAAAACACATTGGTACGTGGCGGGATTCGAACCACGACCTCCCGCTCAGGAGGCAGCGGCCCTATCCACTACATCATCATCTCCCTAGCCTTATCCCGTGTCTCACGGGGTCGGCTACCTAATCTAGGGGATTGAACGAGAGTACTGGTTTTTACACAGAGCGACTGCCATCTGACCTCCGCAACCCAGAAGGGAAACCAGACCCAATCCTAGATTAGGTCAGAGTTTTCAAGTCGCCAATGCTTAGCACTGGCCTCCAATATGGCTTAACGACTAATATCTACGGTATTAAACGATATTAACCGGGACCAACGGCTTAACGTGCCTTCCAAAGCACAGAAACAGCGCCGAAAACGAACATATGAAATTCGAAAACCGAAAAACACATTGGTACGTGGTGGGATTCGAATCACGACCCCCGCTCAGGAGGCAGCGGCCCTATCCACTACACCATCGGGCTGTATTACCTCTGCTACCAGCACGAGTTACTATAAGTAACTTCTGTCTGGGTTGCGAAATGGGATCTTTTCAGTCCTTTTTCGTAGTCGGCTTTGAAACCGATTTTTTTTATTTCCCGTATTAATACTGACTACGAAATTGACCCAGAAATACTGGGTCACTGTTTAGAGTTCTGAAGGTTGCTTCAGTTGTTAAGGATTGTGAAGTGTTTTGATTGGTGATTCTTCTATGCTGGACTGGGAGCGAAAGAAAAAACATAGAATGTGCCAACTGCATTTCCTCCCGGACATGCTGTAAAAATCAGCTCAGTGATCCGAGGTATATTGCAATTTTGGCAATGGGCTGACAACCTGACACTTCAACAATATTTGATTACCTCACAACTTTGTCAGACGCGGCGGAAAGTCCATTGTTTAGGCCGTTTACGCTCTGCCTACCCCATTAGGGATAAAGGCGTGACTATATGTATGTATGTGATTGGTGAAAGTGCTTGTGACTGCTCCGACATTTCGTTTGCCATTTCTTATTTGGCGAGTTATGTAGCTTATTAGCGAATGGGGTTTCGAGTCGAACAACGAACCGATAAACCCTGGTATCGGAGTTTTGAAACCGCTTAGTAGAACAGCTATTAGGCCTCTGACATGGTTTGATTAAGTAAAGACCACTAACAAAGACAGCGACCGGGACCGACGGCTTAACGTGCCCTCCAAAGCACGGTATCCTTTTTCTTTTCAGACAAACAGGTGATTCCCCCTGCAATGTCCTAACAAAACTGGGGAAAACCTCACAAAAGTGGTAAATATACAAATATCAACTTTGTGTTCCCCCTGGGAATCCAACCCAGGACTTCCGGATCAAGCGCCTATGGCTCAGACCACTATACCACGGAGGCATTACGAAGTTATGTAGCTAATTAATTTACATTTCAGGCGTTAGCACTCTGATAACGGGCTACATACCCATAAACGGAGGCTATGTAGTAATAAACGGAGAACTTATTTACAATATCCTGGGTTATTACAAGTACCCGCGTGATACTGAAGATACATGCAAAGAAGATTGTATTTGTGAACCAGCATGGTAAGTAATCTCCATCATCTCCCTTATCCCATATCTCACGGGGTCGGCTACCTAATCTAGGGGATTGAACGAGGTTACTGATTTTTACACAGAGCGACTGCCATCTGACCTCCGCAACCCAGAAGGGAAACCAGACCCAATCCTAGATTAGGTCTAAGTTTTCAAGCAGCCAATGCTTAGCACTGGTCTCTGATATGGCTTAAAGACTAATATCTACGTTGTTAAACGATATTTACCGGGACCAACGGCTTAGCGTCCCTTCCGAAGCACGGAAAAAGCACCGAATAAACGTACATATGAAATTCGAAAACCGTAAAATACATTGGTACGTGGTGGGATTCGAACCACGACCTCCCACTCAGGAGGCAGGAGCCCTATCTACTTTACCTTCGGGCTCTCACACCCCGTATAGAGTTTTTTTTCAGTAGCTTCTTCTTAGCTTCTTCTATCCTTCCATGTTGGCCTGGAAGCGAGAGAAAAACATAGAATGTGCCAGCTGCATTTCGTCCCGAGCATGCTGTAAAAACCAGCTAAGGGATCCGAGGGTATCAGAATATTGTAATTGAGGCGATGGGCTGACAACCTGTTACTACAGCATATACTTACAAATCTATCTTAAATAACACTCAAAACTTTGTCAGACGTGGCGGGACGACATTTTTTTTTATTAGGTCATTTACGCTCTGCCTACCCCATTAGGGATAAAGGCGTCATTATCTGTCTGCCTGTTCTTCTTAGCGAGTGGATTCTCGAGTCGAACGACCCGATGAACCCTGGTATCAGAGTTTTCAAACCGCCTAGTAGCACAGCTGGCTTATTGCTCTGACATGGTTGTGAGTAACGACCACTATCAAAGACAGCGACCGGGACCGACGGCTTAACATGCCCTCCGAAGCACAGAGATTCTTCTTTTTTTCTTTTCGGACAATCGGGTGATTCAGTCTGCAATATCCTAACGAAACTGGGAAAAACCTACCGTCTCTCTTCGTGTTTCAGGGAAAGGCAAGTGAAAGAGCACCTTGAAGCGACAAGGTGTTATTGTGAGCACAACTATGACTGGGGTACAAAGAAACAAGAAACAAAACCTAAGCTTAAATACTTCTTTCCACCCAAGAAATTCACTCCGCATTGCTTTGACAAGGCCAGAATATACCAATGGGATGAATGGGGGGGATTCATCAGGGATGGTGTTGAAGACGCTTTGGATTCTAACATTTCCACGGTATTGTAAATCTTTCGCTTGTTGAGTAGGCTTCAACTTTTAGAGTCAATCGACCCGATGAACCCTGCTATCAGAGAGTTTTTAAACTGTCTAATAGCACATTTAATAGGCCTCTGACATGGTTTTTGTGTAACGACGACTATCAAAGACAGCGACCGGGGCCGACAGCTTAAAATACACCTTGAAGTACGGAGTCCTCTTTCTTTTCGGACAAACTGGTGATTCAGCCTGCAATGTCCTATCCAAACTGGGCAAAATCTCACGAAGCCATGTCACCTCCCCTGGATATCAAACCCGAGGCCTCCGGATCAGGAAGGAGCCCATGGTTCTGACTACCAGACTACGGAGGCAGTTGGTATTCTAATAATACTAATATTAGAAAGAGTAAAGATTTGTATTATTGTATCTGTTATTAAATAAACTAAAAAATGGATGGACCTCTTTCAAAAACATATATAGTATTTCCAACTCAGTTAGGTAAACAAAGTTTCATGTCTTTCAATTGAACATTTGTTTCTTAAAATAAATTTTAGCTTTAGATATGATAACATAATGAAATAATAGTTTTAGCAATTTAACTATCTATTAAAAGTAAGATGACTATACTAAAGACAAAGATGTATGGAGCTCTGATATTTCAGTGAAGCCTAAGAAATTGGCACACATTGCGGTCACAAACCCTATTTTGAACAAAAAGAAGGACAAAAGTAAGAATAAGATAAAACGAAGGGAAGGTCGTAAAGTGCGAGTTTCTCAAGCTTCTTCTTCATTGTGAAATAGTTCTATTTTATTTTGTGACACAGATATAATTTTATTTGTAATAGACTCGCTTGTGACTTTTTTAAAGTGTTCTTAGGAATCTATTTGGAAATAAATGATTTGACTTTGACTTTGACTAATTTATCAACACAATCTATTTTTGAATAAAAATACATGAAACTTTGTTTACCTTTATGCTAAAACTAAGTTGGAAATACTATAGGCTACTTTGCACCGCAATAATATGTCTGAACACAAAACTCACTAACCCGTGGGTGAAATGAAATGGCGGCTCAAAAAGTAAATGTTAAATATGAAATAAACAAGTTTCTATTTCTTAACTCGTTAATATGTTTTTTTGTCTTTCAGTCTACTGTTAGTACTAAAACTGTATTGCCAAGTAAACTGAAGGCGAAGGAATTGCTACAGGTATGATGTAATTAACATACATACATACATATAATCACGCCTTTATCCCTAATGGGGTAGGCAGAGCGTAAACGACCTAAACAAAGGTCGTTCCGCCACGTCTGACAAAGTTTTGAGGGTTATTTTAAGATCGATTTGTAGGTATATTGCTGTAGTGACAGGTTGTTAGCCCATCGCCTAAATTACAATATACTGAAACCCTCAGATCCCTTAGCTGTTTTTTACAGCATGCCCGGGAGGAAATGCAGCTGGCACATTCTATGTTTTTCTCTCGCTCCCAGGTCAGCATGGAAGAAACTTTAGCACACATGCAACAAAATGTAGACATTACATGATTTTTTAAATGTTTATTCCAGTTCTTTGCTTTTTCTTACTTTGTTACATATGTGTTGTTTTTTTATGCAATAAACGTCCATTTAGGGGAAAGGCTGAGAACCCTATTACTATAACAATGCACAATTCTTTTTTAAACAATACAGTACAAATATTCTTTATATTTAAATATTCTTTATTGCACATAAACAACACATTGTACAAACAGAGTACAATTAGGCGGCCTTATTGCTAGGGTAGCAATTTCTGCCAGGCAACCTTTGGCTAAAGGAGTAGTTTGATAATATTTATAAAATGAATACCTTGGAAAACATGTCCATAATGACTTATTGTGAGGTCTTTGACGCTATGCGCTATTTATTATTATTTATATAAAGTTTTTTTTAAAACACGGTGCCCCGCTTAGATAAGATTTAGTTTTATTAAGGGTCCTACTGACAACTAGCGCTTCAGTCATTGACTGTAGCATATGCTGAGCAGGTATTCGGTATCGAATGTCTTTATTAGTCTTAAGTCATGTTTAAAATAGTAATTTCTGTTTTTGTGATCGAATAAATGCTTTTACTTTCTTTCAAATTGTTTGCAGGCTTTTCTAGCAGATCTGTCGAAATCACCCCTAATAATCCCACATCTGCCTGACGCCCACTACTTGAAGGAACTGCAAGAACTAGTTCGGAAGCAAGTTAAGGGCAACCTTTCACAAAAGACGCAAAGTTAGTATTTTTTTTTCTTGACAAAAATATTAGACTGTCTTCGCTTTCCCTTATCCCATCATTTATTTGGACTCGGCGCAGTACGTTTTCTTCTTTCATTCATCCTTGTCAGCCATCAGTCAGTTGAACTTCAACACTCACATCTGTTCTGGACATAGGTATTTTCACGCTTTTTCACGCAGTCCATCCAAATTTGCCTATATGAATTTCACCCCTCTGCATAACATAAATTGGATACATAATATTTGTTTGTGTCGTCTCGTTCGTACTGTCAATAATATACGTACATGCAGAAGGTGAAGAAAACTGCAATTTTATCCCAAAGCGTTTGTCTCCGTCTAAGTGATTGTGTCTGTCAGAAAACTTCTGATTTCTTTGTGGTTGGTGGCGATAAGTGCTATGTGGCACCCTCATCAGTAAAAAAATCATAATTCACTAAAAACGTTGTGAATCAAAATACCGGTCCAACAGACTTAAGTAAAAGCTATAAAGATAATTTAGATCCTTATAAATTTTCGATTCGTTGTTCGTTGTAGTAACGGAAAGAAAAAATGCGAATAACGGCAACCAACGGCAATTTTCTACCCCTAAGCATATACATATATAATCACGCCTTTATCCCTAATGGGGTAGGCAGAGCGTAAACAGGAGGAAATGCAGCTGGCACGTTCTACGTTTTTCTCTCGCTCCCAGTCCAGCATGGAAGAATTACTACCCCTAAGCATTGCTAATTTATGAGGTTCTAAATTATCTTTATAACTATTACTTGAGTCTGTTGGGCCGGATTTTCGATTCATTGTGTTTTAAACGAGTTATGATTTTTTACTAATGGTGGTGCCATTTACCCCCTATTTCGTTTAGCTCTTTTCACCTTGTACATGTGTTCACTTAACAAAAATACCTATTTCAGAGCATCTTATGTTGAAGACTAAACGCAACTGGCTAAATTTGGATCATTTGGACTTTAATGCTCGAGCGTACTTGATACCATTCACAGAGAAACAGTTGGATAGTCTAAACTTCTCCCATCGGCCCAGGATCCAAAGACTGGTAAGGAAGTTCATGTTTGTTCACAGGTTTTAAGTTTAGACTGCTATTTCTCCCCCCTATTCTATAGAGTCCGGCTGAAAGATTCTACATACAGTTAGTTGACACTTGACACTGGCATAAAGTCTTCTAGTGCCACAAACTAAAAAAAAATACAGTTAGTTTCTTTAAGGCTAAGTTATCGATACCAAAATGTTTGGGGCCCATAACTTGATTTTTCTGGGGCCGCCACTTGTAGTATCGTCACCTTAAGTTGGTGCCATCATTATATTATGTGGGACATGCTGTTTCGTCATTGCTGTTGCTGTTTTCTTGGAATGTCCCATCTCATCTTTCGCAGTGATTTTGATCTCTCCGTTTCTGTTTCCAGTCTAATAAAATGCTGAGCAACTTCACATCCAGAACCAGGAAACTGTGGCTTGAACACACTCGGTTATTATGGGACACGATGAGATACGAGAAATACCCAAATAAAAACTTTTTGTAAGTTCATTCTTGTTACGTTGTAGTTTTCTGCGAACACTGTGCACGCTAACTGTTAACACTAGCTATGCTATACAGGGTGTAAAGAAAGGTACTTCGTTCAGGGTGCAAAAAAGAAACTTGTAAAGTAATATCAAACAACTTTACCGAAGCTCAATGTTTATGAAACAAAATGTTGCCTTATCCATTAGAAAAATCAGATGAGAGCATCTTCGTATGGAAAAGATTTTTATTATTTTGACTCGATCAAAAATGTTTGTGCTTTGGGAAAGTTGTTCGGTGTCATCAGTAGAACATGTGGTTTAAAGGACCGCAGTACTTTTTTTACATACATACATATAATCACGCCTTTATCCCTAATGGGGTAGGCAGAACGTAAACAACCTAAACAGCGGTCGATCCGTCACGTCTGACAAAGTTATGAGGGTCATTTAAGATAGATCTGTAGTACATTGCTGTAGTGACAGGTTGTCAGCCCATCGCCTAAATTGCAATATACTGAAACCCTCGAATCTCTTAGCTAGTTTTTACAGCATGGACCCAGGAGGAAATGCAGCTGGCACATTCTATGTTTTTCTCTCGCTCCCAGTCCAGCATGGAAGTATGTGACTTTATGTATGTATAATATTATGATATTTCTTCACAGAGAGGTATTCTTCACGTACATGCCTATGAGAGAGTTGGACATATTAACATTCAATCCCTATAGCCCAGCGAGGACGCCTAAATACGGTGCAAAAACGTGTCCTATCAGAAAGTAAGTGCCAACCATTTTAGGACTAACAATTTTATGATCATCTTCTTATCATCATCATCATTTGCGGGACGCCGTCCCTTACACTCATTATCTCCCTAACCTTATCCCGTATCTCACGGGGTCGGCTACCTAATCTAGGTGACTGAACGAGGGTCCAAATTTTTACACAGAGCGACTGCCATCTGACCTCCGCAATCCAGAAGGGAAACCAGACCCAATCCTAGATTAGATCAGAGTTTTTAAGCCGCCAATGCTTAGCACTGGCCTCTGACACGGCTTCACGACTAATATCTACGGTATTAAACGATATTAACCGGGACCAGCGGCTTAACGTGCCTTCCGAAGCACGGAAAAATTGCCGAATAAACGTGAAAAACACATTGGTACATGTTGGAATTCGAACCACGACCTTGCCGCTCAGGAGGCAGCGGCCCTATCTTCTACACCATCGGGCTCAGTGTTAGTGGTAGTCATAATGTTCGTTTATTTAAGAGCAAGCTCTTGTCGGTAGTAGCGAGTGGACAAATGTAGCGTTATATTTTAAGTAAAGTTCTAAATATTGCAACTAGATATGACATGTAAATCATATTTTTTTTGACCTAATAAATTATTCTATTCTATTCTTTAGGCCAAATAGTCTCTTTCCAGGCGAGACAAGACAAGGAAGTCGAAAGACGGACTGAAAACGCCTGGAAGAGCTATTGGGCAATGAAAGATCTCATGAAGGCTGACTTACCTCGGGCTTTAAAGCGCAAGCTCATGGATATGTTTATTCTTCCCATTCTTACCAACGGCGCTCAGACCTGGTCCTGGACCTGGTCTGGACCTGGTTGACTGACATCCAAAAGTTCAAACTCGGAGCTTGCCAAAGAAATATGGAACGCAGCATACTTGGAGTCAAACTGATCGACCGAGTACTCAGTGCTGCGTTCCCAAACAAAAATAATAGATGTAGCTCAGAAGGCTGCCTACTTGAAGTGGGATTGGGCCGGTCACGTCACACGAATGCCAGATGTTCTATGGGCTAAAAGAACCACCTTATGGGAACCCGCAAATGCTAGGAGACTGAAAGAGGTGGCGAGACGAACTAGACGCACAAATGACTGAATGGCGAGAACTGGCACTAGATCGCGAAAAATGGAAGGGAGAGAGACCTTTGCCTTGCAGTGGGACAAAACAGGCACTTAAATAATAATAATATTCTATTTTCGAATTAAACAACGACCCTTTACATGATTTTGAGTTACGGCCACTATCAAAGGCAATGACCGGGACCGACGGCTTAACGTGCCCTCCGAAACACGGAATCTTTTTATTCTTCTCGACAATCAGATGATTGACTTAATTAACCTAACCAAACTAGGGAAAATCTTACAAAATGACAAGTTTTATGGTAAAATCATTGCTTTTTTCACGCGTAAATGTAAAAAGTCATCCCATCCTCCCATACAAAATGATTACTCCAGCAGTTAGCGCCTTAATATGTAATCATTAGCTCATTAAATAGTAGTAAAACGCCAGGGTATGACGGAATTAGAATGAGTGACATAAAAGTAATTAAAACTAAGATAAGTGCAGTTATAGCAAAATTTATAAATCAATCGGTTAAATTAGGAAAGTACCCAGACAGTCTCAAGATATCAGTTATTCGTCCAATTTATAAGAGCGGTAAAGTAAATGAGCCTGGTAATTATAGACCTATGTCTATTCTTCCGTCCATTAATAAGATTGTAGAACGAGCTATCGTAGGTCAGATGACTAACTACCTAGAGAATAACTGCATTATCAACAAAGCGCAGTATGGATTTCAGAGGGGTAAGGGTACGGACACACTGTTATCGAAATTATGTGACGATATTTAAAATAATAAAAAACATGTAATTGTACTATTTATTGATTTTCAGAAGGCTTTCGATACCTTGGACCACTTTACTCTTCTGGAATCTATTAGAAACTCGGGAATACGCGGGAATTTGTTCCACTGGTTTGAGAACTATCTTAAAAATAGGACCTTTGTTGTCAACGTGAGCGATACGTACAGCGCTGCTAAAAACGTGCAATATGGGGTTGCTCAGGGTTCGGTAACAGGTCCATTGTGCTACATACTGCACGTTAACAGTATGCCTAATGTAATAAAAAAAAAATTGTTACATGTTCGCAGGTGACACATGTATAATAAGTGCAGGGAAGGAATAAACACGCTAGTGAAAAACATCCAGAGCGACTTTGATGACTTAAGTAGATGGGCTCATGATAATGACATTTTATTAAATGTTACTAAAACTAAGTTTATGCACATATGCTCGAGCTATTACAGTAATGATGTAACAGAACCTTTAGTTATCAAAGGTCACTCGCTCGATTGTCTACACGATCCCGCTGCGGCGAGCTGCTGCACTACCTGCCCCGCCATACAACAGGTACACACCTATATATATATATATATAAATATTAGGTATTTTTAAAGTGTTATCCTATCGAACACCAAGAGGAATTTTGCTCACTGTGTACCATGTATTAGTAGAATCCATTGTAAACTAGGGGGTACGTTACAACATACGTACGTATGGTACAACATATATTACTTACCTAAACAACATTAACTACTTACTTCCACTTACTTACTATTACTTCCATGCTGGACTGGGAGCGAAAGAAAAACATAGAATGTGCCAGCTGCATTTCCTCCCGGGCATGCTGTAAAAATCAGCTAATGGATCCGAGGGTTTCAGTATATTGCAATTTAGGCGATGGGCTGACAACCTGTCACTGCAGCAATATACCTACAAATCTATCTTAAATAAACCCTCAAAACCACTAGACCACGGAATCAGTTATAGAAGTCATTGTACGTATAGTATATCTTACCTAACTTTTGATATGTACCATTAGCTCCTTCCAGTAATTAAAAGTACCTGCCATAGAGGTAGGTACTATAGAGAAGGGCTTATAGGAAGTGTATAAGTCCCTCTCTTATTCTGTCTCTAGTTTTCTCTAAGACAGGTATTTTTAATTCTTGTCAGGGCCATGAAACTTGACGACTTTCGCCAAGGAACATACATACATATAATCACGCCTTTATCCCTAATAGGGTAGGTAGAGCGCAAACGATCTAAACGAAGTTCGTTCCGCCACGTCTGACAAAGTTTTGAGGGTTATTTAAGTTTAACTTGTAAGTATATCTCTGTAGTGATAGGTTGTCAGCCTATCGCCTAAATTGCAATATACAGAAACCCTCAGATCCCTTAGCTGGATTTTATAGCATGCCCGAGAGGAAATGCAGCTGGCACATTCTATGTTTTTCTCTCGCTCCCAGTCCAGCATGGAAGAGCACATAGGTTGAAATATGAAAAAATATAGTACCGTCCTACATACGTATGGGACATTCTTTTATTTTATTTTTTATTTATTGTTTGCTACACAAAATAACATGGCACAAATTATTTAATAATCTCCCAAACTTCACAGAAGTTTATATATATACTTTAATGCATAAACACAAAAGAAATGTAATTTACAAATATAGTGTGCAAGGGCGAACTTATCTCTATGAAGAGATCTTTTCCAGCATGGAAGAATTCAAAAAATGAAAGAAAAAAATAAATATACCCAGCATTTTTAAAATGTGTTTTTGAATAAAAAGACATGATACTTTGTTTACCTTTATTCTAAAACTGAGTTGGAAATACTATAACATGGACATAAAAAAGGGAAAAATAACACTTATTTTATTCCTATTATTACCACTCCCATTATTATCTTAATTTTATTAAATTTTTATTCCTTTTTTTATTTCAGTGCACATTTAAGATGGCCGGATTACTCAAAATAAAATGTCCCTAAAATAAAAGCTTCGAAAAAAAGGACAAAAACAATTATTGGTGATGTTAGCGAATTTGGATTTTTATATTTTTACTGTTCGAAATAATTGATGTAATACACCAGGAGAGCACAGTACATGATAATAAATCTGTATAAACTAAAAAAAAACTATATTTACGTTACAATACAACCACAGTTAGAACTAAGACGGTACGCACACTGGGTGCAAATGTGAATCGCGTAAGAGTACTGTACTCGCCTCGGCTTAAAAAAAAAAGATATTTATAATGCCATGTTTAAAATTATGTAACGTGTTAGTTATGTACGATTAAGTATCTGTTAATTTAATTGTAAGATTATTAAAAGTGTTTTTTCTAAAACCGTTGTCTTATTTGCAAAAGTAAAGTCAGTAAAGGACGCACTGTTATGTAATGTGTCAGAAGAGGTTGGTTTTTATTTCAATGTCGCGGGTATAAACCAAGGGCCATTGAAGTCTAATTGGTCCACCTGGATTACATTCACCATATATAGACCACGGGTATTTTTTTCTTTAGTAGCAGAATACCAGATTCTCAAAATACCTGATTCTCAGAATACCAGATTATCATAAAAACCAGATTTGCAAAATAACAGGTTTTGTACAGTCAACTTAATCATTCTTCTGTGAGATAAATAAAACTCCTAGATACCTGTCTATATGTTTGGTTAGTTTTATATATTTTAATATTAGGACTTTACCATATGCTCACCATAAGAAAATTCCTGTGCCCGTGGTCCACTTTAATGAAATGGCAAGTGTATAGATAAAATCATGTGTTGAACATGCACGATACAATACTTCCACGGCACGGCTAAACAACACTTATTGACTACGAAAAATTACAAGTACGCGAATGGACTTAAGCAAAAAATACAACTGCGAAGTGGGCTTATATTTTTTTAACCAATGTAAGTCTTGACAATATCTATACTTCGGGTGACAGCTGTCAAATTCGATCCTAGACTTCTCGACTCGTGTGTATGGACATCTTGACGAGATCTACATTTCGGATGACAGCTGTCAAACTTGAAAAAGCTGTATCTCTGAATCTATCGGTCCTAGACCACTGGTATGTAGGGACAAATTATGGGGCATGAAAAGATCTACATTTCGCAAGACAGCTGTCAAACTTGACTAGGAAACTATCGATTCTAGAGTACTGGTGTACACCCTACACATTATCCCTATAAAGTATAGAACATGACAAGATCTTCATTCCGGATGACAGCTGGCAAACCTGAAACGGTCGTATCTCGGAAACGATCGATCCTAAAGTACTGGTGTGTAGAGACATGTGATAGGTGTTGACGAGATCTATATTTCGGATGACAGCTGGCAAACTTCAAACGGTCGTATCTCGGAAACTATCGATCCTAAAGTACTGGTGTGTAGAGACAAATGATAGGTGTTGACGAGATCTATATTTTGGATGACAACTGGAAAACTTGAAACGGCCGTATCTCGGAAACTATCGATTCTACAGTACTGGTGTGTAAAGACAAATTATTATTATTATTATTAGCCTATGCTGTCCCACTGCTGGGCAAAGGCCTCCCCATCCTTCTTCCACCTCTCTCGATCTTTGGCAAGAGACAAATGATAGACATGACAAAATTTTATGAAACTTTTTTTATTCGACTGAGTGTTACCTAGACTCAAAGTAGTATACAAGTAATCACGCCACCTGACAGCTGCCATTAAAAATTAAAATTCTCGTCATGCTCTATCATTTGTCTCTACACACCAGTACTCTAGGTTTGATAGTTTACGATAGTTTCAGCCATTTCAAGTTTGATAGCTGTCATCCAAAATGTAGATTTTGTCATGGTCTATAATTTTGTCCGTACACACCAGTGGTCTAGGATCGATAGTTTCCGAGATACATCCGTTTCAAGTTTGACAGCTGTCATCCGAAATGTAGATCTGATTTATCAACTGCTGCTTTAATTCTAAACGATCGACACGACAAGAAGAAGAAGCTGCTAATTTTAAGTTGCAAATTACGAGGGTACGTGACTAAAAATCAATTATTTTTATTATGTAGGTATATAAAAATAAAATTTAATTAAATTAACATGTTTTAATTAATTTTATTCGATGAATCTGGTCGGATCGGAGCGTCTGAGTTGAGAGTCAATTAGCCGTAGAAAACTTGCTCGTGTGTGTTGTACGAGGGGCGGCTGATATAAAATCTACTTTGTTAAAGAAAGTTTTGAAAATCGAACTGGCCATTGCAAAATCATATTCTATATTTATTCCTTTTTCAAAATTATGACGCTTATTTCTTTTCGCTTGCTTTTGTTTTTTTGGCGCGGCTTTGATTTCAACATGTCGAAAGAAAATTGCAAAATGATGAAATTTGAGCATCGAGCAGTGATTAAATTCCTAAGTAAAGAAGGAAATACGCCTACGCAGACCAGAGAGCGCATGTTAAAGGTGTTTGGTGATTCAAGTCCTTCTGAATTCGTCATAAAGTTTTGGTCGAAGCAATTTAAACATGGCCGTGAGAGCCTGGAAGACGACACACGTAGTGGAAGGCCAATTTCTGCTGTTACCGCAGATAATGTTGAAAAGGTGAAGAACCTGATTCTTGCAGATCGGCAAATCAAGCAGTGGGAGATAGCCAAAGATGTGGGCATTAGCAAGGAACGAGCTCATGAAATTATTCACAAACATTTGGGCATGTCCAAGGTGAGCGCGCGTTGAGTCCCTAGAATGTTGACCTCCTTTGACAAACAAAGGCGAGTAGAATGTTGTCAGGCATTTCTAGACCTGGTCAAAGGTAAAGAAGAAGAGACTATCTCTCGAATTGTGACCTGTGATGAAACTTGGATTCGCCAGTGGGATCCGGAAAGCAAACAAGAGTCAATGCAATGGAAATTTAAAGGAGAAAAGCCGCCAAGGAAGTTCAAGGTTCGGCCGTCGGCTGGAAAACTAATGGCCACCGTATTTTGGGATGTCGAAGGGATTTTGATGATAGATTATTTGCCTAAAAATACAACAATGAATGCTGAATATTATGCAAACTTGCTTGACCAGCTTCGTGAACAAATCAAAGAAGAGGCAAACTCAGCAAAGGTGTTCTGATTTTACAAGACAATGCTCCTGTACACACAGCCTTAACGGCGAGGTCAGCCCTGAGCAAAAACGGCTTCACAGAAATTAACCATCCACCTTATAGTCCAGATCTGGCTCCCTGTGACTATTTCTTATTCAAAGATTTAAAGAAAAAATTGAGGGGTCGCAGATTTTCGACGGACGAAGAAATGAAAGAGGCTGTG
The DNA here is from genome assembly GCA_949820665.1 of Scrobipalpa costella. Classification (NCBI taxonomy): domain Eukaryota; kingdom Metazoa; phylum Arthropoda; class Insecta; order Lepidoptera; family Gelechiidae; genus Scrobipalpa; species Scrobipalpa costella. The sequence goes on along the minus strand of OX463304.1, from coordinate 10,230,452 downwards.
ACTGACCATTTTGACGAGCAAAATAAAAATTACTATTATAACGGCATGATGTCACTTATTTGCAAATGTCATAAGTGTATTTCACTTGCAGGAGACTATATAGAAAAATAAAAAATAAACTAGCCATCAAAGTCTTTTCTTTCATAGTTAGGTAGATTACTTATCAGCCACCCCTCGTACATTGACTTGCAATTCAATTGAAGTGAACATAGGTGGACCACGGGTAAAAAAAAACGTAGTACACCCAAGTGAACCACGGGCAACAAATAAAGATTTGGTGATAAAGATTCAGGTTGTGGAAATTCATTAACTTGAACATCGTCGGAAAGAAATTAACGTACTATGCAGCATGTATTTATTTTATTTATTATTCTTCTATTTATTTATGTTTATGAGTAATAAAATAAAATATAATCAAAGGAAGCTGAAAAATGAATGCTGGAAAATGTATGAAAAACAAATGAACGGGGATATACACACACAACACAAAGTCCTTGTGGCATAAATCAGAATAAAAACTTCTTGTATAATATATTTTTGAAGATTTTGTGCACTCGCAATGCTACCAGGCCACTCAGAAAGTATTGCGATAAATAGTTTTTATATATGGCAGACTGGCCGGTTAGAATCTTTTTTGAAAATATGATTACTTGTAAGTAAAAATATGTGTGTTCCATTTTCAAAATTTCCCTCCACATTTTTTGCGAGTCAATTCAAAGTATCGTGTCTTACTGAAAAATGGATCTGCGCCGGGAACATTTTAGAGCTATGATTTTTTACGATTTCAAGTGTCGCCTGAAACCGGATGAATCGTTCGATAGACTTCAAATGGCATTTATGGATGAAAGCCCCTCCAAGGCAACCGTGTATCGTTGGAATAACGAATTTAGGCGCGGTCGACCAACCTTGGGGGACGAAGAAAGAAGCGGTCGCCCTTTGACGGCTATTACGGAAGAAAACGTGCTTGCAGTGAAAAAATTTATCCAAGATAATAGGCGAATTACATATCAGGAGATTCAGCACATATTAAAGATTGGATCGGGAAGCGTTCACGAGATTCTACAAGGGCATCTTCGCGTGAGGAGGATAGTATCGCGCTGGGTGCCGCACTACCTCACCGACGCTCAGAAGCAGGGCGGGTGGAATGGTGCCGTGATATGCTGAACAAATTTGAAGCAGGCTCGTCTCGGCGTGTTTACGACATTGTAACAGGTGATGAGTCCTGGATTTATCAATACGATCCAGAAACCAAGCGCCAGTCGACAGTTTGGGTGTTTCAAAATGAACCAACGCCTACCAAAGTGAAGCGATCTCGAAGCGGGGGGAAGATTTTGATCGCCAGCTTTTTTAATTTGACTGGCCACTTGGCCTCAATTCCCTTACGAGATCGAAGAAGCATTAACGCCGAATGGTATACTACCAAATGTTTACCAGAAGTTTTTTCTGTTGTGAGCTACAAGCGACCAAACACAGGGCTCCGCGGACTACTGCTCCACCACGACAATGCGCCTGCACACACCGCGCTCAAAACGAGGGACTTCCTAGACAGCACACCAGTCAAACTCCTGGGTCACCCTCCTTACAGCCCTGATCTAGCACCGTGTGACTTCTTTTTATTTCAAAAAATAAAAAATCAGCTCAAGGGGATACAATTTTCGTCGCCGGAAGATGCGCTGGCTGCGTTCGAGCAGGCTGTAAACGAGGTGTCTACGGCGGACTGGAAAAAGTATTTTGAAAACTGGTTCAGACGCATGAATCTTTGTATAGAGGCTGGTGGAGAGTACTTTGAAAAGATTTAATAAAAATATATGTACCTGTAGAACAATTTTTTTTAGTGTCGCAAATCTTTCTGAGTGTCCCACGTATTTTATTTAATATAAATGAAAGAATTCCAAATTCCATGCTGGACTGGGAGAGATAGAAAAACATAGAATGTTCCAGCTGCCCTTCCTCCCGGGCATGCTGTAGAAGTCAGCAAAAGGGACTCAAGGGTTAGTGTATTATAATTTAGGCGATGGGCATCCAACCTGTCACTATAGCAATTCAAATTGTAATCTAAAATTGCCCTAATTTTTTTTGTCATTCGTAGCGAAAACGCCTTTTACGAGGCGTTGAACGCTCTGCCTACCCCGTAAGGGATAAAGGCGTATGTAAATGAAAGAAAGAAAATAATAAATTCGTTTCCGGCCGGAGTTGAACTTGCGCCTCTGGAATGCCGATCCATTACTCTACCAACTGAGCTACCATTTTCTTTCATTTATATTCTTGTATAATACCAGCTATATGGGAACCATCATCAAGGAACTCTCCAACACTGCTCCGGGTATGGACTTGATTTCAGCTCAGATTGTCAAGTACGCCTAGAAATTTAGTAGCAGTGAAATGCTTCTCATGTACAGACATTGCCTGGCGGAAGGAGTATTCCCAGATGTTTGGAAAACCGGCCAGCTAGTTGTCTTGCCCAAAGGAAACGGCAAACCCCTGTCTGCCCCGAAAGCATACAGACCGATAACGTTGCTGTCGGTACTGAGAAAGATTTTAGAACGGTTAATTATAGCTTGCACACCCTGCCTATTTTGTGGGATATCAGACCGCCAACACGGCTTTATGCCTGCCAGGTCCACGTCAACTGCCCTTGAGGCTATAAACAACTTTATAGACAATTCCGAAGAGAAATATGTACAGTTAATTTTCCTTGACATCTCTGGCGCCTTCGACAACGCCTGGTGCCCAATGATATTAGTTAAAGTCAAGCAGCAAGGCTGCCCACCGAACATTTATCATCTGCTGAGGTATAATAGGTGAGTGAACTTTTTGCCGGAAACCAGGCATCGTGGAGGGTCTCAACGATGGGATGTCCACAGCGATCTAATCTTGGGCCAACATTGTGGAACCTCCTGCTAGAAGACATCCTCGGATTGCCAACACCAATCGGTATCAGTATGATTGTATACCCTGATGACGTCACGATCATGATAGAAGCTTTGTCTCGAGCCGCGGTAGAATCAAAGTCGCGTACAGTACTCTCTCTCATTTTTGAATGGGCTGCCTGAAATCGATTGGGATTCTCGCCCGCGAAGTCTCATACAATGTTAACTAAGGGCAATGTACAAAAACCACCACCAAAACGCATGGATGGAGCTTCTATCAAGACCATTTCTGGGGCCCAACAAGGGCGTGATCGTCGACAGGGCTAGATCCTACTTCCCGCATGCTCGATCTATGGGCGAGCGCGCGTGAAATTGTTACGGCAAGATGGCGCGCATCTCAACCTCCACGTGGGGGGTCAGATACCGTGCCGTGAGGACCCAGTATACTGGCACCTATGTAGCCACGCTTACTTACGCTGCGGGAGTATGGTGCCGACGCGCGAAACTGGTGATCGCCTGCACCAACCTGTTACGGACTCAGAGACCGTCGTTAATACTGATGACCAAGGCCTACAGATCGGTGAGCACCGCAGCCTTACCAGTTCTTGCAGTTGTATTTCCAGCTGACCTTGAGGTCATCAGGGCTGGACGAATCAAGCAGGAGGGACGTAACAAGGCCGAAAAAGAGCGCAATCAGCTTAAGGCAGCGCATGGGGTGACGCAATGACCGAGTGGCAGACATGTTGGGAGTATGTGGAGAAAAGGCGGGAACATTTCTCGTTCTTCCCGGATGTCCATACAAGGTGCAGCAATAAATGGATAGAGCCAGACTATGTCTTATTGCAGATTCTGATGGGGCATGGATGTTTCCGATCTCGACTCAGTGACATGCAGCTGGTACCAACAGCTATCTGTGATTATGTCGAACCTAAGGAAACGCGGGATCACATTCTTTGGGAGTGTCCGCTGTATGATGAAGAGCGTAGAGATATGTTAAAGTCGCTGAAACAACTAAGTATTGGACCCGTGTACCACGGCGACCTAGTTAACTGCCCGGAGAACCTTCAGTTGCTAAAGACCTTTGCGCACAAGTGGGACGCTAAGCGAAAAGATGTTTGAGCATGTACAAAGCATAAGTTCAACAGCTAGCTGGGCGTCAAAGTATTTTTTTTCTTTGTGCCGTATACCACAACGGTGGGTAGTGACGCATTGCTGGACAATAGTGGCCTCACTAGGGTTTCGAAAAATTTGTAGAGAGAGCATGTATATTCTTGTATATACATGCGTCGCGTCTTTGCGCGTCTCTCGTGTTTCGGTCCGTTATGCAGTAAGGCGGGTAGGACCATGGGTGGTTGGTGGGTTTGAGCCATATGAGAAGGAATTGTAACGCACATAGACGGCGCCACATCAAGATACAACAGTCCTGCACGCGGTATCGAAGTTTGCTCGGCGATCTGCATATATACAACTTCCGAACTAATCCAAGTGGACTGCGGTCCCCTGGTCACAACACCTGACCAGGCGGGTAATTACCCTTTTCCCATCCGTCATCACTCGGCCAACTGGTCTCTCAAGGATATTCTCCTAAAGAATCAATGAAGGAATGCATGCGCCGTGCGCCCAGCCTCTGTAGTGCCAAAAACCTATTGACATCATAAGCATACTTTCACTCTGTCAAGGAAAAAAGAAAATAATAGTCTTCATTTTTTCAAATTGCTGTCATATAATCAATGTCAAAATTTTAAGTTTCATGTTAGGTTTGCCAAATTTCAACATTTTAATGTTATTGTATTTAACCTAAAGTATCGTGTAAAAAAGCGAAATGGGGAAGTTTAAAATGCCTAAAGTGAATGAGTTCCTCAAATTAAGGGTAAGACATCTAACCAGCTTTACTATTTATGCCACAATTTAAGTCTTGACTTGGGACCCGAAAGTGCAACCCTATAAGTCGTAAAAAAATACAATACAGTACATACATACATATAATCACGCCTTTATCCCTAATGGGGCAGAGCGTAAACGACCTAATCAATGGTCGTTCCGCCACGTCTGAGAAAGTTTTGAGGGTGAAATCTGAAGGGGGGATCCCCTCCCCCTCCCCTTCCTTCCCCTATTCCCAAAATTCCCTATCAAGGCGATATTTTTAGATCCAACCCAAACCTCCATCTATTCTAACGATATTTGCCAGAGTTTATTATTTACTCCCTTTTCAGAGAATCTACAACCCGATAAAGGAGCCAGTATGGGTTTACATAGAGCGAGAGATGAAGGAGAACGCCGCAAGGAAACCATACAATAATAAAGTCTCAAATTGGCTCATGTTCTTAAAGGATTTGAGATACCACTACTTTAAAGAAGGTAGGGAATAAAAGGCAGAAAATATATACATAGAGTACGTACTTAATTCTTTATTAGCAATTTAATAAGTAATGACCAAATAATGGCCAAATCATCATTATTCATCATTCGAGATAGGTATATTGGCTTAAGGTTTTTATCACTAAATGACGACCAAGTGTTATTCATATTAATAAATTAACGACTACTCACTTGTTTGTTTAACGGAGGTGTTAGAACTCTACATTTCGACTCTTCACGAGAGTCGAAATGTAGAGTTTCTTACATAAACAGAGACTTCTAGTAGAGACTTCTTACATAAACACATAAATCACGCCTTTATCCCTTACGGGGTAGGCAGAGCGTTTAACGCCTCGTAAAAGGCGCTTTCATAACGTCTGACAAAAATTGAGGGCAATTTTAGATTCTTATATGTATTGCTATAGTGACAGGTTGTCTCTGACACCAAGGTTCATCGGGTCGATAGACTCGATACCCACTCGACAGAAGAAGGTAAGGAGTCGAAACGTAGAGGTCTAACACCCCTGTTAAAGAAAAAAGTGAGTAGTCGTTAATTTAACAGTAGGTTATTTTTTCTTACAGCAAATTACATATACAATCGCTTATGTAGAGAATGCGGTCCAGTATGGTACTTAGAGTACTCTAGGGAGCAAAGAAGAGTGCTAGGAAATCTAAGAGACAACATCCATGAAGACTTGTTAGAAGATGTACCCAATCGCGTTAGGAAATGCCTATTTGATTTGGGTATCACCATATTTTTCCCGCTTAATATGCTGATGACATCCATGGCAGCTTCACTGCAAGATCCTGGGTTATTTATGTGGATTCTGTACACGAGGTACTATAATGTACCACCATCTGAACTGAGGCCAAGTAAGTAGATTTTGAAAAATTGTATGCCAGGGATTGTCATGTAGCTTTCCTGGCTCCAGCCGACCGAGCAGCAATGAAATACGAAATTTGACGTTTAAATATAGCCTATAGTATTTCCAATTTGGTTTTAGACAAAAGTCTTTTAATCGAAGATCTTGTTTTGGAATAAGTCTTACATACATACATACATAAATCACGCCTTTATCCCTTACGGGGTAGGCAGAGCGTTTAACGCCTCGTAAAAAGCGCTTTCGCCACGTCTGACAAAAATTGAGGGCAATTTTAGATTGTAATATGTATTGCTATAGTGACAGGTTGTCAGCCCATCGCCTAAATTACAATACACTGTACCTCCAGTCCCTTTTGCTGACTTCAACAGCATGCCCGGGAGGAAGGGCAGCTGGAACATTCTATGTTTTTCTATCTCTCCCAGTCCAGCATGGAAGTAATTAATAAGTCTTAGCTATTAAATAATAATAAAATAGTAGTTTTAGTAGCTTAACTAATTTGCCAATATGTAAAATTTATTTTAGAAATGTGTTTTTGAATAAAAATACATGAAACATTGTTAAATTGGAAATATTATAGTTAGAATCGATCGGATCGACCGGAAAAGTGTTGTAAGAGGTTTTAGAATAGTATTAAAGTGGTTCGATGAGCTCAGTGGCGCCCCCACAAGTATTTTTTTTGTCTGAATTACAAAAAAAAATATGTATATTTTATGCACAACTCCGTCAGGGTGGGGAAACTAAAATAGTCATAATGGGCAATAAATGAAGCCATTAAATCTCTTGTAGCCATTTTCCGGGATTTACAAAGGGAGTCTAAGCGATTTCAACTAGCCTAATAAGGGAATCTCTTCTTTTGTTTAAGTTCCGTTTAGTTGCATGCTCGATCCCTGTGACTATGAATTAGGGTACAACGTTTATTTAATGGTTGAACCATAAACTAGACTGCTAGACTGTGGCCCTCTTGGTGAAAATTAAATATCGGGGCAAATAGGTCCCACGTTTATGTTTTTCAATCACCTAGATTAGGTAGCCGACCCTGTAAAATACGGGATAAGGCTAGGGAGATGATTGTTTATGTTTTTCGCTTATACACACATACATACATATAATCACGCCATATATCCCTAATGGGGTAGGCGGAGCGTCAACTCGAAAACAAAGGTCATTGCGCCACGTCTGACAAGTATTGAGGGCCATTTCAGATAGATTTGTGTATTGCTGTAGTGACAGGTTGTCAGCCTATCACCTAAATTACAATAAACTAAAACCCTCGGATCCCTTAGCTGGTTTTTACAGCATGCCCGGGAGGAGATGCAGCTGGCGCATTCTACGTTTTTCTATCGCTTTCAGTCCAGCGTGGAAGAAACAAATATTATAAAAATTCTGTACAAAAACATTGTTCAAACTTTTAACCTAACCTCCCGGTAACAAAGGATTTTTGCATTTTTCAACCCTAAGGGGTTTAAACAAGGAATGAGAGTTTGCATGGAAATCTTTGAACTTAGCTTCTTCTAATTTACTGTTTAGGCAGTTTTTTAATTATTAGCAAGAAGAAAAATTAAGTTAACTATACGTATACATATTTACGATTATTATATTTATTACAGAATATGATTTGAACGCCATGTTGATGATGTCTGCTCTCGTGTTCATCGACTTGGAGGAATGCGTGGAATTGTTAAATAAACTAACTGAACGCCACATACGACCTCCTGAACCTCCACAAAAAAGTTTGTATAAAATATAACAGTTTTATAATACTCAAGTTTTCATTTAACAGGGTGAAAGGTACACCTTTCCGTTACCTGATAACGAGAATAGGGTTAGAAGTGCAGTTAAGAAGTATTCAGTTATCTTGTAATGAGACGGTTAATTTGTTTTAGTTAGTAATTGGCTCAAAAAACGCGTTTAAAGAAAAAAAAAAACACTCAAAACAATTTGTATTGCGAAAATACTGAGTAAATTGCGGCCATTTTTTTGTAAAAATCTCTACCTTCTGACTTTCTCAGCTTTAGGTTAACTTGCCTTAACTTGAGTTAATGTATCTTACCTTAGGTAAAGCAAGGTAAGATAAGTTAAGAAAGTCTGAAGATCGAGAAATATCAAGATTTTTCGCTATTTTCATGGTTGGTTTGAGTGGTTTTTAATAAAGATTTTAAAAAAAAATTGCGTCAAAACTTATCCATAACAGCCGTTTTTTTAAAAGGTAATAATAGCTGAAAATTACTTTAATCAGAAAAAAAACTAGTTAGGTTGTTAAGTAGTAAATAAAAGTTTTTAAAATACATACAATCACGCCTTTATCCCTAATGGGGTAGGCAGAGCGTAAACGACCTAATCAATGATCGTTCCGCCACGTCTGACAAAATTTTGATGGATATTTAAGATAGATTTGTTAGTATATTGCTGTAGTGACAGGTTGTCAGCCCATCACCTAAATTGCAGTACACACAAACCCTCGGATCCCTTAGCTGATTTTTACAGCATGCCCGGAAAGGAAATGCAGCTGGCACATTCTATGTTTTTTCTCGCTCCCAGGCCGGAAGAAAAAAATGGTTTTCAAAATCGCTACAGTTATTCCTTAAAATATCCAGATGAAGATATTGAAAATCCTCAAACGTGCCGGCTGAGCTGGGTGTAGGAGAAAGGTGCTTTTTTAAGTTTTTCTAGAAGTAGTTACCCGTTATGATATTCATGCAGGATTTTCACATATAGCATTTTTTTTTAAAAAACGGAAGCTTTGGGCCCTCCATTCCTAAAGCTGTCACCTTGTCACTGGCTAGACGAATTGGATACGAACCGAATACGAAGCAGTACACAATCTCCCATAGGGTAATTTGTTGGGTAATTCCGTCTTTTTTAAAGAGCTATACGTTTTTCAGAGAGAAGCACCTGTTACCAGCCGAACGTAAAGTATGGAGAGTACCTGCAAATAATGCGTGTACCTTTCTTCAGTAACCACCCCCTAACCCCTCTGAAACGCAAACGGCCAATGCCTATCAATAACACAGTACATGTTAGGACTGACAAGGTACTTTCATTTTAATAGTTAAAATCGTGCCTATGTCCCTAAAGGGTAGGCAGAGCTTGAACGAATTAAGACGCTTCACCGCGAGCGGTGGCGCCGTCACTCGTAAAAAAATCATAACTAGCAAAATTTTGTCATAAAAAAAATGCAACTTTCTTAGATTTAGACCTGAAGATTATTTACAACGAATGAATTTAGGAGCAAATAGTACCGGGCAGTTACTAACGAAACTAAACTTCAGTACCTATACTTCAATATGATTTATCGGATTTTCGATTGATCGCGTTTTCATTGAGTAATGATTTTTTAACTGATGCGGGCGCTGGCGTGCACCGGCGATCCCCTAAAACAAACGTGCCGCTACGTCTGACCGTAGTAACAGTAGTGTTATTCAATACTAAAATACATATTTTGTATTTTTGCAGAGCTTCGAAGATTTAGCTAAGAAAACGACATTCGTAAGTACTTCCGGAGAAATAATTGTTCAAAACTATCACAAAATGGTTCCACAGTTCGATTGAATCAACATAAGTGTTAATCTATACACGGCGTCTTTGCATTCACTGCAGAAAATGTTGTTGGAACAGATTCTTTTTTTTTAATATATTGTAAAAAAAGAACTTTTAACTAATCAATATTTTGGCATAGTATTCATCCATAACACATACATAACTAGACCCCGTTATCTTTTGGCCCTGGTAGTCTTAAGAGTCGGCCGGATGTACAAAAATTCGATCCAAATGTAGTCTTGTTCTCATTAAACGGTAAGACCGAACTTCACCAAAGGCGACTAACGCTCGTAATTATAGAGCGATCTCAAGATTGAAAGCAATATTAACTATGGATTTGACAGGTTACATTGTACTGAAAAGTCATTTCTGATACGAACTCAAACAAGCTGTCAATATCAAGTGCTGTTTTTCAATACGGGCCTAATATGATACCAAATAAAATGCCTCGCAAAATAAAAATATCTCCTTTGAAAAGAAGAGTTACTATTACTAGTACATTCCCGCCTTAACCCCAAAAGTTTCAAAAAAAATTATTTGTTTTATAGATGGAAAAACGCAGAGAGAGGAATGTCAAGCTGTTGATGGCTGCGAGAAAATGCAAATACAATTTTTGGGTTCCACCTTGTTCAGTACGTGAGTGGACGCATATTTTAATAATTTCTAGACATTAAGTGGGATCAATTCTAGATACCACCGGCTAAAGCTAAAATTAAAATCTACCTGTCACTTACAGAATAATAAGAAAAAATGGTCAAACGCCCATATATTTGTGTAGCCTTATTTTTTTTTTTTTTTTTTTTTTATATATATAGGCGAGCATTTGTCCGCCATCTCACCTGGTGGAAAGTGACGATGCGGACTATGTTGAAACATACTCACCTATGTAGTGCCTATTCACTCTCGCCTTGAAAAGGCCCAGGTTATAATGTTCCGGAAACAGATCCGCCGGCAGGGAGTTCCACTCCTTAGCCGTTCGCATTAAGAATGTGGAAGCGAACCGCTTCGTGCGAATTTGTGGTATATCCACGACATAAGGGTGGAACCCCTGTCCACGCCTCGTGCTCCGGAGATGGAAAGGGGAGGGGGGTATAAGGTCATGAAGTGCTAACGCGCACTCCCCGAAATGTATCCTGTAAAATACCGACATGCACGCCACTCTGCGACGGTGCTCAAGGTTCTGTAGTTTTGCCTCAACCAGTGCTGAGTCTCCAATGAGCTTCTTAGCGCGTTTCTCGATTGAGTCTAAGGCAGCCAGCTGGTATTTAGCTGAACCGTCCCAAAGGTGGCAGCAGTACTCCATACACGATCGGACTTGAGCTGTGTACAACTGCAATAGCTGTCCCGGTGTGAAGTATCGCCTCACCTTCGAGAGGATACCAAGTTTTTTGGCAGCTGTTGTGGCCAGAGACTCAATGTAACGTCCAAAGTTCAAGTCGGACGTAAGGCTCATACCAAGAAGCTCAAGATGGTCAGAAATCGGTACGGATACATCCCGGAAAGTTGGAGCCAGGTTAAAAGGACTCCGTTTTGTCGAAAATAGACACGCCTGGGTTTTGGATGCGTTGAACTTGACGAGATTGGCATCGCCCCACTCGGATATCACCCTTAGCGATGAGTTCAGACGATCCACCATGGACTCCCGACAAGACTGGATTGTTTCACTGTTGGCCCTTGCACTGGACAGATATCTGTCAACAACCGTGCTGTCATCAGCGTACCCAAAGGTATCGGGTGTAAACATGTCGTTGATATGCAGCAGGAATAAGGTTGCAGACAGGACAGAACCCTGAGGAACTCCGGCATCAATAGCCTGTTGTCCGGAAGAGCAGCCTTCTAAGACCACTTGTATGGATCGTTCGCTCAAGAAGTCCGAAATCCAGTTGCAAAGGCCAGCAGGTAACCCGTAGGCGGGAAGCTTGCCAGTAAGGCTAGCGTGCCAGACCCTGTCAAAGGCCTTGGAGATATCCAGAGACACGGCAAGTGCTTCACCATGTCTCTCGATAGCCTCGCTCCATAAGTGAGTGGCATGCACGAGGAGGTCCCCCGTCGATCGCCCTCGGCGGAAGCCGTATTGGTGATCGTTAAGGAGATCATTATCCTCAAGGTATGCCAGGAGCCGATTATTCAGTACACGCTCCATAATCTTGCAGAGTATAGAGGTTACCGATATGGGTCTATAGTTGACAGGGTCTGCTCGACTACCTTTTTTGGGTACAGGTTGCACATTTGCAAGCTTCCACGATTTGGGAACAACACCAGTCTCAAGTGAGAGGCGGTACAGGCGTGTCAACACCGGAGACAACTCAGGCGCACAGTTACGCAGGACGATTGCAGGGATACCGTCAGGGCCACTTGCTTTATTCACGTCTAGATTTCGCATGGTTTTAAGGACCTCTTTTTGCCGGATGCGTACGGCTGCCATAGAGCAGTCGACACGAGGTAACGGGGGTGGTATTTTACCTGCGGCATCAAGACGCGAACTTTCCGCAAAATAGGAGGCAAAAAGATTGGCTTTCTCCTCCGCAGTATGAGCAAGCGACCCATCAGGTCTCTGCAGAGGCGGTAAAGATGGCTGGCAGAAATTTGTTTCCACTGCTTTCGCAAGCGACCAGAATGCTTTACTGCCAGCCGGATAGGAAGCAAGCTTAGCGCCTACTCGGCCTATGTGGGCGAATCGAGCCCTGCGTAATTCCTTTTTGCTTAACTTGGTGGCTTTGTTATAGTTTTTCTTCAGATCGCGAGTATTCGGAGCTTTGCGTGCACGAGCATCAGCCCAAGCAAGGAATGCCGACTGTTTCTGCGATTCCGCGTAGTTACAGTCAGCATTAAACCACGGGCGAGCTTTGCTACCGGTAGGAACATCAGAGAACGGTATGAAAAACTCCATACCCTGACTTATGACTTCTGTAATAGCATCCGCGCAGCTCGACGATTCGCCTGAAGAAAAACAGTCCTGCCAAGGATACGAAGCAAAGAAGTGGCGCATCTCATCCCATTCTGCTGACCTGTATCGCCACACCCGTCTTTTACCACAAGGGCCCTGATCGGGTGGTGAATACACTGATACAGATTTCACCAGACAGTGATCTGAGGTGCCCAATGGGGCAGAAACAGACACAGAGTATCGGTCTGGATCGGTAGTCAGCAGAAGGTCTAAGCAGTTGGCTGTATGAGACTCAATATCCGGGACCCTTGTTGCACAGCTGACAAGCTGGGAGAGATTTAGCGACAATGCAAATTTGCGCGCCTCTCGCCCAGCATGATCGGTCACTAGGTATGGGAACAACCACTCTTTATGATGAGCGTTGAAATCCCCCAGGATGACTAGCTGCGCTGCCGGGTATCTCTGGAGAGCTTCATCAGCACCTTCACTGAGGTGTTCAAACAGTTTGGTTGTCTCCGTGTCTCCACTATGCGAGCGATAGACGCAAGCATACACATTTTGAGCTACACCAGTATCGACCAGTACCCACAATACGGAAAAACTTGGTGCCTCAAGGTTCTTGAGACGCTTGATGCAAATGTCATCGCGAGCGTACACACAGACTCCGGCACGAGGTAGAAACCTGTGTTCTAGTGTGTAGCCGGGATAGCTGAGGTACGCCGCGTCAGCCGGACAATTGATCTGCGTCTCAGTGAGGAACAGCAGATGCGGTTTTTCAGTCTCAAGATGGTGATGGACGGGGTTGAGATTTGAGTGCAAGCCTCGAATATTTGAGAGGTGCACTTTAAGTGGGAGGACGTGCAACCGCTGTTTAACCATTTTCCGTTTTTTGAGTGTTTTCATAATTGGTGATGTGGGGAAAAAGTGAATAGGCAGGAGGAAGGCAGTTGTACGAGGTACCGCGTTGCAATAAGCTTAGAAAATGAGCTGATTGCAGCCACACGCAAAGATAGCTGGCTTGGAGACCGCGGGGACGCCCGAACCCCCCCGGGGATTGCCACCTGGTCCTCCCATCCGGTCGCCAACCGGCAAGGTGGAGCATCCCGGGATTTTTCGTGAGGTGGCAGGGCAGCCTTTCGCGGGTGGCTTTCCCGCTACTTGGGCCCTCAACTTCCTACGGTCGGCCAGCGGTGCACCGTGCTTCGGATCCCGCTAGCCTCCAGAACCAGCCACTCGTTGTCGCAACAATCAGCCACTCCGACCTGCTACATGCCGCGGTACTACTGTACAGACCCAACCTCCATACTGGCTTCTCCTTACTACATGTCGGAACACGGCGGTACCGCTTGGCGACATTATTTAGTTAGGAGGGTGGTAACCAGCCGCGGCCGAAGCCTACCACCGGAGAGGGTGCTGTCCATTTTGCACTACCCAGGGGCCACGTGTAGGGAAACTCGAGTAAGAGGCCCAGAAAAGGGCCTCGCCTACGGACGCGGACAGCTTTGACCCCTTATATGTTTACTTAAAGCCAGGGTTCGAAAAAAACTTTTTTTTTAAATATATATACCGTAATATTATTGTAAAATATTCACCCCCACCACGGTACACCGATAATGGGAGAGGATATTTTTTTATATTAACATTACACTACGAAACTTCGATTGAGGACGGTGCATGGTGCCGTGCAGCCCTCCGCCAAGCCTACTGACCCAGCGCTCTCTAAAAACCTTGTGCGGCCCCTCCTTACCCGAGACGCATCAACCTTGTACCTCGAGAGCACTGGGTTACCACCACGTAGACGCAAGCTTTCTTCTCTTCCTCGCCGGCTGCGGTTCCGACGCCGCTGACACTCGTGCTCTTTGCGGCCGACGACACCACCTTGTAACTGCGCAGATCCCTCCTTCTGGTTACCGTACCGTACCCCTCACACTGGCATTACCGGGGCGAAGAAATAAAACCGCGTTTATAGTGGAAACTGGACTACTGCTCTCAAACCGCTGGCAACTTCCCGAATTTTTCTTGAGCTCTTGTCGCTCGGACTTGCTGTCACTGACTGAATGACTGAATGAGGATTTCTTCTCGTCAGCTGCGAAGCGGCCGGCGGGGAGACGCCATCGAGGCTAAGCCTCCTGGGCGTTGTTTCAAGTCGCCGCCTGTGACGACAGGCGGGGCGTTGGGTTGGGGCGCTTGAAGCTTGGAGCCTAGGCCAAATCGTCAGGAGGATTTCACGCCGCGGCGAGATCGAGCCAGCCGGAGGATTCCCCATAGGGGGAGGCCCAGCTAGCGACCTCAAGCGCGCGGCGGCTTGTCTGTCCTGGGGTCAGTCCATGAGGTTTGTTGCCCACGATCCTACCTACTTGACGAGGAGTAGTGGATGTGGGCAGCTCCGAAGCGGGCTAGGAAAGCCTCTCGCTTCTCTTTTGTGAAAGGCCACCCTGAGCAGCCGGCGTTTTTGCCTCGGGGAGCCTTATGTCGTCGAGGCCCCTCTCGATAATACTGGTAGCGTCCGCTTCAGTGCGAAGCGCTTCTAGGACTTCGGTTAGGATCCTGATCGCCTTCATCATGATCTGGTCCCTTTCAGGGACGGCTGCTCGTAGACTCTGTTGACTTGGAGCCCGCTGAAGCTTCGGAATCGCCCCCTGAGGATTTGCATGACGGGTGCCGACCGCATTCAACCGGCCTGTGGGTGGCTCTTTCTCTACCAAAGGAGTTGCCTTTCTGCGGCGTCTCCTCGGTATTCCTCTTTGCCTTCGTCGGGCAGCGTACGCGAACCAGGAGACTTCGATGTCGGTGCCATCCAGAGCGCAGAAGTAGCTCTGAACTACACGGACCTCTTGTTCGGTCTTCGCAATGAAGCGGAATCCCTTGCCGTATGGGCGCACATTTAGCGCGTGGCCAAGGGACTCCTTCAGAGACTTCTGGTGGATTGGCCAGTCTGGGTGGTGGTCCACAACAATGGGCGGCAGCTTTTTTCCCCTACAGATGTTTGTAGGGGGCGGCGTATGAGACGCGTTACTGCAGTGACGTCGTCGTGTCTATGGCATCGGCATCCAATGATGGCATGGACAGGGGCGGTGGCGTCTTACGTGGGGCTGGGACTGGGTGCGGGCCAGTCCTCTGCGGTGGCGTCGACGACTGGGACGGTGCAGAGTCCGGGTGAAGGCGCTTTTGTGGGCGCGTGCCGCTCTGTGACGGGTCTCGCAAGCTGCACTCTCCCTCAGTGCGTCGAGGACTGCCTGCCTTGCGGCTGCGCGCTGGGCGCTGGCAGCGTCCAACAGCTGTTGGCGCTGGAGCTTGGGCCGCTGTGGTAGCGGCGGAAGCGGCGATGGCAGAAGCGGCAGGGAACGGCCGGGGTCGTATTTTAATTTGTTGAAACGGTTTTCCTAAATATTTCGTAAACTAAATGTGCAATACTTTTTGAATACTTTTCATTGCAATTACGACTAAAGAGGTATATTCCATATTTTTTTCATACTGCCAAAGTAGTTTTGAAGATAGAAGGTATTTAGTTTTGAAGATATGTCTGGAACAAATTTGTGAGAAATACTAATGCAACTTTGAATGCAAATATCTCGTGACAGAAACATTTTAGAGACATTGTTTCAAAGAAAGCTTTATTTCATTTTAGAAGACCTGTCATGGCGGATAAAATTGACAGATAACGCATAAAACCATACACTTTATGTGTATTTTCGATTTATAGTATGTTTATACATACTATAAATCGAAAATCAGAGAGAATACCTCTCCCGTCTTTTGTCTGAAAGTGGCAGGTAGATTTTAACTTTAGCTTTAGCTGGTGACATCTAGAATCGAGCACAATATATTCCTATAGGCAAGTTTAGGTAAATTTTTACGTTCTACTCGTTAAACTATACTTTTCTTAGATATTATTTTATCATTATTCTGATGTGAATCACAACATAATTACACTAATCCATCCTTTCCCTCTTTCTCACGATGTTTTATCATTTATTGTTTAATCATTTAAAGTTTTCATCATTTAACTGCCTCCGTGGTCTAGTGGTTAGAGCCATGGGCTTACGATCCGGAGATCCTGGGTTCAATTCCCAGGGGGAAACACAAAGTTGATATTTGTCAATTTATCACTTTGTGAGGTTTTTTCCAGTTTGGTTAGTACATTGCAGGCTGAATCACAATGAAAAGAAAAAAGATTCCGTGCTTCGGAGGGCACATCGGTCCCGGCCGCTGTCTTTGGTAGTGGTCGTTACTCTAACCATGCCAGAGGCCTATTAGCTGTGCTACTAGGCAGTTTGAAAACTCGACACCAGGGCTCATCGGGTAATTTGACTCGAGAATCCACTCGCTAAGAAGAAGAAGATTTCATCATTATTCTGATGTGAATCACAACAAAATTACGCTAGTCTATCCTTTCAATCTTTCTCAAGATGTTTTATTTCATCATTATTCTGATGTGAATCACAACAAAATTACGCTAGTCTATCCTTTAAATCTTTCTCAAGATGTTTTATTTCATCATTATTCTGATGTGAATCACAACAAAATTACGCTAGTCTATCCTTTCAATCTTTCTCAAGATGTTTAATTTCATCATTATTCTGATGTGAATCACAACAAAATTACACTAGTCGATCCTTTCAATCTTTCTCACGATGTTTTATTTCATCATTATTCTGATGAGAATCACAATAAAGTTAGACTAGTCCATCCTTTCCCACTTTCTCACGATGTTTTGTTTCATCATTATTCTGATGAGAATCACAATAAAGTTAGACTAGTCCATCCTTTCCCACTTTCTCACGATGTTTTGTTTCATCATTATTCTGATGAGAATCACAATAAAGTTAGACTAGTCCATCCTTTCCCACTTTCTCACGATGTTTTGTTTCATCATTATTCTGATGAGAATCACAATAAAGTTAGACTAGTCCATCCTTTCCCACTTTCTCACGATGTTTTGTTTCATCATTATTCTGATGAGAATCACAATAAAGTTAGACTAGTCCATCCTTTCCCACTTTCTCACGATGTTTTGTTTCATCACTATTCTGATGTGAATCACAACATAATTACACTAGTCCATCCTTTCCCACTTTCTCACGATGTTTTGTTTCATCATTATTCTGATGAGAATCACAATAAAGTTAGACTAGTCCATCCTTTCCCACTTTCTCACGATGTTTTGTTTCATCACTATTCTGATGTGAATCACAACATAATTACACTAGTCCATCCTTTCCCCACTTTCTCACGATGTTTTGTTTCATCATTATTCTGATGAGAATCACAATAAAGTTAGACTAGTCCATCCTTTCCCACTTTCTCACGATGTTTTGTTTCATCACTATTCTGATGTGAATCACAACATAATTACACTAGTCCATCCTTTCCCACTTTCTCACGATGTTTTGTTTCATCACTATTCTGATGTGAATCACAACATAATTACACTAGTCCATCCTTTCCCACTTTCTCTCATCACTATTCACATCAGAATGATGTGAATAACAACATAATTACACTAGTCAATCCTTTCCCACTTTCTCACGATGTTTTGTTTCATCACACTTCTGATGTGAATCACAACAAAATGACACTAGTCCATCCTTTCCCACTTTCTCACGTTGTTTTATTTCATCATTATCCTGATGTGAATCACAACAATTTTACACTGGTCTATTCTTTCCCTCTTTCTCACGATGTTTTATTTCATCATTATTCTGATGTAAATAAAAACAAAATTACACTAGTCTACCCTCTCACTCTTTCTCTCAATCCTTTTTTCTAAATAACCTTGTATGTTTCAGGTAACACGAATCCAAAAATGTCTGCTTATGTTATGAAATTGAAAATGTATAAATCGAGAGCCAGACCAAGATTTCTGAAGTATAAACCCCCTTTTGATAATACGCAATGCTTGATATCGTCAGTGTCATTCAGCAGCGGCAGGCCAGTCTATGTTTTAGGCAGTAAGTATATATGTACATACATACATTCATATAATCACGCCTTTATCCCTAATGTGGTAGGCAGAGCGTAAACGACCCAAACAAAGGTCACTCCGCCACGTCTGCCAAAGTTTTGAGGGTTATTTAAGATAGACTTAGACCATTATATATATATGGTATATTTATATATTATATATATGTATTTAAACTATATAGCAGTATATTATGTTTATTTATTTATTATTAATATTTTCTAGTAGAAATATTTATTTATTTCATATTATTCAAGTAATTGTGTTTGTTTCTATGTTTTAGTGATAAGTAAATTATAATTTATTGTTTCCAATATTTATAATTGTGCACGTCGTATCTGCCTCTCAGAATGTTATTTCACTAGCCTAGGTCGGCTGGAAGAGATTTCTTTTTAGAAATAAGCTGTGCCTGCTGTGTCTTTATTTTATATGTATAAGTCCTTAAGATTTTATTGTGTACAATAAACTGTTAAATAGGCCCATCACCTAAATTGCAATATACTGTAACCCTCGGATCCCTTAGATGGTTTTACAGCAGAGGGGAAGTGCAGCTGGCACATTCTATGTTTTTCTTTCGCTCCCAGGCCGGCATGGAAGCATAACGTACATACATACATATAAATAATCCCGCTTTTATCCCTATCCACGCCTACCACAGGCAGAACATAAACGACGAAGGGTCGTTCCGCCACGTCTGACAAAGTTTTGAGGGTCACTTAAGATATATTTGGAGGTATATTGCTGTAGTGATAGGTTGCCAGCCTATCCTACAGCAATATACAGAAACCTAAATTGCAATATACAGAAACCCTCGAAACCCTTAGCTGTTTTTTACAGCATGCCCGGGAGGAAATGCAGCTAGCACATTCTATAGTTTTCTCCGGCTCCCAGTCCAGCCTAGAAGTACCCAGTCCAGCATATTTATAGATACATACATAATTGATAACAAAAGTCGTTCCACCACGGCTATAAAGTTTTGAGGCTATTCCAGATAGATCTGGGTATTGTTAGCCCATCACCTAATAAATAAAACACTGTAAACCTCGAATATGCTGGGTTTTACAGCAAGCCTGGAAAGAAAACCAGCTCGCACATTTGATACTTTTCTTCCGCTCCCAGTCTGGAAATTATATACTTACATACATACAATCACGCCTTTATCCCTAATGGGGTAGGCAGAGCGTAAACGACCCAAACAAAGGTCAATACGCCACGTCTGACAAAGTTTTGAGGGTTATTAAAGATAGATTTGTAATGAAATTGCTGTAGTGACAGGTTGTCAGCCTGAAATCCTCGGATCCCTTAGCTGGTTTTTACAGCATGCCCGGGAGGAAATGCAGCTGGCACATTCTATGTTTTTCTCTCGCTCCCAGTCCAGCATGGAAGTACCCAGTCCAGCATATGGAAATTAATTTCTTACTATTTTTCCACATCCCTCTACATTTTTTTTCTTTTTAAATTACAACTTTTTTTCGTAGCGTTCGTCAGTCTGCCTACTGGTTACATACTTATCAATGGAGGAGCCATAAATTTTAATGGTGAATACATAACCCTGATGTGTGGGATGTGGTGTAACGTAAAACCAACAATTGACAAGTGTGACAAGACTTGTGACTGCATATTGAACTGGTAATCTAATCATCCCGGGTGTTGCGGACAGCTGTCCAGAAACTGATGGAGTTGCTCAGTCAACGAAAATGAACAACTTTCACCAGGAAATTAAAAAATGGCTTCTCCGCACAAATTGACTGATCCAAGTGGTCATTTTGTATGATAGTCTTTTTTTCATTTGCTGATAAATATTCCTGGTGTAAGTTTCGTCGACTGAGTAACCCCTATCAGTTTGCAGGAATCTGTCCCTTACACTCTGTATATTCCTATTTCTACTATGACCTATATGTCTGTCGATTACATCTCTAAGATTGGACAAATTTCCACGGATTGGGTGCCGAAAAAGGTGATAGGATCGATGCATTCGAGAAAAAAATATAGTGATTGCAACGGAAAACGATGAAAACGTATAAGGGTAAGTTAGCCTTTGTCCAGCAGTGGCACTAAACAGGCTGGAAAAATAAAAATACATACATAAATTAGCCGATGTAGGTCGCAAGTCAGCCAAACTCAAATGGGACTGGTCAGGACACGTCAGCCGGATGCACACGGAGCGGTGGGCTAGAATTGTCACAGAGTGGACACCTCATGATGGAAATCGTCGACGAGGTCGTCCCGTAAGAAATGGAGTGACGATCTTAATGCTTATCGCGAGGATTGGTGGGAGATTGCACAGGACCGTGAGACATGGAAGAAAGAAGGGGAGGCCTTTGCCCAGCAGTGGGACGCAACAGGCTAGCAATAAATATATACATATAAAATAAATTACGCTCGACTGGTTGTCAGCCCATCGTCTAAATAACAATACACTGAAACCTTCAAATCACTTAGCTGGTTTTCACATCATGTTTTTCTATAGCTCCCAGTCCAGCCAAGCATGGAACATAAAAATAGTATTACTTATTTCATTATCAAGGCCTGTGTTCATGTTTACCTTGTATTACAGGGAGTCAAAGGTTCTAAACTACTTAGCAACATCGAGGTGCTACTGCCATCATTACTATGATTTTGAGTACCCTACCAAGAAGGAATCCTTAGCAGAGAAGGATGTATTCTTCCACCCGCCTACAAGGAACACTCCAATGATTTTCGACCATGCGAAGATATACCAGATGGACCCATTATTGGACCACGTTCATGATGCGTTTAGAGATGCACTGAATTCGGAAACCCCTGATGTAATTATTATTATTTATTAGCAGGCAGGCAGTTGAGACACTGTTAATAGCCTGTATTCAGTTATCCATTGTTGGTTTTCTTGGTAGTTATAAATTTATCACTGAACAACTTGACACTGGACAACTTTCCTCAAGAAACATAGGTCGAAAAACAAAACAAAGCAAAAAAGTATTATTTCCTGTTACACCTGTATATTACGATACAGTATCCTAATATATATATACAAAAAATTGTATACTGCACTGTTTGTATATTTTACAATTTACCTATGTAGTAAAAAGTAAAATAATAATTATTATTTTATTTATTTTTCAGTCTGGTACAACTAAGCGCACGCTTTCCATTTGGGACTTATCAACGAAAGAACTACTGAAGGTAACTTTAAAGTAGGAGTTAACACTTTCCTTTAACACACGAAGAATAAATGGTTTTCATCTGATAACATTTTTAATTAGATACATACATTTAATCACGCCTTTATCCCTTATAGGGTAGGCAGAGCGTAAACTACATAAACAATGGTCGTTCCTAAATTGCAATATTCAGAAACCCTCGTATCCCTTATTTAATCTATCGACACTTTTCCCCGAATGAAGTATCTGAGGCTATTGTGGCTATTAACTTGGATCTAGCGGCGGTTCAAACTTGGGCAAAAACCTTTGGACTTCTTGTTAACCCTGATAAGTCCCAAGCACTAATAATTGGCAGCAGCAAGATAAGGTGTAGACTGGACTTTGCTGATGTTCCGCTGGTTTGTTATGACGGCATATGCATTCCTTACACTGATAAAGCTAAAAATTTAGGTGTTATCTTTGACTGTCACTTGTCTTGGTTCTCACACGTTAATGGGGTGAGCAGGCGTATGCACTATTCTTTCCACTCTCTTAAGCGACTCCAGAATTTTCTTCCTTTTAAAACTAAAATCATGCTTGCACAAGCTCTTCTTCTCCCTATTCTCGACTACGCTGATGTTTGTTATTTGGATGCGACGGAAGAATTACTTAACAAGCTTGAGCGCCTACAAAACCTGGCAATTAGATTTATTTTCGGACTTCGTAAATACGATCATGTCTCTGAATTTCGTGCTCAGCTTAAATGGCTTCCAATTCGACTTCGGCGTGATGTGCACATCCTGACCACTCTTTACAACATCCTTCACAATCCTGCCACTCCTGACTATCTCCGCTCCCGTTTCCAACACCTTCCTCCAGATCCCCGCCCTAGGCGCGCCTGCATCACTAAGGTGCTGGAGTTGCCTAGTGCGAATACCAAGTTCTTCTTCAACTCCTTTTCTGTAAAAGCTGCACAACTGTGGAATAAACTGCCTAAGACAATTCAAGACAGTCCCTCAGTGAATGTCTTTAAGAAAAGATTAAAAGAGCACTTCTTATCTGAACAATTTTGATGTATGTATTTATGTAGTAGTTTATTCGTATATGTATGTATCAATATATTGTTTAGTATATATGTATGTTTATTTAAGATAGTAATATACGGTAGGTATTTATTCTATGCATAGGTATGTAAGTATTTTAAATTTTTTGTTTTACTAGTCTCTGTTAATGTTGCATTTTCTTGTCCCCTCAAAATTATTTACTTTCCCTTACTACCATTGGGTTGGCTGGAAGAGATCTCTTCATAGAGATAAGTTCGCCCTTGCACACTATATTTGTAAATTACATTTCTTTTGTGTTTATGCAATAAAGAATATATATATTTAATTAAAACAATAATAATCGCAATTTATATCTTTAAAAAAACAAGATGTTGCATATATTCTTTGGGCCTCTGTTTATATTATTTAACATCTACTAATGTAAATATTGCCTGAAATAAAATGATTTATTTATAATTTATTATTACACGAAACACACCCCCGCGGGGCAGTGAGGGGAAGGGAAATGTTTGTGAATCCCTTCTACTCTCAGAACAGGAGTCACTACTTTAGGGTTAGCTACTTCCATAAACTATATGAGAGGAGCTACTTGAAGAGTTCTTCTTGTGTATTGTCTATTATATCTTACTAAATACTATTTAAAAAATTATATTTAAAAAGGGAAGCTATCTTTATAAAAAAAATAAGATACTAAAAAAGTGAGTTATATAGTTCATCGAACGTTTTATATTCGAAATCTTACAGGTACATTTACTGTTGTATTTCCAAATAGCCACTAGAATAAAGGTTAACAATCTTTCACGTCTTTTTTATTCAAAAACTCATTACCAAAATAAATTATAAGTGTTGGCAAATTAGGTAAATTACCAAAAAAATGGATGAATTTCATAGTGTTTTCATATCTAAATAAAACATACTTTAGAAACACTTTCTTATAGAAGCTATTTGGAAATACTATAGATACTTCTTCCATGCTGGACTGGGAGCGAGAGAAAAACATAGAATGTGCCAGCTGCATATCTTACCGGGCATGCTGTAAAAACCAGTTTAGGGATTCGGTTTCTCTATATTGCAATTTGGCAATTGGCTGACAACCTGTCTGCAGCAATAGACCTACAAATCTATCCTTAATAACCATCAAAAATTTGTCAGATGTAGCAGAACGACCTATGTTTAGGTCGTTTACGCTATGCCTATAAGGGATAAAGGCATGATTATATGTATGTATGTAGATAAATTATTCACATGTTCATATTTTAAAAACCCTATTTCAATAAAGAATGACTTGGTAAAGAAAAGTAATTAGAAAGTAGGCTGTGTTGCAGTGTCGAGTTTCTTGTGCCGCTTCTTCTCCACTACTATAACACGTTGTGAACCGGTTGTGACTATTGCATTGTGTAGATTAACATGACATTCAATAATAATGGTCCTCCCACCGACTTTTTGTGATGGCGGCCCATCTTCCAGAGATCGGCCAACTGCGCAGAACTAATTTTTAGTACCCAAGTGTTTGCGCTACGACACGACCAGAAATCAGGCGGAGGACCGACTATTTACATACCCATCCGACAGCATGGATTCTTACTTTTCAGACAATTAGGTGATCAGCCTGCAATGCCTAGCCAAACTAGAAACAACAACACAAAATCATTGTCCCCCGCCGGGAATCGGACCCAGGAGCTTCGGGTCGAGGGCCCATGGCTCAGACCGCTAGACCACGAAGACAGTTATTTCATGGAATCTATGTAGAAGAATAAATTATTCATTTTTTCATTTATTTTAGATGTTCTTAGCAGATCTTGCGGAATCACCGCTTATGATTCCACACTTGCCTCAAGCCTACCTCCTAAACAACCTACAAGAATGGGTGAGGAAGAGAGTGAGAGGAAACATTAGCCCAGCCAAACATAGTATGTACACTTCAATTTTTTATTAATAAGTCAATTACAAAATGTCACAATAAATCTAAATCACAATGTCAAAACTTAAAACTAAAACCTACTCAGTCAAATAGACCGCCCCGAATCGTACCCGGTGGGAAGGTACCCATCACGCTGGCAGCATTCCCTCGTTGGATAGCCAACGAGATGTGCTGTACCAGATACGACTCGGCGCGGGGGTCAGATCCGTTTCGTTTTAACCGCCACCCCAGTTCCTTAATAAAACCTTTGGCTTCAGCACACCAAGAGCCCGCAACCTCTACCGCAAAAGGCACGAAATAGTACGATTCGCACAAATTATCGTACTTGGCCCGCTTTTGAGAGGCAGCCCACTCGGCCGCCGAGCCAGCCTCACGCGTTGTTCTTGGGAGATGAGACGCTGCAAAAGTACTAACGCAAGTAGCGTCCCAGATGAGACAGCGTCCCCTCTCCCAAGGCACTAAAGTAAGCCCGTCAGGACGTTTTCCATCGAGGCGGCTAAGACCTGGTGGCTCCAGGCTGCAGGGGATCTCGGCAGACACTAAGGCACGACGGATGATGTCGTTGAGCATGTGGTGCCGCGGAAATCTTCCCGCACTTTTACCACAGCTCAAACCGTGATATGCCTTACTATCTACCGGCTTACCACACCTGCAGACATGTGGCTCGCATATATCACACCCAAGTCTGAGGGCCACAGCCACCCTTAATGTACCGCCGTCCAAGATGGTACCCAAGTTTGGGGAAGGGAACGCATGCAGCCAGGCACCAGCCTCATATTGGGTCGCTGCCCTAAGACGCGCGATGTCCGCTCCAGCTGCCAACTCCATCAGCTCACCGAAAACTGCCTTGCAAACTGGGTCATCCCATTGGCGCTGTACAGAAGGGTTGTCCGGATGAGATGATGAAGGGCAGATACGTGACCAAGCAATCAGAGCCTCATCTGCGAACGGAATATCGATATGGTCACCCTGGGATTGAAAAATGTTAGTGACCAAAGCGATTACCCCGCTCGCCGAGGCCAAGAAAGCCGGCACACCCATATCCTGCATTCTCCTGATACCCAACCCTCCGTGGCGCACTGGTAATGACGCCTGTACCCACTGCGAGTCATTAAGATGTACGTTGAGGATACTACCCAAAGTGTTCCTGAGGTCATTATCCAGGAGTGTAACCTCATCCGGAAACAACCAGGTAGGGGCAGTCCTCATAACGTACACCAGCTTTGGCAGAGAAAGGCAACTCCTAAAGAGAGTCAAAGCCACGTGGGGAGGCAACTGCTGCAAGTGTTTCCGCGCTTCCGAAAGTATCCGCCTTTTACCCCGCAGCGCCTCCGGTACCGCTTCCCCGAGAACTGGGGCTCCCAACAGTTCAAAATCCAGCTGATTCAAAACTTTGATACCGGGAACAAGGTCTAGTAGTTCAGCAGAGTTCGTTAGCGCAGCAGAACTACACGGAAAGAGCTCACATTTTGAACTGTTGACAACCAGACCCAGCTCTTTCAGCCCCGGTATAAGCACTGCAAGGTCCCTGGCAACGACTTCAGGCGGGCCACCGACAGTACCATCGTCGAGGTACCATAGGTTAAGGGGAGCCTTCAGAGAGCGTATCAAGCTGTTGATGGCCAGGCTGAACACAAGAGGTCCCAATGGGTCACCTTGCTGCGCCCCCACCTGGGACTCAATCTTATGACCGTTATACGACAGGTTGCTGGAGGCAACATAACACTGCCAGAGGAAGGGATATAAAGTCGGGACCTTATCCCTTACCTCGGACAGCAATACATCCCTTTCAACAGAGTTGAATGCGTTCCTGAGATCTACCTTCAAAATAACATTTCCAACGTTGGTAGCATTCAAAGCAAAAGCACGGGTGGCATGAATTGCTGCTTCACAACCTAACGGAGTACCAAAACCAAGTTGGTTAGGCTGTAAAGTCTTTGCCATTTCGCTTTTAACACCCCGACATCCCAATTTTGCCATTTTCCTTCTTATTCAACGCACACAACGATGCACCATACAGAAAAGGGCAAACTTCGCTGTTGAGCTTGCCCATTAAAAGAAAATTACAGAGGTTGGTAAGTGAGCTAAGTAACCGCTTCCCGTTGTCCCCAGCTGACGGTGACGTCAGTTCTTTCAGGTGTTGTGGACGTAAGCCATCTAGGCCTGCCGCAGAACCGGCGTGGAAAGACCCCAAAGCACTTGTTACGTCATCCGAAGTCACCGTCAAGCAAGGACAGTTTTCATCAGGCGCAGGGGGAATGGTGTTTGGCCTAGAAGGCAGCGGGTGCTTCTCCTGCAAGCCTGCTAGAGTATCCGGTGTTGATGGAGCCAAACTGCAGTCAGACGTGAGCAACCTAGCAGCGCCCCTCAAATCCCCGTCATAAACCTTTGTCTCCACCAATTTGTAAATTGATGGAGATTTCAGCGCAACATCTCTAGGTGACACTATTAATGACTGCGGACTGTCCACATTCCTTTTTATGCAACTAGTTACGGTACCCTTTTCCCCCGAATCTGGCACCCTCAACACTGAATATGAAAATGTTAACAGATCGTGCCAATCATTTATCTCGTTTGTATTAATACATGTATCTATTATAGAATAGAGCTTGCCCGCCACGAGGCACCTAGCACCTTTCGGAATGTGCTTCAATAACCGTACATTTGCTCTGAGCAGTGTAAGGTTATCAAGCACTGGAGATACAGGCGCATCCGCCGGGCAAGGAGTAGACGTACCATCCGCAACAGCATTCACAGCAAGTTGCGGCTGATGAAGAGGCAAAGGCCAGTGCTTGCGTCTGATATGGATTGCCAGACCACGTTTACCGGCATAAGTTTTAGTGGAACTGGGGGAGCAGTGCGGACACAGAATCCTTGTGTCTGCATTCATATTTTATTACCAACAATAATAGGTAAAAAAGGAACTATATACCTAACAACAAATTACCCGAGAATTTAAAAATAAACAGATTAAAACAACTTAGCAATTAATATCAAATTAATAAAAACAAAATATACTTAATTACTCTCAAATCTAGTCAAATAAATTAAATATAAATAATCAAATAAGGTCAATTTGGTAAACTAATACTAAAATAAAAGTGTGATCGGTCAATGAATTCTAAAATCATAAACCTAAACTAAACTCAAAACATAAAATCACAGATTACTGACATATATTATGTAGACTAGATAGTTAAAATATGTAAAAATGTCCATTAAAATATGTCAGATTTCAAAGATACAAACAATAATTTTTAATTTACTATCACATCAATTAATTAATTAAATAAATTTTATCAAAAATCACAGAAATGAAATACACTTATGGTAAAGTTTGTAAACACAGTAGACGGCAGGACGAAATCGAATCTTCAATTATCATTTTGTATTCTACATGAATAGATTACGAAATTGTTTTTTAAATAACAAAAGTTGTAGTAATATGCTACACAGTGTATGTAGCAAGAGCCGTAGTAAAGTCTACGACGTAGTGAAAGTTTTGCTACGGTGAACTATAAACCTTTATCCAGCTATATATCGTAAAAAAAAATATTTTTGTCACTCAAGTTTAGTCAGCTTAAATGGAATAATTAAGGGGAAAATAGCATATTTTAACTATACTTCAAAAACTGTAAGATGGTAGCTGCGGCCGATGCCAATTCTAAGGAAAACAAAAGAAAATGTATCTAAAATTTTATCTAAAATCCATATTAATTGCATCTGTGAAAAGTACTTCCAACTTTCTTCCATGCTGAACTGGGAGCGATAGAGAAACATAGAATGTTCCAGCTGCATCTCCTCCCGGGCATGCTGTAAAATCCAGCTAAGGGATTCGAGGGTTTCAGTATATTGTAATTTAGGCGATGGGCTGACAACCTGTCACTACAGCAATATACAACACAGATCTATCTTAAACAACCCTCAAAACTTGTCAGACGTGGCGAAACGACCTTTGTCTGGGTCGTTTACGCTCTGCCTACCCCATTAGGGATACAGGCATAATAGTATGTATGTATGTATGTGAAAACTACCATCTGTTTTCTTTTCCTTCAGAACAACTAATGCTGAGATCACAGAGGCGATGGCGTGATTTGGAGCACTTAGACTTCAGAGCTCAAGCTTATTTCATTCCGTTTACTCTGAAACAACTCCACAACATGACTTGGGCGCATCGGGGCATGGTCCAAAAACTGGTATGTAAATGATATTGTCTTTTTTTCGTGTGCTCCTTAAATACTGAATGAACTTATTGTTAGTTTGTTTCATCCATGCTGGACTGGGACCGAGAGAAATATACAGAATGTGCTGGCTGCATTTCCTCCCGGATATGCAGTAAAAATCAGCTAAGGGATCCGAGGGTTTCAGTATATTGCCATTTAGGCGATGGGCTCAAACTCAACCTGTCACTACAGCAATATACCTGCAAATCTATCTTAAATAACGTAACCTTTGTTTAGGTCATATACGCTCTGCCTACCCGCCCTTTATCCCTAAATGAAGGCGTGACTATACGTATGTATGTATTATTAGTCTGCCCTAAGTCGCAGAATGACCGCAAAAGACCCCTTCACAAAATGACCCTTTTTCATAATGATTATAGACCAAAAGTGTCCCTTTTCGCAAGATTTCCATTTAGCATAATATCTAATTTCACGACATTATGAGAAAAGGGACATTGTGCGTCCGAGAGATATATTTTGGATGCTACTTTTTGCGACGATACTGTTTGTTGTAGTGCTATGAGTAATTTCTTTTGAATGACATAAAATCGTTCGGAACCATTAAGCTAAACTCCGATTATTGTATGTTTTCAGTTCAGTGTACTATTGAAGAACTTTGAATTGAGAACGCGACAGAATCAGCTGGAGCAATGTCGTCTGTGGTGGTCCACTATGGAGTACGATGTTTACCCGAACGAAGCATTCTTGTAAGTGTTAATTTTTTAACTTCTTGCCAAGGCATGACTCCTCCCAATATGACCCACTCAATTAAGGTGTGACTCTTGCTTTCAAACATTACATTAGAGGAAGGGTTTCTTCAACATTTGTTTTTCCCCTCTCCTCTCGCGGATGTTTGGTGTAAATTTTGAGAGCAAGAGTCACGCCTTTATGTGTGGGTCATATTTTGATAGGTCATGGCGAGTTTCTGAGTCTATGAACAAGCCGATAAACTAGAGTTTTTAACCGTCTGTCAGTAACAGCTAATAGGCATCTCACTAAGCTTGTGCAACGACCACTACCAAAGTCACAGTAACCGGGACCGACGGCTTAACGTACTCGCCGAAGCACAGAATCTTTTTCTTACAATCAGGTGATTCCACCTACATTGTCCTAACCAAACTGTAGAAAGTCTCATAAAGTGATAAATTGGCAAATAACAAACATGAACTGTGTGTTCCCCCGCGGAAATCGAACTAACAACCTCTGGATTGGGAGCCCATGGTTGAAACCACTAGACCACGGTGGCTGCTATTTTTTTAAGCGTAAGTAGCCCTCACAAGGCAAATTGTCGAAACTTCTGGATGCTGCGCGGGACCAGAAGAGTCGTTATAAAAATACATGCGCTTTTTAAAATCTTTCTACAAAATGTCAATTAACAATAATGACACATTTATAAAAGGTCAAATTAAGCAAAATACAATTGATGTGATTGGCTTACAATTTCCATTAGATTTTAAGTATTGTGTGTGTGTGTGTTATACCTAATTATAATGGCTGTTGGTTTTCCTTACAAAATAAAATTATAAAATATAAAACAAAATCGCAAAAGGGCACATTCACCTTTTTTATTTTATGGTCATTTTGTTACAGGGACGTGTTCTTTACATACATGCCCGGAAGATACAAGGACACCATGGTAGTAAACCCGTACTGTTCTAAGACAATGCAGTATACTGGCAAAACATGCTCCTTGAACCTGGGAATTTCTCCCGGAGTTTGAAGACTAGTTTTATGGAAAGGTGTAACAAAAACACTCACTATAACCAAGATGTGAATTATCTTGGCACAAGTCTGTCTGTATCTGTCTATAATATCTAGAATAATTTTATTACGGTTTTTGTTACACCAAGTACTTAGTCAAGTAAGTTATATTAGTGCGTAGTAACTATACAAAACTAAATTGTTTTTGTGTGATTTTTTTTCATTGTCGTTTTTTTATGTTTTGGTGTTTGTACCCATTTTGTAAAAAAAAGTGTTTTTGTAATGTTAATTTATTCTGTCCGTAAAGTAAGTGAATGTGTATCATGTAGTTTTAGTCGTATATTCCGTAAAATAAATAAATGGCTGCTTTTAATAAAAATGTTTCTTTTTATTTATGCACATAGTACCATCTACAATAGTTGTACATATAAAAAACGGTTTCAAAATTGAAAAAAAAATGTCGTCGTCCTAAAATGCCAAATTACCACAATGTCAACTATACTAAATATCACGGCGCCATATAAAGATTTTTTGTTTTGAGGTACTGAGGTTTCTTTCCAACTCAGAATAAAAACTCCTTCCGGTGGCGCAGCTTTATTAGCGGTCCGCTGCGCTGCCGCCATACGGTTGTATGTGTAAACACCCTATAGCGCAAATGGCTCAAAATACGTGAAGCTCCGGCTAAAAAACTTTTAAAAAATCAAACTGTCACTGTCAGTGGGTTCAATTTGTCAAAATATTTCAATTTCGCAGCAAAATTGTTGAATATTTTCGAATTTAACCATGGCTGCGAGGCAAGCAGTGCAGAAAATCAAAGTTGGCACAAAGACCGTGAGACCAGTGCTCTCTCTGAACCACGAAGAGGCCAAGCTAAGGGTGCTGAGCCTGTACAAGACTTGGTATCGTCAAATCCCTGTTTTAGGTTAGTATGCTGTTATGTCATCGAATTTACTGTAAATATCGATCTAAGTCCCATAATTACTGAATATATCACAGGAATAAACAGTTAATATAAATCAGCCTTTGATTGTATTGTAATAATATTGATATTCGTTGCAGTACATGAATTTGACATTGCGAAGACTGAGGAACAGTGCAAAGCCAGGCTGAAGGAATTGTTTCTGGCCAACAAACATGTCACCGACGTCAGAGTTATAGATATGCTGGTCATCAAGGTGAGCATTACCTAAATATCCTTATTCCAGTATGTAGGAAAGGAAATGAAGTTACATATTTCATATTGTATGTAAACAAGTAACAGCTGATGTACCTATATTTTAGGCAGGAAAATATTTCTGGCCAGGTTTTAGATTGCCAAATAATGTGTTACATTAAGGGACCCACACTTACAGTTAAAAGTTATTTAGATTCATAAAACCAATATACTTTGGTAGGCTCAGACAAAAGTATCCAACCAAACAAGTCTCAATCTCAGTCCTACCTAATGATTTTGCTCCATATTACAAAACATTAATGATATATAAATAAAGTAATAAAAAACACTATCACACTCATTGCCCCCACTAGGATTCCCTGTGGCAAGCTGCCATGGACATACACAGAAAAACCAAAAAAGAACACCCAGACTCTGAAAAATACATTTAAACTCATCATTCAAATGTCTTCCCTGGCTGAGAATCGAACCTGGGACCTCCTGCATAGCAGGCAGGTACACTGCCAACTAGGATGCGCTAGTTAATCTCTGACCTACTGAGCATTAGTCTCCATTCATTTGTGATTTTAAGACTTAACAATATTTCTGTGTTCCATTTCCAGGGCCAAATGGAACTGGAAGAGTGTGTAAAGGGCTGGAAGCAAAAGGGACACATAATGGCATACTTTGCACCAACTATTGAGCCCAAACCCGATGACTTCTTGTCCAAATTTTTCAACAATAACGAATAAGCGTAGTTCTTTTATGTAAATAGCAAATCAATATTTAAGTTTTAATGATTGTGTTGAAATAGATGTTTCATTAAGCAATTTGTTTTTATTTTATTAACAAATTGCACGTTGGAGTTCATAAACTTTTTCCCATCTCTGAAAATATAGCTGGCACTACTGGTGACCAGCACACTGCAAATCATAGCACAAGTTGTTTGATTTGTTTTATTTATTATATTTGGGGCATGGTATAATAATATAACTACGTATTTCAAACTCGGTTTTAGAAAAAAGGTAAACAAAGTTTCATGTCTTTTAATCGAAGATCTTATTTCTAAAATAAGTTTTAGCTATTGGATATAACAACATAATGAAATAGTATATATATTTATTATAACAAAGGTACAGGTAAATATATCAATAATAATACAAATAAAACATCTTCTATTTTTATTTTATTTTTCTCAAAATTTTACCGAGGCTTCAGTCATCTGGTGACTATGCCAGCCTCATGGTATCTTTCATATAATTAAAAAACATGTATTTAACCAGATAGAGTCAGAAAACGGTACAACGCAACCGCTCTGCTGGATAGCGGGTCTGCCAACCAACAATTTAGCTGACCATTATTACCATTTTCTGAACCTATAAATCTAGCCCTCAGATCTGCATTCCGGGAACACCTCCAGCATTATAAGATTTAGATCATCAATCTTGTTACATTCAAAACAAAGGGGTGACTGTTTCACACCCATCATATGATAAAATTTGTTTCCTGGAATGTGCCCGGAACGCAGCCTCAGTGCGGAAACAAGTTCATTTCTTGTAAGGCTCGCAGAGTCAAACCACGGTAAAAAATGTGGTTCATCCAAAAGGGTCCTGTACCAAATACCTTTAGTGAACAAAACCTCGTTAAAAACTTCCTTCCATCTTTCTTTACAATAACCTTTGACACTACCAAACACTTCAGTATAATAAGGTTCACATTGTACATCCCTACCATCACAAACTGCTTCATTTGCCAGTTGATCTGCTATTTCGTTACCTCTCAAACCAACACGTGAGGGCACCCATTGAAATCTAAGTGTAACAAATGACTGTAATTTTATAATTAGATCAAGTATCTGATAAGCAATCGGCGTACAACGCGCCCCAGAAACACAACGCACAAGATGTTGGAGAGCACTCCTCGAATCCGTTAAAATAACAACCCTGTCAAATTTCTTGATTTGAATATATTGCAGAGCTTCGAATATGGCATACAACTCTGCTCTCATGATCGAGAAATCTCCTCTAAGCTTAATTTTAATAGAGATATCGTTCAAAGGGTCAAAAAGAGCAGCACCAACACCCTGAGCGCTTTTGGAACCATCAGTATAAAGTTTGTGATAGCCGGAATATAAGTTTTGTAACTGCTGCACAGAAAGCAATCGTAAATTAGAACTATCATAATTGTGTTTAGCAGATGACAAACCCTCTATGCGTAGATTAACTAATTCAGATATATCAATATATGAAAGCCATACATTCAAAGAAAACATCTCCAGGTGAGGACTTCTATGAAGTTAAAATGTGTATATCGATTAATATAGGTACATTTTTGTTTCTCCAGAAACCAGCATTCAGAGAAACTATCGATTAATCTTAAATTGTCATTGGAGAATGAAGCAACTCTCGGCCAGTATCTACATCCTAGCCAAAAACGTCGAATGTTCAACGGCGGGAGACTCATTTCACTCTCCATAACGTGAATTGGAGTGCTACGAATAAAGCTGCCACAAATTCTCAACGC
The DNA here is from genome assembly GCA_949820665.1 of Scrobipalpa costella. Taxonomy (NCBI): domain Eukaryota; kingdom Metazoa; phylum Arthropoda; class Insecta; order Lepidoptera; family Gelechiidae; genus Scrobipalpa; species Scrobipalpa costella. The sequence goes on along the minus strand of OX463304.1, from coordinate 10,196,247 downwards.
TTTGTTTTGTATTAAATTAAACTTATTTAAATGTTTCTTAGCTGCATTTGAGTATAGAAAACTAGCATAATCAATGCGACTTCTCACATGAGAAATATAAAGTCTGCGGAGATGTTTAGGATGAACACCCCAAGAGCGTCCCGCTAACACTTTCAAAACGTTGAGAAGTTTGTAACATTTTTCATTAATCTCATTAATATGAGCGCTCCATTTAAGCAAAGGGTCAAACCATACCCCTAAATACTTAACTTTTTTCAATATTTTCAAACTATTAGATATTATTTACAACAATAGAGATATTGAAATTTTTCCTTGATTTGTTAAAGATACAAACATTGCTTTTAGCTTCAGACAAACATAAACCAATTTCATCCAATAAATTAGTTAATACATTAACTGCCTCATTAATATTATTTTCAGCAGACCTTATGTCAATATAATTAACAGTTTTATACAAAACAAAATCATCAGCATACTGTGACATTTACATCTGGAATATTATTACTAATGTTTCTCGTAACAATGTTTAAAAGTAAAGGAGACATAGGGTCACCTTGAGCTAAGCCCCTAGATGAGTGTCTGTTAATATATTCATTGCCAACTAACATACTACAATTTCTATCAGAAAGGAAATTCCACAAATACATACATATTCTTCGACCAATACCATCATTATCTAGAGCAGAAATGAGAGGAGCAATATTGACATTGTTATAAGCATTTGTAATATCAACAAAACAAGCTATAGTGGTTTTTCCGTTAGCAAACCCAGTTTGTACATTGGTAACTAAGGCTGACAGATTATCAAGAAAAGATCTAGCGCGCCTAAACCCAATCATGGACGAAGGAAATAAATTCTTATGCTCCATGAACCATTCCAATCTCTTCGTCAAAATGAGATAAAAAAGTTTGCACGGACAAGACATTAGAGATATTGGTCTCAAAGCGGAAGGTAAATTGGGGTCTCGTCCATGCTTAGGTATAGGCACCACTAACACATCTCTCCATTGACTGGGAACTTCCCCAGTATTCAATATCAAATTAAATAATTGAACAAGCAACTTCTTAGCATTAATTGGTAAATTAAATAGCATAGAGTAAGATATGTTATCTGCACCTGGAGATGTATCCTTACGTTTTAAACAGTTATTAAGCTCAGATAAAGTTATTTCACTATCAGAAATTATAGACTCTTGCGGCGAAAGAACCGGCCGAGACCCCTCTACACTATGTGGCGTAAGAGAGTACAATAAATCATAACATAACATAAAAATACTTTATTGCACGTAAGAATACAAATCATACAACACAACAGATAACAACAAAAAACAAGTACAGCATAGGCGGCCTTATTGCTAAGGTAGCAATTTATTCCAGGCAACCTTTGGGTCAAAGAAAAAAATGCGTAGCGGTAAGCGGGATATTTCAAATCTAGTAAAATATGTATTCTAAATACATTACATATAATACATAAACTAGTTACAAGCTACTACATAGATATTGTAAAGTAAACTAATACATAATATATAATAAACTAATACATAAACTAATGGAAGATAGGATAATGCAAACTACAACCAGAACTAGACGAAGGAAATGACAGCAACAGCACAGGATAAAAGTGAAGGATAAATAATGATCATGTAGTAATTTCTTCCAAGTAATGTTTTTTAATTCGGCTCTTAAAGGTCTCAAGAGACGGTGCACGTCGAATGTCTTCGGGCAATTCATTCCACAGCTTGATCGCTCGCACTGTGAAATACTTTGCGTAGAAGTCAGTTTTGTGAGACGGCAGGTTAAGCGTCAATTTAGAGCTGGCACGCAAATTGCGAGCCAGGGTTGCCGAGTGAAAAATAAAGCGATCTTTAAGATAAGGAGGGGTGTTAGGGTGGGAAAGAATGGAGTAAAGGAGGGAGAGGATATGACAGTCCCTTTGGCACATCTTTGGCTTTGATTGGATCAACAGCTGCATATTTGCTGCCCCCACCCTTCATCCATCTCATCCTACGCCACATATCGGGAGAGGAAGTTTCGTGATCAATGCTAGAGCAAAACTCAGACCAACCATCGAATCGGGCCTTCTTAGATATTAAGTCCGCTTGAGCAACTTTATCTTGAAATATTATATAATTGTCAGGAATAGGATTGCGTCTGACCTGTGCTAAAGCAAGCCTCCTCTCAGCCACTGCCTTCGACAATGTAGAGTTCCAATATGGTTTAGGTCAAAATTTTTGTCCTTTTTCACAGATAAATCTTAATAGTCCTTTTTCACAGATAAATAAATCTTTGTCCTTTTTCACAGATAAAATTGTCACCTCACTCTCTAATACATTCTTGATTTCATCTTCTTCCAAGTCTATAGGTATCTACATCCCTGATTACATCATAAGAATATACTACATCGCTAGTTTTCCTGCAAGTCCAGCCTTTTTTCTTAATATTCTCATTGTTTAAAAAAGTATTTACCCCTTTATCAGACTTGAACCGGAACAAAATCTTGTAAGGATTTTTATAAATTATTTTCAGTACTTCCTGTATCTCTTCATCTTTCAACATTTTTGCAAGTGCTAATTAAATTATATTATTATTTATTTATATTATATTAGCTTAGGTAAATGCTCTTGGGCACTAACAGACACTTCATACAGCTCTGAATTTTTTTCGCTAACAGGTTGGTATGCATTCCATTTTCTTCACGGGATGAGGTACGTCTCAGTGCACTGCTCCTCTTTACGCTTTGTATACACAATGAAGCCCTCTTCATCCGTCTCACTATCCCATTGAAATCTTGTTCTCTTTAATGAGTTATCTCTTGACCTTCCGCCCTCCACCATCATAACCTCAAAATTGCCATCCTGGTTGCTGGGTTCCTGGGAAACCGGTGAACCGAAAATGACCTTTCGCACATCATCAGCAGTCATTTGACTAACATCAATAGCTGGAGGAGGCTCCTCATCACCACTTTCACCATTTTCACCCATGACACAAAAATTGAGGGTAGTACAAAAACAAATTTGATAAAAACGCAAAGTCGTCCACGACGACATATCTTCTATAAAATACAGATAAAAAATATCTTCTAGAGCTCCGCATCGGGGCAACATTCCCAGAAGGCTAGCTGCGTTTCCCCTTTGCACAGCCAAGCTTAGACGCTGTGGGTCTGACGTTGCCTCGATAAGGCGCGTTGAGATCTGGTTAAGAAATGAACGGGCACTAGGGCCCCACAATCCCATTGTTTCCAAGGCAATTGTAAGGAAAATGTAACCGTCACCTATGTCCTGGTACTTTCTCCGCTTGCCCAGTTCAGCCGACGCTGCCGCAGCCCCTGGAGACTTGGAAGTTGTGTGGACGTGAGACGGCGGCGCCAGCGTGTCTACGCATGTAGCGTCCCACTACTACTTCTACTTCTACTTCTTGGTGGGAAGGCTGCGATGCACGCAGACGGGTGATCAGCTCCTGATGTTGGAACCATTTCACCCAATTCCCAGTGGTGGAGCACTGGGTTCACTGGTGCTCCGTCAGCGTCACCTCCTTGAATCTACCGGTGGCCCTGCAGAAGTGCAGAATGTCTAGTAAGGAAATGTTTTCTAAGTCCTTTGTCTCTAGTTTGTCAGTTCCTAAGTATTCCCATCTTGGCAGTGAGTAGCGAGGACATTCGGCTAAGAAGTGGAGACTACTTTCCTCCTGTCCGCACTCAGGGCAATTTAGGTTATCTATTAATCTCATAGTGTGTAGGTGTTTGTTCAGTCCGCAATGTCCTGTCAGTAACCCTACCAAGAGTCTGATATGTTTTTTACTAAGTTGTAGCAATCTACGCGTTTTCTAAAATCTAGGCATTTTATGAAAAGCTTAGATTGTCGACAGGACTATAAGTTATTCCATCTACTGTTACTATCGTTTTTAATTTTTATATTAATAACGCCTTTTGTTGTTTGGCCTGGAATTGGTAGACATGGTTTAGGGCCCATAAAGGTTTCATCTGCCCCGGTCCTGGCCAGTTTGTCTGCTATCTCGTTTCCTTCGTTGTCTTGGTGCCCTGGCACCCAGGCAATTGTGATACTAGTTTTGGTATATAATCTGTTTAGAGTCAGTTTGCATTCCTTGACTAATGCAGAGGTTGTACAGGTTTTGTTCAACGCTTTTAACGCATACATAGGGATATAGGGACAGAGAAAGCGACTTTGTTTTATACTATGTAGTGATGTGTTTTTGAATAAAAAGACATGAAAGTTTGTTTACCTTTATACTAAAACGGAACGAAAGTTTGTTTACGTTTATTCTACACCAGTAGTGCCAGTTTTTTTATAAGTTATTATACCATGGCGTGATTATATGTATGTATGTATGTCTTAAACCATGATTTGAGGTATATCCTTGGAATACGGGTACAGAGTGACTAAAGGACCTTTTTATAAAAACTCCTAAAATGTTTGTTTGACATTCATATGACGCTTATGACTGAATATAAGTTCTATACAAAATCCAAACAAATAATTTATTCATTAGAAAGCAAAGAATATTCTATGATATCTAAATATTTTGCTCCGTGGGTTGCCTAGTATTTGAAGATATTTCAAACAATCTAAGTATTATCAGATCGTAAATTAAAACATGTGTGCTGAGAAAGTAGCCAAAGGTACCAAACTGGTAAAGCCCATTCTGTCCCTAAACAAATGTGAAGCTCACACCAGGGTCCTCGGTTTATACAGAGCTTTTTACCGCTACATTCCAAATATAGGTAAGTTATTTATTGCCCTTTCATTATTTCTCACTTTTGTATGTTTTCTGTCTTTTTTTAATAAGATTATGGTAGCTCATGTATAGTACAATATATCTTGTACTATACTACAAGTTTTGGATCCCACTAATGATTTTTATTCATTAAACAGGAAATGGGTGAAATAAAATGTGTTATTTACCCTTATTCTCAATACTTATCATAGCAAACACGCCTTAGGCGATGCAAACATTGAGCTCCGCACTACGTCGCAAAGCGCAGATATTGTCTATGTTCCATTGTTTGAACCACTTAGCAGTTGGTTTGAACGATGAAACATAGAGAATATCTGCATTTACTACTTAGCAGTTGTTTTGAACAATGGAACATAAACAAAATTTGCGCTACGCGACGTAGTGCGGTGCTCAGTGTGTGCTTCGGCATATACCAAGAACCTATCTTGATGCTCTGCCAGCCCGGTACATAATGGATAAAGGTGTTGACGCTGAGGCGTGACTATTTTTCATGGGACTGGTCTGTATATATCGATCAATTTATTTTCTTCAGTGCATTACCATGATATCCAGAAATCGACGGAGGACGTTCGACTGAAGATAAGGGAGTTATTTTACAAGAACGCCAACGTTGAAGACTTGCGAGTGATAGACGTCCTGATAATAAAGGTAAGGAATATTTTACTATAAGTAACTACTCGTATAATAATCAGATGTTTTTCCGGGGAAGTCTACTAGTACCTACATTAAAAAAAGATACACGCAAAATCCAGCTAAATATATAAACGTATCGTAAGCACGTTACTCTATCTACACGATATCCTATAAAAAAATACGTTATTGTTTCTAGTTTGTTTGCTGACCTGATTGCCCCCATTAATAAAACCGGGTCTAAGGGATAGCGTCTCGCAAACTGATAGGGGAGTCTTAGGCTCTTATTTATAAAGCGATATCAACCGCACACCAACCTCATGTCATGATACATTCGCCGCTCGCGACTGGCTTGCGATTATTAAACAAGATGGAGAGAGAAATTGATCTTTTCAATTGTTCTTTGCAGAGGTTCACAGAAACGGCACTGAATTGTTTTTCAACTGAATAATATTTAATAACTAATGTAAGCAATATATATATGTTAAAAAAATGGGTTAAGATCCTGTAAAATAAATAAATAAGATTGAGAGCAGTATTAAGGATAAAGATTTTAATAACGAGCACTCACTTTTGAAAATAAGTCGCGTACTTCACGACATACACGTGAGAGCTGAATATAAATACGGCCCTATGTGTCGTTGACTGAGCAACCCTTATCAATTTGGGGGACCTGCTCCCTTACACTCCGTATAATGTACATATGCTATCAAGAATCATTTAATCCTATATCAAACGATATGCAAACAAACCGCTTTTGGTATATCGTTAAGTGTTCTTTCTTACTAGGGCTACATGGAGCTGAAGGAGATCACGCACCAGTGGCAGCAGAAGGGCCACGTGTTTGCCAACTGGTGTCCTACTCAGGAGCCGAAACCGAAAGGGTTTATTGGAAAGTTCTTGGAGTCAAATGACGTTTAAAGCACAATTTAGTTTAGTTCTATTATCTGCTGTATCATAGTCTCATTATTTATCATTATATGTCATGATTTTGATTATCTACTTAGTTCGATGTTTCGTTTCACCTACTACGTTGTCATCTGTATTCCCTATACCAGAAATTAGAATACTTGATCTACTTTTATCTTTTCTAGTCCTGTTTTTTCTTTTTATAAATAAATACTGTAGATTTTCCCCATAAATCAATTCTAAAGCCAGTTTTCATTCAAAATGGACTAAAAGAAAACATAAGAACAAATTCAAAATTTATTGATCACATTCATACAACATCACACGCCTTTCAAAGGCTTATAATATATATTATAAAACTAGCATGCCTTTTATAACTGCAAATGTGAATAACTCTAAAACAACGATATAGTTATTTTCTCTGGCAAGTTGTTTTCAAACCAAAAATGTAGCGTACGTTGAAAAATAGCAATTCACAGTTTTGCATTCTTTCATTTACCTATAACTGTGATAATAAAATTAATATTTGTTTTTTTTAACATTACATAAAACAATAAAACAACAACTCTGGCATAAATAATCGTTCACAACCATAAAATTACAGTTTGTAATTAAGTAATGATAAACTAAAGCTCTGTTCTTTCTTTCAAACAAAAATAATCTCACATTATTTAAAGTATGGCATTTTTCTACTCTATTTATTATAATATTTACCTTCGTCGGTATTTTTTTTTAATTAATTACTGATTATAGTCATAATATTTTACGTAATTATTAGATTTGCAGGATAATATAAAAATAAGATGTATTCTTGTAAAAAGTAATTAAATATGATCACTATTTATTTCAATTTAAAAATTATATTTATTTAACAATATTTTTCAATAAATATTTTAGCAAATAACGTCGGTCTTAGACCGTAATACATCTATAAATTGTATGCAAAACATATCAATAGAAAATATTATTTTTGTTATTCACCTAATGTAATGTGTTTAAGCCTAAATTAGTTACACTACGTAATAACGTTGTTGTGTTTATTACAAAATTCTATGTACAAACAGAGTTTTTATTCTCGATACCTTGTGATTTCGTGCCAATATCTCAAAGATTTTTCTATTCTAATTCTCTTCCTGGCTGGCCTTTACTGACTCGCCAACTAACCCGCCACACACTCTTCTTATAGCTTTCAGAAGCAACTGTAGCGACGACCGCTTGTCTTTGTTATATCATTACAATCTAGGAGGTCTGGTACACCTTACAGCAGCATCTTCACGAACTCTGTAAAAAAAACACAGTAAATCAGCGCTCGATCAGAAAATGTTTACAATTAGTGAATTTTTCATAATTTCAAAAACGTAGATAGATGGAAAGAACAAAGAGTAATCCTATCCACAACATCAACTTCAACGTCATCAACATTCTTTGGAATCGCATTAAGTGTGCCATCGATTTAGATGGGGCTCTATCAGTGTCGTTGCGTATTGTCAATCGAAGTTGTGTCGAAAATGTGAAGTCCCATATTGCCATAATTATCCCTAAAGCGACCTGCGTGCGCCATACATTTACTTTAAGCGTTTTCTGTCTGACGATGGAAAACACCTGAATTTGCCTGCCGAGATCCTGCTGAGCCTGATCCTTGCCTGCGGCAATAAGTCCCTGTTTTGCTGCTGCTGGCTTATCCAAACTGCTCACTTTCATAGTCGATGCGTCAGTCGTGGTGTCGACCACGTCTCCGAGTGCTAAAACCTGGTTGAGCTGGGCGTCCGTCACTGACTCTCCAATCATCTCTAAGCCGGTACCCAGCACTGCAGTTACTCCCTGGTTCTAAGGTTATATTTTCTCACCTTCATAGTCGATGCGTCCATCGTGGTCGATGTCTTCGCGTGCTAAGAAGTGGTTAAGCTGGGCGTCCGTCACTAGCTCGCAGATCATCTCCAAGGTGGTACACATCTCTGCAGTTACTCCCTGGTTCTAAGGTTATATTTTCTCACCTTCATAGTCGATGCGTCCATCGTGGTCGATGTCTTCGCGTGCTAAGAAGTGGTTAAGCTGTGCGTCCGTCACTAGCTCGCAGATCATCTCCAAGGTGGTACACATCACTGCAGTTACTCCCTGGTTCTAAGGTTATATTTTCTCACCTTCATAGTCGATGCGTCCATCGTGGTCGATGTCTTCGCGTGCTAAGAAGTGGCTAAGCTGGGCGTCCGTCACTAGCTCGCAGATCATCTCCAAGGTGGTACACATCACTGCAGTTACTCCCTGGTTCTAAGGTTATATTTTCTCACCTTCATAGTCGATGCGTCCGTCGTGGTCGATGTCTTCGCGTGCTAAGAAGTGGTTAAGCTGGGCGTCCGTCACTAGCTCGCAGATCATCTCCAAGGTGGTACACATCACTGCAGTTACTCCCTGGTTCTAAGGTTATATTTTCTCACCTTCATAGTCGATGCGTCCGTCGTGGTCGATGTCTCCGAGTGCTAAGACGTGGTTGAGCTGGGCGTCCGTCACCGGCTCTCCGATCATCTCCAAGGCTGTACGCAGCTCGTCGCGGGTGATGTAGCCGTTGTCGTCACGATCGAATACCCTAGAATTTATAAATTATTTTATAAATAATACGTTCTACTCTTAGATCGATGGAGCAGTAGGCGGGGCTCGCAAACCGACTCCCGCTGGGTGGCTATCTTGGCACGGTAGACGCAACGTAGGCAGGTCTCCCACAAGGTGGACGATCTGTTGAAGGTTGCGGGAAGCTGCTGGATGCAGAAGGCGCTAGACCGATCCTCGTGAAGGTTCTTGGGGCAGGCCTATGTCCTGCAATGGACGTCTATCGGCTGAAACGACGACTATTAGATCTAATGTTCTACTATACCACTACTACTCATCATCTCCCTAGCCTTATCCCGTACTTCACGGGGGCTACCTAATCTAAGTGATATAACGAGGGTAATGATTTTACACAGAGCGACTGCCATATTCTCCTCAAGGGAAACCAGACCCAAGCCTAGATTATGTCAGAGTTTTCAAGCCGCTAATGCTTAGCACTGGCCTCTGACATGGCTTAACGACGACTACGGTGTTGAACGATATTAACCGGAAGCAGCGCTTTAACGCACCTTCCGAAGCCCAGAAAAAGCGCAGAATAAACGTACATACGAATTTCGAAAACCGAAAAACACATCGGTACGTGGTGGGCTTCAAACCACGACCTCCCGCTCAGGAGGCAGCGGTCGGCCTATCCTAGTGGATAGGGCCGCTGTCATCGCTACTACTACTACTACACTCCCGGATATCCAGATGATAACAGCAATATCTAGCTACCTTAGCTACCTCTGCATCAAAGCGGATTAAGTGCTTCCAGTCCACCATTCATAATGCGCTTAAGAGCGTACACAATAGATACTTCGATGAATAAGTTCTGATATTCAGTGTTTTATGATGACGATAATACTCTTCACCGATGACCTTCTGAGGTATTAACCGCTGTGTGTATTTTTTTAATTATGGCGGTTATAGCTACGTCACTGATCGTATCAGGGGCGGCATCAAAGCGATGAAATTACTGATATAGTCAAGGCCAATCGCCTCGAACCCACTCAGCGCAATAAAAGGGGGTGACGGCGAAGTAAGTATCGACCCACACAACACCCACACTTCAATCAAACAATAATTCAAAATTGCGAACCAAATCACTGTGTTTTCCTTATATTCAATCGAAATCACTTTCAGTTTTTGACCTTTTCCGTTCCGTTGGGAAAACCTCTCTACGAGATCGGCATTACAAGAAACGCCTTCTCATTGTATCTACGTACAGGCACGTGCGTATTTTAGGGGTGGTAAAGAATCTACTTCCTAGCAGTAGGTACAGTTGGGCAAGAGTATCACAACCCTGACGATTTACTTTTTCTGTGTTCAATAAATCTGTGAACTACACTGCCTAACTTGAGGCTCTGTCTTGATCAATCCTGGTCTTGACTGCAGTGACTACGTAAAGACATTTGAAAGAAAGTTCTGAACCACGCCGCCGCAGGCGGAGGTAGTTTTTTGTTCCATTGCCGGCTCTGCACAATGAAAACACGATTCAACACAAAAAATCCTTTGACTCGTTCCGTGCAGGGTGCCGGAACCTTTAATGTTATACCGCGCTCAATTTCTCCTGGCAGACGGCGTATTGAAACATTTACCTATATTTCCTATTAATTCGAAGGTAACTTTTTTGTCTGTTACTTTCGTCCATATGCTACCTCTAAAAAGAGACAGTAAAAATAACTAAATAATAAGCAGACAGAATAACAAATATAAATAAATAAACTACTAATTATAAGATATAAGTAAATGTTTCAGTACGCCGTCTACCAGGAGGGATTGAGGGCGGTATAGTCTGAAGTCGGTCAGTCGCCGCCGCATCTGAAACTGCAGCAGCTAAAAACGCACTAAATATGCGGAATTGGAGGGCCAATATTACTTTGTTCCCCTGGTAGTGGAGACTTTGGGTTGGAGGGCGTAGGAAGGGATGTAATTCTTTAGAGAAATTGGGCGCCGCCTTCGGGAGAGAGGTTACGACAACCTCGCTGGGGCGTTTCTGCTGCACAGGCTGTTGCAGTTCAACGTGGTAACGCAGCGAGCGTAATGGGCACCTGTGCACCGGGAATGCCCCAGGGCGGACTTTACGATTAGCGTTTAATAATAATAATAAGGACTGGGTACCTGTGAGCCCATGATACTGAAAAGTATACCAACATAATAATACCAATAAATCATTGTATTTCAGGCAATATTTACATTAGTAGGTGATAAATAATATAAACAGAGGCCCATATAATATATACCTTACAGACTAACATACTTAAATACTACTTCGACGTATGGACGATAGCAGGAGGTCTGTAGCGTCGAAATACGACCCCCACGGCCATTAATGTTTTAAGTTGACATATAATTTGTATTGGATTGATTTTGTTGACAATAAAATATTAAATTATTATTATTTCTTCCCTGCTGGACTGGGAGCGAGAGAAAAACGTAGAATGTGCCAGCTGCATTTCCTCCCGGGCATGCTATAAAAATCAGCTAAGGGATCCGAGGGTTTCAGTATATTGTAATTTAGGTGATTGAACTGCCTCCGTGGTCTAGCGGTCTGAGCCATGGGCTCTCGACCCGGAGGTCCCGGGTTCGATTCCCGGCGGGGGACAATGACTTTGTGTTGTTGTTTCTAGTTTGGTTAGGACATTGCAGGTCGATCACCTGATTGTCCGAAAAGTAAGATGATCCATGCTGTCGGATGGGCATGTAAATAGTCGGTCCTGCGCCTGATTTCTCTCTGGTCGTGTCAGTCAATCTGTCCCATCAGAATAAGAGATTGAAGGAATAGAGAGTGCACCTGTGTGTAGCGCAAAACACTTGGGCACTCAAAACAAGTCCTGCGCAGTTGGCTGATCTCCAGGAGATTGGCCGCCATCACCGAAAATCGGTGGGAGAACTATTAATTTAGGCGATGGGCTGACAACCTGTCACTTCAGCAATATACAAATCTATCTTAAATAACACTCAAAACTTTCTCAGACGTGGCGGAACGACCTTTGTTTAGGTCGTTTACGCTCTGCCTACCCCATAAGGGATAAAAGCGTGACTACATGTATGTATGTAAAATATTAACTGTTATATTTAAAAAAAATATCCGCTTCCTAGGTCTGTAACTCACTTGAACGCTGCAACCAGATCTCTCGTGATCTCCTCCTCAGAATCTCCACCGCTGTTGGTGACGTCCATGCCCTGTATCGCCTGGATCTTGGTCACCCACTGCATAAACTCGTTCTCGTCTATTAGCCCGTTACCTGGAAAGGGAAACAAGCTTGCTTGTAAATAATGATAAGCTGTATACAAAGAATTTCTTCCATGCTGGACTGGGAGATATAGAAATACATAGAATGTTCCAGCTGCCCTTCCTCCCGGGCATGCTGTAGAAGTCAGCAAAGGGGATTCGAGGGTTACAGTATATTGTAATTTAGGCGATGGGCTGACACCCTGTCACTACAGCAATACACATTACAATCTAAAATTTTCCTCAATATTTGTCAGACGTGGCGAAAGCACTTTTCACGAGGCGTTTTACGCTCTGCCTACCCCGTAAGGGATAAAAGCGTGATTTTATGTATGTATGTTTACAAAGAAAGGCTATGATAAATTTGTCACTCCCACTACTGTTTCGGTAGCTAGGCGAAGCCGGCGACTAGTTCCTATTTCTTATATTTCCATGTCTGACATTTTGCTAATTATTATTGGGACGAGTTCTTCTTTATGAAAAGCCTTAATTTTGCCATTTCTTAATTTTCCGAATTTCTAATTTTCATAATTATATACAGTATCAATTCGGTATTTTTCTGATGATAGTACAGTTAGAAACCTATTTGAGTAAATTACTTTAAATTTTACTAATAAGTGATTTTGTAATTTTTATATGAATAAATGGTACAGTTAGTAAATCGAGGTTGGACTATGTCTACCAATTAGTGAACTTGCGTATTATACCTTATTATTATAAAACTCATTGCGTTATCTTGAATAGACTTAGACGAAGTGTAAATGTCAAATGTCAATTCATCTTCGATATTGTGGAAAAACGCCATTCAACTGAAAAATTGTATTGATATTTTAACAACGTATAATATTTTAAACTAAATAATGACTTCTTCGAGTTCGGGAGTTGTAGATTTAAATTTTGTTAGCATCGGACAAAAAGGCAAGAAAAAATTGGTACGTGGTGGCTATCAATACTACTTTCAATCTAAAAATTTAAGAGGAACACAGATTTGGCGTTGTTCTAATAAAGGAGTACGCTGCAATGCATCTGTAACACTGAACTCAGCATTGAATACAGTAATAAGGGAAAGTACTACGCATACGTGTAAACCCAATTTTTCAAAATAAAAATAGCGCTTGCTGTTGATACATTGAAAGAACATTGTCGCACAGAATGGAAACCCATTCCTGAGTTATACGAGGAGTGCATGAAGGGTTTAGACAGCGATTCTGATTCTAGCGAAAACTTGGAACCACCGCCATTCAGCTCAGTTAAAGATGCCTGTTATGCCGCTCGTAAGGCTGTTCTAAACAACTCCAAATTGAAATTCAAAAATGTACAAGAAGTTAAGTTTCCGGAAATACTAACTAATAAATTCCTTTTATATGAGGGAGAAGGAGAAGATAAAATATTTATTTTTGGGAGCCCAGGGTGCATGAAATTAATAAAAAAAAACGATTTGTATTTAGCTGACGGAACATTTAAGAGCGTACCAAACCCTTTCGAACAATTATTTACGGTTCACGTAGACATTGGCAGTACAAGAGAGGTGACTACAATAATACCAATATTTTTCTGCTTATTACCTAATAAGAAGGAATCGACTTATACAGAAGTGTTTCGTATTTTAAAAGAGAAGTTTCAAGTTTCAATTTCCTTTTTCAAAAGTGACTGGGAAACTGCCATAATGAATGCAGTCAAAACCGTATATCCCGATGTCAAAATAAAAGGTTGTTTTTTTCATTTTTCAAATGCGATTTGGAAGAACGCTGAGAAATTTGAAATGACGCTGGATAAACAACACAGAAAGATTGTAAGGCTAACAACCAACTTAGCTCTTCTGCCAGTCGAATATGTCCCAGAAAGTTGGTTGTTCATTATGAATGAAGCACCAGACGATACCGCAACAGCAAATTTTGTGGCATATTTTCAGAAACAGTGGATGGGAAAAATATGCGCAAATATGTGGTGTTGCTCTCAGGAGCGTCATAGGACTACGAACGCCCTAGAAGGATGGCACTACCGCCTAAACATAAAAATTGGGAAGGCAAATCTTTTCTCGTATGTTAAGTTTCTGAAGAAAGAAGCGACATTTTATGCAAAACGGATAAAAAAAAATAAAGTGTATACTGAGCCACGGAAAAGACGATCAAAATTTATAATTAAAGACGCAAAAATTAGCGGATATATAGAAGACCTAATTAAAGGAAAAATCACACCTGAAGAATGTCTGAAAGATTTATGTCGGTTTAAGTAGGCAAATAAGAAATATTGTGTTTTTTTTAAATTTTAAGCAATGTAAAGTAACGGATTTCTTTGTTTCAATATTTAATTTTACGTTTGTAGGCAATACTAATATAATTTTGTCGCTGGTGACTGTATTTAATTTAAAAAAACGATCTAGTACTAACAACAATTATGAAAATTAGAAATTCGGAAAATTAAGAAATGGCAAAATTAAGGCTTTTCATAAAGAAGAACTCGTCCCAATAATAATTAGCAAAATGTCAGACATGGAAATATAAGAAATAGGAACTAGTCGCCGGCTTCAGCTAGGCGGTAGCGCGATGGACCGGCATTCCTGAGATGCAGGTTCGAGCCCTGCGCGAACGAGTTTATTATTTTGTTTCTTTCATATTAAATGATAAGCTGGCATTATTAAATACTATACGTAGCTTGTGCGAAGTTTTTTATTTTCCCCCAAAAAAAGTAGCCTATTGCCTATTCCAGGATCTAGCCTACATGTGTGCCAAGTTTCATGATGATCGGTTGAGTAGTTTTTGCGTGAAATTGTAACACACATTTCTACTTTCACATTTAAAACCTTAGTGAGGATATATCCAGGGATTGCTTCGAAATAATGGAGTTGTTCAGATTACAACTTAACAAGAAAGCGACACATGGGCGTGAATACACATACGCAGCAGCTGCCAATGATGCGACATCCTCAGGCCTTCGTGTCACCCTTATTGCTACTAAGTTATATTATGAAAACTCTATTTCATTTAAACTAGGTAACTTTCAGTAAGTATTGCTTAACCTTGCACTTTTATCTAAATTAAATACCTAAAATATTAATATCACTATAAAGCTTCGCCCAAGCTATATCATTAACATATACGACGCAAAATTTTACTTGAGTGTCATCAGAATTGTTGGTGTCGTTAAATCTTAATCAACTATTGTTACGAAACCCATCTACGGGTTACGGCGTAGCACTCGTAGCAAAAATCTGTTGTTTGATATTTATTTATTTATTTCACATATAAAAAATCTACAGACATCAAATTCTTAGGACCATTAAACCATAAAAAGGTTTTTCTTGGCACTGCACATTCCTCCTAATACTTTAATAGTTAGCAAAAAATCTTCCCAACCGATTTTCCGTGATGGCGACCAATGTCCCATAGATTGGCCAACGGCGCAGGTTTAGTTTTTAGTACCCAAATGTTTGCGCAACACACAAGTAATCTCTATTCTATTCCTTCATTATCTTATTCTGATGGGACAGACTGACTGACACGACCAGTGAGAAATCAGGAGCAGGTCCGACTTTTTACATGCCCATCCGACAGCGTGGAATATATTACTTTTAGGACAATCAGGTGATCAGACTGCAATGGCTTAATCAAACTAGAAACAACAACACAAAGTTATTGTCCCCCGCCGGAGATTGAACCCCGGACCTCCGAATCATGAGCTAATTTAGTAGTTGAGGTTATTTTAAATACGCTATTTACCTTTCTTCCATTCTGGACTGGGAGCGAAATAAAAACATAGAATGTGCCAGCTGCATTTCCTCCCGGGCATGCTGTAAAAACCAGCTAAGGGATCTGAGGGTTTCAGTATATTGCAATGTAGGCGATGGGCTGACAACCTGTCACTATAGCAATATACCTACAAATCTATCTTAAATAACCCTCAAAACTTTGTCAGACTTGGCGGAACGACCTTTGTTTAGGTCGTTTACGCTCAGCCTACCCTGTTAGGGACCAAGGTGTGATTAAATGTATGTACTCTTTTACTTGTCCTCCAAGCTGGGAGTAATAACAAACCATTATACAACTTTATATATGTGTTCCTGGTTATTCCGAATCCACGTCTTCCGGAGTGAAACGAAAAACTTATTACGTTAAGGGGCTTCCCTGGGCTAAGTGGCGCCCTCACCTGTCGAAAAATCATAATTCACTAAAAACGATCATCCGGTAAATCATATTGAGATTAAAGCAATGAAGGTCATTCAGAACCTCATCAAGTTCCAACTTATAGTTCGTTGTAGTTACAGATAGAAAATTTCGCTAAATAAGATAGAATACTGAATTATCAATTAATAATGCTTAAAATAAACTTTAGTACCTATAGTTCAATCTGATATATCGGAATTCCGATTTATTTCGTTTTCAGTGAGTAATGATGTTTTAACTGATGAGGGCGCTGGCGTTCCCCTTAATTCGATTTGGTTGATGTTTAGAAAATGGCGAGAATATGAACGTGCAGGGCAGCGAAAGCATTAAGACTACGGTGGCATGCCAGCGCCATTAAGTCACAACGTCGACGGTAACATCAGACCATTATGTTTTATGATAATCATCTGCATAATTACCAATGTTTAGGGTTATAAGTAAGGTAGCTTTATGTTTGTTTTGTTATAAGATACTTTACAGTCATAAAACTCGTCATATAAAAATGTATTACCGTCGTAGTAAGCCAGTTTTCATTCTTCTTCTGTCGAGTGGGTATCGAGTCTATCGACCCGATGAACCCTGGTGTCAGTTTTTTTTAAACCGCCTAGTAGCACAACTATCAGGCCTCTAACATGGTTTGAGTAACGACCACTATCAAAGACAGCGATACATACATAATCACGCCTTTATCCCTAATGGGGTAGGCAGAGCGTAAACGACCTAAACAAAGGTCACTCCGCCACGTCCGACAAAGTTTTGAGGGTTATTTAAGATAAATTTGTAGGTATATTGCCATAGTGACAGGTTGTCAGCCTATCGCCTAAATTGCAATAAAGAAAAACCCTCGGATCATTTAGCTGATTTTTACAGCATGCTCGGGAAGAAATGCAGCTGGCACAAGATAGCGACAGTTTTCATAATAACTCTTGTTAATCGTGTAGTGTTAAATCCTTGCACCCAGTTTTACAATACTTTTTTGGTTTTCTAGTGATATTATTTCATCACATCACTGTAACATTGACGTCTCTAAAGATACAATGATCCAAGAAAGAGACCCATGAATTAATAAGAGTAGCGACAGATTGATTATCTTGGGAGGGGTTTACATAATTCGACATCATCATCACTAGTTTATTTACTTATGAAAAACACCCTATAGGTAATCTATGTTTTTTTTAAACATATTAAATTCTTTATTGTTTTAAAAAAATTAAACATAAAAGTAAACTTAAAAATTAAAACAAAAGGCGAGCTTATCTCTATAAGAGATCTCTTCCAGCCAACCTAATGAGGATGAAAGAAGGGAAAATCACGGGAACAGATATAATAAACGTAATAACATTAATAATTATAGTAATACTAATACACACTAATATATTTCAATAAAATAAACTAATACATAACAATATCAATATGATATATAATTAAATGGTATAAAAGATATTGAAAATGAATCTAAATATATAAATGTCATAGAGAATTAATAAAATGCTCTTTCAGTCTCTTCTTAAAGGTGAAACTCGAGGGACTCTCTTGTAGAGTTTTTGGTAATTTATTCCAAAGTTGTATGGCTCTTACAGTGAATGAATTAAAAAAGAATTTGGTGTTCGATCCAGGAACCTCCAACACCTTTGTGATGCAGGCGCGCCTAGATCGAGGGTCAGGAAGTAATAATCGGAATCGGGAGCGGAGATATTCAGGAGAGGAAGGGTCATTAAGGATTTTATACAGGACAGTGAGGATGTGCACATCACGACGAAGTCGGATAGGAAGCCATTTAAGTTGAGCGCGAAATTCTGAGACGTGATCAAATTTGCGAAGTCCAAAAATGAATCTAATAGCTAGGTTTTGTAAGCGCTCAAGTTTGTTTAGCAGCTCCTCAGTCGCATCCAGATAACAGACATCAGCATAATCGAGGATGGGAAGGAGAAGAGCTTGTGCAAGCATAATTTTAGTGTGAAAAGGAACGAAATTTTGGAGTCGTTTGAGAGAATGGAATGAATAATGCATACGTCTACTAACCTCATTCACCTGTGCCGACCATGATAAGTCACAGTCCAAAATCAACCCAAGATTCTTAACTTTGTCAGTATAAGGAATGCATATGTTGTTATAAAAAATCTTAGGTAGATCTGCAACCTTAATCCTACAACTGAGCCTGCTGCTACCGACGATCATTGCCTGAGATTTGGTAGGATTTACAAGTAGCCCAAAACTCCTTGCCCATTCCTGCACAGCAGCAAGATCTGCATTGACAGCATCAACTGCCTCTCTAACGTTAGTCAAAGAAAAATGACTGTAAATTTGTAAATCATCTGCATACAGATGGTAGGGAGAAGAAATGACTTTAGAGATGTTGTTTATAAATATTGAGAAAAGAAGAGGAGAAAGAATGCCGCCTTGCGGAACACCAGCAGATAAGTTTGACCAGTCCGATGATCCATCATCTGTCTTCACACACTGCTGGCGCCCATGAAGATAAGAGTGGAACCATTCGATCACAGCAGGAGCAACGTTAAGAGAACGGAGAGAACAAAGAAGGATATCAAGGTCAACACAGTTAAATGCATTGCTGAAGTCTAATAATACAACAATGGTAAGTTTGGTATTATCCATAGCATGACGGATATCTTCAGTAACATTCAGCAATGCACTAACTGTGCTGTGAGAAGGACGGAAACCGGATTGAAATGGGCATAGGAGATGATTAGAAGTAAGGAAGGAATACAATTGATGATGGACCACACTTTCAAGAACTTTTGAAAGAATGGGAAGGATGGAAATAGGACGGTACTGAGAAAGGGAGGTGGGATTGGACGTTTTAGGCAGTGGAATAACAAACGCTTTCTTCCAAGCAGTAGGGAAGACATTTGCCGTCAGTGAATAGTTTGTAATGTGAGTGATAACGGGCAAAATGTCAGCCAATATGGGAATGATCATGTTAATGCTTAGCTCATCACTACCCACTGCCTTTGTGGAAATACATACATACATACATATAATAACTTTATCCCTAATGGGGTAGGCAAACGTTAAACTACCTAAACAAAGGTTGTTCCGCCACGTCTGACATAGTTTTGAGGGTGTTTTAAGATAGATTTGAATGTATATTGCTATTGTGTAACCTACCCCATTTAGGGATAAAGGCGTGAATATATATATGTATGTATCAGCCCATCGCCTAAATTGCAATATATAAAAACCCTCGGATCCCTTAAGTGGTTTTTACAGCATGCCCTGGAGGAAATGCAGCTGGCACATTCTATGTTTTTCTCTCACTCCCAGTTCAGCATGGAAGAAATGTATGTATGTTTTTTTTTAAAGAACTGGTTTAACCCAATTAAAACCCAAATCGCCAGAAGCTGGAATTTACATTTTAAAGCAGATGCGACCTGACCACAATTTTAATAAATATAAATTGTCCTACCACGCTAGGGAAGACGATATTACTTTTGTTAACATTTTAAGCCTCTCTATCTTGTTCTAGTACCTATGGGTTTTCAACCCGACATACGACCTGATGAACCTTGTTTTCAGAGTTTTTAAAAGGAATGGAAATATGTAAATAGTTTTTTTTTTGTAAGAGATGGCTGCCAACAAGGTTTCGTATTTCAACAAAAACGTATTTATATATGTTTTTTTAAATGTTATTTTATTTTAGCAACTGATAAGTTAGCAAATATTTCAGCGGAATCTTTCCAGCAAGAGCAAACCTGGTCTTCTTCTTATCGAGTTGGTTTATTTCGGTGGTTTTTCAGGTTGGCGTACGACCCGAAACTAATTAGAAATCATAGACAGTTACAAAACTTGCAATTCTAAATAATGTTTTTGAAAGAGTTTAAACAATAGATTATATCCAACTCTTATCGATTATTCATCGGGGTGACAACATACCATACCTTCCATGCTGGCTTGGGAGCGAAAGAAAAACATAGAATGTGCCAGCTGATTTTTTTCCCGGGCATGCTGTAAAAATCTGCTAAGGGATCCGAGGGTTTCAGTATACTGTTATTGAGCCGACGGGTTGACAACATGTCACAACAGCAATATTCCTACAAATCTATTTTAAATAACCCTCAAAACTTTGTCAGACGTGGCGGATCGACCTTACCTTTGTTTAGGTTGTTTACGCTCTGCCTACCCCATTAGGAATAAAGGCGTGATTATATGTATGTATGTGACAACATATGAACCTGTGACGAATCCACTGTCAGAAAACGAATTCATAACTCTTAGGGAAACCTTATAAATACAACACAACAGATAACAACATAAGGCAAGTACAACATAGGCGGCCTTATTGCTAGGTTAGCAATTTCTTCCAAGCAACCTTTGGGTGAAAGAAAAATGCGTAGCGGTTAGCGGGATAGTGCAAACCTAGTCAAATAAATATCCCAAATACATTACATTACATATAATACACTAGCGACCCGCCCCGAATTATCAGCGTTTCTCCACAATATTATACAAGTATTATATAAATAACCCTTCCTCTTGAAACACTCTTTCCATTAAAATAAACCGCATCAAAATCCGTTGCGTAGTTTTAAAGATTTATGCATATAGGGATATAGGGACAGAGAAATCGACTTTGTTTTATACTATGCAGTGATAAACTATGTACAAGCTATTACAACCTTATTAATTATCGCCTTTAATTACACACTTTCCGTGACAAAACACTGTTGCTAGCTTACAAAGCAATCTACGAGCACACACTTTTAGTTCCATTACAATATTTGCTCCGAAATCAAATTCAAAACTATTTGCGTTATTTACTTACAAACATTCAAATTCTATTAAACTTCTAATAAAATTAAAGTTACTTAGTAAGGATATTCACCAAATATGTGCAGTTGTTCAACTTCTAAAGCGTCTTATTGAAAGGCATGGAATGCCAATGCGTACGTATCGGCAATTCTGAATCGTATTGCATAGTTTCACCTAGCCTTATAGCTGAACCTGTTGAATCGTTTTTATTAAATGTATTGTATGGAAGCTACAATGGTTGAAAGTATTTTTATTAAATGGAGGCTTGTTCTTTGAAAGTTAGTTGTCCGATACAACTTTAGGTGTTTAAATTAGAAAGTTAGATAGCAACTGGGTGCCCCCAGTTAGATAGCAACTGGGTGCCCCCAGATCCGTACGCGCACAAAATCAAATAACTTTATTTAAATTGTAACCTGTCTTATCAAGAGAAAGGGACGGCAACAATTTTAATCAAGATTTGGTTTTGTCGTGACGTCACTGTTAATTAAGTGTAACATAGGCTACATTTTACTGCGGATTGTTCTTATTATCATTATTAAGGAATACTCATCGCGGTTCAACAAGCTAGACCTGTATTAAAAGTATAGCAATATACATAGTGCGTTGAGTAGTCAAGGTCAAAGGCAAATTCCCTTAGCAGGTATAGAAAGCCACGAGGAGGAAAACCAGTATTTTCCAGTATTTTCAAAGCCAGCGCACCTCCACGTTTACCGAAGCCAGATCGGCGGTGGCTTAACTTGAGCTTCTTCAGGATAAAGCGACGGAGCAGATGTTTTATGCAACATGCCCCTTATTCCCCAGGCGTGTTTTGAAATTTATATTATACAGCAATATACTTTCAAGTTATAAATTGAAGACCGCCAAGATCCAACCATTTTTCAATCTTTGTTTTGTGTTACGTATTTTAAAACAGTAGATCCCTTCGTATTGTTTAACCACAAAGAACGTGCACCTCTAGGTATGACGTGAACACAACGTGAACAAAGAAAGACGCAGTGTAACTTGAAAAGAGATAAGTAAGTGTCATCTTCCATTAAAGAACATCCATTAAGTTATAACTATATAAATGGAAAATTTTAAATAAAACTGACGTAATACAATATGAAGCTCCATTATAATAAATTGGATACCACATTAGGCTGAGCTTACATTAAGCAACGTATTTTGCTGTTGTCAAATGCATTTCTAGTTTCAAAGTAAGTTCTACATATAATCACGCCTTTATCCCTAATGAATCACGCCTTTATCAAAGTAAGTTCTATCTTATTATATTTGTAACGTCACAGAATATGATACATTGCCATCTTGACAGACCTTAGGTTTGGTTACCACTATTTTCTAATCACCATAGCTTTTAACTCAAAGTAAGTTTAATCGCAAATTATAATTATAGTCACGATCACGAATTCCTTGACATTTTGAAACTCAATCATAATTCTCTTTAAACGACAATTCCCAAAGATGGCGTGTACGGGACGTCACGGTTCGCAATGAACGTAGGTGGGGGTGCTGCAATACTGAGTGTAAAACAAATGCTGCTTTGGGTATGAACCTACCTAAGGAGTAAGATTGAACATGTAAAAAATGCTCTTCTAATACAAATCATATTTTATTGGAGGGCAATGTTTTTTGTTAAATTTTGACAAGGAACCTTGGGGAAAGATGTTAGTTTCATGGGTAGGTTCACATCCTAAAGTTTGGTCGGGTATTTTTTTTACTTCTTATAAAGAGAAACGTCATTTCGTCCAATTCAGGGCAGAGTTGCGCACCTCGGTGGGACGTATATAAGCTGATATGATGTTGAAGGAAAACGTCAAATCGATGTCAAATCTTAAGAGTCGGTCGGAGGTACAAAATCCCATATAAACATTGTTTCGTTCTCATTTTTAAATGGTAAGACCAACCATCACCTAACTTTGTACACGTATTCAAATCCAACTTAGCTGTGCTTATAATTACTTTTGGTATGCAATTTTAAACCATATACAAAATAGTAGAGTGAATTCAATTTTAGGCCATTTTCACGCAAAATCGTATGTCCGCCATTATTTTGTTCGTGATTGATATTTGCTAACGAAACCTAATTATAAGCATAGATATGTTGCATTTAATAACATACTCGTAGTTTGGTTAAGTTTGGTCTAACCATTTTAAAAAAATCTCTTTTTCCTTCCATGCTGGCCTGGAAGCGAGAGAAGAACCCCCGTATTTCCCCCCGGAAATGCTGTAGAAACCAGTAAAGAGATCCGAGGGTTTCTGTATATTGTAATTTAGGCGATGGGCTGACAACCTGTCACTACAGCATTATTCCTACAAATATATCTTAAATAACCCTTAAAACTTTATCAGACGTCGCGGAACGACCTTTGTTTAGGTCGTTTACACTCTGCCTACCACCATTAGGGATAAAGGCGTGACTACATAAATGTATGTATTTAAAAATTATAACATAACTATCGTTTGTATGGGATTCGATTTCCGTGCCAGCTTTAATACCGTGGCGTTGGTTCCTTTTTCTGCCACGTTCATGTAAACCGTGACCGTACTGTACGAACTGCGAGTATTTGAATGCGGCCATGTTCTGCGAGTTTATTACACGAATTAGTGGCGTAGTTCAAATAACGGCATCGGTCGATGGAAGTCGTGTTCGTTAAGGGGCTTATTACAACCTTACATTTATTATATCCATGCTGGCCTGGGAGCGAGAGAAAATCTTACATACTGGACTGGGAACGAGAGAAAAACATAGAAAGTGCCAGCTGCATTTCCTCCCGGGCATGATGTAAAAACCAGCTAATCCGATGGTTTCAGTATATTGTAATTTAGGCGATGAGCTGACAACCTGTTACTATAGCAATATACCTACAAATATATATTAAATAACCCTCAAAGCTTTGTCAGACGTCTTAAAAACTTTCATGCTGGTCTGGGAGCGAGAGAAAAACACAGAATGTTCCAGCGGCATTTTCTCCAGGCCATTTTGTAAAAACCAGCTATAGGGTCCGAGGGTTTTAGTATATTGTAATTTAGGCCATGGGCTGACAACCTGTCACTACAGAAATATACCTACGAATATTCGTGATTGATATTTGCTAACGAAACCTTATTATAAGCATAGATATGTTGCATTTAATAACATACTCGTAGTTTGGTTAAGTTTGGTCTAACCATTTAAAAAAAATCTTTTTTCCTTCCATGCTCCCTGGAAGCGAGAGAAGAACATAGAATGTGTCAGCTGCATTTCCCCCCGAAAATGCTGTAGAAACCAGTAAAGAGATCCGAGGGTTTCTGTATATTGTAATTTAGGCGATGGGCTGACAACCTGTCACTACAGCATTATACCTACAAATCTATCTTAAATAACCCTCAAAGCTTTTTCAGACGTGGCGGAACGAACCTTTGTTTAGGTCGTTTACGCTCTGCCTACCCCAGTAGGGATAAAGGCATGATTATATGTATGTAGATTTATTATATAACGGCACAACTAGCTGATAAAACTAGTCCCTTTTAACAAGCTTTGAAGTTCACTGCCAAGGTTTACGGTTACCTAACAGATTTTATTCCCATTTTTATATAATAACAAATTGATTTTGATTTAAATTGATTTGAACATTTTAATCAAATTGAGGTGACGATACTAGCTAGTCAAGTGGCGCCCACATTATTAAAAAAATCGTAATTCACTAAAAACGCAGAGAATCGAAAAAACCAGTCTAACAGAATCAAGTCATTGGTGGCCGTTATTAGCAATTTTTCTATCTGTTACTACAACGAGCTTTGAATCGCTAATTTATAAGGTTCTAAATTATCTTAATTACTATAACTTGATTCTGTAGGACCGGTTTTTCGATTCACTGCGTTTTAAGTGAATTATGTTAATTACTAATTGGGGTGGCACTTGGCTAGTATCATAACATTAGAATTTTTGAAAATTCTATACGTCATTCTTTATGACAGATACTTATTTGATAATGTTCTATATTCTCAAAACATAATATTTCTACTATGATAAACTAAACATTCGAAGAAAATTATTTCAAAAGTAACCATGTTCATCGAGACATCCCCTTAAATAACTCATTATTTTGAATACCAAAGCCACCGTAGTAAATAGCTTAACTTTCACCGAACGATAACTCGGAGGTCTGAAGGCTACGACGTAGCAAAACTCTACGTGATTTGCTACGTACGTACTTACTACGAAACGCGTAGAGCATTATTCAGGTAACTTCACAAAATGTCCTTATCGCAAAATGTCCTTTGGTCGCAAAATGTCCCATTCGCAAAATGTCCCTCTGAAATATTTAAGTCTTTTCAGTAGCTGCCACTGAACAAAATCTATCAAAACCTGGACATTTTGCGAAAGGGACATTCTGTAAAGTAACGATTTTTTAGCAATATAACGTAGAGAGCGTGAACGAAAACTGGTCACTCTAACTCAACCCAGAAACTAATTTAAAACTTTATGATATAGTCCACAAAAGGGACCAGACCAAAGGTTTGATATCTTCTTCTGTCGAGTGGGTATCGAGTGTATCGACCCGATGAACCCTGGTGTCAGAGTTTTTAAACCGCCTAGTAGCACAACAATCAGGCCTCTGACATGGTTTGAGTAACGACCACTATCAAAGACAGCGACCGGGACCGACGTCTTAACGTGCCCTCCGAAGCACGAAACCTTTTTATTTTTCGGACAATCAGGTGATTCAGCCTGCAATGTCCTAACCAAACTGGGGAAAAAATCACAAAGTGATAAATTCTCAAATATCAACTTTGTGTTTCCCCCCTGACAATTGAACCCAGGACCTCCGGATCATAAAATATAAAATATAAAAGGCATTGATAAAACTGCACCTTTATTCGTACACGTGGTGTGAACAGTACAAAGAGTGTTTTTGCACGTTGCTGCTCTCTTATGCGATGAAAATATAGTTTTTAATTAAGCCCACACATTCCTTCTTACACGAGTTTTGCCGCATTATTAAGCCTTGCTATATGAAAGGACTTATGATACCCGTTTGCCATTTCTTTGTATTAAGGTCCACCGGTCCGAATCCGTATTAGAAGATATTAGTCGTTCAGCCATATCAGAGGCCAGTACTAAGCATTGGCGGCTTGAAAACTCTGACCTAATCTAGGATTGGGTCTGGTTTCCCTTCTAGGTTGCGGAGGTCAGATGGCAGTCGCTCTGTGTAAAAACCAGTACCCTCGTTCAATCCCCTAGATTAGGAAGCCGACCCCTGAGATACAGGATAAGGCTAGGGAGATGATGATGATGATGGTCCGAATCCGTATCTGAATTGGCCTTCCTAGTAAATGTATGACAGCCCATCCATATCCGATTTATATAAAAATTTCACGAACACGATTCGGATACAAAACGAATACGGAGCAGTGCAAAACCACTCTTACGGACAACGTGGTTGAAGTAAACTTAAATTCAGTCCAAAGATTAGAAAGAGGTCGCAGTCGGTTATCTACGTTTTAAGTTCCTTTTAATTACTTTCTTCATACATACATACTATCAGCCTGTATCCCTTATGCTGTCTCTAATAATGTCCCGGGCATGCTGTAAAAACCAGCTAAGGCATCGGAGGGTTGCAGTATATTGTAATTTACTGACAATCTGTCACTACAGCAATATACCTACAAATCTATCTTAAATAACCCTCAAAACTTTGTCAGAAGAGGCAGAACGACCTTTGTTTAGATCGTTTACGCTCTGCCTACCCCAGTGGCAATAATGGCTTGATCATATGTATGTTGTTACCGTTCCGGCGATAATATCAGCACTGAGTAACTGTATCTCCCTATGGACTTAAAAGCTCACCTCACTCTAATTAATTCACTGAGGTAGGTTTTCTCTCGCTCCCAGGCCAGCATAAAAACTTCGAATTACAACGTGAATTATTTGAGTAAGATTCAAAGTAAGCCAATTGCCATTATTTCACTATAACTTCTCGTTTTGTAATTTTTACAGAACAAAACGTATATTTTGTTTTCAGAACTAAGAATTTAAAAGCTCTGTTCTTTTTCAAAGAAACAATATTTCGTTATGAAACAAAGGTTACAACTTGAAAGAGTTTTAATAATGTTTCACGATTCACGCCACCTAAGGCTCTTTCATTAAAATTTGTTTCATTGCATAAATTCTTACTTCATAAGCTTCTTCTTCCAGTAACAATATTACGTAAGAACAAGTAAATGCAATATAAGTTCCGAGATCTGTTATTTAACTGTAACAAAAGAAGTTTTGAAGTTTACTTTTTGCTGTTTCAATTTCATATTGTTGCAATGTTTTATTGTGAACTTGGACAGTTACAATTTGTTAAGTCTTAAAAACATGAAAATATAAATTCAAGCAATCAAATTAATGCGACACACAGTGTTGCAGCGTTTAGTTCTACTAATCAATTGTTTTTTGATAAAATAAAAAAGAATAATTAAAACTAAATCAATTGTTTAACTAACCTAACCTAACATAACCTACATTTTGCTTAAATCACACAAAAAGTAATGATTAACAAAATCAAACGAAATTTACTTCTTAGTCTGGTTTTACAATTGTTTTAAAATCAGTGTATTTCTTAAATAACGGGAAAATACCGTTACATAATAAACCTATATTGTATTTAGTAAAGCCAGTGAAGGTTGAGAGCCACTGGCTGGTAATCGGCTGAGCAGATAAGCCGCTGCTGACGAGATTACATCAGCGAGCCCACACGCAACGGTTTCCACTTCCACTGCAGGCAGGGGTTGGAAATAGACGCTACTATTGTACTGCCCTAGTCGAAACCTTAGACACTCGATCCGGAAGTCATAGATTCGAGGTCCACATACATCCATACAATCACGCATTTATCCCAAATGGGGTAGGTAGATCGTAAACGAACTAAACACAGCAAACAAAGTTTTGAGAGTTATTTAGATTCACCATTATTTTGAATTGACTTAGGACTAAGTATTTAGGTTAAATCGTAGATCAAACTGTTTGTTATCATTAAGATAAGAAAAGATAAAAATACTTTACTGCATGTAAGAAAACAAACCATACAACACAACAGATAACAACAAAACACAAGTACAATATACAATCATATAGGATATCAGTATCACGATAAAACAAGTACTTTTAAAGGCTATTGTTGTTACACTTTGCATAAAGGACGAAACTATATTTTAGTTCTTTTAAATCTGAAATGGATATAAGAAAAATTGCTAGCTGTAAATTAGCAAGAGGTATTATGTTACATCAATTAACTGGTTTTCTAACTAAAATAAGAACCCCATATTTTCATATAAATAAACAAGAAAAAAGTTGCTCATTTAAAACACAGGATTACTGCGTAAGACATAGGAAGTGGGCTAAATACAGGTGACATTAATGTCTCTACTCGTCGGGGTAACCTCGGTCCGAGGTCGCCGGAAGCCGGCCTGAGCGCAGGGCCTTCTTTTAAGTACTGGGGGCCCTTTGCAATGGGGCCCCAGGTGGCTATAATATGTATATTATGAATACTGTTTAAGAGATAGAAAACAGGCTAAATACAGGTGACATTAATGTCTCTACTCGTCGGGGTAACCTCGGCTCGAGGTCACCGGAAGCTGGCCTTCTTTAAAGTACTGGGGGGGGCTTCGCTTCAGATGGCTATGACATGCATGCCATTTGTTCAGCAAATTGGATAAAAGAGGCCCTCTATGACTGAAAAGGCATATAGTAGGTCATGAACAGCAGTTTTGCAGTAAACTCAAATTTAAAATCTTAGTTCGATACAATAATCTCAATCATATAGTCATATAAATATCTATAAGTAGTTGATGGTGGAAACCTGGCAAGAAACTAGGGGGCCCATGGATCGTGCCCCCAACGGAATGTTAGGCCTGCGTTAGCCGCCCGCCCTCCGCACGCCATATTACAATCACGCTCTGCTACCTCAGCATAAATTAAATAGAACCTACAACTCTATGATCGAAATCACAGATATCATTACTATGGTTTCAATGAAGCTACTGCTTAGGCTAGATTTATGGAAGAACTGAAATAAATTACTGACGTATTATTAATTTTCTGATTATTTTAGTACCAAACAAGCAAGTTTTGTTTTCGTACTGTAACACAACTAAAATAAAAATACTTAACTCACTTAATATGCACTCCAGTACACCTTCTTACATTTTATGTAAATACCTGTTCAGTGCATTGCTTTATAATAATAAAGGCTAGGGAGATGATGATTATAAAAATATCTGTTACCAAGTAGCTCAGTTTACTCCCATTTAAAAAACTTTATGTTTCACGACCACGAAAATAGCAATAACAAAGTTAACCCAAAATAACAAACAGTCACATGCAAGCCATTTTTCATTCGCGACCTATAAATACGCGCTTTCTTTCTCTTGCCAAAAATAATTCAGCTAAATAAACGTAAACATACATTATATTGACCCAAAGATAGTTTACAGTCTCAGATCATTTATAAAGATCGCAAAGGTATAAGTCACACGACATTTAAGCTACAGTACATGGTGTGTGAACTCATTAGTCTTATATGTTTAAACGGACACGTGTTCATTTTGGCTTTACTTCAAACGATGCAGAGCAATGATCAAACAAGTATAAATAAAAAAAAAATGAATGCGTATTTAATATTATTTTATGCCTAGTGAGACGAATCTAACGCCACCTTTCAAGCTAAAATCCATCAAGCCGTTAAGGCTACAGAGCATGCCAGATAAGTATTTACATACATTCGAGAAACATATCACTTTTTCTGTGACACTTGTGACAGTTCGGGTAAATTAAATACCACCGAACGCATTTAAAAATCATTACGATACATTAACGTTAAATATGTGAAAAGGATTGTAAAAAGTTGTGGTGCTCTGAACTCCAAATTGAACGAATGAACTGTCGACCTCCAGCCGCTCTTGGCTGTTCATGCCCGTGACCTTGAACTTCCTTCATTAGATTGAGCCATTACAGTGACTCATGCTCCTTAAAAATCTTCTGAAATTGGAACCGAGTTTCGGGCAAGATAACAATGTAAAATTCGCTTAAAAAGTATCAACGCTCGAAATAATAATAATATAGTAATAGTCCTCTCAGTGCTAAGCATTGGCGGCTTGAAAACTCTGACCTAATCTAGGATTGGGTCTGGTTTCCCTTCTGGGTTGCGGAGGTCAGATGGCAGTCGCTCTGTGTAAAAACCAGTACCCTCGTTCAATCCCCTAGATTAGGAAGCCGACCCCGTGAGATACGGGACAAGGCTAGGGAGATGAGTAATAGTCCTCTCACCGATTTTCCGTGATGGCGGCCTATCGCCCAGAGATCGGCCAACTGCGCAGGACTAGTTTTTAGGGCCTGAGTTACAGGTGCATTCTCTATTCCTTCAATCTCTTATTCTGATGGGACAGATGGACTGACAAGGCCAGAGAGAAATCAGGCGTAGGACCGACTATTTACACGCCCATCCGACGACATAGATCATCATACTTTTAGGACAATCAGATGATCAGCCTGCAATGTCCTAGCCCTAGTTTGGTTAGTCATTGTCCCCCGCCGGGAATCGAACCCAGGAACTCCGGATCGAGAGTCCAAGGCACAGACCGCTAGACCACGGAGATAGTTATAAATATAATAATTATATACTCCCGGTGGTAAAGACGTTATTTATTTTTGCAGCTGAGTTCATATACTTTGGCGCGTAAAATATCTTTGATTAGTTTAGGAAATTATTATCGTAAATGAGCACGTGAGCTTATGATAATGTTTTTAGCCTCATAAAATTCCAGGCTTCAATGACATCTTATTGAATGAAATAGTTTAATACTTCCATGCTGGACTGGAAGCGATAGAAAAATATATAATGTGCCAGCTGCATCTCCTCCCGGTTATGCTGTAAAAACCAGCTAAGGGATTCGAGAGTTTCAGTGTATAGTAATTTAGGCGATGGGGTGACAACCCGTCACTACAACAATTTACGGATCTATTTTAAACAACCCTCAAAACTTGTCAGACGAGGCGGAACGACTTTTGCTCTGGTTCTTGACGCTCCGTTTACCCCATTAGGGATAAAGGCGTGATAGTATTGTTATATATATATATATATGAAATATTACGGAAATACAACAGCGCCAGAAGGTGAAAATTTCTAAATGTAGATTGTGGTTGCGTAACTGACCTTCAGGGTAATTATAACTCTTGCGATGCATTTCATCTATATTACATAACGGTTTGATACAAGTAGATCTTACATGTACTAATTATCTGTCACTTTTTATACATACATGTATATAATCACGCCTTTATCCCTAATGGGGTAGGCAGAACGTAAATGAAGCCCAAAAGAAAGGTCGTTCTGCCACGTCTAACAAAGATTTGAGGGTTATTTAAGATAAATTTGTACAAATCTACGAAAAAAGATTATTCCTTATTCGTAGATTTTGTAGGTATATTGCTGTAGTGACAAGTTGTTAGCCCATCGCCTGAATTGCAATATACAGAAACCCTCGGTTCGCTTAGCTGAATTTTACAGTATGCCCGGGATGAAATGCAGCTAGCACATTCACATGTTTTTCTGTCGCTTCCAGTCCAGCATGGAAGAAATTATCATTAGGATTTCGATCGTAAACAAAATATGAAATCCTAAAATACTACCCGAGATACGCTCTCAGTTTTAATGTTTTAATAACAGTTTAAGTGCGTACTTTTTTAAATAAATACTCCATAAAACGAATCTTTTAAATCGACCTATGATGTAAACATTTCTGACTAAACTCGTACTCAACTAAAGTAATACTTTGATTTCTATAGGTTAGTGACCTTTATCAAGATATTATATGCGCTCATCAATCATAGGCACCGTGAAACTACATACATCGTAAAATTAAGGTCTTTATTATAGCCTTGATTTAGGCGCTATTTATGTACCTACGTGATATGAAAATAGATTTGCGAATATGGTAGAGCATAATATGCTATGTCATTAATGTTAGATTATAAGCCTGTCCTGAAATATAAATAAGCTGTCACAGTCATAAAGAACTTTGGCTGGCTATTAACAAAAACATGCTTAATATCCAATCAGTTTCTTTTTTGTCTTTTTCGAATGCATTTCGTTAAACACATTGTTTTCAGATTGATGTAAAGTCAGGAGAATGAGTGGCTGAGTTGTCTGCTTCACTATGTTGTGTACTTAAGTGTAACAGTTTTTTGTTGATATCAAACAACTTTGACAACAGTTGAACATTGACCGGGCGCTGTGCGGTCTGAGAGACACTCACCAGTCCGGCTGGCGTCCTTGATGAGATCCGAGATGAGGTCGTCGCTGACCTGGATGCCGAGGTTCCGCAGCATGAACTGCAGCTCTGCAGGCGTCACGCGGTCCAGCAGATCGGGCGCTGTGCGGGCTGAGAGACACTCACCAGTCAGGCTGGCGTCCTTGATGTGATCCGAGATGAGGTCGTCGCTGACCTGGATGCCGAGGTTCCGCAGCATGAACTGCAGCTCTGCAGGCGTCACGCGGTCCAGCAGACCGGCGCTGTGCGGGCTGAGAGACACTCACCAGTCCGGCTGGCGTCCTTGATGAGATCCGAGATGAGGTCGTCGCTGACCTGGATGCCGAGGTTCCGCAGCATGAACTGCAGCTCTGCAGGCGTCACGTGGCCATCCGCATCGCGGTCCAGCAGGCCGAATGCTGTGCGGAGGTCTGGAAAGGAAAGCAGCATTTATTATAATGTACTAAATAAAGACGTTCCTAAAATGGGCACCTCTTTATATTATTTCTTCTAGCCCTATTCAAGGCTATTAGACTATTTTTAGATCAGTAAATACCGGGTATAAGGGATAGCTTCCCGCAAACTGATAGGGGTTGCTCAGTTAACGAAAAACAACTTTCATAAGGAATTTCTTTCAGAAGAAAAAAAATGCTTTACCCAAATATAAGGATCAGATAATTTTTAACAAATTTGTTTTTTAACTTTTTGAAAGAATTTCCTGCTGATATTTGTTCAGTTTCATTGACTGAGCATTACTGAGCAATTACGCTGTCCCTTACAAACAATAGTAACATATTTTATTAAAATGTCAATCAAATTAAATAATCGTTTTTTATTCCGGATCGAAAAATGTGTGAAAATTGAAAAGATACCTACTAACGATTTGATCAATAACGAATTCAGTCAAAATATCAAAGCTTTTATTTCAGTGTGATAGTCCTGGAGTCACATTGTTAACCCAAGTACATTTATATTTACGGTGTGTTCGTGACCAAAGCGTATTAACGCATCGAAGGAGTTGATAACCTTGTAAGGTTTCAAACAAGAGTGATGGGATGTAGATCCGTGGGCAGTTAAACAGTTAAAGATATTTATTGCCTCATTAGCCTGCATTTTGAAGTGGTGATCAAAAGTATGTGAAAGGTGTGTTAGTCTGGTGTTTACCTGACTTTAGTTTAGTGTACCTATTTAGATTATGGGATTAATCTCAACTACAGCATAAAGTGTGTTATGATGGGTAAAAAATAAAAACAAAGTTCGAAAGTACGTAAGTAGGTCTGAAAAGGATAAAATCTTATGGACTATTTAACTACTTTTATAATTAGTAATTACATTGTTTTTTGTATTGGAACCTACCTGTTTGAAATTTTCTTTACTTCTCATGCTCTGAATTTTTCAGAAAGTGCTATTTTGTGCAGGCTGTAGACAAGGGCAAAAACGTATCTACTCATAAATATATCTCTTCTAAAGCAAAGAATATTAGGCCATACAGCAAAAATACAAAAAAGGTCATAGATAGAACTTATTATTCTATTATATTGACTTTCAATTATTTGCCTTTTGTATTTTTATGACATAAAACGATGTTAAAATTTACATTCAAGTTATAATATTTTTATATATTTTAAGTTATGGTTTAATAAGTTATTATATTACATAATTAATTTAATAGAAGGCCGTGTAAATCTACTCCAAGCAAAGTCTAATATTTTATGTTGAATGATTTAAAAAGTTAAATGGCGGGAATGAATTGTTTAATTTATTTACAATATTTTTGTAAAGATCCTTAAATTTCAATTTCAGAAAAGCAGAGCTTATATCTCTTGCACAAAACCATTTTTGTCCTCGACTTCATATCAGCCTTCGCCCTGCGGGCTCAGGCAGCTGAAAATCTAGGACATCCTTGACTTGATTTGTGCACTTGTAGTAAAATCTACTATTTATATAGATTTAATGTTAAAAATATTAAATCCAATTATTATTAATAATAATCTAAAAGTACATAATCATTTCCCTAACATACCTTTGAAAACTGTTTTAGAATCATAATCACAACGCAAGCTTTCACAATATTTTGATGCAGATATTCAAAATAACAAACTTTTGGATTGTATCTCAATCTCTATTCTGAAATCTGGCCCATGGCCTAATCGAAATTTCACTAATCACCGTAAATTTAAACTTTGATAGAAACCGTAGTCAGTAATCGCTGTATTACAACTATTGGTGTACTAAAACCAAGTTTAAACTGCGGGTCAAACTCTCTACCAAAGTCACGTGCAAGGTCAAGGTCACATTGAAAATATTGTAAAAACAAATCGACGTAGTACAAGGATTTCTCGAACTACTTTAGTGTCACAAAAAACACATTTTACTCACAGAAATCGTTACCCTTTCTCCAATGTGCCATCTTTTAAAACTCTCTATACTATTATTGAAAAAGGAAATTTAAAGAGCGTTTTTCTCGATCTACTTTCAAGATATTTCCCACAAACTGTGACGAGGTTTTCCCGCGGTTCGGCGCATATACCCGACAATATTGACAAAAGATTAGGTCGTTATGTCTCTGATGTCTTTCTTATCTCTCCTCCATCTTATAGCACCAGCTAAACATTATCATCTCGTGTCATAAATTTTCTAAACTATAAACAAACAGCAGACGTCTGTTATCGAAAATTCGGCCCTGCTTTTTCAACTAGAAACGAAAATGATTTCTATTTTGAATATCGCTAAACTATATTCAGTTTTAAAACCAACTACAACTAGAACCCTCTAGTACGCTATAAATTAACTAGTTAATACCCGTTACCAAAATAAATAGCAGTTGATATAAAGAACATTAGGTAAATGACCAGCGCAAGATTGTTCCCACGCTGATTATATATCGTTTCTTTAAATATCTCACACCTATACCACAAAAATTCTTAGTACCGTGACTTTTTTTTTACAGATTGACTCATTTTCACCATTATAAAAACATTTCTCGAGTTAAAACGGTGCCAGCGATCGCTTACCGAATGATTAAAAATGCCACGTGAAAGATATAAATGGCCAGTAATTATTGTACTGCGATATTTAAATTCAGAATAATATTGTCTTTCGGTTTTCAAAAGTGAATTGGTTTGATGAATGTCCTTCGGAGGTGGCAGCTATAGCAGGTGGCGTAAATATTATTGAAAGAAACGGATCAAAATCAAACCTGCTACCAATAAAGACGTAAATATTATTTTTAAGAAGGGAATAAACCTGCGAGTTTATGTCAATTATGGATTTTACCATTACGTTTTATCATAATATCAGACGCTAGAAGGTACAAATATAAAAATACATTCTTACTGATTTTTAGGTTACAATCTGTCTCTATACTTGCTATGTATAATTTTTCTTTCTTAAATGCAAGGTTGTCTGGAAGAGATCGCTTGAAGCGATAAGGCCGCCCTTGCGCACACTGTTATTTTTAAGCTATTCCAAACTGTACGAATTATGCGCAATATAGAGTTTATCTATCTATCTATCTCTTTTCGGTTCGACTACAACAACCGCATTACAAGTCTTTTAATTTTTTTTTTATGTTACTTAGTGGCAACTAAGCATGTAACCAAGGTAACTAAACGATTCCACTTCAGCAGTAGTAAACTCTACCTCTACAAGATGTCTTCTGGCTTTGAAACACCCTCACAACAGAGTCTTAAGAAGTTTTTAGCCAGAAAATACCTCTATTACACCTAATGAATTCCACTACGGCCTACGCCGTAGCAACCATAGAATCGTTCTACGGATATGCATTTTAAATCAGCTGCAGATGTACACCTAAGTACCTATTTGAAAATATATATGTAGCTGATTTTAGGAAATACTTCAAAGAGAAACAAGCTTACACTTTTTCTGATGTTAACGCGTATTGTATTTCAAGTCTGAACTTTGACTAAAATGTATCTTTCAAATAAATTTAATAATGTTTTTTTCTTAATTTTAGCTCTAGGGACTTTTTTATTACGTCAGTTTTTTTTTTAGTGGTCGGTCGGTATTTTTTTTGGCTGCTTTGCACTTCAAATTAGATCAAAGAAGTGAGAGGCCTCACTTAAATTTGAGGGTTGAATTGAGTAGGGGCGGTTCTGTACCATGCGGAATATTTCCCAAAAAAATATAAGTCAGCTTGTACTTTTTAATATTTTACTGTTACTTCATCGAATTAAATACCTATCAGGCGAATTCAGAAACTCCATTAACAAATCTCTTTTCAATTATGAGCAAAATTACATTCGAAACATACGTTCTAACTGTGTACAGAGCATTGACAAACCATCCAGTTTCATTAGCGTGATTTATAAAGCCAGTGACATTCACTTATTAGTCCTATTACCGAGTGACAGACGTGCAGCGTGATTAAAGTGAGAATGTAGGAACTGCACGGGTGTGAATGTGCCAAGTGCATAAATATTTCTATTTTGTAATTATGTCCGCATGCCAAGATTGTAGGAGGTGACGGAGCGTGGAAGATACGTATTTTTGTTATATTATATGTGACTTTGTTCGTCGATGACAAGGTTGGTAGTAAAACAGAAAACCCTTGGGTAATGACGGAATATCTGGTAGACTTTCTTTGTATATCAAACATTAGTTCTGTGTTTATATTTCAGAGATACGTGGGACACTCAGAAATATTTGCGACACTAAAAAAAATTGTTCTACGGTACATATATTTTTATTAAATCTTTTCAAAGTACTCTCCACCAGCCTCTATACAAAGATTCCTGCGTCTGAACCAGTTTTAAAAACACTTTTTCCAGTCCGCCGTAGACACCTCGATTACAGCCTGCTCGAACGCAGCCAGCGCATCTTCCGGCGACGAAAATTGTATCCCCTTGAGCTGATTTTTTATTTTTGGAAATAAAAAGAAGTCACACGGTGCTAGATCAGGGCTGTAAGGAGGGTGACCCAGGAGTTTGACTGGTGTGCTGTCCAGGAAGTCCCTCGTTTTGAGCGCGGTGTGTGCAGGCGCATTGTCGTGGTGGAGCAGTAGTCCGCGGAGCCCTGTGTTTGGTCGCTTGTTGCTCACAACAGAAAAAACTTCTGGTAAACATTTGGTAGTATATCATTCAGCGTTAATGCTTCTTTGATCTCGTAAGGGAATTGAGACCAAGTGGCCAGTCAAATTAAAAATGCGGGCGATCAAAATCTTCCCCCCGCTTCGAGATCGCTTCACTTTGGTAGGCGTTGGTTCATTTTGAAACACCCAAACTGTCGACTGGCGCTTGGTTTCTGGATCGTATTGATAAATCCAGGACTCATCACCTGTTACAATGTCGTAAACACGCCGAGACGAGCCTGCTTCAAATTTGTTCAGCATATCACGGCACCATTCCACCCGGGCCTGCTTCTGAGCGTCGGTGAGGTAGTGCGGCACCCAGCGCGATACTATCCTCCTCACGCGAAGATGCCCTTGTAGAATCTCGTGAACGCTTCCCGATCCAATATTTAATATGTGCTGAATCTCCTGATATGTAATTCGCCTATTATCTTGGATTCAATTTTTCACTGCTAGCACGTTTTCTTCCGTAATAGCCGTCAAAGGGCGACCGCTTCTTTCTTCATCCCCCAAGGTTGGTCGACCGCGCCTAAATTCGTTATACCAACGATACACGGTTGCCTTGGAGGGACTTTCATCCATAAATGCCATTTGAAGTCTATCGAACGATTCATCCGGTTTCAGGCGACACTTGAAATCGTAAAAAATCATAGCTCTAAAATGTTCCCGGCGCAGATCCATTTTTCAGTAAGACATGATACTTTGAATTGGCTCGCAAAAAATGTGGAGGGAAATTTTGAAAATGGAACACACATATTTTTACTTACAAGTAATCATATTTTCAAAAAAGATTCTAACCGGCCAGTCTGCCATATATAAAAACT
Organism: Scrobipalpa costella; assembly: GCA_949820665.1. NCBI lineage: Eukaryota > Metazoa > Arthropoda > Insecta > Lepidoptera > Gelechiidae > Scrobipalpa > Scrobipalpa costella. Next base: position 10,158,018 of record OX463304.1, on the reverse strand, counting down.
ATTTATCGCAATACTTTCTGAGTGGCCTGGTAATTCGCTGCTAATTAAAGCTGTCGAATCGAACTAAGAACGAGATAAAGTGAAAAGAAATGTTTTTATTTGTACAAATTGATAAAAAATATATAATTCAAGATCAATTTATGACTGCATTTTTGATCCTCTCATAAAAATTAGTACTATTTGGAACGGCACTAAAAGTAGTCACGAGGTAAAATAAAATGCATGATTACTATTTCCCGGCAAAAACAATGTTATCTTTAAGTTTGTTGTAAAATTAACCACTTTGTATCAAGCACTTAAGAGAATTGCGTAGATTAGATACGTATTTAAATATCGACGAAATAATCAGCAAGTATGAAATCAAATCCTATGCTGGGTGTAAGGGTGTAATCCTATGATAGGGGTTGCTCAGTCGATGAAACTGAACAACTATCATTAGGATATTTTGCAGGAAATGAAAAAGAAAATCATTTTTCAGTGTAAAAACATAATCTGGGTTTCTGTTATAAACTATTTAACCGAAACTTACAAAACTAGGTATAAACGTACGACGTTTTAAACGTTGTTTAATTTCATGGACTGGGAGTTGTCCCACTTTTAAGCAATATGTCCTAAGAAGCCTTTATTGATAGTTGTTTACGTGATTTTTATTACCAACTGCCCTTTTTTACACAGCACCGTAAAATTTTACAACAAGGACGAACATTTATCTTATATATATATATATACGATAAATGTTCATACATACATACATACATATAATCACGCCTTTATTCCATGGGGTAGGCAGAGCGTAAACGACTTAGACAAAGGTCGTTCCGCCACGTATGACAAAGTTTTAAGGGTTATTTAAGATAGATTTGTAAGTATATTGCTGTAGTGAAAGGTTGTCAGCACATTGCCTAAATTACAATATATCCTATATAGTTTAAATAAATACAGTTCAAATAGGTACATGTCTGTGTCAAAAACAGTATCTTTCACGCCGTGCCCCAGTTTTGTCCACTTTTGTTTTTATCTCCAGATGAATCTTCTCTACTATTTTGAAGATATTCTGCAGACAAATGAGCAAGTGATTCACCATCCAATGTCTTCGAGATAACGAGACATATTTTTCAGTGTCGTGTTCTGAAGGGTGGTAATCTATTCCGGGTTTCTTTTGACATTGGAACCGTTTCTGGAACGATGCTGCGTTTGCGTTTTCTGTAAACAAGTATCTAAGAATGGAAGATATTTGTTTTAGAATCGGAAAAGGTGCATGCTGGACTGGAAGCAATAGAAAAACGTAGAATGTTCCAACTGTTCTTCCTCCCAGATATGCTGTAGAAGTCTGCAATAGGGAATCGAGGATTACGATGTATTTCAATTCAGACGAAGGGCTGACAATCTGCCACTATAATGATACACATCACAATCTAAAATAACCCTTAACATGTGCCAGACGTGGCGAAAACGCTTGTATTTAGTATTTTACGTTTACATACCCAGTTTCGTACCCACTTTTTGTATGTAACAGAAACGTATCCATAGCATACGGAAACGCAATATTTTTCTGTAAGAACGATGATCCCATTGGTTCAGAGAAGGCTTGCTGCTTCATAAAACAATATTCATTCTATCTGACCCACTGGCCTTGACCTAGGCCGCATCCTACACAAATACATTCAACCTGAAAGTTTATACGACAGTGTTGATTTTGTTTTTAGTACGCACTATTTCTGTCATGCTTACACACCGCTCGACCTTTGATAGCAATTTACTAAAATGGGCGAGTTAATAGAATTTCGAGGGCGATAAATACAAACAAAGAGCATATTTCAAGCACAAAACACAATATTGTTGTAAACAAAATGTGTTTTTGTCTGTTGACAGCTTGCTATATGCAAAATTGTATTTATGCGTAATTGTAATTGTGAGTAAGCAAAGTTTAATTTGCCTCCGTCATTATTATTTGGTCATTCTAATTTGTATAATGATTCAGTGAACTTTATTTATTTAATATTTATTATACACAAGTAACATGAGAAAGACAATACACACACAACAGGTACCTACAGCTTATTTCTATTAAGATTTTTTTTCCAGCTGACCTACAGAAGTGAGACTTAAATTGAGAGGCAGATTAGGCGTGCACAAATAAAGCATAACATTAAAATATTACGAGAAACCCTCGGACCCCTTATTGATTTTTGATGTAATAAGGGGATAAGAACCTTTAACAAATTTTCGTTCTGGCTGATGAGGAAGGAAAACTTAAATTTCATGGTTACATTTTATTACAACACTTCCTAGAAAGTCTATTTTGATTCCCGCATGTACTGAAACATAACATTTGGCCGTTAAACTCTAAGAGATTCATTATTCGCGTTATAAAACTGAAATAGTCACTAAAAGAGATAAAATGTAATAAAAGCTTGTTCTTCGTTGTTCTAGAAACTCCACCGATATTGGTGCCCATTTTGTTGCAAACACAACTTAACAAATTTTTGTGTGGTCATGCCACTTTCTAAAATTTCAATCAAATAGAGACAGAAATACAACAGCTGATTATAATCCTATCAAATGGACGTTACATGGCTAAAATAAGATGGAATCCTGGTTGGTGTCATCTTATTTTAAGCGCTATTATAATCAGCTGTTGTATTGTCTCTATTTTATTCAATTTTTAGAAAGTTTCAGTGTAAATAATATTAGTAAAGATGGTGATAGTGGCGCCGCCATCATAAAAAAAACATAATTCACTTAAAACGCAGTGAATGGAAAATCAGGTGCAACAAACTCAAGCAATAGTTATAAAGATAATTTAAAACCTTATAAATTAGCGATTCTTCGTTCATTGTAGTAACAGTAAGAAAAATTGTCGTTGGTGGCCGTTATTCGAAATTGGACCGTAATTTCCATTCATAATGCCTTTAGTGAATTATGTTTTTTTTTTTACTAATGGGGGCGCGATTTATTCCCTTATCGCCACCTTAACTAATATTATTAGCACTGCCACTTTCTAAAATTTTAATAATAGTCCTTCTATAGACCTTAAGTTGTGTCTGCAACAAAATCTGCACCGTTGTCTAGTGCAGAAATGTCGCTGTGAAGAGATTTGTTTATTTAACATTGCTACTTATTCGCTCTGTACAGTATTCCATGACTTGGCTCTCGGTTTACTACTTAAGGTTCTTACACACAATGGCCCATGAAAGGAATGTTTTTTATTATTTTTACCATTAAACAAAAGTCGGTGTCTCATGGTCATGGGCATGCACTGTCTTAATCTTAAAGTGAGCTTCATATTTATTATTTTGTTATTAAGGCTATGCTTTCTATTTGGTCTAATAGCTTTTATAGCTGGGCGCAACTTGCAATGCAACTATAAGCTTTCCGTGACTTTTATCAATTTTGTTAACAAACATCAAACACTAAAGAATATTGTGTACTTATTATCTAATTTAATTATGACTGTGCGGATATTTTAAAGGAGATGGGCCCTGGTGCCCTAAAATACAGGCCCTGGCTTAGTTTAGGCTCCAGTACCCGATAAATAAACTATTTGTCTATATAAAGATTACTTTTTATGAAGATTATAATGTGAATGAATCTTTTACATACATACATACATATAATCACGCCTTTGTGGGGTAGGCAGAGCGTAAATTGAGTGTATATTGCTGTAGTGACAAATTATTAGCCCATCGCCTAAATTACAATATACTGTAACTCTCAGATCTTAGCTGGTTTTTACAGCATGCTCGGAAGGAAATGCAGCTGGCACATTCTATGTTTTTTCTCACTCCCAGTCCAGCATGGATTTGTTTATGTAATAAATAAATGCGTTTATTATTATAGTATTACATAGAGTCGTTTATTCTAGACTACGAAAATAAATAACTCTTTCGGATATGAATTGTTACGTCTTTTTTCTCGGGCCACCGTGTGGCTACCCTTTACATTCGCAGGTATTATAACCTCCCGGGAAATATGAGCGACCTTCGTTTGTTGCAGCTTTGTTACTCTTTCTGGAATATCGTGTATTCGCAAACAGCAATAGCGTATGTCGCAGTAGCAGATATGTATTGTATACAGGGTGTTATAGGACAGCAATATTTCCCTACAAAAATATGTTATAAAAAGAAAATAATATGACCTTCTAAACAAAATGCTTCAGCTTAGCTCATTTAGGGCCGTATTAATAAACAAAAATAAATAATTTAAAAAAAAAACCCTTTTCAAATAACCCTCAAACTTTGTCAGATGTGGAGGAACGACAAATATTAAGGTAAAAGGAACCCCTTAAGGATAAAGGCGTGATTATAGCTCTTGAGGTTGACAGCTAGTTTGAGTGCGTATCAGACATGTATAGAGAAAAATGGCCTGTCAAATACATACTTAATATTGCTCTCTATCTCGAGATAGCTTTATAAATACGAGCCTTAATATTTGAAGACATTTTTTTCGTATTTCGACTTATATTCCTTGGGAAAAGCTGTTCAGTTTCATGGGTAGATTCACATCCATCAGCGCACATATACCCTTTTTGTTACACCCTGTATAGAACCATTTCTATAATGAAATGGAATGGAATTGCATACATGTGGCGAACGCAGTTTTGATTAGAAATCTGAACTACCCGACACCTGCCACTAAATTTATTTCGTTTGAAACTTTGAATAGCGTCGAAACTGTATTTTTTACATATAGGGGAAGTGAGATAGTGTATGGTTCAGTTATTTATTCCAGTCCAATTTATTTTGGTTTGCTTGCTACATCGGGCCATTCACCGATTTTATTTTAAAGAAAACTATCACGCCTGTATACCTAATGGGATAGGCAGAGCGTCAAAGACCCAAACAAGGATCGTTCCGCCACGTCTGACAAGTTTGGAGGGTTTTATTGAATGTGCCAGCTGCATCTCCACCCGGGCATGCTGTAAAAACCAGCTAATGGGTTCGGGGGTTTTAGTATACTGTAGTTTAGGCAATGGGCTGACAACCTGTCACTACAGCAATATAGAATAGAATAGGATCTATCTAAACCCTCAAAACTTGTGATAGAAGAACTTTAAATATGTTTTCAACTGCATGTGAAATTTAAACTGAAACTTAATTAAATTAAGTTCAGTATTATTCATACATATATATATACAATCACGCCTTTATCCCTAATGGGGTAGGCAGAGCGTAAACGACCCAAATAAAGGTCGTTTCGCCATGTCTGACAAGTTTTGAGGGTTAAGATAGAACTTTCTATTGCTGTAGTGACAGGTTGCCAGCCCATCGCCTAAATTACAATATACCCTCGAAACCTTTAGCTGGTTTTTACAGCATACCCGGGAGGAGATGCAGCTGGCACATTCTACGTTATTCTATCGGTCCCAGTCCATCATGGAAGCAAAGAATTATTCTAGTAAAAGAAAAAGCTTAAAAACTACAGATTTTTAATTAAAGAGAAAATTCTCATTTCAATATTGACCCGGTGATTGCAACTACTCACTTTACATCAGAAGGCTCGCTGGAAGTAAGATGCCAATTACGTGGAATCAAACATTGAAAGGACTCTGTTTGTTTGTTTATTTTTGCCTTTTACTAAGAAACGAAGGAACGGAACGGATTGTTTGCATTAAGCTAGTGGTGTTTACATCATCTGTGTAGTAAATAGAAAGAACTCTATAACATAAGACAGAAAAAAACCTAGGTCTCGATCTGGCTAGATCTCGTAATCTATGTTTCGATCTCGATCTGGCTGGATCTCGTAATCTATGTTTCTTGCGGTAAGTTGTTCAGTTTCATACTGTAGTACCTACCTACATATCTAGACATACTTTAATTTTCATTTTACCTAGGAACAAATAAATAAAATTCGCAAATCACTTAATTCACCGGAAATAGAATAGAAAATGTAGGGCATGATAAAAAAAAGTTAATTATATTATTTAGTAATAATAAAATTTAATATATTTAATATAAAAAGTAAATTATATTATTTAGTTTTTTGATTATTAAAATTTTATTGAATTTTCGGATATTTGTTGCAGTAGGTAAATCAATTTTGCAAATATACCAAACTTCATGAAAAGCCATGAATAATTTACTGGAATAATCTTATTCGTTTCGAACGGGCCTGCCCAAATGTCTCATTTGCTGACTGTACATTGTAAAGTTTGAAATCAAGTTTAGTTATTGACTGAAGATATTATATACTGATAAAATGAAGAAGATTGAAAATAAACGCCCTATCTATCTTTTCTGTAATTCTATTTACATAACATACATTTTCTTACTGTTATTTTCAGCGCGCTATCTTGACGGAACCGAAATAGGTGATATTTTAGCGCAAGATATGAACAAAATATACATAATATTATGAACAAAATATATTGGCCGTGAAATATGTAAAGTTATAGAGGAATGTAATATACGGTAAAGCTATTAAACTGGAGTGTCCGATACAGGTGTCCCATAAATAGTGGATAACCTTGCTACCACAAATATATTTGAACGAGACCACCGTACAAAGCAGCTGTGGTAGACATTTTATAATATAAATCTTCCAGTTTTAGCCCGGCTGGACTTTCAGTATCAATAACATAAACTGACATTTTATGTTTAAAGATGGGGAGTGACTCTACCTAAGAAACATGACAAAAGGATTTCGGATCTAAATCATTTGGGAAAAACTGTTTCGTTTGGCGGGCATGTAAAGACACCTATCTAACGGCTTTAAGAATGTCATACCACGGTGAAGTTTCATATTCAAACTTCACCGTGGTATGACATTCTTTATTTATTTAACAATTTATTGTACACATTCTTCCCACTATACTACTTCCAACTCAGATTTAGAATAAAGGTAAACAAAGTTTCGTTTTCTTTAATCGTAGAAACTTTGTTTACCTTTATTCGAAAACTGTGTTGGAAGTACTATAGGACCTCCGATACTATTCCGTGTCCATTATAAGATGATAACTGACAGCTCATATAAAATGACGTTAAACTCGAAAAGTAATGATCGGATTTTAGAAATTCTTTCACCATAAGCTACGTTCACCCTAAGTATACCCCTGCCAGGGATTAAAAATACCTGTCATAGAGGTACCATAGAGAAGGGCTTATAGGAAATGCATAAGTCCCAGTCTTTAATGTCCCTATTTTTCGCTATTATACTTGTCATATTTTTGACGTATTTTTAATTCCTGGCAGGGTTTATAATAGAGGTTACTTTTCTGCGGGAAAATATTTCATTCCTACGGGAAAATTCATTAAGCATGAATTTTCAGTAATCATTTTTAATACCGGGTGCATGGGACAGCGTCCCGCAAACTGACAGTCAACGATACTGAACAACATTCAAAAAGAAATTCTTTCAGGAGATTAATAAAAAAAGGGCTTTCCCATACAAAATGACCACCTCGATCATTATGTTTGGAAAAGCATTTCTTTTTCAGAAAGAATTTCCTGGTGATAGTTGTTCAATTTCGTTGACTGAGTAACAACTTTCAGTTTGCGGGACGCTGTCCCTTACACCCCATATAAAAAATAATACTATAATGTATATGCCATGCAGTGGGACATTTGAGGCTAAGTAAAAAAAAGTGTATACTCACTATTGAGCATTGCTTCACTAGGCGCAGGCACGACTGGCCTGTCGTCCACCGGGGAAGACTGTTTCTTCTTGTTCTTCTTCTCATCGTCCTGTAACAACAAACTGTGCTCAGACATACACGACACTATACCACAGAGTCTAGAACACACTTTACTAAAGCAGGAGTGCTCCCGCAGATTATAAAACACACTGGCACGTAAAGAACAGTATTTGAAAATAGAATAGAAGACTACAGCCAGAAGTGCTCGGTTTAAAAAGGTTTGATATTTTTTTTTTCTTTTAACAAATGAATGTTGTATATTATGTTCTCGATTTGCAATTTAACAATGAATGAAGATTAAGCGCGCGCGGTGGACCGATTTTTTTAGGGTTGCGTAGGAAAATAGAGTGGCTGTAGACATCATATTTTTTCACTGCTTCAGCTTTTTTTTATATAATGACATGATTGCTTGAAGATATGCTGCTAAATAGGAGCTCCTCGCAGTCTTTATAGGGAATTGTACTCACACTTGTAGCCAAAACGAATTCAGCTTCATACATACATACGTATAATCACGCCTCCATCCCTAATGGGTTAGGCAGAGCGTAAACGACCTAAACAAAGATCGATCCGCCACGTCTGACAAAGTTTTGAGTGTTAGGTATTTAAGATAAATTTGTAGGTATATTTCTGTAGTGACAGGTTTTCAGCCCATCACCTAAATTACAGTATACTGAAACCCTCGGATCCCTTGGCTGGGTTTTGCAGCATGTCCGGGAGCAAATGTAGCACTTTCTATGTTATTCTCTCTCCCAGTCCAGCATGGAAGAATTCAGCTCCACCAAGTGAAAAAAGACAACAACAGTATAATTATAATAGCCAGCTATTACATAATAAGTATCTACCTACGGAACCTTTACAATATTCCTAAAAAATTACAATGAGTTGTTTATCAATTGTCAAGTTTTATCATATCAACATGATTTTATCAGGGTATTGACTGATCAATACATTATACACCGCACTATTGAATAAAATGATTCATGGTATTGAATGTTAAATGATACAACTTTGAAAAGGTCATGGTGATGATAAACTTTTGAATAAACAAATACACTAGCAATATACATACATACATATAATGAAGCGTTTATCCCTAACGGGGTAGGCAGAGCGCAAACGACCTAAACAAAGGTCGTTCCGCCACGTCTGACAAAGTTTTGAGTGTTATTTAAGATAGATTTGTAAGTATATGCTGTAGTAACAGGTTGTCAGCCCATCGCCTAAATTACAATATACTGAAACCCTCGGATCCCTTAGCTGGTTTTCACAGCATGCACGGGAGTAAATGCAGCTGGCACATTGTATGTTTTTCTCTCGCTCCCAAGCCAGCATGGAAGAACTCTAGCAATATAAAGAAATGTATTGATAAATTAAATATTCCACCTGCCAATATGAAAAATAACTCTGAACTCTATTAAGGGAAGCCAAAATCCATTTTATTATAGTTCTTATTGTTAGATTTGTCAAAGATCTATTTAAGAGAAGACATGACAAATAAGCAGTCTATAAATATTAGACATATGTTTGATTTTGTTTTGGTCAACATTTGCAGCTTGAGCTGCCACGCTGTCTCTCTTACTTTACACAAAGTGACTAATTGACAAGAATAATGGCATAGATAGTGCATTACTGGCGAATTTCAGCGACAAGTCATTACCTAGGTATTTGACCAGGAAAGGTGCCAACTTTCTGGCACCACCGCGGTTCGTGTTGCTTGTGTTTCAGTAAGGTTGAATACTAGGTGTTAGGAAAGTTGGTAGAATTGTACAACAGATTTTTTAAAGTTAAATCTAGATAAGATAAGATAAGAATATACTTTATTGCACAGAAAAGACACAAGAGAAAATAAAATTAAATGAAACAAATAGTAGTACAAATAGGCGGCCTTATTGCTATGCAGCAATTTCTTCCAGGCAACCTTAGGGTACAGGAAAATAAAAAGTTGAACTAGTGGGCTGGTATACATTTTAGGCAATATATTGTATAGGTAAGTAAATAAGCTACTTAGGTATACATACGTACATAAAACCATGCCTTTATCCCTAATGTGGTAGGCAGAGTATAAATGACCTAAACAAAGATCGTTCCGCCACGTCTGACAAAGTTTGAGGGTTATTTAAGATAGATTTGTACGTATATTGCTGTAGTGACAGGTTGTCAGCCCATCGCCTAAATTACAGTATACTGAAACCCTCGGATCCCTTAGCTGGTTATTACAGCATGCCCGGGAGGAAAAGCATCTGGCACATTCTATGTTTTTCTCTCGCTCCCAGTCAAGCATGGAAGCATGAAGTTAAATCTCTATACGTATAAATGTGCACATCTCATCCGCTCCAACACACCCTTTAGTTAGGTTGTTATAGACAGAGTCTACACGCTACTATAATATTATGTCTTTGAATTTGGCCACTGCTTCGGCTGTCATTTTCGCTAACACGCTTAATAAATAAGTACCAAAACGGCGTAGTTGCATAGCTTTTGTGTCATTCGGGCACAAGTTCAGGAACAATGCTAATTTTATAAGCTGCATCACTGTTCTGGCAATTTCGCTCTCCATATTACATATGTATTGAATAATGAGTCATATTTTGCATAGCTTTCTTCCATGCTGGACTGGGAGAGATAGAAACACATAGAATGTTCCAGCTGCTGAAAAGGGACTCGAGGGTTACAGTGTATTGTAATTTAGGCGATGGGCTGACAACCTGTCACTAAAGCAATACATATTACAATCTAAAATTGCCCTCATTTTTTGTCAGACGTGGCGAAAGCGCCTTTTACGAGGCGTTAAACGCTCTGCCTACCCCGTAAAGGATAAAGGCGTGATTTATGTATGTATGTATGTTTTGCATAGCATAACGTAAGTACAGAAGAATACCGGGTATAAGGGACAGCGTCCCGCTGGAAATTCTTACAGGAAATGAAAAAAATTACATTCCCATACAAAATGACCACAAATGACCACCTCGATCAGATAATTAATATGAAAAACCAATTATTTTTTTTCACTTCCTAAAAAAATAACCTAGTGATAGTTGTTCAGTTTCGTCGACTAAACCCCCATCAGTTTGCGGGACGCTGTCCCTTACACCCCGTATTGCAGGTACCTAGCTTTGGTAATATAACAATTCATTACTTTACATAATGTCATAGGCTCATAGCAGTAGTGTTTGAAACAAATGGGAGCTAGAAATGCCCTTGAACATGTAAATAGAGAAAGCGATCTCTTAATGCTACGAGTACATACATACATACATATAATCACTCCTTTATCCCTAATGGGGTAGGCAGAGCGTAAACGACCTAAACAAAGGTCGTTCCGCCACGTCTGACAACGTTTCGAGGGTTATTTTAAAATAGATTTGTTGGTATATTGCTGTTGTCGGGTTGACAGGTTGTCAGTCCATCGCCTAAATTACAATATACTGAAATCCTCGGATCCCTTAGCTGGTTTTTACAGCATGCTCGGGAGGATATGCAGCTGGCTCATTCTATGATTTTCTCTCGCTCCCAGGCCAGCATGGAAGATGCTACGAGTACTCCTATTAAAATAAATTAATCGTACATAAACTATTGTGACTTAATAAGAAAACTGCCTACCCCATTAGGGATAAAGGCGTGATTATATGTATGTATGTATAAGAAAACTAAATTGTTTATGCGAACCGCATTAATACTTTACGATAATCTATTTTAATTTCTACCTTTCTTAATACTATCTTATTTTTTTTCAACCTATATCATATACGACACTAGACGCAAAGTTTTTCCCTTAGGAAAATATTTCAGCTGGTACCTTAATATGAAACTAGCAAAGTTTTCCCCGCGGAAAATGAGTAATCTGGTAGGTCGGACGAGGTCTCGCGCGGACCATAAATCGTTGTCAGACCGACAGGATGCATTCACCATCGATTTTTCTCATAGCACCGACAACTTGAAACTTACGAACCTAGCTGATGTTATACACATTTTATAATTTACCAGGAAATTATGAGCTTGAAAATTCTGACAGCTGGGTTGCTCTCTAACCTGGCAAAAGCTTAATCTAGGATTGGGTCTAGTTTCCCTTCTGAGTTGCGGAGATCAGATGGCAGTCGCTGTGAGAAAAAAACAGTACCTACTCTTGTTCATCATCATCATCATCTCCCTAGCCTTATCCCGTATCTTTCGGGGTCGGCTACCTAATCTAGGTGATTGAACGAGGGTACTGGTTTTTACACAGAGCGACTGGCATCTGACCTCCGCAACCCAGAAGGGAAACCAGACCCAATCCTAGATTAGGTCAGAATTTTCAAGCTGCCAATGCTTAGCACTGGCCTCTGACTTGGCTTAACGACTATTATCTACGGTATTAAACGATATTAACTGGGACCAACGGCTTAACGTGCCTTCCGAAGCACGGAAAAAGCGCCGAAAAAACGTGAAAAACACATTGGTACGTGGTGGGATTCGAACCACGACCTCCCGCTTAGAAGGCAGTGGCCCTATCCACTACACCATCGGGCTCTCTCCTAGTACCTACTCTTGTTCAATCCCCTATATTAGGTAGCCAACCCCGAGAGATACGGGATAAGGCTAGGGAGATAACTAGGAAATTATGATGACTAATATAGGTTTTAAGGCTGATTAATTTATTAATATTATATATTCTATATTATATTCTTGATAATAAATTAAAAATGTTATTGAAATTTAAACAAATAGAAAAAAAAATGGCCGAGTTATTAAGGCGGAAATTATAGACGTACAGATACGACTAGATAGTGCTGGCGAAATGATATGGATTCCTATTCCACTACGAAACCATAAAAATGCAATCTGAATAAATGCACCAATTATTTTACTTCCAAGAAATGCTTCCAATATTTTCAATTATAAAATATAGTAATATGAATTATTACTATATTTTTGCTGCGGTTAATGGTAAGAGTATTCACGTGCTTGAAATATTTAATTTGTATTTTCGTATTTTATCAGTTAGGTAAATGATTAAAATCATCGAACATTTACTTAGGTAACTAAAAATTTACAGTTAAATGAATTTGATTTGTTGGTATATTTAAATTGGTTGCATAATAAAGAATATAATTAAGGAAAGAGTGAATAAGAATGAGTAATAATAACACTAACCATACCTGATCTGAGTCAACAGGGACCGGTTCACTAACACCACTTTCCATAATGAAAACACAAAACAATCACTTTTCACTCAAAAGTCTAGTCCGAAAACAATTTTCATCAAAACTTTGTATCTCGATCGCGGCTATCTAGAATCTACCGCCGTGGGAAATTGACGAAGCCACAATGAGACAACATGAAACTCAGAATAAAGGTCTCATGACGATATCGATGATAGTGTCAGAATGGCAGGCGAGTGAACGGAGCGTAGAAATAGCAGCGGGTGTCGCGTTTGGCACGGCATCAACTCACACGCCGACCACCAAACACTCGGCGCGCGCGCAGCTTTGAAAAAAAACTACAATCGCCAAATGAACCATCAAACCGACTCAGCACAAAGAGGGCGACAGATTCGCTTTTTTTATCCGCCCGTATTTATAAACAGCACTTGAGACTGACAGCTAGTTTGAGTCCGTATCAGAAAAGTCATTTCATTACAAAAGAACCTTCAAAATCCATGCTTAATATTTCTCTCAAACTTAAGATCGCTTTATAAATACGAGCCTTAGGGAATGTGTTTTTGAACAGAGTGATCTTAAAAGAGTTAACGGACTAGGCAGACAGTTGCTAAAGAGGGTAATTCGGATTTTCTGTCATGGGAGGACAGAAAGGGCCGTCTCTTTCTAATAGTTGAGATTTAGTTAAATCGAGTTCTTACCGAATTGCCCTCAGTCTACATCCATAATAAACTTACAACTGGCTAAAGACACCTATTTTTTGACAGAACAACATACGGAAGCACCTCCAAAACCATCCTCAAAACACTGTGTCAAACAAACAACATCCGACGAAAACATGGAAATATTTTCTATTTGTAGCGGAACTGTTCCAGAGACTCTCAAGGGCGTTAAAGCAAACATTGGCATTGGCAATTGGCAGCAAATAAAGCAAGTAAGTGTTGCCAGAACGTTAATTACTTTAATGGGTGCCATTTAGCACCTCTAAATTTCATTTCTCTGTCGGCGTTTCTAACGCCGAAATGCTATTTCAAATTAGTGCAGTCAGTTACGCCTTTCGTAACATGTACTGAATTTACTGTCTTAATTAACTCAACTACGTTCCTATTTACTGAAATGGTCCACTATAGTATAGATGATAATTCAATATACTCCATGCCTTAAGGTGACCATACTAGCCAAGTGGCGCCCCCGTTAGTAAAATAAACATAATTCACTAAAAACGCAGTTAATTGAAAAACTGGTCCAACAGACTCAAGTCATAGTAATTAAGATAATTTAGAATATTATAAATTAGCGATTCATAGTTCATTGTAGTAACAGAACGAAAAAATGCCGTTGGTGGCCGTTCGCAACGTTGCGAAATTCTCTTCTTTCTATTCTCTAAATTATCTTAATTACTATGACTTGAGTCTGTTGGCACCGGTTTTTCGATTCACTGGGTTTTTAGTGAATTATGTTTTTTTTACTAATGGGGGCGCCACTTGGCTAGTATCATCACCTATTATCTATTATTGACTAGGATACTTATCGCGATTGGATGACAACAACCCATACTCATCGAATAGATAAATAGACATTCTTTGTAGTGTAAAAGATGCCGCAACTTGATTCTAGTATAACATTTTTATCCATCAATTAACATGCGTCAAAACGAATTATTTAATAAATATATGCGTCAAAAACGCTCACTGATAAATGAACGTGTTTTGATTCAAAACTATTCTAACCGCAACTGACTCGCTTATCGTTATTCCGTACCCTTTAGTTTCAACTGGCGAAAAACAAACGCTTCTTTACATAAAACTAGCACGAAGACTTTCACTTTAGTATGCAACGCAACTCCGTATCTCAAATCTAAACTTCAGAAATGTTGGCAACCTGACTAAACTTAGAAAATGCACGAAAACAGGCAGAGATAACGGAGAGTGTTGCTCTCACACACAAAGGAGCAAAAGCCTGGTAGCTAAAACATTTCGTATATGACATAGTTGTGAATGTTCTGGAACCTTCTGGAACTTATATTGCATATTTAACACGCTCTTGTTGGCTGGGCTTTGAAGGATTCCCAGCATTACAGAAATACCACACGGGAATTAAATGAAAAACCCCATGGCACGAGCCTTTGAATATACCACATATGGGCAACCCCCGGCCCGCGGAAGGATTTTGAAAAAGCGTGCAAAACTAGCTCATTCCTTGCTAGTTTAGCCAAAACAGACAAAATGCCACGGGTACTCGGACAAGGAGTTTCAATTCTTGGCCTACTTATAATAAAAAAATCGCGCTTGCTTCGCTCGCGATATATTCACCATAGATATGCTCTTCCTTGCTGGACTTGCTGCTTGCTGGACGTAAGAAAAACATAGAATGTGCTTCCCGGCATGCTGTAAAAACCAGCTAAGAGATCCGAGGTTTTCAGTATACTGTAATTTAGGCGATGGGCTGGTAACCTGTCACTACTGCAATATATCTACAAAACTTTGTCAGACGTGGCGGAACGATTTTCGTTTGGGTCGTTTAAGCTCTGTCTACCCCATTAGGGATAAAAGCGTGATTATGTGTATGTAGGTATGTATGATATGCCTAGTGCGCTTTGTACAGGACGCTCCGAGACCATACTTACGAGAAGCAATCCAATGAAATACATTAGAACGCGATGGCAAATATAGAGTTCATTTAATTTATTTGAAGGATTCGGGGCTACTTCGTTGAATATACGGGTGCCAACCGCCCGCACTGCATCTTTTAAATAGTTCTTATGATTCAAGTGTATTATACGGCCTGCGACTTCATCAATATTGGCAAATTTGGCCCGCGGCATTCAAAAGGTTGCCCACCCCTGGACTATACTATCACGGATACCAAACCGCCCTTTAGTTTAACCGGGTCGAGATATTACTTTTAGTTCTGTATTCCACAATGCAGATATATTGGGAAACTAGGTTTAAATAGCTTTATTTCTGAATAGTATTCAAAAATACTAGAAACCAAATATTAATTTTACAAACCAATTTTATGCAATTTTGCTGCAAATGCTGTTGTATTGGTGTCTTCACTTCTCCAGAACCCACCTGAACATTATGTTTTGGGTACGTTTCTTTCATCATATCCCGTCTAAATTCAATATTAGGGCGTACCAATTTAATTGCATAATGGGCTTAATTCTAGATTCAACCGGCTAGACCTAAAATTTAAATCTATCCGTCACTTTCTGACTAAAAACATTGGAAAAGGACAGGAGATCTATTCTCTCCGGTTTTTGATTTATAGTCAATGGTTTTATGCGTTATCTGTCTTTTTTATCCGCCGCCATATGATATGCAAATACGCGTCAAAATCTAGCGGAAAAAGTGTGAAACAATAGAGTATAAATCGCCGGCCTTTTTCAATTTCATCATTTTGAAAGTGACAGATAGATTTTAATATTAGTTTTATATACCACATCTATAATCGAGTCCAATATGTAAAAACAAACTATAACATCCTATGACTCATATCAGTAGACTCTCACATTTCTTGACACCAACCAATTTATCAATCCGAGACTGAAACGCACACATCGTAATTCATAGCTATCGTGCGTTCGGAGGTCATCAACCTTTGCCCGATGGAATGAAACATGAAAAATATTTTACATTTACGAACGCCATCTGTCCGTCCTTGTCAATCACTAGGAATAATATTACGGAGCTCCATGCTAGCTGTAAGTCACGGTGATGAGGATAATTAATGCTTACATTACATAAATTATATTTTTATTGACTTCCATGCTGGACTGGGAGCGGAAAAAAAACAGAGAATGTACCAGCTGTATTTCCTCCCGGGCATGCTGTATAAACCAGCTAAGGGATCCGAGGATTTCAGTATATTGCAATTTAGGCGATGGGCTGACAACCTATCACTACAGCAATATACTAACAAATCTATCCTAAATTACATACATACATACTATCACGCCTGTATCCCTAATGGAGTATCCTAAATAACCCTCAATACTTTATCAGACGTGGCGAAACGACCTTTGTTTATTCGTTAACGCTCTGTCTACCCCATTACGGATAAACGCGTAGACTATATGTATGTATTTTTATTGCACGAAATTTTTCGAATTTACGGTATTAAACGTGCCTCATTATTAGTTTTCCTACGGTAAAAAGGCATTTGTTGATGGTGTTCAACTTTGACTATTTAAGGTGGTTGCAGAACATAGGTATAAATGTAATCTCAATAGTAATAATCCTCAATAGTAATAAATGAATTTTGTTTAATATACAAACATTTTCATGTACATTGGCAACTGATTCCCTATTTTATAATCCATTATATAATAATTCACATTAAGCATAAAAGCTATGTATTGCAAATATGCTAAAAGTGGCTAAGTTTAACGTATGTACAATACATAGCTTTTATGCTTAGTGTGAATTATTATATAATATGCTAAAAGTGGCCACGTTTAACGTATGTACAATACATAGCTTTTATGCTTAGTGTGAATTATTATTTAATGTGCTAAAAGTGGCCACGTTTAACGTATGTACAATAAATACCTTTTATACTTAGTGTGAATTATTATTTAATGTGCTAAAAGTGGCCACGTTTAGCGTATGTACAATAAATAGCTTTTATGCTTAGTGTGAATTATTATATAATGGGAATGATGTACTAAAAGAGGCCACGTTTAGCGTATGTGCAATAAATAGCTTTTATGCTTAGTTTGAATTATTATTTAATGTGCTAAAAGTGGCCACGTTTAGCGTATGTACAATAAATAGCTTTTATGCTTAGTGTGAATTATTATTTAATGTGCTAAAAGTGGCCACGTTTAGCGTATGTACAATAAATAGCTTTTATGCTTAGTGTGAATTATTATACAACGGATTATAAAATTGAGAATTTGTTGCGATTGTCGCCAATGGTAAGATATTCATGAAAATATTTATATTTCAGTCACAATTAATTTAAAACTGATGGCTTAAAAGCTAGTTTTTTTTATATGTCAAAAAATAAAACAACTGCTACTTATATTATCTTATTGTTAAATCATTATGAGTACTTTTATGACCAGCTGCAATAATAGGTACAACTATTGCACATGTGATATTATTATTATCAAGGAATGATTTCTGAATTCCATGCTGGCCTGGGAGCGAGGGAAAAACATAGAATGTGCCAGCTGCATTTGTTTCGTAACGTGTTACGGAACGACCTTTGTTACCCCATTAGGGATATCGGCGTGATTATATGTATGTATGTATGATTTATGAATGAATATGTTTTCTATTTCAATTCCCCCGTAACAATAAAAAAGTGTAAAATAAATTCATGAAGGACCGTTCAGGGTGTCTTGCTGAGGTCACTGGTGACTGCAGGACTGGCAGCTTCCTTGTGCAGCGAAGGAATGGAAAGAAGGCAAAGGGGGAATGCTGCCAGCGTGCTGGGCACCATGCCACAGCAGGACGCTCTTTTATTAGATTTAAGTTCATTTTGTAAATATTTCATACGTACATACATATAATCACGCCTTTATCCCTACCGGCAGAGCGTACGAGACCTAAACAAAGGTCGTTCCGCCACGTCTGACAAAGCTTTGAGGATTATTTAGGATACATTTGTAAGTAGTGCTGTTGCTGTAGTGACAGGTTGTCAACCTATCGCCTACATTGCAATATACAGAAACCCTCGGATCCTATGTTTTTCTCTAGCTAAATATTTCATATTTTCATGTTTTTTGTAAATAAAAAGTTCCTACAACTTTAATAATTTTAAGCTTAGCTTACCTTTTTTCTGCTCCTAGATGTGGTCGCCATACCCTGCAAACAAAAACACACGACTTAGTATCTCAAAAAGATGAATAAACATACACAGCTTAAGGGGCTTCCCTGGGCTAAGTGGAGCCCTCATTATTAAAATCATAATTCACTGAAAACACAATGAATCAAAAATCCGGTAGATCAGTTTGAGGTTAAAGCAATGAAGGTCATTTAGAACCTCATGAAGTTGCAACTCACAATTCGTTGTAGTTAGAGATAGATGATTTGCGGAAAACGGCCACTTTTAGCACTTTTCCTATGTGTAAATGCAGTGAACACTAAATGCACAATGCTTAAAATAAGCCTCAGTACCTTCAATCTGATCTACCGGATTTTCAATTCATTGCGTTTTCGGTGAGTAATGATATTTTAACTGATGAGGGCGCTGGCGTACAATGGGGATTCCCTAATTTATCTCATTTGTCGTAAATCTTGAATATGTCGGCGTCCCTATTGTATGTTATGTTTTGTTTTTGTTGGGTAATAATAGTCCTTACACCGATTTTCGGTAATGGCGGCCGATCTCCCAGAGATCGATCACCTGCGCAGGACTTGTTTTTAGTGCCCATGTGTTTGCGCTACACACAGGAGCACTCTCTATTCCTTCAATCTTTTATTCTGATGGGATAGACTGACTGACACTACCAGAGAGAAATCAGGCGCAGGACCGACTATTTACATGCCCGTCCGACAGCACGGATCAGCTTACTTTTCGAACAATCAGGTGATAACCAAACTAGAAACAAAAACACAAAGTCATTGTCCCCCGCTGGGAATCGAACCCAGGACCTCCGGGTTGAGAGCCCATGGCTCAGACCGCTAGACCACGGAGGCAGTTTGTTGAGTAATATAATAAACTAGCGACCCGCCCCGGCTTCGCACGGAAATTTTCAGTGTTTCTTCACAATATTATGCAAGTATTATATATTTAAACCTTCCACTTGAAACGCTCTATCCATTAAAAGAAACCGCATCATCAATCAAATCCGTTGCGTAGTTTTAAAGATTTATGCAAACATAGGAATATAGGGACAGAGAAAGCGACTTCGTTTTATACTATGTAGTGATAAACCAACGAGGTATCCCATTACTTATCTACTGGTAGAGAGGTGAACGAACAAGGATCACTACTAATTACCTTCTTACAGCGACTTGTACAGATACCGTAATTGACTGTAAACATTCCTTCTAACAACGTAAAGATAGAATACAAAATAAAGAATGGAGCTTGTTAGGCAAACTAGTAAAACAACTACAGATTATCTTCAGGATTTAATTGAATGGAAGGAATAAAGATTAGATCGCACTAGGGCGTAGCTGCAGCGGAGCGGAGCAAATGATTCTTTGTATGAAAATGTATGTGAGGTACCGCACTGAAGCGTCACTAAAGCTGCAGCAGTGAGATCATACATTTTAACAGATTATGTTGCACAGTGTCGCGCCGCGCCGCTCCGCTGTTCGTCTCCATAGTGTGGTCTAACCTTTAACATCATTTTTTTTCTTCTGTCGTGTGGGTTGTGGATCGTATGACAACAAGACTGCTGAGACAGCCTTATCCACTTTTCACTGGATAAATACGAACGATAAGGCAAAAAACTCGTTAACTTGATTAAATATTTAAAAAAATTAATCAAGTTACACAACATGTTAATAATTTAGTGTTTTGCTATGTAAAATTTTCTCCCACTGAAACTCATAAACGTAGATCTACATTTTGTGAAACCTCAAATACCTCTCGCGCTTCAACTGAAATGAACAGCAGATGTTTGAAATGCATATACAATTTCTGTGAACTAATACATCTCTTTCTTTTGAAGCCTTTGAAAGCTCCCATAGGGAAAATTTCTACTCGTATTTCCAGTACTTGCAAAATTTAAAGATGTTTTTATGTGACTCTACCTAAGTTTTTGTTCTATGCTGGACATGGAGCGAAAGAAAAACAAAGAACGTGCCAGCTGCATTTCCTCCCAGGCATGCTGTGAAAACCAGCTAAGGGATCCCAAGGTTTCAGTACATTGCAATTTAGGCGATGGTCAGACAGCCTGTCACTAAAGCAATATACTTACAAATCTATCTTAAATAACCCTCGAAACTTTGTCAGAAGAGGTGGAACGACCTTTGTTTAGGTCGTTTACGCTCTGCCTACCACATTATGGATAAAGGCGTGATTATATGTCTGTACCTAAGCGTTCCACCAAAATTTTCATATTTACTATATATTCAGGGACACTGACAGAAAACGAAATATCTAGATAAAACTTAATAGTTATAATATTAGCATTTCAGGTAAGATAAGACTGCAAGAAAATAGGTGAAAAAATTGGCACAAGTCAATAGCCGAAGTCTTGGAAGCTTCCTGACTACTGACTGTGATGGAAGACATATTAGACACGACATAACAATAACATCCGCGTCTGCTAAAAACAAACGCCATGATAACAAAATATAACAATCGCCCACGGCTTTGATGGAACACTGAAACTTAGTATATGACTAAGACTGCCTCCGTGGTCTAGTGGCTAGTGCCATGGACTCCCGATCCGGAGGTCCTGGGTTCGATTCCCAGAGGGGAAACACAAAGTTGATATTTGAGAATTTATCACTTTGTGAATTTTTCCCCAGTTTGGTTAGGACATTGCAGGCTGAATCACCTGATTGTACGAAAAGAAAAAGATTTCGTGCTTCGGAGGGCACGTTAAGCCGTCGGTCCCGGTCGCTGTCTTTGATAGTGTTTGTTACTCAAACCATGTCAGAGGCCTGATAGTTGTGCTACTAGGCGGTTTCAAAACTCTCACACCAGGGTTCATCAGGTCCGTAGACTCGATACCCATTCGACAGAAGAAGACTAAGACTGAGGAAAATTCATTTAGGTCACCTTTACCACAGGGGATTATGATAGGATAGGCCACATATCACGAGACTGGAGAAAAAACGTAAAATTGGATTTACCGTGGGTACGAACGTGAAGATTCGCTGGAAAGACTAATGCTCGATGGAAGACTAAAACATAGAATTGTGTATGACACAGACTGACGAAAACGAACCATTTCGGTATAGGTTACTTTTACCACGAGACTAGGTGGTATTTTCTATGCTGGACTGGGTGCAAAAGAAAAACATAGAATAAACCAGCTGCATTTCCTTCCGGGCATGCTGTAAAAACCAGCTAAGAGATCCGAGGCTTTCAGTATATTGCAATTAAGGTGATAGGCTGACAACCTGTCTCTACAGCAATATACCTACAAATCTATCTTAAATAACCCTCAAAACTTTGTCAGACGTGGCGAAATGACCTTTGATTAGGTCGTTTACGCTCTGCCTACCCCTGTAGGGACAAAGGCGCGATTATATGTATGTATGTACTAGGTATGATCTTCTGTCGAGTGGGTACCGAGTCTATCGACCCGGTGAACCCTGGTGTCAGAGTTTTTTAAACCGCCTAGTAGCACAACTATCAGGCCTCTGACATGGTTTGAGTAACGACCACTATCAAAGACAGCGACCGGGACCGACGGCCTAAAGTGCCCTCCGAAGCACGAAATCTTTTTTCTTTTCGGATAATCAGGTGATTCAGCCTGCAATATCCTAACCAAACTGGGAAAAAATTCACAAAGTGATAAATTCTCAAATATCAACTTTGCGTTTCCTCCCTGGGAATCGAACCCAGGACCTCTGGATCAGGAGTCCACGGCACTAGCCACTAGACCACGGAGGCAGTAGGTATGATGAGCATCGCCCATAGATCACGAGACCGATGAAAAATATCATTACGTTACTTGGAACAAACGTCATGATAACAATCGCCCACTATTATAATGGAAGACTTAAACATAGAATCGCGTATATCTGAGGAACATAATCCATTTCGCCGTCGTTTACTTAGAACTGCCTCCGTGGTCTAGCGGTCTAAGCCATGGGCTCTCGATCCGGAAGTCCCGGGTTCGATTCCCGACGGGGGACAATGACTTTGTGTTGTTATTTCTAGTTTGGTTAGGACATTGCAGGCTGATCACCTGATTGTCCGAAAAGAAAGATGATCCATGCTCTCGGAAGGGCATGTAAATAGTCGGTCCTATGCTTGATTTCTCTCTGGTCGTGTCAGTTAATGTCCCATCAGAATAAGAGATTGAAGGAATAGAGAGTGCAACACTTGGGCACTAAAAACTAGTCGTGCGCAGTTGGCTGATCTCTGGGAAATTAGCCGCCATCTCCAAAAATCGGTGGGACTACTATTATTACTTATAACCGCGCGAAGTAACTCTATAACTAAGTAACTTATAATCGCCCACAGAAATTATGGAAGACTAAAACCATGTTAAAACATCGTGTGTGAATGAGACCTTTCTAAACTTATTTATGATATACATATTACATACACAAAGCCTAAGTACGACGTAGCAACCATAGCTAATTAATCTATTTGTTGTAGTAGAAGTAAATGTATAGTCATCTCATCTCCCTAGCCTTATCCCTTATCTTACGGGGTCGGCTACCTTATCTAGGGGATTGAACGAGGGTACTGATTTTTACACAGAGCGACTGCCATCTGACCTCCGCAACCCAGAAGGGAAACCAGACCCAATCCTAGATTAGGTCAGAGTTTTCAAGCCGCCAATGCTTAACATTGGCCTCTGATATGGCTTAACGACTAATATCTACGGTATTAAACGATATTAACCGGGACCAACGGCTTAACGTGCCTTCCGAAGCACGGGAAAAGCGCCGAATAAACGTACATATGAAATTCGAAAACCGAAAACACATTGGTACGTGGTGGGATTCGAACCACGACCTCCCGCTCAGGAGGCAGCGGCCCTATCCACTACACCATCGGGCTCTAGAAGTAAATGTATAGTATGTCAAAATATTGTACATAGTATTTCGATCAGGCGATGTGATCCTCAATTTCATAGACTTAAAGTCTCACAGACACGGTCTTTATGTACCTACCAATCCCACCATGTTTGTTTAGCTATTGTGGTTCTTGTTACAGCACAAAACCCAAAATCTAAAAGTATATCAGATTTAAAGTTTTTAATGGAAATACATTCGCTCTTTGTTTTGAAACCGTGCTCTCTGCGGTGTTCCTAATAGAAAATGCGTGTATGTATTCCTGCATGTTCAAAAGGTTGCAAAGTGACACGTTATTGGTTCTTCAGTGGCCAATATATGTCCAATATTGCACAAATACCTCGTCGTGCATACATACATACATACATATAATCACGCCTTTATCCCTAATGGGGTAGGCAGAGCGTAAACGACCTAAACAAAGGTCGTTCCGCCACGTCTGACAAAGTTTTGAGGGTTATTTAGGATAGATTTGTAGGTATATTGGTGTAGTACCAGGTTGTCAGCCCATCGTCTAAATTGCAATATACTGAAACCCTCCGATTCCTTAGCTGGTTTTTACAGCTTGCCCGGGAGGAAATGCAGCTAGCACAATCTATGTTTTTCTTTCGCTCCCAGTCCAGCATGGAAGAAAAGTCGTCGTGTCGTACAAATACCAAAATCTAAAAGGTTATATCATAATTGAAATTTTTAATGGAAATACATTCGCTCTTTGTGTTGAAACCGTGCATTCTGCGCTGTTACTAATGGAAAATGCGTGTATGTCCAAAAGGTGACACGTTATTGGTTCTCTAGCGGACAATAAATGCCCAATATTGCACAAATAACTCGTTTGGTATGCCGCTGAATGTAATAAAGCCAATACGTACAGTTGGGAGGAAATAAAAATAATGCTGGACTGGGAGCGAGAGCAAAGCATAGAATGCGCCAGCTGCATTTCCTCCTGGGCATGCTGTACAAACCAGCTGAGGGATATGAGGGTTTCTGTATATTACAATTTAGGCGATGGGCTGACAACCTGTCACTACAGCACGATACCTACAAATCTATCTTAAATAACCCTCAAAACTTTGTCAGACGTGGCGGAACGAATTTTGTTTAGGTCGTTCACGCTCTGCCTACCCCGTAAGGGATAAAGGCGTGATTAAATGTATGTATGTTAATTTAGGAAAAAAGATTCCGTGCTTCGGAGGGCATGTTAAGCCGTAGGTCCCGGTCGCTTTCATTGATAGTGGTCGTTACTCAAAACCATGTCAGATGCCTAATAGCTGTGCTACTATGCGATTTGAAAACTCTGACACCAGGGTTCATCGGGTCGACTCGAGAATCCACTCGCTAAGAAGAAGAATATCAACAATATGCTGTTTAGGAGAACAAATTTTTTTTTAGATAGTGTATAGAATGAAAGAATGTGCTACTTTCATTTGCCATGAGCAATAAATAATTGTTGATATTAATAGTTCTATTTTTATAACAATATTGAAGGTAATCACAGCAGCCTTGGCATGGCAAAGGTGAAACGAAGCATATTTTAATTTCAACGTTAAGTCGCAAAATAATTTACAAAACTATTTCAAAGATAAAATAATCAATTATACAGGGTTATTCCGGACTTTGGAGACACAGAAACTGAACAACTTTCACCAAATATATTAAGAAAGGAAAAAAAAACTCATTACGATTTTGTTCAAACAAATTAATAGTAAAGTAAAATTACTTCCCAAAATATTTTTGATAGAAGTTGTTCAGTTTCGTTATCAGACCAACCCTTTTAAGTTTGCACACTGTATACAAACTAATAAGTAACTAGTTATAATTATGGGTATTAGGTAATCAACATACATACATACATACATAACGTCACGCCTTTTTCCCGGAGGGGTAGGCAGAGATCACATCCTTCCATTTACTACGATCCTTGCAAACTTCTTTCGCTTCATCTACATTCATCAATCTTTTCATGCACGCTCGTCGGTTTAGGGTACTCCTGACTTGACCTTTCCCTAGAACGTCCCCGATTTGATCGCGGTACGTTCGCCGAGGTCTTCCCCTTCCGACATTCCCACTCACACTCGAAATAAAAAATAAAATAATCATAAATTATAAAAATCCTAAGCTAATTATAAAAATGTACCAAATTAATATTTAGGTGAAAAGGGATATTAATCAGATGAGGTCGCGGTATCCAACATGTCAAATTCCAGTAACTGATATACCTAGTTCTTGTTTTTGGCTTTTGTCCAAACGGAGCCGCGGGCAACGTGCTAAATTGCCCGAGGGATTAAAAAGCTTGTACCATTTCATTCCAGTAAGTTATAGTCTATATTAAAAGTTATTATATTTTATATCAAGCAAGTTATGAGATGGTGGGGTTTTTAGTTACTAATTTCGTAAAGGCTGAAATTACTCTAGTTAGTAAAGATGGTTATGAAGATGGCAGAGCAAACTCACGCAAATTCTGAAGCGCAGTAAGGCTATCCTGATACTCCTAAGCATGTAACCCCAACTGCAGTGGGGCTCCATGCCGACCGGCGGGCTTACACCCGTCAGAAATAGCAGAAGCTATGCCGAGTTTCCACTGTGATCTTACTTCTTCTATTTTTAATCGTCGAACATCTCACACGCGGACAGAGGCGTAGTAGGTAGTCAGATCTTCAGATATACACTCGAATCCCTTCAAAATTTGAATGCTAATGAAACTATTTCCTGAGATATAGGTCAGCGGAAACGTTAACGCGACATGGACTAATTTTGAAAATAAAACAAATCCGAATGTCACGCGAAAATTCTCAAGAAGAACGGCAGAATGCGAAATATTCGCGTATGCTGCCAGAAAAATGAATTATATCAGCTGTTTTATATTTTCTAGCTACGCCGCTGTACCACAGTGTCCAATTGTTAGTCCGAATTTTGCGCAGTGTTTGAGTGGGAATTACTCATCATTTACAAATACGCGCCATTCTTTTGAATCGCCGCCGGTTTTGGATTGCGTTCAACGTAACGCAACGTAGATGTCGCGAGAATAAACAAAACGCAGTATGTTTGCGACTGGCTCTGGAGTTAATAAGTTCAATGCCCTCCAAAAATGACTAGTTTAAAGGACAACAATATTATACACAGAGTGTAATGAAAATGTGTCTGAAAACTTTAAAGGCAATTGGGGAAAACACAAATACAAGACAGAAACAGAATCATTTTAATTGACCATTGTGCCATTGTTTTGCCTTAGTTCCAAAACATAGGGTGTTCTGCAGCTGCTTATCTTGGTATACCTCTATGTAAGTAAGTATTCTAATATTCACTGTACAAAACCAGCCCATTTCTTCCATGCTGGGACTGGGAGCAAAAGAAAAACATAGAATGGGCCAGCTGCATTTCCTCCCAGGCATGCTGTAAAAAGCAGCTAAGGGATCCGAGGGTTTCTATATATTGCAATTTAGGCGATGGGCTGACAACCTTTCACTACAGCAATATACCTACACATGTATCTTAAATAATTCTCAAAACTTTGTCAGACGTGGCGAAACGACCTTTGTTTGGGTCGTTTACGCTCTGCTTACCCTATTAGGGATAAAAGCGTGATTATATGTATGTATGTACAAAACCAGTAAAGGAACACGAAGGTTTCGATATTAGTTTGAAAGGGCGGCATCCCCCCACATTCAATAAAATTGACTGACACAAAAAATTGCCCCGTATAGAACATAGGTGTAGTTGTATTCATTAACCTAATTTCCTTACTACGAGAAGAGTAACGACTAAGAAATTTTTCATTTTAATTTGCTAGTCAAGCCATTATTTTTTTCAACCTCCGCTCCGTATATTTTATCGCGGCACCCTAATATTTTTATAGAGTAATGATCATGAAACGAAAGCACAGCCCGCCACAGACGACGGCGGTAAGGTTATATAGCGTTGTGGCATGATGAATAAGCATTTAGATTTTCATGAAGAAATTTCAGAACACCTATGACGAAGTCACGCGACAAAGGAGAAATAAAGAAGTTAGGGTATGAAATATTGTTATTTCATGAAATAGTGGTGAAGGCCATACTCGGAAATAACAAGAAGAAGAATTCAGAAAACCAAAAATATAATCGTTGTCACCGCTTTATCTTGAATATTCAGAATGATTTTGATGAAACTGGCCAGAGACAAAAATTTATGACAGGTGATAAATCTATTGTTTGTTTTTTTTTTCTTCCGTACTGGACCGGGAGAGAAAGAAAAACATAGAATGTTCCAGTTGCCCTTGCTCCCGGGCATGCTGTAAAAGACAGCAAAAGGGATTCGAGGGTTACAGTGTATTTTAATTTAGGCGATGGGCTGACAACCTGTCACTACAGCAATACACATTACAATCTAAAATTGCCCTCAATTTATGTCAGACGTGGCGAAAGCGCCTTTTAGGAGGCGTTTTACGCTCTGCCTACCCCGTAAGGGATAAAGGCGTGATTTTATGTATGTATGTATGTATGTTTTTTTTTTCAGTCAACATATTTGACACAGGAATTAATGAATAATAAAATAAAATAATAAATAAATTTATTTATTCAAGTAACATAAGATTCACTTTGTTAGTAGACTTAGAACTAAGTATGTTAGTAAGTAGGTTAATAAAGCTTCAATTTTCTTTTTTCTTTAATTACTGGGGCATGTAGCCCTTGACAGTACTGTATATATGGACAGTCAACGCTGTCCGCTATAAAATAAAATAAAATACAATAAAAATACAAATTTCAATTATAAACGCAGTCGAACATAAAACCACACCCTATTATTTTAATTTGGTAAATTAATTGTTTAATTAAAACAGAAATGTCGTATTTTAGAAGCCTATGAAGAATTATTTAATTATCTGATAAATTAAACTCGTAATTAATTTCGCACCAACTCCCTAGCATGCGGGAGGTTAATAACATTTTACGTTGAGATGTTTATTTTATTTACATACGTACATACATATAATCACGCCTTTACCAATAATGGGGTAGGCAGAGCGTAAACGACCTAAACAGAGGTCGGTCCGCCACGTCTTTAAGATAGATTTGTACGTATATTGCTGTAGTGACAGGTTGTCAGCCCATCACCTAAATTACAATATACTGAAACCCTCAGATCCCTTAGCTGGTTTTTACAGCATGCTCAGGTAGAAATGCATCTGGCACATTTTTTTTTTCTCACTCCCAGTCCAGCATGGATGAAATGGATTTCATTTGATGACCGTTATGTAACTGCTAATAGCTTTCTCCTCCGTGGATTCACATGTCACATCGATTTTGAATTTGGAACGAGATTTGTCACCGAAATCAAACTCGTTGGACTCTTCTTTCGGTTTCGAAGCTATTTTGCATAGATCATCATTTACCTATTACATCCTATCTACATACAGACCAGGTCTTCCTGAAATTCAGTAGAGAAAACCGATGTTTGCAGTGTATTTCAGTTGAGGCGATGATGGGCTGACAACACGTCAGAGCGAATTAAATGTATTTTTGTGGTGACAGTAGCTTTTATTAAATCGTATCCGTGAGGGATAGGTACATACAGACATACATACAATCACGCCTTGATTGAATGGGGTAAACAAAGGTCGTCGCGCCATGTTTGTCAAAGTTTTGAGGGTTATTTAAGATAGATTTGTAGTTATATTACTGTGGTGCTTCCATGCTGGACTGGGAGTGATAGAAAAACATAGAATGTGCCAGCTGCATCTCCTCCTGGGCATGCTGTAAAAATCAGCTAAGAGATCCGAGGGTTTCAGTATATTGTAATTTAGGCGATGGGCTGACAACCGATCACTATAGCGATACACTTTCAGTCTAAAATAGCCCTCAAAACTTGTCAGACATGGCGGAACGATCTTTTCTTTGGTCATTTCCGCTCTGCCTACCCCATTCGGGATAAAGGTGTGATTATGTGTGTGTGTGTATTACTGTAGTGACAGATTGTAAGCCCATCGCCTAAAAATACAATATACGTATTGAGGGATAGGTATGGAAGTGAATTCCTTTATGAGTATCAAAATAAATCAAAAGGATGTATTATAGAAGAAAATACTTTATACAAACTGAAACCTTCACGCTAAAAATAGCAAGCGTAAAGCAAGTTCCCCATATTTGCAAGATTGTTAACCATTAGGTTAACCGGAGTTTCTGAACTAGATTCTGTAGTAAAATAGGGACTTTACAGAACACAAACTTGATTAAACTTGATAACTACACCCGTGGTCTAGTGGCCTGAGCTATGGGCTCCTGTTCCAGAGGTCCTGGGTTTGGTTCCCAGAAGGGGA
This sequence comes from Scrobipalpa costella, assembly GCA_949820665.1. Classification (NCBI taxonomy): domain Eukaryota; kingdom Metazoa; phylum Arthropoda; class Insecta; order Lepidoptera; family Gelechiidae; genus Scrobipalpa; species Scrobipalpa costella. The sequence continues at coordinate 10,128,288 of OX463304.1, read as the reverse complement.
ACACAGAATTGATATTTGTCAATTTAACACTTCGTAAGGTTTTCTTCAGCTAGGTTAGGACCACATGATTGTCCGAAAAAGAAAAAAGATTCCGTGCTTCGGAGGGCACGTTAAGCAGTCAGTTCCGGTCGCTGTTTTCGATAGTGGTCGTTACTCAAACTATGCCAGAGGCCTTATAGCTGTCCTTCTAGGCGGTTTCAAAACTCTGCCACCAGGGTTCATAGGGTCGTTATTCCACTCGAAAACCCACTCGCTAAGAAAATTAAACTTGATTAAACGGAGATGAAGGACATAAAATGTAGCCACAAGACAACGCTTCAGCTTAACCGGGATTTACTGAACAACTCAACTTAACTCGTTTGTGAGTAACCTTAATTCATTTCTGAACTTAGTTAAGAAGTTATTACACTTTAACAAACAATTTAGATATATTACACAGAATGTTATGTTGCGTGAGTTTAGTCATTTTAGTCTTAATCGGTATAAATATTTTCATGCTCTATCATTTAAGTCACTAAGTCGTAATAAACTGATTGAAACGTGCAGCAGATTTTTCCATGCTGCACTGGGACCGAGATAAAAACATAAAAAGTGCCAGTTTCATTTCCTGTCGGGCATGCCGTAAAGACCAGCTCAGGGATCCGAGGGTTACAATACGTTGTAATTTAGGCGATGGGCTGACAACCAGTCACTACAGCAATATACCTACAAATCTATCTTAAATAACCCCTTAAAACTTTGTCAACCAACGACGACCTTTGTTTACGATCTGCCTACCCCATGGCGTGATTATATGTACGAGTATGTGTATGTAAAGCAGATCACAATCATAATAAACTATAAAAATCATTGACCCTATAATGGAATAATATTTGTTGACTCTATACTTCTTTCGACACCTCCATTCATACAATTGTCCGTAGAATGACAATCCCGAATCAACCATTCGATGAAATACAGTCAATAAAATTATTTTTAAATAAGAAAAACCAACTTCAAAGACATCCACACATAAGTTAAAGCTGAGTCAATGTAAATCAAATGCACCAGTTGCCTATAAAATTTTAAGAGGACCTAATCTCAATCCTATCATCAGAATTCAGATATTTAACATTACAACATCGGTCCAGGCGTCTGGGTAATCGGGAAAAATCATTTTAACAAAAGAATTATCCATTTCGGTCCAGGCAACAGAGTAAAAATTGGGATAAAAAGTTTAAAGATAATGATACATTGACATTGACAATTGGAATATCCTCCTCTTCTTGAAGTCGGTCAAAAATAGAAAGAGGACAATGCCAACACACGATCGATGCTGTACTGGGTCAACCCCAAAGGTCAACCTTGCACCTTATCTTCTAATAACATTGAGTAAACTACAAATGAGCTCGCCCCATCAACTTTTATATTATCTACACTACAAGGAGATACTAAAAGGGTAATGTTTTTACCGTTCGTAGCAACTAGCAACGTAGCAAAGTTAATGTAACTTTGATCCTATACAAAATTGAAAAATAAGTCATCATATTTTTCTCCATACTGGACTGGGAGCGAAAGAGAACTTAGAATGCGCCAGCTGCATTTCCTGGTATGCTGTAAAATCCAGCTAAAGGATCCGAGGGTTTTAGTATATTGCAATTTAGACGATGATGGGCTGAAAACCTGTCACTACAACACTATACCTACAAATCTATCTTAAATAACCCTCAAAACTTTGTAAGACGTGGCGGAATGACCGTTGTTTAGATCGTTTACGCTCTGCCTACCCCATTAAGAATAAAAGTATATATATAATATGTATGTATGACTTATTAGGGAAACAAGATAAAACGGCGAGAAATGAGAACCTTCCAGCATTTTTCGGAACTAAGTTTCGTAACCAAACTAGTTGCGAAAGCGGAAAGCCTGCTCTGCCTACCCCATTAAATGCGTGATTATATGTACGTATGTATTTATTTATTTATAACTTTATCACCTGAAATACCTACAACAATGTATGTGTTGGATAGAGTTAGCTGTGAAGTACGACTAGTAATCGAATATTAGGGAGAATACCTGTGATATAATTTAATTACTATTCGAGTTGAAATACCGGGTGTAAGGGATAGCGTCCCGCAAACTGATAGGGGTTGCTCAGTCCACAAAACTGAACAACTATCACAAGGAAAGTTTTTAGAAAAAGAAATAAAAAATTGGCTTTTCCATACAAAATGTCCACCTTGATCAGACAATTCGTAAGGAAAAACCATTTGTTTTTTTTTCACTTCTTGAAAGAATTTTCTGGTGAAAGTTGTTCTGTGACGTTGACTGATCATTACCTCAGCACAGAATATATTGATCTCAGTTTGCGGGACGCTGTCCCTTACACCCCGTATATTTAAGTATTATGAATTGAAAGGACACAAGATTGCTCTCTGTTTTTATGCCTGTTACAGTGGTAAATCAAAGAAGATAATATATCAGATTATCTGAATTAAAGTGACAGGGCTGAGCTAAATTTAGCTTTAAATACAAATTTGTATGTGGTTCAGATTGAAACCCATTTTCTCACTATCTGCGTTGGGGCAAGGCATTGATAAGAATGATCAATGCAACGAAGATAATTTATAAAGAGATCTCAGGATTGACTGCAATATTGTGTTTGGATTTTACTGGCTGTTTTGTACTGAAATGACATTTCTGATACAAACTCAAACCCGCTGTCACTCTTGAGAGTTGATTATAATTACGGGCATTAGTGAGACAGAGTTACTTCGCACAAAACTTTCCAGAGGTATCCAGTTACAACCAGTTTGGATTGTAGAACAAATAAATCAAAATTGAGACTCTATCCATACTGGTGTGTTTTCAACACTGTTTCGTGTACACCATGCTGGACTGGGAGTGAGAGAAAAACACAGAATGTGCCAGATGCTTTTCCTCCCGGGCATGCTGTAGAAACCAGCTAAGGTATCCGAGGGTTTCTGTATATTGCAATATAGGAGATGGGCTGACAACCTGTCACTACAGCCATATGCCTACTAATCTATCTTAAATAACCCTCAAAATTTTGTCAGATGTGGCGAACGACCTTTGTTTAGGTCGTTGACGCTCTGCCTATCGCATTAGGGATAAAGGCGTGATTATAGGTATGTATGTATGTTCATACACACATATTATCAGTTCCATGCTGGACTGGTAGCGAGAGAAAAACATAGAATGTGCCAGCTGCATTTAATCCCGAGCATGCTGTAAAAACCAGCTAAGGGATCCGAGGGTTACAGTATCACCTATCACTTCAGCAATATACCTACAAATCTATCTTTAATAACCCTCCAAATTTTGACAGATGTGGCGAACAACCTTTGTTTAGGTCGTTTACGCTCTGCCTACCCCGTTAGGGATAAAGGCGTGACTATATGTATGTATGTATGTTCATATACACTACTGGTTTGTGCCGTTTCAAAGCAGAAGTTTACAGGCATATGAACGAGGTTAGGACCAGAACCAATAAATCACGGTCCATGATGTCAACCCCTGTGGGCCAACCTTGCACCAGCCTCGCCCATCCATTGGAGAATTTCCGTGGATTGGATTACCAAGGTTGCAGGTCACACTGAATACATAGATACATACAATTTAAAGTGTTTGGTACAGAGCATACATATATATACATATAATCACGCCTTTATTCCTAATGGGGTAGGCAGAGCGCAAACAACCCAAACAAAGGTGGTCCCGCCACGTCTGACAAAGTTTTGAGGGTTATTTAAGATAGAATTCTAGGTATATTGCTGTAGTGACAGGTTGTCAGCCCATCGCCTAAATTACAATATACTGAAACCCTCGGATCCCTTAGCTGGATTTTACAGCATGCCCGGGAGGAAATGCAGCTGGCACATTCTATGTTTTTCTATCGCTCCCAGACCAGCATGGAAGTAAATTGTACAGAGCACTACTGAAAATATCAAATTTACGTAGGAAATATTGCAAATGCAGGGCATGCTGTAAAATCCAGCTGAGGGATCCGAGGGTTTCTGTAGTTTGCACACTAAGCGATGGGCTGACAACCTGTCATTACAGCAGTAGTGTCTAATAATCTATCTTTAATAACCCTCAAAACTTTGACAGACGTAGCGGATCGACCTGTGTTTAGGTCGTTTACGCTCTGCCTACCCCATTAGGGATAAAGGCGTGATTATATGTACGTATGCTGCAAATTAAATTTGTAATTAGATATCAAACTCAGCTGCCATTCAGTTGAATAATTAACAATGAAAAGTTCTTTTTCATAATGTTTACCATATAGAGATGTTTATGTGAAATATCGTCTTCTTGCCACTGAAATACTATTTCCAACGCACTTTGTACATTATGTACCTAGTTTGAGTAACTATGCTGGACTCTGTATCCGTTTTAATTCAACTTCGATCCGATGAACCTTTGTGTCAGAGTTTTCAAACCGTTAGTAGCGCAGCTAATAGGCCTCTGACATGATTTGAGTTATGCGACCGGGACCGACGGCTTAACGTGCCCTCCGAAGCACGGAATCCTTTTCCTTATCAAACAATCAGCCTGCAATATCCTTACCAAACTGGGGCAAACCTCACAAAGTGATAAATTGACAAATATCAACTTTGAGTTCCCCTCTGGGAATTGAACCCAGGACCTCCGGATCGTAAGCCCATGGCTCTTACCACTAGACCACGGAGGCAGTTAATTTGACATTAAACATTAAAATTAGATACGTTCTTGTCACATTTATAACCAAATAATTGATTGAAAATAGGTACAATTTGAGACATTCATTAATCACTGTTTAAAATATAATCAATCATAAATTCTAGAGAATATTCGCAATGATTGCATAATATATGCAATAGCCCGATGGTGTAGTGGATAGGCCGCTGCCGAATTTCGAATTTCATATATACGTTTATTTAGCGCTTTTTCCGTTCTTCGGAAGGCACGTTAATCCGTTGGTCCCGGTTAATATCGTTTAACACCGTAGATATTAGTCATTAAGCCATGTCAGAGGCCCGCGCTAAGCATTGGTTGCAGAGGTCAGATAGCAGTCGCTCTGGGTAGAAACCAGTACCCTCGCTCAATCACCTAGATTAAGTAGCCGACCCCGTGAGATAAGAGCTAAGGTTAGGGAGATGATAATGATTCGCAATTAATGCATAAAAATTTATCACCAAAAGAATAATAATACTAAATTACGTTTCAATCGTATTTATTATCTATTTTAATATTACAATATTAATCTGCCTGCTATTTTTTTCTCTAGTTTACTGTTATATCTTTGCAGCACCAAAATATACATACAAATAATCACGCCTTTATCCCTAATGGGGTAGACAGAGCGTAAATGACCTAAACAAAGGTCGTTCCGCCGCGTCTGACAAACATTGAGGGTTATTTAAGATATATTTGTAGGTATATTGCTGTAGTGACAGGTTGTCAGCCCATCGCCTAAATTACAATATACTGAAACCCCCCGATCCCTAAGCTGGTTTTATAAAAAAATAAAGTAAAAGAACTACGTAGCAAATTCGTAGCACTTCGTAACACATGCATACACATTCATAATCTTAAGTTTATGTTTAATAGATGACTCTACAATTTATTTGATAAGTTAATCACCAATCATCTATGCTGGACTAGGAACGATAGAAAACCATAGAATGTGCCAGCTGCATTTCCTCCAGGGCATGCTGTAAATATCAGCTAAGGCATCCAAAAGTTTATGTATATTGCAATATATGCTATGGGTTGACAACCTGTCACTACAGCAATATACCATAGCAATATATTATAACCCTCAAAACTTTGACAGACTTGGCGGAGCGACTTATGTTAAGATCGTTTACGCTCTGCCTACGCCGTTAGGGATAAAAGCGTGATTATATGTATGTATGGCCCGTAATTGTGAAGCGATCTCAAACTTGAGAGCAATATTAAATATGGATTTGACAGGGCAGTTTGTACTGAATGTCTGATACAAACTCAAACTCGCTGTCATTTATGAGCGCTGTTTATAAATATGGCCCTATGTATGTTAACCACCAAGATATTCGCCAACTTGTCAATAAGCAACATACAAATATAAATATATCTTGATAGAACATTGTGGTTACTTCAAGAAGTAATAACGCGATCTTCTGTACATATACGAGTGGGTATTTGATTTGTGCTTACATATATACATATAATCACGCCTTTATCCCGAATGGGCTAGGCAGAGCGTAAACGACCTAAGCAAATGTCGCTCCGCTACGTCTAACAAAGTTATGAGAATTATTTAAGATAGTTTTGTAGGATATTGCTGTACCTACTTGTTTTTCGGTTTGCAAATTTCATATGTACGTTTATTCAGCGCTTTTTTTCGTGCTTCCGAAGGCACGTTAAGCCGTTGGTCCCGGTTAATGTCGTTGAATACCGTAGATATCAGTCGTTAAGCCATGTCAGAGTCCATTGCTAAACATTGGCGGTTTAATCTACGTAAGTAAGATTGGGTCTAGGATAAGACTCAGAAGATGTTGATGACGATGTGATATTTCCATGTTTATTTATTTACCTTTTTTGTGTTCAATAAAGATTTGACTTAGGCTCGTTTTTCTAATATCAAACTGCAGAGTAATATTAAGTATGGATTTGACAGGCAAGTTCGCCTTGCAATGACATTTCTGATACGAACTCAAAATCGCTGTCACTCATGAGAGCTGATTACAAATACGGCCTTTAGTTAATTGTTATTAGAAAATAAATACATAATTTATTTGTTTGCATCGTCTTATCTATCAAAATACAAAACATAGAACACTGCAAACATAACATTTTTTTTTTATTAGAATTTTATTACAATAAATGACCCTTATACAATCTATAAGACATCGCTAAACCCGTAATAGGTTTGTCTCGATGACTATAAAGACATTAGTCTCTAGCATTCATTTTCTGATATTTGACTGCCCAAAAGTACACAGTATTCACACACAGTGTACATACATACACATAAAGTCTAAGTAGCGTGTAATTCATATGAGTTGATTGTTCAAGCGGCCTCTATCGATTCGCTGCAACTCCAAGCCGGTTGCAAAAAAAAACAAACTTGCTCAAAGGAAACACTCTTCTTTTGTTCATTGGACTCGATTCTAGATTTACCGTCTAAAACTAAAATTAAAATGTATTTGTCACTTCCAGACTAAAAATTATGGGAAACGGCAGGAGATCTATTCTCTCCGGATTTTGATTTATAGTGGGTGGTTTCCAATGCCTATGGAAAAGAAGAGGACATGAAATATTTACGAAAAAAACGTGCATACTTAAAGTTAGTCGGGAACTGAAATCGGCGGCTTGCCGTAGAGCTGTGCGCATTTATTATCGATAGTTGCACAACACGGTGAACGATGTTGACAGAGTTCGAGTTAGTTTTTTTTTACTGAAAAGGATTGCTTTGTCAATAAAACTGAACGACTTTCGCATAGAAATTATTCCAGTAGAAGATAAAATAAATGGCTTCCCCATATAAATTGTATGGTCGATCAAGGTGTTATTTTATACAGGGAAGTATTTTTTATTTTATTCCCTGAAAGATTTTTTACCTAAAAGTTAATCAGTTTCTTTTTTCGGAAACCTGTGGACCTTACCCTTAATACTTGTATCTGCCTATTTGTCGAGGTAAGTAATGTAAAAGTATCAGTAGTAAAAGTAAAAGTATCCTTTAGTATATTCAGTGCTCTAATTCTGTTTCTTAATATGAGCTCGACTTTTTTTTAACCCTAATTTACTCGAAAACTATCGATAGTAGTCAAAAATCAAAAGAGGAATAAAATATTATTTTCCTTTAAACGAACAGAACAATACATAAAAACTAGTTATTTTAGCATTTTATGCATTTCTCTATAATTCATCAGTCCTAAAAACATAAAAAAGCAAAACCTCAATTTACTCAAATTTTATTGACTTTAGAGAAAAATTTAAAGAGTAATTAAATAATTATTTAGTCATTATACTTCTAATCCATTATAAAAACTGTCATTTTCTGAAATTCACTGACCACTCCAAAAAATTTAAAAGTCCCGGGCACTCTAAAGTCCCGGCGACCTCTTTGCTTTACTCCGACCCATCATCGCGTAGTTTTGTCAAACTTAAAGTTAGGTTAAAACATTTCTCTTCGAAATACAGGGAACAGATAGAGATATGTTTGGTCGAAGTGTTCACATTTACAACGCCAAGTATATCCAGCCACTGTTCCTTTCTTTCTTTGCATTTTGGTAATCTACAATCATAAAAAGAAATAGTCTTTAAACAAATTCACCGGTCGTTATTTTATCGATATATTAAAAATGCCGAACCGTAACTCTATTTACTATGAAGAATCATTTTCTCTAGAAAATCACTAAATATTGATATTAAAACAGTAAATAATTACGGAAAAGCAAGTGTATATATGAAAACTTTCTCACAAATAACAAAATCTTTACTAATAATAGTAAAATCAAGATATGTTTAATGAAATTCGTGACAAACCTGTGCAATGTTATTTTGTGCTGTTTTTTGTTGCTTTTTATATGGCAGCCTAATACGCCGCACCTAATAATGCGATATTTTTCCAGTTTAAACGCCATAAACACACATTACTTTCAATTAAAATCACTAAGTATTAGACACAAATCTGAGACAAGCAGGTCGAAATGAATAAAGGAACTATCATGGCCACCGGCCGCAAAAAGATGCCAGTATGTTTTGTTTTTACGCCATGTCCTCTATTTTTCCTTAGTCATTGGAGGTCAATGATATTATATATAGGTAGATACGTTACCAACGCGCGAAACTCATGCCGTCAAATGGTCCTAATTGTGACCATTTTAGGCAGTCGAGCTGCGAGCTGCGAAGTGAGCAAAAAAATTTAATTATATTCAAGGGTGCACTGATTACAAATAGCTATCTGTTTCACTCTTACGCTTTGCCTATTTTGTGTCGCACTCAGCGTTTGTTTAGATATGCAATGGTATATAAATAAATAAATATGTATGTATATGTGTCGCGGAACAATTTAAATGTGCGTGCAGTATGAACGTAACGAATTTTTCCTAAAATATCATTGCTCACAAATAGCAAAATCTTCACTAATAATAGTAAAATCAAGATATGTTAAATGAAATTCGGGACAAACCTGTGCAATGTTATTTTGTGCTGTTTTTAGTTGCTTTTTATATGGCAGCATAATACGCCGCACCTAATAATGCGATATTTTTCCAGTTTAAACGCCACAAACACACATTATTTTCAATTAAAATCACCAGGTTTTAGACACAAATCTGAAACAAGCAGGTCGCTATGACAGCTGATCTACTTGCTTTTTAAAAGGAACTATCATGGCGACCGGCCGCAAAAAGATGCCAGTGTTTTGTTTTTACGCCAAGTCCTCTATTTTTCCTTAGTCATTGGAGGTATCATGCGTTATTCTGTCATTTTTATCCGCCGTCATATGATATGGCGGATATAATTGTCAAAAATACTGGGGGATTTACAAAGTGTAAATCAATAGAGGAAAAATCGCCTGTCCTTATTTAATTTTATTATTTTAAAAGTGATGGATAGATTTTAATTTTAGGAGCCCACTATTTGACTAATTCGGTCATTATCAGCTGACTCTATAATAAAATAGTTTAAATGTGTTGACGAACAAAAACAGTTATTAAATTATTTTTTTAAATCTTTGTACAAATTTTATTGTTGTCTCTCTGTCGTCTGTCCTCTAAAATTTTGTGAATCACGACAAATTGTTAAATTATAATTGCTGTTATACTTTCATGCTGGACTAGGAGTGAGAGAAAAATGTAGAATGTGTCAGCTGCATTTCCTCCTGAGCATGCTGTAAAACCAGCTAAGGGATCCGAGGGTTTTAGTATATTGCAATTTAGGCGATAGGCTGCCAACCTGTCACTACAGCAATATACCTACAAATATATCTTAAATAGCACTCAAAACTTTATCAGACTTGGCGGAACGACCTTTGTTTAGGTTTTAATTCTACCCATCAAAATTAACAACTTTCCCTAATTAACATAAGTCGAAATACGAAAAAAAAAATACTTCCCATACTAAGTGCGCTATCAGCTGGTGCATTTTGTATGGAAGGTCAATTTCTTTTTCCATTTTCGATCTAGGTCCCTTAGGGAAAGTTGTTCAGTTTCACACGTTTCAAGATTTGCACTTGATTTAAAATGACCTTATAAAGATTTCGAAATATGTATGTAAGTAAAATCTGAATCCAATCAATATTATAATAATACAATAGGTAAGGTAGGTTTTAGTATCATCGGTCCCGGACGCGTTCTTTGATTGTGGTCATTATCCATTCAAAGGCATAATAGGCGAAACCACACACACACAACACGAAACAAGAGATTACCTATCGATTGTTTCACTGTAGATTTTACTAAATTGCTATTTAAAAATTCATATGAAAAGAGGAACTTTTATGTATCGTTCTAATCTTCAATAGAGCCTCCACTTTACATGTAATGTCAACATTTATAGGTGATATAAGGACACAATTTAAATTTGAATTGTTTCATTTAAATATTTTAAAAACCTTAAACAAACTAAGACACATTTTCAAAGGAAAACCCAGGAAAAACCATGCATAAAATTGGTATTAAAAAAAATAAGAAAATTAATTAAGGAATTAAGTTCAAAATTACTGACCCATTATTATTTTTATGTACTTCAGATTTTACAGAAATATTATTGAAATAAAATAATAATATACTATGTAGGTAAATCACCAAATTTATAAAAATATAAATAAACATACCATACCTAACTAACATAACTTGATGCGATACACTGTAAATGATGGTCTATTATCTAATAACAATAAACAACTACAAAAAGTATAAGCAAAGTAAGATTTCGGAGCAAAATATTAGTTTAAAGAATACTTACAAATTTATTCATTCACAACACAAGTTCTGTTGAAATCACTTAATGTGGGATGATATCTTAAAGCCCCAACAATTTTGAAAGAAAGTCGCCAATTAATCGAAGATATAAACAAACTAATTAAGACCACGTGGATATTCCGCGAGGATATCAACAAATAAACAAAGTGGATTGTGACCCTGACTTGAAGCGGCTATATCAGAGGCGCGTGCTACGTAGGGCGGAACGAATACCACTGACGTTGGATTCTAGTGGATTAGTTGTGAGCCGGCGGCGGCAAACCCATGAGCTGTTGAGCGGCAATGGTGGTGAATAGTAAATAATAATCAGGTACCTAGAAGTGATGTGATATATATGAAGTAGCTGCTAGACGTCAAGTCTAAAGTATGGAGAGACCGGTCAGGCGCGCTTCCAGCCGTGGGGACCAGAGTCCACGGGATAGCTGTCGCGCCAACTTTGTAGATATGTCCGTCCGCCGTTTAATGCGCGGGTATTTCGGTAGAACAGACAAATCATGGCCGTGCGACCCGGCGTGAACGAGCATTCTAATAATAAACCTTGTTTATATTTTTTATTCCCTCCATGACTTTTATTGTACGTTGCCTACGGCCAGCGGCGCTGACGTCCAGAGTTATTGCAGAGGACTCGGCCCGACCTCGAGGACCACGTGCGCTACGAAAATATCCGCGGCGCGACATGCGATTTATCACTGATCGCGCGGAATTTATCGTTTGGCGGGAAGTTTGAATTTTGTAGTCGGTTACGTACCGTGATGGTGTCGGAGATGGCGCTGCAGAAGGCGCCAAATCCAGAAGACGCGTGTTGCGTGGGGGGCGGCGTGGCGGGCACGGATTGCACGGTAGACGTAGTCGCGACGGGCTGCGGTTGCGGCTGCGGCGGCGGCGTGCCGGCGGCGGCGTCGGCCGGGTCCATGGCGCGGTGGCGTTGTGGCCCGCGGGCCGGCGCTGCGAGCACTGCCGCGCGCTCATACTCGGCCTGCGCCCTCGCGTTACATAAACCTAAGCTTGCCCGCTGCCCGCTCCCACCTGTCCGTTCTCTGTTGTCGCTACGTTTTGGCATCACATGCAACGCACAACAATAACACTAAATAATTATAGACACTGTGTATTTTGGGCGCACTCGACGCTACATACGTACGACTGAGACTAATTTGAAGCACTTTGTCTTAACATAGCGTTTGATTTACGAGCCTGCCGTTCACAATGTTCGGTTCAAAGACGTTTTGGATGTATTTCAGGTTTTCTTCGTTAATATCGCCGATGTTGTATAACAAAGTTGTTTATAGGGATTTAAACTGAACAGCTATGGCCTTAAGGAAGCGAACATTTTCATTTTACTTTGTATCTTTAAGCTGCGAAATTTTCTAGTTACTTAGGCTCGTATTTTTAAAGCGATCTCAAACTTGAGAGCAATGTTAAGTATAGATTTGCCAGGCCAGTTTGTACTAAAATGATATTTTTGATACGAACTCAAACCTGTCACTCTTGAGAGCTTACAAATAAGACCCTTAAATAGGTTACCTAGGTTTTCTTTCTACTTGCAAGTGTAATTTACCTTCACACATAAATAAACGTAGAATATTATCAAAATTTTGACAGCGGATTGCCCGATAATGATAACGAGACATACGCGTTATCTCTACATTGAGCATAGTTCCGAATAATGATAGGAAACCAATTAATTCAATCATTCTTAGGAATTTGATTGTAATACTTTTGTTTAGTGCTCACAGTTTGATTATCAGATTGGCAGATATTTTGTGCTTCTTAAAAACAGCACCTCAGCAAAGGCATTTTGTCTTTCATCTAAATCTACCTATGTGCCTACATCCTATATACTGAGGTATATATCAGCTGTCTAATGTTTTAAAGAAAGATTGAACTCTCCTCTAAATCTATTGCAGTAGGTAATTCTTTCCCCGCTAGAAAGCGACCATCCAGAACTAACATTACTACAGGAAAATATACTAATGCTATTGGAAAACGTATTTAACCGCAGGGAAAATAAAAAAAATGGTTTATTTATAATTCTTCAATAGTTTAGAGCATTCGCGATGGGAACATCAATTAGAATATAATACATACATACATACATATAGTCACGCCTTTATCCCTGGGGGTCTGACAAAGCTTTGAGGGTTTTTTAAGATAGATTTGTAGGCCTAAATTGCAATATGCTGAAACCCTCGGATCCCTTGGTTGGCTGGTTTTTACAGCATGCCCGGGAGGAAATGCAGCTGGCACATTCTATGTTTTTCTCTCGCTCCCAGTCCAGCATGGAAGAATATAATATCTGTTACTAAATTATAGCGTGAAATATCCATAGTTAATGCTCACAATAACACTTGTTTATACACATGTTTTCAATATTTCGTCACGACTTTCCACATCACATACCTGAAATATTAAAAGAAGACTATTATACATTAGTAAGTAAGTAGTTTAACTGATAATAAGTGATAATGTGGTGTGAATTGTCTGATAAATCTAGTTTTTGCATATTTATAGTGATTTGTTTGTTTGTTTTTAAAGTAGAATGTGGTCGGGTGAAAAGAGTGGTTGGAGGGATGGAGGTTGAGTGCGGTATTAAGTATATTTTAATAAATTACACTGCCTAGCGCGTAAGATATTGAAGCGTGATTATTCATAAGTTTGTAGTTAGTTTTTTTTTTATCGAAATAGATACCTACAATTGAACAGGTTTTCCCAGTGAATTATTTTTTATGTAGAGTAGAGCTATAAATACCATACTTAATTTTGCTTTCATTAATTGTTACAATACCCTTTTTCCTGTCTATCAAAAAAGGGAAACCATGTCCTTTATTAAACTTAAGTCCCTCAATCAAACAAACCCAAAAAGTTTCTTCATGGAAGTGTTTCGTCACTTTTTCGAAAATTAACCGGTTTTTTTGTGTAAAATATAAATATTCTATTGTTACCTTGATCGTCCTCTCGTCACATTTCGTAGGTTTTCTAATGCTAATGTGAATTAGACCCACCATTATGAACCAACTCAATTGTTAATGTTATTTACTAAACCTAAATTTAAGATAGGCCCATCACAAAGGACGAGAGATAGTGAGAATGGTGATAAATAATGATAAAGCCTACGATTATACGTTTTAAATTCATTTCTTTTAACAGCATTCTAAATTGAAAAGTTATTAACAAAATTTAAAAAATGTTTATAATATTCTATCTAATAATAATCTTTGTCCTTTTGGATATTAAACAATAAGTAACCAATACTAAATAATAATAATAAATGTTTATTGAGCAGAATACATTGTTCCATAAAAGACTACAGACTAGTAAAATAAAATAGATCTTTAGTAAGTGTCTATTAGAATCAAGCCCAGTCTTTCTACGCAACATGTAATTTTATCAGCCGACCGGAAATATCATGAACCAAGAAATATCATTGCCTCTTCATCCATCGGATTGTTTGCACACATTTCAGAGCTATGATTCAATAATCAAGTTAATATCCCCGAAAAATGTTTGTAAGGATAAGAAAAAATAAATGATCTTTAGCTAGTGGCGTATATAATTGAGTCCACGCTTCCTACGCAACATGTAATTTAATCAGCCGACCGGAAATGTCATGAGCCAAGAACTTTTATTGCCTCTTCACTCATCGGATTGTTTGCAAATATTTCAGAACTATAAACAAGATAATAAAGTTAATATTAGGACAAATTAAATGATCTTTAGTTAGTGGTGTCTAGAATTGAGTCCACGCGTCTTACGCAACATGTAATTTAATCAGCCGACCAAAAATTTCATGAGCCAAGAACTTTCATTGCCTCTTCACTCATCATCGGATTGTTGCACACATTTCAGAGATGTGTCAATAAGCTGTATACTGAGTAATAGAGTATTACATCCCCGTAAATTATTGGATTGAGGACAAAATAAAATGATGTTTAGTAAATGGCATTACAGAATTGAGTCCACACTTCCTACGCAACATGTAATTTTATCAGCCGACCGGAAATGTCATGAGCCAAGAACTTTCATTGCCTCTTCACTCATCGTAGGATTGTTTGCACACATTTCAGAGATGTGTAAATCTTCTTCCGTAATGTGGATGTGGGTGTCAAGGAGCGACCCGATTCAACTCTAGTGTCTCTAAAGGTCGTTATTATAGTAATATCAAGTATGAATTTGACAGGCCATTCTGTACTGGAATGACATTTCTGATACGAACTCAAACTGGCTGTTAATCTTGAGATTGCTTTATAAATACGAGCCTAAATATCAAATGTATCTCTGATATTGTTTATGTAACAACCTTTATTATGGACAGCAATTGGGAGTAGTTCTTCCATGCTGGACTGGGAGAGATAGAAAAACATAGAATGTTCCAGCTGCCCTTCCTCCCGGGCATGCTGTTGAAGTCAGCAAAAGGGACTCGAGGGTTACAGTGTATTGTAATTTAGGCGATGGGCTGACAACCTGTCACTATAGCAATACAAATTACAATCTAAATTGCCCTAAATTTTTGTCAGCCGTGGCGAAAGCGCTTTTTACGAGGCGTTTAACGCTCTGCCTACCCCGTAAGGGATGAAGGCGTGACTATATGTATGTATGTATTGGGAGTAACGGATTCCATGCCCTCTGAAACAAGAAATCGTCTTACCCCTGAGATCATAGCTTTGGACTATCAAGCGATAGATTAAGTTTTTCAAGGGATTTTTTGCATGATAGAGTATTTTTTTGGCCCATTTCACTGTAACATATTCAATATAATGTTCAGAGAAAAACATAGAATGTGCAGTATATTGTAATGTAGGCGATGGGCTGACAACATATCACTACAGCAATATACCTACAAATATATCTTAAATAACTCTCAAAACTTCGTCAGACGCGGCGTTCTGCCTACCCTGTTAGGGCCGTTATGGATAAAAACGTGATTATTATGTAGGTAGGTATGTATTGTGTTTAGTGTTCATTTAAGAACCAAAATTAGAAGAGCAACTATTCAGTAAGTATCATAAACTGCTAAGTAACTTACTCAAACCAGCACAGCTATTAGGCCCCTGACATGGTTTGAGTAACAGCCACTATCAAAGACAGCGACCGGGACCGACGGCTTAACGAGCCCTCCGAAGCACGGAATACTTTTTCTTTTCGGACAATCAGGTGATTCAGCCTGCAATGCCCTAACCAAACTAGGGAAAACCTCACAAAGTGACAAATTGACAAATATCAACTTTGTGTACCCTCCCTGGGAATCGAACCCAGGACCTCCGGATCGTAAGCCCATGGCTCTAACCACTAGACCACAGAGGCAGTTATTTAAAAGATGATGCAGCTGTATACTTACCTAGAAATGAAATCACAGTGAATAGAACACTATCTCTTTGAGAACGCTCAATATATATGTCGTAGGATTATGATGCAATCGGGACTTTGGTCAAAGAACTAGGATTTTGATCAAAACCCGGACTTTGATCAAATACTGATCATAATCCAGAGAAACGTCTAGGATTTTGTCAAAGTCCGGGTTTTGATCAATTAATTTTCGATTTTATGACAAGTCAATATCGATTTCTATTTCGACATCAGATAATTTATTTTTTGTTATAATTTTCCATAAAACCTACGCAAAATTGGTTTTCTACTAAATACATACATACATACATACATACATATAATCACGCCTTTATCCCTGATGGGGTAGGCAGAGCGTAAACGACCTAAACAAAGGTCGTTCCGCCACGTCTGACAAAGCTTTGAGGGTTGTTTAAGATAGATTCGCAGGTATATGGCTCTAGTGACAGGTTGTCAGCCCATCGCCTAAATTGCAATATACAGAAACCCTCTGATCCCTTAGCTGGTTTTTACAGCATGCCTGGGAGGAAATGCAGCTGGCACATTCTATGTTTTTCTCTCGCTCCCAGTCCAGCATGGAAGACAAACTAAATATAATATAGCAAAGTCAAAGTCAAATCATTTATTTCCAAATAGATTCCTAAGAACACTTTTAGAAAGTCACAAGCGAGTCTATTACAAAGAAAATTATATCTATGTCACAAAATAAAACTATATTACAATGAAGAAGAAGCATGAGAAACTCGCACTTTGCGCCCCTCCCTTCGTTTTATATTATTCTTACTTTAAAGCATGTTGTCTATTAATTTGATTATTGGTGAAAACCCAGACTTGGACAAAATACTAGACTTTTCTCTGGATTATGACCAGTATTTTGTCAAAGTCCGAGTATGATCAAAATCCTAGATTTTTGACCAAAAAACCAATTTCATCATAATCCTGCGACATATACAAAGGCTCTACTCCTTTGCCATTCCCGTTATGAAATATGAAGCGAAATATTATAAAGCATTGAAACTTATTACTAATTGCAAAAAGTCATTTCGTCGTAAACATTAAAGCTGAAAGGATTAAGAAGTGATCATAAACGTTCCGCAAAGAAAATAACACCAAAATATTTAAAAATTAAATCCCCATAGGTTCTAATGACGGCTAATCGAGTCGTTTTCTATGGACAAGGTTTTTTTTCAGTTCAGCAAAGTAAAAATAAAGTTCCAACTTAGGCTCGTATTTATGAAGCGATATCAAACTTGAGAGCATTATTAAGTATGGATTTTAAAAGGCTCTTCCATGGTGGACTGGGAGCGACTCTTCATGCTGGTCTGGGAGCGATAGAAAAACATAGAATGTGCCAGGTGCATGTCCTCCTGGGCATGCTGTAAAAACCAGATAAGGGATTCGAGGGTTTCAGTGTATTGTAATTTAGGCGATAGGCTGACAACCTGTCACTACAGCAATACACAGATCTATCTTAAATGACCCTCAATACTTGTCAGTCGCAACGACTTTTGTTCTGGTCGTTGACGCCCTGCTTACCCCATTAGCGATAAAGGCGTGATTATATGTATGTATGTATTTGACAGGCCAGTTTGTACTGAAATGACATTTCTGATACGAACTCAAACTCGCTATCACTCATGAGAGCTAATTAGAGCTAATTACAAATACGGCCCATAGTGAATTACAATGTTAAATCACCAACAGGTACCCAACCCCGAGTGGCATCGCTGCGAAACTCCACGTCACTCCGGCATCTTTGTGGGGCAACCATCTTGACACCAAGTTTCGCGCTGACTGCGGCTCATTGTGTGGAGTATGGTGCTGATCAGTATGTCCTGCAGCTGAATAACCTGTGTGGGGATGAACCACCTCCAAAAGTTGAGGTTTTGAAGATCATCGCACATGACAAATATGATAGGTACGTACTGTGCTATATTCCTTTTTAATGACAATGGTAGCAAATCGTACTTAGTTGCAAAAATATCATGAGAGAACAGAAAAGTTCGGCAACAATTTTAGTCAAGATTTAATTAAGTTGTGTGCTCTACGAATCGATCGCACTTTGCTATCTTCATGGGTTACGATCTTGACACCAGTTTCGCGCTGACTGCGGCTCACTGTGTGGTGGAAAATGGAGCTGAGCAGTATGCCTTGCAGCTGAATTTCCTTGCCCTTATCAGATTATTTGGGGTCGGCGCAGTATGTTTTCTTCTTCCATTCATCCCTGTCAGCCGTCAGTTCGACATTAACACCTGTTTTCAACATATTATCTTTTACACAGTCTATCCATCTTTTCTTTGGTCGTCCTCTCCCAACATATCCGTCCACATTCAAATTCAATACCCTTTTACCTATATGACTTTCATCCCTCCGCATTACATTTTTTTTTTTTTATATTTGGTAGGCAATCATTTGTCCGCCATCTCATGTGATGGTAAGTGATGATGTAGACTATGATGGAGCATGATTGCCTAGAAAATGTCTGTTCGCTCTCGCCTTGAAAAGGCCCAGGTTATAACGTTCCGGAAATAGATCCGCAGGCAGGGAGTTAAACACTTTGGCCGTCGGCATTAAAAATGTAGAAGCGTACCGCTTTGTGCGAAAACTTGGAATGTCGACAACATAAGGGTGGAATCCCAACCGGCGTCTTGTACCCCGGAGATGGAATGGGGAGGGGGGTATCAGGTTATAAAGCGACGCTGCACATTCTCCGAAATGTATTCTGTAGAATACAGACAAGCAAGCTACTTTGCGACGATGTTCGAGGCTCTACAGCTTTTCTTCTACCAGTGAAGGGTCGGCGATGAGCTTCTTGGCGCGTTTTTCAATAGAATCCAAGGTTGCCAGTTGGTATTTGGCAGATCCGTCCCAAAGGTGGCAGCAATACTCCATACACGATCGGACTTGAGCTTGGTAGAGCTGTAGTAGCTGTCCCGGTGTGAAGTATCGCCTAACCTTTGAGAGAATACCAAGTTTTTTGGCTGCAGTCGAAGCCAAGGATTCTATATATCGCCCAAAGTTCAGGTCTGACGTAAGATTCATACCAAGAAGTTCGAGGTGATCGGAAATTGGCACGGATACATTTCGGAAAGTGGGAGTTAGATTGAAGGGACTCAATTTAGTCGAGAATAGACAGGCCTGTGTCTTAGATGCATTAAATTTCACCAGGTTGGCATCACCCCATTCGGAGATTGCCTTAAGTGATAAATTTAAATGATCTACTACGGACTCTCGACAAGACTGAATAGCCTCCTTGCTGGACTTTGCACTGGACAAATATCTACCGACAACCGTACTGTCGTCTGCATACCCAAAGGTGTCGGGTGTTAGCATATCGTTGATATGCAGCAGAAATAGAGTTGCGGAAAGTACAGATCCTTGAGGGACCCCGGCATCAATTGCCTGATGAACAGAGGAGCGGCCTTCTAAGACTACCCGTATCGATCGTCCTCTCAAGAAATCTGTGATCCAGTTGCAAAGTCCATCAGGGAGCCCATAAGCGAGAAGCTTGTTAATAAGGCTGCCATGCCAGACCCTGTCAAATGCCTTAGAGATATCCAGAGACACAGCGAGAGCTTCACCGTGTCTCTCGATAGCCTCGCTCCATAAGTGGGTGGCATGCACCAGGAGGTCACCCGTCGACCGCCCACGGCGGAAGCCATACTGTTGGTCGCTGAGGAGATCATTATCCTCCAGGTAAGCCAGGAGCCGATTATTAAGCACACGCTCCATACTCTTACAGAGTATAGACGTTACCGATATAGGTCTATAATTGGCAGGGTCCGAACGGCTGCCCTTTTTGGGCACAGGTTGCACGTTTGCAAGCTTCCACGACTGGGGGACTACACCAGTCTCCAGTGAGAGTCGGAACAGACGCGTCAATATCGGAGACAACTCTGGCGCACAGTTACGTAGGACTATTGCAGGGATTCCATCTGGTCCACTTGCTTTATTCACGTCAAGGTTTCGCAGGGTTTTTAGTACCTCTTTTTGGTAAATGCGAATGGCTGGCATAGTACAACCAACATGAGGTAAGCTGGGTGGAACTCTAGCTGCAGTGTCAAGTCGTGAATTTTCAGCAAAAAGGGAAGCGAAGAGGTTTGCTTTTTCTTCTGCAGTGTGAGCAAGTGAGCCGTCAGTTTTCTGCAAAGGCGGTAAAGTGGGTTGACAAAAATTTTTTTCAACTGCCTTGGCAAGGGACCAAAATGCCTTACTACCAGGTGGATAGGATGCAAGTTTGGCGCCTACTCTGCCGATGTGGTGAAAATGAGCCCTACGTAATTCCCTTTTGCAAAACTTGGAAGACCTATTGTAGTTTTCCTTCAGATCCCGAGTATTCGAAGCTTTGCGCAGTCGAGCATCAGCCCAAGCTTGATAAGCCGTCTGCTTTAGTGCCCATACCACGCCAGCCGATTTCCTATCATTTTATCCGTTATGGGCGCAACTTTCAAGCTTCCTCTTATGTACTCATTCCTAATCTTGTCCATTCTTGTTACTCCACACATCCATCTCAGCTGAATAGCTGAATAATATGTGCGCAGAGGAAGCAAAAGCTGAACTGCTTGGGCGTACCGACGGGGGGACAGCTGCCATCCGAGTAGTGATTTAGTAATAATTTTTGAACTATAAAACTTTTTTGTGTTATATAAAACTTTTTTCGTAACAAATAAAAACAGAATTTCAACGTTAAAAAATTTCAACCCAATCATCGAATCAAAAATGTACATTCCAGTTAAACTTTGAACAAAACATCCGCAATATGTACCTCTCAATAACCTACATAAAAAAGTTAGCTCAAAATCAAATCTCGAACCGTGTAAAAATGCTTTTTGGAACGCAATAAATTTCAACGAAACACAATCAGCGCTTTCAGGAAAAGACGATATTTCATCTGACTTTGAAATATTCGAACAATAGACGCACTTCAGATAATAATCCGTGCTCAGTCTACGGTAATAGGCACTTACTGGCGTTTTAAAACGTAATCTTGGCAGTATCGTACCTATAATGTGATGAGCTAATGAGCAAAGGTACCTTAAAGTAGCTATTCATTTGGTTTCGGGGAGTAAAGACATCTCAATTACATCCAATAAAACTAAAAAGGTGCCCGAAGTTACTCGAAGAACTTTCTAAATCAGAGATCCGAAGTAAATAAGGTTACGACAAATCTACCATACTGAGATTGTCAATCGATCTTATTTATATACAACGTGTAACAGAAAGGGTATATGCATCCGAAAGGATATGAACCAACCCAAGGATATGAACAACTTTCCCAAAGGGACATAAGTCGTAATACGAGAAATAAATTGACTTCCCATACTACACAAGCTATCAGCTGATGTATTTTTTTATGGAAGGTCGATTTAGTTTTTTCGTGTTTTGTCCTATGTTCCTTTGGGAAAGTTGTTCAGTTTCATGGGCTGGTTCATATCCTTTCGGGTACATATACCCTTACTGTTACAATGTTTTTAAGATATCGGACAATTAACAGCTAACATAACGACTGTCAACAACATCTAGGATCCATTTTATCTTTGCAGTTGTTGATTTTTATATTTATTTAATGATTCACAGTATTTGCAAGCCGTACTATTCTAACTTTGTGTTCACTTCCTTACTCTTGTGCAAGTTTTATTTAAATAAAAAGGACAACAAACCTCTATTTCTATGGCACTGCAGCGAGACAAACATCTGTTATTGATGGACCAAGTCAGGTGAACAGTCCGCATTATTATTTATTACATAAAGGTATTTTGCAATTTCTTGACCCGGTCCTTGACCTAAATTGAGACCGCAAGTTTCCTATATATGTTTTTTTTAAATGATAATATATTTTAAAAAAAAAAATTATTTTAATACTACTATGAAAACACGAATTCATTGTATTATTATTAGTTATTACTTTCAAAAGGTGCTTCATGCTGGCCTGGGAGCGAGAGTAAAACATAGAATGTGCCAGTTGCATTTCCTCCCGGCCATGCTGTAAAAACCAGCTAAGGGATCAGAGGGTATCAGTATTTTGTAATTTAGGCGATGGGCTGACAACCTTTCACTAAGCAATATACCTACAAATCTATCTTAAATAACCCTCAAAAGATTTGTCAGACGTGGCGGAACGACCTTTGTTTAGGTCGTTTACGCTCTCCCTACCCCGTTAGGGATAAAGGCGTGATTATATGTATGTATGTAACATAGTGAGTATTGGAGTTTAGATACCTATCTATCTACTCAAGGCAAATAATATGATCTATTGGTTATCTACAATTCTAGCCTTTGTACTCAATCCAGTCCAGTTCGAAAACTGGACTCGCTACACATCACTATCTTGAATCCAGTACAAAAATATGTGAACTGTGTAGGGCAGGTGTCCCGGTTTTAGCCATCTTAAGCCCATTTTAGCCACTTGATATTTTAGTTAATTTGTAAAAAGTTTAACTATTCAAGTAGAGTTTTTATACAATTTATGAATTAGTACATTTGTACGAATAGAATTTATAAAGTCTTGCGCTTATAGAAATATTTATACAATAATTTGAAAAATATTTAATATTTATAAACTTGTTAAGGTAGGCTTTAGGGTTGTAGGGTTTACGCTCTGCCTACCCCATTAAGGATAAAAGCGTGACTATATGCATAAGAATAAATATATGTATGTATGTATGTTCAAATGGTGATTTTTGTTATCACGTTGCAGCAATAACAAAAGGGGCAAATACCAACTACAGAAATCAACGCATTCACAAAGAATGAATGGTTTTCAATGAAAATGAGAAATAGCTTCACTTTTTGCAGTATCTCGTTTATTGTACGATATTCTTAAAGCGAGCGGATTTCGTCTCGTATTTCTCCCGCAGTATGATATATAGCGTCTTCAATCACGGTATCTTGCTGATAAATAGCTTGCCAGGGCGGTATTTTATAAACTTGCGGAATTATAGCGTAATCGCCTTAAGGGTCTGCCGGAGTAGTGAAATCCCATACAAACGTAGTTTCGCTTTTATTCCTAAACAGTACAACCAAGTTTAACCAAACTCCGTACACATGACCAAACGCATTATATCTATTATCTATGCTTCTAATTAGGTTTGGTTTGAAAATATTAAGCAAGTACAAAATTAGAAAGCAATTTTTAGGCTATTTTCACACAAAATCGTATTTTTGATCTTATTTTGTGTATATGCTTAATATTTTCAAACCAAACCTAATTAGAAGCATAGATATGATGCATTTGTTCATGTGTACGGAGTTTGGTTAAGTTTAGTTTTACATACACATATAATTACGCCTTTATCCGTAATGGGGTAGGCAGAGCGTAAACGACCTAAATGAAGGTCGTTGCGCCACGTCTGACAAAGTTTTGAGAGTTATTTAAGATAGATTTATATGTATATTTGGTTTTACTGTTTAAAACTACGTTCGTATGGGATTTCACTACTCCGGTAGACCCTTAATGAACAGGAACTTTCAGGAAACTTTCCCTTTAAATTGGTTAACTCACCTAAATTAGGCTTCGTAAGTTTCGATCTGTATGTGTACGTAACGTAGTAAGTAACATACATACCCCACACAATACATATAAGTAACATACGTATCCCTAATGGGGTAGGCAGAGCGTCAACGACCCAAACAAAGGTCGTTCCGCCACGTCTGACAAGTTTTGAGGGTTGTTTAGAAAGAACTGTATATTGCTGTGGCAGGTTGTCAGCCCATCGCCTAAATTACAATATACCCTCGAATCCCTTAGCTGATTTTTACAGCATGCCCGGGAGGAGATGCTGGCACATTCTACGTTATTCTGTCGCTCCCAGTCCAGCATGGAGGCTCGTAGTAAGTAACGTACTATAAATATAAGTTTGAATCCGTTTATGTTTCTGTCTTGCTTTGTACTATATGAATTCTGAAATTGTACTTACATGCATATAATCACGCCTGTAGCCCTAATGGGTTAGGCAGGGCGTAAATGACCTAAACAAAGGTCGTTCCGCCACGGCTGACAAAGTTTTGAGAGTTATTTAAGATAGATTTAAAGGTTTACTGCTGAAGTGACAGGTTGCCTAAATTGCATTATCTTTCTTTTCTGTCGAGTGGGTATCGAGTCTATCGACCCGATGAACCCTGGTGTCATGGTTTTAAAACCGCCTAGTAGAAACCCTCGGATCCCTTAGCTGGTTTTACAGCATACCCGGGAGGAAATGCAGCTTGGATATTCTATGTTTTTCTTTCGCTCCCAGTCCAGCATGGAAGATAAAATTCTAGTATTCTTTTTATCATCTTACACCTTTTACTTTCGCTCTAGAAAGTATGCTTTGTGGACTCGTAAGAGGAAGTGTTTAAAACCTCCACCTACCTGAAAACGACCCTGGTACCAGAAAAAAGTCGTATGCCGTATTTGCAGGCAAATAGGTGCATCTCACAGATTCAGTGTAACGTAATTGTCGCAGTGGAATAAAGTCTCTATCAACTACTGCTAAATAAGGTCGTGACAAAGTCAAAAATGCCACTTATTTATTTCTAATTTATTTGATAACTAGCGACCCGCCCCGGCTTCGCACAGAAAGCATCAGCGTTTCTCTACTATATTATGCATATATTATACATATTAACCTTCCCCTTGAATCACTCTGTGCAATAAAAAAAACCGCATCAAAATCCGTTGCGTAGTTTTAAAGATCTAAGCATACATAGGGATATAGGGACAGAGAAAGCGACTTTGTTTTATGCTATGTAGTGAAGTGACTGTCCTAATTTTAAATTAGTTTAGAAACATGTTTGCCTGAATTGACACCAGTTCCTAAGATACAGATTATAATTCTATTGGATCAGTCACTGTCCCTGCAAAATCTGATCCCCGGATTAGTTTTATGACCGCTGATATCGCTACGGGACCTCGGCTACGGCGGCGCCTACGCCGTAGCAAATACTCGTAGCTACGGCATTTTAATTGCCTTGATTTTATATTGTTTTTTTCTTCTTTAGGAATAATTTTGTTCTTCTTCTGACGAGTGGGTATCGAGTCTATCGAACCAAAGAACTCTGGTATCAGAGTTTTTATATTGTATATTGTAAAATTTTGTTGATATTGTATCATTAACTAAAATATGTAAATATCCGAATATGTAGATATCAACAATTTTTTCATTATTATTACTATTATCGTTCGAAAATTCCGGTGTTGAGGTTTTTAAATTAGATAGATAAAACGTTTATTTGGTACTACAGTCACACAAATATTAGACTAAAATAAATATCTGAAATTGAATTACAACAAACAAAAAGAAACAATAGATTGTTTCTTTTTGTTTGTTGTTTACATGTACATGTTACCTACATGTAAACTTAAGACAATGTGTGTGTAGCAGTGCAAATAGGTAATAGCTCAGCGTCAAAATTTGCTCAGGAGCAAAGCGCTGGTTTTCAGCTCCAACCTAGAGGAAAACGCGGTCGATTTTCTTGTAACTTTTGTATTTATTATTTTATATATATTCTTTATTGCATTAAAATACAAGACATGAAGTTTACAGAAAGGTATGCAAGGGCGAACTTATCTCTATGAAGAGATCTCTTCCAGCTAACCCACTGGCAGTTGAGATAATGAGAAACAATTTAATTATAATTTTTATTTATAATTTAAAAAGGACGATTGCTTATTTCTTTCTATGGAACAAGTTGCAGAACAAAAGATCAACTACTTACATCGTTTATATCTTAAAGGCTATGCTCATACTTCATTTAAGTAGGTTAGGTATATCGGAATCCTATCAACATTTCGCTTACCTAGATAAAGTCGTGCTGATATAGTATTCCATCAAGGGTGAGGTTACCTGGCCTAGGTAGGACTTATAAGGTTTCAGCTATCGGTAGAGTTCAGCCTAAATAACTGTGTACATATATATATATACATATGATCACGCCTTCATCCCTAATGCGGTAGGCAGAGCGGAAACGACCTACAACAAGGTTGTTCCGCCACGTCTGACAAAGTTTTGAGGGTTATTTAAGATACTTCCATGCTGGTCTGGGAGCGAGAGAAAAACATAGAATGTGCCAGCTGCATTTCCTCCCGGGCATGCTGTAAAATCCAGCTAAGGGATCCGAGGGTT
The DNA here is from genome assembly GCA_949820665.1 of Scrobipalpa costella. Lineage (NCBI taxonomy): Eukaryota > Metazoa > Arthropoda > Insecta > Lepidoptera > Gelechiidae > Scrobipalpa > Scrobipalpa costella. The sequence goes on along the minus strand of OX463304.1, from coordinate 10,101,890 downwards.
TCAGTATATTGTAATTTAGGCGATGGGCTGACAACCTGTCACTACAGCAATATACCTAGAATTCTATCTTAAATAACCCTCAAAATTTTGTCAGACGTGGCGGGAAGACCTTTGTTTGGGTCGTTTGCGCTCTGCCTACCCCGTTAGGGATAAAGGCGTGATTATATGTATATATGTATATGTATTTAAGATAGATTTGTAGGTGTATTGCTATAGTGTTGTCAGCCCATCGCCAAAATACAATATACTGAAACCCTCGGCTCCCTTAGCTGGTTTTTACAGCATGCCGGGGGAAATGCAGCTGGCACATTCTGTGTTTTTCTCTCGCTCCCAGGTCAACATGGAAGTATAACTGTGTGTTTGTGTGTGTTAATATGTGAAATATCTGTCCCACTGGCTTGGTAGTTTGTGTACCAGTTTCTTGGTCATATCTAAGGCATATATCTATTGTAGATTGAAATGAATGTACTCGAGATTTTAACTTACTTACTTTAATATATTTCAAAAATTGTTTAATACATAAGTAGGTTGAGTAGTTCGGCTTCATAAACAAATATTTATATATTATGCTTTTACTTCAGCACTGTTTCTGAACTCCGCAGATAAGAATAGAATAGAATATACTTTATTGCACCGAACAAGTATTTACACAGGCTTATTGAGAATAAGTTGTACAAAAGGCGGTCTTATTGCTAAGAAACAATTTCTTCCAGGCAACCTTAGGGCAAATAGTTATGTGATAATAAAAATATATTATATAGATTAGGGATTAAGCCAAATCAACCAAGATTTTTGCTGTCTTAGATGAGTGCCCTTATATCTTCTTCTTAGCGAGTGGATTCTCGAGTCAAACGACCCGATGAAACCTAGTGTCAGAGTTTTTAAGCCGCCACACAACCGCACAGCTATAAATTAGACGTTTATAGCTGTGCGGTTCTAATTCTTTTTATTTCCGGACAATCAGGCGATTTTCAGCCTGCAATGTCCTAACCAAACTGGGGAAACCCTCACAAAGTGATAAATTGACAGACATCAACGTTGTGTTCCCCCCCTGGGAATCGAACCCAGGACCACCGGATCGTAAGCCCATGTCTCTGGCCACTCGGCCATGAAGGCAGTTATGTAATAAATCTATAGCTTATTTAATTCTGTTTCAGGGCATCCAGAGCGCACGACATAGCGGTATTACGTATTCAGCTGCCAATGGATGACATAAGCTGGCTGCAGGACGCAGTGTTACCTAACTCCTCGTTCGGCATTTCAGGTAAAGGGGTACAGATTATTATCGTAACTATACGTTGCGTAATTTTAAAATTTTAACTCTGCCGTCTCAGATTATATTAGATGTTGGGATGTTTGTGCGAAAAAATCTAAATTTATATAAAATACAGAGATATCCACAAGTATAGCACACGAAATGCTAATGATCTAGTCACTATTAAACACAGACTTACTAAAACTGGTAAACTAACATATGTTATCTTTCCAAAAGTATACAATAAGTTACCTCCAGATGTTACTGATGCAAGATGTGACAATAGTTTTAAGCATAGGCTCAAAAAATGGTTAATTGAGCCGGCTTTCTACTCAATTGATGAACTTTTAAATATACATTGAGTAAAGTTGTAAATATTATTATGGATTATTTTTAGAAATGTATTAATTTTAGAAATGAATTGTTAGTATACATTACTTAAATGAGATTATTTAATATTATTTTAAATGATAATATTGTAAAATGACGTGTAAATAATATTTACCAATAAAAATGATATGATATGATATCAAGAGGATGACTTAGGCTCGTATTTATGAAGCGATATCAAACTTGAGACCAATATTAAGTATGGATTTGACAGGCCAGTTTATACTGATATGACATTTCTGATATGAACTCAAACTCGCTGTCACTCATGTGAACTGATTACAAATACGGCCCTTAGTCTCGTATTTATGAAGCGATATCAAACTTGAGAGCAATATTACGTATAGATTTGACAGGCTAGTTTGTACTGATATGACATTGAACTGATTAAAAATACGGCCCTTAGTACTTTACTCCATGCTGGCCTGGGAACGAGGGAAAAACATAGAATGTGCCAACTGCATTTCCTCCCGAGCATACTGTAGAAACCAGCTAATGCATCCGAGGGTTTCAGTATATTGTAATTTAAGGGATGGGCTGACAACCTGTCGCTACAGCAATATACCTACAAATGGATCTTAAAACCTCAACAATTTATCCCGTAGCTGGTTTTCAAAATCCTAGATTTTTATTAAAAAAGAAACTATTTCATCATAATCCTGCGACTTATATATCTTTATTGTGTACGCATAATTTAAAAATAAACAATAAACTATACAAAGGTAAAATACGCAGTAACAAGAAAGATCCGTGTTCCTAGAAATCGTTATTGGCTCAGATTTTCTACGTCGAAGCAAAACAAAATACTCGAGCAGGAATAATATTTCTTTTAATCTTGTTTATTGTGTTACTAGAAACGTACATTCTCGCCAGTATGTAAAGAACGGATAGTCGGATCCTCAAGTATCGTTAATAGTGAGTAGCACAGCACTGTAAGAACAGTAAGATTAATTCTAAATATGAGAAACAACAAATCAACAATTTCCACCGTAGACAGGATTTGAACTGGGTCTTGGGAAAATCAGATCAACGCCATAACCAACTACGCCACTACGGCTCTCGTCCTAAGCGGCGAAATTTGTTACTGGTTGATTCTTAGATCGTCATGAGTGGACGATAGCGACATCTTGCATATAATTTTACAACTATACTACTTATTTATTTATTTACTTTTTATTTAACAATTTATTGTACACAAAAAACATCATAAACACAGGACATAAAAAACAAAGATACAACAGGCACGGCTTATTTCTAAAAATAAATTTCTTACTTTCGTATTATGACCAGTCCCTCTTTCCAAAGGAATTCAAGCCAATTAAATGATATCGCTACACTTTTTACATTTTTATATTTGTTTTTTGCAGTAAGATTAATATTTATCGTGCGTACATAAACTGCTCAAAATCACCTAGGTACTTTCTACTGTTTAGGAGAATGCACAATATACGGCTACGGAAGTCGAACACCTGATTCATCAGCCACATCTGAGGAGTTGCTGGCAGCAAGTGTGATGATATCTTCCCTGGATTACTGCACAGAGGCACTGGGACCAATAGCACCCAAATACAACAGTGGAATGATGTGCGCTCTTGGAGAAGGCACTGATGCTTGCCAGGTAAATATATCTACTTTATCATCATCGTGACATCTGAAGTGTTGCTGACAGCAAGTGTGATGATATATTCCCTGGATTACTGCACAGAGGCACTGGGACCAATAGCACCCAAATACAACAATGGAATGGTCTTGCCAGGTAATTTCAAAACACCCTAAAAAATACAGAGAACACAGGAACTCATCGACAATAGGTACAGTTACCGAAACCGAAGAACCGTGAAAAAACGCATTCATAAAACACATGTCCAAATTACTCTGGACATATTTTGGTAAAAACTAACGGAAATATGGTGTGGCGGCAATTCTGGACGCCCTTTTCCTTTACTAATTCTTAGCTAGCGCTGCACTTTCTTTACTTTGACATAAGAACAGGATATCAAAAGAATACATGACTTTGACATTGCAATTTTAACATAAGACGCTTTAAATAAGAACTGAGCATAGAGCATGCCTTTTTACGTTAAATAAGCAGTCTTATGTTAAGAGCCCGATGGTGTAGTGGATAGGGCCGCTGCCTCCTGAGCGGGAGGTCGTGGTTCGAACCCCACCACGTACCAATGTGTTTTTCGGTTTTCGAATTTCATATGTACGTTTATTCGGTGCTTTTTCCATGTTAAGCCGTTGGTCCCGGTTAATATCGTTTAATACCGTAGATATTAGTCGTTGAGCCATATCAGAGGCCAGTGCTAAGCATTGGCGGCTTGAAAAACTCTGACCTAATCTAGGATTGGGTCTGGTTTCCCTTCTGGGTTGCGGAGGTCAGATGGCAGTCGCTCTGTTTAAAAACCAGTACCCTCGTTCAATCCCCTAGATTAGGAAGCCGACCCCGTGAGATACGGGATAAGGCTAGGGAGATGATATGATGAAGCAGTCTTATGTCAGATTAGGAATGCCAAATTCATGTGTTAATTTGCTATCCTGTTCTTATGTCTAAGTCAAGAAAATGACAGCGCTAGCCAAGAATTAGGATTATGTCGCGAGAATCGCCGCCAGTATCTATGACTTCATATTCACCTTAGCTAACTCAGTTATAAACAAATTTATCTCCAGTGTTGTCCAAGTCTGCTAATAAGACTAATGTTTGTTGATTACCTTCTTCCTCTTTCGGTTTATTTTATGAGGAAACATTAAATTATCTGCATACGGGTCACTGAGCCAAAATCCCCCTTTTGACAACACTACGTATATATTCTCGACACTGGACACGGTGAAGTCAGTTCATGCCAAAGTTTATGAAATGGTTACACACATCCTATATAAAACCACACCTATATATTATACGGAATACGCAGAGCATCAATGTCCTCGTAAAAGCTGTCTTCTGCCGCGCCTAATAAAATAATTACATACATTACAGGGATCCTGTTTCGTTCACAGGATAGGATTTTTGTTGCAGTAGCGGATTGTCAGCGAGAGAAAACGTAGGTATTGCAATACAGGCGACGCGACGGGCCGACAACCTATTATTATTGCAGTAATATACAATACAATACAGTCCATCTTAAACTCACAGAGCTTTATTATTATGACACGGCTAAACGGTTCTTATTAAGTCATTGACGACGCGGCCTGCCTACCCAATTAAGCACATAAACGTGATTTTCTCCGTAACTTTGCAGGGTGACTCCGGCAGTCCACTGGTCTGCGACTCCTACATCGAGGGTATCAGCAGCTACGGCTTGAGCTGCGGAGTGGAAGGAGTTCCAGGGGTCTACACGAGTATAGGCGCACATTTGAAATGGATCCGCAGTGTTTTAAGTAGCTGATAGTTTTTTTTATGGTTCGTTGTTGTCTTATTTTATAATATACTAGCTCGCCCCGGCTTCGCACGGAAATCATCCGTGTTTCTCTACTATATTATGCATGTATTATACATATAAATCTTCCTCTTGAATCATTTTATCCATTAAAAGAAACCGCATCAAAATCCGTTGCGTAGTTTTAAAGATTTATGCATACATAGGGATATAGGGACAGAGAAAGTGTTTTTGTTTTATACTATGTAGTGATTGATTATTTGTCTTTTGTCTTTAAAGGGTGTTCATTTAATTCAATGGCATTGCTCAGAGAGTGTTTAAAGTATCGATAAAGGATCAGAGAAAAAAAAATATTTCTTGCCCACTCAAATTAATCTGATCAAAGTGTTTATTTTTTGTAGGAAAGTCAGTTTTTAATCGTGTAGGTAGGATTTTTGCATGTTTTTAATGTGATCCTTTGTCGATACTTAAATACCTTCAGAAATATAGCACGTAATTGAATTATCATCCTGTATATTTAACTTCTTTTTTAGTATTTTTTTTTTAAATCGTGAGTTTGTTGATGTGATGAGGTGAGTAAAATTTAAACTACAAGTACACTTGTATGTCCATTTATTTAACAACAAACATTTAAATAGTCGCACATAAGTATTTATATATTTGTCACATCTCGTACATACATAACACAATATAGTATAATATATTCAAAGGTAAAGTTTTTAGTCCAATTATCCTACAAGAATACAATATTTTTTTCTATTAAGTTTTTTTTTGCACTCACAGTGCTGTTTCATTTCTGAAAATATTAGAAATATCAAATAAAAAATTCAACCGCTGACAGGATTTTAACCCGACTCTTGGGAAAACCGGCCCAATGCTAGCGTCTACTTATGACGAGTTATTCTTCTTCTGTCGAGTGGGTATCGAGTCTTATCGACCCGATGAACCCTGGTGTCAGAGTTTTTTACTCTTAGTTATTACTATTTATTATAGCAGATCACTAATTTGTCGCTCAGGACATGACTGCTGTAGCTTAGTTGGTTTACAGCGTTGGACCGGTTTTCCAAACGCGCGGGTTCTGATCCTGGCAGCGGTTGAAATTTTGATTTGTTATTTCTAATATTTTCGGAATACAATAAATTTGTTTTATAGTATAGGATAGAACACAGTCCCTAAATCTTTGTTTCAGATTGTGAAACAACTAGAAAATTCGATTTTATAAACACAATAATAGCGTTTGCTTATTGCACATTATTTAAGCAATCGTATGATGACAGCATTAACAAAGTAAGTATATTAGGTCGGGTCTGAGCTGATTGGTTGATCGGATCGTTGTTAGAGTTGCAACGCGATCGAAACGTCGGGGAAACAACCAATCGCGCTCAGACCAGTAAGGCTAACATGCGCGCTACGAAATAATTTTGTCACCGTGCGCGCGAAACTTCACTACGCATAAAGCAAGGCGTTCATCAGTATGAACTTAAACTGTAAACTGCCTCCGTAGGCTAGTGCCATGGACTCCCGATCCGGAGGTCCTGGGTTCGATTTCCAGGGGGGAAACACAAAGTTGATATTTGAGAATTGAACACCTAGTGAATTTTTCCCCAGTTTGGTTAGGACATTGCAGGCTGAATCACCTGATTGTCCGAAAAGAAAAAGATTTCGTGCTTCGGAGGGCACGTTAAGCCGTCGGTCCCGGTCGCTGTCTTTGATAGTGGTCGTTACCTAAACCATGTCAGAGGCCTGATAGTTGTGCTACTAGGCGGTTTAAAAACTCTGACACCAGGGTTCATCGGGTCGATTGACTCGATAACCCACTCGACAGAAGAAGAAGTATGAAGTACGCAACGCGCGAGTAAATCTTCTCTTATCTTATCTTATTTAGCCCAGTGTAAATGCGGTGACAAAATGATCTCGCGGCGCGCATGTTACTGATCTAATATAATAATGTGTACAAAGCGCGAAAAGCCTTAAACAAACATTAAATTTGAATGCTGTTGTATTAGGAACATTGTTAGGGTCGTTGTTCGACTCGAGAATCCACTCGCTAAGAAGAAGAAGGAACATTACATATTTCCTTTACACTTTTAGCATATTGAAGAACCAATAAACAAAAATAGTCCTTCAAAAACATCCTCCTAAAACACAAATACAATATCTTTTAAATTGCACATAAATAGGTATAATGCTTTGGTAGCTATATTTACCAAGCAACATAGGGAGGGCCTTCCATGCTGGCCTGGGAGCGAGAGAAAAACATAGAATGTGCCAGCTGCATTTCCTCCCGGGTATGCTGTAAAAACCAGCTAAGGGATCCGAGGGTTTCAGTTTATTGCAATTTAGGCGATAGGCTGACAACCTGTCACTATGGCAATATACCTACAAATCTATCATAAATAACCCTTAAAACCTTCTCAGACGTGGCGGAACGACCTTTGTTTAGGTCGTTTACGCTCTCCCTACCCCGTTAGGGATAAAGGCCTGATTATATGTATGTATGTAACATAGGGAGTATTGGAGTTTAGATACCTATCTATCTACTCAAGGCAAATAATATGATCTATTGGTTATCTACAATTCTAGCCTTTGTACTCAATCCAGTCCAGTTCGAAAACTGGACTCGCTACACATCACTATCTTGAATCCAGTACAAAAATATGTGAACTGTGTAGGGCAGGTGTCCCGGTTTTGGCCATCTTAAGGCCATTTTTAGCCACTTGATATATTTGTTAATTTGTAAAATCTTTAACCATTCAAGTAGATTTTTTATAGAATTTATGAATTAGTACATTTGTACGAATTGAATCTATAAAGTCTTGCGCTTATAGAAATATTTATACAATAATTTAAAAAATATTTAATATGAATAAACTTGTTAAGGTAGGCTTAATTAGACGTAAGTGATGATATTGTATTTTAGTTCTTATGTGGACGACATGATCGCTTTGTTATTGTGTACCAAGTTCTTTCACAAATAAGGATAAAAAAATAACAAAGTGGCCAAAAAAGGTATACTGGTCAGAACCGGGACCCCTGCCCTATCTTTATCATTCGCTAAACACGTAAAGGCGTTTATATTTGCGGATATACCACTTTGTAACGAATCAATTATTGCAATACTTTTACAGTAGAAAAATATCATTCTCAGCAAAATAAATCCCTTCTACTCATCAATTAGCTATTTTGAACTTAAACTTAGAACAGAGGGCTCAATTTTGTATATCACGTACTAAAGCTTAATTAATAAAAATAGTCCTGACTGTTTTTTATAATAAAATTCAAAAACTTATTTTATTGCGCCTATGATTTTTTATCTTTCATACTGGACTAGGAGTGATAGAAAAACATAGAATGTGCCAGCCACATCTCCTTCCGTGCATGCTGTAAAAACCAGCTAAGGGAGATTCGAGGGTTTCATCTGGGCGCCCGCCATGCTCGTAAGTAATCTGTAGTTTTAGTGTATTGCATTTAGGCGATGGGCTGACAACCTGTCACTACGGCAATTTACATACGAATATGGTATACTGAAATAACCCTCAAACTAGTCGGACGTGGCGGGACTACTATGTACCTCTAACTAACTACCTATGTATGGCATACAGAACGTCAACTGCTAACTAAACATTGCATTACACGCGTTACAAAAAAGTGCAATATGTGACAATGGAATCAAAGAGGAAAAATTTCGTGTTCTTTTACAATTTAATTATTCTAAAATTGACAGGATTATTTTATTAAATTTAGCGTCAGCAAGTGGTATCCAGAATCGAGTCCCGTGACCGTCCTCCCTATTTTATGCCAAAAAAAAACAAACAAAAATACATATCAAATATCATACAATCTACATAATAATGCAAGCATAGCTCCAGTCACTAAAACAAATTAATTAATGCTAATGAGTCAAAAATATTCACTAATTATGGAAATATTTGTTCGGTCTTATGAAACAATATTTTGTGACTTTTTATTTTGCTTATCCTGTGTAACAAAAAAAAATATGAATTCAAAATTCATAACTTTTTTCACTTTCATACGAAACATTGGAATGAATATGAATAAAATTTGCATTGTAATTTATATAAGAATGAACTTGAGAATATGAAAGTCTACTACGAAATAAAGACCAGTAATTAGAATACAAAACTAATTAAAATAATAAAAATTAAAATTAAAATGGATGGACCATTATTGTTTTATTTATTCTAATAAATCTAGAAGGCTATACTTCACAACCTTACAACCTTCTATCATGGTACAATATCACTAAATTGACTACTAAATTGAAAGAAAAATACAAGTTGAAAACTTATGTCCAAAAAAACTTTATACCTCATCCTTATTTTTTCAAACTGTGAAACAAACTAAGTTTTGTATTGACATGGTGTTCTATGTAATTTCAAATAACATAGGGACACATATCAATACAAAACATGTTGGATTTACATGTCACTATTTTATACAAAAAAATCAGACTAAACAGACTAGTAGAATAGAAAACTAGCTAATTGAGATCTAACTTCGTATAGGAATTATAACAGCAAACATTTTTTTGTATGTAATATTATACCAAGTGTAAGAGACAGTGTCCCGGAAACTGATGGTCGGATGCTCAGTTAAACAAAAAAGATTTTCATAGCATACAAATTGGGCTGACAACCTGTCACTATAGCAATACACTTTTCAATCTAAAATTGCCCTCAATTTTTGTCAGACCTGGCGAAACCGCCTTTTACGAGGCGTTTATCGCTCTGCCTACCCCGTAAGGAATAAAGGCGTGATTTTATGTATGTATGTATGTACAAATTGTCTGATTGTGGTGTACATTTTGTATGGAAAAGTCAATTGATTTTTGACTTCCTGAAAAAGAATCCTGGTGATAGTTGTTGACTGAGCAAACCCTTTCAGTTTTGTGGGACGCTGTCCCTTACACTCCGTATACTTACGTGGAATTTGAAACTAATCTAATGTACACAAATGACACAACCATTTTCCTAAACACATAGTTTAAGTAAAGGCCATCAATATAATTAAGCCACATTGAAAATTGAAACTATATATTTGCAACACTTAGAGTATTGAGAAGTAACATCACATTTATAACATTAAACAGACTATCTAGGCATAACAGATTTCTAATAAGAGTCTTAGCTTAGGCTTCGGTTTTAAACAGTTCCCAACAAAAACACGTTTCTACCTATTTAAATAACGTTTAAACACCTTTCAATCGTCTTTTGAAAAAAATATCGAAATGTATACAAAATAATGATATGGATTCCAGACAAAATATGAACACATTAGGGTATTGGAACTGAACTGAGCGGGTAATGGAAGAAACCAGATATAGTAATAAATAATTGTATCTACATCTACAGTATAAGCGTATAGATAAGTTATATTTTAGACAAAACATCTTGCGTACATCCAGATCTGAATAGCATATAAAACACTTATAATGATGAATCGATCAATATCTATACACACTTTGTTTAATTTTTGATGATAATAAATACTAAATATTTTGCGTTAGAATCAACATACAGATATATAAATGAGTTGGTTTATTCCTAACTCAAGGAAGCTAAATTACTTTACATAAAGACAGCAATGGTGTCCATTCGGGCTAACATATTTTTGTCACATGCACCACTTTTTTTATAGCTTCACATATTGACTCAAATTTTCAACTTTAACTTTTAGTGATATGGCGTTTCCGTGATAATTTCACCATTGTCAAGTTTAAATCATCGTCTAAAAACGATGGAAGCCAATACCATTTAAAAAAAATACAAATCCTTCAATTCCGCTCTCCTAACGTCCCTATGACAGCCGTAAAGTCAGACTGTAGAATGGACTTTTTATTTAAATCGTTCCTCTTTTAAAAAGATATCTATCTTAAAATACCCAGAAGAAGCCGGAATCGACAATAATATGCTAAATTACATTGCTGTTATCAAATTACTGCTAATACAATTGCACTAAACAAAGCATCCTCACACGAATATTACAGGAAGCATAGTTCTATACTATTGCACAAAATAATCTATCGTCCAAAAATACTGAGGACAATTTGGCATAGAAAATTACACAACTTAAAATTGACACCTCTTACTTTCTATCATCATGAATTCATGAGATAAGAGAAAAAGACGGTAATCATTTTAGGCGTTAAACGCTCTGCCTACCCCGTAAGGAATAAAGGCGTGATTTATGTATGTATGTATCATTTTAGTTAAGATTTAGTTAAGTCGTGTTCTTACCAAATTGCCCCTATTAGCTAGTACTTAGCTACTTACCTCTTTCACGGCATGATTGTAAATTCTCCCTGTATTCTGTATTGTTGATGCGATTTGGTACGAAGGATTCTTAAGACCAGGAGAACCAGGATTTTCCTTCGGTGGGAGTGGCGCCAGGGCTTTTGGGGGTTTTGGGGGATTTCGGCGATTTTGGGGTTTGGGGTTTAGAGCCTGATTGTGACTCTTTGTCTTTCTCTTCTCCCTCTTTGCATTCTTCGCCTTCTTTGGTTTCAGCTTGCTCGATTGTGGATTGGAGCTAAAAAGAGGAGAAATAATAATATTATTGGCTACAAAATATGTACAGCTAATTGTCTCCAATAGGAAGTGATACTGATAAAATATGATAAATCTTATATGAACTTAGATTTAGAAGTTTTCTTCTTCTATCGAGTTCTACTCTAGTTCGAGTGCTTCCATGCTGGACTGGGAGCGTGAAAAAAAGTAGAATGTGCCAGCTGCATTTTCTCCTGGGCATGCTGTAAAAACCAGCTAAAGATGAGAGGGTTTTGGTATATTGTAATTAAGGCCATGGGCTAACAACCTGTCACTACAGCAGTATACCTACAAATCTATCTCTCTATAATCCTCAAAACTTTGTCAGACGTGGCGGAACGGTATTTGTTTAGGTCGTTTATGCTCTGCCTACCGAATTAGGGATAAAGGCGTGACTATATGTATGTATCGAGTTCTAGTTATAGTCGAAGAGTAGTAGAGCTCATTCTCACCTTGATATTAGTTTTAGCTTGCATTTCCTTCTCGTAGGCTCGGACGTCGTCTATCGTCATGTTGTACCAGTCGTCCATCCATGCGAACGCCTGCCGGTGCCCGAGCAGCAAAATCTCTCGGATTGCCTGGACACAAAAAAAATGTTCAGTTTAAAACACAGGTTTACTTCCATGCTGGTCTGGGAGCGAGAGAAAAACATAGAATGTGCCAGCTGCATTTCCTCCCGGGCATGCTGTAGAATCCAGCTAAGGGATCCGAGGGTTTCAGTATATTGTAATTTAGGCGATGGGCTGACAACCTGTCACTACAGCAATATACCTAGAATTCTATCTTAAATAACCCTCAAAACTTTGTCAGACGTGGCGGGACACCTTTGTTTAGGTCGTTTACGCTCTGCCTACCCCATTAGGGATACAGGCGTGAATATATGTATGTATGTATGTAAAACACAGGTGACATTTTCCTGTTATCATAATCAATAATTGCTTCATAATGTTAGTGATGAAAGATTTTTTTCAAATATTTAACTGTTTAAAAACAGTTAACTACCAGTAGTAAACAGTTAGTCAGTTGTTCTTCCATGCTGGCCTGGGAGCGAGATAAAAACAGAATGTGCCAGCTGCATATCCTCCCAAACATGCTGTAAAAACCAGCTAAGGGATCCGCGGGTTTCAGTATATTGTAATTTAGGAGATGGGCTGACAACCTGTCACTACAGCAATATACCTACAAATCTATTATAACCCTCAAAATATTGTCAGACGTGGCGAAACGACCTTTGTTAAGGTTGTTTACGCTCTGCCTACCCCATTAGGGATAAAGGCGTGATTATATGTATGTATGTAGTAAACAGTGAACTGTTTTTAGTGTATCTATAATTAAACAAAAACGTCCTTAACGTACATGAGAGAAAAGATTAGACCGCTGTAGAACTGCATTGTAGCGGCACAACAAGGCCCAGCAACTGCATGTCAGACATTTTTGATAGCTTTGCCGCGTAGTGCGGCATACCTCATACATTTTCATAAAGAAATGTTTTTTGTCGCGCTGTGTCGCGCCGCGTCGCTCTAGTGCGGTCTAAACCTTAGTTGTGGGCTTTTTCAACTTATCCTTTGCACATATTCCATTATCTGCTGTGCCCAGACTTCATTCTTAACATCGACAGCTTTATACCAGCACAAGATAGGCTGGAAGATATCCCTCCACCCCTCCACCAGAGGCTTTCGACCAGTCTTCTTCTTATAGTATTTATATTGATGATTGCTTCAACTCCCCTAGCACATATTCTTCAACTCTCGTCTGAAGTCCTCACACCTCAAACTTCACATCAACAGCTTTGCAACAGCTCGTAATCGGTTGGAAGGTATCCTTCCACCCCTCAACCAAAGGCCCACGACCAGATTTCCGTTCATTTATGTGTTGATGACAAACATACTCCTTGTACATATTCCTCTACTCTCGTCTGTAGTCCGCAGACCTCAAACTTCACATCAACAGCTTTGTAACAGCTCATGATCGGTTGGAAGGTGTCCCGCTAATCTACAACTAGAAACCATCTTCTTCTTATAGTATTTAAAGATAGGTCATTTTCAACTCACCCCTTGCACATATTCTTCCACTCTCGTCTGCAGCCCCCACACCTCAAACTTGACATCAACAGCTTTGTAACAGCACATGATCGGCTTAGAGGTGTCCCTCCATCCTTCAACTAGAGGCCCTCGACCGGTCTTCTCTGATTTGAAGAACTTGGGGTCCTCAGCCTCTTTGTAGTGATGCGGCTTGATCTCATCGTAAGCGATGTCTAGGACGTCTACCTCGCGTGTGGCTAGCTCTTCTGGGGTTAGGTTCAGGCACTGCAATATTGGATTGTTTTGATTTGAGGTAGGGCCTAAGTGGCGCCCCCATCAGTAAAAATATCAAAAACGCAGTGAATCGAAAAACCAACAGACTTAAGTAATAATAATTAAGATAATTTAGAACCTTATAAATTAGCGATTCAAAATTATTTTTTTTTTTTTTTATGTATATAGGCGAGCATTTGTCCGCCATATCTACCTGTTACTACAACGAACTAAGAATCGCTAATTTATAATATTCTAATTTATCTTTATAACTATAACTAGAGTCTGTTCGACCGGATTTTCGATTCATTGTCGTTTTAGTGAGTTATAATTTTTTTACTGATGGGGCCACTTAGCTTCTATTGACAAAAGAGAGGAACAAAATGATGATCTTATGGTGTAATTCTGCTAGAGTAAAATTAATAATTTAAAGATGGAATCATCAGCGTTTATGAAAACGACCCAAGATGGACGTTTCCAACGCGTAGTCAAATGTATCGAATATGCGCTGAATGTTTTTCGCATGGAAGCTTTGATGATCGGGAAACTGGAATCTATGTCAAGGTTGAAGTTACGAGGGCACCCCTGCCCCGTTGCCTTGAGCAAAAATCGATGTTTAATAACAAGTGCTAATGTAGTTTGCTTTTCAATCAGATACTCCGAAAAACCATTAATCATCTTGTTGCCAATATAAAACAAATTATACCATCTTTCAATTTGCTGAAATTGGTATCCGAATGAATCTGTTAACTTGACCTTGGCTTCATACACACAATGCAATAATTAATGTTAGCTATCATACACGCATATGAAAGAAGCTATTATGATCTACACTCACGTTTTCTGTGGTCCCATTGTTGTCTTCATACCTTGTTTGGATTGATATGGAAAATTTTGGTATGAATGAACACTGAAAAAGAAAAAATCTTTAGTACTAGTACAAAAGTTATCAAAAGTAAATAAAATAAAAGTTAATATAATACCTATGTATATTATAAAGGCATATTTAAAAGAAATCTAAATGAAATTTCAATTTTTGACTATTTTAAAAAGAAAGTAATAGACTTACCGTGTATTCTGATGGAGTTGTAAGATTGGACATGAAAAGATAAAAAGAAAATGAGTAACTTTAAATACATATGATAATAATAGACAAAAAATGAGGAAAACGTTATCTCACTTACCGGTAATTGTGTAAGGATAATAATTCCATGCCTTTTCAGTGACATAAAATATTTTAGGAATCATTGATTGTAGCCAATAAGGAAGATGGCTGAAAAACAAGGAAAATTTTGCTAAATTAGTTACATCATTATAAATAGGGATAGAATAAGTGGCAAAATATAACAAAAAGACTGTGTTCGGAACCAAAACTTTTATTTTAAACTTTGCTCAGGAAAGTACTATATAATTTTATAAATTAATTAGCTTATTTATTGCACACACTCATTCATTATCTAAAAGGAATATTACATTTAATATGCTTTTTCTTTTCAAAGTTCAGAGACTGAAAATTCTTTGTATTACTTTATTATGAAAAAATATTATAGAAATCACAAAGTAAGTATCTAGAATTATTTAGCTCTCTCTTAGCGGTGTCATTCGCTTCTAAATATGATTTCTCTTGGGAACGGTGTACTTTTCTGCAGTAAAAAGTTGCCTATGTTCCTCAAGGTGAACATAGCTTCCTAATGGTGAAATATTTTTTTAAATCAGTCCTGTAGTTTTTTAAGTTTATTCATAACAAACATACATACATACATACAAAAATACAAATCTTTTCTCTTTATAATATTAGTAAATCTACACTAATATTATAAAGAGAAAAGATTTGCTGTTTCTCAACTATTTCCATGCTATTTCATTGCATACCTTGACAAATGGATTCTCTTCTCAGTGTACTGGCCAGTGCCATTAACTTCATCATTGACTTCTTCATTGGTGACTACCTCCACCCCCTCACCGTGACTCGACTGCTCATAGCTGTGACGAGCTATCATGTACAGCTGACCGATGCGGTACTATAAGTAATAATTAAACCTTTATTAGTTCTTTTTTACTACTAAGTGGTACTACTCAAAAGTACCCAAACCAATGAGCGTGCATGAAAATATTGATGAATGTAGATGAAGCAAAAGAAGTTTGCAAGGATTGTAGCAAGTAGAAAGATGTGAACTCTGCCAACACCTCCGGGAAAGAGGTGTGGCATTATGTATGTATGTACTAACAAGTAGGGAATACGAATATTGGTATACAGAGATTGTTCAGTATGGACTAGTAAAGTAACAAATATTATAAGTGTAAGGGACAGCTGGGCTGACAACCTGTCACTACAGTAATATACCTACACATCTAACTTAAATAACCCTCAAAACTTTGTCAGACGTGGCGGAACAACCTTTGTTTAGGCCGTTTACGCTCTGCCTACCCCATTAGGGATAGAGGCGTGATTATATGTATGTATGTATGTAAGGGACAGCTTACATTACAATCTTTACAATATTACTAGCTTAGCTACAAACTAGCTCAGTCAATCAACAAAACTAAATAAAATCTTGCAAGAAATAAAAATTGAGCTACTTTCATATAGTTTTAAAATCTATGTATATTTAAGTCTATATCAATTATATTAATTATATATATTTAAAAAACTGTGACACCAGGGTTCATCGGGTCGATAGACTCGATACCCACTCGACAGAAGAAGAAGAAGTCTATATCAAGCTACTCATAATCTGGAAATTTTCATAAGAATTTTTTATGTTAAAGAAATTGTTCAAATATGATTAGGTACAAGCAAAAGAAGTTAATATTTCTTGAAAAAAAATATTGTCACAGTCAGTAAAGTCAATAAGGTTCCCACCTACTCTCATAAAATAAGGGCCAAGTTATGTACCTACCAATCTATAGGAAAATATTTGTATTCAGGAAATCAATCAAAGCTCCCAAGGCCAAGAAAATATTGACTGAAAAAGTAGGGAGTGCCAGTCTGCGACTCCTTGAAAGAATTATGGAAAATCGTGATGTAATCTTTAAATTGTTGTATTTAAATAAACTTATCTGAACTGCATCTTTTTGTATGGAACATACAAAATATAAACTATAATAACATACCTCCTCGACGGTCATTGGCATGCATATCCTGTACTCCTTCGTGAGAACCATGATGAATTTCTTCTTAGGAAAAGGCTTTCCTATCAAAATTATAGCCAAATTAAATTATATTGAAAAATATCGCGCAGAACACACCATACAAATTTACTCACGCTGACACTGACTGACAGTTGCAAGGAAGGAAAACTACCATTCACAACACAGGAGGGAGGAGCTGAGAGGAGGAAAATATACCTATCCTTCACATTTGTTTGAAAAAATAGAGATAGATAATGATGACGTCATCATTAACCTTGCTTGTGTATGGAGTGTCTATGGCGCGTTCCATTTTTATGTTTCTTAATTTAATGCTTCGGATACTTGAGGTAACAAAACAAGTGACATTTTAAAAAAGGGGCTTGAGCAAAACCTGGCAATTTACGTGCCCTCTGAAGCACGAAATCGGCTCACCATCTTACTTAACAAGCCAAGTTAACAGCCAATCAATCCGCCATTGGCAATCAAACCCACCACGAGCGCCCCACTCACTAGACCATACATACATATAGTCAAGCCTCCATCCCTAATAGAGTAGGCAGAGCGCAAACGACCCAAACAAAGGTCGTTCCGCCACGACTGAAAAAGAAACCGTCGGATCCCTTAGCTGGTTTTTACAGCATACCCGGGAGGAAATGCAGCTGGCACAATCTATGTTTTTCTTTCGCTCCCAGGCCTGCATGGAAGAACTCACTAGGTCTCATACCATACTAGATAATGTTGCAAGAATTTTAATAATTTAAATTGCTATTCAATTAAACAAAATAACAAAGATTATCAATGTATTTATTATATTATAATAATAATTATATAATGACAAAACTCAGCTATACTATGTAAGTGAAATCTATAATTTAACAAGCATACACTGAAGCAAGATCATCATAATCATAGGTTCTTTTTAAGAAGAGATCTACAAGAGATACTCCTGTAATGCTGTGGAGGCCTGTATTAATTGGCAAAGCAGTAAGATTTACATAAATTGATTTCCCTGGCTCTAATGGACCTAATTTTCTATTTGATGTTCCACACCAAAGAAGGCTTGAATCTTGATGAGACCTTAACTTCAGAATAAGATCTAGAGTTCTTTCAGTAGCATTGACAATCTTACATTTAAAATCAAATGGTTCGTCAACTGGGACTTTGTTTGGGAGTCTCTCATATGTTAGTCTAATATCTCCATAATCGGGGGTCATTCTCTGTAATTGGCTTGTTTGCAATCTTCCTTTCTCACCCAAATTAGACCTCCAGACTATATCAAGCTTGCCAATATTCTTTGCAGCAGCTAATAGCTTAATTTCTTTTGAAATATTTTCTTTCGGTGTGAGGCAGTATAAGTACTGGCAGCTTTCTTGAGGCTGCAGTAATGTTACTTCTCCGAATACTGAGATGTTATCATTGACTTCATTTAATGATTTCACAGTAAATTGCTGTGAACTCTCCAGAGAGACTTGTTCAAGTGTGATTGGCCCTGATGTAATATTCTGCACTTGGGCTTCTAAATATACATCATCAGACTCAGCATTGTAGAACTTTGTTTTCACATCTAAGGGTTTCATGACTTCAAACTTGAAGAATTTCCTGAATGAGGCCAGTGTGTTGTAGTTGGACATGTAAGTGACTTCGCAGACGAGTATATGCGTCCCAAGATCTTTAACCTCATGATGTATCACATCACTTAATGTTTCATCAACATCCAGCATAATAGGTGATTGATTCTGTTGTGTGGTAAGAGGTATCCTTTGCGAATTTGTTTGTAAATCTGCCTTGATAGACACACTTTGAACTGGTTGATTGGTTTCATTGTGAACACAGACATAGCAGGAGAATGTTTCTCCTAAATAAATGTTTCCAAAACTCTGCGGTAAGAGTAGAAACTGACCAGCTGCGAGGGTCTCCATTCCGGTAACTGCAGTGGCGTCATCCTTTAAATAGTTGTTGAGGATGTTCCCTGGCAAGTCCTTGGAATCACAAGTAACAATCTTGGGACTTATCAGAGCTGGTTTGGTAAGCCTCATCACTTTTAAAGCCACCAAGTGTTCCACTGCGTCTTTTGGATCCATTTCGTGTTTTGGTGCAAAACCTTCTAACAATAACTTTCCCGAATTGTCTATATGAGTAAAGTTTCTTTTAACTCGGGTGTTACAGTTATTTCGATGAAATTATTCTGTCGAAAATCGAAAAGTCTAAATATTACAACCACAGATGAATAAAAATTTGTACTAGGATTACAACCCACAAAAATGTCAAACAGCTGTTTTGTGACATAAAGAAAAAACTATAGAAAGAGAGCAATATATAAGAGAACTGTAGAAAGAGTGAGATACAGATTTTTTTCAAATATTAGCTAAGGGCTAGCAAAATCTTAAATGGAACACAAACCTAAAAAAAAATACTGTCAATCTGATTGATAATCTGATTGAATGTCAAATTTTGTACATTTCTCCAACAAATTTGACGAATAATTTGGGAAAAATCTGATCATTTCACGTTGTAAAAGCAAAGAAATACTATTATCAACATTTGCTGATGTAATACAATTGATTTTGTGCTGGTAGAACGCGTTGTTTGTATGTGACCAACCGCGTACTATTTTCTGATGTGGCCCAATCATGTCGATTCAAATTGTGACTTCATTATCTTTAAGCTAATTTCCTTTTGAGCATTGTGTTAGTATTTTTAAAGTAGTCCGTAGTTTATTTATTGAAGATGGCATATCAAACCCTCTTGCAAGAGTACATGTTTATTCCGCCGGTCACCAGGGCCTACACAACAGCATGTGTTATCACCACTATTGCAGTTGTAAGTACCTAAATTTCATTTTTATTCTACTTTTAGAGTACCTACGCGTTATCGTGATGGAAGTATTGTCGGTTGATCTATTTAGTGACCACATATTGTTATAATTTCTGTTGAATTTTAACATTTATTTACATTGATGACTAGAAGTTTATAAGTCCTTTTTTTTACTTCTTCTTCTGTCGAGTGGGTATCGAGTCTATCGACCCGAAGAACCCTGGTGTCAGAGTTTTTAAACTGCCTATTAGCACAACTATCAGGCCTCTGACATGGTTTGAGTAACAACCACTATCAACAGCGACCGGGACCGACGGCTTAACGTGCCCTCCGAAGCACGAAATCTTTTTCTTTTTCGGACAATCAGGTGATTCAGCCTGCAATGTCCTAACCAAACTGGGGAAAAAATCACAAAGTGATAAATTCTCAAATATCAACTTTGTGTTTCCCCCCTGGGAATCGAACCCAGGACCTCCAGATCAGGAGTCCATGGCACTAGCCACTAGACCACGGAGGCAGTTTTAGTTTAGTAGTTAGTTTTTTTTTACTGGTTTACATAGATAGAGTATTCAAGTTTCATCATATTCGACCGTGAATACCGTGACCGAGACCGTGGTGATTTAATGGAAACATACAAGATTTTAAATGGACACTATGACTTTGAGGATTTTGATAAACAGATTCTTCGACGAGATAACAACACTCGCTAGAGAGGACACCATCTCAAACTACAAACTTGCTTCTCCAACAACAATCCGCATAGACACTTCTTCTCTAATAGAGTTGTGAAAGGATGGAACCAATTACCCAAAGAAGTGGTTTCGGCGCCAAATGTCAATAAAAACTTACTAGACAAACACACCATTGACCAAAAGAAAAAGTCATCAAAGTGAAGCTGGATGCGGGCATTTGTCAGTTGTTCCAACTGCCTGTCCATCTAAAAATAATAATAATAATAATAATTCTTATATAATTTTACTGTATTTCTACTTAAAATATGTAAATTATTTCTTTCTCTTTGTTACAGCAACTGGACCTGGTGTCACCATTCCAGTTATATTTCAATCCCATTTTAATCATGAAGAAGTACCAACTATGGCGGTTGATCACCACATTTCTGTTCTTTGGGAACTTAGGATTTAATTTCTTTTTCAATATGATATTTACATATAGATATTGCCGGATGTTGGAGGAGGGGTCTTTTAGAGGGAGGACGGCCGATTTTGTAGTTATGTTCCTGTTTGGCGGAGTATTGATGATTGTATCCTTTTTCATAAAGAGTAAGAGTTCTCAAACAAAACATTACAACACTTCAGTAATATACAAAAAATCTCATTTCAGCTAACAACCATGTGCCTTTCACTATGACTATTTCTTTTTATGTTTTTTGTTATTACTAAACAGCAAGAAACATGAATGATTTGATTTCCTAAACTATTTCTTCAGATATGTGCATTCTTTGTGAATTTGCTATTTTTAGGTCAAGCGTTCACTATTATGATAGTATATGTGTGGTCTCGACGTAATGTGTTCGTCAGAATGAATTTCTTTGGACTAATGAACTTCCAGGTACCATCATTTTTATGTGTTTCTTATCTGCAATAATACATTTTGTATTAGACTACTTTGTTGGTTTAAAAAATATGGTATAATGAATTCTAACTTTATGAATAATTCATAGTACATACATGTCAGTCAAGTACATACATACATCACGCCTTTGTCCCTAATGGGGTAGGCATAGAATGAACAACGTAATCAAAGGTTACCACATCTAACAAATTTTGAGGGTAGTTTAAGATAGGTCTGTAAATTGCTGTTGTGACCTAAAACCCATCACCTAAATTACATTATACTGAAACCCTCAACCATTTATTTTCAAGTACATAATAACCATTTTTATGTTTCTGTTTTCAGGCACCATATCTTCCATGGGTGTTGCTAGGCTTCTCTGTGCTACTGGGCAACGCAATATCAGTGGATCTGGTTGGAATGGCTATTGGCCACATCTATTTCTTCATGGAGGATGTTCTGCCAAATCAGAGGGGAGGCCAAAAACTGCTGAAGACCCCTAATTTCTTGTAAGTGCACATTTATTTTAGCTTCAAAACAAAAATAAGGTAAGGTATACTTTATTACCCAGACAAGACAAAAGAAAAAAGAAATAGTACATATAGGCCTTAGAGCAGCTATTTCTTCAAGGATACCTTAGAATGTACAAAAATAAAATTAAACAAATACCCTCGCTTACATTTCAGGCATTACAGAATAACAATGGAAAGTATTTATTTATTTAACAATTTATTGTACACAGAAACATCATAAAAACAGGACACACAAAGCAAAGGCACTGCTTATTACTAAAAAGATTTTTTTTACAGCAGACCTACAGAAGTGAATTTTTTAATGATACGCGGATAAAACGTGCACAAATATTTTATACCTACTAATAAAATAAATAGTATAAAATAATAGTAAATAGTATGAATCATTATAAATCACGGCCCTGAACGGTTCGGCTCATTTATTTTTCGTAAGTTTCTTAGAGACGATACAATGTGCAATTGAAATTTACAGGAAGAAACTCTTTGACCCAGCACCTGAACAGCCAGACTACGTGCCCCTACCAGACATGGCCGACGTGCGGCCCGGGGGCTTCAACTGGAGGCAACGCAACAACGACGAGGTCCGGGGTAACCCTGATGGGAATGAGGAGGGTAACAGATAAGATCTCTACTGTTTAAGAGCTGTGATTGTGTGTGTCCAGGGAATGATAATAAGGTAGTCTGTTACATTAAGTGTGGTTACTCAGTATAATGGTGCAATGTAAACAATTAAGCGGAACTTGAGCCATGACCTATCACTCCATCAACTGGACGTCAAAATTCCACATCCAGGGAATGAGCTTTCATTGAACCACTATGCAAAGTGAAGATGCTTGACGTAACATATGCTCCATAGGTCTGTCAAATAGGATAGTTCGTGAGTTATTACTCGAGGAAACCAAAATTGATATATCTGATATTAATTAAATTAATCCAGTGCAAATCAATGCTCACGACCTACCTTTATTAAACAAATCTTAAATAGGTGTAAATAATGTGGGTTCTTTTGTTTATAGGGTGTAAATAAATAAGATTATATGTTATCAGTAATCCCTTAATTCAAAATGGAGATGCATCCTGTAATTTTTCGTGAGACTTAGGCGGTGCACACATTAAGCTCTGCGCTACGTCGCATAGCGCAAATATTGTCTATGTTCCATTGTTTGAACCACAGGTGTACGTTCAGAGCCGCTTAAGCGATCTAGTTTTAGCCAGGTTAAAAATTATACTGCCCGTTCAGAGGCGCCTGACAGACGAAATTTCGACTAGTTGAATTTTTACCCGGCCCGTTGAGGGGTACGTTCAGAGTCGCTTAACCGATCGAGTTTAGCCGGGTTTTAGGCGAAATTTCGTCGCACCAGAAGTGAGGTTTTATCTGACAGCGGCGAAGATTTTGCTACCTCAAGAGTGCGCTAATATTTCGCCAGCTGTCAAATGTGAATGTGTGAGTATCAAATGCGTATGTGTGTATGTATGAAGTCTATCATTGGTCGATGGTTGTAATTTAGTCAGCTTCGATCGGTGCACGTTCAGTGAGACCCGGTAGTCTAAAATTCGTATGGTTTAAATCTTTAACTGGTCCACTGACCGCACCCCAGAGGCGCACCGGAAGTGAAGTTTTATCTGACAGCGGCGAAGATTTTGCTACCTTGAGAGTGCGCTAATATTTCGCAGGCTGTCGACGGTTAAATCTTAAACTGGTCCACTAAACGCAACCCTGAGCAATGGAACATAGACAAAAGATAAAAGCGTAGCGTGGAGCTCAATGTGTGCATAGCCTAAGGCCTAGTCTAAATTATGAAAAATATTTTAAAATCGGTCTTAAGAACAGAGCAATGCTATGTACACGCTTGGGATGCAATTTTGTTTAAAATAACATTTCTTTCATCACTTTTGAAATTTAATTTATTCAGTTACTGTGGGGATCTGTTCGGCGGAAATGTTATCGACCTCTCTTTCATTTACTTGGCAAAGAAAGAGATATTGTTAGCATTACTGTTCATTTAAATTAATATGCCATGACGTGGCCATGACATTGCAACTACCCTATGAAATCGATATAAGTTTTATTGACCATGGACACAAAGTGTAATTTAATTTTATAGTGCATTTGAATACAAGCCAAATCTAAGGACTATTAAAATAATGTTTTTAAGAAAGCAAACCCGTGCTAGTGTAACAATCGAGGACTATTACAGATTACATGTCAGTAATAGACTGTACATACAAAAATCTCCAAAATTGTACAAAACTTGGTAAATGTGTAGATTCTTTCAGTATAAAGCCGGGACTCCTGCTCTGAAAGATTACACGAAACATTCCCCCGCGGGGCAGAGGGGAAGGATTTCTCAAACATTTCCCTTCCCCTCTGCCCCGCGGGGGAATGTTTCGTGTTTTGTTTGAGTGCAGGAATCACAGCTTTAGTGAATCGTATTATGTATTTAAGAGATAAACTGTATGTGTAGTTGGTGGTTTGTTATTTTTTTGTGAATATAAATAGTGAATGTGAACTTATTCTGCAATTTTATTTTAAATCTAGATATTAGGTCAATAATACATACATACATACATATAATCACGCCTGTATCCCGAACGGGGTAGGCAGAGCGGAAACGACCCAAACATTGGTCGCTCCGCCACGTCTGACAAAGTTTTGAGTGTAATTTAAGGTAGATTAGTAGGTATATTGCTGTAGGGACAGGTTGTCAGCCCATCGCCTAAATTGCAATATACTGAAACCCTCGGATCCCTTAGCTGGTTTTTACAGCATGCCCGGGAGGAAATGCAGCTGGCACATTCTATGTTTTTCTCTCTCTCCCAGTCCAGCATGGAAGTATTAGGTCAATAATATAATAAAATTAAACACAAAATTATAATCATCATGTTTATTTCTATTTTCACACATATTATTTAAGAGCGAATCGAATTTTGGTTATTCTTTTAGATAGAATATTAAAAGATGCGCTTTTGAAGCTTACTAAAGAAGAGTTAAATAAAAAATGTTATTAATTTATATGTGAAGTGATGAACATGTTGATTCCAAAATTAGTTTTACTGTCACAGCACAAATAATACAGATATAACAAAACTTTTTAACTCAATATATTTAGTAGTTAATGCATTAAAATATCATCAACAGCCACATAAAAGCATTACAAAATGAAGAAGACAATTTTCTCTCGAAAACGAATGAAAAAAAAAATAAGGACATTATCACAAAACTTATTCGATAGAAAATGTACAAAAGAAATAATAATCTTCAGTGAGAACCATTAGTTGGGTTTGAAACATTGCTTTGTAACATCTTATTATATCTACAGTAACAACAAGTACAGTAAAACTACCGGGTGTAAGGGACTGCGTCCCGCAAACTGATGGGGTTGCTCAGTCAACGAAACTATACAACTATAAGCTGGTTTATTTTCAGAAAGTGAAAAAAAATGTCCTTCCCATACAAAATGACCACCTTGATCAGACAATTTGTAAGGAAAATCTTTTTTTTTTCACTTAAAAAAAAAAACTGCTTATAGTTGTTCAGTTTCGTTGACTGAGCAACCCCTATCAATTTGCGGGACGCTGTCCCCTACACGCCGTATATCAGTCTTCATTCAAACATTAAAACATCCATCTTCAATTCCTGCTGTCGTTCTGATTCAAATTCTTTCATAATTATAATAATCAATTGATCACACAAAACGGTGAGGCGTCATAAACAAATACTAATTACAAATATTAATAAAAGTTGTTCAAAACAGCGGCACATACTAGTTCTAAAAAGAGATGGCACTATAAAATAAAACTGAGATCTTATAAGAAAATTTTATATTGTTGTTCTAGGAAGAATAATGTCGCTATATGAAACAAAAAGTAAAGTGAAGCTAAAAGTAAATTGGAAGTACATCTCTTATTTTCGTATAGCGACCTTTTTATTTGCTTTTCCTTACTATCTGTATGTGTAACAGAAAAGTATTTGTGAAATGTCGCAAAGAAGAAACCTTTATAAATGCCTTTTCAATTTTATTTTATAGCGCTATCTGTTTTTCTGCAGTGAATTGGCCGCTGCAAAGCCATTTTTATGACCAAGTTTTTATTTCTCTGGTTCTCAGATATTCAGCTTATCTGACATGGAGATGAAACATTTACACTTTCGGCCATGACAATAAAGATTGATTTATAAAATCACTACTTACCAGATACTTCCACAAATCTCTGTTTATCACAAGATTTTTTTATGTACAAAATACAAGATAAAGTGCTATTGTTTGAAATGTGTACTTTTACAATTTTAATGTAAGATTGGAAAATGTGTTGAAAAAATGTTATTTTTGATTTGACATTTAAAAATTAAACGTGTTTTCTGAAACGTGAATATAAACGTAAATCCCCTAGATTAGGTAGCCGACCCCGGAAGATACGGGATAAGGCTGGGGGGGGGGGGAGTTACTGTTTTACGCAGACGATCGTCTGACAGAGGTTTGTGGAATTAAATAACACAATTAAATATTGTTTATACGAAATAGCACAGTTGAAATGTGACAGCAATGAAGTTATGCTCGTGATCAGACAAAACCGTGACTCCTGCTCTCAAAGATCACAGAAAACATCCCCCCGCGGGGTAGAGAGGGGAAGGAAAATGTTTGAGAAATCCTTCCCCCCTCTGCCGGGGGTATGTTTCGTGTTTTGTTTAAGCGCTGCAGACTGTGACCTTTGCAAACATAAAACATAAATTTGCTAATAAAAACTAGCATCACAGACAAAAGAGTTTTATACTACGTACAACATAAGTGTTACTTAAATTAACGCATAAGACTCAAGCACACGATTCATCTATGAACCATTGTAATATTGACTGCTATTTAGTAAATAAAATAGCACGGCATATCGTTTCTTTGTGTCGCTTATCTTTCCCGCTTAGGAAAAGCGCGTAAAAACAACTTTGATATCCGTAACTGTTTTGCCTATGAGCAAAATGAACACAAATGTATTGCGAAGTAATTTGAAAGTGATTAGATCAAAATATGAAACAGTCTTGCAGATTTAAGTTACCCATACGCTCTTTTCCTAAGTTCCAAAGTTGCCTCTTGTAGCGACATTCAGATATAACTTGCACCTTAAAATTGCATCGAACAACATTGAACGTCATAAAACTCTTTACTGTGCTAGCATTAAAAAAACACACGCAATCAAAATTCGACCGAATCCGCAAGTTTTTGGTGTCGTTGTTGATTAGCACTAAATCTACAATTTCCGCATGTCTCGACCAAAACATGTGCCTAAATCTAGTAAATCACAATGGGACATTTTCATAGCGCTACAATTGCGAGTAGCACCGTTATGTCGTCTGGTTTCCCTCCTGAAAAAGCAAAAACAAACAGTTACTTACTGGCTAAATACATATATGTACATATAATCACGCCTTTATCCCTTATGGGGTAGGCAGAACGTAAAAGACCTAAACAGAGGTCGTTCTGCCACGTCTGACAAAGTTTTGAGGGTTATTTTAGATAGATTTGTATATTGCTGAAGTGACAGGTTGTCAGCCCATCGCTTAAATTACAATATACTGAAACCCTCGGATCCCTTAGCTGGTTTTTACAGCATGCCCGGGAGGAAATCCAGCTGGCACATTCTATGTTTTTCTCTCGCTCCCAGGTCAGCATAGAAGAAGAGAACTGTCTAAATATTTGTACTAATACTCGAGATAGGGTGTTGAAAATTGAAGACTTTCTGAAGTGAACTTGAGTCGGGATTCGAGCGTCACAAACTGGAGCATTATCTTCACGTATTTAACTGCATTAAAGAGCGATTTCTATTTGAGTTTGAAGAAAAATTCATGGCGCAAGAAGCACGAACAAAGGTAATGCAAAATCGTTCCTTTGTTATGCAAATTGCATAAGAAGAAAAGAAAATAAATCTGTTTGTGTCTGTCTACATATAGATCAGTCATTATACAATGTCACAAGGCGAAGAGACAAGACGCGATGCAGCTAAGTTATGTGAGAATGACGCTTATTGTTTGCTCTATGGCTTCGGGCTTTGCCAAGATTTTTGCTTGACATGCAAGTGGCTTCTATGGTTCGTTGACCCCACAGTCCTCGAGAAAAAAAGAATACGTTTTCAGACATTTTATTCCGCAAGATGCAAGGATAGACGATTTATGTCAGACGTGGCGAAAGCGCCTTTTAGGAGTCGTTTTACGCTCTGCCTACCCCGTAAGGGATAAAGGCGTGTTTTATGTATGTAAGATGCAAGGATAGTCTTTTAAGGCTGTTAGATGATATAGGATACGAAATGCTGATGACCGGATTCAGTGGCTCGACTTTGGAGAGTTCTATGTCCAACAGTAAATTGACATGGACTCATTCATTAAAAATATGATGACTATCTAAGCCAGCCTAACCGAATATATCAACTGCACTGCCGTCTTTCACTTACAGCGCGTCAACTGAGCAATACTCAAGCCAAGCCAATAATCAAAGAGAAGTTCCCTCACCTATAGCGTCTATGCCGTTCTGGCGCGCGCTCTTCGCGAAGGGTGACATATAGCAGCCGTCGAAGGACAGATTGTGCGCCATCCAAGCTATGCTATTGGCTACAGCTTGTAACTAAACCAACCAATCACAACTCACCTATAGCGTCTATGCCGTTCTGGCGCGCGCTCTTCGCGAAGGGTGACATATAGCAGCCGTCGAAGGACAGATTGCGCGCCATCCAAGCGATGCTATTGGCTACAGCCTGCAGTTTCTGTGCGTCTCCCGAGAGTCCTTGTGCGCGCCTCATCTCGGCCACTAACACGGGCTCCGGGACGTTGTCGAAGACTCCGTCTGTCGCCACGAGGATGACGTCACCGGCCTCCACGGGAAATTCCGAGGTCTCCGCCGATTCGGGCCTGGAAGACGAGAAAAGGATGTGTGAATTTATGTTTTTTATGGACTTGATGAGTTTTTCCGGGATTGCTTCAGATGCGATAGTTTTTATAGTCTGACTAGTGGCTTCTGTGCCGAATACAATCCAACAAAAATAAATGTGATCCAGATAGGAACTGCCATCTTGGTTTTTTAAGCTGTTCAGATTGGCTATTAGATGCATGTGCTGCACAGCACAAGTATTAGAATCTCTCATCAAAATGTTACATTCCACAAAGATGCGTAAGTAGGTACTACAACGTTTATAATTGTTTATGTTCATATTTATAATACAATCTCCTAGAAAATTATATTTGCATAAGCACCTAAACGACACACATGCGCTTACACGTTCTCTAAACGCGAATGTAAACAACACCGTGTCCGGAGAGCAAAGCAACACAAATACAATAAATTACAGTTATGTGTGGAAGTGCGTATCCTGGCTTGAATGGACCGGACAGTGGTAGTTATGTTGACCTTTAGCCAGAACGGCTGACCAGAGCAATGTCCATTCTTCCACGCGGGACTGGGAGCGATAGACAAACATAGAATGTGCCGGCTCACGGCTGCAACTCCATTTTTTTTATAGTTTGTTGTGTCTCACTGCTGGGCAAAGGCCTCCTCTTCTTTCTTCCAAGTCTCACGGTCCTGTGTAATCTCACACCAATCCTCGCGATAAGCATTAAGATCGTCACTCCATCTCTTACGGGGACGACCTCGTCGACGACTTCCATCATGAGGTGTCCACTCTGTGACAATTCTAGCCCACCGCTCCGTGTGCATCCGGCCACTCCATACATATTACAATTTAAAATTAAATTGCCTTCAGTATTTGTCGAACGTGCCGAAATCGCATTTTAACTAGGCTTTTTATGCTCTGCCTACCTAGTAAGGGATAAAGGCGTGACTGTATGTATATACATTTATGTGTGGAGGTACGTATCCTGGCTGTTGAATAATTCTCATACGCGGACCGGACAGTAACAGTTATTGTGACCTTTAGCCAGAACGGCTGCAACGGCAGAGCAATGTCCATTCAGTGTTCTAGTGCCCATTGAAGTGTATAAATTGTAATAGAGTGCACTTATTATTAGTTTCAGGTAACAAAAGGAGGTCTAAAAATTGTTAAAGTCGAAATTCTAAATAAAACGAAACGAGAAATAAAATGTTGGAAACTGTATTATTTTAACGTATCTATAAATATTAAGCCCATACTGGACTGGGCGAGAGAAAAACATAGAATGGGCCAGCTGCATTTCCTCCCGGGCATGCTGTAAAAACCAGCTAAGGGAACCGAGGGTTTCCGTATATTGCAATTAAGGCGATGGGCTGACAATCTGTCACTTTAACAATATACCTACAAATCTATCTTAAATAACCCTCAAAACTTTGTCAGACGTGGCGGAACGACCTTTTTTTAGGTTGTTTACGCTCTGCCTACCTTGTTAGCAATAAAGGCGTAATTATATGTATGTATGTATAAATTAAGTTTTTTTAATTGCCGATAGTAAAAACATTGTGTTAGGAGGAAGAATCATAATTGTTTATTTACATACATACATACATATAATCACGCCTTTATCCCTAATGGGGTAGGCAGAGCGTAAACGACCTAAACAAAGGTCGTTCCGCCACGTCTGACAAAGTTTTGAGGGTTATTTTACGATAGATTTGTAGGTATATTGCTATAGTGACAGGTTGTCAGCCCATCGCCTAAATTACAATATACAGAAACCCTCGGATTCCATAGCTGGTTTTTACAGCATGCCCGGGAGGAAATGCAGCTGGCACATTCTATATTTTTCTTTCGCTCCCAGGCCAACATGGAAGAAATTATTTATTTACTTAGTACTTATATGTATAGAAAATACAAAGTAATCTTTTTTATGATTTGTTATTTTATTGTTTATTATTAATCAAAGTTATGAGCGCTAAAAATAGATGTCGTAAGTATACATCAAATAATAATGAATTACGCATTATTTTAAAAGGAAGTTATAATTTTATAATCAAACATAAGTTACGTAAGATACAGATAAATAAAAAAAAACTCATTACAAATACAATTAAGCAGATCATAGCTTGAACCCTGTGTAGATAAAAATTACAATAAAATAGACTTTGTTCCAAACCTATAGTTTTAAGATGAAGCCATTCATGAAATTACTACGATACCAATGATAGTGTGGTCAGGAATGCGCTAGGTCTGTGACTGTAACGTTGGTTTAAATATTATACCGGGTGTAAGGGACAGCGTCCCGCAAACTGATAGGGGTTGATCAGTCAACGAAACTGAACAATTTTCACCGGATAATTATCTCAGGAGATAAAAAACAAATTGACCGTCGCATATTAAATGACCACCTCGATCGGACAATTTGTATAGAATACCAAGTTATTTTTCTCTTACTGAAAAAAAATCCTGTTGAAAGTTGTTCAGTTTCGTTGACTGAGCAACTCTTATCAGTTTGCGGGACGCTGTCCCTAACACCCCGTATGGTATCTTTTGATTGGATATTTTTCGACCAGTTCCTTCGGAATAGTTGTTTGTGAGCAGAAAAAACTTAGTTTAAAATTAGGTCTCTAGTAAATAGTGCTTCCATTCGTAGCTAAGATAAACCACGATATTGTAAACATACAGTCACAACAACAACAAAACAGCCAACGTGTCAGTAATTATAACCAGTAATCTTTCATGGCTAATTACTAATTCTAATCAGTGCAGAATTTATCACTGAACGTCCTACATAGATTACCTTTTAACTCTCCGGGTTAGGTTAGATAAATAAGTCAGTCTTGGTTTAAATAATTTCATCCAAAATTAAGACTCCTCAAAATATTCTTACTTACTTCGCTCAGCGACCGGAAATTATTCTAATACATACATATATCACGCCTTTATCCCTAATAGGGTAGGCAGAGCGTCAATGACCTAAATAAAGGTTGTTTCGCCACGTCTGACAAGGTTTGAGGGTAGTTTTAAATAGATCTGTACATTGCTGTAGTGACAGGTTGTCAGCCCATCGACTAAATTACAATATACTGAAACTATTGAAGCCCTTAGCTGATTCTTACAGCATGCCCGGGAGGAGATGCAGCTGGGACATTCTATGTTTTTCTGTCGCTCCCAGTCCAGCATGAAAATTCTAATTGTTTTAGTAATAAAAGCTACATGTTCGAAGAGAAGTGAAAATCAGCCACAGTGGCGCCATATCGTAATTAAATTGGCAATATTACAAAAACTCTTGAAAATCTATTACTAATAGTCTTTGGGATTGACTTTTACCTTACACTGTTATTTTCGAATGATTTTAAAATGATCAAAATAAGATATTAATCAAAACGCATATTCTGAATGTTTTCAGAATACTGAGAACCAAAAAGATATTTATTAGTTTGGCAACA
Organism: Scrobipalpa costella; assembly: GCA_949820665.1. Lineage (NCBI taxonomy): Eukaryota > Metazoa > Arthropoda > Insecta > Lepidoptera > Gelechiidae > Scrobipalpa > Scrobipalpa costella. Next base: position 10,069,644 of record OX463304.1, on the reverse strand, counting down.
CACAACTGGCTAATAAATTATGTGCAGTCAACGCTACATTTAATGTCCCTGTTGCGTGGCAGAAACTCAAAATACCTATTCATTTTGGAAGCAATAAAAGAATGAAAAAATATTTGTACATTTACAATGTAGGCTTTATTTCAAATATGTGAAAAAAGCAAAACACTTCACAGTTTCTAGGATACCGACAGCATACTAATGTGTTCAAATGAACACAATATAAACAAACAAACAAATAGTTTTCCCATAAATCCGAACAGGGCACGTGAGAGTAACCGGCTGGCAAATATCCAATGAGCTAAAAATTCTAATATTAGTGCACGCAGAAATACAACAGAGATTGTGGAATGAGCACATGACCGCTTCATGCTGTTTCCCAAAGCCCAGGTCTTGTGACCAAGGAGTAGCAATATTGTGTTGGCGCGGTAGATTTCAGTGCCAAAGTTTAGTATGTAATCCTTTGGAAATGTGATTAAATTCCTGTTTGTTTTCGGCGGAACTCGTGATTGTGTGCCCTCTATTTGCGGCTGCTTTTATTTAGCAGAATTATTTCCACTATTTAATGCTGTCCCTCTCAACTCCAAGATCTTTGGCATACGTGTACTGTGACACTATATTTATCTGAAAGCACCCGCCTTAAATTGGCAATAATATTAACTTCATCAAAATAGTCGAAAATTTAAAACTAAGCTGACCTATACCTTAAATAGGCCACAAAAAATCATCATCCATCATTTATCCATCAATCACTTATTTTTTACGATAGCCTTCATCATTCAAAGATTATCTACTGCATACTGTGGTATTAGTGAGAATGACAAGGCACCAGTAAACATACTATTCTCAGCCAAGATTCTCAGGCATATTTGTATAAGTAAGTATTATATTGTGTCACAGAGCCATAAGTAAATTGTTTTCGTGACCCTGGCGGCATGACAAAATTGCTGTACAGTCAAAAGATAAGTGTCCTCACTTTTAGTTAACCATGACATGGCGAATGAATACGTAAATAATTCATTTTCTTGTGGTTTAACTGACTGACCCTGATGTCAGAGATTTTAAAATCTGTAAAATAGGCTTTTGACTTGGTTTAGTAACGTATGAAAACATTTTTAGTTAGTTTATTAGTTTCATAGAGACATAGTGAGTGATCTTTAGTAATTTTTTTGGCTTTACTTATTTTAATGATCGTTAGCCGGCAGCGGCAGATGTGGCTAGGGGACCAAAGTCCACAAAAAATGCGATTTACTTTTATAACAAATTTCTAAAATTAGAAAGAATTTTTACTTTCAAAAAGTATACTGGCACAAATCCAATTCGATCTCTAATGTACACAGAGATGACACACATTTTTACATGTTTTTTTGTTCAGTTGATTAAGAAAATAGTTAATTCGACCCAAAATTAACAAACAAGCTTCCGGTACTTATATAAATAGTTATATTTTATCCACCGAGCCTCTATTTTGTTTTGTTATGATAACAAAAATAATTGTCTGTCTGGTTTTAATTCCGATTAAAGTAAGTTGTTATGAAAAACTATTTGCACAAATTTCGACCGAATTCCCATGCCGCAAGACACTGAATTTAATAAAACTGTGTAATAAGAGTAGTAGGTCAAGAACTAGTAAAAACACCAGAAAAACAAATTTTGTTCAGGTGATCTATTCACAGATGATATCAGTCTTATATCAGTGCAAAACAACACAGATAGCCCATATCAAACACGCGAGATATATTTATTTGGGTCTTCTAATCTTCTTCTTTTCATGTGAGTTTCGAGTCGAACGACCCGATGAACCCTGGTGTCAGTTTTTAAACGGCCTATTAGTACACCTAATCCTCTGACATGTTTTGTGTAACGAAACATGAAAACGAACAACCGCTATCAAAGACAACAATCGGGACCGACTGCTTAACTTGCTCTCCGCAGCACGGAATGTTTTTCCTTCCAGGCAATCAATTGATTCAGCCTGCGTTATCCTAACCAAACTGGGGAAAATCTGGCAAAGTGAAAAATTTACAAGTACATATCAACTTGGTGTTCCCTCCCTGGGGATCGAACCCAGGGTCTCGCGATGCAGATTTATTTGGGTGACTTTGTTGTTATGAGATAGATCACTCGGAATATGACCATGTACGACGTTCGTGGCACAGTTTGATAAACATTTAGCTTGACTTTACACTGATATCATAAATGCGAAAGTAACTTTATCTGTGTTTTTGTTAACACTTCACGCCGCTTCGTTGATCTTGAAAAAAGGCAAGTGACAGCCTAAAATCAACACTGAAAATGTGTCTAAATCTAACAAGATTATTGAATTGTTGTTTTACAACATTAATTTAATTATTCAGCAAAAGCTAGGCTAAACAGTACATTCAGGTATTTTACTTTTATTTTTCAGCTCATTTTTACTTCCAAGTATTATTTTCTTATATCCATAAATTAAGAATGTATCCGAAATATTCTTCACTAGTATTTGATCTGTTATCTTGTGTGTTGTGAATTAACCTCTAACAGTACTTCTATTGACGCAATATAGATAAAAACTATATTATTATCATCAAGTTTCATAAAATGAGCAATAATCATCTTTTCATTGGACTGAAGGTCAAATCAACTATTTTTTTTTAGTTACTATATTTATTATTTACAAGGTTCTTGTACTAATGTATTTGTTAAGTTGAGATGTACTAAATTTTTAGTTTGTTTTCGTTCAGTCGTTAACTAAGACCCGTAATTATAATCAGCTCTCAAAAGAGACAGCGAGTTTGAGTTTGTATCAGAAATGTCATTTCAGTACAAAACGGCGTGTCAAATCCATATTTAATATTGTTCTTAATCTTGAGAACGCTTTATTAATACGAGCCTAAATTCCCAAGACGCATAGTAATTTCTGAGTCACGAATTGTCTTTACCTCGGAAGGTCTATCTACATCTGCCTACATTGGATAGCTGAAAATTAATACTTCCTAAAGCAATAAAGTATTTTGTAAACAGCTTTATGTTCTATAACAATGAGTCAGAGTGCAAGTGAAGTGCTAAAATAAAAATAAAATATGGCTGTAACGTGTCATCATCACTTGATAAGCGTATGCTGAATAAAACCAGTCTCATTTTAAGTATGAACTGGATTAAAAACTGGCGCATGACATGAAACATACTGCCTGTCTGACTGTGCATACGATAACACTGCGGTGGTAAGAATGATCAGCTGGTAGTCTGGTATACAGTATAATTACATTAGGTTGCCTGACTATTCCATGTGGCACCTGCTTATCTTCTTAAGGGTGTGGTTAACGACGACCGAGGGATAAGTCCAAAGAAAGCAGCAGTGCTTCCAAGCAGTAAAACTACTCCACTCGCCAATCCGCCTGCCTTGAATAGTGGCATGTCCACTGTTATACAATAGAAGTGTTGTTGACGTGCGAGCGATGCACCGCCGGCGCCATGTTGAGACGTCATTCACCTGTCGCTCAGCACGTTCCTGTCGTGGCCGGGCGGCGGCAAGCTGAGCTGGTACGGCGTGTTGAAGTAGTGTTGCTGTTCGTGCGAGCGATGCACCGCCGGCGCCATGTTGTGACGTCACTCACCTGTCGCTCAGCACGTTCCTGTCGTGGCCGGGCGGCGGCAGGCTGAGCTGGTACGGCGTGTTGAAGTAGTGTTGCTGTTCGTGCGAGCGATGCACCGCCGGCGCCATGTTGTGACGTCACTCACCTGTCGCTCAGCACGTTCCTGTCGTGGCCGGGCGGCGGCAAGCTGAGCTGGTACGGCGTGTTGAAGTAGTGTTGCTGTTCGTGCGAGCGATGGACCACTCGGCCCGCTCGGACGACCATGTACCCGCTGTCGCCGATGTTGGCTGCTCGCATGACGCTCTCGCTGCGGTCTAGGATCATTACGCAGGCTGTACTGCTACCTGCAGACAAAGATTTTGAAGTTAGCGTTATATCTTACATACATCACGCCTTTATCCCTAATGGGGTAGGCAGAGCGTCAACGACCTAAACAAAGATCGTTTCGCCTCGTCTGACAAGTTGTGAGGGTAGTTTAAGATAGATCTGTATATTGCTGTAGTGACAGGTTGTCAGCCCATCGCCTAAATTACAATATACTGAAACCCTCGAAACCCTTAGCTGATTTTTACAGCATGCCCGGGAGGAAATGCAGCTGGCACGTTCCATGTTTTTCTCTAGCTCCTAGTCCAGCATGGAAAAAGGATATATCTTTTAGGTACCAGGCCACTCAGAAAGTATTGCGATAAATAGTTTTTATATATGGCAGACTGGCCGGTTAGAATCTTTTTTGAAAATATGATTACTTGTAAGTAAAAATATGTGTGTTCCATTTTCAAAATTTCCCTCCACATTTTTTGCGAGCCAATTCAAAGTATCGTGTCTTACTGAAAAATGGATCTGCGCCGGGAACATTTTAGAGCTATGATTTTTTACGATTTCAAGTGTCGCCTGAAACCGGATGAATCGTTCGATAGACTTCAAATGGCATTTATGGATGAAAGCTCTCCAAGGCAACCGTGTATCGTTGGTATAACGAATTTAGGCGCGGTCGACCAACCTTGGGGGATGAAGAAAGAAGCGGTCGCCCTTTGATGGCTATTACGGAAGAAAACGTGCTAGCAGTGAAAAATTTAATCCAAGATAATAGGCGAATCACATATCAGGAGATTCAGCACATATTAAAGATTGGATCGGGAAGCGTTCACGAGATTCTACAAGGGCATCTTCGCGTGAGGAGGATAGTATCGCGCTGGGTGCCGCAGTACCTCACCGACGCTCAGAAGCAGGTCCGGGTGGAATGGTGCCGTGATATGCTGAACAAATTGGAAGCAGGCTCGTCTCGGCATGTTTACGACATCGTAATAGGTGATGAGTCCTGGATTTATCATTACGATCCAGAAACCAAGCGCCAGTCGACAGTTTGGGTGTTTCAAAATGAACCAACGCCTACCAAAGTGAAGCGATCTCGAAGCGGGGGGAAGATTTTGATCGCCAGCTTTTTTTAATTTGACTTGCCACTTGGCCTCAATTCCCTTACGAGATCAAAGAAGCATTAACGCCGAATGGTATACTACCAAATGTTTACCAGAATTTTTTTCTGTTGTGAGCAACAAGCGACCAAACACAGGGCTCCGCGGACTACTGCACCACCACGACAATGCGCCTGCACACACCGCGCTCAAAACGAGGGACTTCCTGGACAGCACACCAGTCAAACTCCTGGGTCACCCTCCTTACAGCCCTGATCTAGCACCGTGTGACTTCTTTTTATTTCCAAAAATAAAAAATCAGCTGAAGGGGATACAATTTTCGTCGCCGGAAGATGCGCTGGCTGCGTTCGAGCAGGCTGTAAACGAGGTGTCTACGGCGGACTGGAAAAAGTGTTTTTAAAACTGGTTCAGACGCATGAATCTTTGTATAGAGGCTGGTGGAGAGTACTTTAAAAAGATTTAATAAAAATATATGTACCTGTAGAACAATTTTTTTTAGTGTCGCAAAACTTTCTGAGTGTCCCACGTATAATAGGATCTACACCCTAGCGGTCTACCCTGGGCAACGACATCAATAGTTTTCCTTTGTATTTGCCGGCTAATCGATCTCCCTAAAACGACTGTAGGCTACGCAAGAACCTGCCTGGCTATATACTATCCACAGACCGTCACCGAAAAGCTTGGTAATTATGATCATCATCTCCCTAGCCTTATCCCGTATCTTACGGGGTTGGCTACCTAATCTAGGGGATTGTACGAGAGTACTGGTTTTTACACAGAGCGACTGCCATCTGACCTCTGCAACCCAGAAAGGAAACCAGACCCAATCCTAGATTAGGTCAGAGTTTTCAAGCCGCCAATGGCCTCTGAAATGGCTTAACGACTAATTCTATCTATATATCTACGGTATTAAACGATATTAACCGGGACCAACGGCTTAACGTGCCTTCCGAAGCACGGAAAAAGCGCCGAATAAACGTACATATGAAATTCGAAAACCGAAAAACACAGTGGTACGTGGTGGGATTCGAACCACGACCTCCCGCTCAGGAGGCAGCGGCCCTATCCTACACCATCGGGATCAGCTTGGTAATTATGATATAGGAATGAAAATGTCTTTATTCTTCCATTCTGCCCCACAATTTTAGAACACAGTAAGTGCTTTTTGTCATTTTGCCGCGAAACACGATTGTAGTTGTTTTTTTATTATTTTTGGTAAACGCTTTTATTTTTAAGATTAAGGAAGAATAATACCACATTTCTGGAAGGAAAAACTAAGCAGATTATCAAAATCTAGATTTACGGCGACTATCCAAAAGCATGCATGTGTTTTTAAATTGTACGGCAGTATTGTTGAAGTAGCCTGTAGCCGTTGCTATAAGTACTTAGTATTACTAACTAAGAACGGGGCTGCCCCTTCTTCTGTCGAGTGGGTATCGAGTCTATCGACCCGATGAACCCTGGTGTCAGAGTTTTTAAGCCGCCTAGTAGCACAACTATCAGGCCTCTGAAATGGCTTGAGTTACGACCACTATCAAAGACAGCGACCGGGACCGACGGCTTAACGTGCCCTCCGAAGCAATATTTTCCTTACGGACAATCAGGTGATTCAGCCTGCAATGTCCTAACCAAACTGGGGAAAAATTCACAAAGTGATCAATTCTCAAACATCAACTTTGTGTTTCCCCCCTGGGAATCGAACCCAGGACCTCCGGATTAGGAGTCCATGGCACTAGCCACTAGACCACGGAGGCAGTTAAATAAGCCGTTACTATAAGTACTAAGTATTACTAACGAAGAACGGGGCTGCCCCTGCCAACTACCTAACAGCTCTATAGTAATTGAGTTCGGTTCTTGGAAAATCAAGAGCACAAAGACAATCTCGTTCGATAATTAATTTGCAATTAATAAATTTTCGTATCTAATTAATTAATTGGCATCTCATACGATAGTTTTTACGGTGTCTAACAATGAATTAAAGACCGTTGATATCTCGCCAACATTCAATGAATGAAAAAGATTGACATCGTGAGAAACGACCGTTCGTTGGTCTAATAATGGGTTCAGTTCCATTCTGTTTTTCACTTTCTAAAGTGTAATTTAAATACATACATAGATATAATCACGCCTCTATCCCTAATGGGGTAGGCAGAGCGTAAACAAAAAAAAAAGGTCATCTCGCCACGTCTGATATAGTTTTGAGGATTATTCAAGATAGAATTGTAGGTATATTGCTGTAGTGACAGGTTGTCAGACCATCGCCTAAATTACAATATACTGAAACCCTCGAATCCCTTAGCTGGTTTTTACAGCACGCCCGGGAGGAAATACAGCTGGCACATTCTATGTTTTTCTATCGCTCTCAGTCCAGCATGGATGAAATCTACATACATACATACATATAATCACGCCTTTATCCCTAATGGGGTAGGCGGAGCGTAAACTACCTAAGCTATCTAATCTACGGAACTTAAAAGCCATTTTCATGACGTCCGACAAATTTTGAGAAGCATAGCATTACTAATAGGATTGATGGGGCATTCCACAGGGGTGTCGGGCACGTTACGTAGATTTTTCAAAAAATATATAAATTGTTTTTGTTTTCGTAATACGCATAATAGTGGCACAAAAGATGCATCACAGTCACTGTTTAAATCGTCTGACATAGACGTAAAGGCCTATGATGATAAGTGATACAAGCCAAGGTAAAAGTCATTTCAAAAACTAAAACGAAAAAACAGCGTAACGTATCCGACGTTTTCGTGGAATGCCCTGACGTAGTGATGAATTGTCAGCTTATTAGCTAATCAAATACAGTACGTAGGTTCTCTGCTGGCTTTTACAGTCCGACATATTTTGAAGAGCAGAGTATTACAAATAGAATTGATGTAGTGACGGATTGTCAGCTCATCAGCTAATCAAATACAGTACGTAGATTATCTACTGGCTTTGAAAATGCCGACAAATTTTCAGTAGCAGAGCATTACAAATAGGATTGATGTTGTGACGAATTGTCAGCTCATCAGCTAATTAGAGTAGGTACATTCTCCACTGGCTTTTACAGCCCGAAATATTTTGAGGAGCAGAGCACTACAAATAGGATTAATGTAGTGACGAATTGTCCGCTCCTCAGCTAATGAAATACAGTAGGAACATTCTCTACTGGCTTTAACAGAATGCCCGCAAAGAGAAGCTTTGAGTACATAATGGTTTTTATCTCTCCCATTCCAGCTACTAGATACTTAACTAGATTTTTAACTGCCTCCGTGGTCTAGTGCCTAGTGCCATGGACTCCTGATCCGGAGGTCCTGGGTTCGATTCCCAGGGGGGAAACACAAAATTGATAATTGAGAATTTATCACTTTGTGAATTTTTCCCCAGTTTGGTTAGGACGTTGCAGGCTGAATCACCTGATTGTCCGAAAAGAAAGATTTCGTGCTTCGGAGGGCACGTTAAGCCGTCGGTCCCGGTCGCTGTCTTTGATAGTGGTCGTTACTCAAACCATGTCAGAGGCCTGATAGTTGTGCTACTAGGCGGTTTAAAAAAAACTCTGACACCAGGGTTCATCGGGTCGATAGACTCGATACCCACCGACAGAAGAAGAAGCTACTAGAGCTATTAGCATTCCAAAGCATGGAATACGAGCTAGGTAGTTGATCCCGGCTACATTATATTGCAATCGTTAATCCAAGTTAGGGTTGATGAGGATTCCGCATCCGCATCCTCATAATGCGGATGATCCGCAATTTTTACATATCTCATAACATACATACATACATATAATCACGTCTTTATCCCTAATGGGGTAGGCAGAGCGTAAACGACCTAAACAAAGGTCGTTCCGCCACGTCTGACAACGGTTTGAGGGTTATTTTAAGATAGATTTGTAGGTATATTGCTGTAGTGACAGGTTGTCAGCCCATCGCCTAAATTACAATATACTGAAACCCTCGGATCCCTTAGCTGGGTTTCACAGCATGCCCGGGAGGATATGCAGCTGGCCTATTCTATGATTTTCTCTCGCTCCCAGTCCAGCATGGAAGAAGCATATCTCATAAAGTCAATATCCGCATCCGAGTCATCCGCATCCGCTAAGATTAAGAGGATGTGTATGAGCATTTTCCTTTCAAGCTGGACTGGGAATGCGAGAAAAACATAGAATGTGCCAGCTGCATTTCCTCCAGGGCATGCTGTGAAAACTAGCTAAGGAATCCGAGGGTTTCAGTATATTGTAATTTAGGCGATGAGCTGACAACCTGTAACTACAGCAATATACCAAATCTATCTTAAATAACCCTCAAAACTTTGTCAGACATGGCGAAACGACGTTTGTTCAGATATGTATGTATGTATGAGGATTATGTTTCGCGCATAGCAACGGCGTGAATGTGACGTGACGGCGCATAGATATTGCACACAAATTTATTAAGGAAACAGGATGCAAAAGACAAAGTAGTACAACACGTTTATTTTTATGAACATACAAAACAAAAGAAAAAAATATCAATTTATTTTTTTACTCTCTTTTATATAATAATTCGTCCTCTTCCTCATCCGCATCCTCATCTTTCATGCTGGACTGGGAGCGAGAGAAAAACATAGAATGTGCCAGCGGCATTTCCTTCCGGGCATGCTGTGAAAACCAGCTAAGATATCCGACGGTTTCTGTACTTTCTGTATATTGCAATTTATTCGATGGGCTGCAACCTGTCACTACAGCAATATAGCTCAAAATCTATCTTAAATACATACAAACACATAATCTGTCATATCTTAAATAACCCTCAAAAATTTGTCAGACGTGGCGAAACGACCTTTGTTTAGATCGTTTACACTCTGCCTACCCCATTCGGGATAGAGGCGTGATTATACGTATGTATTTTCTCATCGGCATCCTCATCTTCATCAACTCTAATCCAAGTCCAAAGGCCATATCGCGTCTGGATAACATAACAAAAGGGCGACTGATCTGACTATCTTCTTCTTGACGTGTGGGTTTCGATCGATGCGATGTATCTTGGTGTCAGAGTTTATAAACCGTACAGCCAATAGGCCTCTAACATAGTTTGTGTAAAGACCACTTTCAAAGACGGCGACCGATACTGACGTTTTTTTTTAGGTGATTCAACCTGCATTGGCTCAACCACACTGGGGAAAATCTTACAAAGTGGTAAATTGTCAAATATCAATTGTGTTGCCCCTGATAATCGAACCCAGGATCTCCGGATCGGGAGAACATGGCTCAGACCACGGATGCGGTTCCGAGTATAAAAGATAGGTATAGTTTCTCAACCTATTTACTTTAAATAAGGACTCACAATTACAAGAATTTCCCATTTGTACGGGTATAGTAAACGAACGGACGCGAAGTTGTTTTAGTTATTTCGTTACTGTAGGTACAGTCAGTGACTAAGTGAGTTAGGTCATGACGGTATAAGTTATAGTAATACTAAACATAGTTAAAGAAGTATAGACATCGTAACATTTGTCTTAATTTGACGGACATTTCCATTCATCCATGCTAGCCTGGGAGCGAGAAAAACAAAGAATGTGCCAGCTGAATTTCCTCCCGGGCATGCTGTAAAAACCAGCTAAGGGATCCGAGGGTTTCAGTATATTGAAATTTAGGCGATAGGCTGACAACCTGTCACTACAGCAGTATACCTACACGTCTATCTTAAATACCCGCACAACTTTGTCAGACGTAGCGGAACGACTAAGGATAAGGGCGTGATTGTATGTATGTATGTATTTCCATTTCACTTATAGCTGTTGTGGCTACATCGATCGTAAGGGATATAGGTGTCATATCATAATCCATATGCGAAAGGAACTCAGTCTTTCTGTCTGTTTGTTTATTGCTCTTTCACGCCAAAGCAGCTGACGGGATTTTAGATTTTAGAATGATAATAGATGGTAAAGATGGCGACACGACCTGGACGCATATCACAAGAATTGGTGGGAGGTTGCCAAAGATCGAGAGAGGTGGAAGAAGGATGGGGAGGCCTTTGCCCAGCAGTGGGACAACATAGGCTAATAATAATAATAGATGGTAACCTGGAGACGGACATAGGATACTTTTTACAGCGGGAAAACGCTTCTTTTCCGCGGGAAAACTCATTTGACGAGGGTGAAGCCACGGGCTGGAAAGCTAGTATGCATACATACAACATAATCTAGGTACTTATAACATCAAACACAGGTCTAGAATAGGCATACAATTTACTTTGGAATGGTAGTACTCAAATGACAGTGCAAATTATATTGAATCTGGTTCCAACCAAGTCTAACTAGAACTTATTGTAGCCATTGGAGCTGAACCAGATGACTAACAGAGGATAGTTTTAGTTCAATCGGCACCAGAAAACTTTTGAGGTCTGCAGAAAGTAGCCTCTCTTTTACCGAGGTCAGACAAAGAAAAAGATTGAACTGGGGCGGAGGATACATTGAACAAGTAACCCAGGCTAGGATATCTTTTTCCTATGGTAAAACTAGTTAGGCATGAGTTTAACCGCAATACTAAACTAAACTGTACTCACTCATGTTGATGTATTATATATACCAGGTGTAAGGGACAGCTTCCCGCAAACTCATAGGGTCACAGTCAACGAAACTGAACAACTATCATCAGGATTCTTTTATAAAATGTTTTGTTTTTCTATACAATTTTTAAGACCTTAGTAGTTATTTTGTATGGGAAATGAGAATTTCCTGGTGGAAGGTGTTCAGTTTTGTTGATTGAGCAACCCCTATCAGTTTGCGGGAAGCTGTCCCTTACACCCAGTATTCTATTCAATGCCAAAGAAATAAGATGAACTGTCTGACGCAAAGTACCTTGGACTTTGGACATATGCTAAACAGACTTGCATTCTCTTGCAATAAAAAAATATTCCAACAAGACTTTTTCTCTACCTGCCTGCATAATGATGTCATAAGGCCTACAGTCAACAAAAAGATACCCCAATCTTTCTTATTAAAGCACTCTGCAAGCAAAAGGAGTGCAATGTAAAACGAAACTTATCCACAACTGAATAAGGCCTAAGTGGTGTTAACGAAAATATTAAAATCAGATTAAGATTTATTTCAAAGACTTCTGAAAGACAAGAAAAGATTTGCTTATAGTCTAACAAACAAAATACTTGTTTTCCTCAATATGGGTTACCTTGGGCCTACCTGTTTATGGTTTGTATACTTTTGTATTTAATTGATCATAATTGGATTGTAAGTTTTCATAAACCACATAAAAATACAATCAAAACAAATGCAAAAATACTTCATGAACCAGAATACTAAAGAAAACTGGAAATACCATGTTTCATTATTTATACAGACAATGATCATAGAAACATATTTGTGTAGAATGTTTATGAATTATGAGAATAAATATGATTGATGTTGTATCATACAATCAACATAGTGAATAAAAACATATGGACTTTGTACCTCCTCTATAAACACAGCTCTTGCTAGATCTCTGAAAAACAATAATTGGTTTGGTTTTGCTATAACATATATACATACATACATACATATAATCACGCCTTTATCCCTAATTGGGTAGGCAGAGAGTAAACTATCTAAGCAAAGGTCGTTCTGCCACGTCTGACAAAGTTTTGAGGGTTATTTAAGATTGATTTGTAAGTATATTGCTGTAGTGACAGATTGTCAGCCCATCGCCTAAATTACAATATACTAAAACCCTCGGATCTCTTAGCTGTTTTTACAGCATGCCCGGGACATTTGGCGTAGGTACTTGTTTCTCTTGTTGACCGAACAAGATCAACTAAGTTGTGGGTAGATTTGGTTTGTTACATTATGTCATGCTAATTAGCTCAATAAACATATTTCGTGTTTTAATATAAACATGCACAGTTTTATTACTTTTCATTGTTATATTTTAAGCTTAATAAGTAAAATACCCTATTTAGAAATAGATATTTCAATAACTTTTGAATAGTATTATTTTCATACTATCAATCAGGAATGTTCAATTTATGCCAGCATTAAAATGGTTTAAGTACTACTTACTACTGCATAATTAAGAGAATAAAAGTAATCCAATAAATTAATATGATTAATACTTTATGGGTGTTTATTTTAAATTGATAGCAAGCCCATAAAATTATTTATCACAGCAAAGGTTTGTTGAGAAAACAATTTTATAATTTTTTGTTAAGGGAGGAACTATGTAATTAATCTATATTTAAATATGTGTGTTAATATTTTATTACTTTAATTAGGTACACCAAGATAAATAAAGGAATCTTACCTAGTATAGGTTTCTTATGCTCCAGCAATTCATAATAGGACTTGGCTAACAGGTCGCTCGGTTCAGACAGCTTGAAGTGGCCCATCTGAACGAGCCGTTCGCACGTCCTCATGAGATACGAGGAGAATTCGCCCGGATCAATGCCGTATGCACGCCACCCTCCCACTCCATCTGCGACACCTGAGGAAGGACATACATTTATTAATTTCAGTCTCATCTGGATGCAACTGGGATAAGAATGAGTCTTGAGAAATTATAGCATTTGTGTTCAGTTAAATTGATGGGAACTATTGTTCCCATCAAAAAAAAGTTCTAGTCTTATTAGACTAGAACTTTTTTTAATACTATAAATTTTATGTGTGTGTCTTTATAAAACAAATAAATTTATTATCTATCTATCTAGAACAAGATTGTGAGGATTAGTGTAAGGAAGAAGTGATTAATGATGATAATGATTTTCTCCTGTAATATCTAAAATACAAACATACATATAATTATGAATTTATCCCTAATGGCGTAGGCAGAGGGTAAACAACCTAAACAAAGGTCTTTCCTCCATGTCTGACAAAGTTTTGAGGGTTATTTAAGAATAGGGACCCGCCCTGGCTTCGCATGGAATTTATCAGTGTTTTTCTACTATATTATGCATGTATTATACATATAAACCATCATCTTGAATCGCTCTATCCATTAAAAGAAACCGCATCAAAATCTGTTGCATTGTTTTAAAAATCTAAGCATACATAGGGATATAGGGACAGAGAAAGCGACTTTGTTTTATACTATGTAGTGATATATTTGTAGGTATATTGATGTAGTGGCAAGTTGTATGCCTATTGCCTAATTACAATATACTGAAACCTTCGGATCCCTTAGTTGGTTTTTACAGCATGTCTGGGAGAAAATGCAGTTGGCACATTCTATGTTTTTCTGTCACTCCCAGGCTAGCAAGGAAGAAATATCTAAAATAAAATATGAAAAATCTAAATTGATATGTATTGAACTGTCACGTCTGCTGGCACTTATATCTTGAAACACTTGTCTCTCAGGTAGTTACTGTGAAGTATTAATGTTAAGTAGGAGACTATAGTTTGTTTAGTTGGCACTATCCCACTAACTGCTACGTACTTTTCAAAGGTTGCCTGGCAGAAATTGCTACCTTAGCAATCTGGCCTCCTGTGCTTCTATTATGTTGTCTGTCTTATAATTGAGTGCAAAATAGTATATTGTATTGTAAGTCTAAATAGCCCTGCCACAGACTAGAGCCCTGCTCTTAAATTTAAAGAAGAAGAAGTCTAAATACATAGAAACAAGCATATTATGAAATGGTTTAGTTCAGTAAGATATATCACCTTTAATAATCTTCCTTATCATCTTCCTGATTCATTTACAAATAATATTAAAGTATTGGACTCAAAAATGATTATAAAGATTGGTTTACAATCATCATACTGTAAGAGGCTAGAATAATAACTAATTGTAGACAAATTGCTTCCCATGGCCATATGAGTTGCCATATAGTAGAGGAAGTCATATTGTTGTATGTTTATTGTTCCACTTGGGGGGTCCGGCACACTCAAACCTAAGTGTATATCAGATTTTGGGTATGAATGTATATCCTGCAGTCTTATTTATTGTTGTACTGTTGCCAAAAAGGTCTAATTAGTTCGGATCAAGTTGGGATGCACATACAAAGGAAAGACTGAATAACCTCCACATGCTTATGCTGTCAAATAGGGATCTAATCAGGATTATGATATTATCTTAATTTACAAGTAACTTAAGAATATAATGTTCACTTACCGATAACGTCCGCATTGCTGTAATTCGTGGAGAACCATGCGTCGTCCCCAAACTGTCCTTTATGCGACCTACCATTTGCAATGTCTTTAGGAAAACCACACACGACCGAAACCAGAAACGGTTGTTTTTTAGCAGCAGCGTTTACCTCCGCAGCATTCGATATACTCGCGATCCCATTCCGTAAAGCACGTGATAGCACTCTGCCTGTCCAGAATATAGACTGCATCATTCATTAGGTGTTTTGTACTTTGACACCAGCCATTCACAATCGAACAACTGTTAATGACACCATGGTTATGAGATCTAGCACATCGACCACACTTCTTTTAGGATAATTTTAACAGTGGATACTGAGAACTACTTTGTAATTCTAGTCTTATGACTTGAGCACTGCCATATTCCACCAATTATCACCGAACTGCGCAAACAAAACAACCTCTCTCTTCTTTCACTCGCGCACGATTGAAAAAAAAAAATATTTTCGACAAAACGTGCTTGTCGTACTCCGAAGTAATCTTCGTTTTCGTTTTACATCGATTCATAAATGTATGAATTCAGTTCGCATAATAGAAGAACGAACAAGCACACAACGAACGGAAACGACGTTGCAATCGTAGTTACCTAATTAATTTTATTTTTGTAATGGCAACATTCACAAATATGTCAAATAAAATAGTTCTGATTAGCAACGATTGGTGGAAAGTATTCCTGGAAAATAAACAAATTGATGCTATTGGTCAGTTTCTATTTGAGTTATGCATGGAGTTGCCATAAAGAAAAAAGAAATGATTTTATGGAAAATGAACAAAAATTACAGGGATTTAAAAAAATAAAATTAAACTAAATTAAATTCTGTAGCAAATCGTTTACTTATAGTATATATTTATTAGCTTAGGTATTATTATTATTATCAATTGGAGAAAAGCAGAGAAAATAATGAAATGAAATCAACCAAATATCGATCCATAAACAACGAGTTCAATAGTTCATCTGACGTTTCATATTCATAGATTTATGGATAGGGGAAGGCGTTGTAGAAGAAAGCTCATCTTTTAGTTTTGATGACGGCTACTAATTGATTTATTGTAATCAGGAATCAATCTACACGTCCCAAGTTTCCCCAGGGCAGTTGCGAGAACCCTGGAAGTGTTTTTGTTTTAAAGTGTAAAGAAACGGCATAAAACTGGTGTTCGACAAGTCACTTGGCAATATGCCTGCCGTCAGGGGAGATGGAATGCGAGGACTCGCAGTCTTCATATCAGATATACGAAACTGCAAAAGTAAAGAAGCCGAAATAAAGCGGATCAACAAGGAGTTGGCCAATATAAGAAGTAAGTTCAAAGGCGACAAAACTCTCGATGGCTATCAGAAGAAAAAATACGTGTGTAAACTCCTATTTATCTTCCTGTTGGGTCACGACATCGACTTCGGTCATATGGAAGCGGTCAACCTACTGTCCTCTAACAAGTACTCAGAGAAACAGATAGGCTATCTGTTTATTTCCGTGCTGGTGAACACCAACAGTGACCTTATCAAGCTCATCATTCAAAGCATCAAGAATGACCTGCAGTCACGCAACCCAATTCACGTTAACCTCGCCCTGCAGTGCATTGCTAACATTGGCAGCAAAGATATGGCTGAAGCCTTTGGAACAGAGATTCCCAAACTGCTTGTGTCTGGAGACACTATGGATGTTGTCAAACAGTCTGCTGCTTTATGTCTCCTCAGACTGTTCCGTAAATGCCCAGAAATTATTCCTGGTGGTGAGTGGACATCAAGAATAATACATCTATTGAATGACCCACACATGGGGGTAGTTACTGCTGCCACATCTCTTATTGATGCCCTTGTAAAAAAGAATCCTGATGAGTACAAAGGCTGTGTGACCCTTGCTGTCGCCAGATTGAGCAGAATTGTGACTGCTAGTTACACTGACCTGCAAGATTATACATACTACTTTGTGCCAGCACCATGGTTATCTGTGAAACTGTTACGCTTGCTGCAGAACTATACTCCCCCCTCTGAAGAACCTGGGGTAAGAGGGCGCCTCTCTGAATGCCTTGAAACAATATTCAACAAAGCACAGGAACCCCCAAAATCAAAGAAAGTTCAGCACTCAAATGCTAAAAATGCTGTACTGTTTGAAGCTATCAGCCTTATTATTCACAATGACAGTGAACCCAACTTGCTGGTAAGAGCATGCAACCAGTTGGGTCAGTTCCTCAGCAACAGGGAGACTAACTTAAGGTATTTAGCTCTTGAATCTATGTGCCATCTTGCAACTTCTGAGTTCTCACATGAAGCTGTTAAAAAGCATCAAGAAGTTGTCATCCTATCAATGAAAATGGAGAAGGATGTTTCAGTCCGACAGCAGGCTGTGGACTTGCTGTATGCAATGTGTGATAAAACAAATGCTGAAGAAATTGTCCAGGAAATGTTGGCCTACCTAGAAACTGCAGATTATTCCATAAGAGAAGAAATGGTGCTTAAAGTTGCCATACTAGCTGAGAAGTATGCCACAGACTTTACCTGGTATGTTGATGTCATACTTAACCTTATAAGAATTGCAGGAGATTATGTATCTGAAGAAGTATGGTACAGAGTCATTCAGATTGTTATCAACAGAGAAGAGGTCCAAGGTTATGCTGCAAAGACAGTTTTTGAGGCTTTGCAAGCACCTACTTGCCATGAGAATATGGTGAAAGTGGGTGGATACATCCTTGGTGAATTTGGTAATCTCATTGCTGGGGACACTAGATCATCCCCTCAAGTCCAATTTGAGCTACTTCACTCCAAATACCATTTGTGCTCTGCAGCAACCAGGGCTCTACTTCTGTCAACCTACATCAAATTAGTGAACCTTTTCCCTGAGATTAAAAACCGTGTCCAAGAAGTATTCCGTGCTGATTCCAACCTCCGCTCAGCTGATGTTGAACTACAACAGAGAGCTTCTGAGTACCTTCAACTAAGCATTGTAGCCAGTTCTGATGTTCTGGCGACTGTACTAGAGGAAATGCCAGCTTTCCCAGAAAGGGAATCATCTATCTTGGCTGTGTTGAAGAAAAAGAAACCAGGACGTATACCAGATGACACTGCTACAGTGCGCGAGTCAAAGAGCCCACAACCCACAGCAATAGTGAACTCAAATGCTGTTAATTCTACAAACAATGCTAACAGCTCAAGTGCTGATCTTCTTGGACTTGCCACCCCTCCTGGCACTACTGCACCTGTTACTGGAAATGGATTACTTGATGTTCTAGGAGATTTGTACACAACACCCAAAATAAGTCCCAACACAGTGCAGCAAAACAATGCCAAGAAATTCTTATTCAAAAATAATGGCGTACTTTTCGAAAATGAGTTGATTCAAATAGGAGTCAAAAGTGAATTTAGACAAAACCTGGGCAGAATTGGATTATTTTATGGCAATAAGACACAGTTTCCAATCCAAAATGTCCGTCCAGAATTACATTGGACTGATTTGCACAAATTAAATGTACAGATGAAACCCATGGAGCCAGTGCTGGAAGCT
This sequence comes from Scrobipalpa costella, assembly GCA_949820665.1. Lineage (NCBI taxonomy): Eukaryota > Metazoa > Arthropoda > Insecta > Lepidoptera > Gelechiidae > Scrobipalpa > Scrobipalpa costella. The sequence continues at coordinate 10,051,035 of OX463304.1, read as the reverse complement.
GGAGCTCAGATCCAACAAATGCTAACTGCTGAGTGCATTGAAGATTTTGCAGATGCTCCTAGCATGTCTGTCTCTTTTATTTATAATAATGTCCCACAGAAGATCACAATGAAACTCCCTCTTACACTGAATAAGTTCTTTGAACCTACAGAAATGAATGGAGAATCATTCTTTGCAAGATGGAAAAACTTAGGTGGTGAGCAACAGAGGGCACAAAAAATATTCAAAGCTCAAGGCGCAATCGATTTGGTTTCAACACGCACGAAACTGGCTGGCTTTGGTATGCAGTTACTGGATGGAATTGACCCCAACCCAGACAACTTTGTGCTAGCTGGCATTGTCCATACCAGAGTCCAACAAGTTGGTTGCCTCATGAGATTGGAACCAAACAAACAAGCTCAAATGTATAGACTTACTGTAAGGTCTAGCAAGGAAACTGTTTCACAAGAAGTTTGTAATCTCTTAGCTGACCAATTCTAAGTAAATCTTAAGAACTGACCATCAAATATGAACAACATGTGAGACAATGAGTTTGATGTAATAATTTGCCTAAAAGTTCACAGACACACAGTAGGGTTGCAGCTGCAGCCACTAGTTGAGTATCTTTACAATACACTTGTGAACTTTGCACTGACCCATATGAATATGAAAATCTTTGTGTACAATTTTGGTTTACTTTGTTGCTAATTTTAGAGTTAGGTGTTCTAACAGATAATATAACTTTAGTTCAAATGTAAATGCGCTTCTTCATTTTTGTGAAGATATTCATACTTTTCATGTTATATTTTGTAAACGGATTTTGTAAATGTAAATGCACCTTGGTAAAGGTTGTTGTTTTGTAAATCATAACATAATCACTTTTCATCATAATTTTATTAATAGTATCCTTTGATCCCTAAATCTTTTTGTATAAACTTTTATGTGGTATAGAAATTAATGAAGGCTTGTTTCAGTTCATTATAAAATATATTTTCTTTATTTATCATTTTAAGGTGTATATTTTAAAAGATGGTATAAAATATACCAAAAATATTGCTTTATTTCTATGTATATAGATTTTGATAAATTTTGGCATCTTGCAATGGTATTTGCTTCAATTTCATAGAATTGTTGAAGCTGTTTATTATAATTCTAATTGATAAAAACTAGAAAATATAATCATACCAAAGTAAATGATTTGGCTGTTGAGCATCATCTATCATAATATATCAACATTCTAAAGTTTGTAAAGATGTACCATGTATAAAACACTGTTGCATTATGAAGTTAGTAATATGGTAGAAGAGTGTTCAATCAATCATTCTTTATCATTGTTAGAAATAATGTTTGGTCGTCATAAAATTACATATCCATTCATTACCACACCCACATTGCAGTATCCTAAATAAGTAAAAGCACTTAGTCTCGAAAATAATTTATTAGATTTTTTTATTTGTATAAACTTCTGCTTTATTAAAGCTAGTTTCGTATGTCACAGTGTTCTGTAATCGCAAAGGATTTTTTATTTGAGAGTTATCAATTGCTGAACTGCTGATACAGAATGCGTGAGTAACAGCACGCGTGATAATTACTAATTTAATCGCGGATGTTAAATACTTAGTATACGTTTAGGCATTGGCAATGTTTTATTGAACATAAACTAAGTTTTCTGTTCCTGTTAAGTAATTGTTAAATTATTGCATTCGGGACTTATTTATTCAAATAGTAAACTTTCGTTATACTAATTCACAGTTAAAGAATCTTAAAAAATAAATACCTCTCTTTATTTAACATTTTAGTTTTGTATTCGCAAACATTCCTTAGGTCTCAAATTTATGTTATTATAAATTTTATAATAATTATTGAAATTGTAAATCCCGAGGATTGAAGTTAGTTATCCAGTTGAGAATACTTAGTATTAATTATTATTAACAATATCTGGTACAGAAAACATTGCCTCAGTTAGTTTCGCGAATCAATGGTAATGAACTCATGTAACCATTTATGATAATCTTCGTAACTTCGTTGAATGTACTCATGTATCGTATATTTATAGAGATTAATCGAAACAATAAATATTTTTATGTTACTTCAGCTTAATATAGGAATCTCACACATTAGATGGTTTATTTTTCATAATCTAATATGAAATTAGAATGTAGGTATAGGAGAACTAGTATTATGGTACTGGACATAAAATGTTGTTATAAATTTATCAGTAGCATGCTAAAGCTTTCGTTGCATGGTAGGTTTGTTAAGAGGAAAGTAATAATAAAATTAACATATATCACATGGTTTCACATTAATGTATTTCATCTTGTTGAAGTGTGGTATATCTTATATGTATATTATGATTATGAAAGTTATGGAGCAGAGTATACATAACTACTATACATGCTTATTTGAAATATACACGTGTATGTGTGTGGTTAATGGTTATTATCAAAAATGTACAATATTGCATGAAAATGTGTGATGCAGTAAATAGAGATAGATGTTTGTTCTTGCTTCAACTGTTCAACATCATATTATATTGTAATTGTCTAAAGTAAATATTTATCCAATACATACATAATATATGAACTTAGCCTTTTATTTAAAATCTCACTATTTAAATATGAACAATATGCATAGACAAACATTAACCGTAAAATTATGTATCGGCGAACTGTCCTTATAGTGAATACAGTTTGTAGCAGCTGCTAGCTAACTTTGAGCACACACCCACGACTGGGTAACAGTAACTGCTAATCAAACCACTCTTCGACGTTCGGCGAATTCTCCAAAACGTCGTTTGACTCACTGTAACAAAACAAAAACAAGTATGATGAATCCATACTTAATATTATAACTGCGAAAATAACTCTATCTGTTTGTTGCTCATTCATGCCTAAACGGCTGAACGGATTAAGATGAAATTTGGCATGGTGATAGATGGTTACCTGGGGACATAGGCTACTTTTTACCGCGAAAACACTTCATTCCCACTGGAGTCTTTAATGCGGACGGAAAGCTAGTTGGAAATAAAAACAATCTTGACGCCCCACTCATAAAGTAAGGGATATCGATAAACAGTACTAAGTGGTCAATTACGCTATTTGGGCCGCCAAGGAGGCGACAGGAAGTGGAAATTTCCCTGTGATATAATATTGAACTAGCCGCGAACGACCGAACTTGGAACTGAATAGCCTATTTTATTTATTTTGATTGAACAAAAACATCATTCATAAGCGGTCACTGCATTAATGCCGCAAATGCCTACATATCTTATCGTGACTAAACTGCCACATGGCTCACCACAATTAATTATTTGGTCAGGCAAATATTTTTGGTAAACTGATTAATGAGAACAATCTCTGCATACATACATATAATCACGCCTTTATCCCTAATGGGGTAGGCAGAGCGTAAACGACCTAAGCAAAGGTCGTTCCGCCACGTCTGACAAGTTTTGAGGGTTATTATTATTACAGATGATCATGACGTATATTGCTATAGTGACAGGTTGTCAGCCCATCGCCTAAAATTGTAATATACTATAACCCTCGAATCCATTAGCTGGTTTTTACAGCATGCTCTGAAGGTGACAATCTCTGCAAACTTGTATTATTTTCAAAGCTTCGTTGTTCACATAAAAGTAGGTCTTACTCTCGTAAAAGTGCAGGGCATCCTAAGAGGGCGTCATTAAACACAAGTTCGAAAAACTAAACATGTGTGATCTATGCCAGCCAGTATCTGTACGTATACAGGTACACGTTGGTCAGATTTACAAACATAAGGTAAACACCCACTAATCAGCGGAAAAATAACCGTTGATAATGTGTCAAGATAATGAAGTTGCCGAGCGGAACTAAACAGGACCACTGATTTCCGTTCCGTTATACCATATCATAGAATATATAATAGTACTCAAATTTTTACTGAATATGCATCCATCAGCTTACTCAAAAGTTGAATGGATTGATCTCCTTATTGGTGAAACGATGAATTATTAACTACTAGCGACCCGCCCTGGCTTCGCACGGAAATTATCAGTGTTTCTCTACTATATTATGCATGTATTATGTACATCTTACTTCCATGCTGGACTGGGAGCGAGAGAAAAACATAGAATGTGCCAGCTGCATTTCCTCCCGGGCATGCTGTAAAAATCAGCTAAGGGATCCGAGGGTTTTTGTACATTGCAATTTAGGCGATAGGCTGACAACCTGTCACTACAGCAATATACCTACAAATCTATCTTAAATAACCTTCAAAACTTTGTCAGACGTGGCGGAACGACCTTTGTTAAGGTCATTTACGCTCTGCCTACCCCATTAGGGATAAAGGCGTGATTATATGTATGTATTATACATATAAACCTCTTCAATCACTCTATCAATAAAAAGAAACCGCATCAAAATCCGTTGCGTAGTTTTAAAGATCTAAGCATACATAGGGATATAGGGACACAGAAAGCGACTTTGTTTTATACTATGTAGTGATACACACCTGTCGAGCGAGGGGTCATTGCTGAACATCTCAGTGGGCACTGTGGGGGGCGCGCGCTCCGGGAGCAGCTCGAGGTAGGACTGACGCGACTGCAGGTGGCGCTCCACCTCCTCGGGCGTCATGTGTCCGTCCGACGCTGACAGCCCGAAGCCGAGCCCCGGCGTTGCCTTAGCCAGCATTGCTGCACTTGCTTCGTGCTGGAAGTATGGGATGTTTAGGTAGTTTTCCGTCTGGTTAGGAAAATTCAGTCTTCTGATTTTAGCTCCCCATCAGGTGGCATGTAGGCGTAATGTTTAATTTCAACCAATCACAGTATTGCATTACAGCTGATAGAGTTTAGTTAGCTTTGGAACATACGCACCCATGCATACGTACGCCGTTCTGCCTTCTGGCGAACTATAACCTATGTAATTAATCTAGAAACATATCAGGTTCAATTGAATTTAATTAATTCTTAGTCAATAAAAAACTTGTAGAACGCTTCAAATGTTTCATACATGTATGATATCTTTTAATAAATTCTAAGTACATTGTGTAAGTAAGTTAATATTACATAATAAAAATCCATTTAAAACAATAAGAAAAAAATAATAAAACTGGAAATAAAATGCACAAAAATAGCATCTGGATTAAAAAGTGATCTGTGATATCGAGACTGTTGGTAAAACAAAGAATAATAGCCATCCAAAAAAAAAACTGGCAAAAAATGCACAGGGGAAGGGTGATTGAAGCTATTGAACATGGATAATTTCTCAAATATGATTGACAAACCTGGACCGTAACATACCAGTATCCTCTCATTCCCTGGGTGGCTGACACTGGCTTGTTTCTTGGGCATGACTGTTCTCTTCCTCTTTACTGCTGGACCTTTATTCACTGAAGATGGAGTGGACATCCCTTGGTTGGATGTGCCACCTTCAAGTTTTTTACTGGAAAGTATAAATCTAACTAATACAAAAAAAAAGTTAGAAGTAAATCAAAGTAAGCCAAAACTGGCATATAATAATATTGGCATATATAATATAATTAAAAAAAAAAACTTTTACTATTAGAAGTCTTATGTTAGGCAAGGAGCCCTTGGAATACATATAGTAAATAATGTTGCTCATTTCTCTTTATATATGTGAAGACTATCCTTTATAACATAGGTAAATAGAAAATGAAACACACCAGACACCATTATTTAATACTCGTTTTCTACCTTTTGAATTTATTACATGTGTTATGTTAAATTCAAGCGTTGTGTAGGTATAACTAAAAACAAAAAGTTTTTAAAAAATAGCTTAACTCTAGCTCAAATATCGCTTGTAAGAAATTGCTGGTTTTCTATAATTTATTGCACTATACTACTACATAATATCGTGTATCACGTTATGTTTTTGCTTTTTTTTTTAATGTTATTATAATAAAAAATGTAAAATTAACTGAACTTATTTTTAATTTTTTGATTACAATTTACATCTTATCAATAAATCATGAAAGAAAAAACATATGTCGCAATTTTTCTTACTCGTATACACATTGGTTCACTCATATAAAAAGTAGGTAGGCGTAAATATTTATTTAAAAGTACCCGCAACAAAATTTGTTGATAACCTAGCATACGGCAATAGGTAGGTAAGGTACCTAGTTATATTCCGAAAATAATGAAATTACTCTTAATTGTAAAATCGATGATAACCTAGTACAATGCACTAGGCAGGTACCTTCTTATAATTACTCCGAAAATAATAAAATTATCACTTATTCTAGATAAATTAAATAATTAGGAAATACACCTATGCTTGAATTTAACATAACACATGTAATAAATTCAAAAGGTAGAAAACGAGTATTAAATAATGGTGTCTGGATTAACAAATGAAAAACGTCCATTCGGAAGTAAAACATTTTTTGGAAAACGTCAATTTGGAGGGACCACGGTTTATGTTCGAAACTCCTCAAACGATAAATGATAGGCACAATCTAGTTAAATATTTTCAAGGTAGATTAAAGGTATTAGAATGTTAAATAAGTTGAATATTCCTATGAGCAGCCTATCAATTTGGTCCCGTCATCATGACGTCAAGATGACGGGACCAAATATTTTGTTTAATAGTAGTGTAAATTTTGAGGTAGCTAAAATTTATGCATAGGTAGCAAATGGTAGATTAACAGTATAAGACTTTGACACGTGCAGACTGGATATCCAAGACTTGGTCCCGTCATCTTGACGATCATATAGAAAGGGGTAGTAAAAATTGGAATCATAGACCCCAGTGTTAAAGTATATACAACATTTTAAACACAGGTGTAAAAGCAATGTAATATTTGAAATATCCCCTAAAATAATATATACCGTTTTACATCTACCCTTTGGTAGTCCCCATCATCTGAGGAATCTGTCTCCTCACTTTCAGAGGTAGAACTCTCCCCTTTCTCATACTGCAGTAATCTGTCCAGCAGGAATGTCCGGTCTCTGGAAACCTTCAGCAATCGCTTCTGACTCGATCTGAGGGAATCTTGGAAGCATTCATTTTCCTGAAAAAAAGAAGAAACAGAATTAAACTTACATTGTGTAGAGTTTACATAACAACTTGTCAGATGTGGCAGAACAACCTTTGTTTAGGTCGTTTACTCACTGCCTACCCCATTAGGGATAAGTTTTTTATGTATGTGTTCATCTGTGTAACATGAGATATAGATTATATTATGATCTGTAAACAATAAGTAAGTACTGCACTTGGGTAAATCCACTGTCAACTCTCTATCAACTTATGATACTTTTAGACTAGTACTTGCAGACAATATGTCATGTATTTTATTTTGTATTAAAGCTAAAGGCAATAAAAATATTCAATTGAAACAAGGAATATCTATTTCCTTACAAGTAATAACTTAAAATTTAAAGAATAATTCCTTTGCGTTCTATACAAAAAAATAACAATAAACCTGCCATCATTTATTTTCAATATTTTGACTCTTCGCCATGAATTTACTCACTTGCTTATGACAATACTCAGGAATGTAAGAATAAACTGTTTCTTCTTACTTCTTCTTTTGTTGTGTGGGTCCACTAGTCGAACCAAAGGTTAATTAACAGAGTAAGACCTCTATTCTAAGAATAGGAAAGGGATTGCAAAAATCAACAACCAAAGGGCCAATAGTTAAGATAAAAATCACCCACACACTCAATCACACAGGTCTAAGAGCTTACATAAATGAGGTATTTGAGTTTCTTCCTCAAGGCAAGATACTGAGCTCTGTAGTTGGGCTCTGGCTCTGGTTCACTGCTGCTATCAGTGGAATAGTCCTTTCTAGCCTCTCGGGCCCTTTGTGGCTCGCCGGGCGGCGGCGGAGCGGTAGAACTAGCACTTGCGGCGGCTTCACTTGCTTGCATGTTGGCTATTGAGCGGCAGTACCAACCATCAAGCATCTTCTGCAATAGCAAACAACAAATACGACATTAAATTGACTAAAACAGAAGAAGGAACATCGAATAGAACACGAAAATTCGAACGGCGTGCCACTCCCGCCAGACTGATATTGACGTAAAGAAATCAATGAGGTATTTATAATTAGGTACCTTTGTATATTGTTCTGAAGACATTACGTTGGTTTCTGAAATTGCAAACAACGTAAAATAAAGGAAAGAAAGGAAACTGGAGCCCTTTTAGAAATATTCGATTGTTTATATTCGTTCTTATGTCAATTTTGACAAATAAGGGCTTGCAAATCGATATCGATTAGCCCAAACGTTGTCTATGGGTTTTGACCTTTGCAATGCCCGGTTTTTGTATAGAACCGGTATTGAAATTAAATAACATTTTTTTTTTTAAATATCCTTGAAAACAAATCTAAATTTTGCATAAAAACCGTCATTATGTTTTACTTATTGAATCGAATTATAATATTATAGAAAATGAAATTAGACCTTGAATTGAAAATATTGAAATACACCCTGAAAATGTCGTGACATTATTGTTATCTCGAACGCATCGTTAGGTGTAACGTCATTGATTAGAATCTTTTCACATTTCAACACTAGATGTCGCTGTTCAGGCAAAAAAATACGATAATAAAACTGTTATCTGTAACGATATACATCGATGGCTTATTGAGCTGTCTATTATTGTATGTTCCAAAAAACAGCGCAATGTAGATTGAATAAAACGATAAAATCACTTATCTCTCTTATGTTTAGTACGATGTTATAATACGGCCAGTTCTAAATGATCGCCGTCTCTCATACATTTTCGTACAATCTTTTTAATACTTTATTTCAGTGGCTTTATAATAGGACTTCGAACTCTGTCAGTCGAAATTGAACCTTATTTGTACCGCATGTGCTGTTTCAGCTGAGTGTGGAACCGTGCTTGTCGCGGTCTATCGGTGCCGGATTGATCCCTCGTGTTGTGATGGCTCTCGGTAGTGAAGTGAATGATAACTCTCAAAAAAATGCTTCCCAGAAAGTGAAAAAATGTCCTGCTACCACCAATGTGACCGTTAGCAGTGGCAGCGATAATGTTAACAAAGGTAAGTTAGATGAAAGATATGCCCACAGTTATGTAACATTGAGAGTGGTTTTTCGAAGCCAAATTATTTTTTATGCTATGTGCTTGCACTGGGTGCATTTGGATCATGTGACCATGAGCGGTATAGTGTCATGTGACCGAACATTTTCCTTGCACGCCATGTGCACCAGCTATCAGTCTCACTCCTAAACTGGGACACCATCAAATCTTATACGATTCTCTTCATATAGCATGTTCGATGGTTTCTGGTCGATGGTACACTGGCGCTGTCAAGACCTGGCATTGAGAAGTTGTGTCAATTATTACACAACATCTCATAAATGTTGCATGTATCTATGTAGTAGATATCAGCAATAATTAACACTTGCTTATTCTCATTCAATGTGCACACAAATTAATTCCTTTTGTGCATAAGTGCACAGTCCAAACCATGTATGTGGCTTAGGCTCATTTATGTACAACTATTCAAGCCCTTGTTTTGCATTATTCATATAAAATTTGCAATTCTTATTAGGTTGTTTATTCATTTTTTTTTGTTTAAGAATATTTTAACTAGTATTTATTTGGAATAATTCAATTATAATAATTGCAATACTATATTGATTTTATTTGAAAATGTTAGTATAAAGATTTGAATACTCATTCAGAACTTATTTTGTATGTACAACATTACTTAATTGCTATATAATTTTGTTCCCCTATCATTGTCCCTAATTGATGCTTTAGAAGCATTTCATAACTTCAATTGTACTGTCCCCTTTCAATTGTACTTTTTATTTAATTTACCTGCTTGTTAATTTTTGATAGTTTGTTCACATTCAATTCTCTAATAGCATCCTGTTCTTTCAAATACTTCTGTAGAAATAATTTTCAAAACTGTCATTATTTCATAATTGTTGAGGAAATTCAAAGTAGTAATTTGGCCTTATTCTTTCCTTGTTGTATGAATTTCTATTACTACTAGTACAAAGGGGAGGCCTTTGCCCAGCAATGGGACAATGTATAAAATAAGCTACAAAAAAAAAACTAGTACAAACTCTCTCCTTTTGTAGGTTTCTATTAATTTAAATGTTTTTATACTATATCTTTACAAAAATAATCATACCTATACTCGAGGGTGGGTGTGTTGAGTGTTGAGCATCAAGAGTATATAATTTATGATGAAGCAGTTAGCTTTTGACCTCCTTGTACAGAACACTGTGGGTTATCAATCTTATCACCAGAGCAGTGAATAGTCTTCGATCTAAAAAATAATAAGAACAACCAATTATTATTGTTTTATAGGTGCTTATTTTTCATGTTCCTATACCAAAATGTTCTTGAAACCTTGTCATTGTAATTGTTTCTGATTTTATAATGAATCTATTCCATTTTCTCTAAAAGGAAGTTATTCTGAGTTTGGCACATGTATTACTTACGAAACAATTTAAAATTGGATATAAACCTTATTTCCCTACAAGTAAGGAAAACAGAAGTATCCATCAATCATTATCAAAATTATCTCTTTTTCTGTTGACCTAATTTATAAGGTTAATTATTTTTATCAATTATCACTGATATCTCATCATTATTACTTTATAAAACATTGAATATCCTTACTACTACTCAATCATTTAATGCACAGTAGGTGCTTGCTAAATAATGAGTTACACAACCCATTTAATCAGTATTACTATCTTGAAAGATAACATATTTTTTGCCTAAAGTCCATGTTTATTATTAGCATTTTTACTTGAAATCTCCACCTAGTTTTTAGTGTCAATTTATCAGAGTGATTTATGACAAGATAAAAAAAACACTAAGATAATTTTGGTAAAATCAGGAATTCAATATTATAGCTGTAGTTATTTATTTAACTTTCTATATAATTATGTAATAAGTAAGTTACTTGTACACATAGACTGTTCTTACTAACTTTAACATTTAGATATCCCTCTATTCAGTTCACTGTAGTAAAAGAAATACTAATCATTATTCAGCAAGACCTCTATATAGATCAGTTTACTAAAAAAAAGCTTCACAAAAACTGCTAGTGAATAATAATGGTCTACTGCTTAGCAACTTATTTGAAAGCAAAAAAGTGTAGAGAGGCTAACCCCCAGGGTGTGGCTACCTTAGTAAAGTACATGTGTTTATCATATGGTGAGGTGTCAAGTAAAGTTGACACCAGACATAGGATACATCAAGGATCTACTTGGGGGACATTAAGAATTATTACCATTTATATTCAGTAATTAGATGTAAGATTCATGTTGCATCTGGTATTTTAGCTTGTTTTGAAATAGCAGTAGTGAGTATTAGTACGAAATAGATTACCGATAACATTTTAATAAGAAAACTATTATTATCCTTTGTTTTTGCACGTAGGTAGTTAACATTCATACTTTAGAAACTCTTACGACACAGACGTCAGAAAAACGGGCATGTCGAAATGGTAAGGGTTCCGTTCCTAGCCAACTACTATTACATGTGATTATTTAAACTAAGTACGCAATTTTTAAACGGGTATCACTAGCACCACGGTAGCACATAAAGTGATGAAATAATGTTGCCAAGAATATTTTATCATTTTGTTTTCATATTGGAATCGAACGTAGTCGGGTACTTTAGGGGCAAAGATTGATAACGATAAAAAAAAGGCCTTGAGAATGCTTTGATAACTGCCTCCGTGGTCTAGTGGTGGTGAGAGACATGGGCTTACGATTCGGAGGTCCTGGGTTCGGTTCCCAAAGGGGGACACAAAGAAGATATGTGTAAGTGTTTCACTTTGTGATATTTTCCCCGTTTGGTTAGGACAATGCAGGCTGAATCACCTGATTGCCCTCGGTCCCGGTCGCTTTCTTTGATAGTCGTCGTTACAAAGACCATGTTAGAGGCCTATTATCTGTGCTATTAGGCGGTTTAAAATCTGACACCTGGGTTCATCAGGTCGATAGACTCGATTCCCACACGACGGAAGAAGAATATAAGATTGGATCAAAATTAAAACGAAATGGAAATGGAGAGCTCTATCATCAATTTTTCTTATTTCATTGTTATTTATCCAACAGACTTAAAAATGCTGATTGATTTGCGGAAAACGCGCTTCATTGATTCTCAACTCAATGCTTACTCAAATTTTTAAATCAACTAATTATCTTTTCGTTACAATGACAACTCTGGTTTTAATTTCACTTGGAAATATTTCCACATCTCGTCAGTGATAAAGATGGAAGATGTAATGTAATAAGGCCATAACACCGCGATAAGAAAACTACAGAAATGCGGAAAACAAGTACCTTTTGCTGCTATCTCTAGGCCTTATATATGTTGTTAATTAGAAACTCACCTACCATATTCCATCTAATAAATAAGACAGAAGATTACTCTAACCAAAGATACAAGAAGAAACCAAACCATAAGAAATAATTGTACCTCTCTATGCTTCTACTATTATAATATCTAGTATGTATGTATAACATCGATCGCGTTTCCGCAAGAACATATTTAAAATTTGGCATCACAATGTCTAAAAATAATTTTCTCTTTCATGATATCGGAAGTAGGTTGCCAAAATGTTTGAAAACTCGTCGACAGTTGTAGTATGTAATGCGGTATTGTCGTATTATACGGTGATATAGTAATTAAAGTTTTTTTTCTTATCTGATCAAAATAGGTGCGTTCTTTATATTCAGTCCGTTACTAGCAACAACTAAGATTATGCTTGACTGATGAGAATCATAATCTTTAGCCAGAACTTTTCCTGTCGACTATCATCTGTATCTCTACAAATGACGCGTGATAATATATTTCCTCGGTTCTTCCGCGTTCCGTATTTATTTTCGGCGTGACTTGGTGCACAATTGCAGATTCAGTTCGTCTGTTAATATAAACTAGCGATCACTGTGATTTTAAATTTAGAATTCATTTCTCGTCACTGGATATGAAATGAAATATATCTGCGAGACTTGTCTGTCTTGTCTATGTTTAGATTCCATCTTCGTTTCTCGCTCTCTTGATAACATGGTAGCTTTTAGTTGTGTAACTGCGTCAGAAAAGGCCGGTTTAAATCTCGATCGGCGTGGTTTGTTGAGGGTTCGTCGTCACGAAGGTTCATTGTTACTATCGGAGGGCTTCTCGAAGGGGCGCGACCCTCTTTCCTCAATATTTCTACTGCTGTTCGCCATTACACGTCCACACTTTACGTTTTGCCGAGATTAGAAGACTCAATCTACTTCGGAATCCGCCCTCTTTTTTCAAGCGTTTTGTAAGATAAAAGTTTTCCGTAGCAGTGTAGATAAATACCAGAAATATCCCTGGGGATAACTAATGATGCTATTTAGCTTTATCATGTTTTCGCAGCGCGGAGCCAATTTGGCTTTGTAAATTACGCGTATAAAACTCAGCGTAAACTATAAACACTTCGAATAATTGTTTCATTAACTAAGTCGGTAATTAGGGCGTCGACCTCGATATGCAGTCGGGTATGGGTTTTAGTTTCATAGTCGGATTTACTCTAAAATGGCGTGTGTACTTAATTTACATTATTATACGCGCTCCGTTAATTATTTTAGTTATTGATTTATCGCGTGCATATTTAATTTGCCATGTATTACTATTATCAAGATTACTCTGATGCGGTTCGTAAATTGTTTTAATAATTGAATTATTTATGTGTCCTATTTATGATATGCTGAAAATCAATGAGTCGTAATATGAGTCTGTCACTGGGTCACATAACTCACCTCACCATCGCCACACGTATTCGTAACCACTCAGTAACCTACTTATTCTTTACCGACTGTAAGGTTATTTCAGCTTATAGCCATGTAAATATGATATCAAACCACGATGATTGATACGTCGCCCTCGATGTGTGCAAGTTTACACAACCTGAGATAAGAATTCTTGCGATTCCTGCGCCAGAAGGGAGATAAGAATAGATATCGCCTCTTGGTTATTTTATTGCTTCGCCAGCGTGCGGTTCGATCGCATGGCAACGGCATGGTTGGCTCTATAGGAAGTCTTGAAGACAATTTAAGAACTGAAGGGGGGTTTTAATATGGTATTTTCGCTCACATACTTAAGGTTCTAGGCGCGCAGACGCACACATATTGAGTAAAAATCATGTACCTACATACATATAGTCACGCCTTTATCCCCCATGGGGTAGGCAGAGCTTAAACGACCTGAACAAAGGTCGTTCCGCCACGTCTGACAAAGTTCTGAGGGTTATTCAAGATAGATTTGTAGGTATATTGCTGTAGTGACAGGTTGTCAGCCCATCGCCTAAATTGCAATATACTGAAACCCTCGGATCCGTCAGCTAATTTTTACAGCATGCCTGGGAGGAAATGCAGCTGGCTTATTCTATCTTTTTCTTTCGCTCCAAGTCCAGCATGGAAGTAAAGTATTTTGTAAAGGTGATAGATATCAGGGTTATCTAATCTTAACTAAGGTTAATAAGCTTTAGCCTATAAAATTATCATACATACATATAATCACGCCTTTATCCCTAATGGAGTAGGCAGAGCGTGAACAAACTAAACAAAGGTCGTTCTGCCACGTCTGACAAGTTTTATTTTTTAAATAACAATTAATTGATCCATCTTAGATTTTCCCTGCGATAGATCAATTTGCGTGCGTCATTCGTTCATTCATAATCATAATGAGATTAATATTTTCTTTAAGATCTAATTAATGCGCTTTAGGATATTGAGCTGATGTTTTCAAAATCTATTGCTACTTTGGTTGCTATGTGTGTCACAAGTTCAGACTCATACAGAAATGTACAGCTTGACGCATATAGCGTATGAAGAAAGAGCTAGACAGAATCACTAATCTATCTAAACAAAGACCGATTCGTCTTGCAGCAATGCAAACGATAATAGGTATGCAAATATTGAGAAGTGTGTGTTGTGTGTGAGCAAGGGTTTTCAACTTATGACCAAACACGTAAGCGAGACTGCCTGATTCTTTCAAGTAAGCCAAGGTCCAAAATTGAACTAATAGCGATAAAATACTGACACTCCGGTAGCAACACTATGAAAAAGAAGAGAAAGTGAGCATTCGACATAATAAAATTTGTTGCCAAACTACATACATATATATAATCACGCCTTTATCCCTAATGGGGTAAAGAAAGGTCGTTTTCGCCACGTTTTGAGGGCTATTTTAGATAGATTTGTAGGTATATTGCTATAGAGACAGGTTGTCAGCACATCGCCTAAATTGCAATGTACTGAAACCCTCGGATCCATCAGCTGATAATATACCTATATTGTTGTAATGACATTATGTCAGCCCATCCCCTAAATTGCAATGCCCGGGAGGAAATGCAGCTGGCACATTCTATGTTTTTCTCCCACTCCCAGTCCAGCATGGAAGTATTAAGACGAGGACGAAGACTACTCTTTCAAGACTCTCCAATATACATATCCAAGAAAGTAATATTCGTGTCGAGTTACGGAATCCATAGGAGTCAGGTCGTGTCGTGTCGTGCCATGTCGTGATCAACCAATTTGAAGAACTATGTCACTTCAGTCTGTGACGCGCTTAGAGAAGTTACACAAAATTGTGACTTTTTGCTTTTGTATACGTACAACTGCTAAGTGTTTTTGACCTTTTGATTTGCTTCACACTGTACAAAATACGGGGTGTAAGGGATAGCGACCCGCAAACTGTTAGGGGTTGCCCAGTCAACGAAACTGAACAACTATCACCAAAAAAAAAACTGGAAATAAAAAAACCAATTGGCTTTTCCATACAAATTGTGTGATCGAGGTGGTATTTTTGTATGGGAAAGTCAAATATATTTTCATCTCCTGGAAGATTTTCCTGGTAAATGTTGTTGAGTATCGTTGGCTGAGCAACCCCTATCAGTTTGCGGGACGCTGTCCCTTACCGTATATTGAAAACGTATGAATAAATCCTTAAATCCTTGTTATAACTATAACGCTACTTTTCCAGAAAGGAAATAATTGAATTAATAATATTTTTCCTGTAAAGAAACTTGTACGTGCAAACCATTTGTTAACGTATTTAGAAAAAATTTAGTCTATATTTTTTGGATTATCAGAAATAATCATTGACGAAAAACTGTCAGGAGAAGCTTAAACCCGTAGATATCTTATAGGCATGTTTATCTACCTCTGATTGATCAGAGGTGAACACCCACATAATCTGATAATGCTGTGAGCCCGTTAACCCTGTAGGTAATTATCTTGGGATTCAACTGCCGAACAGTGCTGCCAACTGCGGCGACTTATCAACATTTATATATTTTTTTCAACATGTTATGTGCCCATTCTGTGTGTTCTGTGTGTGTTCTTCCATGCTGGCCTGGGAGAGAGAAAAACATAGAAAGTGCCAGCTGTATTTCCTCCCAGGCATGCTGTAAAAAACAGCTAGGGGATCCGAGGGTTTCAGTATATTGTAATTTAGGCGACGGCCTGACAACCTGCCACTACAGCAATATACGTACAAATCTATCTTAAATAACCCTCAAGACTTTGTCAGACGTGGCAAAACGACCTTTGTTTAGGTCGTGTACGCTCTTCCTACCTCATTAGGGATAATGGCGTGATTTTATGTATGCATGTATGTATGTTATGTGTCATGTGTCCCACTGCAGGGCAAAAGCTTCCCCTCTTTCACGCGTCTTTCACGTTCTTAGGATTTTGATTGAGAAAATGCCTCGGGGTTATCTGTCCGTCTTTTACGAGGCCAGCCTCTACTGCGGCGACCATCATGTGGCATTGTATCGCTAGTTTACTCTGCATTCGACAGCCATGTCCTGTCTAGCTTAGCAGACTTTTGCCAACGTCTATATTGCTGGTTAAGATTAGACTATCTCGCAAAAATACTTTAAACTTACACAGTCATAATGAAACAAATGTTGGAGGGCAATAAATGGCGAATACAGGATACATACATACATATAATCACGCCTTTATCGCTAATGGGGTAGGCAGAGCGTAAACGTCCTAAACAAAGCTCGTTCCGCCACGTATGACAAAGTTTCGAGGGTTATTAAAGATAGATTTTTAGGTATACTGCTGTAGTGACAGGTTGTCAGCCCATCGCTTTTACAATATACTGAAACCCTCCAATCCCTTAGCTGGTTTTTACAGCATGCCCGGGAGGAAATGCAGCTGACACATTCTATGTTTTTCTTTCGCTCCCAGGCCAGCATGGAAGGAATACAGGATACTCCTATAAATAATTTAAAAAGATGGCTTTTAGGCGACTTGAAATTTGTTAAACTAAAAAGACTTGGCAACACAGCTCCCGAACTGCCGAATGAATGGCAGGCTTGGCACGCGCTACCACTTTACTCGCCCAATTTGCGCCCTGCCCAAGACTCGGTTGATGCACGCACCTACACGTTACCAGGTCAATATCTAAGGCCAAACATTGCAGGAATACTTCATTATCTTGAATGAATATCTCTTAACACTACTAAGTAGATCTGAGAGTAATATTGATAGATTGGCAATTATAGCTATCGTGAGATCGTACGTGATATATCGTGAACTTTTAAAAGTCATTGACATGATATTTCAAGGTCAAATTCAACGACAAAGTACCTTAAGTTGCCTATAACTGGTAGTCCTTGTAAGTTGGATGGGAATCTACCAGATTTCGGAAGATTTCTTCCATGCAGGACTTTGAGAGAGAGAAAAACAAATAATGTGCCAGCTGCATTTCCTCCCGGGCATGCTGTAGAAACCAGCTAAGGGATCCGAAGGTTTCAGTTTATTGTAATTTAGGCGATGGGCTGACAACCTGTCACTACAACAAATCTGTCTTAAATAACCCACAAATCTTTGTCAGACGTGGCGAAACGACCTTTGTTTAGGTCGTTTACGCTCTGCCTACCCCCTTAGGGATAAAGGCGTGATTGTATGTATATGTATGTAGATTTCTACTCTATATATGCTCTTGTAGACAACATATTCGTATATTTCCCTTCAATCCCGGTAGAATAGGGCACCGCATTTCTGCGTATTTGGGTTCAATGTTTGCTGCGGGACAGAACCCTTATTATCAGGTGTGTCAGTTGTTTGCTTGGTTGTTTGTTTCCCTTTAATAGAAAATCGGCCCTTTAAGATCTTAAATTCGTTTGCGTTATTTACCAACTCACTTTTACAACTTTTCGTTTTTCTCTTTCAGTTCTACTTACAATTTTTCATAAACAAAGATTTCATTTACCACACTCACATACTGCTTTATTTTAAAACTCAAAGCTTTTATTCTTCGTATTAACTAAAATTAAAACAACATACTAGCTAATAATGAGTATTAATCGCCATTTTCTATGGATAATTAATGCCATTCAATCATTGTTGACGTGCGATACGTAACTTTTTACCATAATCTAAAATAATGCACATTTGTCGACCTTTACCACTGAATACATAATAGTACATGATAGTACTGACCTTTACTTGTTGATTTGTTGCTGATTCGCAATGGACTTTACTATTTGTATGTGCGCAATACATACTCGCGTAATACGATGTACATACATACATTAATCACGCCTCTATCCCTTACGGGGTAGGCAGAGCGTTTAACGCCTCTTAAAAGGCGCTTTCGCCACGTCTGACAAAAATTGAGGGCAATTTTAGATTGTAATATGTATTGCTTTAGTGACAGGTTGTCAGCCCATCGCCTAAATTACAATACACTGTAACCCTCGAGTCCCTTTTGCTGACTTCAACAGCATGCCCGGGAGGAAGGGCAGCTGGAACATTCTGTTTTTCTATCTCTCCCAGTACAGCATGGAATACGATGTCACTATAGAATATGCTAGCTGTGAAAATTTGCTTACCAAACTTTAGGGTGTGAATCTACCCATGAAATTAAACAACTTTTCTTAAGAAATATGAAAAGAAATCGACCAATCGAAAATGGTGTCAACTGCTCGAGCAATTTTGTATGGGAGGAGAGCCAATTTTTTATTTATACTTTAAGCTATGTTCCTTATGGAAAATTGTTCAGTTTCATGGGTTTACATCCCAGAATTTGGTATTTTTTTTTACACCTAGCATAATAGTAGTAATACAAACAATTCACAGTCCCTTAATATCCTGTTTTACCTAGAACGAATGGCTAACAAACATGTGGCTTGGGAGGATTGCTGTTTTAATTTAGACATGCCGGAAATACACGGCTTACGAAAATGGAACGTAGGCTCATTCCGAAAGGAGAACAACGACATTTGACGGGCTTTTCGACGACCGACGACTTCTTTTGAACTGTTAGATAGAATTTAACGTTTTTATATTGTCAGCGAAACGATGCATCTGTCGTAATATACATACATAAAGTCACGCCTTTAACTAACTGCCTCCGTGGTCTAGTGCCATGGACTCCTGATCCGGAGGTCCTGGGTTCGATTCCCAGGGGGGGAAACACAAAGTTGATATTTGAGAATTTATCACTTTGTGAATTTTTCCCCAGTTTGTTTAGGACATTGCAGGCTGAATCACCTGATTGTCCGAAAAAGAAAAAGATTTCGTGCTTCGGAGGGCACGTTAAGCCGTCGGTCCCGGTCGCTGTCTTTGATAGTGGTCGTTACTCAAACCATGTCAGAAGCCTGATAGTTGTGTTACTAGGCGTTTTCAAAACTCTGACACCAGGGTTCATCGGGTCGACAGACTCGATACCCACTCGACAGAAGAAGACGCCTTTATCCCTTACAGGGTTAGCAGAGCGTAAACGTCTAGTAATAGACGATTTAATATTACTGCACAAATTATTTGCTGACTTCTAAAATGCTTTAGAAGTCAGTAAAGAAAGAAAGAAAGGGCATGCGACCGAGGGAGAGATACAGCAAGCATATCCTAAGCTTTTCTATCAACAGTCTGGATGTCCAGCGTGGATGAAATCTCTTTTAAAATAAGTAAATGCTTGTAATTTAAAGTTAGGTGGGTCGTGTCTCGTCGAAGGGGCATATGGTACGTAGTTAATAATTCATGAGATTTGCTCGTGTCTTGTAGAATAATAAGGCTTCCAACGTTTACACTTCGCACAAGTAATACGCGAAAACTAGATGTCTAACTACAGTTGATATATTATAGGTTTGACCGACATAGCTGTTTAGCTCGGAAACCAGCTGCAATATTATTATAACTAAGTGCACCATGACTTTGCTTTTCGACTGCACTTTAATATAACCCTTAATGACCACACAGTTCCCTTTTATTGAAGCAATTTCCTCTAATAAATGGAAATAATTTCCAAAATAACAGCACCCTCACAATATTGTAGTGCATGTCATAACAGCAACCCTCGAACATCGAGCCACCATAAAACTGAAAGGGGCATGATATGCTGACCAAAGGGAGCTATACAAGGGCTATACTCTCCGGAAGCACGGAAAACATGCAAAGGAAAAACTAACGCTTGTGTTGTGTACCAGAAACCGTATGTTTTTCATCCTTCTGCCTTTGAATAACCTTTTTAGCATTTCAGAATGTTTTAAAGTCTGAATAGCACTGAATACTATTCTATCTAGATACGTCTTTAGCGCATATTTCGTAGTCATTGTTCCTAGTTTTATACCTAGTCTTTTAGAGTCCGACTGCCTCCGTGGTCCAGTGGTCAAAACCATGGGCTTACGATCCGGAGATCCTGGGTTCGATTCCCAGGGGGGGACACAATAGTTGATATTGTCAATTTATCACTTTGTGAGGTTTTCTCAAGTTGGGTCAGGACATTCCAAGCTGAATCACCTGATTGTTCGAAAAGAAAAAGATTTCGTGCTTCAGAGGGCACGTTAAGCCGTCGGTCCTGGTCGCTGTCTTTGATAGCGGTCGTTACTTAAAACCATGTCAGAGGCCTGATAGTTGTGCTACTAAGCGGTTTACAAACTCTGACACCAGGGTTCATCGGGTCGATAGACTCGATACCCACTCGACAGAAGAAGAAGAGTCCGAAAAGACGGTGATGAATCTCATACAAATTAGATATTACTATCTTACTTTGAAATTGCTTATATAACATGTAATCACTGTACTTACTTCCACTAGTGTTACTAATGATAAGATAGAGAGAGGCCAATCAATGGAACAAGGTCTTACATAAACTAAGGAAGGACGACTGTGAAAGAAATCGTATAAATGTTCGAATCTCCAAATAGGCATCAGTCGTCTCCTTTTGAAAATAATTTGTATCGTAGAATGGTAGAGGGTATAGAAGACTATCCATCTATAGGCAAACAGTAATTTCCTCTTCGTACTTGAGTTAAGTGATAAGAAATAAGGAAAAGGTTACACTTGGTTGTGATGATAAGAAGCTACATACCATAACTATTCATCGTTTTATTCATTAGTATTCAAACGTTGTGTGTGTTGGGTTGGGTTATGACATTGTTTTCTCGTTCACAATCGGCAAGTGCAGCGTAAAAAGGTACACATTCAGAACCTTGCCCCTCACATATTAGCGCGAAATCAAACTCTACGCGTGTCCGTTCAATCAAGGATACGAGCAAAACGTATCTTATGTAACCAATGTGCATCAGGCATCAGGCCTGTTGTCAGGCGCACTGCAGACGTAGCCAATAATAGTCTAGAAGCGATTTTCATCTCTATTCTTCTGGATATACATTTTATTTTACGTTTTCCGCGTTTAGTCTACTTTTGGCTTAGCAACAAAATGATTTAGTTTTGTAATGTATAGGTAGGCAGACTCGTTTGGCAAGTTCGCTGGGATAATTGGTAGGGTGCGGACGTTTATTTTCAACAGTAATTTGTAACTTTGTCGTAGGTTATGCGCTAACAAAAGTTTATTTATTTATTTATTATTTTATTTATTTATTTATTTCAAGATACTTGAAGACACTCATCATAAGAGCTTTACTCTTGTCGGTGGAGTAATCGCCATCTTGCTCTGGATTCAGCCATCTCCTTAACTTCTTTATACGACGTGATCCCAATCTTCTCTTTGATTTGGTCCATAAAGGTTCTTCTAGGTCGGCCTCTTCCTCTTGTCCCTTAAATTTTTCCTTCTATTATAGTCTTTAGTAGTAAATCATGTGTTAACGAGTGTCCTAGCATCTTTCCTCATGACTTTCAATATATTAAATTCATATTAAAGACACTGTATTGTGGATATTCTTCAAAAGTATGGACTCAAAGACACCACCAGATTTAAATTTTACAGATTTTTTCCCATCCCATACCTTATCTTATCACGAATGGATATAGTGTAGAATCTATTGCACTCAATGTAGAATGCATAGATTGATGAATTACGTTTCATAGTTGCCTTGATTATGTTTATCTACTTTTCATACGTGTCTACGTTTATTTATGTAGGTAGTACATACATACATAAAATCACGCCTTTATCCCTTACTGGGTAGGCAGAGCGATAAACGCCTCGTAAAAAAAAATTAAGGGGAAATTTTAGATTGAAAAGTGTATTGCTATAGTGACAGGTTGTCAGCCCATCGCCTAAATTACGATACACTGTAACCCTCGAGTCCCTTTTGCTGACTTCTACAGCATGCCCGGGAGGAAGGGCAGCTGGAACATTCTATGTTTTTCTATCTCTCCCAGTCCAGCATGGAGGGAAGGATGTAGGTAGTGGTTTAAGTTTATCATTACTGTGATCTTACGTAATCTATCTTTACATAGCGGACGACCATACACTAATCGGTTTTTTTTTAGCTAGTAGTCCTCTATCTCACTTCACCTGATGTTGACTGAGTGATGTGATGAGAAGTTGGCATTGGAACATGGATAGTAGCATCAAATCAAGTAGAAAGCATGCACTCCAAAATGCTATAAACATCTACCATCTACGATAAACATGGCTTGCAACGAGTGGGTTATAGGTGTAATATCTACAAGGATCATGTTATTAACTGCCTCCGTGGTCTAGTGGTCAGAGCCATGGGCTCACGATCCGGAGGTCCTGGGTTTAATTCCCAGGGGGGACTACAAAGTTGATACTTGTTTATTTATCAGTTTGTGATATTTTCTCGAGATAGGTTAGGACAATGCAGACTGAATCACCTAATTGTCTAGAAGAAAAAAAAACGTGCTTCGGAGGGCACGTTAACCCGTCGGTCCCTGTCGCTGTCTTTGATAGTGGTCGTTACTCAAAACATGTCAGAGGCCTATTAGAAAACTCTGACACTAATGTTGATCGGATCGATCGACTCGATACCCACACAACAGAAACAGATCTTCAAGGAGATTTTATGGTGAGGGCTTTGGTTTACCATAGAGTCTTTAATAACAACTTGACGAATATTATCTGTGAGCAATTGTGACATGGCATACCTGTCAAAACGTGAGAGTTGACGCTGTCGAACTTTTGTTTTGTCTGTCAAAATTTTTCATATGTTGTGTATCGAGATAACCCTTGATGACGATAAAATAAATAAATAAATCTTGAAAGTGATGCTTTCTTCCAGTTTGGTTGGCACTGATGTTCTGGCAACGTGTTGTTCCTCAGTTTAGGATTCCGATAAGTAAGAGCAAGGGCAGAAATTACAATAAAAGGTGAGGTTAAGCATTCAGTGTCGCGAGGGGCTTGCCTCAGGCTGGTTCTTTGCATTATTCATTGATCGGTTCGTTGTTCCGAGCCGGCAGTCGGTAAGCGCTGCCTATCAGAATTTGAAATCAACTTTTCCTATTATGCCGCCTGCAACTTGACGTCAATGAATATGACAAACACAGTATTTATTATCCTGCTGTTCTGCTGAATTCATAAAATAATAAAAGGTATGTTTTTACCCAATCAACACTAGTTTATAACAATTTCTTTAAGGAAAATTTAACAATTTCTTTAAGGAGTATTTATCAGAAAGCCAATTCCTAATATTAGTTTTTGGTCTTACTTGCTGGACTAGGAGCGACAGAAAAACATAGAAAGTGTCAGCTGCATTTTGTCCCGGGCATGCTGTAAAAACCAGCTAAGTGATCCGAGGGTTTCCGTTTATTGCAATTCCTTTGTTTAGGTCGATTACGCTCTGCCTACCCAATTAGGGATAAACGCGTGATTATATGTATGTATATATAATCTTTATTGCGTACAAAAAATTTACAATAAATAAACAAATTTAAATTTAGTTCACAAAGGTGAGCTTATCTCTATAAAGAGATCTCTTTCAGCCAACCTGTAAAACTGAATATGAGATAACAATATATACGGGGACAAGGCTGTACACGCTGTAGACTTTTACATATACATTTATATGTATGTTTATGTACATATATATTACTTAAATAAACATCTATAATAAATAATAATACATACATATAATAAATTCAAATACCTACGTACATAAATACTAATTTTGTTGCGATAGGAAGTGCTCACTCTTTTTTTGAAAGAGGATATAGATGGACAGTCTTGAACTGTCTTCGGAAGCTTGTTCCAAAGTTGTGTAGCTCGAACAGAAAAGGAATTGGAAAAGAATTTGGTATTTGCACTAGGATTCTCAAGTACTTTAGTGATACATGCATGTATGTATTTTTTTTACCTTAAATTCCTACAATCTGTAAAAATCGTTCAAACCTAAGGACCGGTCTGTAATAAGAGTACCTCAATATCAAGTCCTGATTTTCGAAAAAGTCTGAAACTCATTAAAACTGAAAGAATTTTGCAACTCACACGACAGACTCAACTTTACGAGAATTTTACTAATAATAAAGTAGGAATGCATGCAATACCTATTAGTTAGTTCCAATGCACTATTGGTAGTTAAGATGCACAATATGCAAATAGTTAACCCCAATTGAGATGTTGCTCCTAGTTTCATAACGTAAGCATACTCATTATGGTTCCTCATTGATAGATAGATAGATAAAACATTTATTTAGCACCAATACAAATCACAAGGACATAAAAAACAAAATCAAAAACATACATAAACAACGAACATTTGAAACTACGACGTAGATTTCTTTTGGGAAAGTTACTTATGTATTGCTTTTTTAATCCTGTAGACCTAGTACGAATACAAATTGTAGTCCAAAATAAATTAATAGTTTAAAAAACACGCTTTTATAAATGCACGTAAAAACAATTTCAAGACCTTACAAGTCCAAACACGGATATGATACGATATCCCTTCATGGAATACCAGTGCCTATCTTCCGGTTTCACCATCAGACCTTGAAACCTAATCGTGGTCAAAATTCATAACAAGACTTTTCTAACAAGTTATTCCATCATGGAATACCAGTGCCTATCTTTCGGTTTCACCATCAGACCTTGAAACCTAATCGTGGTCAAAGTTCATTACAAGACTTTTCTAACAAGTTATTCCATCATGGAATACCAGTGCCTATCTTTCGGTTTCATCATCAGACCTTAAAACCTAATCGTGGTCAAAGTTCATTACAAGACTTTTCTAACAAGTTATTCCATCATGGAATACCAGTGCCTATCTTTCGGTTTCATCATCAGACCTTAAAACCTAATCGTGGTCAAAGTTCATTACAAGACTTTTCTAACAAGTTATTCCACCATGGAATACCAGTGCCTATCTTTCGGTTTCACCATCAGACCTTAAAACCTAATCGTGGTCAAAGTTCATTACAAGACTTTTCTAACAAGTTATTCCACCGTGGAATACCAGTGCCTATCTTTCGGTTTCATCATCAGACCTTAAAACCTAATCGTGGTCAAAGTTCATTACAAGATTTTTCTAACAAGTTATTCCATCATGGAATACCAGTGCCTATCTTCCGGTTTCACCATCAGACCTTGAAACCTAATCGTGGTCAAAGTTAATTTCAAGACTTTTCTAACAAGTCCAAACAAAGCTATGCTATGATGTTCCATCATGAAGTTCCAGTTCATATCTTCCGGTTCCATCATCAGATCAGTTCGACAGTACCATATTATTTTATTATTATTATTATTTCACTTCCTAAGAGAATTTGCTGGTGGAAGTTGTTCAGTGTCGTTGACGCTATCTCTTCCACCTCGTATATTGTATGTAGGTTGTGGTTGTACCAATTCATATTGTAAATGGAAGCTATATATTTAACTAAGTACCCCACTTTCTGTACAGCAAATAAATACGTCATTTTGTCAGAGTCTGGACCCTTTGTCTGTTGTTATTGTGTAGGCAAACTCGCCTTATTCATTAGATTCTATTATTACGTAAGTAATGAGTGAAACTGCTTACCATTCTTAGAAAGTCGTGAAGAAAAAGTACGGAAACTAAAAGGTCGGAAAAGTTCGTGTTACATTTCTTAGTTCAGAGTGAACTTTCTTGTAGTTGTAGATGTACTCAAAGTCTTTTACCTATTTTCATCATCATTTATTTATTTTATGTAGTTTTAATAGCAGGACATATTTTGTTGACCAAAATACAACTTTTTTTCACTAAGCCATAAAAATTGACTGATCGGAGTCATAATTTTCTAGTGGTATTTTAGTAGTATTTTTAAAATATTTTTTTATGCTTTTTTATCGTTATAGAAACACCCCTCCTTTTAGACTTGCAGGTTCGTTTCAAATACGGACATTATTTCATACGATAGTGCCAAGAAAGAACGTAAAAAATGGTGTCAACGCCTGCTTATCACAGATTTGATTTGTTTTATCAATTTTTAGTCCCGTCCCGGGCGCCTTGTCTGTTATCTTGTTTGGATGGCGTGAGAAAGATAACATCCACGCAGTCCCAATTTTTTTTATCTTTTCTACAATACAGGGCCGTTAGTATTGCACATAATTCCGGCTCTGTAGAGCAACTTGCAGCTTTGTCTCTGTAGGACTTGTACAAACTGTACGTACAGACAAACATACCACGTCACAGATCTAATTACTAAGCTATTTTGGCGGTTTAAAAGCTTTGACACTAGGGTTCATCGAGTTGTCCGTCGTCTCGACAAGAAGAAGACGACTTGTAAAAGCCACTATATATCTCCAAAGGTCGATTCGTACAATATTACTGGCCCCATACTGTACATAAGAGTGACGTTATGAGCTCTTTAGTAATTTCCTTATTAGAAACGTTTTATGTCTTCACTAAACATCGTACGCATTATCTCCTTCGTGTTATCAAATAACGAACTTGCGGGCAAAATAATAGTCTAATCTAGGTCAAGAAATATTCTGCTCTTTGTTATCTATGCTGGCATGTTCAGATCCTATTATGTAAATAACTTAAAAGCGTTATAATGTAATTGCAAACGTTTTCATTAAATTCTGATTCAAATTCAATAACATTTGCTTATTACTATGTTTAAAACGCATGTATACCTACTTTTCTTCATTAAATAGACTTAAATCAAATGTAAAAAGATGAAGTAAATCTTACTGAATTCCAAGTAATTTATTTCTCCCTAATATGGGATACGTTTAAGATCTTTTCGCGAACCTGGCTCTGTATGGTTGTGGATGGAAACTGGAAAGCCACCTAACCTATGTAGCTTGCCATATATTTCATGAATTCCAAAACGGACTAAAGCGCCTCGATATAGACGTATGATCCAAGCAGGAGATTGTCATAAGGATGGTTTCCATAACATAATACTATGTAAATGTTTTGACTTAGAGTTAAGTAAGATGCAGTCGCGACGACGTCGACGCCGAACAACGTCTATTGTTGGCGGCATCCCGTTGCTGCTATTATTGACTCGCCGCTGGAGATAGCTGGCGCTGCGCCAGCGCAGACCACGTGCTCGCCGTCACGGGACGAGCATGCGCGCTGCCATCAAGCTACAAACGACCACGCTTTAAATGAACGCGGCGAAAAAAAGAACTAACCGCCATCTTGAGTTTTGACATTGATTTGACAGTTCTCGTTATACTGCAGTGCCCCCGCTCTCGTTCATTGAGAACTGCGTCGTTTCGCCCGTCTCGCTAGATCCGGACAAAAAACATCGGCAACCTAAAAAACCGGCGCGACTTCACGCTTGACATGCGCCGGTTGGTTACGAATACACAAATACACATTCCAAAATCGTAGCTCTACCTACCCTAATGATTTGACATGACATTTATAGAAACGTAAACATGATATTCCAGGAAACCGTTTCGACTGTAATCAACTAATTATTTCAATGTACGTAAGGCAACCTAATCCGTTTAGGAAATATCATTCGGTGCATCCGACTGCACTGACAGATTCGCGCGATTCGAATAGTTAGTGCATCGAATGAAGCATTTGCAGTCATCTTGAATTGTTCAGAAAAAACAATTCATTTTTGCGTAGGCATTGATGTTGTTTTTGTTTGTGGAAGTAAAATGAAACGTCTGTTAAACCATGTATTTCCTTGTTGCAGCTGAAAAGCAAGAGAGGCAAGCAGGTAAGATGAGGAAAGAGGGCGGCGTGAAGGTGGTGGGTTGCAGCAACGGGCACGCGGGCACGCCGAACGGGCGCGCGGACGACGAGGGCGGCGGTGGCGAAGCGCCCTTGTTGCCCGCAGTGTCCGCCCCGCGCGTGTCGTACGCCGCCGCCGCGCGCAAACCGCCCTCACCGCAAGCCGCCGCGAACGCGCCACAGTTCACGACCCCCGCGGCTGCTTTACCGAGCGACACAGGTGCTCCCCGAAGCACAATCTTCCCTTACAGAAAGCAAAGCTTTCTAGTTGCCTCTAGCATTCTTAGTAGCGAGTAGAAATCGCTGATTGCAATAACCTTTCTCTACCTCATTTTGAACATGTTAGAACCATCTTAGATATAAGATTTTTATTCTAACTTTCAGAGACCCAGAAAGCCAAAAGTAACGGTGATAAATCAACACAAGCGAAGACCGGCAACTCCACGACCAAAGTAAATGGAGAAGGAGCGATACCTAGTAACAACAATGATAGCGCGAAAAATAAAATAGGAACCAAAGAAGCAATAGTGAACGGCACAGAAAGTGAAAATGTAGTTAACGGTGATCCAAAACATTCAGATTGTGATATTAGTAGTAGTAATAGTAAACTAGTTACTAACGGAACTAACAGTGATTCGGACGAAACTAAATCTAATAAGTCTGAAGAAGGGCCACGTAATAAGAGTAAACAAGACAAGAAAAAGGAAAAGAAAGCGAAGGCAAGTGACAAGAATGGCAGTTCTGAGAAAAAAGAAGACACAGACAAAACTAAAAAACCAGAGCAAAAGAAAGAAGAAGACAAATCTAAAAGCACAGAGAACGTATCAGATAAAGTTAATGGAGATAGTGGTAAAATGATGAATGGTGATAAAGACAGGGAGTCTTCTCCCAGCGAGGATGGAGACGAGAAGAAACAAGATGCTGAAGTTGTATTCATTCAGGATTTGGGTTTCACTGTCAAGATTGTTAGTCCTGGGGCTGAGCCCTTGGATATTCAGGTAAATAAACATAAACTAGTAAATTCAATAACATTAAATTACTTTGAGATATTAATAATGGTATTCCCTGGTCAGGTATCGAGTATGGAGCTGGTTCAGGAGATCCATCAAGTGCTGATGGACCGTGAAGACACGTGCCACAGGACATGCTTCTCCCTCCAACTCGATGGCGTTACTTTAGACAATTTTGCTGAACTTAAGAATATTGAGGGACTTAAAGAGGGCTCTGTTATCAAGGTAAGAATTATTAGATTGACCTGATATAAAAATAGATAATATTTCCTGATCATTGTCTAAACTTTTGTAGTGTACCTCATCATTATCTCCCTAGCTTTATCCCGTATTTCCCGGGTCGGCTACCTAATCTAGGTGATTGAACAAGGGTACTGATGCAACTGCCATCTGACCTCCGCAACCCAGAAGGGAAACCAGACCCAATCCTAGATTAGGTCAGAGTTTTCAAACCGCCAATGCTTAGCAGTGGCCTCTGATTTGGTTTAACGACTAATATCTACGGTATTAAACAATATTAACCGGGACCAACGGCTTAACGTGCCTTCCGAAGCACGGAAAAAGCGCCGAATAAACGTACATATGAAATTCGAAAACCGAAAAACACATTGGTACGTGGTGAGGTTCGAACCACGACCTCCCTCTAAATAAATTTGCACATGCTTGACATTTGTGCCGCGTCGATTTGTTTTACAAATTCTGTCTCAAAACTTGCCAGTTGTCTCTCCAATAAGACTCCAAACAAAACTTATCTCGTAGAAGAACAAAAATCAAACTTCTGATGCAAGATGCTAATCGTATACCAAATTTTCAGGTGGTAGAAGAGCCGTACACAATGCGCGAAGCTCGCATCCACGTGCGACATGTCCGCGATTTGCTGAAGTCCATCGACTACACAGATGCTTATGCGGGCCATGAGTGCGCTTCCCTTGCCTTCCTCAACATCGTCACACAAGGCGATATACTTGGTAAATACTCCTAATATTGTATCTACTTTAAAGTAGACCTTCTCTATTTCGATATTTATCAATATTCTCTCTCGTAACCACATTTGCAGGAGTGGATTCATCGATGTATGCATTGATAGTTTATTTACTTCATCTAGCTTCGAACTTAACTCTGTTAGGTTAATAATGTTAATGCTAGGATATAATGCTTTCCATTCACATTTACGCTCAACTGTTAATTTTGTTTATCAGAGAAGAAGAAATCGCGACCGGAGAGCGTAGACTGCACGCCGCCAGACTACATAATGCCTGACAGCACCGAGCGACCACTGTTGCCTTTACATCCGGGTCTCACCAAGGAGAACAAAGCTCCACAGTGCCTTAAGGTGAGCAGAATTTTGGTATACGATTGATTACAGTTACTTTTGGTCTTAAAACTGCTCCCGTGGTCAAGTGGACTGTTGACTAACTCTTGTACTTTCGATACAGAATGCGTATCAGTTTGTGTGATCGTTTCCAGTTTTTATGTGTAATCTGAATTACCAGTTTCTTTGACTAGCATATAGTAATAATAAAACCTCTTCAAGTTTGATTGATTTATTCGTCGCGTCAACCTCACCTGACCTCATACGAAGTAAGAAAAGTGTCAAGGTCTAAGCGTACACCTGTGATCGGTGTGAGAAAGTCAACTGTACCTTTACTTTCGTACCTGATCACGAAACTACCTTCACTCAATGTTTTCTGCGAGTTTTGTCGTCACGCGGAAGAACTAGGCTTCATCGTACGATGTCGCTAAGTAAGCCAGTTCCGAAGCGGCAGTAGATTAGCTTATGTATGGATTCCGTGCGAATACCGTTTTAACGGCTACTTGTTATTTCGGCTGTCTGTGTTTGTCTCTTGAATGACCGAAACATTATTCTATGTTTGTTTTTAAGTAGCTACCATTATTCCCATTCCAAAGAAGTAACTTTATATAATGTATATGTAATGTTCTTAACAATACACGATATAGTTTTTTGTATTGAATGCTGTGTTGAGTAAATCTGATGCATTAAGCCGGGGTTACATGAACTCTAGGAAAATTAATTCTAACTTGCTGTCGTTAAAAAGAATGACCAAGAGTCGTGTAAACATTATTAACTAATCTGTATGTTTGTCCTACCTTTGACGATTTGGGATGATACTCTTATCTCTTTCCCAAAAAGTATGACGCAATAATTTCATAACATTTCTCTTTTCTGGTTGATACAAAACAAGATAAAAAGTATCTTTATATAAGTTAGATAAGGTGGAGGTGTTGGCACCTACGTAAAAGAACGGTATATTTATTTAACAGATCAAAATTATTATTAAGATAGTCAATTATTTTTGTAGTACCAAAGTTCGTTATATCACTTCCGTTACAAACACATAGATCACTTTTGAACCTTATCTCAGATCCATTAAAGTTCATTTGATCATCAGTAAATAATCATACCATGACATAATGTACAAAAACGTGTACGTCGTGTAAGTGTTGAACACGCCCATTTTAGGGTTCCATAGTATTTATTAACGTATGTCTTTTCTCATGGAAACCATTCAGATTGTTGAAGGACTACTTCAGCTTTAAAAGTAGGGTTAATTTACTCCATATTTAATTTCTGTTTTGTGTGAGAAAGTTACTAGAAGAGGCTTTCAGGCACGATAAAGTGATAAGAATCTTTTTCCAATCGATTTTCCGATATTTGGCTACGGAACCTCGCGAGGTGCTCAAGAAAAATCGCTTTCCCACTTGATGACTCATAGATTCAGATTGTATGGAAGATCGAAGTCATCATTATTATGGAAATATGCTTATTTCCAAGTCATTTATCGAATTGTATCTTTATTTGTATAAGTAGCTAGTAAATATGATGTGTGAAAAATATGAACAAAAGAACGGTTCTTTATCAATAACTTACATTGTGTTTTTTATGATATTTTTATAGCTGTTTAAGAAATAAATATAGCTTCCTCGCCACATTAACTTATGTAAATGTTCAATGCCATACGTGTACTTTTCCTTTTCAAATATTTTTTTGCGGATGAAATAGCAAGTACCTACATATAAAGCTTATGTCGTAAATCTAAGAAAGTAACGAAAGTAATTTTGTAATAGTTTGTAACAGTAGTTTTGTTACTATGCGTTTTGTTGATGATAATAGATTATTATGATGAGAATTGATGAGGTCAAAAGTCATGGTGACTGGCACATTTCGACACTTCGGAGCAAAGTCTGATAACTCCAAAACATTGATATATACATAATCACGCCTTTATCCCTAATGGGGTAGGCAGAGCGTTAACGACCTAAACAAAGGTCACTCCGCCACGTCCGACAAAGTTTTGAGGGTTATTTAAGATAAATTTGTAGGTATAATGCTATAGTGACAGGTTGTCAGCCTATCGCCTAAATTGCAATAAAGAAAAACCCTCGGATCCCTTAGCTGATTTTTACAGCATGCCCGGGAAGAAATGCAGCTGGCACATTCTATGTTTTTCTCTCACTCCCAGTTCAGCATGGAAGTAAAACATTGATTGCTCATAATAAATGCTTTTACTTGGTACATCATTGGTCCCACATTTTGAATAAAGTTATGTTAGATGATTGTCAAATGTCAAAGAAATTGCAGCCCCATGTAGTCCTCAATGGTCAGGACTATAAAGACCCGCTGTAACTTCATAGCTTCCGAGAGAACGTAGAAAAAGAGTCTTAAAACATACATACATATAATCACGCCTTTATCCCTAATGGGGTAGGCAGAGCGTAAACGACCCAAACAAAGGTCGTTCCGCCACGTCT
Source organism: Scrobipalpa costella (assembly GCA_949820665.1). NCBI lineage: Eukaryota > Metazoa > Arthropoda > Insecta > Lepidoptera > Gelechiidae > Scrobipalpa > Scrobipalpa costella. Next base: position 10,017,991 of record OX463304.1, on the reverse strand, counting down.
GACAAAGTTTTGAGGGTTATTTAAGATAGATTTGTAAGTATATTGCTGTAGTGACAGGTTGTCAGCCAATCGCCTAAATTATAATATACTGAAACCCTCGAATCCCTTAGCTGGTTTTTACAGCATGCCCGGGAGGAAATGCAGCTGGCACATTCTATGTTTTTCTCTTGCTCCCAGGCCAGCATGGAAGAGAAGTCTTAAAACGAGTGTCATAATACACACCATACAATAACAATCTATTCGTTCCATAGGTGCTCACCACATCAGGGTGGAACCCTCCACCTGGTGCTCGCAAGATGTGCGGCGACCTGCTGTACCTGCACGTACTGACCCTGGAAGAGCGCCACTTTCACATCACCGCCTGCCCGCGCGGCTTCTACCTCAACCAGTGAGTACCTCAGCCCAAATCGCCCGAGGGCTCTTACGGACGAGCGACAGTATGCCTGCAATTGGTCGCGACTGGTCGGCGATTGTCGCCACGCCAACGCTCAACAACCGTAACTCACTTGTGTGTAAGAACCTTAAATTGCAATAATACATTAAAACACTCGGAATCCCTCTACAGGCGTCTGTATAAACCAATAAAAAAGCTGCAATCCATCACTGAAGAAACCTTTACTTTTTACTTTTATTTATTCAGAAACAATCAGTCTTATATTTTTGTATACAATACATAAAACTCTTTATAAAACATAGACCTACAGTTTCCGATTTTAGTAAATACATGCATACATACATAAAATCACGCCTTTATCCCTAATGGGGTAGGCAGAGCGCAAACGACGAATGATGAAGTAACATTATGTTATATTTTTTTTAATTTCATGATACATAAAAAAGACAGTTTTAATTGCATACCTATTCAGTTTGATTGTCAGGATGTTTAGAAAGACACTCCAAAGTTAGTATTATAACAGCCTTTTATTATTATTTTTCCTAGATCCACCGAAGAAGTGTTCAACCCCCGCCCATGCACACCACCGCTGCTGTGCCACTCGCTCATCGAGCTACTGAGCATAATCTCGCCAGCTTTCAAGCGCAACTTTGCGATGGTGCAGAAGCGAAGGATGCAGAAACATCCGTTTGAGCGCGTCGCGACGCCGTACCAGGTCTACCAGTGGGCTTCTCCTGTCTTAGAGCATACTGTCGATGCTATCAGGGCTGAAGATAGTAAGTACTTATTGTAATATTTGCCACACTCTAGCAAGCGCATCGCTTGTTAGTTACAAAGGGCGTTTGGCGTTGTTTCATAGACACATCGTAAAATTTAACCAACTATTACAGTTTTTAAGACTTCAGCACGGCCATTTGTTACAAGATTCCATCTGAAAATCCACTTAAAATACGAAAAGACAAAGGCATCATATGATATTTTTTCCTATTTCAACGAAGTTTTCCGTGTCCTCAATTGTCTTACTTAAAAGTGGTATTTCTACAGCGTTCTCGTCCAAACTTGGCTACGAGGAACACATCCCAGGGCAGACTCGCGACTGGAACGAGGAACTACAGACCACGCGCGAGTTGCCGCGCGCCACGCTGCCTGAGCGGTTACTGCGCGAGAGAGCTATCTTCAAGGTAACATCTAGTAGTACAATATGTAAAAAAAACAACAGGGCGTAAGTAAGTGACCCGCAAACAGGGGAATAATTGAGTGATTTTTGCGGAAAATAAACCTACCAGATACCAGAACGATAAAAAGTAAGGGGCCAAACAGAGAACCTTGAGGTACACCTTTAATAAATTATTCTCCTGGCAGATGTTTGGTCGTTAAAACGGCCGCTTGACGTCTATCTATATGCACAGTATTATTGAATCACATTCACAACTCTCATCATAAACATAACGAAATATATTTTCATTAAATTACGCCGTGGTCGATACAATCAAACGCTTTGGAGAAATCTGTTTACATTTCTCCATACTAAAAATACAACAAGATATATATTTCCTGGCAGATGTTTGGTCGTTAAAACGGCCGCTTGACGTCTATCTATATGCACAGTATTATTGAATCACATTCACAACTCTCATCATAAACATAACGAAATATATTTTCATTAAATTACGCCGTGGTCGATACAATCAAACGCTTTGGAGAAATCTGTTTACATTTCTCCATACTAAAAATACAACAAGATATATATTTCCCCAGGTGCACAGTGACTTTGTAGCAGCAGCTACTCGCGGCGCGATGGCTGTAGTCGATGGAAATGTCATGGCCATTAATCCTGGAGAAGAGCCTAAAATGCAGATGTTCATCTGGAACAACATCTTCTTCTCGCTCGGGTTCGATGTCCGTGACCACTACAAGGATCTCGGTGGGGACGCTGCTGCTTTTGTTGCGCCGGTAAGTTAACTTTACAGGGGTATGTTTCTGGCGATATTTCTTCCTTTCGTCATTTGGTAAACATATTATCATCGTCATTACATTTCTCTTTAATAGTTTTAAAGTAAGGAAATGGGGTGTCTGTTTTTTTATATTCTCCAGCTTTTTCGTTTTATATGCCCTAATATCGCTACTAAATACAAATCTTTTTCTCAAACGAACCAAATCATCATCATTCGCTTGCCCTTATCCCATTTACTTGGGGTCGGCGCAGTACGTTTTCTTCTTCCATTCATCCCTGTCAAACGAACCAAATGAATTCAGTTATTTATAGGAAAATCCTGTTCCATATAAAAAAACTTAAAAAAACAATGTTTTTGACAGCGCAACGATCTCCAAGGTGTTCGCGTTTACAGCGCGGTAGACACGCCCGGACTACACACACTGGGCACCGTCGTCGTCGACTACCGCGGATACAGGTAAACATAACAATTGTTCGCATAGTGTAGATTCACATAAAGTTACATTCAATAAGTATTCAATAAAATCTATGTTCTTCTTCTTAGCGAGTGGATTCTCGTGTCGAACGATCCGATGAACCCTGGTGTCAGACTTTTCAAACCGCCTAAACTAGCACAGCTATTAGGCCTCTGACATGGGTTCAGTAACGACCACTGTCAAAGACAGCGACCGGGACGTGCCCTCCGAAGAATGGAATCGTTTTTCTTTTTGGACAATCAAATGATTCAGCCTGCAATATCCTAAACACACTGTGGAAAACCTCACAAAGTGATAAATTGACAAATATCAACTTTGAGTTTCCCCCTGGGAATCGAACCCTGGACCTCCGTATCGGAAGCCTATTACTGTGACCACTAGACCACGGAGGCAGTTAATCTATGTTGAAGATTGTTTATTAAAATATTAATTGTTACATTTTTATCATAGGGTCACAGCGCAGTCCATCATACCCGGTATCTTGGAGAAGGAACAAGAGCAAAGCGTCGTGTATGGCAGCATTGACTTCGGGACTACAGTGCTCACGCATCCGAAATATATGGAATTGGTAAGTTGTAAATGCTATTCACAAGATTTATTTAGAACGTAAGTTATCCATCAGGTACTGACTAGTCTTAGCCACAAATAGCTATACCAATGTAAGAAGCAGTTGAAAAACCTCATTTAATTGATGGCCTAAATAACTGTGTTCCAGTTTTTTTTTAGAGTGGTCGGTAAAATTTACCTAGTGATGTGATTTTAAACAATACAGAACTCTATAGAATCCAGACAGTATTGGTAGCTTGCAAACTTTGCGTTTCGGGTGAAAAAGACATGATCTTTAATACTGAATTTCTCTCCCCAGCTAAGCAAAGCCGGACAACAGCTGAAGATAATGCCGCACTCGGTCATCAGCGCCAACGGCGAGGTCATCGAACTGTGCTCCAGCGTCGAGTGCAAGGGCATCATTGGCAACGACGGCCGCCACTACATACTCGACCTACTGCGCACCTTCCCGCCAGACGTCAACTTCTTGCAGTGTGAGTTTCCTAATACTTCCATGCTGGACTGGGAGCGAGAGAAAAACGTAGAATGTGCCAGCTGCATATCCTCCCGGGCATGCTGTAAAAACCAGCTAAGGGATCCGAGGGTTTCAGCATATTGCAATTTAGGCGATCGGCTAACAACCTATACAGCAATATACCCGCAAATATATCTTAAATAACCCTCAAAACTTTGTCAGACGTGGCGGAACGACCTTTGTTTAGGTCGTTTACGCTCTGCCTACCCCATTAGGGATAAAGGCGTGATTATATGTATGTAAGTTTCCTGATTTCTACGTCATGTTCATGGTATATTTGAGCTACCACAAACTTTCTCCAACAGCAAAGAACTGGCCCTAACATTTAGACTTGTGGGTATGCAGAAAGCCATACGATACTAGATTACGATGATGACTGTGACTATTTTGTCCACCGTATGATTTCCTGTGAGAGAGTTGATGTGATTTATATTTTTTTACTATAGCATAGGACCATCATTTAAACCTACTGTAAATAATACTTTTGTTTGTTTTCAGTGGAAGACGACGAACTAAGGGAAGATATCAAATCAATGGGTTTCCCGATCATTCACAAGCACAAACTGTGTTGCCTTAGACAAGAATTAGTTGATAATTTCGTTGAGTAAGTATAATTTTCATTAACTCGTATTTCTCTGGATTTTTCTTAAGCCTTTGACACTGTTTTTATTCCCATATTAGTAATTAAATTTACATCTACATATATGTCACAGGACTTCCAATAAAACTTTACACAGAACACATTTAAAAGTACGCAGTTGCAGTGTCAATTGTAGTTTACATAAGAACTGAAAATGTTGTTACTTGTGGTGTCCCCCAAGGTAGTAACTTCGGACCTACTCTATTCCTTCTTTACAACAATGTGATTTTTACCTAGCTCAGGGGTCTAACCTAATCTTTCCTTTTTCTCTTAGGGCACGTTATTTTATGTTCATCCGTTACGCTGCGTTCCACCTACAACAGCTAAGTGCGAAGCGTCAGCAGCGCGATTCTGAACAAAAATCCATCGAAGCTAACAAGGAATCCGAAAGTGCCAAAAAAGAAGAGAAAGAAAAGGATGCAAGCGAAAAGGAACCTAAAGAAAAGAAGGAGGATGGTTTGTTATTGAATGAGAACTATTCTGATATCGACACAGACGTGGCCAAGAAGATCGTTGAGAGCATCACCGACTCCATCTGCAGCGGCGACAAGCAAGAGAATGAATGTAAGTACCGGTGAACATCTGTTACGGTTTAACATTTCTCTTATTAGGCCTTTCTCGCACTACTGCCCCGCGCTTCTTCGCATAGGGCAAATGTTTTCATGCTCACTCCGGCAGAATCTGATTTCAGTGCGAGAATGGCCTTAATAAGTCGCTGTTCAATATGTCTTTGTCTATAATACTAGTCGTGATTATTGAAACTATTAGGTCCTTGCATATGAAATTACCTATACTCAATATAACTATGAAAGACGGCAATTTCATACGTTAAGACATTTTCAGCCACGCTTGAATTATAATAAGTATACCAAAACAAATCTCGCAATAGCTCCCAATCGCTTTAATAGTAGATTTAGCGGTATTCTGATAACGGCCGTTTTCCAGCAGCGGACCGCTCCCGCGCAGTCGTAGCATCCGCGGCACGTGCGGTAGCCTCCCTCAAGGAGTCGGAGTTCGATGTCCGGTTCAACCCGGATGTGTACTCGGCGGGCATCAAGCACGCCGCCGCGCCAGAGCAACTGGCTAAACAAAGACATCTGGTTAAGGAGGCTGCGGCTTTCTTGCTTACCACACAAATACCTTCTTTTGTAAGTATAATGATATGCTCAAAGTCTAGAAACTTAGAGAAGATATTGTTGGGTTAAAATGGGTCGATTTGAGTCCAATGGGTCATTGGAATAGTTTGACCATACGGGTCATTGGGTCATAGATATCCCTCAAGGTTCTGAGTTCGATGTCCGGTATAACCCGGATTCACTTTAGGTCACATGGGGATTATAGTCCAATAGGCGTCATTAGGTCATACGGGTCATACGGGTCATTAGGATGAGTCTCAGTAAGAGCAAAAATAAGAGCCCCAGACGCTACGCTCCAGTGCTATCAAATGGGTCATCTGGCTTTAGTTCTGTGAGGAATGCGGCACTATGAAAGTCAAATATAAGCGATCTGAGTTTTCTTTAAATTGCGATGTGGTCGTTTAACTAGTCCAAATTTATTTTGTTTGACCTGCGTTATTTGTGAAAATTGTTAAACTTCGTAGGAGCGTATATTCTAGCATTTATTTATGTATATCTTCTCCTTAGGTCCGCGAATGCCTAGAGCACACCTCAGCGCCAATGGACGGCGCGCGGCTAACAGAAGCTTTACACGCGTGTGGGATCAACGTGCGCTACCTCGGCCGCGTGGCCAACGCACTCAAACCACACGCGCAGCTGAACTACCTGCACGCTATTGCCGTGGGAGAGTTGGTGCTGAGAGCCGCTAAACACATCTACACCAGCTATTTACAGGTAAACATACACCGTCTTCTTCTTCTGTCGAGTGGGTATCGAGTCTATGGACCCGATGAACCCTGGTGTCAGAGTTTTTAAACCGCCTAGTAGCACAACTATCAGGCCTCTGACATGGTTTGAGTAACGACCACTATCAAAGACAGCGACCGGGACCGATGGCTTAACGTGCCCTCCGAAGCACGAAATCTTTTTCTTTTCGGGCAATCAGGTGATTCAGCCTGCAATGTCCTAACCAAACTGGGGAAAAAGTGATAAATTCTCAAATAACAACTTTGTGTTTCCCCCCTGGGAATCGAACCCAGGACCTCCGGATCGGGAGTCCATGGCACTAGCCACTAGACCACGGAGGCAGTTAACATACACCGTAAAGGTGCCATTCGGATCTCCACAGCGCTCCCTGTAGTTGCGGCTGACACTGGCCGCTTGGAACGGAAAGCGTTCCATACAAATCTTTACTAAGTGATGCGCGTTCGCTGCTACCGCGCAACGATTGCCGAGATCCGCTCGGAAATGAATAAAGGCAAAATTATCTACTGTAAATTGGAAATCTTAATTATTTTAATCCATACATACATACATATAATCACGCCTTTATCCCTAATGGGATAGGCAGAGCGTAAACGATCTAAATAAAGGTCGTTCCGCCACGTCTGACAAAGTTTAAGGGTTGCTTAAGATAGATTTGTAGGTATATTGCTGTAGTGACAGGTTGTCAGCCTGACGCCTAAATTGCAATATACATAAACCCTTGGATCCCTTAGCTGGTTTTTACGGCATGCCCGGGAGGAAATGCAGCTGGCACATTCTATGTTTTTCTCTCGCTCCCAGTCCAGCATAGAAGTAAGAGATAGATCATTAAGATAGATTTGTAGGTATATTGCTGTAGTGTATTTATTACAGGTTGTCAACCCATCGCCTCAAATGCAATAACCCTTAGATCCCTTAGCTGGTTTTTACAGCATGCCCGGGAGGAAATGCAACTGGCACATTCTATCTTTTTCTCTCGCTCCCAGCCCAGCATGGAAGATATTTGAATCCCATTATCTCAAATATCATGGGTTGCGGAGGTCAGATGGCAGTCGCTCTGTGCAAAAACCAGTACCTTCGTTCAATCACCTAGATTAGGTAGCCGACCCCGTGAGATACGGGATAAGGCTAGGGAGATGATGATTTTTAGTGTAGGTATTATTAAATAGGCTAAGTTTGTAAATTTTAATATGTGTCTTTACACTAAAATAAACAATTTACTTACTTACTTTAACTAACTTAAAGACTTCCTCCACAGGGCTGCGAACCAATGTGCATCGGTGCAGCAGTGGCACACTTCCTGAACTGTCTCCTAGGCGCCTGCCCCACACCCTCCATCAGCGCCAGCGAAGCCCCGGCGCTCGCGCGGCCCAGCAAGGGCTCCCGGGGACGCCGCACCAGGAGACACAACACTCCGGCACCCGCGCAGAACAGTCCGTCGCACCCGGACTGGCACAACTTGACTCCAAAGGCATTGTTCTCGCAGATACGACACGAGTTGAAGGTGAGTTTCGATTCTTTCATGCCACTGATGATTTTACATACCGTTCGACCGGATTTTACAAGCCACTCGACCGAATTTTACAAGGCACTCGTCAGGATTTTACATGCCATTCGTCCGGATTTCACATGCCACTCATTCGGATTTACATGCAACTCGTCCGGATTTACATGCTATTTGTCTTGATTTTACATGCCACTCGTCCGGATTTACATACAACTTGTCCGGATTTACACGCAACTTGTCCGGATTTACATGCAACTCGCCCAGATTTACATGCAACTCGCCCAGATATATATGCAACTCGTCCGGATTTACATGCAACTTGTCCAGATTTACATGCAACTCGTCCGGATTTTACATGTCACTCGTCCGGATTTGCATGCAACTCGTCCGGGTTTGACATGCCACTTGACTTGCTTTGATATTAGATTTACTTTTTATTTTCAGGCGTACTGGGGCTATGAACTAAACGCTGAAAACATGGATGTTGTTATAGAAAAACACGGTCTTCAGAAGATTTCACTTTTGAGGTAAAGATTCCTAACATTGTACTTATATTTTCCTGAGGATGAAATAGAAATTGGCCGAAATATTAATCCTTTCTTCTTATTTCAGATCGTTTGCGATCAAAGTGGGTCTTCAGATCTTACTGCGCGAATATGACTTCGACAGTAAGAACAAAGCGCCGTTCACGGGATCAGATATCATGAACATCTTCCCCGTTGTCAAACATATCAATCCTAGGGTAAGTTTGTTTCTTGCTTGCCTTTAAAATAGTGTTTTACTTCTTTTTTTTATTGATGATAGTTATGTGAATTCCAATAAATAGAATTGTAAGCGCGTTACAAATCGATAATTTAATTCAAATTGTATCAAGATAAGAGATTGGTGATATTTCCCCACAACAAGATGTCGTATGTCATTCAACTGTTAAAATCTCCTTGTTGAAACATCAATTTTGATTTTATTATGACAGTTTCTTATCCAAAACATTTTTCCTCAGGCATCAGACGCATACAACTTCTACACGACAGGCCAGAACAAGATACAATCCGGGGCCGTGTCTGAGGGTCACGAGCTCATCACGGAAGCACTCAACCTGCTCAACAATGTCTACGGAGCCATGCACGCGGAAATAGCCCAGTGCTTACGTATGGTGGCGAGATTGTGCTACGTGACCGGGGACCATAGGGATGCCATGGCGTATCAACAGAAAGCAGTGTTGATGTCAGAGAGGGTCAACGGGATTGACCACCCATATACCATTACTGAATACGTAAGTTTCCTTGACTGAAGATTTAGATTGCTGGACTGGGAGAGATAGAAAAACATAGAATGTTCCAGCTGCCCTTCCTCCCGGGCATGCTGTAAAAGTCAGCAAAAGGGATTCGAGGGTTACAGTGTATTGTAATTTAGGCGATGGGCTGACAACCTGTCACTACAGCAATAAACATTACAATCTAAAATTGCCCTCAATTTATGTCAGACGTGGCGAAAGCGCCTTTTAGGAGGCGTTTAACGCTCTGCCTACCCCGTAAGGGATAAAGGCGTGATTTTATGTATTATGTATGTAAGACATAATAATCGAGTTCAAAAGTATAGTAGTTATTGATTTGAGTAGTCAATATTTACCAAAGCGTGACGTCATAGCTAGGTATTTTCATACAAAAAATAGTTCTTGACATTTCATAAAGAGTTGCTGATTTAACTAGTATTTGCCATTCCTATTCTTTTGTCGCAACGCGATATTAATAATTAACTTCCATTTTGCAGTGCTTGTAAGAGTAATGTGTGAACATATGGCCATAATTTATGTTTTGTTTTGTCTTTCTTTTTAATGTTGTATGTACTTTATGTTATGGCAATAAACGAACTTTTATTCTTATTCTTAACATTTGTTTGCAGTCCCACTTGGCGCTGTACTGTTTCGCGAACGGTCAAGTGAGCACCGCGCTCAAGCTGCTGTACCGCGCGCGCTACCTCGCGCTGCTCGTCACTTCAGAGAACCACCCAGAGATGGCGCTGCTCGACGTGAGTCAACTACCCTCTTTTTTTACCGAACTACCTTCTTATCTTGCCGAAGTACCTTCTTATTATGTTCTACTAACTACCCTTTGATCTTATTGATCTACCCCCATATCTTGCCGGACTTACCCAATATCTTGCCGGACTTACCCAATATCTTGCCGAACTACCCCAATATCTTGCCGAACTACCCCAATATCTTGCCGAACTATCCCCATATCTTTCCGAAATTACACAATATCTTGCCAAACTACCAAAATATCTTGCCGAACTATCCCCATATCTTTCCGAACTACCTCAATATCTTGCCGAACTACCCCAATATCTTGCCGAACTACCTCAATATCTTGCCGAACTACCCCAATATCTTGCCCAACTATCCCCATATCTTTCCGAACTACCTCAATATCTTGCCGAACTACCCCAATATCTTGCTGAACTACCCCCATATCCTACTACCCTTTTATACAATACAATACAAAAAAAAATATTGCGCAAAGAAACACATACAACAGAAATAAAAAGGAACAAACGTGACAGTACAATATAGGCGGCCTTATTGCTAAAGCAGCAATTTCTACCAGGCAACCTTTGGGTATAGAAATTGTACAAGCAGAAAGTGGGATAGTGCATATTACTACATATAATACTTAGACAATATTTGCACACTATTAAATAAATATTTCAATAAAAAAATATACTGATACATATCTTATGATAAACTAATACATAATATATGCTACATAAGATAGGATACTCTACGTTATATATCAGAGAAATTGGTAGATAGAATATCACTGCATATACTTACTTAAATGATACTTATAAATTAGACAGCTACACATTAAACATTATTAGCCAGATAGAAATTTCTTGTTTGCTCCATAAACGATTCGATAGACGGAGCTCGTCGATTATCATGTAGATCATCCCTGATTTCCTGGCCACTTACCCTCTCGTACCAAGTCTATTTATTTACCAAACAATGTATCATGTCCAGAGCAACATCGCATTGATCCTACACGCGGTAGGCGAGTACGACCTCTCCCTGCGCTTCGCTGAGAAGGCGCTGGCAGTCACCAACGCTTCTCACGGACCGAAGTCCCTGAAGGCGGCCGTCGCGAGGCATCTGCTCGCGAGGACGTTGTCTTGTCTCGGAGACTTCCGCGCTGCACTGCAACATGAGAAGGAGACGTACTCTATTTATAAACAACTGGTGAGTTTCTTATATCAACCATACCTAGTTTTCAACTCAAATTCTTCCAGGCTGGACTGGGAGAGATAGAAAAACATAGAATGTTCCAGCTGCCCTTCCTCCCGGGCATGCTGTTGAAGTCAGCAAAAGGGACTCGAGGGTTACAGTGTATTGTAATTTAGGCGATGGGTTGACAACCTGTCACTAAAGCAATACATATTACAATCTAAAATTGCTCTCAATTTTTGTCAGACGTGGCGAAAGCGCCTTTTACGAGGCGTTAAACGCTCTGCCTACCCCGTAAGGGATAAAGGCGTGATTTATGTATGTATGTAGTTTTCAACTGTTTGTATGCTCAATAAAATTAAGGTAGTCCAGCGTACAAATTATGTATTTTACTTTGTCATGACTCTAAAAAATAACTTGCTAGTCCAGTACCCATTGAAGTAAGTAACTAATCTGTAAAAAAATGTTGATTCGTTTTTCGGTCTAAGATTACGAGTCTATTGTCGTTTTACCGACTTTTAGATTATTATTTCTTTACATACATACATATAATCACGCCTTTATCCCTAATGGGGTAGGCAGAGCGTAAACGACCTAAACAAAGGTCGTTCCGCCACGTCTGACAAAGTTTTGAAGGTTATTTATGATAGATTTGTATGTATATTGCTGTAGTGACAGGTTGTCAGCCTATCGCCTAAAATGCAACATACTAAAACCCTCGGACCCCTTAGCTGGTTTTTACAGCATGCCCGGGAGGAAATGCAGCTGGCACATTCTATGTTTTTCTCTCGCTCCCAGTCCAGCATGGAAGATATTATTTCTTTGTCCTAGAGGAAAACGGTCTAGCTACAGATTGTTGGCAAAAGTAAACTAGTGTAACACGAATCGTATTTGGACTTTTACACCTTCAAATTTTTATCGTGTGGGTTTTCCGAGTCGACTTACGACCCGATGAATCCTGGTATCACCCTGGTTACACTGACTACAATGCTTTACTAACTTTACAGCTGGGCGAGAAGCACGAGAAGACGCGCGAATCCTCCGAGTGCCTGCGCCACCTCACACAACAGGCTGTGGTGCTCCAAAAGCGGCTCACGGAGGCCTACGCGCTGCGCGGGGGCGCGGGGGGCGCGCCGCAGCCCCCGCCGCTGCACATACAGCCGCCGGGGATGGCGTCCGTTATCGACATGCTCAACTTGATCAACGGGATATTATTCGTGCAGATCAGGTGAGTGAACTTAGCTAATAGAGACTGCGATAGGTGCAATGATATTTTAAGAAAGATACGTTACGTTCATACTGCGTGCACATTTTAATTGTTCCGCGACACATATACATACATACTTATAACATTGCATATCTAAACGAACGCTGAGTGCGACAGAAAATAGGCAAAGCGTAAGAGTGAAACAGATAGCTATTTGTAATCAGTGCAGCTCGACTGCCTAAAATGGTGACAATTAGCACCATTAGACGGCACGAGTGTCGCGCGTTGGTCACGTATCTACCTATATATAATATCATGTGCTAGGTGGCGGAAGTTTCTGGAGAGCGACGGAAGGCGCGTGAGATACACAAAGACTTCTGTATAAACGAGGGTAGATGCGGTTTGCTAAGCTAATCGTGACTCAAAAAGCAATCCCAAAACTACAACATTCATTTGTTCACGCGCTATTGAACACTGAAGGATTGCTGAAAAGATGGGTGCCAATTTCCCCTCGTTGAAGCGCTTCAACTTTTGGCGCATGTGCCGCGTCTACCCCAGTGTATATACAAGTCTTTACAGTTTCGCTAGGGATTCTTCTGTAAGTCCAACAGTACATTTCTTAAGGCTCTTTATCTCGTGTTTGCATGGAATAAAATTGCAAAGTGTAAAGAATGGACTATTTATTAAAATAATATACGTACATGACTTGAGCTGCTGACACCACTTGTATGAGAAGCATTGGATTGGCTGATCTTTTTTTTTCATATTTCGATCTATATTCTTTGGAAAAGTTGTTCAGTTTCATGGATAGATTCAAACCCTTAAGTTTAGTCAGTTTTTTTTTTACTCCGGGTATAAAATGACTAGCAGTTTTAATCCCTATTCTGATCACCTTTCTTCCTCTCATCACAGCCCTCAAGACATCGAGCACTTCAAAGCAGAAATAGAAAAAAGACAGTTAAAAGACTTACCGATCCCCGGCGTGGGCGACATCGCGGCCGCCGTCAAGCGGGCTCCCCAGGGCTCCGCCCCCTCAGACGCCGCCAACGACAGTTGAAGTCCCCACGATACTACCAGGGAAGCATGCTACCGCGGAAGCTCTACAACGCCTTTGAGGTTCGTTGATCAATACTTAAAAGATTCTGTTGTAGGTATTTCGATGTAGTGTAGTCTGGTCGAGTGCGAATTCGCGCCAATTTAAAACAAAATTTAAGTAACGATTGTTATAATTATCGATTGATGATATTGTTCCTTATTATCTATTATGAATGTATGCTGTAGTGGATAGTGTGCTAAGGTTTGATGTAGATTTTTTTGTTAGTCGAAAGGCGATGTTAATGAAGTATGGACAAAAAACTGGGGCCTGGCGCTAATTTAAACTTATCCCGATTTTTCGACGACTTTTGTATAGGATGTTCAAATCGATGAATATAGAAGAAATAATGTAACGTGCTATTAATGTTAAGATTATGAATCGAATTTTCTCGTTATATATCTTTCGCCAATGCTTTCTATAATAAAATAAAACCATGTAACGATCGGGCTAAATAAGTCACTTTTATTTTTAAAACAGCTCGTTTTTGGATACCAGCATCTACATAAAAAATCTTCGCTCTGTCCGTGATAAGCTGGATTGGCGCCACGCTTTAGTTTTTTACTATTATCATTATCCTCTGTGGATATTATTTCGATCAAATAATTTAGTGTTACGTTATAAATAGTCTCGGGGCGCTCATGTCGCGCGCGTCGCACGTTATCTGACGTTCGCTCAAATCACGCCAAGTAGGTTTAATTTTCTGCTTCCGGCGGCCCCCAGTAGCGGCCGGGCCGCTGCAGCCGAGCGGCCGAGAGGCTAGCGGCCAGCGGCCCGGCCGCCGCGGCGGCGCCGCCTCACCCAGAGTAGTGCAATTCTCGTAGTGATAATAGCAATAAGTTTCGGTTGTGAACCTCAGGCCGCGTGCTCGCTAAGTAATGATACTGGTGCTACTGCCAATTGTCCTTCGTATATTATTATATGATTTTATGACTTGTTATTGTCGAGTATTATTTCTTTTTTAATTAGTGCGGGAGTATATTGTTGAAATACCGATGATAGTGTAGAAAATCGGTTATATTGTGATTGAAATGTAACAGGATTTCTCTGATCGGTGGTCATCCTTCGACCTGTGTCGTCGGTATAAAATATAAAGCACCATTCAGACCTTCCGATCAATTTTAAATCGGATAATGTGTAGTGTAATCGGACATCCGATTGAGTCGGAACGGTCGGACGATTACGCTACACATTGTCCGATTTAGGATTGGTCGGAAGTTAGGATCGGAAGGTTTGGATGGCCTTTATGTACGTGAGATGATGCAATAGTGGTATACAGCCTCCGCGCACGCGAACACTGCCTCGTAGTGAGTTAGATAATAGTGCCATAATGTGTAGTGAACTAGTAGTCAATGTAAGTTCTTTTTAATTATTTCTGTTAGTCTGTGATATGATATCAAATGATTTATCATCTAGTTACTTGCCTTGTTGACGCGATGACCATTTGTATGGAGAGTTTAATAACTGTTGAGGAGCTTTACGCTGAATATTTGAACTAACGCATCACAATATAAGATATATCATCGTTTCTCTATTAGTCTTATTGGTTCGACAATCATCAGGATGAGTAATGGTCAATTGAAGTTGTTATTTAGTACTAAATACATTGCACAAACAAGGTCTATCTTGTTACTTTTATTGTTTACTGTTTGTAAATAATTAAGAATCTACGACCTAAATATAAATCTAATACTTCATGTATGTGAGATTGTCAACCGCAACAGTGCAATGATAAAACTATTTAGTTTTGATGTAAATTATTTGCACTTCAGAGGAATATCTCGTTTTCTTAAAATCAATCGTTTATTTTTTAAGAAATTGAATTTAATGTTGCCGGAATACAGAATATATTTATACCAACAGGATATTCTTCTGAAGTGCTCCGTTGCTTGTCAGTAGCGCCAAGTGAACAAACATGATAGCGGAATTATAACCGAATTAATTTTAGAAAAATTATAAACCTTAGATGAATTCTATGTTGAAATAATCGTCTCTTTTTGAAATGAATAAGCTCGATTGCTTATTCAGGACGAACTAGGCACTACCATGTTATAAGCGCGCAGCACGATTTTAGGTAAATAGTTGATCTTTAAAATATTTTTAATATTCTTTTAATTTTTATTGTTTTTTTTTTGCTTTATCGATTTCGTATACGAACAATTATGTACATGTGTATAAATTTGCGAGAAATTGTCGAATGTGTGTTTATTTTCACATACTTTATCTTTTTGAAAGTGTTTCTGTGCAAAAAATATTGTCAGGCAAAGGGGAACAAAATAATAGTAATCTGTCCATGTCTAAATCAATAACCAAAGATGTAATTAAAGAAATAATAAAATATATATTTAAGATGTTGATCATCGCTGATTTCATAAATTGTTCTCCTAAGCTATTGTTCAGATATATCCGACGAGATTTGCAGGTAAATAACAGCAGGGTTTTAAAAGTCATAGAAATCTTCATGATTGACTGACCTACTTTTTGGAAATAGAAATCGATTTTGCATGCATTTCATTTCTAATCACCACGTATAATCTCAAAGGATATGTAAATTATATATTTGTTTTATGTACTCGAAAGCAATAATGCTAAAAGTGGCTTGAATATTTTCCCTCTATTTTCGTGTTTGCTAAAATGTGTAAGGACGTAAAGTTATTGGAAGTATGTGCCTAAGCAAACAATAATCAAGTTGTTGTTGTTGTTGTTACATTTCTTTAACAATATGACGACCATGTAAATACGGCGCTGTTCGTAGTGTACTAATAAAAAATCGTTTTTAAATAACTTGGTTTTATTTATACTGCAACATAGAGTAGAAAAATATTTTTTTATTACAAATACATGGATACATCAGTGAATATTCATTCATACATACATACATTTAGCTGCGATATTGTTAGATACTATAACGTAACAAACACTTCCAAATCGTTCTAACACTAGAACATCATCGTAAAAAAAACTTAAATCTACTAAATTGAGGAATCACACTTTTCCTTACACAAAGACCAACAAACTCATACAAAGTTTTTGTAAACATAGTCTTCCGCAAGAGAGAGCTAAGAGAGATCAAATGTACATGTAATTTGAGTATACGGAAGGTCAAAACCACCATGAAAAGCCCTCACTTACTTTCTTTAAAAAAATCTCGTGCTAACTTTTTCAGATTATGAAAGTCTTTCAGTGGCGAAGGGTGAATTTTCATCGATCATCATCTCCCTAGCCTTATCCCGTATCTCATGGGGCCGGCTACCTAATCTAGGGGATTGAACGAGGGTACTGGTTTTTACACAGAGCGACTGCCATCTGACCTCCGTAACCCAGAAGGGAAACCAGACCCAATCCTAGATTAGGTCAGAGTTTTCAAGCCGCCAATGCTTAGGCGAATTTTATCGATAGCCGAAGTAAAAAACACAGACTTATATTACTCCGTATATCTCATTTTATTTTATTTAAAATTTTACTTAATTTCAAAAGGGAAGCCGACGGGAATCCTGTTACAAGGACCCTTCGCCACTGCAGTCTTTACACTTCAAAGAAAGCTCACTTGAAACAATACACGCTTGGTCATTTCCTCTGTCGCGGCCTGGCGCGGGCGCGGGGGCGGGCGCGGGCGCGCGGGCGGGGGTGCGCGCGCGGGCGGCGCCGGCGCACGCGCGGGGAGCGGCCGCGCTCCAGCTGCGCGCCCACCAGCTCGGCCAGCGCGCCGCGCTCCGCCAGCATCGACAGGAACGTGCAGATGAACTCGTCGTAGTTGTGCGTGCGGCGGCTGTCGTCCACCTAGCGACAGGACACATTATTGTAGGATAGCAACCAAACATTACGACCTGCTTGATGGTAAGCCGGTACAAGGATAACATATTTTGTTAGGCTATCTAATATGAAAGCTTAAGTGTAGGTTATTTAATTACATGGACGAAAATCCTACAAATTATCAGAGAATGTCTGCCAAAATAGCTCAAACAGTACCTATATGTACATATCCATAAATAACATAATTCAGTTGAGCTTATAATTTTTATTGTTAAGCTGTACGATACCGATACCGCTAGGGATCAAGACAAGATCCATGTTACCAGAAACATAGCACAGAATGTCAGACCTTATACATATCCCACTTATCAGTTAAGCTGTTGCTGGCACGCGTTTACTGCTCCTACTATAGCTGCAATCAGCGCACTCAGCTCCGAATGTGATAGAAACAGCTTGTTCTACATATACTACAAGCTATCAGAGAATGTTCAGCTAACCTTATTCATGTCCCTCTTATCATTCTCGTCGTTGAGTTGTCGCTGGCACGCGTGTACTGATGCTACTATAGCTGCCATCAGCGCACTGAGCTCCGAATGTGTTAGAAACAGCTTGTTCTTCATATAATACTACAAGTTATCACAGAATGTTCAGCTAACCTTATACATGTCCCTCTTATCATTCTCGTCGTTGAGTTGTTGCTGGCACGCGTGCACTGCGCCAACGATGGCGGCCATCAGCGCACTCAATTCGCTGTGCGTAAATAACAGCTTGCGCAGCTTGTACGGCTGCTCGATGTCGCTGTCTCGCTCGCACATGACTAATACGCGCGAGTCTTTACTCTTCACCAGCGCTGTCGTCGATGTGGGGTACAGCTGGAATATAAAGGAGAAAAGGGTTTTGTTGATTGGCTGACAATGAGATAATGCAAAAAACAAAAGTGCATGCTTGAAGCATGGGGCTGTATTTTTGCGAATACGAAAGATTAACTTTCGCATGCTATTTTCATACAATATACCATGCGAATATTAGTTTTTCATATGCGAAATCGATTCAAGTGATTCAAAAATACGGCTCCTGATCAGTAGATGCAGATACTCACTTCTCCAATGATCTGATTGTCCTTGTTTATTGTAATAAACTTCACAACTGTATCTTGTTCAATAGGATCAACTGAAAAAATAACAACATTATGAATACAACTTCATCTTAAAAAGTAATATGTGAAAGTTTTAGTATAGCTGTTCTAAAACCAAAAAATAAAATTTCTAAAGTTACCTAAAATGAGACTGCTATCTTGGTGAGGTCTATCTGTAGCTCCAATCTCAATGGTGATGGGATCAGTGAAGTCTATATCGTACATCTGTACTTGTGAGGACTCCAGTGCTGTCAGTATAGTTTCCTCACTGATCTGAACTATGTTGTCATTCAGGGAGTTCTCACTACTTGTTTCTGAGACGGGGCCTTGCTCTGGAAAATAAGAAACATTTTTTTTTTAAATAACCCATTGGGTTATAAACATTGGTTTTCAATCGCGTTTCAGCGATCATGGTCGTGAGCTGACTCTCGTCACGCGACCAGTGACCACGAACGCTGAAACGCGATTGAAACGTTGGGCAAAGGTATCTCTCAATACTAATCTAAAACAAACCATGCTTTTCAATAAAAATTTTCTACATCTAATACTAATATTATAAAGAACATTTTGTTTGATCAACTAATTATGAAACAATTGAAATATTGTAAAAAAATCTTTTCAGAAAACTCATTAGTAAAAGAGGAATATCAGACAAAATTGCACTCATGTACACAAATATCTTACCAGTTTGTTGTTTAGCTAGCAAATGTCGGAAATGTTTTCCTATTTTAGAGATAGCTTCTTTGACTCTTTTCTGGTTCATCTCCAAGGCATTTAGTTTCTGAGTTAATGCTATTCTTCTGTCTGGGACTACTGCCATCAAATTGAATCTGAAAGATTATTTCATTAAATAAAAAATGAATTATAGTAAAATATTAATAAATAATCAAATGTTGCTCATCAATCAACACTGGGCAAAGATCAAAATAAATTCATAATAAGGCATTACTAGGAATGCTGTTAAAAATATATTATAAAATACATAACATAAACATATAAAACATACATAAAATCACGCCTTTATCCCTTACGGGGTAGGCAGAGCGTCAAACTCCTCGTAAAAGGCACTTTCGCCACGTCTGACAAAAATTGAGGGCAATTTTAGATTGTAATGTGTATTGCTATTATAAAATAAATAAAAAATATTTGTATTGATATATTGTTCCTTATTTTGCAAGTCAGTTGTGTAAAAATTATATAAATTAAGTTAATATAGACAATAACAGAATAATTAACCTGATATCATGTACTTGTTCCCCAGCATCCCTCCCAAGTCTCTCGGCCATCACTCTCCTGAACTTCTCTGTCCAGTCCTCATCTGCTGCCCAGGGACCGTGGTCTGTGGGGTACGGCTTCAACCCATCCAGTTCAAACAAGTGCCCGTTTATTGGGACAAAGCTCACAAAGTGATATGCCTCACCTAGGAAATTAATAAGAGTTGCTAAATTAGTTCATGTAATAACTATAAAATGTTTGTAAATCTTAATAATGGTCTTAATGGATACAACAATTGCAATTCTAAATTGATTACAAAATTTCTTTTTATATTGGAAGGACTCACTGTTTGTATTAGATTTTTTTAAATATTTATTACTTTTTTATTAAATTAGATTCTAGATTCCAGAACCATACCTAAATTTACTTAAAAAATCTAATTGGATGTTAAAAATATGACCAAACCTTATTTACAAGTAACATTTGTGAGAATTACCAGTAAATCGTCCAGTAGAGACTCCAGCATTCTTATCAGTCTTCTTCCTAGCCTGTGGGATTGCATGCGAGTTGTGTGCACAAGCCAATTCCGGCGTGTTACCAATAGCCCAGCCTTTGTTCTCTGGATTCATACCTATGGTGTGGTGCTGCAGGGACAAATTAACATTTATATTACCATGGATATTACTGAGTAAGTATTGATTATTGTGTATGAAATAGGAAAAATACGAATACTTGCTTTCAATCTGCTCAATGTTTCACCCAAATGCATATTGGGACAGTTCAACAATATCGACAATAATGCATGAGTAGCACAACTATTGGGGACCATTTGTTGGGCGAAAAATATGTTGTTAATGGTCTCCTCATCACGTACATAGCTCTCTATCTGTTCCACGAACTTCCGCCTTGACCGCCGCTCCTCTATCCAACGGAATAAGAAGATAAAACCGTATACCGGGCTCTCTAAAGGTTTATGAAGGTCGTAAATCTCCTCCACTTGAACACCTTTGACTCCAAAGTCTTCTAACAGCAAAGTAAAGAGTCCTGGATCGCTCTCCAACTCTAGCCATCCTTCTGTAAGACTATTCAGTTCCACCGGCATGTTCTTCATAGAAAATATTAACAAAATTCAATTAAATTCTGCGCAATCCGCATATCCGCGGTCGGTCTGTACCTCCTTTGTTGTTGTCAGTTTTGACATATTAGTGGTATGTTCGTTTAATTCTCGCTTGGGCTCTATTTTCATCTCACTCATCTCGTGCACTATGGCTAACAACTACTGTTCATTGCTATAATATATCTAAATTTGAGACGAATATAGTAAGGAAATAAGCAATGGATGTTGAATCACAGGATTCAGATCAGGAAAGTCCTTGGGAAAGCCTGTTTAGATTTTCTTGGTAATGAAACGAACGATGATTCTGATTCTGATTTCGACGAATGTTTTTTAAATATTTAAATTTGGCGTCCAGCTTTTTTAGCCGGAAAAATAAGGGCTTTTACATATTGCTCCGAACTAACGCTGCGTAGTAGAATTAAGTAGAGGGTTACTCGGGTTACGGTGTATTGCAATTTAGCGGAAGGTAAATCACTATTCTTACATGCTGGTCTGGGAGCAAGAGAAAAACATAGAATGTGCCAGCTGCATTTCCTCCCGGGCATGCTGTAAAAACCAAGTTAGGGATCCGAGGACTTCTGTGTATATTTCTGCAATTAAGGCAAAGGACTGACAACCTGTCACTACAGCAATATACCTACAAATCTATCTTAAATAACCCTCATAACTTTGTCAGACGTGGCGGAACAGACTTTGTTTAGGTCTTTAACGGTCCCCCTACCCCATTATGGATAAAGATGTGATTGTATGTATGTTAATCACTATATAGCAATAATAAATAAGTTCGTCATTTATGTTCGTTCTTTTAAAATGAACCTTGCAACTTGACGTTTATGTTCTGCATAGCCTACCCCGTGTGGGGAACAGGCGTCTCTAAATATATATTTTGTATTTATTGGATTAGACAAAAACTACTTCTTTGATAACTTGCAAATGCTTCAGAGTGAAATATGGGTTTCTTATATTTACAGGTGTTTTAGAAATAATAAAACGATATTTTTGCAACAACATTTATTTTGTATGTACACTCAACTTTCATTACTTTGTACAATGTACAAATAATAAATGCACAACTTCAGCATTGTAAAACACTAGAAAACTTGCAGGCACGCGCATTTTCAGTTACAATTTCTCCCAGTTGATTTAAATTAAGCACACATATGGTAAGTAGATATTGGTCCCTTTTTTATTGAAAGCTCTCGCCTGTTTTAAAATTTAGTCTAGTATTGCTTTCCCCGTCAATTGTCCCCACAAGTTAGGCCAACTAGCAAATACATCATTAGGTGACTTTAAGCAAAATAGCCAGTTTAAAATCAGATGCAATTTGCTGGACTTTTCATTGATATGTAACTTCAAAGCAACTGCAGTCAGCATGTTATTCGTTCGGCTATGGGTAAATTTGTCGTTGTATAAAAATCTAATATGATATCTATTTTTAAGTAAAGCCGGCCTAATGGAGCTTAAGATCTTATTGAGCTTTCTTTGTGACTATGATTTACTTTGTAATGTAAAAACATTGCTAAAAAGTAATCCACAGGCTTTAGTTATTTTTCACACTTTGTCGTTAAAATTAGATATATATAATCGCACTTGCACTTTGATACGATTAATTTAAGATCAAAAAGCAGTCGGCTAAATATATTTAACATTAGTTTAAGATATTTAATACTAATTGAACGTTTTTAATGTCACATATTTAACCTAGATACAGAATAGTGGTCAAGTGCAGCAGCCAATCTGAGAGCTATAATTATACAATGATCGAGTGCAAGTGATCGAGATCGCGCTACTCCTTGCGCACGCGCAGTCCGCGCAGTGAAGCGCAGCGAGCACTGGTCACACGCACTGCACGGACTGCGCGCGCAGCCGCCCTTGTTGTGCAATCAGAATATGTACAAATACAAACTTTATTTACAATATTATGCATTCGCATGCCTGTTCTTAGAAAAAACATAAGTAATTTACGAGACTAGAATAAATTCTGAACTTTTGTTTGCCCAAAATGGACGTCGAGAAAATATTCTCCAGTTTACATACATCATTTTCAGTACTTTGGGGCAGTTATAAACTCGTTTAACTAGGTAGTAGTGGTACATTATTCATTACACATGACAGGTTATTATGCTATGGATGGCACTGTGCTACTACTGTTTCTATTACATCGTCGATCAGTTTCTAAACCATCAAGATCATATTCACTTTAACTGGAAGAAAAAATCTTTACTTAAACAACTAAGTATAACAAACTATTTTACAAAACTCCATTTATGTACAGGTAGATATTTAAGTAACTAATAATAATTTCCTTAGTATCACATAAGTACGCATCGCTCCTAAGCTCGACCCTACTAAATACACAAAACGTTCGTTCCACGTCTGGATATGTCCGTACCATTATAACAATACCGCCGTCGGCCGGTATCCACGACGGCGTATCATACAGTCTATATACAAGTTTCATCACATGAAACAGCAGTCGGTTTAAAGTAACACAATACGGCGAGGCCTTCATCTGATGGCGTGGGGGGGTCTGTACGGGGGCGGGGGGGTCTTCGGGATGGTCTGCTGCAAATGCGGGCGGTGTACCGGGGCTAGGGACACTGGTGCTAGGCGCGGGTCTTCCGGCATGCCGGGGATGGCTGGTACGGCCGGGCAGGGGCAGACGGCGTCGTGGCTGCTGGTGGCGGTGGCGGGCAGCAGGCGCGCGGGGTTGAGCTTGATGGCGTCGTCGTAGGTGGGCGGCGCGCCCGCCACCGTCTCGTAGTCGGGCGGCTTCTGCTGCATCGTCTCCTCGTCCGGCATCGAGATCACGTGGATCGGGTCGTCGATCTGCAAACAAGGAAAACAAAGGTTGATTATAAGGGGTCCAACTCAACAGCCACTACGTCCTTTTCAAATGTAATCAGCCTGAACCTTTATTGATGTTGTTTTTTGCAGTCCGGAAGAAGACAGATCTTTTTGAGGCCAAGAGACTGGCCTAGGTCCGGATATGCTATGCTTGCTGCTTTGTCATTTAGTTTCACCTTTGACAGTAAAAACTTTCAATGTACCGAGTCATTGAGGACATCAGAGAAAGCCTATTCAATTTCTCATTAGCACGAAAAGCTATGAAGTGGGTAAGCATTTCTTAAAACTTAAATAGATTTCTCTCGGACATTTCTTTTAAGTTTCAATTTTGCTCAAGTGCTTTCAGACAACTTGGAAATTGTTATCATGTTAGTATAAACTATGGCGGAAGTTGGTAAGTGCTTATTAAGTTATTATCGCTAGTTCACAATAAGTGTCAGAAGAACTCATTCTTATTTATCATGATCGTGGATCCGGGGCACATTTATACATTGTTGCTCAGTAACATTTCCTGCATAAGGGGTGAACCCCTTCCGTGAACTCTATCTACAAATAACAAGGCTTTTCTATTCTCTAGATCCATTTTGATATAATAGTTTGCTGTCCTCCATCGGTGTGTGATGGGAATGCCAGTGCCTCTATTGGCCTGGCCTGGAACCAGGGTTCATCAGGTCCAAACAAACTGTAAGACAGAACATAGTCTGGTTTACCTGGTGCGTGTCGGGCGAGGCACGGTCGTTGTGCGGTTGTCTTGCTGGCGACTGCAGCCAGCAGCACATGGCGGCGCAGATGAGCAGCGCGCCGGCCACAATGCAAGCTACTCCCACGTAGCGTACGGGTTCGGCATAGTCTTCTGCTAGGCCTAGCCAGTTGATCAGTGCTCCGGCGCATAGCAACACCATGCCATATCTGTATGGTCTTTGCGACTGACGCCCCTCGTCTAGCGACATGCCTGAAAGGAAGAGAAAGGATATGTTAGATTTGGAATTCTGTACTGAAAGGCTTTAGGCCTAAGATAAGAGAATAGACATAACATCATGCCCAGCTGGCAGAACGTCGAACATCTGATAAAAGCCGCACTCGTTGGTAGACTTTTGAAGGGCATTATGGATTCTGCATTGCAGAATCTGCATGTCAGTCTTGGATGTCTGTATATTTTTAAATACATTGCTACGACTGAGATTTACATACGTGCGCTCAAGAATATTATAAGCAGTACCTACTCTACGTAAGTATGTCGTGGTCAAGTTTAACGTCATTAGGCAGATAAAACGAAATTACTACTTGACTATTTGTGGTAACACAGGGTTAATGTTCTAAGCATAATAGCTTCAACTACATTTACGCTTGATAATAAAATGTCTTAATAAAACCTACTGCAGCTGTAGGCAAAGAAAGAGTATATCACAGAAAAGTAGTAGCGAATTTCTCTTTTTGTTTACCAACCGGATTCACGAGTTAAATCTAAATATAGCTGGAACGGAAGCGGTTCTGCGAGGCAATACTCATATTAGCTCATCAAAAGTCGAAAATTGACCGCGAACCAGTTCAATGGGTCAGTGGCGCTTGTGCAGCGTCCGGCGCGAAACAGGTGAAATTCAAACGAAAGTTTGGAAAGCTGACAATTAGATGACATGTGGAAATTGTGCATGTCATTTCACACTGATTTTAACAACACGGCAGCGCGCGGCAATTTACATTGCAATAGGATTATTTGCAATGGGACGATATTTTCAACTCTATTTTTGTAATTAATGACAACTGAAACTGAATCAGGCTTATGGGCGAGCTCGCTCTGCGACTCAATTTCTGGACTTAGACTATTATAGAAAGTTGAAATCCAGTATAATAAAAAGAAACCTAATATTGTACAAATATTGTGGGTAGACTTGTTAAGATCTGTATCCACTAGCACGCGCTATCCATTAAATGTAAACGTACATAACCGTCCATATTATCCTACGTCAATTTAGCAAATTAACTGTAGGCATTCAGTGAACGTTTTCCGTCTGGTTTTATCTGAAAGGTGCTAACTAACGGTGGCATTGCGCCTTGCGTGCCGCGAACAATCGCGAGCGTCGCTCATTGTCTCGCGGGTGTCAACGGAGATGAGAACAGCCTAATTGGCCCCACAGCCAAGACAATGGATCACGGATATGTGGGTCAAGTTCGGAACGTGTCAAACTCACTACTGCTGGCTGACTTTATGCGCCATCGTCGCCGTCATGCGCCAACGACCGCAGAAGAAGAACACAAGGAATATATCAAAACACTTGTCTCGCAAAATGGTGATGAGAAAAGCCTAATTAGCGCCGCTAGGCCTTAAGACAATGGACCATCAGATATGTGGGTCAAGTTCGGAACGTGTCGCCGTTACGCGTCAGGCCATATAATATATGGTACCAGCTTAGTAAGGCAGCTGTCGCCGGCCGAAGAAGCACACAAGAAATATATCTAAACACCTAGTCTCGAGGACTGCCGTAGAACGGAGATGAAAAGAGTGGCAAAAGCCAAATTGGCTAAGGCTAGGCCTTAAAACAATGGACCATACCAGATACCAGAACAGATATATGGGTCAAGTTCGGAACGTGTCGCCGTCTCCGTTACGCGTTAAGCGTCGCGGTCTGCAGAAGAAGCACACAAGAAATACATCAAAACACACAAAAACGAACACCGCTTATTTTGCGCAACACGAGCGCGAGACAAGGACGTAGCAAATTTTTGATTTGAATTCAAGAATTTAATAGACAGATACTTATATAATTATAAATAAGTTTGATCTTCAAATTAAAATATGGGTCAGGCAAAACAATATTATGTCAATTTATGGCATAATTAAAAAAAAAAGTTGTAGTCAAAGAATTTGTAAATGGGTAGGTTTAGGTTTACCTATTCTAGTTTCTATAATATGTATAAGTATTTTAATTTTTATGGCCTCATATTAGTACCTTCAAAAGTGCAATAAATAACAAGTAAATATTTTTATAGCTGTTTTGTGGCTATTGTTCAGTTATGCTGTTAACCTACCATAAAACATTATATTATCTACAACAACCTCAACACATACCAAAATATTATAAATATCAGATAAGTATAAATAAAATAAGGAAAAATATACACATAAACCGATAGAATTCACCTTATCAATTAGCACGCAGTGGAAAAGAACCTTAATACAAAGGACATTTGATATGAACTTGATTTGAAAGATAATAATATTATAAAACCTTGCGAATTTAAAAGTCAAATGGAACCGGTCATTCTAATCAGATTCATAAGATCATGATTATTCAAAGTTATAAATGATCTCTTGATATTAAGATGATTATATTCTTTGTAATCGAGATGACGCCATAAAAAAATGAGTGAATGTCAGGTATTTGTAAGTGGTACCATTCTAGGTTGCGAACTGGTAGCCTTGGTCAGTCAAGGACAAGAGGAATATTATCACTATTTAATTTATGATACCCGTAGTCGTCATCATAAGGTTTTCTTTGCAGATTTGTAAAAATATATCAGATTCGACGGATAAAATTGTTATTGTTATATTATATTGAAAACAATGGTGGCTTGATTGCGATTGAATGCTTTTGATTCTATTTGTTCAAAGTAAATAAGTGAATATTTTATAGTATAACTAACGCTTAATACTTACACGTAGGCGGTGCAGTCGTGGACAGTAAGTAGTATGCTGAGAACATCCTTGATATTATATTAAAACAAATGTATTTTTTTTACTTCTCTACTTATTTGCAGCTTCGCGAGTGTCACTTCCACTTAGGATAAATCTTATGAGATCGAAAACAAAGGCATCTAGACGTTATCAGGACACTGCTCCGATTGATAATAATAAATAACCGATAGTGATGATATGATTTTAGGTCAGATTTGGAATATTTTGGAAAAGAAATCTGACATTCATTAGGCTGACATTAAATCATTCCAGTGATCTTGAAACCGATTTATAACAAACAAAATAACTTAAACGTACTGGGTGTATGGGGCAGGTTTCCGACAACGGATAAGTTACTGAAGTAACTTGGCTGTTAATCAAATAAATTAGTGATAGATGGGAATGGTGCAACCCAATAATACATTTATTACAATAATAAGGCTAGACAGAAGTCGTTATATCCTGTATATTTCATACAATAAATACGCAGCAGATCGTGTAAACAAGTTGCACACCTTATCATTGTCTTGGATGTATCTATGCACGATTGCACACCCTTACGTAATAGTATCGTGTAAGCTAATAAGCTAATTGTTTAATAATGCCTTCTTGGCTCGTAAACAAGTCATATGAGGCCGTTGTATAGTGGTTGTATAAGTGTCGTGTCAAATAGCTGAATAACTGATGCGGTCGTGCATAGCTGCATGCTTGGTGACTGCAGGTTCTGGGTTCATTATTGCGTTACACAACTTCACACTGTTATGAAAACCTGAAGTTTAGAATTAGGGACAATAGAATTACCTACTGGTGTTACTGCATACTGGTCTAACATAACTGGTTTACTCATCAATACCTGGTGATTTGAGTTTGTGTGACAATCGTATGCACTAGCAGTATAGGGTCTTTTGCAGCAATAGGCTTTTTAAGGAAGCAAAATTTGTAAACTGGAATAAATTGTGCAACTTTTGTAATGACCTAATGAGTGATGCCGTGACGGATCTGAATAACACTACCTCATTTCTTTTTCCGGCTGTCGTAAAAGTTAACTAAAGGACAAATCCAGGGTGTGCGGAGCAGCATATATTTTGGGAATTTAAAATCTGGTATCCGCCTACCAAGATGGACAAATACTTCCAATTTAGGGTTGCTCATTGCTCATATCCTGCAGTAGAATTTTACAGGTTCGTATTCGACCACCAGCGTGGTCACTGTGGAAGACTGGCCGGAACAAGCACAGGACAGAGAGTCGTGTGCAGACCGG
Organism: Scrobipalpa costella; assembly: GCA_949820665.1. Taxonomy (NCBI): domain Eukaryota; kingdom Metazoa; phylum Arthropoda; class Insecta; order Lepidoptera; family Gelechiidae; genus Scrobipalpa; species Scrobipalpa costella. The sequence goes on along the minus strand of OX463304.1, from coordinate 9,989,535 downwards.
AGGGAAGCCTTTGCCCAGCAGTGGGACACTAACGGCTAAATAAGAAGAATAAGAAGTATCCGACCGGTCACTCACGCCTGGTGTGGTATATGACACTCATAAGCGATCGCCTGGTGTCGTAAGGCTTCTCGCAGCGCCGGTTTCGTTAACGTGATAATATTCGTTAAACGGATTAACGGCCTGGTAACGGATTAACGCTCCTCTATGCTAGTGTCATTCCTAGGCTTGATTCAGTTCAGGTGTTATATTGGTGGTGGTGAATGAGCAAGAACTTTTCATAATTAAAAGAAAAAAATATACCTTCACGAGAAAAACAAATACAAGGAACAAAAAGATCCTACTATAATTTGTCCCACTTTAATTTCTGACGTAATTTTATATATAACTTACTTCTAAACTTATCTACAGCTTCACTGTTGAAAATGATCTTATTCCCACGGGAAAACTCATCAATCCGCAGATGAAACTGAGCTTATCATAATTTATATGGCTTGGTGATTCATGCAGAGTCAGGTCTTTGCACACTAGATGACCGTGCAAAAAATAGTAAATCGACTGTGAAACAACACTACACCGTTTAAATTGTAGTCGATAAGAAACTGATGCTAGGTGATAATGATAATAACACTCAAACAGTTTAATATCGTAGAATATTCGAGATTCGATATCTATTTGATCGCTTGATAAACATCGATTAAGCCAGTATAAACTGGAATAGACAAGAGTGCACCTATTTTTAAAATAGATTTTTTTTTATCGTGGCCGCGAATCAAAGGAGATCTCAATCGAATATTTGATGAAGGACGCGTTTCCGTGAGTGCGGAAATACGTTAAACAACTCGCTAAACTCACTTGAGTTCTGTTTCAAAACATAATAAGTACTAACTACAAAACTATTTCTTCTTCACTACTGTTATAAAGAGGAAAACAAAACGGTGTGATAAGATATTCAAAATAATATGAATACTTTTTTGCACAGACATGAAAAATAAGAGGAAAAGATTACAAATTACTGTACCTATAAATGAGCTGCCTTATGTCTAAACAACTGTTTCTTTTGGGCAACCGAAAACATATTTTTTTTTTCACAATTTAGAAAGTTACTTTGTATAGTAGTAAAAGAATGGGATTGAGAACCTCCTCCTTTTTGTTTTGATGTCGATTAAAAATATAAGTACCAAGCGCTATTTATATTTTTCAATCAATGCAATGTCAATGCCAATCTTGTGCTAAATAGACATCCCGTATTGCTATTTTGTGGCACTCTGTAGTGATATTTCGTAGCGAGGTGTGAAATGACCGAAATCTACTCGTTTAGCAGACCCTTCGAGTGTCGCGAGAGCGATCAGGTAGGCGGAAGCGCCAAAAATAGCAGACGACAAAACCGAACACAAATATGCCTTCGCGCGAAGAGTGGCCGTTGACAGGTGCTAAAATAGACGTAATGTTGGTATCTTTTCCCGTTTAGATCTATGATATACCTACAACTACAAACATTCGTCTTTATTCCACATGGGGGAGGCAAGGGTGATTTCAGATAGGAAAATATTTTTTGTAAATTTAAAATTACATTTATACGAAATATCTCTATAAGTTTATCCAAAATACACAGAAGAATATTGAAAAAATCACTAGAATGTTCGATAAAAATTAACAAGCAGACGTCCAATTCACAAGTCATAAAGTTTAATCAGATGGTATCTACTGTGCAAATATTATATAGAATAGAATGTGTACATAGATGACATATAAATTCGACAAGCTCGAGGCGCTATGTTTTTATGCTATCGAAAATGTATCCATTATTCAGAACACGTTTTCACAAACACCATATTTTTGTTTTCTTAGGTAATATTAGCAATACACCGGGTATGCTAATCAAATCACGTTTGGGGATACTGATCTTTCGAGGAAAATTTGCTTCGGACAAAAGAATTCAATGAACCTAATACCTACTTTTGGAAAACAAGTGACTTTATTTACCTTTAAAGATATCCCCGAGTAATAAACAAGGTAGTGTGCGGACATGAATTAGTCATAAACCAAACATTTGGGCTGAGCGCTAGTCCGTTGGTGATTCTTTATTGGTCATTGGACCAAAAGCTACTACAAATATATAAAAATTCTTATTAGCTCTTAAATTAGGTATATTTTGATGTAAAATATACGCGACATGTAAACAAAGTTTTCACCTTCCTTTCTTTTTAGTTTAGAGCATAAGAAACTACCGGATCGGAGTGTGTCTCTGTCTATGTGTAATAATTATTTATTATTTACTCATGTTTATCAACAGTTAAATGTCTGTATTTTTGCAGGGACTTGTAATCTATGCCTACAACCGCGCCTGACCTCTCTGTCGGTCGCTGAACTGACAAATCTCGAAGAAATCTCGCGACTATTTAAAACCATCACTGCCTTACTTTTGGCTCACATTTAAAAACAAATCGTAAAAGTTTTCAAACATCGTCACACTTTACTAGTTTATCAGATTTCGCGGTCGGAAGACTGTATTTTCTTTAAATTGAGGCCGTTAGTATTTTAGCCACGTCTTCTTTATCACGTCAAACATTAATTTCTAAAGGGGTCGAAAGTAAGTTATCTCTTCTCCCTCAAAAAACATACTTAAAATTATAATGTCGTAGCTTTAAATCAAGTTTTTTTATTTCCTGATACGTTTGATTAATCTTTATATAAATAGGATGGTTTTGCATAGCTAAATGTTTAAACATGTTAATACTAGATCTACCTGCACGTCAGCACTAATAATATAAAATTATGCTAAAGACTGGTTTACCTAATAGGTTCCAATTTGTATTATTTCTGACGTGACAAATTTTTATCGCAAATTTTAACTTATCGTAGTAATTTGTATCAGCAAAGGTTCAATGTTATCGCATCTCACGTAGACCAACTGCTGTTCAACAAAACAAATTTACGTTACAATATGCATGCATATTATGCAACATAGTGCAGTTTTAACTATGATTCATATCCCAGTATGTGCTACTTTTATATAGTATTAGAATATGTTCAGTGAACTCAATCAACTAAATTTCGTGAAGTACTATATTTCTTCTTTAACCGAAAGTCACACTAAATCTTGGACAAAAAGCTTCGTAACATGACATGTCCATTTAGATAAAATAAATTAATGTCGGAACACAATTTCTAAATATTTTTGGTCCTTTTGAATGTTATCGCTATATGTTTTCGCCAGCAAATGTGCTTATCTTTCCACTCGTACATCTCGAACTGTACTATAATTTCTGCGGACGGAAATATATTGCCTATATTATTTGTGTGCTAGTACGATGTGATCTAACGGGAAAGCAACTTCACTATTGACCAAATTATTCACAATAACACTTTGACCGCCATGAGCATGACCGGTGAGATCACATAATGTTCTCTGTATGGCCATGAGCATCATCGGTGAGATCAGTGGAGTTAGTGGGCAAAGTATTGTTTTTGGTATGGATGGCAGTCAACATGTTAACAGAACCCACAAGAATATCTCTGTTAGTAAGTTCCCACGCTTGCATACGTTGAACGAATTGCATGGTTATTTAACTAACGGTATCAATCAGTTTCTTAATTAGTGATGGGGTTAAAGATCTCCGTGTATCTTTAGTCTAAAATTTTCCTTATTCTAACTTGCTTTGTGGTGTGTTAAAGAAATAACGTTTAAACGTTTCTTGTATGTGGTTTACTGCTACTTAAACAAGTTTAATGTAGGTATGGGTTTTTTCAATTTCCATAAGATACGTACTTTTATTTGGGTTTCATATAACATTATCAGCAGAGCGACGTTCAGAGAGTGTAAACGAACAAATAGACTCATTATTTAATTAATTAATTTTAGTGAACCGAGTAAATACTGGTTTAACTAAATGTTGTCTACGAGATTTAAGCCAAATTAAGCTAAATAAACACTGAAATAATTTTCTAGAAAGTTAGTTTGTCACTAAACATTTATTGTTAAACAAAACATAACACAGTCAGTTCCGTTACAATACAATAATTATGTATGTAGTCCAGCGGATATCTATAATCTGTTGATGTTATAATAACAATAATGCCCCCTGATGTATATCAATATTTTATATTTAGTTTAAAAATATATCTTCCGCCATGTGATTCAAAATTGTGTTTCATAGAAATCAAAATTATACTTTTAATTTGACATCATGACATTCAGTTTAAATATGCTTCAGATTATGGATTTTTTTATGTGACAGCAAGTATGTTTACAAATATTGCTTATTTATAAATATTGCACTTACCACCGTATCGTTTAATAACGATATAGCCAGATGGGTTTTTGCTGTCGTATTGTGCGATATGGATCGCTCGAACAGCTGCGAAGTGGAGGGGTCCCCTAAACGCAAATGTCGCGAGGGTGCAAGAGAGGCTTTTGCAGGGTTCAATGACCGCTACAGGGTGTATAAATAGCTCCAGTACGAAAGTTTCGACAGGCTCGCCGTTATAAAGGAATTCTTTAATGCCTTTTCAGTAGCTTTACTCTATACCTACTCGACAGAAGAAGTAGCCTTATGGAAAAGGTGCTTAAAATGCTCGGCTTAAACTTTATCAAAAATCTTGTTTTCGGATCGCGGTTTCATCTTTGGCTTGATGAGTTTGCCAGTAGGAATAAGAACTTTTCCATTTTAGATAAAGTATACTTAGATCGTTGTTACAAGTGCAGATTATTAATCGTTTACGAGTCGTTTAACGCTCTGCCTACCGCGTAAGGGATAGAGGCGTGAATTTATGTATGTATGTATGTATTATTAATCTTCTATACATAGTTATCCCGTGAGATATTTTAAGTGGATTCTTAGGGTCATACAATTAATCGATTTGTTGATTGAGCCGCATAATCTTTGAACTTCGATAACCCCTCAGGATCTTATCTCTTGCGTAAAACTAGTGGAATATTTAATCAATATCCACCAGGATTCCCCGTATTTGGTGTTAAACGTTTTTACGCAAATATTATTATTACTTCCATGCTGGACTGGGAGAGATAGAAAAACATAGAATGTTCCAGCTGCCCTTCCTCCCAGGCATGCTGTTGAAGTCAGCAAAAGGGACTCGAGGGTTACAGTGTACTGTAATTTAGGCGATGGGCTGACAACCTGTCACTATAGCAATACATATTACAATCTAAAATTGCCCTTAATTTTTGTCAGACGTGGCGAAAGCGCCTTTTACGAGGCGTTAAACGCTCTGCCTACCCCGTAAGGGATAAAGGCGTGATTTATGTATGTATGTATTATTATTTACGGCAGATTTTATATAGCGGGAATTTTATACATTGATTTACCTGCCGTTTAGTTTATCTGTCAATGCCAAATACCTATTTTATTTTTTACAAGTTGTTATTTATCTTACAATGTAATTTGATCGTATTGTGATATTTTACCTAATCTTGTATGATCTGCTTCAAGCAATGATAGAGTCCACGATATGCAGGTAAGTACCAAAAAAAATCCAGTTTCCTTTAATTTTGCATAATAGGTATTGACTAAGAAAAGTATCTAGATTATCGTAATGTGAATTTCATCTTGTCCCTAATCTTGCTCTGATAAATGGCAGGCAAAGATAGAGTCAAAGATGCAACTTACTCAGAAAAAGAAACCAGTTTCCTTCAATATTACATAATACTGAGTAAGAATCAAGAGTGGGGGTGACAAATCTTTAAATAACTAGAAAAGTTATGCATCATAATTTCTTCTGTGTTTACAATAGTATTACAATATAACAATAGTTCCTATTTCAAATTCATGGAACATGTAACAGCATTGTCTTATACAATTTATGAAACATTTTATTAGCACTAAACGATTAGTCATATCTTGTCATAGCTACGGTAATGTCCCGATCAGTGTAGCGTTATATTGATCTAGACAAATCAAAAATATGTCTCATAGTCATAAGTATAGTTTCATTTGGTATTGTCGAATGGAATCAACGGGTTTTGAACCGCATCAATAAGCGTGTCAATAGTGGGTGCTACTGTAATGGTCCAAGTGCGCACTGATTTGAGAAGTCGCTACCGCTCCTAGCTTTTACTCTTCTGTGCAAGTGCGTGTCTGGGCCAGGATGCGGGCTTCCTGCCCTCGCCAAGCCCCATTGGTCACCATCACCACACCATCGGATCACCATGTGTCCGGTATTGTTATCCTTTCGAGCATATAGATAAGTTTGTTTTTTATTCTTTAACGGTACAGGCAGAGCGTAACAGCCTCGTGAAAGACGTTTTCGACAGGTCTGATTAATATTAAAGGAAATTTCATATATATAATGTGTGTATGTCGTTAAAGTGAGGGCAAGGCAGCTGTTATAACTCCTGTCCCATTGTGTAAGGCCCGGGAGCAGGAACGACGCATTCGAGTTAATATGAAGTCTAGCTACAAGTAATGGTGAAACTTGAGTAGATGCGTTATGGTACGGCTGTAAATGCCAAGTTGAAGGTCTCTAAGTGGCCGCATTTGCCTACATTGCAATAAACTGAAACAGTTGTTTCTCTCTATTGAACCTATGCCCGGGAAGAAAAGTAGGTGGAAAATTCTGTTTCTCTATCGGTCCTAGTCCGCGTATAGATAAATAAGTCTGATCAAAAATACCTAATATTATTATGGATTATGAAACAAAGATAAAATGGATTAACAGTGATCCTGATCGAAGGTTGGAAGACAAGGTAAATTCGGAAGATGTGAAACATTCTAAGCTGATAACATGGTGCATTGGGAATACCAGATAGTATAACAGTTTTCCATGTATTATGACAGAGTTTAGTCTTAAATTACTTGTTGTAAAAAATAAATGAATCATCCATGTACGTGCGTATTATTAATACATACACCTCACAGCCATAAGGACAACACTTGCCATATTGTAAAATAAGGCTCAACCCAGACTCACGTCATCTCCATCTTTTGTCTGATGCTTACCTGTAAACAAGCAAAGGAAAATTTATTATACTGCTTTGTAGTTTCTCTAAACTAGAAACAAACAATGCCATGAAGGCACAGTTTCTTCGCAATCGCTATTGTTCTATGGCTACTTATTCCGTACAATACTCTACAGTTTGCAGTGGATTGTTGCTTAACAAGTTATATTGATCTTCGAGATTGAGTGGTTGTAGAGAAATGACATGGTGAAAGCACGGAGGGTCAGAGGTCGTAGTAAAGTGGTTTGATCCGCAATTGTTCGCAGTCGGTCAATGTTGGATGCGCGTGCGTCGGATCACGAGCGTGAAAGAGTAACGGGGCGGTTGCTGGGTTGCGCAGTCGCCGTGATCCGTGACCGTTGCGGATGTGCGCGACCGCGGAAAGCTCGAAAGCTAAATCATTGAAGGCAATTCGTTAAGAACACGATTTTAACTATATCTCAACTAAAAATATTGCCGTGCCTTTCTGTTACCTCTCTTATGCTAGAAAATTTCATTTATGAACTTATAAAATGACAGGTATGAAGTATATTAGTTAAGTCGTGTGTTTTGCAACGCCGAAATGTATCTTTTTATCTGCACTCCCATGCTGCACTGGGAGCGAAAGAAAAACATAGAATGTGCCAGCTGCATTCCTCCCGGGCATGCTGTAAAAACCAGCTAAGGGATCCGAGGAATTCAGTATATTGTAATTTATTCGATGAACAACCTGTCACTACAGCAAAATACCTACAAATCTATCTTAAATAACCGTCACTTTGTCAGACGTGGCGGCACGACCTTTGTTTAGGTCGTTTACGCTCTGCCTACCCAATTAGGGATAAAGGCGTGATTATATGTATGTATGTATGTATCTGCTTGTATTCAATTTTGTCTATCCCAACCACACATCTATTATTAGATGGAGTGAATCAGTAACATACAGAATCGGCTGCAAATACAGAGTCGCCAGACTGACTCACTCTTAAAAGTTTATGGAGCGATGAACGTTAACCACGCGTTTAGAAACAGACACTACCAATATAGAGAGCAATATGTTGTTTTACAGAAGGACATTCACCACTGGGTCAATTCGCCCGCACCTCATGAGGGTTCAATGATTCCAGTCTCGCTAATTCTTTGTAAATAATACCTCATACTAATTGATTGCTTTTACAATTGGATTGATCTATAGCTATATTTGTTTACACTTTTTTGCGCACAACTTTAAAGGTGGATTTGTTTTTCTCTGTCGGCGTCTTGCGAGCAATACAGAGTCAATAACCGAAAGTTTATGAGCAAATGAAAATAAATTGTTTTTATTTTACTCGCTCCACTGATAAAGAACGCATTTAGTAACCTGTCATTTCCGATAAAAATATATTTTATGTTTGTTTCATGGCCACGATTAGGAAATCGTTGTTGTTTATGAATATTCAAGAAATAATTGATAAATTAAGGACTTTAACAGTTTTACGGAAAACCTTATTTTAAATGCGACTTTAAAAGATGTAGGACAATAATAGATTATTTTTAACCCAGGATACATTTATAATTCACAGCACAATATATTTTCGCCATCGATTTGCCACTTAGCGTACCTACGTCTTATAAAATGTCAACAGGCCAAGGATGAGCATAAAAACAAAGAATTTTCTTTACGCGCTGTACTATAAAAGCACTCATAGAAAATAATTCAATATAGCGCCGTATGAAAGCGGATATAGTGATTATACGTGTAAGATTGCAGGCTATTGCTGATAGTGTGGTAAGAGTCACTTTCCTCACGATCACGATTCGCGAATATGACATGCGCCAGCGCAAGGCTACAGACATCACGACTTTAACCTCATGTAGATCGAGTGTGCAAATTTATAAAGTTAAATAGCTCATAATAATATACAGCGTGAATATCCTATATAAGTGTATAATGTTTTCGTGATACTGATAACAAATAACTTTCGCCAAGATACAAAATGTAAATATGGAAACAGTATTTAGTTTACACTTATGGAATTCAGCAGATTTAAACGACATCCATATTTTTATCTGACTGCGCATCGCAAAGGAGGGTAAAGTGTTTATCGGTCTATCTACGTACATACTTACATGTATGTACGTTTGATCCTCTATGGCGCTCTAGAGAGCAAACGTGAGGGCTGATTTTAATAATTCTTACGTCAATCGATTCGTCTTAACCATGCGCGTGCCACTGAAGACATGATTTTGTCATAAAATTAATGTGGCGACAAGTAGACGTCATTTTGTGAGAATGAAAAAAAAAACATAGTTGACAAACAATCATTGAAAATCAATTCGAGTTTTCTTACATCATTTTTCATTTTGTTTCAATCGTTAAAGATCTACGACCATTTAAAGTTTTAAAGCTCACTTTGTACTCTACGCAGTTTTGTATTTTGAACTTTTTAAATTACTTGTTTCAATTAATTTCATTAATTATTATTTTATTTGAAGACAACCTTGCGTGCTACTGCTACGTGATGCTATATGTTCATAGGAGGAATATGGTTTTAGCATTTATATGCTGCAAGTTTTCCTATATTTTTATTATGATATAGAGTTTTTACACGCAAGCTAAACCACTGAATAACATATTTCCACAACTAAGATTAATATACTGGCGTTAATGTTATTGATTGGTTTTGTTGATGCGTAGGTACTATGTAACTTGAGATAAGTAAATATCCGTTTTTACGATGTTTTGCTCCTACTGATCCACTTGTTGTGTTTGTCTGTATGTGTTGTCTAGACATACCTAGTGATATGCGCAACATTATACGACTTAAAACATGTATTTTTTTCGTAATAAAATCTTTAACTGATCTTATTAATGATACGGGTATTTTTTTACCTTCAGAAAAATAATTTGGTTTAATAAATATTAGTCCAAATAGTCTGTGTACGTTCTTTAAATCCATCAAGCTTCAGAATATTCGGCAAGTAGCAATACAATGTGCAAAATATGGAAGCTATGGCAAATATTGAACTGTTATCAACATGCCATAAACGTAAGGTCAAATTAGAGACATGTTGTTAAGAATCCAGTAAAAAGGTAACAGTTGAATAAGTTATTAGCACAGATGTAAAATTTTGCTAAGACAAATATTTGCTGACAGTGACTTGAACAATACCGTATTAAATAAATATATTAAATTTATGCTGTAGTCAGGTTAAATTGAATAGAATCTTCTTCATGTATTAAATAAAACTGAAATAACAAAATGGCTTCATACTTAGCATAGCGCAGTTTGATAAATTTTACATCAAACTTTACACATGAAATGATTTTTTTTTTCAAGAAAATATTAATATGTTTAAGTTTATTCAGAAAATATATATTTCGAGACTTTATTCCGATTTAAGAATATCAAAAATCTTCATCACCAGCTAAGGGATCTGAGGGTTTCAGTATATTGTAATTTAGGCGATGTGCTGACAACCTATCACTACAGCAATATACGTACAAATCTTATCTTAAATAACCCTCAAAACTTGGTCAGACGTGGCGAAACGACCTTTGTTCAGGTCGTTTACGCTCTGCCTACCCTATTAGGGATAAAGGCGTGATTATATGTATATGTATGAAAAATCTTCATTTTCGTTTGTTGTAAGAACGTAATCCAAAATGTTGGGAAAAGACGTCAATGAGAATTTGATATCTAAGATACATAGAGTAGTATTTATTTTACGATAAATAGCATACTTAGCACATATTATGAATTATAAAAGTATGTTATGAGAAGAGAGTTACGTAAATGTACTTGTAATTATATAATGATAAGATAAATCCAGTGTCGCGCTAACTAACCCGTAAACATGTGATTTGCTAACGTTATTTCGCGAACCAGGAATCGAACTGGTGACCTTTAATACGGAAGGGAAGTGAAAATATATTATACAAAGTAAAATAAATATTTGATATTGAAGTCATAAGTTTATTTGTATTCTTAGCTATACAACATGTAACAGAATTCACCCGAAAGTATATGAACCATGAAACTGAAAATCTTTCCCAAAGGAACATTGGTCGAAATACGAAAAAAAAAATTGACTTTCCATACTACATCCGCTATTAGCTGATGCCTGTTGTATGGAAGGTTTTTTTTACGTATTTCGTCCTATGTTCCTTTGGGAAAGTAGTTTAGTTTCATGGACAGGTTCATATCCTTTCGCGTGCATATACACTTTCTGTTACATGTTGTATATTAATACATTGCTAAATAGTTAACCTACGAATGTTTTCTGATGTAGAATATTCAAGCAATGATCTCGTGTTTGTTTTGGGTCACTGAACGTTTACTAAAGGTTATAGACATTTGCCTCGTAAGTATTTAGCATAGTTAATTCAAATTTGCTGAGATGCAAGAGTTTTTTTCTTAATTTTAAGTGCGTAGTCATGTTCAAACTTTTACTAGAAAGGTGGCATTGAAAATTATAATTTGCAAGTAACAAGAATATAATGGATAGTGTAATAGAAACTTGAAATAATTTGTTTCATAGAAATAAAATATATCAAGAAAAAAGTATACGATAATATAAGAATATACTTTATTGCACAGAAAAGACACAAGAAAAAAAGAGAAAACAAAGCAAATAGTAGTACAAATAGGCGGCCTTATTGCTAAGCAGCAATTTCTTCCGGGAAACCATAGGGCACAGGAAAAAGTTGAACTAGTGGGCTGGATTATGTAACAACGCTAATTCCTTAAAATTAATTTCTAACGGCAGACCTCCAGAAATTTCTTCCAACAGACCTCATCGTTGGCTAGAGGTGGTTGATGCAGCGTGTCGTTACCAGCACGGCACTTTCGTTCTCCGCCGAGAATACCAATATGGCGTCATATACATAATGGATGCGAGCGTCTGCACACCTCACACCTACGGCACTGCCACTTTCACTTACGCGTTATGATATCCTTTTAAGAACTTCGCAGGGAGTTGCTATGATACTTCGCAAGCCGAGATCCGGGAGGGGACATAAAAAATTATGTGCATTTTAACAAAGGTCGATTGTCCCATTTCTTTGACATTAAATAATGTATTGAGGCCGCTTGGTCACCTGAAAATCTTCTTCCATTCTGACGTTATTGTTAGCATTTTTCTAAGTAATTTCACGGCGAATTATTTACAGTTTTTACAATATTTTTTTTGTCCGTCAATTCAGACTTAAACTAATAGCAAGAGGACACGGTTTATTTTGTGAAGGATTCCTTCAGTATTATTTACAAAAAAACTGAAGTGTCACCTAGTACCAAGGTACAACAACATGACTGGTTTTTATTGGTCCAGTCTAATAATAAGGAATGGCGAATCGAGATAAATGAGTCATAGTGCAAAAAACAAGATCTAAATTCGTACTCTCCGGGACTTCTACGATATCATTGCCTTCCTAAACCAAATTAAGTATCGTATTTCCCTGTCTGTAGTGTTCTGAGGATATTCAATCGAATTTGCTTGTAGTTGTTTAAAAACTCCGGTTAGCATAAAGGGTGCCCTCATTCAAATGTTGGTTTTCCCTGTCTGCAGTTCTGAAGAAGATCTTCAGAATGCCCGGAGCGCATAAAGTCACATGTGTATCGTGCTCGTGTCTCGTGTCCGAGTGTGTGCGTGTGTGTGGTTGTGTAAACTGACATTCACCGTCTGGGAAACCAGTGCAACTGGTTCCTTCGCCGCTATTCATTGCAGTTCGGCGCGGCGCGAGAACGGACACCCAAGGTCACGCTCATTGTTTTCGCTTTGGATTCACACGTCTATTATCATAGATTAAAAGCTATATTTCAATCCTATATTTTCAATAACTTCGCAAATTTTACGAGTAATTTTGTAGTAGAACAAAGAACGTATCTCGCTGAAATTGTGCGCTATAAAGTTTACGTCTTAACGATCGCTTTTACGAGGTCTATCGCCATTAATTTATGTGTAAAATACACTGTATTATGTGTTTTATTACGATTTAATTAGACTCTAATCAAATTGGAAATCAAGTAAATAAGTGTCGCAACGCCAATTACTTTTATATAATTACTTCGATTCTAAATAATTAAAACTTAATTACTTCTAATAATTTGAAGTCAATAAAATACAGGATAATTTTAACAGGAAATTTATATTTAAAATCGATTTTGTTCTCCGTCATCAATATCGGGAAACGACTACCTATTTTTCGTTTCAATTGCTATTACTGATGATATATAACACTAAACGAAAAATAACTGTTCTGAAAACGATCAAGAAGTCAAGCATTACAAATTTGAGCAAAAGGAAAAGAAAAATCTATGTTCAATGGCTTTATAATGAGACTTTTTTAGAGATTTCGATAACCAGCTGAAATTAATTCGAGAACGTCTGATTTTGCGGTTTTCGAGTGAAGTAGTCTTCAAACATACCCAATCACGGTCCCCATAATTAATTAGATATTATAATAAGACTGTGGATAAAAATTGAGCACTGAAATTAGATATATCTATACCTGTATGAAATAAAATCAGAACGAAAAATAACAGCTGCAATTTGGCAACAAAAAATTACCTTTTCACAGGGTATACTACACTACAATTATTTTTATTTGTACAATTTCTATACCCAAAGGTTGCCTGGTAGAAATTGCTGCTTTAGCAATAAGGCCGCCTATATTGTACTGTCACGTTTGTTCCTTTTTATTTCTGTTGTATGTGTTTCTTTGTGCAATAAAGAATTTTGTATTGTATTGTATTGTATACTGCCACTTGCTGCGATACTTGCAAACTTCTTTCGCATCATCTACACAGCAATACCAAATAGGTACAAGAATTGGCACAATTATGAGAAAAAATCGATATCTAATTATGAATTGGTACAGCAGAGGAATAGCGAAACAGCCGTAGTGGTACTACTTATAATAGTGCAACAAGACATCCGGCGAGCGCTTCCCATGTCGACATTCATTGCGTGCCGCTGCTGTTGAAGATCACGACATCGTCTACCAAGTACAAGTAATTATCAATTTAATACTTATTTTAAAAATGAGTTGCCTATAGTACTTCCAACTCAGTTTTAGAATGAATGGTAAAAGAATGGTAAACGTTTTCTTGTTTTTAAAATAAGTTTCAGCTATTAGATATGAGAACATAATGAAATAGTAGTTTTAGTAATTTAACTAATTTGCCAACACGTATCATTTATTTTTGAATAAAAAGGCTAAAACTTTGTTTACCTTTATTCTAAAACTGAGTTGGAAATACTATAAATTACTAGTATTTTACCTCCACCGAGAGGATAAATAAGATTACTTGTAAAAAAAGATCTAAACGACAAGTAAAAATACTCGCACTGTTCTGTTCTCTACCTAAGCGACAGCTTATACTTATTACACTTAAACTAAATAAACAAAAAGATTAATGTAGAACGTGTCAAATCAATATTATAAAATTTTCAATATCCATTCAACAAATCTTATATAACAGTTATGCATAGAAAATCAGTTCGCATTTTTCATATCCGGCAATTTCACACACTTGTACCACAAATCTTGGCTCGAAAAGACCGAATTTGGTCACGGATTGCGGCTGTAGATTGCTTGGCATGGCAGATTACTTGATTCAGTCGTGACGTGCTTTATCTTTGGACAAGCAGGCCATTGTGTTGAGCATACTCAAACACCCATTGATAATGACAATAATACTGTTGCGTAATATTTCGATTTCCTCGGCACGTAGGTAATGCCGACAACGGGAAAAGCGAGCAAAGAAAATGGAAAACACATCTTGGTTTTTAACATATCTTAAATATTGGAAAGTATAGACGGCAAACTACAATAACGTAAAGTTTGCACGTACGAGTATGTTTTGAGATTGTCAAGGTTTAAACTACATTATTTACGATAGTTTTAGGCATATGTGATGATGTTTAATATACAAATTTATTTGTACAAAACGATTTCAGCAAAAGAAAGTTTGAAAGTTTTTTAAATAATTTCCAACTCTAGAAAGCATTTTTTTATTTTAAAACCGCATCCTCACGCACGTTTTTTACTTTTTTATCCTTGAGTTCAAAATGCTGATCTCAAGCTATCTTCATCACGGAGGTAAGTGGGCGAAAATCTGCCTCCGAGCGGGAAGGGTCATTACTTCCAGACTTATTAAATAAAGCGTCTAATGATACCGGGTTATGCCGTAATATCTTTTAGTATAGTAATAATTCACAGAATATAAATAACTTACTTTCTGCCCGCGGCTAAATCGGATTTCCCATGGGAATAAAGTATTATACCGCGGTAAAAAACGATCCAGAACTTTTCGTTTTTTTAATGCTTTCAGCCGTCTACACGTGAAAGAGCCACAAACAGACAGTCAGTCAGAGTTACTTTCGCATTTATAATATTAGTATGGATGATGTTAGGGAAACCAGGGCTGCAGGTTTATTGTTATTTCCTTGAAAAGGTTGAATCACTGACGTCAGTTATAATATCCTTGATTTCTACCTGCGCGAGCGCATATAATGTCATTGCATTTGCGTTGTAAACCGGTAAGTTCTGATAAACCACTTATTGATATTAAACGGTTTTTTAATTTGTTTGTTAATTGCAATGTTTCCACTGAGGGCTGTTTGTTTGTCGTTAAATAACTGGTTACATACAGTTTAATGTTAAAGATTCTGATTTCTGTTATTTTATAACTATAAGAAAGGTTAACCTTTCATACTGGACTGGGAGCGAGAGAAAAACATAGAATTTCCTCCCGGGCACGCTGTAAAACCAGCTAAGGGATACGAGGGTTTCTGTATACTGCAATATAGGCGATGGGTTGACAACCTGTAACAGCAATATACCTACAAATCTATCTTAAATAATCCCCAAAACTTTGTCAAACGTGGTGGAACGACTTTTTGTTTCGATCGTTTACGCTCTGCCTACCCCATTAGGGATAAAGGTGTGAATATATGTATGTATAAAGGTTAAGAAATTTCTGTATAATGACAATGGAGCGCGTCTTCATAAGGAGAGATCATGCTTAGCTAATTAAGTAAGGTGGTCATGACAAAATAATTATTTTTCTGAACATAAATTAGTTAATTATTTCTACCAGTCTTTCATTTCCCAAAAATGGACTTTGCTAATTATTTAAGGTTTTATTTGCTCTAGCCTACGGCAAATGTTCTGTAATTCCGTCATTATTAAATGTAATGGATAATGTTGCATAAGTTGTCGCCATTATTACAGCAGGTGATTTAACCTCACGACGTCTAATGGCTAACACACTTAACTGTTCCAACTGACTCAAGCCGGTAAATCTTGGTATGAATCATTTCCCACTTAGAGAAAAAAAAGACTAACGAACAGCTGCGACCACTATACAAAAATGAAAATAATTGATTGATTGATTTTGCTAGAGGAATTATAAATCGTGTAATTGATAGTAGATAATATTACAAATACATATAAAGTTAGCCTAAGTCATGTGCAAATATTTTTGAGTGTGTCTTCTGAAATAGCTGAAATACGAAAAATATAATTAAGACTACCCATAGTAATATGGCTGATTATGACAAAATGCAATTGTAAAGGAAGTCCGACAAATCAAGGTTCTATGATATAAAATTGAACTGTCTGTCAAACTAAAGTTTTAGGATATCTAGTCGAAGTTTAACTAAGAGGAACCGCGGTCCTGCGGTCACCGTCTTCGGTAGATCGAAGAAGTACTACCTTTTCTTCAGTCTACTGCTGATGATGATGATGACCGCAGGATTACTGAATCCGTTTTTATTTTTATATTGCGGGTTAAATAAAATAGCCGGTGAACTGTTTCATGTTGGTGTTATCAGACCGGCATATCGAAACCCTTGACCGCCGGTCAAAGTTCTTTATTAGAAAATTGAGCTATCGTAAGTTTTAGGACATTATTTCAAGTTCTAAGAGAGAACACCGCTTTTCCCCGAATCTACCGCAGAATAAGTATGTTTATATGTATGTGGGTCTGTATTTTTAAATCGTATAAAAATGGCGATAAGCTAAACTAGCCGGTGAACTGTATCATGTTGGTGTTATCAGACCGGTATATCGAAATTCTTGACCGCCGCTTAAAGCTCTTTGTTCTAAATTAAACTGTCACAATCTAAGTTTTAGGAAGAGAGAGCACCCTTTCCCCCAATCTACCGCAAAACCAAGGAGTACATAAATCCGGTTTTATTAAGGTTTTGTATTTTTAAATCCCATAAAAATGGCGATATGCTAAAATAGTCGGTGGACTGTTTCATGTAGGTGTTATCAGACCGGCATATCGAAATCCTTGACCGCTGGTTAGTGGCCAGTACTTGTATTGTGTATAATTATTGTAATACTGCAACTACCTGCGCCTTATCACGATGGCATTTCAACAAGCGCCACTGCGGTATAAGTAAATAAGGTAAAACAAATGATGTGCCTATTGTGTACCGGTGTTACTTATAATTATGATTTCATTGTTGTTGCTTAAGTATTCAATTAAAACAAAGAAATCGATGCACTTTAGTATAAATAGTTAGATAGAGTATTGAATAAAGTACTATATTCCGGATAATTATATTTTTTATCTTTAGAAATTAATAAAATAAATTATTTTAAACTATGATAAAAAGAGGTGGTATTTTATTATGATAATTCGATCTTAAATAACTAGTGAGTCAACTATATAAACTCTACATACCTGTAGTAGCCGTTTTGAAATCGCAAAAAAATCTTCAAAAAACAAAATTGCACTTAATTAGCACTGCACTAAAACACGTCCACTTTAGTCCGTTTGCACTCGACTGGTCAATAAAACTTTCGACGACAGGTGTGTTATAACTAGACGCACTTAGCTGTTATCACTAATTGTCGTGATAAGGGCGAAAATGCGAGAGAGTTGGCTTGGGGGCTGTCGGTACTTGTGCTGTGAGGCGACCGGTCGGGTCCACTGGTGCGTCGCGAGTGTGGAGGCACGCGTCCCCGCCGCGGTGTAGGTGGACGACCACGGCCAGCTGACGTCGTGTGACGTAGCCGGCAAGCCTCGCGATACGTCACACGTCACTATAAACCGACAGTTCTCCCGCGCTTACGATTTCGGTGAATGTCACTTTCAGGTAAATGTGTCACATGTGTAATTGTGTCATACAATTGTTAATTTGTTAATAGGGTATGAAATTGTTCCTTTAATAGGTACTAATAGTGGTCTTAACAGCCTTCTAGTTTAGTCTATAATTGTACCACATTTTTTTCTGACGCTCATAGTTATGTATGTAGCAAATCTGACTTAAGTTTATTTCAATACCTTATGATAAATTACAGTTATTCGCGATCCTCTCTAAAAATGACAGTTAAGAGTCGGCCGGAGGTACAAAATCCCATACAAACATAGTTTCGTTATGTAGTACTATTATATATTCTGTGGTTACGTTTTAATTTTTAAATGGTAAGACCGAACTTCACTAAACTTTGTACACGTATTCAAATCCAAATTATTTATGCTTAGGTATAATTACTTTTGGTATCAAAATTTTAACCATATCTATACATATAATAAATCTCTAGAAGGGTCGTGTCTGTACATTGAATATTATTACAAAAAAAAAGCAGCATGCATTATTAACGATATAAAGATAAAAACGATTTTTTGTCTGTCATACTGAAAACGCTTCTCCGTGCGTAGGAGTGGGATCTGCTAGCTCGCGCGCGGAATCGTGTTTTCCATACAAAAACAAAGACCAGACAATGCGAAACACGCTTCCGCGCGCGAGCTAGCAGATCCCACTCCTACGCACGGAGAAGCGTTTTCAGTGTGTTCGACACTGCGTGTTTTTCATACGAACCGGACGTACGAAGTCGCGGGCACAGTTAGTACAAAATAAGAGAGCAAATTCAATTTTATAATAGCTTGCAAAATAGTTTGTACGCCATTATTTTGTTCCTGATTGATATTTTCCAAAACCTAATTAGAAGCATAGATATGTTGCATTTATTTGTATGTACAAACTTTGCAGAAGTTTGGTCGTACCTTTAAAAAATTATAACGTAACTACCTATTGTACAGGATTCGATTTCCGTGCTAGCCTTAAGAAAGAACATCTAAACATATAATAAATCTCTAGAAGGGTCGTGTCTGTACATTGAATATTTTTTCAAAAAATAATTACAGCAAGAATTATTAAGGATATAAAGATCAATACGATTTTTATTTTTTATTTTTATTTTGTATATGTGTCTGTCTGTCTGTATGTTACCACATCACGCCAGAACTACTGAACCGATTTCGATGGGACTTTTTTTATTCAACTGTGTGTTACCCGGGTTGCGACTTAGGATACTTTAAATCACGCGAAATTGAAATTTGGCTGTTGCTAAAACGATGTTTATGGAACTTTGTTTATTCGACTGAGCATTATTTAATATCACAGTTACGATACAAATAATCACGCCTCATGACTTAGGAGGTAGGTAGGAAATTTAATTTTGGTCGTTATGAACCAATTCTGTTGGCACTTTTTTTGTTTGACTGAGCATTACATACAGGGTAGGCAGGAAATTGAACAATTATCGTTTTTAACCGATCTTAATGGGACTTTTAATATGACTGAGTTTTTTTAATCACCTGTTGTCCAGCCTAGGTTAGAAATAATCACGCAAACCACTATATAGTACCCCAGTTCTCAGTTTGTATGGAAAACACGCAGTGTCGAACATACTGAAAACGCATCTCCGCGCGTAGGAGCGGGATCTGCTTGCTTGCGCGCGGAATCGTGTTTTCCATACAAAAACAAAGATCAGACAATGCGAAACACGCTTCCGCGCGCGGATTAGCAGATCCCGCTCCTACGCGTGGAGAAGCGTTTTCAGTACGACACTGCGTGTTTTCCATACAAACCGGGCGTACGAAGTCGCGGGCACAGCTAGTTATTAATATAATGTTAAACTGTTAATGTTAATATTACAATGAAGATTATTAATATAATGTTCTTATTCTCTTTATTAATATTATATTCCTGCTTCTACCAATTAGTAGGAGCAGGAATACCCATAGAAATACCTCTTTATCATTTATCATTCTTTATCTTCATCGTCTGTTCATGGCGATGTGAATAATTCCCGTGTTTTTATACACCAATTAAATCCTTGTACCATTGTTCGTTACGTGTCCAAGATACTTCATTCATAAAGTTTTTTGCACTACTATTAATTACCTGTTAGTTATTAAAAACCTAAGTTTACAGTCCACGTTACATAAAGACTGACAAAGTAAGTAGGGAACAAATTGGCTTGATTTCCCACCTCATCTCAGTCACGTAGCCAATAAGCATTATCCGTGTATTATCAAGGAAGTATTACCTCTATGAATAAAAAAATCTGCTATACATAAAGAGCTTTAAGTAAAAAAAACACTCCCTAGCCTTTATCCCGTATCACGGGGTCGGCTACCTAATCTAGGGGATTGAACGAGGGTACTGGTTTTTACACAGAGCGACTGCCATCTGACCTCCGCAACCCAGAAGGGAAACCAGACCCAATCCTAGATTAGGTCAGAGTTTTCAAGCCGCCAATGCTTAACACTGGCCTCTGACATGGCTTAACGACTAATATCTAAAGTGTTAAACGATATTGACCGGGACCAACGGCTTAACGTGCCATCCGAAGCACGGAAAAAGCGCCGAATAAACGTACATATGATATCCGAAAAACGAAAACACGTGGTGGGGTTCGAACCACGACCTCCCGCCCAGGAGGCAGCGGCCCTATTCACTACACCATCGGGCTCTCTAGCATACATAAATAGCTTTAAGTATGCTTAAGTATTTAGTAGTCGTCTGCAAATCAATTATAAAATCAGCTGGTTGTCATGAATGACGATTTTCGTTCTATTCATAGCGACTGGACATGATTTTTATGGACAGCACGCAAGCAGAACGTACGCACACACTGAAAGCATGAAGTGGTTTGATTAAGTATGAGTGACAAGGGCAAAAAGTGTGGAAATGTCAAAGAGTGACGTCATAACGAAAGAGACACTTAATTTTAGCGCCCCCGAAACAAGTGTCATCAACACTCAACTCAGACTATTTTCTGAACTACTTGAACTTTTCCTACGTCACTGACTAAACAAGCACTGTGTCTCCTTCAAATAGGAGGGTGTTTTGGCCACAGTTATCATGCTTTCCAGACAAATTACTTAGGTCCTAACCCTTAGGAAATCTCTAAGACGAGGCACCTAGTCCATTTGTCCGATCAAAGGAACCTACGAAAAGCACAATTGTACTTTTTAAGCAACCTTAAACGACTTCATTATTATCATGCATGACGTACGAACGCTAAATCATTGTATCCACACCTGAAGGTTTAAATACTTTCTCACTGTCTGACGATAAACAACTGAATGCCGGCGGTCAGCAATTAGCGTGCGAGGTCTAAACTTAGCGCGAATTATTTGCGCGCGCAGAATTAGCTGCACTTCCCTGACGCTAAAAATAGCCAGACGGATCGGCGATAATCAAACACTGCACTAGCAGGTGCAAATAACGTGCTTCTAATAGGAAAATATAGAGTTTCAAACAGATAGGTGACATAGGAAGCGTCAATGTTTGTACAAAATCAAAGTCAAATATGTTCCCATAACTCTGTCAAAAGACTATATTTCGCGAAACTAATACTAATTTACGTGAAAGAATAAGGTATAGATATACCAAAACAAAGGTTTCAAAAATGTTGCGATAGTAACGTATCTGTTTTTGAAGCTTTGTGTACATGCTTAATGATGCCAAACATATGGATACAATATATTATTTTCGAATGAAGGTACTTTTGTTATTCATTTAATCTAAAATGGGCCTGGTTCATGGGCAAATATTTTAGTTAATATTTCATAAAGTAGGAGTTGTAGGAGCGGTGTCCCACAATAATGTTAAGATGTTGATGTTAGGATGTTTTATTGTTTGTTATACGGAGGAAAAGTCACAATAAAAGTAATGCGTCCGATCCGTAGAGCGTTTAATGTTCACACTGACGTAAGTACATGGTTCAATGCGCTTAGTGCGCGATCAGCGTTTATGTAGTATATTGAAATGTATTAAATAGGTAAATATAGCGTTTTACAAAATAATGTCGAGCTAGCTCGTACATACTCCCGACTCAAAAAGAAAAGAAAACATTATGTAAATTATAACAACTATAAGAAAATTAGTAAATCTATTTCGTTAGCCGGGGTGAAGTAGCTTTGTCAACTCGCGTAACGAAGACGCTGCTGATGTTTCTCTCGATGTCATCTCCGTTGCTGGTACGATTGACGTAATCCGTTATATTCGCCCGCTGTTCTCTGGATTTCTGTTCTCTTTGTCTTGATGCAGCAGCAGGTTGCTGCAATTCCAGAATAGTTGGCGGGGATTCTGTAGGACGTTTCTTAAAGTTCCGTTTTGCCTTATAAATTCCCCATAGTATAACAGCCAGTAAACACATAATCATAAAAGTATAGGTGACGTAATGATGGGCATCATGTGTACTGCTGAGCGTGCTAAGATTTTCTTGGCTGGCTTTTATTGTTTTAATTTGACTCTGTATGTGTTCAAACTGTTGCATGTGATTTTCAGGAGCGTATGTATAGTTTATTTCTTTCAGAATGTTATTGACATCCGATTCTGGTAAGTACATGGTAGTTTCATTTTCTTGAATCTTTAGCTCTGTGTTGTATGTTTTGGGTGAGTGTATGATGATGTTATCTCCTTTCAGCATACATCCAGGCCATATGTTCATAATGCCTGTGCCGTGCAAATTTTCTGACGTCACAAGTGCATCATTACAAAAAACGCGTACTGTGCGTTGCTGGCAACATGTGAAAAGCCACGCGGAGCGGCTGTGTAACATGATCCACTCGTCATAGCAAGCCTTCACTATAGAGCCACAGCTTGATATGTTGTTACTGTTGATAATTTGCGCTTCACAAATTGTTGATAATGCCCTTATCGTTGTATGTATAGGTAGATTTATTCGGCATAGTAGTTTTTTCTCCTTGAATGCTATACAGGTTGTTTGCACATCTTCTTCCGTCATAGGAATTATCATGTCCTTTTTCAGGTTAAGTGCTGAATATTTTGCTGTAGGTTGTATGTATGTTGCTAGTGATGTTTGATGATCAATACGAGGAATAGGTATTACTCGATTCAACTCATAAGGTTCGATGCTGAGCAGGGGTATTTTGACTTCAAAGATTAAGAAGCTCGTTACTCTGACGTGTACTCTGGACAGTTTGTACATTTCACGCAGGCATTCTTGTTGACCGCTGATACAGGGTAAAGTTATGTCGTTTGTAATTTGGGCTGCTATGATGTTAATTTGGCTTTTAAACTCTTCCGGTGACAATAGATGCGTGTCGATATGTCCACTGCGTACATCAGTCACAAGGTCAAGTAGCTCTTCTTGAACTCGACGTAAGCTGGTGATGATCAAGCTAGCTGAAAGTATTGCTGCAGTTATTTGCATTGACTTTTTGTTCTCATCTCTCACCCAGTTGTTCAGTTCCGCCATTTGTTGACTAATGCTCGCAAATTGTTTGGTCATCATATCTTCGTGTCTTTTCAAAATGTTGTATTCTCCTTCAATTACCGATGTTTGCTGTTTATATAAATTTATAAGATGGTTCTCATTCTCTTGAATTGTCCTTATATCTTTGTAGTATTTCTCAGCGAATCTTGCGTCAAGGACACCAAAGAGGGAGTTGGCTATGTAGCCGATGCCATCAACGAGACCGCGCTTCGAACGTCTTCCGTGGTAGTTGCTCAACATCATGTTATAGTGATTAATTTCAGCAACTTCGTGTCGCAGCTGAGAAGTGATAAACTTAAATGCTGGCTCTTCCTTGCATAAGTCCTCAAGTACATTAGTGTAATATTCAATGTTTGCTAGACTGTGCCAGTAGGTGGTTAGGTTGTAGTATACTATCATCTTCCATTCATCCTGGATAGCTTGCATCTCTGCGACCTTGTCGAAGTAAAGTGGTTTATTTTGATGTAGGGTTGTCACTCTCATTGACCGTGTTGTTTCTTCACAGGTTGCAGTAGTGCAAAATGTAAACAGTACTAGAAACATGTTGAACAACGTACTGAAACTTCTGTTTTGTTTTATCCTTTGTTTCGTTTTAGGTTTTCTTTCAGGTTGTTGCTGTTCTGGCGGTTGCTGCGCAGGTTTGGCTTCTGGTTCAACAGGTAAGTGTATCAATTTGTTGATGGGACGTTTGACTCCATCACTGTTTTTCGTTTTCAGGGTTACCACGCGCACGTGGCCGTCGTTTCCTGGGTGAGTTTGTATGACCCTTCCCATCAGCCATCGAGCGGGGGGTATGTTATCTTCCTTTATAATAACCAGGTCACCAACTTGAAGATCCTTGCCAGCATAGTACCACTTGCTTCGTGTTTGTAAAGTTTGCAGGTACTCCGTTGACCATTTACGCCAAAAGTCCTTGTACATTTTTTCAGTTAGCTTCCATCTTGTACCAAGGCTGATGTCTTCTACTTCTTGCGTGAGGGGTGGAGCCAATGTTTGTTGTCCAGTCAAAAAATGGCCAGGAGTGAGACATTCCAGATCTTCCACGTTGTCCGATAGTGCAACCAAGGGCCTTGAGTTCAAGCAGGCTTCAATTTGTGTTAGAAGAGTTGTAAATTCCTCAAAAGTTAGCTTTTGTTCACCGAGCACACGTTTTAGGTGGTGTTTCATCCGTTTGACAGCTGCTTCCCACAGGCCACCTGCCGTTGGCCACGAAGGTGCGTTGAAATGCCATTGAACACCGCAGTTTGTCAGCTCATCAATGACGGATGCTTCCAGGTAATGTTTTAATGCTTTTTTATGTTCTTGTTCTAGGCTGCGGGCTGCACCGACGAAATTCGTTCCACAATCGCTGTACATGTGGTGTGGTGTTCCTCGGCGAGCGCACAGTCGCTTAAAAGCAGCTAAAAATGTTATTGATGTTAAGTCAGACACCAGTTCGATGTGGACTGACTTGGTCGAGAGGCAAATAAAAATAGCTATGTAGCCTTTCGTTGTTGCTATTCCTCTGCCTTTGTTTGATTTGACGTCCACAGGTCCAGCCAGGTCTACTCCAGAATGTTGGAATGGAGGAGAAGGTGTTACACGTGGTCTTGGTAATTCAGCCATCAGTTGGTGCCTGCTAGAGGCCCTAAACCTCAAGCATTTTGTACACTTTTGCAGTTCTCGCTTGACTACAGACATCCCTCCGAGCATCCAGTACTTCGATCGCAGGTAGGTTAGCGTTAATCTTGCGCCGCCGTGGAGTGTCATGTTGTGCGCCCAAATTATTATAAGGATGCTGAGGCGGTCATTGTTAGGGACGATCATGGGGTGTTTATGTTGATGACTGAGGTTTGATTGGCCTAGTCTACCGCCGACTCTCAGGATGCCATCGGTGTCAATCCAAGGATTCAAGTTTAAAAGTTTACTTCTTCGATGTAGTTTGTTTTCGTTAGTAAGTTGTACTATGTCTTGATTAAAGTGCTTGTATTGCACAGCCCTTACAATCAAATTGTGCGCATTTCGCAATTCATTCACTTTCAAGTTCATTGTCTGTCTGTTATCAGTGTGCCGTAAGTTGTAAATGAAACGCGACACCCAGGCAAGAACGCGCGTCACACGTTGCAAAGATGAGTGACGATCCAGAAGCGCCTCGATCATTGTATTTTGTGTGTTGTTGGTTACTAGGCACACTTTAGATTTTTTCTCTTCTTCTGGGAGAGGTATGTTTATGTTACTTGTATGTGGGATGTTGTTGCTCTTCAGCCATCCTGGGCCCTCCCACCACAAAGGATGAGATATAAGTTGAGAAGGTAGGATTCCTCGACTTGCGCAGTCTGCAGGATTGTCTTCAGACTTCACGTGATTCCAACAATATGATGGCATGATGTCCTTGATATTTGTAACCCGGTTGGCCACAAAAGTTTTCCATCGCGCTATGTCGCCCTTCAACCATCCCAAAACGACCATCGAATCTGTCCATCCATGTACTGAGACAGATTGCTTCTGTATATCCAGGGAGTCTATAATCTTTGCCATAAGTTTTGTTAACAGCAGTTGTAGGTTGTTGTATCTGCGGTTCAGTATCTCCCAGCAGGTATCATAGTTTTCTGCTGAGATGTTAAGATGTTGGACCAACCGTTCAGCCTCGCCTCTCAGCTTCCCTTTTAGGTGCTGCATCTTTTGACATTTGTTTAATGTTGGGTTGTTATGGATCGCCTCGCAGTAGAGATCCGAAAAAGCTGGCCAGTTGACATAGTTACCGGCGAATGTTGGTAACTCGAGATGTGGTGTTGACGATTGTTGATGTTTCACAGAGTTCAATTTGCGATGTAACTCTGATTTTGTTTTTTCGTATGTTTGTTCGTGTCGGGAAAATTCTTTTTCGTAAACTTCATCATCTCCTTTGAGCAAGTTGTCTATCTGCCAGTGTAGAGCATCCACGACCTTCCAACGTGATTGGAGTGTATGTAGTTTATCTTCAATCTCCCAACTTTCCGTTAGATTGTTAATGTTAACGTTTTTGATGGCACGTAGTAGGGCTCGAAAATTGGTTTCTTGTTGGCTCAATAATTCGTCAGATCTTGAGGGTGAACCTTTATCATCTTCAGAACCTTCACCATTGTTTTCGTTTGGCTTGACATAGGGTTTCGTATTATTGATCAACTCAAACCCAGCTTTATATGTTTCTTTCAAGGCCTCATACTCATTGTTGATGAAGTAATCAGCTGTTTGGTCTTCTTCTACATTTAGAAGCACGTCGTTGGATTCGTACTCACCCCATAAGTTTTCCAAAGCATCTAATCGAGTTTTTAGATATTGTTCGGTTTTTCGAGTGGCAGAATCCTTTTTGAAGTTATTGATTATCTTCTTAATACACTCAGCGATCTGTGATTGTCGTTCCAGAAGCTTTTCCATGACGAAGATAATCCAGTTATATGTTAAAATGTTAAATGTTAGCTCAGTTGAGCGATGTTGGATGTTACACCGGAAAAAAAGAACACGTGTATCTTTAGCCGCACTGTAATCGTAGAGCGCCGTCTCAATCTGATAGGTGAGACCCGCTGGTGGGAGGCCTATCAGACCGATCGCAAGATCACAGTAAATAGCACAAAATACACTGACCACATCCGGCTCGAAGGACCATATGTAGGAGCGGTGTCCCACAATAATGTTAAGATGTTGATGTTAGGATGTTTTATTGTTTGTTATACGGAGGAAAAGTCACAATAAAAGTAATGCGTCCGATCCGTAGAGCGTTTAATGTTCACACTGACGTAAGTACATGGTTCAATGCGCTTAGTGCGCGATCAGCGTTTATGTAGTATATTGAAATGTATTAAATAGGTAAATATAGCGTTTTACAAAATAATGTCGAGCTAGCTCGTACAGGAGTCATTTTAAAAAAATTAAAAAAAAGTTATCAGTATTTAGCAAAAGCATTTAGTGTGTTCGCTATTGTTTTGTACAAATTAAAGTTAATTGCCCGAGACCATGACTCATAAATAATGAAAATCTAAAACTTATGAACTCAAAAATAAAAGTTGTGTTTTCTCCAGTATGACATTCGCATTGTAGATGCTCCTCACAAATTCCATTAAAATGACAATTGTCGCTGTCAAAGCAAGGTGTTGACGTGGAAACATTCGAATGCGGGATTGGCTACACTATTCTTCACTACCCTGACTGACGCATAGAATTCACAAAGGCATATGGCATGTTGACGAGCTAAACTTAGCTATGCAATTTTGCAGAGGGAAATATTGCAGAAGAAAAATCCTGGATAGATATCTTTTCCTAGTTCCTCACGCTCTTCACATAATATGCCATTAAAATGCCAATTGTTACTGTCAAAACGAGGTGTTCACGTGGAAACACTCTGGCTACACTACTCCTCGCTGCCTGCGCTGACTGACGCACACAATTCTCAATGACATATGGCATGTTGACGAGCTAAACTTAGCCATCCAATTTGCAGAGGGAAATATTGCAGAAAAAAAAACCTGGAAAGATATCATTTCCTAGTTCCTCACGCTTCTCATATAATATGCCATTAAAATGCCAATTTTTACTGCCAAAACGAGGTGTTCACGTGGAAACACTCTGGCTACACTACTCCTCACTCCCTGCCCTGACTGATGCACAGAATTCTCAATGGCATATAGCATGTTGACGAGCTAAACTTAGCCACGCAATTTTCAAAAGAAAACATTGTAAGAAAAAAAAAACATGGAAAGATATTATTTCCTAGTTCCTCACACTCCTTACAAATGTCACCAAAATGCCAATTGTCCCTGTCAAAGAAAGTATGTTTACGTGGAAACCGAAACACTTCAGTCTGGGATTGGCTGCACTCCCTGACGCACGGAATACTCAATGGCATATGGCATGTTGACGAGCTAAACTTAGCCGCGCAATTTGCAAAGGGAAACATTGCAGATTGAATGGGAGCGGGAAGCTCTTGGCAACTGTCATAATCATAAGCATTCGAGATTTCTAGATACATCAGAAATTTGTTTAGGTGCGCGAGGCAAAGATACTTTGTTTGTGTTTTTGCTTTGGATATAGGTTTCTGTCTTAAATATTACAAAACACACTCATCCAAGGAGAGCTACATATTTTCCTCTCTACCTTAACCTACTTGCATTCAGCATCTTTTCCGACTATTTGATAAAGCTTGTTATTTTAATAGTTACAAGCACGTTTTAAAGGTACATAATATATTTTTTAAATAAGGTTTACAAGTAATTTGCCCTAAATACCCCTTTTTCAATCACATCACATCTCCATGCTGGGATGGGAGCGAGAGAAAAACATGGAATGTGCCAGCTGCATTTCCTCCCGAGCATGCTGTAAAAATCAGCTAAGGGATCCGAGGGTTTCAGGCTTTCAGTATATTGCAATTTAGCCGATGGGCTGACAACCGGTCACTACAGCAATATACTTACAAATCTATCTATACTATACTTAAATAACCCTCAAAACTTTGTCAGACGTCGCGGAACGACCTTTGTTTGGGTCGTTTACGCTCTGCCTACCTCATTGGGGATAAGGGCTTGATTATATGTATGTCACATCTCTGGCTACGGAGGGCTCTACGTCTATTTACGTGTGTAAATGACTTCGCGTCTCGGCCAGGTGGCATTTAGAACACATACGATATAATCTGTAACGTAGGTATACTAGGTATATATATACCCAGCAGACGACATTTACCAACTGGGACTAACGTTACTGAATTAATAATTGGGCTTCTTAACCAACATCTCATAATACTCCTGTAAAGTGAAAGTGCTCATACTTATAATAAAACCAAAACTTTGTCCCTTCTTCCTTCCTCTTACATAACTTTCCTTTGTTTTTTTGCTTTAATATATCATAGTAATCCACCATGCAATGTTTTAGGCAATGAATGTTAAGGTTAATATAACAAATGATCGTGTCGTAAGTTACACGTGTCCCTCTACTGTAGTTATTCAACGTCGGTTTGTTTAAAAAACGTATTTCTTATCTTCATCGAGAGTGCCGTGAACGAAACTTCGTTCCACTGTGGTTCCACAAAAGTGTTGATTGATGACTTGCCTATTATTTTTGCCTTATATCATACTGATAGGATTTTACATACATACATATAGTCGCGCTGTTATCCCTAATGGGGTAGGCAGAGCGTACACGACCTAAACAAAGGTAGTTCAGCCACGTCTGACAAAGTTTTGAGGGTTATATTTAAGATTGATCTGTAGTGTTGTCAGCCCATCGCCTAAATTGCAATAAACTGAAACCCTCGGATGCCTAAGCTGGTTTTTACAGCATGCCCGGAAGGAAATGCAGCTGGCATATTCTATGTTTTTCTCGCACTCCCAGTACAGCATGGAAGAACCTACGATATTAAACGATACTCGTATTAACCGGGACCAACGGCTTAACGTGCCTTCTGAAGCACATTGTAATAAATTGTGTCAGTTGAGAGTATTTTTTTAATACAAAACAACGGAGGGTGTAAAACGGACGGTTACACGGAAGCCGTTTACGACTTACCGTTAGGAAATTGCAGGCAAGGAGTGGAGTTTCCACAAACAAAAGAAAGCATTTCTCGTGTCATTCAACCATCTGGCCCACTGACCTTGTTTCACTTTCACACGGAAATTGAATAATAAACAATGGGCACTGTAAAGTTAACATACTTTTATGGAGTTTTAACTGAGAAACGATTTACATCCGGAAGGAAATTTTAAGGAGTCCAACTGATCTTCATTTTCTTATATTTCACCTTGTTTTATGTGCAATATACCTACAAATCTATCTTAAATATCCCTTAAAACTTTGTCAGACGTTGCGCTCTACCTGCCCCATGGGGGATAAAAGCGTGATTATATGTATGTATGACTGTATGTATGTTTTATGGGTATATTAACCTCCTGTCTACGTATTTTTTTAAGCTACACAGCTAATACCCCGTTAATATGATAAAACAAGTATTATACAGAAGTAAAAAGTATGTAAGTACATTATTAACCTAGAGGCACAGAATATATAATAGTACTACATAATATATAGTAGTACTACATGCTAGAGTTAAGGTGGATATTTATGTGAAACGTAAATATATTTATGAATACCCTGAGGATAGGGCGAGAATTTATAACTTATTCTGTGATTTATGTGTATCGGATTGAAATATACTATTCGAAGGGTGAAAGGTCCAGGACCTTTTAGAAAATTTATGTCTTTAAAGTAAAATATTAATTTTCTTTCAGTGTTAGAGAATACTTTCATACCTTGCCTAACTTTAGTTACCAACTTTAAACTACCTAAAACTTTACAAAACCGTCTAAAGTAAAACATCAATCGTTGTATTAAAATGATCCCACTTGATTTAAATAAGATAAACTGACGTCACTGCTATATTTAGATACCTAAATTCTGCTCAAAGAGTAACTTATACAAGAGTTCGATCATATCTCAAAATATCTATGACCATATATCTACTGCGGATTATTTTTATTTTCCTCATTTCCATGTCATTAAAATATGGTCATCAATGTAATGACACGTCAAGGTAATTAATTTGATTGTTTTCGAATTTCTAATTGATGGATTTCCTCGTATGCTTTTACTTCTACTCTATACTCAAGTAAAATTCCATTTTACTTGTAGTACCTATGTAAATATTTATGTTACCTAAATAAGCGCAGTATAAAGTAGGTATAGTCCTAAATAAGAGACTAAAATTATGCATCATTGCACAACATGATTCTACGTACGTCTAGGTAAATGGTACTTACTTGTTCAAGCTTTTATCTCGTTTCCAGGATATGTTATAAAAAAATTCCTTACCTGAGAAAAAATAAAAAAAATTAGAACATTTATGTACGCATATGAAAAAAATAAAGATATTATAGGTATCTATTTTATTGACGCTTGCTCAACATATACGGAGAAATAATAAGGGAAACGACGACGGTTTATTAGGCTTTATTACTATGTTATTTGTATATTGTAATGCCGCATTGGTTCCTTAACTACCAAAAAAAGTGTGACTCCGTCATTAGTAAAAACTTTTAAAAATATCTATATTATACTGTTTCTTACAAGCATTTTCTGAAGGTCGAAGCAATCAGCCTCGTTCTCCACCCGGCCTATGTGCCTCTACGTGTGTCGTGTCTGCTTTGACATGAGCTTCAGACAATCGATTATATTAAAAATGTATGCGTAAATGGGCTATTGAGGCTCGTTTCAAACGGGCCGCGTAACATAACGACCCGTCTTATTGAATGATGGCTGAGGGCTGACCTCGTAGCGGTTGTTTGCCTGAAGAAATATTTTTTTTCTTAAATTTTCTTTTACTTTGTACGTATAACAGATAAAAGCTATATGAACAAACTCAGAACTAACACTTTCGGGTGCTTAGTCTACTGGTTCCGAATATCCGAAATAAATAAGTCTTCGGATAACCCATCTCACTTTTATAATAAGAGAAACAATAAAAAAAAACTTAGGCAGAATAACTCAGTCAAATGTTTTTATTATAAATGCGAAGTTTGTTCAACTTCTTGATCTTTACCGAATTGCTCTTCACAAAGTTTGCTTGCGAGATTTCCCGTCCGATCTTGAAGTTTTGTTGGAGCGCCCGGGCGTTTGTACAAATAAACGGAACCTTCATCTAGAAATCTAAATAATGACGCATCGTCGAGATAAACATCTCGGATAATGGTTTTTAAGAGCAAAAGCATCGACGCGTATTTTCCTAGCGAACGAGAATAACGTTGGGCGAGACGCCATTTAAAAAGAAGGGTCAGGTTTTTGAAAATGTCTGATACCAAAGTCCATTCATCTGGTCGTTCGACCCGAAAACAAAAAAACAGAAGAAATGGACTTTGATGTTTGACTTTTAAACTAGACAAACTAGAGTTGTAGCTGGTCGTTTTTGTATATTGACCCACATTATCATATAATGGTCTAATTAATTACAAATTTAAAACTACTATTGAATTTATTAATTAATCAATTACTAACTAACTTATAATTACATACATACATATAATCACGCCTTTATCCCTAATGGGGTAGGCCGAGCGTAAACGACCTAAACAAAGGTCGTTCCGCCACGTCTGACAAAGTTTTGAGGGTTATTTAAGATATATTTGTACGGATATTGATGTAGTGACAGGTTGTCAGCCCATCGCCTAAATTACATTATACTGAAACCCTCTGATCCCTTAGCTGGTTTTACAGCATGCCCGGGAGGAAATTCAGCTGGCACATTCTATGTTTTTCTCTCACTTCCAGTCCAGTATGGAAGGAATAATAATTAAATGCAGACATTAAATTATTAATTTGCTAGTAATCAGTGTACTCATGTCATTATTATATCATGCAGCCTTGGTAATCACCTTGGAATGCGCAATAAATATGTTTGAAAACAATAAAACAATATTGCGGAAGTAGACTACGTATACTCCATTTATGTATTTTAATTATTTGAATTCGTATAAAATTGTGAATTGTACATCTTGAAACATTTCAGGTGTTTTAAAAGATTCACAATATAATTATGAGTGCCGCCGGTTTCCCCGTCATTCAAGCTTCGAAAATAGAGATACGTTATAAAAATAGATCCTGGGAAATTCGCACGTGAAAACTTTTCTCGACTGTTGATAGTACTCATTCATACATACATACATATAATCACGCCTTTACCCCTTACGGGGTAGGCAGAGCGTAAAACGCCTCGTAACAGGCGCTTTCGCCACGTCTGACAAAAACGAGGGCAAATTTTTGATTGTAATGATGTGTATTGCTGTATTGACAGGTTGTCAGCCCATCGCCTAAATTACAATTTTTGCTGACTTCTACAGCATGCCCGGGAGGAAGGGCAGCTGGAACATTCTATGTTTTTTTATCTCTCCCAGTCCAGCATAGAAGAATACTCAATCATTATCATGGAAATATAATTGTACCACTTGACTCCGATAAACTCGTACTTAAGTCCTTAAGGCTGGAATTGCTACGGTTGAGCTACGGCGTAGCGAGTGAAAGGGTATTTGCGGATCTAAGACTCAAAAGGTTTGTAACGTAGATACATACATATAATCACTACTTTATCCCTAATGGGGTAGGCAGAGTGTAGACGACCTAAACAAATGTCGTTCCGCCACATCTGACAAAGTTTTTAAGGGGTTATTTATGATAGATTTGTAGGTATATTGCTGTAGTGACAGGTTGTCAGCCAATCGCCTAAATTACAATATACTGAAACCCTCGGATCCCTTTGCTGGTTTTTACAGCATGCCCGGGAGGAAATGCAGCTGGCACATTCTATGATTTTCTCTCGCTCCCAGGCCAACATGGAAGGTACGTAGAACAACTAGCAGAAATATACTGCATTACGACCGCTTTTCATACAGTTAGTCAACATTCAAACAAAAACAAAAAAATCTTGGAAGTCTGCCATGCGTTTTTCCCAAGTATTTTCGAGCTCGTAGATCTCAATCTTAACAAGTGTTTGTTTTGATTACATTCTAGTTTGAATACCTCTTTGTTTTCTTTTTAATTTCCTGTTGCAGTGAGTTTCAGATATTTCAATTGAAAGCGGCCAACAAAGACATTTCCGCGCGAACGAGCAAGCGTCTTGAAGCAGGTAGAAGTAGAAGCCAGCAAAGTTAAGGAAAGTCGGAACACGGCCAGTATTGGGAGAATCGGGGTCGTCTTGAGAGTCGCTGTTCCGATGCCACTTGTTATGCGCAATGAAAGACGGTCAAGTGCAGGATGGTCTTGAGTTTCGAAGGTTTTGGCGTTGTTTTGTTCATGGTTGTGAACAAAGGGCTATAGAAAGTTTGGTATCTGCCTAAGATTTTCTTTGAACAACGAACAGAAAAGAAGTAAATAAATCACAAGCAAATTGACTGTTTACTCACACTCACCTCCAAACCGCACGCAATAAAACTCTAGCCGAGGTAAGAATTACCAACCGTGCGAGTGTGATGAATAGCTGTCGAGGCCAAGCAAGTATCAGCGCTGAACTGTAGTGCTGCAGCGGTTATAGAAACCAAACCAGCCACATAAATTCGAAATATTTATTTTATATTTGAAATAGGCTTTAAAAAATTTGCTCTTGATTCTTCGAGGTGTAAGGGTTAGCGTCCCGCAAACTGATAGAGGTTGCTCAGTCAACGATACTGAACAACTTCCATCAAGAAATTATTTCAGGAAGTGAAAATAAAAATAGGCTTTTCCATACAAAATGTCCACCTCGATCAAAAAAATTGTGGAAAAATGGAAAAGCCAAAATCTTTTTTGCACTTCCTGAAAGAATTTCTTGGTCGAAACTGTTCAATGTCGTTGTCTGAGCAACCTCTATTAATTTGTGGGACGCTGTCCCTTACACCCGGTATAGTCTAGATCCCGGATAAAAGAGACAGAGTCAACGATACAGCGAGCTCATCACAGGAGCCGTATTTCTAAACTCCAATGCGCATACGAAAGGGTCACTTTCGCATACCATTTCCATACAATTTGCTATGCGAATGCTGGTCTTTCGTGTGCGAATTCGATTCGTGTTATTCAAAAATACGGCTCTATGTCTGTGTTCCATTCCGTTCGAAAATTGCAATTTGGAATAACGAACGCAGCAAATTTATACATAATCTATGACGTTCTCTCACTCACAACGAATTATTACGTACGGAATACTCCCGGATTTTAATAAATTTCCTACGTTCATACAAATATATATATAATCACGCCTTTATCCCCAATGGGGTAGACAAGGCGTAAACTACCTAAACAAAGGTCGTTCCGCCACGTCTGATAAAGTTTTGAGGGTATTTCAGAAAGATTTGTAGGTATATTGCTGTAGTGACAGGTTTTCATCCTGTCGCCTAAATTACAAAATACTGAAACCCTGGGATCCCTTAGCTGGTTTTTACAGCATGCCAACGTGAAGAAACCATGAACAAATGCAGCTGGCACATTCTATGTTTTTCTTTCGCTCCCAACGTTCCTACTGCTTCCTACGTTCGATATTCCAAATTGTAACTCTACACTGAATTATTCCGACTGTACCTATGTGGCCGGCTCTAATCACGGTCTTACAAAACACGCGGCCAATTTGGGAGCATTGCAGAAGATCCGTTTCGCGGTCGGTCTGAACTGAAACTGTTATACGGTGTGTGTGTGTGTGATGCGCGACCTGAATTATACCGAATTAACCCGTAGTTAAAGCAAACGTCATAAACATGGTTTATCTTACAAGAAACTAACTGACTCAGATATTAGCAGATTCAGACGTTGATTAAAACATTGTTTGTTTGCCTTGTTAATCATAACAAACAATACGCAGCCTTTCTCATCTTACTGCATGCTGGACTAGAAGCGAAAGAAAAACATAGAATGTGCTGTGCCAGCTGTTTCTTCTCTCGGGCATGCTGTAAAAACCAGCTAAGGGATCCGAGGGCAGTATATTGCAATATTGGCGATAGGCTGTCAACCTGTCACTATAGCAATATACCTATATATTAAATAACCCTCAAAACTTTGTCAGACGTGGCAAAACGACCTTTTTTTACGTCGTTTACGCTCTGCCTATCCCATTAGGGATGAACGCGTGATAATATGTATGTATGTACTTATGTTTCTCGTCTTCAGCTTTTGAGATCTCATGCAAATTCTTCAAGAGTGAATATTGCATGAATACGTAAGAGCGTATAGAGTATTGGCAAAGTAAATACTCCACTTGAATCACTTTTCGTCAGAGAGTAAACAAAAAGCTGATAAAACGTTGCCAGCGAGTGATGCTATTTAAATATAAATAGATAGGAGGAAAGTTTTTATGTAAATCTTGAGTTTGAGTTCAAGGATCGGCCCGCAGGTCCTACGTCAGCGCTGCAATAGTACTAAATACACGGTGTAAGGGACAGCTTCCAGCAAACTTTCAAGGGCTGCCAGTCAACGAAACTGAACATCTTTCATGAAAAAAAAAAAACAGGAAGAGGAATCCAAAAAATTTGCCTCCTCATACAAATTGACAAATCATAGTAATTTTGCAGGGAAAAGTGATATTTGTGAAAAAAAATATTGTTTAATTTCCTTGACTGGGCAACAAGTATTATTTTGCAGGAAGCTGTCCCTTGAACCCTGTATATATTCTTTGCTGTAATGGTGTGCCTACATTAGACAACTAGGTCAGAGGAAGGTCTGCCTGAAGAGAAGGCGGCATAATGAAATTCCGCCCTGACAAATGAGAACTGACTTTTCGTCTTTTCCCATTTACCTAACGACTGTGCTACGAAAACTATGGCATAGATATTTAATCGAAAACGAGCGTTGACGCTAAGAGAAATTGAAAACATTTACATTTTAGTAAAAATACAAGTTAAAGCTATTGCTATTCTTCAATGCTGGCCTAGGAGCGAGAGAAAACATAGAATGTGCCAGCTACATTCCCTCCCGGGCATGTTGTAGAAATCAGCTAAGGAATCCGAGGGTATCAATATATTGCAATTTCGGCTATGGGCTGACAACCTGTCACTACAGCAATATACCTACAAATCTATCTTAAATAACCCTCAAAACTTTGACAGATGTGGCGGAACGACCATTGTTCAGGTCGTTTACGCTCTACCTACCCCATTAGGGATAAAGGCGTCATTATAATTATGTATGTATGTTAAACTTATTTTAATTTGTATTAAACCTAACTTGTATCAAATAAGTAAAATCAAAAAAGGTATTCATAAATGTGTCATTTAATGTCAATAAATCTATGAAGTTTACCAATATTGGTAATTTAACTACAACTTAACGTGTATCAAAATTTAGTATGATCCGAAACAAGTAAATCCTTGTTATATAATTTAAAAATTAAAAATGTATGTGGCTTGGTAGTAGGTATTGTAATTAACTACGATGTTACCATTCTCATACTACGGTACCTACTACGGAATTTTTATCGATTTTATATACTTACTATTTTTTATACCTCACACATTCATTACTCAGCAACATTACAACTATTAGGAAGATGACTTAGCAATACGCTTTACAATGTCACGCAGGTTCAACCTGTCCTTTAGGCATAGCCCTAGCACAGGTATAGCATATTTTATTGATTTCTTACTGTAATACTTATGTGTAAAGGTTTAATTTGCTATGACAACTGCAGTGGCTATGTAACGGTGCCAATTCTGTTGGAGACATAACTGAACTTATTTTAGCTTGAGCCTGTCACGTTCTTATATTTGAATAAGCGCAAGTTAGTCACAAACAATGTTAATATTTTTGTAAAACATATCGGAAACTATAGGTCTACAATTTAAAACATGCTTATTAAAACTATATTTAAGTGACTTTTTGTTTCAAATTCAAAAAATATAGAAAGGAAAAAAAAAACAAACAGCTGATTACAATCTCGTCAAACTTTCGTTAAACGTCTTATTTAATCCAGTGACTTACGCTCGTTCCATAGGAGAAGGGAAGAAGTCTTGTATGGGACGACACTTGCGTTAATACGCTAGCACCGTCTCATGTCAAAGCTACAAATCACCAGGCAAGCACTAGCTATCCGCTAACGCTGAAAAGCTCAAAATCCGTAAATATATCTCTGGCAGCTTCATGTTTCTACCGCTGGGGTTCCAAACTATGGCTCCTTGGAGCCCGGATACAAAAAAAAACATGAAGGACCTTTTAGGGCGTCTTGCTGAGGTCACTGGTGACCCGCAGGGCTGGCAGCTTCCTTGCGCAGCGGATTAGCATCACGATCCAAAGGGGGAATGCTTCCAGCGTGCTGGGAACCATGCCACAGCAGGACGCTCTGGAGGCCATTTATTACTTTTGATTAAATTTAAGTTCTTTTGTAAATATTTCATGTCTAAGGCTCGTATTTATGAAGCGATCTCAAACTTGAGACCAATATTAAGTATGGATTTGACAGGCCTGAACTGAAAGTCGCTGTCACTCATGAGAGCTGATTATAAATACGGCCCTTAGTAAATACAAAAACATATACGTCACTTTGACGGGATTATAGTCAGTCAGCTTTTGAGTTACTGCTCTTTTGAATTAAAATATTAGAATATGGCAGGATTATACTAAAAACTATTAATTGCGTCTATAACAGAATCGGCACTACTGTAATCGTCTCTGAACGTGTCAGTTCGTAAGACGTGCTTCGGGTGATGATTTTGA
Source organism: Scrobipalpa costella (assembly GCA_949820665.1). NCBI lineage: Eukaryota > Metazoa > Arthropoda > Insecta > Lepidoptera > Gelechiidae > Scrobipalpa > Scrobipalpa costella. Next base: position 9,950,905 of record OX463304.1, on the reverse strand, counting down.
ATGTACGTTTTGTTCATACGAGTGTTTGTTTACAACAGGAAAAGTACGCATAACATAACGTAATATACGATGCGTAAATATAAATGTTTATCTATTGTATGAATAGGGTTAGTGATGCATCGTGATGAGCGCATGCGGGTATACGCAAATGCAAATACCGAGTGGCTAGATACAAAAGGGTGTCATGGGTTAAAAATAAATAAAAGAAGAGATTTTCTATATACAGAAAACAAAGATGATTGCTGTACAGGACCGCTCAAAACGGATAAAATAATTTGAAAATTTTCATGAATTTTGGTATATTTGTTGAAGTATTGTACAAATATACGCATTTTCATGACAAATCATTGATAACCTCCTAAAATAACTTCATCCGTTTCGAATACAGATATATCCTTTGCTGACTGTACTATACATGATCCGTAACTTTATTATTAGAGTGATTTTCTAATTATTATAGAAGCGAAAAATAAAAAGTCTGGATTGAAATTGACGTAGGTTGATTTCAGAATTAAGACTACAAACATTGCTAATACTTATATCGCTGGGTTTTCCAGTTATCTGTCTGTTTGTCTTAGGTTCGTCTGCAGTAAACTGATTATACACGGAATTAATTCACAACAAGCGACACGGTAAACACGCAGTCTTTTAATAGTTCGTCAGTAATGTAATGAGCTTCCATGCTGGCCTAAGAGCGAAAGAAAAACGTAGAATGTACCAGCTGCATTTCCTCCCGGGTATGTTGTAAAAACCAGCTAAGGGATCCGAGGGTTTCAGTATATTGCAATTTAGGCGACGGGCTGACAACCTGTCACTACAGCAATATACGTACAAATCTATCTTAAATAACCCTCAAAACTTTGTCACATGTGGCGGAACGACCTTGATTTAGGTCGTTTACGCTCTGCCTACCCCATTAGGGATAAAGGCTTGATTATGTGTATGTATGTATAAAAAGAGGGGTCTTAGTTCATAGAAATATATTGCTCTTTGACAACCCAGCATTATGTTATGATACATCTTATATGAGGTTTTTCTAATCGCCACCCTAGCTATCAAATATTATAAGTAATCACCTAAGATTAACGAGCTATCCGAACAAAGGAAATTGATTTGGATGTCGTGTGATCATGCTTATTTGTAATTTTAGTTAAAATGCATAATATCCGATAGGATTATAGGGTCATAGAACATCGGCTAATTATTTTCATTTAATTCAATAACTTGTACAGAAAAATACTATAACTACGTAAAATGTAGATGTTACCTATAATAAAACACAATATTCAAAATATTGATTTTAACCCAAGCCCTTCAATATTGACTGAACCATCAATTAAGTAAAGTAACAAACTTTGCTACTTTTCTTTGAACCACAACAAATAACAACAAAGTCTCACTAAGCCGACGGACTAACGACTTAACATTTAGTGAACGTGTCACCTAGATTTCGGTTCAGGCCTCGTTTCTTCCAACAACATCGTAAACTTTTATTGACGTGTGAAAAACGAGAACTAGCCCACACGGACGGAAGGGTTGTCGAACTTATAATATTTTGAAATGAGTGTTGTTTTTTATTTGCAAAGATTAGTTCTTTCTCTAGTCCAGACCAGTGGTGAATTATTGTATGGATGATGGAGCGAACTCACAGAGAAGCCGGCATTTCCACAGAGCAGCGACAAACGCTGTGTAGGTTTTTTTTTTAATGTATAAAATAAATAAATTAAAAAAAAAAACACAGCATGATTTTTGCAATGGCTCCCGTTGTCTTGAGACTTGCATAAAAAAGTGTGAACACCTCTGCTTGGCGGCAAAAACAATAAGGTTTGGATAATAACTTAATAACTCTACCACCACTAAAAGGTACAAATGCGAAAAAGACCGGTCTTTAAAATAATGGACATAGTTAGTTTTCTGCTGAGAAAAAACACGCGGATATAACTAAGTATAAGTTTTTAAAGTTATAAAAACAACTCTTTTGTAATTTGGTAGCCCTTCACAGTTCCGTTACTTCGCTATAAAGTTAAATGAACCTACAAGTACCTACAATAAAATTGTGCGCACTTTGAATCCTTTAGTATAAAGTGGATGAACTATGAATGAATATTTACCGAATAGTTTTTTGTATGAAGTATTTTAATAAGCGTCTAATATTCAAAGATTGTAACCAAGCGCGTTGAAATTTATCTTCATTGTAATGTTAGTGAACTCAGCAGTAATACGTGGTGGTAAGGAATAGAAAAAGACTACACTATCGTAGAAAGCTTTTACCTGTAGCATTGAGAGTTGGTATAAAACAATTGGAAGAAATAAAATCACTAGCAATTCAGTAAAGTAGAACACCTGCCTTCTTCGCCTGGCATTTAAATAAAGGGAACCTGCAGGTTGTACTTAGGTATTGTACATCCCTCGTCTTTTACGTATTTTGAAACTATTCTACCTATTTAGTCTCACGGTTTTCGGGAAAACATTTTAAATATAATAAAGTACATTCAGTAGTACTTTGTATATTTTTAACAGCATTGTAAAGTAAACAATGTTGCTAAGATTTTTCATCAAAAATCAGACATCAGCAAGAAATATTCGAAAACTAAAATTAAAAACCGTAGCGGCCTTCATCAGCTGAAGTGGATTAAAAAAGAAAACAAGAATTACAAATATTTATCGGTTAAGAAATCCGTCGCGCTCAGTTAACTTTAAAACTCTGCTCAACTGCGGGTAAGCAATACTGATTTATTAAAGCTGGGTAATCATTAGGGGTAGATTTCCCTGAAGGCCATTCAAATGGGGTAATTTTGCAATTTTCCATAGCATTGAAAAATGTACGAGTGGCCGGGTAAACAATAAATAATGGCGAACACAGACCCGGAATAAGATGTATTGCTTATTCTTTTTCTTGAATGACAATTTGATAGTGTATTATTTGCATGTCTGCAAGAGGCCGGTCAATGTCGTTTTTAATGACGCATATTTGTGTTCCACCCAAATGAGCCAAAGCTTTAATTGACATAAGAATATTTTTATTATTATAGCTAGCCTATTAGACCCACTGCTGGGCAAAGGCCTCCCCCGCGGTTTTCCACTCATCACGGTCTAATGCAACCTCAGTCCAGTCTTTCAGATGGGCGTCGAGATCGTCACGCCATCGTTTCCGGAGTCTACCTCTTCGCAGAAAACCTTATTTATTTGTGCCAACTGTAAAATAGTAAAGGTCTATTTAAATTCAACCTAGCATTTTTTATACGCCAGTAATCATACTACAATGCCGTTAGGGTTTGATAAACTTTTAACTTGCCTGTCAGTCAACACACAAACAAATAAAAACCATACTTATTTACAAACAGTCCAATGACTTCAATTTAAAGTCTTTCGTAAAGGGTCAAGAAGTCAGATATCTGATGCTGGACGCACTTGACCCCCCGAATCCGGGCCTGGCGAACAACAGGCCACGTCGTCACTACGACCCCCATGCCCTTCTACCCCCCGGCCTAAATGTTACGGGGGGTAATTAGCTACATGATGGATGTATCCAGAGTGGAAGGTTCGGGGGCTACTTATGCATATTATGTTTAGAAAGAAATGTTTGAAAGTTACCGTTATTCCAGACTATCATATTTAGGTTGTTTCAGAATATCATATAATATATAAGAATTTAAGAAAATTTCACTCTACAATCTGTTTTCTTGTTTTGATATACCAACTTCTGTTTGGTTCTGGAAAATGAGAGAACGCAATTGTATGTTTATTTCCATTTTATATCTTTTTGTATTATTGACAACGAGAAAGAGATAAACACGCATTATCTGGATAAATATTTGAGTAAATTATCAGTAGTAGTAGTAGTAGTAGTAAGTCAATCAGTAGATTACCTACTACAAAGAAAATTGGCCTTATTGAAGTATTAATTACCGTTTGAACGATGCTAAAGTACCGTTTCTAAAAAGTAATTTTCGGGCGAGAAGCCAACTAACTCATTGAATATTTAGATTGGCCTTCCCATCGCATTCACTGACTCCACCGGCCTGCATATACGACATTAGATATCAATTAGTAATTTGATAAAGCAGGTTTATTTACGCAATTTGTATCCAGAACTTGTTCTTCAACAAACATAATCATAATTAGGCTTATAATTAGGAATACGTAATGTAAAAAACATTATATTTGAGAACACAACGAAATTAATCGCGTTACATAAAAATTACTAGTGTTAGTATAAAAACGATGCTAAAGTACAAATTGCTACCTTAGGCCGCCTAGTTTGTACTTGTCTTTTGCTGTTATCTGTTGTGTTGTATGTTGTATTATTACGTGCAATAAAGTATTTTTATGTTATGTTTTATGTTAAAAACATCTCGCCAAATAATTAAGAAATACATGTACTCAAAATGTTAGAGAGATATATATTGCATCATTATGACGTAAAATAAACAAAATTATTGTAATATATTTATAATATTAGCTAAGTACAATAACAAAGGACCGACCGAGACTAGTTTTATTGCCCTGAATTGGATTAAAGTCCATTAGAAAGGAACTGACTTTTCTCTAAGAGCAAACGCGTTTAGGATCAATTAGTAAGATGAATGAAGCCATTTTATCCTATCATAACTCTTGCGTTTTCAACTTGCATCACTGCCTTTGATGACTATCTCTGTATTGCGTTTAAAACAGTGACATACAAATCCAACAGAAGCAGCGATGGACTTCTTACATGTTGATAGCATGCCATCACTGGCCTCCTCACGGATAAGATCTAGTTAATTCGATGCAACTGATGCCTGAGGTCAACGGTCTCAGGTCAGATGCATCTTTAGCACAGATGGGGTATTTACAAAGTACCTATATTTTTAGAGCATTTAGTAAGGCGTCAACGGCGTTATTACAAAAAAAGGTTCATTCGGTTCTTTTCTGATAAAAACATGATTGATTTCATTGTTGTTGAAGTGACTCGGTAAATAAAATGTATTTAAATGTAGGTAGTTATTTTAAGAGCCATTATTTACAATTCATGCCTTTAAACAGTTTGTTTTTGTAATTTGGTATGTAATTGAGTGCACTATAATATTTTTCTTATTTACTTTTACTGTATGAATAAACTACATATAAGTAAGTAAAAAGTAGGCTGCGCTACGGGCTAGTATTGTGGGGCAAAACACACAAACTTTGGCCATAATAAACCAGTGGTTTAATATCTCACTCCGACCATATTACGGCTACGACTCCCAGAGGACGCCATGAAACAAACACGAGACCGGAGAAACACGGAATTCCCATTTATTACTAGCTTTGAATAGTGACAAATCATAATTTCATAACTTCTCGATCTGGAGGTCGTAGGGTTGATTCCCGGTGGGACACCACGACTTTGTCAAAAGAAAACATACTCGTTAACAAATGATGATATGATAATAAAGATGACCTTGAACTTTCAAGATGTCACCTGAATGCTAAAGAAAGCTTGAAAGCTGTATTTGGATTTATATCCGCTTATTTTTCTGAGGGAAAATATAATTTTGGTTCGGCAACCTCTGATATTGTAATAATGACGTAGCATTTTATCTCTAACTGGCTTAAATGAAGCCATTCTTTATATTGTAAATGATCAATTAGGTACCAGATAGTTCCGGAAGCATCTAGAACTATCAGTCACTAAAATAAATTGCAGACATCAAACTGGCATTGCGGTTAATTTCCTAAGCAACAAAAAGCTAATATTTGTACCACAAGATTAAGGTACGTCAAGGATTTAAATGAACGTGGTTGGTGCGCTGCTTGTTGGAAGATCTGCCAAAAGTGGCGTTGGCGGTGTTAGTTGCTTTTTTTTCTCACGTTCATTCAAAGCCTTGACGTACTGTATGTGTTGACCTCAGAAAGAAGCGCGCAAGAAAAAAGTTTGCTTAGTTGAAGGGCAAGAGCAAATTTCGCAAGTTAGTGTGGTTCACCTTTCAAACTACTGAGTGTGCAACCGAATCGCCTGTCTAAACATTAACTCGCACGCATACATAGGGAAGTCAGTATGCAATATTTATTTTTTATTAGGAATTTGGTATAGTTCGGCACTTAAAAATGTTGTCCATTCATAATTTATAGGTGTGCAATAATTATTCGAATTGTGCACACTTTATTGGCGTATAAAAACACAATTATTTGTTACTATGCAATTCTGTTGGTACAAGTAGGCAGTAGTTAGGTGGTAATCATTACTGATTTTCTACTTGGCTGACACAATCGGTATATTTAGTTATTTATGTTTGCGGCTTTACCTCATTTCGCGCCACAAGGAGAAGATCATGTTTCATACAGGACTTGAATTTCTCCTCTTGCCTTAGGTCTCAATGGAAATGACTCGATCGCTCCGCAGAGCATCGTCCTGCTAATATTTTTCGTTGCAGTTAATAGAGCCAGCTTCTCTCCAGCCATCACTTCACATCACGGCACGAGAAGAAGTAGATGCCTTGTAATTGTAATGTTATTCTCTTCCTGCCTCAGAAACCTTACAATTGCAAATTGAAGTGACGTGCAATGCAATTTACTCTACCCCGCTCCGCAGAGAATTGTCCTGCTAATATTTCTAGTTGCAGTTAACGGAGTCAGCTTCTCTCCAGTCATCACTTAATCAGCGGGCACTCTCTACCATCACGACACAAGAAGAAGTAGATGCCTTGTAATTGTAATGTTATTCTCTTCCTGTCTCAGAAACCTTGCAATAGCAAATATAAGTGACGTGCAATGCAATTTACTCTATCACTCCGCAGAGCATTGTCCTGTTAATATTTCTCGTTGCAGTTAATGGAGTCGGCTTTTTGCCATCACTTATAACGCAGAATAACAAAGCAGGATTGTCACTTTGGCTTTGATGAACGAGCCGATTTACGTGCGAAGAGTATGAATGGTTTCATATCTGGAACGAAATATCTTCTTTTTATGCACCTGATACAAATAAAAGATTAATCGCCCACGTGGTGTTGCACGTTTCTTAGTCTAGACTTATATTATAAAGAGCCTCCAGACGACAAAATTGGTTTGCATAATTGCTTGTAAGCGGTAATACTAAACCTATAAAAAAACATACAGCTTTTATGCCTGGCTTAACGTCCACTATATACATTTTTTTATCTATTGTGTTTTAACGTTGCTATATCGGGGTAGAATAGCATCAATCAAACCATCTCTTCTAGTGGGTCTCGTATAAAAATCAACCTACCAATTAGGCTGAAAATCACGGTGGGTATAGTAGAACTAAATAGATTTACCTACCCAGCAGTGAACCTTTAAGATGCAGTATAGTATAGCGATACTTTTAGTTGCATCCCAACAACGGAACCAGTATCACACAATTCCGGCGTGATTTCATTCGTACGGCTGCATATGATTGGAGCTGGGTGTTTCCAATTAGAACCGCGTGACTATGGAATCTTATGTACTTATACTGCGATGATTGTCATTGCTCGCACCGACCTGTTCATTGAACTACTTGGGACTACTTCAATTCCCAGTAACGCTATTGATGTTATCGACACCAATTTGTAGCGAGTCTAGAAGATTTTTGTATACTAGTTGTATTTACGACACTTACATAAGATTAATTAAATAAACTATACTATGTAACTTCCATGCTGGCCTGGGAGCGAGAGAAAAACATAGAATTGTGCCAGCTGCATTTCTTCCCGGGCATGCTGTAAAAACCAGCTAAGGGATCCGAGGGTTTCAGCTTATTGTAATTTAGGCGACGGGCTGACAACCTGTCACTACAGCAATAATTTGTAGGTAACAATTAATTTTAAATAATTCTCAAAACTTTGTCAGACGTGGCGGAACGACTTTTGGTTAGGTCGTTTACGCTCTGCCTACTCCATTAGGGATAAAGGCGTGAATATATGTATGTATGTATGTATACTATGTATGAACATGTTTGTTGGATGCGCCCGCGTCAATAGGCAAAGACCATCAAGGAAAATGGGTACCTCAAGGCGGATTTCGGCGAAGAAGTAGAACCTCGGAAAAGATGGCGTGACGATCTCGACGCAACAATGAAAGATTGGACTAAGGTTGCATTGGACCGTACTCAGTGGAAGACCGCGAGGGAAGCCTTTGCCTAGCAGTGGGATCTAGTAGGCTAGCTAAAATATAATAATGTATGAACTATATCTGTGTATAATTAAAATTATCTTATTTTCTTCAGTTATACCTATTATCTTTAGATTTTACCTTTGCTACTAATGGTAAGCAACAGGCCAAACTAAACAGCGCAGTATTTATGGTGAGATCCTGACCTATAACTTTTTATCGTGAATGGGTTTTGACCTCTTTTCAACTATAGACGAGGGTCTTCCGCAGATCGACAGGTCACACACCTCCATCAATCAGGTGTGACCGGTATCGGAATTATACTTCTTATCATTTACCTACATACTACTGCTATCAGACGTTTTTATTTCTTCCTAAAAACTGAGATTGTTGAGAAGTTAACATACATACATACATAAAATCACGCCTTTATCCCTTACGGGGTAGGCAGAGCGTAAAACGCCTCCTAAAAGGCGCTTTCGCCACGTCTGACATAAATTGAGGGCAATTTTAGATTGTAATGTGTATTGCTGTAGTGACAGGTTGTCAGCCCATCGTCTAAATTACAATACACTGTAACCCTCGAATCCCTTTTGCTGACTTTTACAGCATGCCCGGGAGGAAGGGCAACTGGAACATTCTATGTTTTTCTTTCTCTCCCAGTCCAGTATGGGAGAAGTTAAACTTTTATTAAAATTAAAAATTAAAGATGTTGGTTTCATTAGATTAAAATTTAATAATAAAATAAATACTCATCTTCAAAATATACGTCTAAACGTGATGCCGTGTTTCGATTTGTTAAAAAAAACAGATTCGAGGGTTAGGAAGTGTATTGCAATTTTAGGCCATGGGCTGACAACCTGTCACTGTAGCAATATACATCATAATTAACTGTAATTACCCTCAAAACTTGTCAGACGTGGCGGAACGGCCTAAGATTAGGTCGTTTTCGCTCTGCCTACTCCATTAGGGATAAAGGCGTGATTTTATGTATGTATGTATTTTCAGTTTATTTTATTATATCTTTCGAATATTTTCCTGCAATTCTAAAAATAGGTCAGTACAAAGATATCATCTAATTTAATAACTAAGACCTATTATATGTAGGTTAGGAATATACGTATACTAAATGCAGGTATTTAATGGATCCCGCCGGAATACCGCTAACAGGATTAGGATAATCCGCCATTATAGCTTCCATTATTGGCCTGCCCGAACACTGCTAAATCATAACTGAACATTATGATTTACTCGATTAGCATAATTACAAAATATTTATTATGCAGACTCAATATACCGGGCGTAAGAGCCAGCGTCCCGCAAACTGATAGGGGTTGCTCAGTCAACGAAACTAAACAACGTTTATCAGGAAATTCTTTCAGGAGATGACAAAAAAAAAATGTCTCTCCCATACAAAATTACCTCCTCGATCAGACAATTTGCATGGAAAACCAAATTTTTATTTCACTTCCTAAAAAAAATAACCTGCTGATAGTTCAGTTCCGTTGACTGAGCGTTCGAAAAGCATTTTTTATAACTTCCTGAAAAAAAACCTGCTAATAGTTGCTCTAATAGTTGTTCTGTTGTTTTGACTGAGCAACCCTTATCACTTTGCGGGACGTTGTCCCTTACACCCCGTACAAGCTGGGTTTATGATAAATTTTGCGTTTATAGAAAAACTAGCGACCCGCCCCGGCTTCGCACGGAAATTATCAGTGTTTCTCTACTATATTATGCATGTATTATACATTATTCACCTCCGTCTTGAATCACTCTATCCATTAAAAGAAACCGCATCAAAATCCGTTGCGTAGTTTTGAAGATTTATGCATACATAAGGATAGGGACAGAGAAAGCGACTTTGTTTTATACTATTTAGTGATATCTCAATTACTACTACGCGATAAAAGTATAGAATGTACTCACCTACTAGTAAAAAATACTCTACTTCGACTCAACTCCTGAAAGTGCTCTGGACTTTCAGTAAAACATTACGAGAGTAAAACAAATCACATCCGGAACCCCTTTGCTCACGTCTCGAGACGACAGGGGCAAAAGGGCTGGGCAAGAGTAAGATTAATTGATTCCATGCTGGCCAAAAAACTGGCTGTACAGTTGGACTCTATTTTTCAATGCACCGGCCTAATAGCGACGAAAAGAATCAATATAAAACCAATCTCGTCTAGAAGCATTGGTTCGTGCCTGAAGATGTCAGAATAGGCGAAGCAAGAGTAAGAATAATTGCTAAGAAGCAAATTGTACAGTCATCGAGTTCAATATCTATTTTAATTTCCAAACCAGCTGCAACGAGAGCTCTACTTTGAGGAATAATGCAAAATAAAACAAATCACGTCTAGAACATCTAGACTTGCGCCTCGGGACGTCAGGGGCAAGACTACCTAATTGATTCCGTGGCGACTGTACTCATCATCATCTCCTTAGCCTTATCGTATCTCACGGTGTCGGCTACCTAATCTAGGTGATTGAGCGAAGGTACTGGTTTTTACACAGAGCGACTGCCATCTGAATAAATAAACGTACATATGAAACCGAAAAACACGTTGGTACGTGGTGGAATTTGAACCACGACCTCCTGCTCAGGAGGCGCCGGCCCTATCCACTACACCATCGGGCTCTTCCGCGGCAACTGTACTATAGGACTTAATATCTCAATTCTTATTTAATTGCACTGGCACTACGACAGCTCTACTTTAAAGAGAATATGCAGAATAAAACAAATCGTGTCTAGAACCGCCTCGGGACGTCAGGGGCAAGACTAATTGATTCCGCGGCGACTGTTCTGTCGACTCAATATTTTAATTTTCATTGCACAGGTCTAGCTGATGCGCGAGCTCTACTTTGAAGGAAAATACAATGAAATCACGTCTAGAGCCGCTAGGCCGACGTCTTGGACGTTAGGGGCAAGACTAATTGATTCCATGGCGACTGAACTGTCGGACTCAATATCTCAATTCTTATTGAATTGGGCTTATTAGCTACTTGGAAGAAAAATGTAGAATAAGGCAAATCACGTCTAGAGCCGCTTGACTTGCAAGACTAATTGATTCGGCTGCGACTGAACTATCGGACTCAATATCTCAATTCTTATTGAATTGCACAGCCCAGCCGCTGCGCGCTGTGACCGATCGCCGTCCAATAAGTCAAACAATATTGCTAAATTGCTAGCGAAAGATTAAGTAAGAAGTTAAACTACTTATTTTAAATACATACATATAATCACGCCTTTATCCCTAATGGGGTAGGCAGAGCGTAAAAGACCTATACAAAGGTCGTTACGCCACGTAATTACATTTCGAGAGTTATTTAAGATAGATTTGTAGGTATATTGCTGTACAGACAGGTTGTCAGCCCATCGCCTACATTGCAATATACAGAAACCCTCGCATCACTTAGCTGGTTTTTACAGCATGCCCGGGAGGAGCTGCAGCTGGCGCATTCTATGTTTTTTTATCGCTCCTAGTCCAGCACGGAAGCAATATTTAAATTTTTATTTAAGCTTATTTAAAATAAATATTATAAATAGCTTTAAAAGATGGCCACAGTAAAGTAATTGTATAGAACGTGATTATATGTTCTATGCTGGACTAGGAGCGAGAGAAAAACATAGAATGTGCCAGCAGCATTTCCTCCCGGACATGCTCTAAAAACCAGCTAAGGGATCCGAGGGTATCAGTATTATTGCAATTTAGGCGATGGGCTGACAACCTGTCACTACAGCAATATACCTCTTAAATAACCATCAAAACTTTGCCAGACAAGGCAGGGCGACCTTTGTTTGGGTCGCTTGCGCTCTGGCTGCCCCAATGGGGGTGAGGGCGTGATTGTATGTATGTATGTGATTAGATACATTAAAATTGCATTGACGCGTACTGTAAATTAATATAAAAGCATGATATTAAAGTCATTATAATCATAAAACAATATCCGTAATTATGTAATATTAGTCATGTAACATAATAACCGTTTTTCTTACGTAGTTTAAGTTGTAACATAATCTCAATCTCGATAGCACTTATGTACGGATACTACTTAGTAACTAATCAATATTATGTATTAAAATATTTTTTCATGTTTGTTCTAAATATAATATCAAATGAATTACTTCGATAAAGCTACACTTACATACATACATATAATCACGCCTTTATCCCTAATGGGGTACGCAGAGCGTTAACGACCGAAATAAAAGTCGTTCCGCCACGTCTGACAATGTTTTGAGGGTTTAAGATGGAACCGTAGGTATATTGATGTAGTGACTGGTTGTCAGCCCATCGTCTAAATTACAATATACTGAAACCCTCGGATCCCTTAGCTGCTTTTTACAGCATGCCCGGGAGGAAACGCAACTGGCACATTCAATGTTTTTCTCTCGCTCCCAGTTCTGCATGGAAGATATACTTAGTTTGTCAAATATTCAGCAAAAGAGAATACATAAAGTCAAATATCATCAAATGGTGCAGTTACGTACAACGGTACAGAAAGCTTATTGAGGTGGTATTAATCTAATCATTGTAGAATTGTAGACAGATACGACTAATATAAAGCTTAAGATAAGTGTAAAAAACACTTATAAATAAACTCAGGATAAACCTAGAATATTGTAGTTATAAATTACTAAGAAATTACAAGGAAAAACCGCGCTGATAACACTTACTACGTATTATCTGTTAGTCTACATAGGTACGTACTACTTATGCCTACTCATCTTTACTATAGTTATATATAGTTACAGATATTGTAAATAATATTTCTTCCATGCTGGCCTGGGAGCGAAAGAAAAACATAGAATGTGCCAGCTGCATTTCCTCCCGGGTATGCTGTAAAAACCAGCTAAGGGTTCCGAGGGTTTCAATATATTGTAATTTAGGCGATGGGCTGACAACCTGTCACTACAGCAATAAACTACAAATCTATCTTAAATAACCCTCAAAACTTTGTCAGACGTGGCGGAACGACCTTTGTTTGGGTCGTTTACGCTCTGCCTACCCCATTAGGGATAAAGGCGTGATTATATGTATGTATGTATGTATGTATGTATTGTAAATAAAGTTAGCATTTTTTTATTTTTTGTTGATTCATTCATACATACATACATACATATAATCACGCCTTCATCCCTAATGGGATAGGCAGAGC